>JBBGZY010001608.1:0-1275000 GCA_037952925.1 Lithobates clamitans | reverse complement strand
ACGGAGCAGAGATCGAGTGACACTGTCACTAGGCAGAACGGGGAGATGCTGATGTAAACTCTCCGTGAGGCGATCGAGGGTATCCCCGCGGCGATCAAGTCCGCGGGACCCGCGACCCGACTCATGGAGCTGCCGGCGCGTGCGCGCGCTGCCGTCGGCGCGCACGCAATGGCACGGCGGGGAATTAAAATGTACGTACCTGTAAGTCCATTTGCCCAGCCGTGCCATTCTGTCGATGTACATGCGCCGGTCGGGAACCGGTATAATAAACAGAAGTTTTGATTATACTGCACTATGGGAGCCAATTTCTCTTTTTTATGAGGATTATGAAAACTACATCTATCACAACCCGGATATCCCAAGGCTGCTCAAGGAACTGCAAAGGCTGACGCCAGTGGTCACCTGCTACAATTCCTCTAAACACGAACAGTCACCTTCATTGGGATGAATGCACCTATGTGTCTTTTGTACACGGTGCGATAAACTGCATCTTGGTGTAATTTTTAATTTTGGTGCGGTGTTTGCATTTTTTCTGTTTTTTGGTGCGATTTGCATTTTTTTGGATTTTCTTTTGCATCTTGGTTTTATATACACCTTGATTTTATGATTGGGACACTATATATATACACTTATATGTTTTTGTTTGGTGTGATTTTTTTTTTTTTTAATAACTTTTTTGTTTTTTGATGAGATTCTTTGCATTTTTTGGATTTGGTTCACTCACATTCTTTATGGACTTATATGTGACAAGACAAAAAAGCTCTGTCTACATGTACCAAAGGTAGCCTCTTCCTGGGCTTCATACACTATTCCTGATGGAGAAAAGGTTGGTTGGACCCCAGTCATAACATGGCTTCCACTGTTTGACAAAAAATGTTAAAGAAGGTTGGGCACATACACCAAAAAATGTTTTGTGAATGACTGTGGGGAGCAGATGATCAGAAATGCATACTCGCAATTCAATTTTAAAGAAAAGGTCACATGAGATATAAACAATTACCTGCTGGTCTATTGATCCATCTGTAAATAATATTCTTCACTTTAGATAAACTCAAAATGGTTATCAATGAAATATTTTTTTTTTTCTGTGCAATTATTGCCTGTAAGCTCAACCTCTTCATGAAGCTGGATTTTTGGGCATACATATTGCAGAACTCAAGCTAAGCTTATTATAAGCTTATTATAATGATGGGGCGTACTACAGCGTACAACCATGCAAGTGTTTATCGGTAAGGGAATGCACAGGTGCTCCATGCATCTCCTTGCAGGCAGTCCCATTGATGTCAGTTAGGATGCAACAGCCGCTGTTCCCAATTTGACATCTGCTTGAGTGCGGGTGCACAACCCTGAATGCAGATATTTTATTACAGCTCTGTGCTACTTTTAGCCATGTGGATGTGTTCTAATAGGGGGGACTTGCACTGACACACACCCTCCTCTTGCATGACTAATGAGTAGTGGCGGCTGGTGGTATATTTTTTGGGGGGGTGGCAAACAATCCACCTGTCACCCCCCGTTTGGGTCACAGGTACCCCCCCGGTCAGTTGGTCACCAGCCCTGCACTTGCCCCATCTAGGTCGTAGGCAGTGCTTCCTATGTGCGGCAGCTTCACCCTGCGTCTCCTCCTCCTGGACTTCACAGTGGCTTCTCTTGCATCTCCTACCACCTCCTCCGTGGCCAATAGGATCGCTTCTCCTCTCCGCCAATCGGGTGACGCGTACCAGGACCTGCTTCCTGATTGGCCGGGAGGAGAATCAGGAAGACAGTAGCGAATTTTAATTCGCTATTGTCACATAACTGGGTAGGCTCATGGCGCAGTGCCCGAGACCACCCTTTTTTGAAGCCTATTAGAGCCTCTGGCTCTAATCACATGCATAAAAAAAAAACATTGGAATCCATGCGTCCGGCACCCTGCATGTAGATTAGGGGCTGGATGCATGGATTAGGGTGCCGGCACCCCTGCATCCCGCATGGATGGGCCGCCACTAATAGTGACATTGTGCAGTTTATGTCTGCGTCCTGTGTTCAACTGGCATGACCCTTCTCTTGAATAACTTTCCCCCCACCCCTGCATGACTCACTAGTGACAGGGTGCCTTGTGTATGTCTTCCAGACAGTATTGAGCTGACATGCTCCTTCCCCCTGCATTAATAATGACAGCGCTGGGCTCAGCCAGGTACCTGCTGTAAAAGAAAAGCACTGTCAATCACATATAATTAGCTATTTATCTTATATTAGCATTGTTGGACAACTGTTGGAGGGGTGCACTGTCCTCCACTTCACGATAGCATCCATAGCATCAAGGAAAACAGGACAACATGCTATATGTACTTTGTCCCCATCGGAACTGTAGGAGAAGATGTGCCTGGTGAGATTTCTTTAGGACCAAAACTCTGCATTCAGCATGGTGCATCAACTCATCTACAGGGGTGCAAATCTTGTGTTTACTTACAGTGCAGATGGTCAAAGATACAGAGAAGTGAAATCAAAGTCTTGTATGAGCTCTAGTGTTGAGCAAACGGTTCGGCCCGAGTATGAGTTCGGGCCGAACATTAGCTGTTCGGCGAACATCCGAATTGTCAGGGCATTTGCCAAATGACCACAATGCACTATGCCCCGCACAGTGCATTGGAAGCCCTGATTGGCTGAAGCAATGAAAGCTTCACCCAATCAGGGCACATAGCACTGTCAGAGCCATGATTGGACACTGTCATGATGACTCTAGCCAATCATGGCTCATTGCTCTTAGTCCTACCCCACATTATAAAAATATTCTTACCATAGCGGCCATTTGTAGTGTGATATTGGTGTGGAGAGAGATAGAACAGGGCTCTGTGCAGTGCTATTAGCGAGTGCTATAGTGGGCTATTGTGATTCTATTGTGGGTTTAAAGTATCAGTTTAGTGTGAATCTAATGATAGTGCAGTGTGAGTGTAGTGTGACTGTTCATTTTTACTTTAGTGTCATTTTATTTTTTCTGGGCAGGTTTCCTGCGGTATATTTCAGTGCACTACTGCACGTTTAACGTAGTATATTGCAGTACGTTAGTGCACATTTAACGCAGCATATTTCAGTGCGTTATTGCACGCATACCACAGTATATACATTGCAGCACATTAGTGCACATTTAACACAGTGTATTTCAGTGCATTATTGCAGGTTTACCGCGGTATAGTGCAATGTGTTAGTGCATGTTTACCCTAATATATTGCAGTGTGTTAGCGCACGTTTAACTCAGTATATTTCAGTGCGATATTGCAGGTTTACCACAGTATATTGCAGTGTGTTAGTGCACGTTTAACGCAGCACATTTCAGTGCATTGGTGCATTTTTTTTAGCAGTATATTGCAGTGCTTTAATGCACATTTAACGCGGTACATTTCAGTCTGTTATTTCAGACTGCACGTTTACCACAGCGTATTGCAGGGCATTATTGCATGTTTATTACAGTATATTGCAGTGCGTTAGTGCACGTTTAACGCAGTATATTGCAGTGTGTCAGTGCAGTTTTATTGCAGTATATTGTAGTGTGTCAGTGGAGTTTGTCTGTGTAGTGAGTACTCACGTTAAAGTGCACCAAACACCACTTTCCATTGATTAAAGGGCATCCACATACACATTTCCCTATCTTCATTCCTTTTTGTTAATAACCCTCCCATCATGTCTAGGAGGTCAACAAGGAAAGGCAGATGTTTCCATGGCACTGGGAGGGCGCCAGCAGCGTCTGTGTCCACAGGCAAAAGTGGACGTGATCCATCCTCAGGCAGGGCATAATTTCCTCTGTTTAGTGATTTTGCCCATGCTATCCAGCCACAGCATGCAGAGGAGGTGGTGGACTGACTTAGTAAACCATCCTCATCCTCCCCCATCAGACTAGTGCGCAGTCCACCACAGCTGCCAGATTAGCTTATTCTGCCTCCTTGTCCACAGCTACAGTGCCTTGAAAAAGTATTTATACCCCTTGAACTTTTCCACATTTTGTCACGTTATAGCCAAAAACGTGAATGTATTTTATTGGGATTTTATGTGATAGACTAACACAAAGTAACACATAATTGTGAAGTGGAAGGAAAATGATAAATGGTTTTCAAAAGTTTTTACAAATAAATATGTGAAAAGTGTGGCGTGCATTTGGATTCAGCCCCCCTGAGTCAATACTTTGTAGAACCACCATTTGCTGCAATACAGTTGCAAGTCTTTTTGGGATGTCTCTACCAGCTTTGCACATCTAGAGAGTGAAATGTTTGCCCATTCTTCTTTGCAAAATCGCTCAAGCTCTGTCAGATTGGAGGGAGTGCATCTGTGAACAGCAATTTTCAAGTCTTGCCACCGATTCTCAATTGGATTTAGGTCTGGACTTTGACTGGGCAATTCGAACACATGAATATGCTTTGATCTAAACCATTCCATTGTAGCTCTGGCTGTATGTTTAGGGTCATTGTCCTGCTGGAAGGTGAACCTCCGCCCCAGTCTCAAGTCTTTTGCAGACTTTAACAGGTTTTCTTCTAAGATTGCCTTGTATTTGGCTCCATCCATCTTCCCCTCAACTCTGACCGGCTTCCCTGTCCCTGCTAAAGAAAAGCATCCCCACAACATGATGCTGCTACCACCATGTTTCACAGTGGGGATGATGTGTTCAGGGTGATGTGCAGTGTTAGTTTCCACATATAGCATTTTGCTTTTAGCCAAAAAGTTACATTTTGGTCTCATTTGACTAGAGCACCTTCTCCACGTGTTTTCTGTGACCCCCACATGGCTTCTTGCAAACTGCAGATGGGACTTCTTATTGTTTTCTTTCAATAATGGCTTTCTTCTTGGCACTCTTCCATAAAGGCCAGATTTGTGGAGTGCACGACTAATGTCCTGTAGACAGATTCTCCCACCTGAGCTGTGAATCTCTGCAGCTCCTCCAGAGTTACCATGGGCCTCTTGGTTGCTTCTCTGATTAATGCTCTCCTTGCCCGGCCTATCAGTTTAGGTGGACGACCATGTCTTGGTAGGTTTTCAGTTGTGACATACTCCTTCCATTTTCAGATGATGGATTGAACAGTGCTCTGTGAGATGTTTAAAGCTTGGGATTTTTTTAATAACCCAATCCTGCTTTTAACTTCTCCACAACTTTATCCCTGACCTGTTTAGTGTGTTCCTTGACCTTCATGATGCTGTTTATTCACTAAGGTTCTCTAACAAACCTCTGAGGGCTTCGCAGAACTGCTATATGTATACTGAGATTAAATTACACACAGATGGACTCTATTTACTAATTAGGTGACTTCTGAGGCAATTGATAACACTAGATTTTAGATTATCATTTTCCTTCCACTTCACAATTATGTGCCACTTTGTGATGGTCTATCACATAAAATTCCCCAAAAATACGTTTACATTTTTGGTTGTAATATGGCAAAAAGTGGAAAATTTCAAGGGGTGTGAATACTTTTTCAAGGCACTGTACTCATGCCATAGCCCCAGCATCAGGCATGGACGAGTCAGCTGAGTTATTTGAACACAGCATTAGCCACTTGCTACTTGATTCAGACCTTGGTTCTGAGGTTGAGGAAGGTAGGAACATGAGCCTACAGAGAGGGGAGAACACTGGTAAACAACAAATTGGCAGTTATAGTCCCCCAGCCGCAGAGTATTGCCAAGTTGGCTCCAGTGATGTTGAGGATGGAGGGGATGATGATGATGAGGTCACTGACGTGACTTGGGTACCGGATAGAGCAGAGGAAGAAAGTGAGGGTAAGGGACAACCTAAAAGAGGCAGCCATCATGGAAGAGTAGAGAGAAGCCACCCTATTCCACCAGATTGTGGAGCTGTTATCTCCCGCCCCAATTCCCACAGCTTAGCTGTCTGGGCCTTTTTTAGCACTTATGTGCAGCTAATTGCACTGTTGCAATTTGCAACCTTTGTTTATGCAGATCAAGCATGGCAAAAACACCAACCATTGGTACCACATGTTTGACAAGGCATTTAACCTCCCACCTCTCAGCCCATACTCAAGAGCATCTGAAAGCCACACAAAAGGGATGCAATTCTGCTCCTCCTCACCTTTTACGGCCCTACCCCCCCGCTATACCTCATGACCTCTCAGCAGCCTCCACTGCTCCACTGACAGGGATGATGGTATAGCAAAGGGTGTCACAGGTCCTTGCAGCACGTCTGTCAGGAGCACACCACCAGCTGTAGACTATAGCAGGCACATTTCTCTGCCCCACATGCCCAGCTTCTCAAAGCTGCTGGCTTTACAACTCCCGCCTTTGTGGCTGGTGGATTCTACCCCCTTCCATGAATTTGCATAATGTGATGTACCACAATCACAGGTTCCCAGTCGCTTTTTTTTGCACGTAAGGCCATTCCAGCTCTGTACCATCACATGGAACGTTGTGGCATCTTTTGGATGAGGCATGTGGTGCACAGCTAACAAATGAACAAATGGTATTTATTCTCTTAAAATAATGCATAGCATATCGTATTACAAAAGTACATAAAGTTTTGAAGAACATATCAATAACATGTATCAAACCATAATGGGTAAATATAAACATAGCTATTGCATTACAAATGTAAAAGACCATCCTCCATAACATGAGAGTATTATAAAGCTAAATGACTATAAGGACTAAATAGATGATGAAAAGGCATCACATGTCATTGGATGAGACCATGATGCATCTCTACAAAGGACCGATGCGTTTCTGTGGATCATTCCACTTCTTCAGGGGAAGATGTATCAAAAATCTACAGAAAGAACATGAATATATTTATTGGATCCAGTGATGTGCCTGAACATAGAAAGGGAAATACTGGTAAGGACACCATGGTTATCCATACCCAAATACTCACATGTTAACTGTATGTAAAATAGAAAAAACTGGAAAGAACAACCAGGGCTGCTAGTATTGTCTGTTCCAGGAGCTGAAGTAACAGGAGTCTGTAAGAAAGCAAGGGGCACATGAGAATCCCCAAAGGAAAAATTGTCCAAAAAATGAGGTGGATGTGGGCTCCAATGATCTAAATCAAAATAAATGATATGTATCAATGAATGTATGTAATGGAGTAGGAAATGAGGGGAGCCCGTAACAAATAAAGAGGAAAAATGAATTAAGTAGCGAAGCAAAAAGCAACATATGTGCAAAAGGAAATGGCCAACAGTGAGAAATGAGGAAATGATGGAAGACTAGTATACAATATTGCATATGAACCAACCACAGTGACAACCAAGAAAAGGAGTGAAAACATTTGCTCAGGAGTCAGGAAAGTGCATAGGCTGAAACTTACAAGTGAATAACTTGTGAAAGGTGCTATAGAAGACCATGATCCATGGAGATGGTGTGAGGTGCACAGCGTGTGCTGTCAGAGAAACTGATAGCACCAATTGGAGATTATTTATGCCGCCAGCCTAACAAGCAGGCTCCACCCAGCATCACGCATGGCAACACCAATCAACTCAGACACGACTATCCATATGTCAGCCAAGATGGTAAAAAACACACGCCAAGTGTGGCAACGTCCAATCAGGCCTTGCATGCATGGAGCGATGCGCCCGGGGACACACCTGCCAAAACCCCCGCATCCAACCAAACTAATGAGGGGAAGAGGAAGGGCGCCCTGAACGCAGCGCAAATCCCGGAACAACAGCCAGGACATCCCCCAGCCGGAAGTAACATAGCTCCAGTTGATTGGCAAATTATAAGGCAATATACTGGATATGAATTGGAAAACATTGATTGTCTCATAACCCTAAAAAGGAGGGGTATAATTAGACCCTCAATGGGGTACATCATGACCTATATTAGAAACACAGGATGGGTGGTCGCATATTTGCATACTGGTCACTCACACGCCTCCATCCCTAATGACTGGATTAAAAAAAACACCATTTATTTGAACCATTGATTCATTTGTTAGCTGTGCACCACATGCCTCATGTAAAGTCCCAACCTTCTCTCTCGTTAAATAGACATAGAAATGGAGATGTTTAATATGTCTCATATAAAGTCCCAAACCCTTCTTTTTAATCCAATGTTGTGGCCTCGTTGGGCAAGGCAGTCAGCCGCAAGGTCCACGTTACTGCTGACACGTGGTCCAGCAAGCATGGTCAGGGATGCTATATTTCATTCACAGCACACTGGGTAACTCTGCTTGCAACTCAGAAGGATGCAGGACAGGGCTCAGTGCTGCAGCTTGTCATGCTACCGCCTCTCCATACAGCTAGTGATGATGATGCGAGATTTGTCAGCTCCACCCCCTCCTCCTCCTTGCCCTCCTCTGCTGAACTGTCCTATTTACCACCAGTACCCTCTAAGCATTCAAGGAGTCAGGCTAAAAGGTGCCATGTAGTGCTTCAGCTGGTGTGTCTAGGGGACAGGACCCACACCGGAGCAGAGATTCTTGCAGCTCTGCAGGGGCAGGCCCAGAGGAGGTTCACGCTATTGCCAGCTGGAGACAGAAATGGTGGTGTGGGATAATGGCACAAACCTCCTGTCCATCCTTAGACAGGGAAAGTTGACACATGTGCGATGCCTGGCACATATCCTCAATTTGGTGGTGGAGCATTTCTTAAAAGGTACCCAGGGTTGGAAGATCTGCTAAAGCAGGCCAGAAAAGTCTGTAGCCATTTCAGGCGATCATACACAGCCAGTGCTCGGTTGGCTGAAATTCAGCAAGAATTCCACCTGCCTGTAAACTGCCTGATTTGTGACATGCCCACCAGGTGGAACTCGACTTTGTCAATGCTGCAGTGGCTGCACATGCAGCAGAGGGCCGTCAACGAGTACCTGTGTTAGTATGGCACAATGACAGGCTCAGACCTGTCTTTTGTTTCCTCAAGCCAATGGCTGCTGATAAAGGATGCATGCACTGTACTGTCACCATTTGAGGAGGCGACAAGGATGGTGAGCCGTGCAATGCATGTATCAGTAACGCAATCCCTGTTGTGTTCCTGCTGGAGAAGACTCTACGTGGCATTATGGAGAGAGCACTCAATGCACAGAAGCGGGAGGAAGAGGAGGACTTCCTTACCTCTCAAGGCCCGCTTATGCAGACACCATTCGTGCGACGCCATACAACACACAAGAGGAGGAGGAGGATAATTCTAGCAGTTTTGGAGGCATTGAAGCAGAGGAAGACATACGTCAACCCTTAACAGATGGTTTTCCATCCCCAGACCCCCTGGGAGTAGTATGTGCCTGGGAGGAGGCAGTTTCTCATGCCTTGCTTCTCATGCCTCCGCAAACTTGCGGTGCATGGTATCGCTCGCTCGTCAAAGCCTGCAAAAGGACCCGAGAATATGTGGCATCAAGGAGACAGATCACTATTGGTTGGCAACCCTCCTTGACCATCATTTCAAAGGGAAAGTCTCAGAATCACCCCATCCCCACAGAAGGAGTAAAAGATGAAATATCTTAGGGACACCTTATAGATGAGTTTATGTAGTGCCTTTCCCGACTCTGGTAGATTACGTAGTTTTGAGGCTTCTGTTGGTCAAGAGAAGAGCGGTGGAGAAGGGAGCCGACTCAGTGATGCATTTCAAATTTAGTTTTTTGTAGTCCTTGGCACCCAGGGCTGTCAGCTTCCACATGCCATCAGCAGCATCTGCATCATATAGTGGGAGATTATCTAGGGGCGAAAACAGACATGGAGAGCTTTCCACTGGGTTACTGGGTCATGAGAATAGACCACTGGCCAGAACTTGCCCAGTATGCAATTGAGCTGCTGGGCTGCCCCCCATCCAGCGTGCTTTCCGAATGAGCATTCAGTGCTGCCAGAGGTTTTGTGACAAATAGGAGAGTGCGTCTGTCTACAGACTCCATGGACCATCTGACATTTTATCAAAATGAATCAGTCCTGGATTAGATAAGAAGAAAGTAGAAAAAATGGACTTTCCAGGCACCAATCATAGAAAAATAAACAATAATATTTTATTATTAGTTAATACATTACAATAAAAAACATTTAAAATACTGCAAACTATTTGCAATAGCAGCTAAACCTCTCCAATGTGAACTATAAATGTCAGAAATCTTGTCATGCAAGACATATGATAATAACATTTACTGTAAGCTCATAGGCTTTACATGTTTCGCGAAAACACGCTTCTTCAGGAGCTTGATAAGCATTCTAAGGAGAGAAAGAAGCAGATAATTGTAACAATTGTATAATCTTCATTTAAATATATAAAAAGGGTCTCGACAGATGCATACAGGATTGCAGGGCAACATCAAAAGACGGCCAAACGTAGGCATGCATAATGCACAACAAGCAACATGTGGGGATGTACCAGATAGAAAATAATACTTAGGTAACCATATAGGACAAAAGGGAAAAAGTATAGCACAAGAAATATAAGTAAAATATATAACTATAATATAGAAATATAAGTAAAAAGTTACCACACACCACAAAAACCTGCCAAAGTATAGATGAACCACAACCATGCTATCAGGGCATAACTGTGTTTAAATCAGTAGCAATTAGGGTCTCTGGATATGAACTCATAATATGCTGAGCAAAGAAGAGAGCATCTATAGACATATAAATAGAAAATGTAAGGGAGGTATAATCAGAATAACTTGATAGAAAGCCAATCTAGATGAAAAGAAACTAGAACATATAATGATATTGGTCTCACCTGTATTTTATAATGAATATATTATAAAGGGTGTCAATGCCAAAATATTCAGTTTGAGCCCAGCAGAAAACCCAGAAAGCCAAACTTCATAAATGGATAACATCTACTGACAAAACAGCAGCACAAGAAAGCAAACATAGGGCCTCAAATCCACAACATCTGAAAAGGCAGAAGCATAACCAATCAGTATAAAAAAAAGGGGGGTGGAAGGTCTATCACCATATGTCAGGTGTCTAAAAACCAAGCCATAAGGGAAGCTGCATACCAAGCCATATAGGATAAAAATGTGTAGATAAATCCTGAATACTAGCAGCTCCTGGGGTGGATGCCATAATATAGGGCTGTTACCAGCAGCCCTATATACACATCCCAATCAGGTGTGCGGAAGGACTTCCGCATCACCTGACTCGGCCGAATAGGGATGCGCGCTCATCTCCGTTTGTCCTCACATGCGCACACTGCATTGCGGGAGCGAGAAGCGGCCGAGCGGGGAGAGCGTCCCAGGGAGGACCAAAGGAGGATGGGCTCCCCCAGAGGCACCACGGGCAATAGCAGTGCACGGGCGTGCATAGTGGGCGTAGATGGAAAAAGCCTATGCTGCCGAAGTTAGTTATTAGTTATTTCGAATTTTACTGATTTTTTTTTTCTTTTTTTCAGATTTTCGAATTTTCGGATTTTTTAATTTCCGAATTTCCTAATTCCGAAAATTCGGACATTAGAAATTCGTAAATTTGAAAATTCAGAAATGTGTAAATTCGAAAATTCAGAAATTTGTAAATTCGAAAATCCAAATTTCTGAATTTTCGAATTTCCAAATTTTTGAATTTCCGAAAAAAGCAAAAAACGAATTAAACGAAAATTAACACATATTTTTTGTCAGTGCACATGTCTACGCATTATGCATGCCTGCGTTTGGCCGTCTTTTGATGTTGCCCTGCAATCCTGTATGCATCTGTCGAGACCCTTTTTATATATTTAATGAAGATTTTACAATTGTTACAATTATCTGCCTCTTTTTCTCCTTAGAATGCTTATCAATCTCCTGAAGAAGCGAGTTTTCACGAAACATGTAAAGCCTACGAGCTTACAGTAAATGTTATTATCATATATGTCTTTTATGACATGATTTCTGACATTTATAGTTCACATTGGAGAGGTTTAGCTGCTATTGCAAATAGTTTGCAGTATTTTAAATGTTTTTTATTGTAATTATTAACTATTAATAAAATATTATTGTTTATTTTTCTATGATTGGTGCCTGGAAAGTCCATTTTTTCTACTTTCTTCTTTTTTAATCCAAATTTAGGCTGTGGTACTGCGCTACCTTTGGCTCCCACAGTTCCATCCTGTGTTGGTGCCTCCTGTAACTTTTTGATCCATACAGTCCTGGATTAGCAGCAGCTATCAAACCACTGATGTTCGATGTTGCTGATTAAATGCTTTCTGGATCTTGAATCTCTGAAAGACTGTCTAAGCTGCCTAGCATTTTTCATGTAGGATTCATGAGCACAATTGACGCCCAAAGACCATTTCCGCACCTGTTTGACAAGTGCATATCGTTTCAATTTTTGACAGCAAGGCCAATTCTTGCTTTCAGCAAGAGTACCTCTATAGGGTTACGGTGTGAAGGCACCACCAACGCCCAAAGCCTAATTTTTCTGCACCTGTTACTTCTATCCAAAGTCTCTGAAAGAGAAACCAGAATTTATCCAAAAAATCTCTAATCTTGTTCCGAATGCACTCAGTTGTGGCCTTATTATGCAGACTGACTCCCCCAGCTGTTGTTTATAAAATAAAGAAGGCTTGAATGGAAAATGTTATTTTTTTGGCTTTATTAATGCCGATATTGCTGCAGCAGGTTCTATACACGGTACAGATGTGCCACTTTACAGACAGACTAAGGGGACCCCCAGGCACTATATTTAAAAATATTTTTCATTGTTATTGTTTCACTGTAAGCATCAGTAAATCACTGTTTATTTAAAAATTGTTTTTTTATAAACTTTTTTTTCATTGATACATGTCCCCCAGGGCAGTACACGGACCACCATAACCATTGTATGTTCAATTACTTGCATATAACTCTTCAAAATGGGCACTTTTGATTCTTCCAGTTCAGATCCCATAGACTTCAAAGGGGTTCGTTATTCGGCTTCAAACTTTTGCGATGTTCAAAAGTTCTACCGTGAACGGAACCAGGAGTCATTTGGCCCATGTGTGCTCTAAGTCCCCAGAGTTGTAGCTCACAAAGGGATATGGGCCCCTATGACAGTACTGACAGGCCCTGTGTGGTCACACGGGTAAGTCACATGATATCCTGTGCCCAGAAGTACCAGGGATTTCCTTATGCTCCTGACAATGAACAAAACAGCAAGGGGGCAAAGAAAATGTAAGTATATACTGGTGGGGATGGGCATGCAAGGGTTAAAGCACATAAGCAAAGAACAATTTGACTTTAGTGAGTCTAAGGGTAACCCTGACCTCTGGAATCTGACTGTAATATCATCTTTATATAGACTGAAACTTATTAACATTGTTGTAAAGAGCATATCATAAGAATACGATTTGACACTTTTTGACACTCTTTTTTTTGCTTGCAGGAACCCATGAAAATAAAGATAATGCAACAACATATATAGAAGGTGAAAATGTCACTCTTCAGTGTCATGTTAACACAACACTGATAACAGGTTCATATGCTTTGTTTTGGATAGCTACATATAATAGAAACGTGAAGTGCTTATCTTCAGTGGAAGTAATAAGGACATCACAGTTATACACATTTTCAAAAAATAATCTGTGTTGTCCTACTGAGGGAAATTGTCAAAGATATAATCGTACACAATTACTTCATTATCTGGACATTGAAAACATTACAATCTCTCAAACTGGAGAATATCTTTGTATTGTATTTTTCTTTGATAATGGTGGCTATAAATGGAAAAGCGTGAATAGAACATTTATTCAAGTTGCCAATGGAGACACAGAGCGTATGTATGGTATGTTACCTTCTTATTCTGCATTAAATGTAAATATTGTATTGTTATACACCCAGTGAAACAATAATGACAGCAAAGTATATTGATATACTACATACAAGTTCTACACTTGTCATGCAATATGTAATTATGGTTTCCAAGTCAAAGCTTGATAAACACCAATAATGCAACTAACTCCAGACAAATATCCCTTGTAGAAGGGTTGTGCCCATTCTACAAAGGTTATTTGCTCATTTAGGTCTAGGAGGGAAATAAAAGAAGATTTACTTACCTGATCCTCCTCTCCTCCCTGCTGTTAGACCGGTTCCTACACAGCATCTTATTTCCCACGCGCCAACATTTTAGGGTTCTGACATGAGGAGGACCAATACTGGGTCGATAGCCCTGCATTGTATATGTTGACGCCAAGAAACAGTCCATTGCTGAAGTGTGGGGGAGCACAATCTGCCAAGGGAGCAGAGGGTCAGGTAAGTGGAACAGTTTCTTCTAACCCTTGCAGTGTGGGCACAGCTTAAATGCTGAAAGAAAAACTAAAAAAAAACCAAGAAAGAACAAAACAAAAAACGTGACTATCACTTTACAAAGGGAAAAAAGGTTTTTCAATACTACTTTAATTTCATTAATAAAGACTTTTCAATGTAAATCAGTAACTGCTAGTGTGCCCTATCATTTAGATGTGGGTGTACTTGTAGGGTTTAGATCCACTTTTAGTGAAGTTTGAACTATATTTAATGATATTTTTCATTGTTATTGTTTCACTGTAAGCATCAGTAAATCACTGCTTATTTAAAAATTATGTTTTTTTATAACTTTTTTTTCATTGATACATGTTCCCCAGGGCAGTACACAGACCCCCATAACCATTGTATGCTCAATTACTTGCATATAACTCTTCAAAATGGGCACTTTTGATTCTTCCAGTTCAGATCCCATAGACTTCAATTGGGTTCGTTATTCGGCTCCAAACTTTTGCAATGTTCAAAAGTTCTGCTGTGAATGGAACCAGGAGTCATTTGGTCCATGTGTGCTCTAAGTCCTCAGAGTTGTAGCTCACAAAGGGATATGGGCCCCTATGACAGTACTGACAGGCCCTGTGTGGTCACACAGGTAAGTCACATGATATCCTGTGCCCAGAAGTACCAGGGATTTCCTTATGCTCCTGACAATGAACAAAACAGCAAGGGGGCAAAGAAAATGTAAGTATATACCGGTGGGGATGGACATGCAAGGGTTAAAGCACATAAGCAAAGAACAATTTGACTTTAATGAGTCTAAGGGTAACCCAGACCACTGGAATCTGACTGTAATATCTTTATATAGACTGAAACTTAATAACATTGTTGTAAAGAGCATATCATAAGAATACGATTTGACACTTTTTTTTTTTTTTTTTTTGCTTGCTGGAACCCATGAAAATAAAGATAATACAACAACATATATAGAAGTTGAAAATGTCACTCTTCAGTGTCATGTTAACACAACACTGATAACAGGTTTGACACTTTTTGACACTCCTTTTTTTTTTTTTTTTTGCTTGCATGAACCCATGAAAATAAAGATAATACAACAACATATATAGAAGGTGAAAATGTCACTCTTCAGTGTCATGGTATCACAACACTGATAACAGGTTCATATGCTTTGTTCTGGATAGCTACATCATAATAGAAACATGAAGTGCTTAGAATTGTCTGATAACATGCATAACTTTTTCATTGATACATGTCCCCCAGAGCAGTACACAGACCCCCATAACCATTGTATGCTCAATTACTTGCATATAACTCTTCAAAATGGGCACTTTTGATTCTTCCAGTTCAGATCCCATAGACTTCAATGGGGTTTGTTATTCGGCTCCAAACTTTTGCAATGTTCAAAAGTTCTGCTGTCATTCGGCCCATGTGTGCTCTAAGTCCCCAGAGTTGTAGCTCACAAAGGGGTATGGGCCCCTATGACAGTACTGACAGGCCCTGTGTGGTCACACAGGTAAGTCACATGATACCCTGTGCCCAGAAGTACCAGGGATGTCCTTATGCTCCTGACAATGAACAAAACAGCAAGGGGGCAAAGAAAATGTAAGTATATACTGGTGGGGATGGACATGCAGGGGTTAAAGCACATAAGCAAAGAACAATTTGACTTTCATGAGTCTAATGCCGCGTACACACGGTCGGACTTTTCACCTACAAAAGTCGGACAGCCTGTCCGACATACTTCCGGCGTACCTTCGGCGGACTTGAGGCAGACTTTCTTACGAACGGACTTGCCTACACACGACCACACAAAAGTACGACAGCCTAGTACGCGGTGACGTACACCAAGTCCGACGAGACTATAAAACGGAAGTTCAATAGCCCGTACGACACCCTTTGGGCTCCTTCTGCTAATCTCGTGTTTATCTCGTGTTAGTAGAAGTTTGGTGAGAGACGATTCGCGCTTGTGAGACTCGTATTTTTCAGTTCGTTTTAACTGTTGTTCAGTCTGTGCTTGTGAGGTTTGTATCTGCTTTTCAGTGCGTTTGGTCAGTTGGCATTGAGAAATCTTTGTTTTATTGGCCGCTCGTTCCTGATTTTCAGATCGCTCTTCACAGGCCTTGCTGTTCTTCAGTGCGTTCTGTTTAGTGCGTTCTGACCAGCCGACCGTTTTGAAACCATGTTACCTGTACGTACTCGTCGTCGAGCTCGTGCATTGTATGTGTTTGGTGCTGTAGTTTATTCTTCAGCCCAAGACCAGTCCATGAACAGGGCGAGGAGGAGTTCATGGACCAAGAATTAGTTGCTCCAGCGTGACCAGTTCTGTCACATGCCATTGCTCCGTGAGATACGTGAGAATAATCCTGAGGATTTCAGGAACTTTCTCCGGATGACGGACCCCGTTTTTGACCGTTTGTTGGCTTTGCTGACCCCCTATATCAGCAGGCAGGATACCTGCATGAGGCAAGCCATCACTCCGGAGCAGAGGCTGGTCGCTACCTTGCGGTATTTGGCCACAGGGAGAAGCCTGCAGGACCTTAAGTTCTCGACAGGCATCTCCCCCCAGGCTCTGGGGATCATTATCCCAGAGACCTGTTCTGCCATCATCCAGGTCCTGCAGAAGGACTATATTAAGGTAAGATATTTTTCTTTTATTAGCATCACATGTTCTTTTATGTAATCTTTGATAATGTAATGTATTTCTTGCTTCAAACACTACTTACCATCATTGCAATATAGTGTGAATGTCCCCTTTTTATCCTCACACATGCTGGATTTTTTTCCTGTTATTTTTTGTCATGCATGTATATTTTCCTTCAATAACCTCCCCAGCATGCAGTGATGGGAACATATCCACCTAGTCTACTCATTTTGAATGTATTTTGTTTGAGTGTATTTAGTGTGCTTATAATTAGCAATTAGCTAGATTTCCCAACCCCCCCACCTAAACTCACTCCAAATAGTGTGCTGCTAATTAGCAATTAGCTAGATTTCCCAACCCCCCCCACCTAAACTCACTCCAAATAGTGTGCTGCTAATTAGCAATTAGCTAGATTTCCCAACCCCCCCCCCCACCTAAACTCACTCCAAATAGTGTGCTGCTAATTAGCAATTAGCTAGATTTCCCAACCCCCCCCACCTAAACTCACTCCAAATAGTGTGCTGCTAATTAGCAATTAGCTAGATTTCCCAAACCCCCCCCCCCACCTAAACTCACTCCAAATAGTGTGCTGCTAATTAGCAATTAGCTAGATTTCCCAACCCCCCCCCCCCCACCTAAACTCACTCCAAATAGTGTGCTGATAATTAGCAATTAGCTAGATTTCCCAACCCCCCCCCACCTAAACTCACTCCAAATAGTGTGCTGCTAATTAGCAATTAGCTAGATTTCCCAACCCCCCCCCACCCTCGTAAAAATTTGCTTGAATGTTCTGTGGTGTTGATTTGTCTAAAGCAAATATATGTTGCACTTTGCAAAATGCATGTGCACTCTACAAGTGCATTTGTTCCAGTGCTTTAGTAAATGAGCAGAAGCTCTGCTGATTTCCATCATCAAATCATATGCAAGCCTCAAAGTGTTTTCATTAATTGCCCTTGCATGTGATTGTGTACTCCTTGCAACATGAATGCCTTTTTACATTACCTCATTTACTGTAAGCTGGTTAGCAACTGCACCTGCAGAGTGCGACAACTGCAGTCTTTTAGCCTTTTTAGTCCCTAAATTCCTGCGTGTCCTAAAAGTAATCTTTTTTAGGGATTTTACAACCCCCTAAAATGTAATCAATGTTCCATCAGAGGGGGTGAGCAATCTGATAAGTGTGCCTTTCCATATTAGTTATTCCAGAAGAATTAAATTATTTAATGTTATACTGATGCTGGGTAGGGATGAGCCGAACACCCCCCGGTTCGGTTCGCACCAGAACCCGCGAACGGACCGCAAGTTCGCACGAACGTTAGAACCCCATTGACGTCTATGGGACTCGAACGTTCGAAATCAAAAGTGCTCATTTTAAAGGCTAATTTGCATGGTATTGTCCTAAAAAGGGTTTGGGGACCCGGGTCCTACCCCAGGGGACATGTATCAATGCAAAAAAAACTTTTAAAAACGGCCGTTTTTTCGGGAGCAGTGATTTTAATGATGCTTAAAGTAAAAAAAAAAAAGTGAAATATTCCTTTAAATATCGTACCTGGGGGGTGTCTATAGTATGCCTGTAAAGTGACGCGTGTTTCCCATGTTTAGAACAGTCCCTGCACCAAATGTCATTTTTAAAGGAAAAAATCTAATTTAAAACTGCTTGCGGGTTTAATGTCATGTCGGGTCATGGCAATATGGATGAAAATCAGTGAGACAAACGGCATGGGTACCCCCCAGTCCATTACCAGGCCCTTTGGGTCTTGTATGGATATTAAGGGGAACCCCGCACCCAAATTAAAATAAGGAAAGGTCCCTATATACTCTGAACAGCAGTATTCAGGCGGTGCAAACAAGACAGGGACTGTAGGTTTGTTGTTAAGTAGAATCTGTTTGTAATTTTGAACATTTTTAATGTGTTTAGCTCAGGCCAAAAAATCTTTTCTAAGCTTTTTGGAAAACATAGGGAAGGGTTATCACCCCTGTGACATTTGTTTTGCGTCTTTCCTCCTCTTCAGAAGATTTCACCTCACTTTTTTGTCCCAATGAAAAATGTTTTTGGAAAATTTGGGTTTTTTTGTGGAACAAGGATTGGAAAGCATCAGTGGAAAGGAGAAATTGTTTTCCCATATTAACTCTTACAGGAGAGAATTTCCCTTCCTTAGGGGTAGATTTCATCTCACTTCCTGTTGTCTCCTTCCGTTTGCAAGTAGGAGTCGTTTGTAAGTTAGATGTTTGAAAGTAGGGTCCTGCCCTATATACTCAGCAGAAATTTGGGCCTTAGGTGTTGCTGTGGCCAAAACACTGTAAGCCCTCACAGGGCCCTGCTGTGAAATATTAGATCAAGAATTGTAATTACATGCCCCTGTTGAACAGGAGCTGAAAAATTAGGCCTTAGGCACTGGTGCTGGTGCCACAACACTGCAACCCCTCACAGACACTCTAGTTGGAACGCAGGAACGAGCCCTGCTGCAAAGTATTGCATCAAAAATTGTAATTACACGCCCCTGTTAGACAGGGGCAGAAAAATTGGGTCTTAGGCACTGGTGCTGGTGCCACAACACTGCAACCCCTCACAGACACTCTGGCAGTATGCTGCAGCAGGGGGAGCATGACTGCCAGATTGCTGTCCTTCTTGGGCACCCCCTCTGTCCGTGCTCATGTTACTGCCTTCATTGAGCTCAGTATCATCATCAGAGCCTTCCAAACGCTGGGCATCCTCCTGGAGCATGTACCCAACACTGTGGTCAAACAGTTCGAGGGAATCCTCATGAGGACATGGTGGAGCTAGGGAAGGAGTCACTGATGACATTGAGCTGAGGGAAGAGGCCGCTGCTTTGCCAGACAAAGCACCCTGGGCATGGGTGAGAGAGGATGAGGAGGATGAGGACGGCTTGGTCATCCACTCGACCAAGTCTTCCGCATGTTGCGGCTCAACACGGCCAGCTGCCGAAAAAAAGGCCAAGCGTGTCCCATGGCCACGTGCTGATGAGGATGCACCGTCTCCACGACCAGCACTAGACACAGAGCCTGCTTGCCCTCTCTTATTGGCTTGTGACTGTCTGCCTCTCCTTCTTGGCCTTCCAGACATACTAATGGCCTGTAGCTGCACTAAGCTGGGATAGAACACCTGTAATTTTCTTCAGGTAGCTTTATATACTGTAACCAGACAAGCCTGCCTGTCAGTAGGAAGATAACAGGAACGGATCTAGCTGAACACTGTGAGCAGGACGTACTGCACTAAATGTATATAGCAGGAACGGATCTAGCTGAACACTGTGAGCAGGACGCACTGCACTGAATGTAAATACCAGGAACGGATCTAGCTGAACACTGTGAGCAGGACGCACTGCACTGAATGTAAATACCAGGAACGGATCTAGCTGAACACTGTGAGCAGGACGCACTGCACTGAATGTAAATAGTCTAGCTGCCTGACCGTGGTACTAATAGGATCAAAAAGAACACCTGTAATTTTCTTAAGGTAGCTTTATATACTGTAACCAGACAAGCCTGCCTGTCAGTAGGAAGATAACAGGAACGGATCTAGCTGAACACTGTGAGCAGGACACACTGTACTAAATGTAAATAGTCTAGCTGCCTGACCGTGTTACTAATAGGATCAAAAAGAACACCTGTAATTTTCTTAAGGTAGCTTTATATACTGTAACCAGACAAGCCTGCCTGTCAGTAGGAAGATAACAGGAACGGATCTAGCTGAACACTGTGAGCAGGACACACTGTACTAAATGTAAATAGTCTAGCTGCCTGACCGTGGTACTAATAGGATCAAAAAGAACACCTGTAATTTTCTTCAGGTAGCTTTATATACTGTAACCAGACAAGCCTGCCTGTCAGTAGGAAGATAACAGGAACGGATCTAGCTGAACACTGTGAGCAGGACACACTGTACTAAATGTAAATAGTCTAGCTGCCTGACCGTGTTACTAATAGGATCAAAAAGAACACCTGTAATTTTCTTAAGGTAGCTTTATATACTGTAACCAGACAAGCCTGCCTGTCAGTAGGAAGATAACAGGAACGGATCTAGCTGAACACTGTGAGCAGGACACACTGTACTAAATGTAAATAGTCTAGCTGCCTGACCGTGGTACTAATAGGATCAAAAAGAACACCTGTAATTTTCTTCAGGTAGCTTTATATACTGTAACCAGACAAGCCTGCCTGTCAGTAGGAAGATAACAGGAACGGATCTAGCTGAACACTGTGAGCAGGACGTACTGCACTAAATGTATATAGCAGGAACGGATCTAGCTGAACACTGTGAGCAGGACGCACTGCACTGAATGTAAATAGCAGGAACGGATCTAGCTGAACACTGTGAGCAGGACGCACTGCACTGAATGTAAATAGCAGGAACGGATGTAGCTGAACACTGTGAGCAGGACGCACTGCACTAAATGTAAATACCAGGAACGGATCTAGCTGAACACTGTGAGCAGGACGCACTGCACTGAATGTAAATAGCAGGAACGGATCTAGCTGAACACTGTGAGCAGGACGCACTGCACTAAATGTAAATACCAGGAACGGATCTAGCTGAACACTGTGAGCAGGACGCACTGCACTGAATGTAAATAGCAGGAACGGATCTAGCTGAACACTGTGAGCAGGACGCACTGCACTGAATGTAAATAGCAGGAACGGATCTAGCTGAACACTGTGAGCAGGACGCACTGCACTGAATGTAAATACCAGGAACGGATCTAGCTGAACACTGTGAGCAGGACGCACTGCACTGAATGTAAATAGCAGGAACGGATCTAGCTGAACACTGTGAGCAGGACGCACTGCACTGAATGTAAATAGCAGGAACGGATCTAGCTGAACACTGTGAGCAGGACGCACTGCACTGAATGTAAATAGCAGGAACGGATCTAGCTGAACACTGTGAGCAGGACGCACTGCACTAAATGTAAATACCAGGAACGGATCTAGCTGAACACTGTGAGCAGGACGCACTGCACTGAATGTAAATAGCAGGAACGGATCTAGCTGAACACTGTGAGCAGGATGCACTGCACTGAATGTAAATAGCAGGAACGGATCTAGCTGAACACTGTGAGCAGGACGCACTGCACTAAATGTAAATACCAGGAACGGATCTAGCTGAACACTGTGAGCAGGACGCACTGCACTGAATGTAAATAGCAGGAACGGATCTAGCTGAACACTGTGAGCAGGACGCACTGCACTGAATGTAAATAGCAGGAACGGATCTAGCTGAACACTGTGAGCAGGACGCACTGCACTGAATGTAAATAGCAGGAACGGATCTAGCTGAACACTGTGAGCAGGACGCACTGCACTGAATGTAAATAGCAGGAACGGATGTAGCTGAACACTGTGAGCAGGACGCACTGCACTAAATGTAAATACCAGGAACTGATCTAGCTGAACACTGTGAGCAGGACGCACTGCACTGAATGTAAATAGCAGGAACGGATCTAGCTGAACACTGTGAGCAGGACGCACTGCACTAAATGTAAATACCAGGAACGGATCTAGCTGAACACTGTGAGCAGGACGCACTGCACTGAATGTAAATAGCAGGAACGGATCTAGCTGAACACTGTGAGCAGGACGCACTGCACTGAATGTAAATAGCAGGAACGGATCTAGCTGAACACTGTGAGCAGGACGCACTGCACTAAATGTAAATACCAGGAACGGATCTAGCTGAACACTGTGAGCAGGACGCACTGCACTGAATGTAAATAGCAGGAACGGATCTAGCTGAACACTGTGAGCAGGACGCACTGCACTGAATGTAAATAGCAGGAACGGATCTAGATGAACACTGTGAGCAGGACGCACTGCACTGAATGTAAATAGCAGGAACGGATCTAGCTGAACACTGTGAGCAGGACGCACTGCACTAAATGTAAATACCAGGAACGGATCTAGCTGAACACTGTGAGCAGGACGCACTGCACTGAATGTAAATAGCAGGAACGGATCTAGCTGAACACTGTGAGCAGGATGCACTGCACTGAATGTAAATAGCAGGAACGGATCTAGCTGAACACTGTGAGCAGGACGCACTGCACTAAATGTAAATACCAGGAACGGATCTAGCTGAACACTGTGAGCAGGACGCACTGCACTGAATGTAAATAGCAGGAACGGATCTAGCTGAACACTGTGAGCAGGACGCACTGCACTGAATGTAAATAGCAGGAACGGATCTAGCTGAACACTGTGAGCAGGACGCACTGCACTGAATGTAAATAGCAGGAACGGATCTAGCTGAACACTGTGAGCAGGACGCACTGCACTGAATGTAAATAGCAGGAACGGATCTAGCTGAACACTGTGAGCAGGACACACTGCACTGAATGTAAATAGCAGGAACGGATCTAGCTGAACACTGTGAGCAGGACGCACTGCACTGAATGTAAATAGCAGGAACGGATCTAGCTGAACACTGTGAGCAGGACGCACTGCACTGAATGTAAATAGCAGGAACGGATCTAGCTGAACACTGTGAGCAGGACACACTGCACTAAATGTAAATAGTCTAGATAGAAGATAACAGGAACGGATCTAGCTAAACTGAATACAGTGTATATATATATATGCAACACCTGGGATGCATATATATACACAATACACTGTAAGTGCAGCTAACTGACTGACTGTTCTGCCTAATCTATCTAACTCAAATCAAATGACACTGTCTCTCTCTCTCTCTATCTCTCAGCACACCGGAACACACACTACACAGGGCCGCCGTGCAGGCGGCCTTATATAGTGTGGGGTGTGTACTAAATCCCCTGAGCCATAATTGGCCAAAGCCACCCTGGCTTTGGCCAATTACAGCTCTCTCTACTGACGGCGTTGTGATTGGCCAAGCATGCGGGTCATAGTGCATGCTTGGCCAATCATCAGCCAGCAATGCACTGCGATGCCGCAGTGAATTATGGGCCGTGACGCGCCACACGAATTTGGCACGAACGGCCCATATCGTTCGCAATTCGGCGAACGACCGAACAGCCGATGTTCGAGTCGAACGTGGGTTCGACTCGAACACGAAGCTCATCCCTAATGCTGGGGAATAATGTTTTTAATTGTCTAATTTTATTGCAATGTTAGCTTCCAAATTAATTGATTTTGGTTTTCTTGTTTGATTCCCCAGTTTCCTTCAACGCCACAGGAATGGCAGACTGTGGCATCCCATTTTGCCAGCCGTTGGGACTTTCCCAATTGTGGAGGGGCTATAGATGGGAAACATGTCCACATCGTGCCACCACCCCATTCGGGGTCATACTATTTCAATTATAAAGGGTTCCACAGTATTGTTTTAATGGCGGTGGTGTCGGCACACTATGAATTTTTATATGTGGACGTGGGGAAGAATGGCCGGATGTCGGATGGAGGAGTATTTGCCCAGACGGAGTTCTGCCAGCGTCTCCAGAGTGGTGGCCTGGGATTGCCACCTGATGCGGATAACGTGGAAGGACTCCCCTTTGTCTTCATTGCCGATGAAGCCTTCGCTCTGAGCAAGCACCTCATGAGGCCATTCCCCCAAAGAACCCTCACCCCGGAGAGGAGGGTTTTTAATTTCCGGCTGGCCAGAGCTAGAAGAGTGGTTGAGAATGCGTTTGGAATTCTGGCCAGCCGGTTCCGCCTGTTTCAAACAGCCATTAATTTGGCGGAATACAAACTTAATTTTATAATTTTATCGTGCTGCATTCTGCACAACTTTTTAAACAAACATTCTCAGAATTATATAGGCACAGTTGGGCCTGAGGCCGGACTTCTAGATGACAACCTTACGGGCCTGGATACTGTCCGTACTGGCTTGGCCCCCCAAAGTGCCCGTCAAGTTAGACAGCAATATGTTAATTATTTTATGGGTAGGGGGGCCATTGCAATGGGCCAGGATATTTAATTTTTTACAATAAAAAAAATATTGATGAAATCTTGAATTATATTTATTGCTTGCCTTTCTTTTGGGCTTTCTCCTAGGTTATGGTCGAGCAGTTGTAGTGCCAACTGTATTTTCATTTTAAATGTCTAAATAAGCTCCATTGCCACTGTAAACAACTTTTTGACAATTATAACCAAACTGATACTGAGCATTGAAATAACAAACCACACATTTATTTAATTCCTATAAGGAGATGTTTTTATTAATGGTTGTTATGCATTCAGTTCTGCATTTAGTATAAAATGTTCATAGACAAAAATATAATGATATCTTAATAATTTTGAAAAATATAATTATATTTAAATATTTCTACCTAATCCACAAAAAAATATTTTTGGCTTTTTGATTTTCGCAAACAGGCTTTTTTTTGTATATTTTTTTTTGGTTTTTAAAATCAAGTTTTTTACTTTTTTTGGTTTTTTTAAAATCAAGTTTTTTATTTATTTTGGTTTTTTTAAATCAAGTTTTTTTGTTTTTTGTTTTTTGAGAAAATCAATTTTTTTTTGTTTTTTTGTTTTTTTAAAATCAAGTTTTTTATTTTTTTTGGTTTTTTTAAATCAAGTTTTTTTTTGGTTTTTTGAGAAAATCAATTTTTTTTGTTTTTTTGTTTTTTTTAAATCAAGTTTTTTATTTTTTTTGGTTTTTTTAAATCAAGTTTTTTGTTTTTTTGTTTTTTGAGAAAATCAATTTTTTTTGTTTTTTTGTTTTTTTAAAATCAAGTTTTTTATTTTTTTTGTTTTTTTTAAATCAAGTTTTATTTTTTTTTTTTGGTTTTTTTGAAAATCAAGTTTTATTTTTTTGTGGATTTTTTATGTATTTTCGAGAAACAGCCCTCCGTTTTTAAATTAGGTTAAACAGCCATTTATGTTCAGCCAAAAAAATAAAGAGAAGGCCCAGAATGGGGTCAGCAAAACAGGAAATGAAGGACATGATCGATGTTTTGGGGTTTCAAAAAGGGCATTTAGATTCGACCCAAAACATCAATCATGTCCTTCATTTCCTGCTGCATACGATCCAGCCGATTACGCATTTCATCGATTTCCTTATTCCAGGCCATTATTTGACCAATTAGCCGTTGGGCACTTTCTGAGGTGAAATAGTCACTTCTTGTACCTAAAGTGGAATGAAACCAAAAAATATTTAGAAATATGCACACATACATAGTTTACCTTACCATAATAAAGCTGTTGTCTCAGACACTGACCTGGTGGGGTGCCCATGTAGCATAATTCCTCCACATCCTCGGGGGTGGCACTGTTGCTTGAATCAAGCACAACCAGATCCCCTAAAATAGAGTAGTAAAATTACATTAAACAAAAGGCAGCCATGCATAGATTACCGTAAGCTGGTGTGTCAGACACTCACCTGGTGGGGTGCCCATGTCGCCCACCTCTCCTTCCTCCACATCCTGAGTGGGGCTTGGGCTGATTTCCCAATCATGTTTGGCTTGGGGTGGACTGTCTTCTTGTTGGCTGAGTGATTTTTCCCCTATGTGAAACAAAAAATTATTAATCTACTTAGCACACAGATATTTTAGTACATAGTAATTTTCCAACATTTGTAGTGAAGTGGTTTGTGTAGAGTTCCTATTTTACCTCAATATTTAAAATTATAAAGACATATCGGATAGATAGATATCTAGATATCAATATCTCAAAATATAGTTAATAATCTTTTGATCTCTCTCTCTCTCTCTCTCTCTCTATATCTGGAACAAAATCTATAAATATCTAACTAAATGTAAAGAAAAAAAGAAACATAACTTAAAATATTCAAAAAGAATGTTTTACATTTCTATATCTATCTATCTACCTATCTCTATATTTCTCTCTCTCTATATATATTTCTCTCTCTCTCTCTATCTATATCTATATCTATATCTATATATCTTTATATATATATATATATATAGATCTATCTATAGATATGTAACGAGGTTTATTAACCACTTCAGCCTCGGAAGGATTTACCCCCTTCCTGACCAGAGCACTTTTTACAATTCGGCACTACGTCGCTTTAACTGCTAATTGCGCGGTCATGCAATGCTCTACCCAAACGAAATTTGCGTCCTTTTCTTCCCACAAATAGAGCTTTCTTTTGATGATATTTGATCACCTCTGCCGTTTTTATTTTTTGCGCTATAAACGGAAAAAGACTGAAAATTTTGAAAAAAAATGATATTTTCTACTTTTTGTTATAAAAAAATCCAATAAACTAAATTTTAGTCATACATTTAGGCCAAAATGTATTCGGCCACATGTCTTTGGTAAAAAAAATGTCAATAAGCGTATATTTATTGGTTTGCGCAAAAGTTATAGCGTCTACAAACTAGGGTACATTTTCTGGAATTTACACAGCTTTTAGTTTCTGACTGCCTATGTCATTTCTTGAGGTACTAAAATGGCAGGGCAGTACAAAACCCCCCCAAATGACCCCATTTTGGAAAGTAGACACCCCAAGGAAATTGCTGAGAGGCATGTTGAGCCCATTGAATATTTATTTTTTTTGTCCCAAGTGATTGAATAATGACAAAAAAAAGAAAAAAAAAAAAAATTACAGAAAGTTGTCACTAAATGATATATTGCTCACACAGGCCATGGGCATATGTGGAATTGCACCACAAAATACATTCAGCTGCTTCTCCTGAGTACGGGGATACCACATGTGTGGCACTTTTTGGGAGCCTAGCCGCGTACGGGGCCCCGAAAACCCAGCACCACCTTCAGGATTTCTAAGGGCATACATTTTTGATTTTACTCCTCACTACCTATCACAGTTTTGAAGGCCATAAAATGCCAAGATGGCACAAAACCCCCCCAAATGACCCCATTTTGGAAAGTAGACACCCCAAGCTATTTGCTGAGAGGCATGGTGAGTATTTTGCAGCTGTCATTTGTTTTTGAAAATGAAGAAAGACCAGAAAAAAAAATTTTTTTTTTCTTTTTTCAATTTTCAAAACTTTGTGACAAAAAGTGAGGTCTGCAAAATACTCACTATACCTCTCAGCAAATAGCTTGGGGTGTCTACTTTCCAAAATGGGGTAATTTGGGGGGGGGGTTTGTGCCACCTGGGCATTCCATGGCCTCCGAAACTGTGATAGGTAGTGAGGAGTGAAATCAAAAATTTACGGCCTTAGAAAGCCTGAAGGCGGTGCTTGGTTTTCGGGGTCCCGTGCGCGGCTAGGCTCCCAAAAAGTCCCACACATGTGGTATCCCCGTACTCAGGAGAAGCAACAGAATTTATTTTGGGGTGTAATTTCACATATTCCCATGGCATGTTTGAGCAATATATCATTTAGTGACAACTTTGTGCAAAAAAAAAAAAAAAAAATTGTCTCTTTCCCGCAACTTGTGTCACAATATAAAATATTCCATGGACTCGACATGCCTCTCAGCAAATAGCTTGGGGTGTCTACTTTCCAAAATGGGGTCATTTGGGGGGGGGTTTGAACTGTCCTGGCATTTTATGCACAACATTTAGAAGCTTATGTCACACATCACCCACTCTTCTAACCACTTGAAGACAAAGCCCTTTCTGACACTTATTGTTTACATGAAAAAATTATTTTTTTTTGCAAGAAAATTACTTTGAACCCCCAAACATTATATATTATTTTAAAGCAATTGCCCTACAGATTAAAATGGTGGGTGTTTCATTTTTTTTTTCACACAGTATTTGCGCAGCGATTTTCAAACGCATTTTTTGGGGAAAAAACACACTTTTTTAAATTTTAATGCACTAAAACACACTATATTGCCCAAATGTTTGATGAAATAAAAAAGATGATCTTAGGCCGAGTACATGGATACCAAACATGACATGCTTTAAAATTGCGCACAAACGTGCAGTGGCAACAAAATTACTACATTTTTAAAAGCCTTTAAAAGCCTTTACAGGTTACCACTTTAGATTTACAGAGGAGGTCTACTGCTAAAATTACTGCCCTCGATCTGACCTTCGCGGTGATACCTCACATGCATGGTGCAATTGCTGTTTACGTTTGACGCCAGACCGCCGCTTGAGTTCGCCTTAGCGCGAGAGCAGGGGGCGACAGGGGTGCTTTTTTTTCTTTATTTTTTTTCTTTATTTTTTTTTGCTTTTTTATCTTATTTTTAAACTGTTCCTTTCATTTTTTTTTTT
Source organism: Lithobates clamitans (assembly GCA_037952925.1). Classification (NCBI taxonomy): domain Eukaryota; kingdom Metazoa; phylum Chordata; class Amphibia; order Anura; family Ranidae; genus Lithobates; species Lithobates clamitans. Next base: position 1,246,168 of record JBBGZY010001608.1, on the reverse strand, counting down.
TTTTAAATCATTTTTATTGTTATCTCAGGGAATGTAAATATCCCCTATGATAGCAATAGGTAGTGACAGGTACTCTTTTTTGAAAAAATTGGGGTCTATTAGACCCTAGATCTCTCCTCTGCCCTCAAAGCATCTGACCACACCAAGATCGGTGTGATAAAATGCTTCCCCAATTTCCCAATGGCGCTATTTACATCCGGCGAAATCTAAGTCATAAAATGCTCGTAGCTTCCGGTTTCTTAGGCCATAGAGATGTTTGGAGCCACTCTGGTCTCTGATCAGCTCTATGGTCAGCTGGCTGAATCACCGGCTGCATTCTCAGGTTCCCTGTTGAGACAGGAGAGCCAGAGAAAAACACGGAAGACGGTGGGGGGGGGGGCATTCCCTCCCACTGCTTGTAAAAGCAGTCTAGAGGCTAATTAGCCGCTAGGATTGCTTTTACATGAAAGCCGACCGCTGGCTAAAAAGAATGATACCAAGATGATACCTAAACCTGCAGGCATCATTCTGGTATAACCACTCAAAGTCGTGAATGGCGTACCTGAAGACAAAAAAATGGTTAACAATAAAGCACAGTAAACGGTAAAGTATAAATAATTACATACCTGAAAAACAAACATGATAAAACATAATAACAATAACAATAACAATAAAACATTTCAGAATAGAATACAGTAAAAAAGAGCAGAACAATAGAGAGAGAATAGAGAGAGAGAGAACAATAAAACGACAACAATTTTTTTTAATTTTTGTTTGTGTTTTTTTTTTTTTTTTTTTACACTTTTTTTTTTGTAACTGTAACTTTTATAACTGTAACCGGTTCCAGGTTCGAGTCTCTCAAAATGCGATGGCATCTTGGGAGACCCTGTGAAAGTGTGCCTAGTCTGTGCAATGCTGTACGCTACGCTAATACTCAACTAGTGCATGGTAGCGTTCAAAACATTCACCAAGTGTTACTGCAGTGCTGTTTTGACTACGACCGGGGTGTACTACGCCGCTGGTGCTTGCCAGTTCACCAAAACGCTACAAAGAAAAGTGTCAGTGATCGATCGATACTGCACTTGGGTGGGCTGGACTGGGCTGGGCCGGGCGGAGGGGCAAAACGCAGGTGCTAGCAGGTATCTGGGCTGATCCCGCTAACACTGCGTTTTTGGGAACCCTAAACTGCTGGGGACGCTAGTATAGATCTTATCGGATCAGATATTGATGCGTTCAGATACTATACCACTAAGGGAGGTGTACGGTGCGTGCGTGGGTGTTCGCGGTACTGGCGCTAATCTGACGCTGCCTAGGGCGACGCATATCACCGCCGGGCGATCAGGGGGCTAAACCTTTATTCGGTAATAAACGGCGGGTGCCCTGACACTATAAAAAATAAACGAACTAACCAGCGTCACCCGTAACGGTTATACGGTGATCAGTGGTGAAAGGGTTAACTAGGGGGCAATCAAGGGGTTAAAACATTTATTAGATAGTATATGGGGGTCCCTGTCGCTATAAAACGCTGACGGCGAACCTAAATATTTACGTCCCTAACTAGCGTCACCAGCGACACTAATACAGCGATCAGAAAAATGATCGCTTAGCGACACTGGTGACAGGGGGTGATCAAGGGGTTAAAACTTTATTAGGGGGGTAAGGGGGGTACCCTAGACCTACAGGGGGCTAAACCTTTATTCGGTAATAAACGGCGGGTGCCCTGACACTATAAAAAATAAACGAACTAACCAGCGTCACCCGTAACGGTTATACGGTGATCAGTGGTGAAAGGGTTAACTAGGGGGCCATCAAGGGGTTAAAACATTTATTAGGTAGTATATGGGGGTCCCTGTCGCTATAAAACACTGACGGCGAACCTCAATATTTACGTCCCTAACTACCATCACCAGCGACACTAATACAGCGATCAGAAAAATGATCGCTTAGCGGCACTGGTGAGGGGGGGTGATCAAGGGGTTAAAACTTTATTAGGGGGGGTAAGGGGGGTACCCTAGACCTACAGGGGGGTAATACAAACTGTCCCACCACTGCTAACTGTCACAAACTGACACTATGCAGTAATCAGGAAAAAAAAAAAAAAAAAACCTGCTTGGTGTCAGTTTGTGACAGGGGGGGGGGGGTGATTGGGGGGGGATCGGGGGGCGATCGGGGGGGGATCGGGGGTGTAATATATGCCTGGCATGTTCTACTGTGTTGTGTGTGAGTGTTTGTGCACTTACATGTCATCTCTCCTCGGCGCTGGAACGGAAACTGCCAGACCGAGGAGAGATGACATCACATCCTCTGCCTCTGTGTACTATACAGAGGCAGGGGATGTTTGTCATTGGCTGGGAGCGATCGCGAGGGGGGGGCCACGATCGGATGGCCTCCCCCTCGTCTGTCATCGCTCCCAACCAAATGCCGACCGCAGCTGGCACCGGGGGGGGGTCCGATCGGACCCCCCACCCGCGGGAAGGCAATCACGTTTCAGGTACGTGATTTTGCCTGCCCGTGCCGCTCTGCTCACGTATATAGGCGTGAGGCGGTCGGCAAGTGGTTAAAAGATCGTTTGAAACGATGAACAAAAAATCGCATCGGAAGGAAAAGCACATGGAGCAGTGTACAAGGTAATAAACACAAGAGAAAAACACGACAAGTACTTACTTTTTTTCAGCACTTTCCGGATCCGTCTGTATTGATCCGGCTCCCTGAGTTTCAGGTCAGACCATCTTTTTCGAAGTTGATCTCTGGAGCGCTGTACCCCAAAAGAAGCCTGCAAAGTGTCCACGACCTTCGCCATTATTTTGGCCTTGCGCAAATTTGACCGTGCGTGAAGAATGGCCACCATCTCCACCATCTCTTTAAAACTCATATTGGAGGCCTTAAATCTAGGCCTCACAGATTTGGTTGACGTTCCAGCCTCCGGGCTTTCTCCACTACCTGAGGTAGTCAACATGTCAGGTGTCTCCGCCATTATTTACCCCACTACGCGCCGTAACTAAAAATGGGCAGAGAACATTAGTTAAAATCGAACGTCAGGGGCGGGCGACGCAGGCGGAGTTTCACACATGCGTAGTGTATAAAGAGGGGCCTTGCGCACGTGTCGTACGTACGTTCTGCGCGTCGAATTAGGGGGCGGAGAACATGAGTTAATTTCGAACGTCAGGGGCGGGCGACGCAGGCGGAGTTTCACACATGCGTAGTGTATAAAGAGGGGCCTTGCGCACGTGTCGTACGTACGTTCTGTGCGTCGAATTAGGGGGCGGAGAACATGAGTTAATTTCGAACGTCAGGGGCGGGCGACGCAGGCGGAGTTTCACACATGCGTAGTGTATAAAGAGGGGCCTTGCGCACGTGTCGTACGTACGTTCTGTGCGTAGGTGATACTGGACCAGGACGTTACAAAACGAAGGTAATTTTAAATATTTTTTTTTGGGTTTTATGGTCATGACTTTGTAGCAAGCGGCCTATATGGCTTGATAGATTGATGAGGCCTACATAGGGAGAAGATGATGAGGGGTTAGCAGAAACCTATAATAAGTGTTTTTTGTCTTGTGACTTTATCTTTTCCAGATATAATGAATCCCCTATTTAAGGATCCAGAGTTCCTTACAGCTTTTATTTCTAAATATCGAGAGATGAGGAATTTGTGGGAGGTGAAACACCCTCAGTATTATGCAAAGCATGTGAGGAAGTCAACGCTGGAGAGACTTCTGTCCTTTGTCCAGGCGACCATCCCGGGAGCAACAATGGAGACATTGCTCAAGAAAATTGGGGTCTTGAGGAACATGTATAAGAGGGAGCATAGGAAGATCCAGGAATCAAGGAGATCAGGAGCATCAGCAGATGATGTTTATGTACCCAGGCTGTGGTACTACAATCAACTCCGTTTTCTTGATGACCAGAATGAAGCCAGGGCATCACTTTCAACCCTTCCCTCCACCCTTCCCTCCACCCCAGCAGAGGCTGATGAGGAGCAAGCTGGGTCTTCCATCCTGGATGAACCGGATATGACCATCTGGAGTCAGGTAAATTATTTTAACAAATGTTTACTGTACTAATATTAATGATGTTAACTGGATGTTAAAATTGTCTAAAATAATTTTGCACTCAAAATTGTGTATACATATCAAATGACAGTAGTGGCTAAATATGTTTGGCACCTGCTTGAAATAATTAGGGTGTCTGATTAGACTCTTTTATTAAAGAGATGTATTCACATTGAATTTGCTATTCATGAGAAGCAAACTGTGTGTCATTGATGAACCCAAAAAAATTTACTAAAACTATTGTCCTTTTTTTATACACAGGATGAGTCCATCCAGGAGGAATGTGGGGAAAGTGGCAGGCAGGAGGAGACTGGGCCCATGGACAGCCTGGAGGAGGCCGGATTCACCATCATCCTGGAGGAGGCTGGGCCCAGTGTCAGGCAGGAGGTGGCTGCTCCCAGTGAGGTGGCTGGGCCAAGTGAGGTGGCTGGGCCAAGTGAGGTGGCTGGGCCCAGTAGGAGCCTGACCCAATCCCAAGTGCCTCCCCTCCACCTTCCCAAAAAAAGGGCCAGGAAGGGGATGGTCACACAGGACGCATCCCTGCGCCTCATGCAAGAGGCCACCCGTTTTTTAACGAGCCCCCCCGAAGCGGAAGAATCCTATGGCTGCTACTTAGCCAGCAGGCTTCTTCAGATGGATTGGGAGCAGCGCCTCATTTGTGAGCGCCTATTTGGAGAAACAATCCATAAGGGGCTGCAGGGCGCGCTAACACGAAACACCCAACTACATAAGGCAGCCCCCCCTCCTCCTCCTCCTCCTCCTCCTCCTCCTGCCACAACTGAAACACCAGAGCCACAGCCTCAAAAGAAGGCTACAGGGAAGGCTGCAGGGCAGCGTGGAGGAAAGGCTGCAGGGAAGAGAAGAAAGTGATGACCTGGGTTCAGTCTGGTCTGACAGAAGACGCAGGCTGTTGTAGGACCACAGTCTGGGGACATCTAGATCATCTGCTGGTGCTGTTGATCTCTGGGATTCTTGGACCAGATTGTGCTCCCTCTTATATGGACTCCGCAAGATCCCAATTTTCTTGTACACCGACTTTTTCCAGCGTTGACTTCCTCTTTATTTTATTTTGACCATGAATAAATGGATCTTTTTTGAGTTTAGCAAAAGACTTTATGTGTTTTCTTTTAAATCATTGATTTTACACACAATGTTAAATTAACAAGGGACAACAATCTCATTGAGTTTGAAAAAAACACACCAAAAATACATTACTAATGTTAATAATGTTCAAGTGGTAAGTCTTGAAAATAAAAAAATCTACATAAACAAAAACGGTGCTTTGGGTTAACTTTTTCTAAAAACTAAAAAATAATCACTAGAAAAAAAATAGAATAATGGGTTCTTTGTGGTAACTTTACAAACCTAAAAAAAAAAAAAAAAGGGAAAAAGTATTATTAGTATGGAAACATTGTTTTTAAAAAGCATACTATATCATTCATGAGATCAAAGAGAAAAAGAATCCAGAAATCAGTTTGGGAGAACTCTGATTATGAACAGCAAAACACCTTCGTTCTTTAGAGCATTCGTAAAGAAGAAATAAAATGCGCTGCATTCAACGATCACAGATTTTGCAGCGTGATGAATGTGCTACCTACAATACGAACACTAGTTTTACTAGACCGAGTGCTTCCGTTTAGTTTTTGCTTATGAGCAGGCGTCGTTTTTTTGTCCGTAGGACTAGCATACAGACGAGCGGACTTCGGGGTCCGTCGTAGTTACGACGTAAAGATTTGAAGCATGTTTCAAATCTAAAGTACGTCGGATTTGAGGCTAAAAAAGTACGTTGAAAGTCCGGAGAAGCCCACACACGATCGGATTACCAGCCAGCTTTAGTCCGTCAGCGTCCGTTGGACTTTTGTAGGTGAAAAGTCCGACCGTGTGTACGCGGCATAAGGGTAACCCAGACCACTGGAATCTGACTGTAATATCTTTATATAGACTGAAACATAATAACATTGTTGTAAAGAGCATATCATAAGAATACGATTTGACACTTTTTGACACTCTTTTTTTTTTTGCTTGCAGGAACCCATGAAAATAAAGATAATACAACAACATATATAGAAGGTGAAAATGTCACTCTTCAGTGTCATGTTAACACAACACTGATAACAGGTTCATATGCTTTGTTCTGGATAGCTACATATCAAGTGCTTAGAATTGTCTGATAACATGCATAACTTGTTGTCATGCATCCGGAAGTGAGTAAGACTGTGTGTTTATTAAAATATCAGACTCTCAAACTTGCATTTTCATTGTGGAATTAGCATTTTGAGCAAATGTTTTTTCCCCCCAATTTAGAGGGATGCTACTTAAAGTGGAGTTCCACCCAAAAATGGAACTTCCGCTTTAAGGGAAGGTGACCCCCTGACATACCACATTTGGCATGTCATTTTTTTTGGGGGGGGGGAGCAGAAACCCTCTTTTTAGAGAGTTCCAGCTCCCACTTCCTCCCGGGGCACCGCGGCGCCACAAGGAAGATCGCCTCTCCCCCCTCCCTCTTGGCAATCATCTGGAACACGTCACAAGTCCCACATGATTGCCTGGCCAGTCACAGCATGCGGCTCACGCATGCGCAGTGCACGCCCAGCTGTGAAGCCACAGCCGAGCGCCCACAGTGACCATGCCGGCGCCACAGAGAGGAGGGGGAGACGAGCTGGGCTTCATTTCCCTGCATCGCTGGACCCTGGGACAGGTAAGTGTCTGATTATTAAAAGTCAGCAGCTGCAGTATTTGTAGCTGCTGACTTTTAATTTTTTTTTTTAATTGGAACTCCACTTTAACCACTTCAGCCCCGGAAGAATTTACCCCCTTCCTGACCAGAGCACTTTTTGTGATTCGGCACTGCGTCACTTTAACTGACAATTGCGCGGTCGTGCAAAGTGGCTCCCAAACAAAATTGACGTCCTTTTTTCCCCACAAATAGAGCTTTCTTTTGGAGGTATTTGATCACCTCGGCGGTTTTTATTTTTTGCGCTATAAACAAAAAAATAGCGACAATTTTGAAAAAAACACATTAATTTTTACTTTTTGCTATAATAAATATCCCCCAAAAATATTTAAAAAAAATTTTTTTCCTCAGTTTAGGGCGATATGTATTCTTCTACATAGTTTTGGTAAAAAAAAATCGCAATAAACGTTTATTGATTGGTTTGCGCAAAAGTTATAGCGTCTACAAAATAGGGGATAGTTTTATGGCATTTTTATTGATTTTTTTTTTTTTTACTAGTAATGGCGGCGATCAGCGATTTTTATCGTGACTGCGACATTATGGCGGACACATCGGACATTTTTAAAGCATTTTTTGGACCATTGTCATTTATACAGCAATCAGTGCTATACAAATGCACTGATTCCTGTGTAAATGACACTGGCAGTGAAGCGGTTAACCACTAGGTGGCAGTGTAGGGGTTAAGTATGTCCTGGGGAGTGTTTCTAACTGTGGGGGGGGGGGGCGTGGCTACATGTGATATATCACCGATCTCTGTTCCCGATCACAGGGAGCAGAGATCAGTGACACTGTCACTAGGCAGAACAGGGAGATGCTTGCTTACATTAGCATCCCCCCGTTCTTCCTCTCCGTGAGGCGATCGCGGGTATCCCCGCGGTGATCAAGTCCGCGGGACCCGCGACCCAACTCACGGAGTTTCCGGCGGTGCGCACGCAATGGCACGGCGGCAAATTTAAAGGGGCGTACGGGTACGCCTATTTGCCCAGCCGTGCCATTCTGCCTAAGTACATCGGCGTGCGCCGGTCGGGAACCGGTTAAGTTACTATGGGGTCAATTCACACTCAATTACTGAAGCAATATTTGGGTCATGTGACACATTTAACCCAAATATCACATGCGATAATGAAAATGTCAATTCACTACAGGTTTATGTGGTATTTAAGAAATGTTTGATAAATACAGCATGACGCTATCTAAAAGTCAATTTACTAAAAATAAAAAATAAATGTACACAAAAACTTTAAATAAGTTAAGGTCTAGCCACGTGCTATTAAACGAATACTAGCTAGTTGTTAATGAGCGGCACCTGCTGGCGTTCTTAACAACCAGTGAATAGCTGGTTGTTAAGGAGCTGGCATCTGCCGTAATTGACCAAACATGGATGTGTCCATGTATAGTCGATGGGTGGCCCTGCCCACTCATGTTGTCATTGTCCCAGCCCTTGTTTACTTAAGCAGCAGGGGGAAGTGGCATGTCAATCAGTGTGTGAGCCAATTGTAGGGAACCGATGTGTTGGCAGGCAGCGGGTTTTTTTTTGAGTGGGAGGCGGCTGGCGTTCATCATGATTGATAATGGATTTACATTGGGGACATTTAAAAGAAAAATGTTTTTTGAAAAAGGACTTGTTTTACACTTGTCAATTTTTTGGTGACTATGTACCCCTATTCATTCACAATTACCGGGTCAGGGTTGTGGGGAAGAGGCCCTTGTCCTCATCAACATGGGGAGGGGGCAATGGCAAAGCACCCTCACATTTTAAGGAGATGTGGTCTGGTATGGTTCGGGTGGTGCACACTTGTCCCCCCCTTTCCTGGCCTGCCAGGCTGTATACTCAGGGGGGTCTGGTATGGATTTTGGGGGGGGGGACCTGACACCATTTTTTAAAATCCGCACCAGACCAGAGGGGCCTGGTAAGGTTGGGGGGGGGGGACTGCATGCCATTGTTTAAATAATTTTTTTCTACTGTTGGCTCTTTCGTTTACATGGTCATGGCTGTTCGAACACTGGTGGGTTCTGGCTCCTCAGCAGCCCTGACCTGAGGTCCCCCCCCCAAAATCCAAACCAGACCCGAAGGGCCTAGTATGGATTGGGGGTAAACTGCATGACATTTTTAAAATAATATTGTTACTGTTGGCTCTTTTGTTTACATGGTCATGGGTGTTAGAACAGGTCCTCAAAAGCCCTGATCTGAACTGTCACATTTAGCAGGGGCCAGGGTTGTGGGGAAGAGGTCCTTCTGCTCATCAACTTAGGGGAGGGGCCCTGGCAAAGCACCCCCATGTTGAAAGCATGTGCCCTGGTATGGTTTGGGGGGGCGTATACTTGCCCCCTTTTTCCTGGCCTGCTTGACTGTATGCTTAGATAAGGGTCTGGTATGGATTTTGGGGGGACCTGACACCATTTATTTAATTGTTGGCATGAGGCCCCCCCAAAATCCACATCAGACCCGAAGGGCCAACTTGGATTGGGGGGTAAACTGCATGCCAGGTTTCATATAATATTGTTACTGTTGGCTCTTTTGTTTACATGGTTATGGTTGTTAGGACACTGGCGGGTGCCAGCTCCTCAGCAGCCCTGAGCTGAACTGTCACATTGAGCAGGGGCCAGGGTTGTGGGGAAGAGGTCCTTCTCCTCATCAACATGGGGAAGGGGCCCTGACAAAGCACCCCCTACGTTGAAGGCAAAGGGGGGGGCGTATGCTTGTCCCCTCTTTCCTGGCCTGCCGGGCTGTATGCTCAGATAAGTGGAATAGAAGGGGGGATTTGGGACTTTAAATGAGGCAAGTGATCAAATATCAAGTACAGAAATAATAATTTATGATTCCAATTGGTAAACTTAGCACATTACAATAAAAATGTAAAAAACTGTACTGGTGGCTGGTACTGGTGGCTGGTACTGCTGGCTGGTACTGGTGGGTACTGCTGGCTGGTACTTCTGGGTACTGCTGGCTGGTACTTCTGGGTACTTTTTGGTACTGCTGGGTGGTGCTTGTGGGTACCGCTGGCTGGTACTTCTGGGTGGGACTTTTGGGTATTGGTGGGTGGTGCTTCTGGGTACTGGTGGGTACTGCTGGCTGGTACATCTGGATACTGCTGGCTGGTACTTCTGGGTACTGGTGGGTGGTGCTGGCTGGTACTTCTGTGTACTGGTGGGTACTTTTGGTACTGCTGGGTGGTGCTTCTGTGTATTGGTGACTGGTACCTCTGGTTACTGCTGGCTGGTACTTCTGGGTACTGGTGGGTACTGCTGGGTGGTACTTCTGAGTACTGAGGGGTACTTTTTGGTACTGCTGGGTGGTGCTTCTGGGTACTGCTAGCTGGTACTTCTGGGTACTGGTGTGTACTGCTGGATACTGGTGGCTGGTACTGGTGGCTGGTACTGGTGGCTGGTACTTCTGGGTACTGGTGGCTTGTACTTCTGGGTACTGGTGGCTGGTACTTCTGGGTACTGGTGGCTGGTACTTTTTGGTACTGCTGGGTGGTGCTTTTGGGTACTGCTATCTGGTACTTCTGGGTACTGGTGTATACTGCTGGGTACTGGTGGCTGGTACTGGTGGCTGGTACTTCTGGGTACTGGTGGCTGGTACTTGTGGGTCTTGCTGTTTGGTACTTCTGGGTACTGGCGGGCACTATTGGGTACTGCTGGCTGGTATTTCTGGGTACTGGTGGCTGGTTCTTGATCCCTTTTACCTGCCAACATTGTGACAGGAGCGGCGCTGGAGGAAGCATACGGCTGCAGTAGAGAGCAGAGAGCATGCTTCCTGTATCGCGCTGGGAACTGTCACAGGCGGAGCACATTTCGTATCACTCCGCCTGAGACAGAAGCCGGTGCTATACAGGAAGCATCGGCTCCACTTCCTCTAGCACCGGCTTGAATCTTCCCGCTGATGCTCGGGGATGGCAGGTCGGGAACCCGCAATCTGGGCTTGCCGACTCACCATCCCAGAGCAGGAGGTGGCAGGCCACATCAGAGGACGTGCACTCATGTGCTAGCGTAATAGTGAGGGGTGGAGCCGCCCACTATTGGAGCCGAAAAGGTAATCAGCTGAGTGGAAAACACGCCCCTACCATGACCCCCAGGAATGATGTCACAGGTGCGGCGTAATGATATGCTCCAATAAGGGTCTGCTATTTTGGGGGGACCTAACACCATTTTTTTAATTGTTGGCGTGAGACCCCCCCCCCAAAATCCACACCAAACCCAAAGGGCCCAGTTTGGATTGGGGGTGAACTGCATGTCATATTTTTTATTATATTGTTATTGTTGGCTCTTTTTTGTTTACATGATTATGGTTGCTAGGACGGCAGGTGCCAGCTCCTCAGCAGCCCTAAGCTGAACTGTCACATTTAGCAGGGGCCAGGGTTGTGAGGAAGAGGCCCTTGTCCTCATCAACATGGGGAAAGGACCCTGGCAAAGCACCCTCCCATGTTAAGGGCATGTGGTCTGATATGATTCAGGGGAGGCGCACACTTGTCCCCCCCCCCCTTTCCTGGCCTGCCGGGCTGTATGCTCAAATAAAGGGGTCTGGTCTGGATTTGGGGGGGGAACCTGGGGGGAACCTGACACCATTTTTTAAATTCTGGATTAAGATCCACCCCCAAAATCCACACCAGCCGTGAGGGTCCTGGTAAGGTTGATTTGGGAGGGGGGGGGGGGTGGTAAACTGCATGCCATTTTTTAAATAAATTTTTACATTTTTTACTGTTGGCTCTTTTGTTTACATGGTCATGGGTGTTAGAACACTGGCGGGTGCCAGCTCCTCAGCAGCCCTGAGCTAAACTGTCACATTCAGCAGGGGCCAGGGTTGTGGGGAAGAGGTCCTTTTCTTGAACATGGGGAAGGGGCCCTGGCAAAGAACCCCACATATTGAAGGTATGTGCCCTGGTATGGATTGGGGGGGGGGGGGGCTAAAATGCATGCTGTTTTTTAAATAATTTTTTTACTGTCAGTTTTTTTGTTTACATGGTTGTTAAGACGCTGGCAGGTGCCAGTTCTTTAACAACCAGCAGCCCTAAGCTGAACTGTCACATTTAGCAGTGGTGGGAATACCACTGCTAAATGTTTCACTTCATACTGCAGCTGGAGGTCTGCACTGTGTTAAAATAATGTGCAAAAAAAGGTACTTTAAATACAGCAAAATAAAAAATGTAACTCGATATTTGATGTGCATTTGCACATACATGTGTTAAATATCGCATGAGTTATTTTAACTCAAAAATTCATGCAGTATTTAAATCTTAGTGAATTAACCCTATATATTTAAGTCTGAGCTCCATGCAAACAGCTAAATAAAGAGTTGAAAAACCTACACATGAAAATAATCTTACTTGCAAAAGGATTCTTAATTGTGTTTAGCTGTTCTTGAGATCCTGAAAAATTGGCAGGGGAACATGGCCATTCAAGTGACCATACTTTTCTCAGCTGTAGTTAAGTAAAGTAGTACAGCTTGAACATCAACCTGCTCCTAGCCTGTAACTAGACAATAAAACAGGAGAAGCACTCTGAGTTAGTAAAACTGCTGTTTATGTTCCCTCTAGACCAGGGATCCCCAAACTATTGCCCTCCAGCTGTTGCGGATCTACACATCCCATGATGCATTGTAAAACTCTGACATTCACAGACATGACTAGGCATGATGGGAATTGCAGTTCCTGAGCAACTGGAGGGCCATAGTTTGAAGACCCCTGCTCTAGACAAAATTGTGCATTTAACCCTTGCAGTGTGACGGTGGGCCCACTGTAAAAGTTACTTTTTGATTTCAACCGGAATTCAACTTAATAAAAACTCTCCACACAATGAAAAATTGATTTTTCTTTGGATTTCAATTGATTGGTGAATGGTGATCACAGAATCTGCAATTCTCTGGTGAATACAGTTATGTATACTCTACATATTTCATCAGCAAAGACAGAAAATCATTCTTATAGTCTCTGATTTGACTATCTTGATGTTCTATTTTCCAGTCTACATTCTTGCAACCATAGGAGGACTTGCTTTTGGTGGTGCCATTCTATGTCTGGTGATACTTTACATAAAATATAAAGGTAAAATCAGATCATTAATTTTCATAAAATACTAAATAAATGAATGCGTCAAATTGTCATCATACCTTTTTTTTCCCAACAGGGAAACAGAGAAATGTGGATCACAGGTGAAGTACTGTTTGCACCATTGATATGAAGATTTTAGTGTGGATTCACATATGCAAGTCTTAAAAGAGAATAATTTAGACAATGCTTCTCTAAATTTAACACTCTAATGCCCCGTACACATGGTTGGATTTTCCGACGGAAAATGTTCGGAGGGAGCTTGTTGTTGGAAATTCCGACCGTGTGTTGGCTCCATCGGACATTTTTCATTAGAATTTTCGACACAAAATTTGAGATCTGGATCTCAAATTTTCCGACAACAAATCCATTCTTGTAAATTCTGATTGTGTGTAGACAATTCCGACGCACAAAGTTCCACGCATGTTCAGAATGAAGTACGAGACGGAAGCGCTCGGTCTGGTAAAACTAGCTTTTGTAATGGAGATAGCACAGTCGTCACGCTACAATTTTTAAAATCTTTTAATGTAGCACATTCTCTTCTTCTTTAGAATGCTAGAAAAATGAAATTGTTTTGCTGCTGATATTCACACAGAGTTCCGACAAAATGATTTCTTTATTATTTCTCGTGATCTCCTGAATATTTTATTTTTTGGTTTTTGTCAGATCTCCATAATAATGTATTTAAATTTTAGTTTATAGTGTTTTTTCTTTTTTTAATATCTCCTTGTTTTGTTTTTTTTTTTTTCTAGTGCTCTCCATAATATTGTTTTTCATTTTGTGTGTCAACTTACCACAACACCATTATTATCTTGCATTTTTTTTAACCTCAAGCAGGTTGTTTGGTGTTAGTGTCCCTTGTTAATTTGACATTGTATTTTAGAAATGTACCTGCCTACTCACAAACAAACTGTCCTTTTTGAAGTAAAACACATAGGCATTCACATTTGTGAATACAAAATAGCAATTTATTATGGGTCATAATAAAATAAAGAGAAAGGCAACACTGGAGAAACTTGTGAAATTGGCGAAGCCTTTGTACCCCAGGGCACACATCAACTATTTTACACCCAAAATTGGTAGCCTGAGGAGTCCATGTAATAGTGAGCACAATCCGGTCCCGGGCTACAAGAGATCAGGAACAGCAGCAGATGACATATATGTCCCCAGGCTGTGGTCATAAAACAGCCTGCGTCTTTTGTCAGACCAGGCTGAACCCAGGCCATCACTTTCTTGTCTTACTTCCACTCTTCCTTCCCCAGTTGCTTCCAGGCTGTGGCTGTGGTGTTGGAGGTGTGGCAGGAGGTGGAGGAGGAGGAGGATGGTCCAACTCACACAGGTGTGTTTTGGTTGTGAGTTGGCCCCTCAACCCCTTTATTTAGGGTCATATACATAATTTCCTCACACAAGAGGCGTTGGCCCTCCTCCATTTCCTGCATTTTTCTGGCAGTCATACAGCCAAAGGCATCTTGTATATGAAAAAAGAACATGTATGAAAAAAGAACATAGTTTTAGTTTTTTGTTCATCAATCACACACAAATTTCAGCTCATGACTGTTGCAAATTGAATGTTAACAAATAGAAAAGACTATCATTCTGACCCCAGCATTTTTCCTTCTTGTCCCAAACATTTTTGGCCACTACTGTGTATTGATATGTAAAACATGTTATTAAATCAGCAATTAGTGATCAATAATAACATCTACTTAATTTTACTACCAGAAATATGTTGAACAATGCTATACCTGACTCAAGCCAGGCTCCTCCACTTCTTCTTCCTGGCTGAAAGGCCCAGGTTGGATGTCGGAAGCCTCAGCTGGGGTGGAAGGAAGCGTGGAAGGAAGAGTGGAAGGTAGGGTTGAGAGGGATTGCCTGACTTCAGTCTGGTCTGACAGAAACCGCAGTCTCTCATAGTACCACAGCCCTGGGGACATAAATAGCATCTGCTGCTGCTCCTGATCTCAGCGCTGCCTGCCTCTTTTGTTTATGATTATAATGCGGATGTTTCACTTGCCACAGACAGGGCAGCTCCCTGTACTTGTCTATGAATATGGGGAGGAAGTTGTGGTCATTGAAGCCATCCATTTTCTTTGCAAGACACAACACAAGACAAACCCTAATGTCAGGCTAAACTCTTCTAAACTCTTCTAATCTTGTCCCAATATAGGCCTCAATCTAAAAGCAGTATAGACCACTGATGCCCCAATTTGTACTTTCAATCTACCGATCGGTGCTTCCGATACTCCTTCCTCCGCTCACAGATAGTACGTATGACGCACACGTATTACGTTTTATATACACTGCGCATGAATCAAACTCCACCTGCCCCTGACCTTCTTTCTAGTCTATTCCCTGCCCCTTCTCTTTTTGCGCAGTGGGGATGGCGGAGAAAGAGGAAGTGCATGCAGACAGCAGCAGCAACAAAGAAAGCCCAGAGCCACGAACGTCCCGATCCTGGAGGAGATTTAAGGCCTCAAATATGTCCTTTGTAGAGATGGTGGAGATGGTGGACATCTTGAAGAGGGCTGACTATGATGGGAAGCATGGACCTTACCTAAACCCAAATGTCAGAAAGGCCAAGATCATAACTAAAGTCTGAGCCGGAATTTTGGGGAACGGTGATCCAAGGATCAACTGAGGAAACGCTGGTTAGACCTGAAATTGAGGGAGCACAATCAGTACAGAAGGATCAAGAGAGTTCTTTGAAAAAGTAAGTTGTTGTCGAGTGTTCCTATTTTTATTATTATTTCTTGCATGCTGCTCCATATACTTTTCTTAAAATGGCAACTTTCAGGTTCGTGGGCACAGTAATCGTTCATAGTAAACATTGTTCGTTCGCCCACTAATACTATATTTTTGTCAGATGCAGGTCAACTACATTTGTTCAGACGTATTTGGAATAAAATAAGTTTAGTTGTCTAGATGGGTTTGTAACTATTACGAAATGTAAACTTGATTCAGTGTAAGGAGAGGACACTCAGCAGTTGTTTACACATCTGGATGCAGGAGCACTAGTGCGGGACACCAGAACAAATTTTTTAGGGTGTCCTACACAGGTGCTACAGTGGATACCAGGGGTGTCTCCATGTGTGAAAATTGTACAAAAAAGTATTCCAAAGGGAAAAAAATGTCTTCAGCTTGGAACTTTGCCCAAAAAGACAATTGTATGACACTTCCAAGCAATGTTTCAGTTTCCTATTATTGGGCTCAAATATCTGTGTGCTAAGTATACATGTTTTTTTATTCACATAGGGGAGAAAAAACTTGGGACATCTGAGGACACCCAGGCCCCACAACCCCCCAAAGATGGGGAAATACCACCAACACAACCAGAGGTTGTGGAGGATGAAGAGGTTTTGGAAGTTGGCGAAATTGTGACCACAACAGGTGAGAGTCTGAGACCACAGCTTCAGGTAATAGATGTATGCCTGCATATTTGTAATACATGGTGTTTTTTTTTTTTAATTTAAGGTGATGTGGATGTTGTGGAAGAAGAAACTAATTTCACAAGTGCAAGTGCACAGATCCTCATCATGGAGAGCATGGTCTGCAATCGTGCTTTACAGAAGATCAAGGAAGACATCATTGATGTTGAAAAAAGACTCAAAAACATCACTGATGTTTTAGGCAGAATCTAAAAAACACTTAAAGTCTTAATTTCTTCAATATTTTTCACCAATTTTTTTAAGTATCTTGAAAACCAAATTTTGAAGATGCACACAGTGTGTCAACATGTGCTGTCTGCCATCACGGGATATCAATGTACGGGTTTGGTGGGTGCAACCCCTTCCTCGCAACTAAAGTAGCTGAGAGGAAGGGGTTGCACCCCGAAACACGTCCATTGATCCCCCATGATGTGAGCTAGCACATGTTGACATTAGGCATGGGATCAGGAGGGAAATCCAAATTTTGGCTCTCAATTTGTCTGCATCTTCAAAATTTGGCTTTCTTAGGGAAGGAGTATTTCTGACATCACCACTGAGCCCAGGGGTGGCTCCAAAGCGTGTTTGGACTCAGGGTAACAGCTGGGTCACACGCTCTGAGGTGAGCATATTAACCTAAGGGGCCACTGAAGTGCACCGGAGCATGTTTTGCATCACTAAGGATATCTCAACATGATGATTGTTATCACATTTGGATATCACCTGCACGCACTAGTTTGGAGTGCCATATAGGACTTTTCACACACACATTTTTCTTTTTTTTTGGAATTAACCATTGGGGCACTTATTGTGTCTTATATGGAGTATTTAGCACTATTTATGTTTTTTTATGCACATTAACATCTGATGTAGAATATCAATGTTTACATTTAACCTATTTTTGCACTGTGCACTTTTATTAGTTGAATGTTTGCACTTTGCACTTTATATGTATAGGAGTGGCAATTATTGCTGAATTTGGATTTATACACCTAAAGTTGGTTTTGTTTCATTCAGAATATATTTATATTGATAGAATTTTATTGGGTTTACTTGAGCGCAGCGCATATTTTTTCCTTTTCACTTTTGACACGATATATGAGACGTGATCCGCGCACGCAGCTACAAGTAACACGCATTGGGCACAGGATCAGTGTGGCTCACAAGATTTATCCACAATTTGTCTGTAAAACTCCCTCTGGGCGATGACTCCATCATCTGACATCCGGCCATTTTTCCCCACATCCACATACAGAAACTCGTAAGTCGCCGACACCACCGCCAACGACACTATACTATTAAACCCCTTGTAATTATAATAGTATGACCCCGAGTTGGGGGGTGGTACGATGTGGACGTGTTTCCCATCTATTGCCCCTCCACAGTTGGGAAAGTCCCACCACTGGACAAAGTGGGATGCCACAGTCTGCCATTCCTGTGGCGTTGAAGATAACTGTGGAGTCAAACAAGAAAAAAAAATTTGTAATTTTGCACATAAACATTGCAAGCAGATTAAACACAAACATTCTTGGCCAACATCAGTATAACATTTATTTGAAGGAGTATTTAAAGACAAATATATAAAGTACACTTATCAGATTCCTCACCCTCTCTGATGGCCCATTGTAAAAATTATAGGGTGGGGGAGATGCTTTGGACAGGTAACCCTCTCCACTTCCATGAGAGCTGAATACATAAATAATGTGTTTAACGTTGGCCAGCCCCTCCTTACTTACACTATTGGCAGCCCACTGGACAGGTAAGAAGTGTCATAATAAAAAATATGAATACACACTGTACAAATTGAAGCACATTTTTTCATTCTGCAATTACCTATCAAGATAATAAGAGAACAAAATTTTAAACAGTACTATTTGAAAGTATTCAGGCAGGCCCTTGGACTACATGCTTTGGTGAATTCATTCATAAATATGACCACGAAAGAGGTAGGTATAGTGTGTATGGGTTGAGCAAAGTCAGCAGATAGAGGATTGGTATCGGTTAACTTAGCGTTTGGGGGGAGGGAGGGTTCCAAATGAGCTTGGGACCCCCATAAAAAGCCTCAGGCACTATGCATGAATTTAACCACTTGACCACTGGACACTTAAACCCCCTTCCTAACCAGACCAATTTTCAGCTTTCGATGCTCTCACACTTTGAATGAAAATTACTCAGTCATGCAACACTGTAGCCATATGAAATGTTTGTCCTTTTTTTCACACAAATAGAGCTTTCTTTTGATGGTATTTAATCACTGCTGGGTTTTTATTTTTTGCGCTATAAATAAAAAAAGACTAAAAATTCGGTAAAAAAAAAAATTAAAAAATTCTTTGTTTCTGTTAAAATTTATTGCAACGTATTGGCAGAGTATTGGCGAGTATAGGCAGAGTATTGGCAGAGTACTGCAGAGTATGGGCACTGAGCAGCGCTGTGGGCACTACAGATCCAGCCCACAGTGCTGCTGCAAACGATCTCTCCCCCTCTCCCCTCGCACTGTACAGATCGGTACAGAGAGGGGATGGAGGACATGACATGAAGCCGGTTTGTTTACAAGTGATCGCTCTGTCATTTCATGGAGCGATCACTTGCTAAATGGCTCCTAACAGCGGCTATTTACTGTGATCCGTGATGCGCCGGGTGTTTCCAGGTGAGCGCCCCAGGGGAGGCGTGGGAGCAAGATTCTGTGAGGACGTCCATGGACGCCCTCCCAGAATAAGCCAACCGTGCTGTAGCCATCTTTCGGCTATGGCCCCGTGGGCAAGACGTTAAGGACACAAATAACATTTGTACACAAAAAAGGAAGAAGGAGACTGCGCTGAAAAAAAATCTAAATAAACATAATGTGACAGTCCATAAAACGTGAAATATAATGGTAAGTCCCCACATAAAAGGGGATACCATCAAAAAATAATCCTTTTCGGAAATGACATTCGGTGAGGTGAATCTTGGTATAATGATCCTTGTGTACAAAAAAAACCCACCAGTGACAGTGAACCTCCACCGTAAAAAATGCACGCTTACCAGAGGGCAAGCGATAGCAAGCCTGTAAACTAGGATCGATATCCTGACATCTGACCAGTACCAGCAGTGGATCACTTAATGGCAATGAGGACATTCCAGAGAACTGAGGCTCAAAGAATGGACCAGCGATCCGTATTATGGGGACATGAAAAGAAACTCTCCATAGTGTAAATCCATATAAATAATTTATTAAAAAAGAAGCTTTGCACTTACAGCAAACAGGAAAAAAAAACGCTCATAGAAAGATGCCGGCCGGCTCGCAGACACCCGTCCGCCAATACACGATACACCGCGAGGAGGTCAGCGTGCCCCCCACCCAACGTACGTTTTGTCAAAGATTGACTTAGTCATGGGGAACGGGCGATGCACTGACTCATCGCTATAAATAGACAACCTAGCCTAGTTGTGAACCATAAGCGGCTAAAATGAATTGCCTGATTCCATAATGGGAAGATACATGATTTATATTATTGCCTAAAATAATGCAAAAAATAAGTAAAAAATGAAAAATTAATGAATAATTATTTAATGGGATTTAAAAAATAATAAGAGGACGGGAAAGGTATTATTAAAAACGTGAAACACTACATGGGAATGTAATGGCCTACCCTTAAGCAGGCTATCCCCCCTTCAGTCTATTATGAATGCTGCTGCTAGACTAATACACCTCACTAATCGATCCGTGACTGCTGCTCCTCTCTGCCAATCCCTTCACTGGCTTCCCCTACCCCACCGTGTAAAATTCAAAATGCTAACCATAACATACAAGGCCATTCACAACATCGCCCCCATCTACATCACCAACCTCATCTGCAGATATCGCCCAAATCGCCCCCTCCGCTCCTCCCAGGACCTCCTGCTCTCTAGCTCCCTTGTTACCTCCTCCCATGCTCGCCTTCAGGACTTCTCCAGAGCCTCTCCCATCCTCTGGAATTCCCTGCCCCAGTATGTCCGATCAGCCCCTACCCTGTCCACCTTTAGGAGATCCTTGAAAACTCATTTATTCAGGGAAGCCTATCCCACACCCACATAACTGTCCCTGAGCCACCCCCATCAAATCATTCTTTGCAGCTATTACCTTTTGTACCACCACCCCCTCCCTTTAGAATGTAAGCTCTACGAGCAGGGCCCTCCTGTACCTTTTGTATTGAACTGTACTGTAATTGTGTTGTCCCCCTTATACATTGTAAAGCGCTGAGTAAACTGTTGGCGCTATATAAAATCTCATATAATAATAATAATAATAATAATGGGAATAAAAAACATATCGTGTGTACATAACCAAAACAAATTTGTCCAACACTGACCTCTAGTGGAACAAATGTGTTCACATTTATAACACACTATGGGAAAGAAAACACTATGCTAATGTGATCTGCCAGCAGATATCACGAAGGGACCAACAAAATATATTGAATAGAATGGAATCTATCAAGCATATTATATATTAAATGTTACTGAAATTATAGAAATTCATTGGCCAATCTAAAAAAATATAATAAAAAATATAATATAATATAATATTGAAAATAAAATATAATTAAAGAAATATAAGAGAAAAATCTATAATACTATTATATAGAATGACCCAAAATGGTGGTTGGAGTTAACCTCCCAACCAACATTGGTCAAAGGGACACTAAACTATAAGGCAATAACCAATAAGGGATGTGAACCATGGGGACAGGTGAGTCATAAAAGTGACCCCGCCACAGTTCCCTATTGGTATCACTGGATATAGGCAATGAGCCAGATAAATTATAAGTAAGCCACTGAGGGTTCACAGCAAGTTTACAAAAGATTAAAAGATTAGGAATTATTGATAAAAGCATTGAGGTCAACATCTACATGTCCATAACATTTGATTTTATGGATCCAGGCTATTTCCAGTCTCAAGATACCACGTACTAAAGACCCACCTCTCCGATGGGGAATATATCTATCGATCCCAAGGAAGATGGTCTTAGCAGGATTCTTGTTGTGAGCCTCCAAGTAGTGTCCCGAGATTGAGTGCTTGGGAAGACCGTAGATGATGTTAGTTAAATGCTCATTAAGCCTAACCGAAAGTGCCCTCTTGGTTCTGCCCACATATTGCAGCCTACATGGGCATTGAAGCAGGTACACAACACCCTTGGTGGTGAAAGGCTTGATTTCAAACTTTCTGAGAGTGCTGGATGAAACAAACCTCTGGGTTCTTCTATGAGGACATCCACTCACAGAACAGACCCTGCACCTCCTACATTGATAAAACCCAGTGAGGTTTTCAAAGAAACCCCTTAAAATGGGAGGGGGGTCAAGAACTTTGGGAGCTAATCTGCCCTAAGGGAAGAAGCTCCCTTGTAGATGACCTGTGGCTTATTGGGGATAACAGTATTAAAAACAGGATCATTAGTTAAAATGTGCCAATGTTTATTGATAAGTCTACCCACATTCCTATGTTGGATGGAGTAGGTGGTGATGAAAGGGACAGAAGGTATCTTGTCCCCATTGGATGGTCTCTCATAGATCGGCCCTATCTAATGAGGACACTTCTTCTAGAGTTTTAACCAGGGAGGCCTCAGAATAACCCTTTTTCAAAAATCTATTAGTTAAAACATTAGCCTGTATAAGAAACTCGCCAAAATCAGAGCAGTTTCTTCTCAGTCGCATGTATTGGCTTTTGGGCACTGATTTTTTTTAGCCATGTTTCATGGTGGCAACTATCGGTCGGGATAAATGAATTGCGGTCAGTACTCTTAAAATGAGTTGATGTAAATTTATCATGAGATATTCCAATCCTGAGGTCCAAGAAATTGATCTCAGTCTGACTGGCTTCATATTTGAGGGAGATACCTCTGGCATTAATATTTAGATCGCCCATAAATAAATCCAGATCAGCCCAACTGCCACCCTACAGGAGGAGGATGTCATCTATATACCTAGCCCACTTGAGGTTTACTGTGGGCATAGAAGACATCCTCCTCCCAGAGGGCCATGAAAAGGTTCGCCAGGCTAGGGGAGTACTTGGCCCCCATGGCAACCCCACGTTCCTGCCTATAGAACTGGCCACCAAACCAGAAATAACTCCTAGATGCCGCAAACCAAAGTAATTCCATAATGAAAGAGATCTGCTCATCGAATAAATCTGAGTCAAGCCTCAAAAAATAATCAACGGCAAAAAGACCCAAATCATGTGGTATCACTGTATAAGGGGGTTGCGACATCAGCCATCACAAGCCATAATCCCGCTTTAGGGGTTTGTTCAGCCAACAAATTAATCACATGATGGGAATCTTTGATATATGAGGGCATCTTTATCACTAATGGTTGTAAAAAGAAATCAACATAGCTGCCCCGGGGGGCAGGTAGGATGCTTGTGTATTTTAGGTAGGTAGTATATCACCGGGTGTCACGTAATCTTCCCTGTTAAGAATAACTATGCCACCCCCTTTATCAGCAGGCCTAATGACTAGACATGTGCACACTGAAATATTTTGTTTCGGATTTTCGTTTTCGTCCGAAAGATACATTTATTTAGTTACTCCCGAAATTTGTTTTAATTTATTTCATTTTTCGTTAAAAATTGCATTCGTCCGAAAATCCAAATTGAGGTCGAATCTGTCATTGAAGGCTTATGGTGTCTGTCGAATGTTCAAAGAAGATTCGACGGAGCAGCTAAACTGTACAACGCCGTATAGTTTACCTGCCCATCGAATCTTCTTAGAACTTTCAACACCATAAGCCAAAGTACGTGTGTACTTAGTTCTAGCTATTTTACTGCTCCTCCTCTTTGGTTACAATCAGCCAATAACATTCATCATCATCATTATTTTTATTTATCTTTTCTCCCCTACGTCGAATCTTTTCTCCCCTACGGCGAATCTTTTCTTCCCTACGTCGAATCTTTTCTCCCCTACATCAAATCTTTTCTCCCCTACGTCCAATCTTTTCTCTCTATGTAGAATAATCTTGGACTAATAGAGTTAAGGTTAGGCACATTCGACCACAGGTTTGATGGACACAGATTGTTATTGTCATAATCATGTTGAATCTCCTATCTATATCGAACTGTTGTAGCAACGAAAACGAAAATAAAGCATTTGTTTATGTCGGATTTTTTGTTTTTCGGATTCTGCACTTTCGTTATCGTTTGTTAAAACGATAACGAAAATACCTGAAATTCGGACGAAAATGCATGCGGACAAAAACAAATGCACATGTCTACTAATGACCTTCCCCTTGTTTTTACAAATGGGGTCAAGGCCGGCAACAAATTCTCTATTAGATCTCACTTTTTTAATGGGCATATGATCTAGGTCCCTCAGGACCACATCCTTAAAGACCTTAAGGGAAGGGGGCATCGCCCCTGGAGGGTTAAATAAAGAAGCGTTAGAAAGCCCTGAATGTTGAAAGTCAGTAGATATGACTCTACTGTTTTGAATAGGATTAGAAGCCATATATCTCTTAATGTTCAACTTTCGTATAAACTTGTGAACGTCCATGTAGGTTTGAAATTTATTCAACCCACGAGGAGGTGCGAATTTCAGCCCTTTGTTCAAAACAAGTTTTTCTGAGTCAGTAAAAACTACTGAACTCAGGTTGAAAATTCCTTCCCCTGTTAGGATTTTTTTCTTTTTAGCTTATAGCCATTTTCCACCTCTGGATCCTCTTTTTGGCCTCCCGACCAGCATAGGAATGTTGGTAGACTTATCAATAAACATTGACACACTTTAACTAATGATCCTGTTTTTAATACTGTTCTCCCCAATAAGCCACAGGTCATCTACAAGGGAGCTTCTTCCCTTAGGGGCAGATTAGCTCCCAAAGTTCTTGACCTCCCTCCCATTTTAAGGGTTTTCTTTGAAAACCTCACTGGGTTTTATCAATGTAGGAGGTGCAGGGTCTGTTCTGTGAGTGGATGTCCTCATAGAAGAACCCAGAGGTTTGTTTCATCCAGCACTCTCAGAGAGTTTGAAATCAAGCCTTTCAATACATGTTTCACCAAGGGTGTTGTGTACCTGCTTCAATGCCCATGCGGGCTGCAATATGTGGGCAGGGTGAAGAGGGCACTTACGGTTAGGCTTAATGAGCATTTAACTAACATCATCTATGGTTTTCCCAAGCACCCAGTCTCGCGACACTACTTGGAGGTTCACAACAAGAATCCTGCTAAGACTATCTTCCTTGGGAGCGATAGATATATTCCCCATTGGAGAGGTGGGTCTTTAGTACGTGGTATCTCGAGACTGGATCCATAAAATCAAATGTTATGCTCCCTTTGGACTCAATGTAGATGTTGACCTCAATGCTTTTATCGATAATTCTTAATCTTTTAATCTCTTGTAAACTCTCCTGTGAACCCTCAGTGGCTTACTTATTAATTTATCTGGCTCATTGCCTATGTCCAGTAATACCAATAGGGAGCTGTGGTGGGGTCACTTTTATGACTCACCTGTCCCCATGGTTCACATCCCTTATTGGTTATTGCCTTATAGTTTAGTGTCCCTTTGACCAATGTTGGTTGGGAGGTTAACTTTGGGAGGTTTAGGTCATTCTCTATAATAGTATTATTATAGATTTTTCTCTTATTATATTTCTTTAATTATATTTTATTTTCAATATTATATTATATAATATTTTTTATTATTTTGTTAGATTGGCCAATGAATTTCTATAATTTCGGTAACATTTAATATATAATATGCTTGATAGATTCCATTCTATTCTATTTAATATATTTTGTTGGTCCCTTCGTGATATCTGCTGGCAGATCACACTAGCATAGTGTTTTCTTTCCCATAGTGTGTTATAAATGTGAACACATTTGTTCCACTAGAGGTCAGTGTTGGACAATTTTGTTTTGGTTATGTACACAGGACATGTTTTTTATTCCTATGTAGTGTTTCATGCTTTTAATAATACCTTTCCCGTCCTCTTATTATTTTTGAAATCCCATTAAATAATTAATTATTCACTAGTTTTTCCATTTTTAACTCATTTTTTGCATTAATTTTAGGCATTAATATAAATCATGTATCTTCCCATTATGGAATCAGGCAATTCATTTTAGCCGCTTATGGTTCACAACGAGGCTTGGTTGTCTATTTATTAAGATGAGTCAGCGCATCGCCCGTTCCCCATGACTAAGTCAATCTTTGACAAAACGTACGTTGGGTGGGAGGCGTGCTGACATCATTGCAGTGTATCGTGTATTGGTGGACGGGTGTCTGCGAGCCGGCCGGCATCTTTCTATGAGCGTTTTTTTTCCTGTTTGCTGTAAGTGCAATACTTATTTTTTAATAAATTATTTATATGGATTTACACTATGGAGAGTTTCTTTTCATGTCCCCGTAATACGGATCACTGGTCCATTCTTTCAGCCTCAATCCTCTGGAATGTCCTCATTGCCACCAATGATCCACTGCTGGTACTGGTCTGATGTCAGGATATCAATCCTAGTTTACAGGCTTGCTATCGCTTGCCCTCTGGTAAGCGTGCATTTTTTACGGTGGAGGTTCACTGTCACTGGTGGTTTTTTTTTTTTGCACACAAGGAGCATTATACCAAGATTCACCTCACTGAATGTCATTTCCGTATAGGATTATTTTTTGATGGTATCCCCTTTTATGTGGGGACTTACCATTGTATTTCATGTTTTATGGACTGTCACATTATGTTTATTTCGATTTTTTTCAGCGCAGTCTCCTTATTCCTTTTTTTAATGTATTGTGTTTATATATATCATACAAAATTGAGCTGCTGCTTTTTATTTTCATTTTATTTTATTTAGTTTTTAGTTTTCAGCGCGGTATTTCATCTTTGTTAACATTTGTACACATTTTAGGGGGTGTTTAGGGTAAAGTACTACAATGGAGCTGACAAAATACATTGTTAAGTGACTAGGCGTGTATTGGCCCAGGATAGCATGCTGGGGAGGTTAGTGAAGGTAAATATGCATGAAGGACAAAAAAGAAACTTAAAAAATTCAAGCATGTGTGAGGACAAAGGGGACATTCACAGCATATTACAATCATGGTAATTAGGGAATGATGAAAGAAATACAATACATTAGCAAACATTAAATACATATAATGTGATGTTAAAGGAGAAATCTTACCTTTAATATAGTCCTTCTGCAGGACCTGAATGATGGCAGAAAAGGTCTCTGGAATATTGATCCCCAGAGCCTGGGGGAGATGCCTGTCGAGAATTTGATGTCCTGCAGACTTCTCCCTGTCGCCAAGTACCGCAACGTGGCGACTAGCCTCTGTTCAGGAGTGATGGCTTGCCACATGCAGGTGTCCTGCTTGGTAATATAAGGGGACAGCAAAGCCAACAGACGGTGAAAAATGGGTCCGTCATCCGGAGATAATTCCTGAAATTATTAGGATTATTCTCCTGGATCTCCCGCAACAAAGGCATGTGCGAGAATTGGTCACGCTGGAGTAACCAATTCTTTGTCCATGAACTCCTCCCCGCCCTGTTCATGGACTGGGCTTGGGTCAAAATAATAAGAACCCCCAACACCAAGCCCCTGCACAGCACGAACTCTACGACGAGTTCGTAACCTCAACATGGCTTCAAAATGGTCGGCTGGTCAGAACGAACTAACAGAAGGCACTTAGAAACAGAAAGGCCTGAGAAGAGCGTGCTGAAAATCAAAAACGAGCGGACAAGAACGCACTGCAAAATCAAATACGTACTATAAAATACGCACTGAAAAACAAATGCGAACTGACTACACACACTGAAAACCAGGTGCGAACCTACAAGCACAAACTGAAGAGCAGTAACAATCTGAAAAGCACGAGTCTGAAAAGTGCGAATCGTCTCTCACCAAACGTCTACTAACACGAGATTAGCAGAAGGAGCCAAAAGGGTGGCACACTGGCTATTGAACTTCCCTTTTTTATCACCGTCGTACGTGTTGTACGTCACCGCGTTCTGGACATTCGTAATTTCCGACAAGATTTGTGTGTGTATGCAAGACAAGTTTGAGCCAACATCCGTCGGAAAAAATCCATGGATTTTGTCGTCGGAATGTCCGATCGTGTGTACTATCTAATGATCGACCTAATAATTGGGCTGCCAGAAAAAATGAGAAAATTTTTTTGACTTTTGTCTGGTATCTTGAAAGAGGCTTTTTCCTATAACCAAAACAGAGAATCTCTCACGCTGGTCTGGGATAAAAACAGAAAATTGAATTCAAATACTTACCATAATTTTCCTTTCCTGACGAGCCCA
Source organism: Lithobates clamitans (assembly GCA_037952925.1). NCBI lineage: Eukaryota > Metazoa > Chordata > Amphibia > Anura > Ranidae > Lithobates > Lithobates clamitans. The sequence continues at coordinate 1,218,693 of JBBGZY010001608.1, read as the reverse complement.
ATGGCAGCACAGCCCCCCCATGCCTCCAGGACTTAACTCATATAAATTTGAGTCCACCTACAGCCTCGGCGTTCTGTAACTAGTCCTACCAAGCTGGGTGGGATCTGTGCTGCCATGGAGCTCGTCAAAAAAAGAAAATTTCGGTAAGTATTTGAATTCAATTTTCGGTTCTTCTGACGGCTCCATGTCAGCACAGCTGGGAACTAACTAGCCAAAACAGGGGAGGGATAATGCTACACACTCCTCAATTCTGCAATGTACACAAAGCAAGGGAATTGTAGACCTCATAAACATGCTTCTCCCCCTTTTTTTTAATGAAAAACTGGAGCACATAGAAATATAAAAGGATATCCCATATCTCAACAGGCCATGGCTGGCTCCAGTAGTCATCCACAGGTGACTCCCCTACCTTCTCTGGAAATGCTGGTCTTTTGAGAGGGTTGGCATAACGGCACAACAGTAAAGCAAACATGAGAAGCCACCAACAGGTTATTGCCATGTGTGAACAGACAAAGTGTTACTTTGTGTACCTGTTATGCAGAGTACTCCTTGTGGAAGAGCTCAGGCTATGCATAGTGGCTGCAGGGAGCAAGGCACAACAATACCCAGCAATGCAGCATTCATTTGGATACAAAGCATTTTTCAAATTTAGCTCAACCATCCTCCATCATCCGGCACAGCGCGGGTGCATAGGGGAGACTCTGCCAACACTGCTGCCCACTTCACATGGACCTAGCGGACCCCAGACAAGGCTGTTAGCTCTGATAAAAGCCACTCCGAGGACTTGGGAGTATGGGTCCAGCCTAATCCACACGCATGGACGGACAGCCAGTCCTTTAGACAATCCAGGTAGAGGAGCACACCTAGGTCCTGCTCATAGGAGGAAAAAAGAAGAACGCAGAGGCTGTAGGTGGGCTCAAATTTATATGAGTTAAGTCCTGGAGGCATGGGGGGGCGGAGCCTATAACCAGCTGTGCTGACATGGAGCCGTCAGGAAATTGGAATGTATTATTATAATCTTGTGTCCATATCATGTCATGAAGAATTCTGAGCTGGCTTGCTTAGTCTGCTGCCTCTACAATCCCACCTGTTTTTTTTTTTTTTGTCCATGACTTTGGAGAGTTTTTTTTTAATTGCTATATTCAGAGCCCAGAGTCTCTATTATGAAAGTCATATTTAGATTTATGGAAACCTTTGAAATTTAAACATGTACAACTGAAACTTTAAAATCAAATTTTAATACAGTTGTATTCAATAGGACCTGTAGTGATAAAAGTATAAGGGGTTTTCATTGCTGACTTCCAAAAATTCAAGTTGTCTAGGTTATTATGGTTCAAAAAGCGCACTCACTGCTCGTCCTATGTCTTATTTTTTCTCCCCTCCCCTCCTTTCCCATGTTTTTTTCCTTCCCTTGCCCTTCAATTCTCTCCCTCGCCCTACTCTACTGTCCTTTTCGTTTCTTCCTGTCTTCCCTTTCAGCTTCCATTTCCCCTTTATTTCCTTTACACCTTTCTCCTTCTTTCTAACATTCTTTGCATTTTAAATCTAAACCTAAAATATTAAAGTGTAATACATTTATTTTTTCTTAACATTTTAGCTATTCAAACACAGTTCCCACAGAATACGAATGTAAGTATTTCACCAAAAGGGTGACTCTTACTTTAAATGAATGATAGGAAGACAATGTACTTATAGATTATACAAGGTATGACAGTATCAATATTTTTCCTCTATTGTGTATAAATATAATCCATAGCACCATCCACAGTATCTATTACCACAACCAGTAATCTACAATACTGATGCTCTTCTAGCTTACTGCTAGTGAGGTAGTTTGAACTGATATCTTACAACCAATATATTGGCACTAAAATAATATAAAATATCTCACCTTTTAGACTGCTTTCTATACCTTTTGCAGCAAATTAACATCTTGGTCATACTCAATTTACCAAAAGAGAGCTAGATAGCATTGCATGATATGTCTTTTCTTTAAATGGTTTTAGATGTCCCACAATTCTTTGCTGCACAGATAAACTTGTATCGGAGGGTTTAATTTGCTAAAACTGGAAAGTGCAAAATCTGGTGCAGCTCCGCAAAGAAACCAATCAGCTTCCAGTTTTGTTTTTTTTTGGTCAAAGCTTAAAACGGTTGTAAACCTAAAAAAAATGGATCCTGTTCCTTTAAAGCATGAATAACAGCACAGTGCTTGTGCTGTAGTATTGGGCCCTTTCTATCACCTAAAATACCTGGCTGATCCTGCCTGGTTCTGCCCCACCTTTAAACTGACCACGGTTTATCATGGCTTCTGTGCCCTGACACCGTGGTCAGTTTACGTGCCTCCATCATCCGCAGCTCTCCTCTGTTCTCTTCTCCCCCGCCTGTCAGCTGTGTCAGTGCTGATCTGATTCCCTTCTGCTGCTATTGTAACTCAATGACATTCCTATCATTGATATAAAATGAAAAGAAGGGGCGCACCAGCCTTGTGCATTATCCTTTGGATATGTATTTATTAAAAGTAATAAAAGAAAACTACTCACAAACAATTGTGGAGTTCTTGCATTATGAATAGTTATCAAACAGCAGCATTCAGTCAGAGATGAACAAAACTCTCCAAAGGTCACGGAGGAAATCACAGAGATCACTGCCAGCTGACGCGTTTCGAAGGGAAAGTCCCCTCTTCCTCAGAGCTCAGCACTGCTCTGACTGAATGCTGCTGTTTGATAATGCACAAGGCTGGTGTGCCCCTTCTTTTCTTTTTATATCTTTGACTATTAGGATTCCCCCATTCTTGAGGGCAGCAAGGCCTGTGACATTAAATAGTTTGTCTGGTAATCCACTTGTGCGCAGGAGCATTTCTTCTCTGCTATCAACATTCCTATCATTCCCTCTGCTATATTAAATAATGTCTCCAGTGTATCATTTTTTTTTTTTTAAATGCCGCTGTGTATCTCATTTCATAGCGGTGCTCACGTGACCACCCGCCGCTCTCCTCCCCCCGACTGACGTCAGCCAGGGATTCTCAACCCCTCCCGCTGTAGCTGTCAGATCGGTAGAGGAAGCAGCGGGCAGTCACGTGAGCGCCGAGCAGTGCTATGAATTAAGGTACACAGTGGCATTTAAAATTAAAAAAAAAAAAAACACATACACTGGGGATATTATTTAATATAGCAGAGGGGATTGTAGGAATGTCATTAAGTGGCTTAACAATCACTTTAACTGAACAAGCTGACGTGAGAAGCTGATTGGCTACCATGAACAGTTGCACCAGACTTTGCACTCTCCAATTGTAGTAAATGAACCCCATAGTGCTCAGCCTGCAAGGAACTTACCCAACATACAGGGAACAGTGTCTTAAACAAACATATCTTGAAAGAGTCTTATCATTTACAAATATATGATCACAATTCTGCAAATATGTCTAGCCTAATACATTGGCTCTACCCAAAAGTGTGTTTATTATTATGTTCTTAATGCAATTTATGTGTGTGTTTAAAGGTACACCCTACGCAGTTGGTGTAGGGCGAGAGAATAAACCTCAAGTTGAATCCAACTCAGAATATTCAGAAATTGGAATGGGATCTGAAGCTAAACCCATCCCAGTGTATTCAGAAGTTGACATGAAACCTCCAGTTGAACCCAGCTCAGAATATGCAGAAGTTGGCATGGATCCTCACACTGTATATTCAAAGATTTGTAAAAAATCCAACAAAGAAACAGAGGTCATACAAGCAGAAAATGATTCATGTACAGCTTACTCTATAGTAGAACTGAAGAACTAATTGATATAATCCAAAAGTCATTTTTAAAATGGAAGTCTCTAGTATTGTAACATTAATGTGTAAAATTGGATTAGTACTGTATGTATGGGTAGGCGGGTTACACTCCCTCCATGTTCCTCTCCTCATTGGGTGCCAAGCAAGGGTCATATGAGAGGCTTACCACAGGGTGGGTTCTTATTGGCTATGCTGGGCACTTTGTTTAGGGTCACAGCACTACACCTGGGTTACCCTTACTTGAGCAACGCTCATGACCCGGACAGATGACTAAACATGAATGAACTCTCTTGATGCCATATACACCAACACAGTTGCTTGCACATTTAGGAGGGACATGCAGATCCCTTGTCTTCTCCACCTGTCCAGCCTATCACTGCTACTTCACTCCCAGTAACAGTATACACTGTCATGCACCTAGCGCAGACTCCATCTGTTCACTGACTGAACTCTTCTATTCTTATGTACAGGATGAGGGCCCCAGTGATACAGATCTGCTCTCATTGCTATGGTAGATGGATCAGTGTTGAAGGAGTCCTGGCAACATCTTCCTTGCTGCAAGAGGCTATCTCACCTGCCACATGTACAGGCTTAACAGGATGCTAGAGAAACCTTTGTTACCCTTGGTAACCAGGTGTATCTTCACACTGTATTTACTCTTTGTACTGTTGTCTCCATACCCCAATGTGCTTTAGTGACCTGAGCTGTAGATTATGTGTGTCCGTTACTTGCCTTTAGCAAATTTAGACCATGCAAAGGCAAAGTTTCAAACATTTTAGTTAAAGAATAGATTAACATGATGACAACAAAAATCAGCAGTCCAAGATAAGGTGCAAATATTCCCTAAACACCTCTAGTTCCTAACTACAGGCTATTAGCTGCCCCAGCATGCCTGTTCAAGCAAAAGTCCAATATTGGTGGGGTCCATGGCTGGAGTTTAACTCTGGCTTCAGCAGGACACAGGCCATCCAGACTCCGGCAACAAGAGGGGTGGCATTTTTATAGAACTCTCATTTTGTAAATAATACAGTAGAAGAAGCCACTTCAAGATGCTGCAGTACAGCTGCCAGTGTCACATTTACTAAAAGGGGTGCGGATTTTATACCCACAATTACAGAGACTGCAACAGCTAAAAGCTATGCAAATCAAAAGACAGAAAACTTTGCACCCCTGGTGGGCAGTCTGTGGTTCAGGAGCTGCATGTGGACTTTGGCACTTATTGTGTATCCCTCAGGACCCCACAGACAGTATTTTCTTTTCACATTAAATATATTAAAGGAATAACATTTTTTAGACGAACTTCTAGTAGGTAAATGGTTTAGTTTATTTCTTTCACACTATCATTTTTTTCTGTATTCCCCAATGCATTCCCTTTTAAATTGTATTTCTTTTTGTTTCTTCTAATCTTTTATAATGGGTATTTGCTGAGAGAAATATAGAATTTGGCCAAATTAATTTTAAAGGCAGCTGTATGTAGCACACACATTATGAAAGCATTGACTTGTAAATGGGCTGTAATAGCAATAATCTCCAGCAGTCTAATGCTACATGTCTCCAGTCTATGACTGTTTCCTTATGACTGTTTCCAAAAATTACTATAGCATATATGTAGTCTCTGGCTATCTTCTGTAGCATATCTGCAGCCTCTGACAGCTTACTATAGAATGTCATTTTCTAAACATTATGTGTGGCCCTTTGGTGATATATGGGGTTCCTTATGTTAAAGTGATTGTAAACCTCTGCAATGAAAATTGAACAAAGCATGTGCTTCTATAGTGTGCACTTGCCTCAATCCAAAGCACCTACTGTGGTTCTTCTCTGATCTCACCTATCTCTGCTCTCTGCATGATTGACATCTTACAGTCTAACTTACAGCTAAACTCTGGGCATTTTTTCCCTATGCAGTGGAGCTGTGACTGCACGGCATAGGTTAACTGCTAGTTTTTTTTCTAAGGGAGTAAAAACAGATATTCCTATCTTAAGCCTAGTACACATGAGCCAAATGTCGGATGCAATTGACCGGTTCAGTAAAAACCGTCCGACATGCGGCCCATGTGTATGGCAGCTGGTCTGACAGAAGCAAACAATCATGCTGGAGAACCAGCAGCCGACCGGCTCCCGATCAGCGATGAGAGCACTGACTGAAATATTGTGGCGGGGGGGGGAGCTGTCAGGTTTTTTTTAGTTCAATCTGCTGGGTTGAACGAAAGAAAAACTAGTGGTGTGTACTAGGCTAAATACTTTGATCCTACCAGTACAAGACTGGTCTGGCACCCCCACACCCCAGAATTCTTGAATAGTGGACTGTTCCTGACATCATCATACCCAGAGCAGACTCCATAGACCAGGAAGAGTCCAATGCTGGACTGTGGGGGAGCGGTGTTTTCTGGAGGATTGAAGGATCTTGTAAGCTTTGTGCTCACCCCCTGACAAAGCAAGCATTTTGTTGGAGTTCGGTTTTAACACCACAGAATCCTGGGTGAAAGCCCCTCCCCCTCCTCCAGCACACAGCAGTTGATTGACAGCCCTACTATTCTGTATGGGGGGGGGGGGGTTGCTTTTCCTCCACTTAGGTCTCAGGTCACACACATTTCTCTTCTTTAGTCTGTGCGTGTGACATCAGATCCCTGCCCCCTGCCTGCTGGAGCTAAGAATAATCTTTTGCTCTGTGTGTTTTAGAGGGATGTACAGGAGGGATGACTGCAGATAAACAAGTACAACTTATGTAGGAGGATTTGTTTCATCTCTGTGTATCAACTGAGGCTTGTTACTTTACTGTATATATATATATATATATATATATATATATATATATATATATATATATAAAAGGATTTACTACCACGTTAAGTAAGCTTACCAACACCTCTCTGTATATTCACTGACTGAAAGAGGCTTTTTTCGTATCAGTTCGCCCAGCTAGCAGCCTGCCCTCTCCCATTCACAAGAGAATAGACTGCAGGAGAAGCTTCTACCTGATAACAGAGGGTAAAATCTTTACTAGTTTATGAAACACAAATGTATATTTCTTTAAGACATTAAAGAATTATAAATACAGGGCAATATTTTTAAAAATGAAAATAGAGCCCCAATAGGTGTTAAAAATAAATATGCAGCACAGACTCTGAGCCCAAAGCTGGGATTTAAAACAGAACCACCCATCTTTTAAGTTAATTACAGTATTAAGTCATATATTATGTTGTATTTAAAGCATTACTAAACCCAGAACCTGCATTCACTATATCTGGTTTCCCACAGTGCACAGAACATGGAAATGCAATTATTTTAGTATATATAAACTGGTAAATACCTTTTCCCATCAGCAGTTAGAGCAGTCTTGTGACTTCTATGAGTAGCCAGTCAAACACTGGGTAAAGCTTGTAGGGGGAGATTTCTGACTGACCTATGAGACTGTATGACCTCTGACCCTCTGTCTGGACAGTACTGATTGGCTCTGTGCTGATCACATGCACTCTCCCAAGAAGAAAAAAAAAACTTCTCTAACAATACACACCAAACTGAGCATGTGCAACCTGACTCCATAGACTGTGTCAGGAAATGATCAGAGGACAGTGGAAGAAGGGGAGGATCAGAAAAAACCGGATCAAACAGCCTTTTTACATAATGCAGATGATTAACCCCTAAGGTTCCGCAGTTCGTATAACAAGCATGCTTTACTGCATATACAGGCTGATTTTACTGTTGTGGGTTTAGTAACACTTTAAGTCATAATTTAAGTCATATTTAGGCCATATAGTAAGTCATATATTAAGTCCAACATATTAATTAATAAGCAAAATATTTTTAATGGAAAAAATAAATTAATTATATTACCTGGATCACCTGTGTTCCCGATGATGGTCTTTCTCATCCTTGATTGATAGACTCAGGCTTATCTTGGTCCTGAATCTAACATCTAGGGGCGCTCCATAGGGATGCAGGGACATCTAACACAAGTGCTTGCAGGCAATATTTCAAACATCTGTTCAAATTTGTTAGTTAGCTACAGAAACTTCAGGACCAGTAGCTTGGTAATAAGCATCTGTAAGCCCAGTTTGTTAGCTGCAAAGGCAGCATGAGCCTAAACCAATTTTGGGTTCCCTATTTGGCCATAGCGGGCTGCTGATGCAGTTGTACTGTTAAAAGTGTCAACTTTGTAGAGTATTTCAAAAGACCATTTACACGTATGCATACTCGTTGTTTGATGCTCATTATACACAGAATGTATGGATATTTAACAAGCACTGAAAATTCTATGTTCAGTTTTTCCCAGTGGACCACAGAACAGTGCATATATATTCACTTTATTTATTTTATTGATTGGCCCTGGGGTCCTATTAGAAACGAATGAGAGTTTTCCACCCCCCTCCCAGAAGAGTTTCTCTTTAAGGTCTTTATCTCATATCATATATACAGCTTATTAATATACATTTTTTTCTCTCATATCCTCTCTTTTGTCCACATTTTTCTCCTTCATCCCCTCATTTCCTTTCACTGTCCCAGGTTAACTTTCCCCTACAACACCATTACTAAATGAACATTTTAATTCTGCAGGTTTAGATCAGAGTGCACTATTTATTATGTATTTATATTTAGGTATGCTTTTTATATACTATAAGTATGCTCTTTAAGCTGGGTTGGCAACTTAATGTCCATTTATTTGTTCATGTTTTTATACTTGATTCAATGGGGGAGATTTGTAAAAAACTGGAGACCAGAGAACCTGGTGCAGCTGTTCATAGTAACCAATTGGCTTCTAAATTCAGCTTGTTCAATGAAGCTTTGACAATAACAGTAGATAATTGGTTACCCCTACTATCCCCTACTGTGCCTCTTACCTGTGAGTAGAATTGTGAGTTTTCTTGAATTGTGGAAATAAATAAAGAATTAAAAGAAAGAATTTAAAGAGAGCAACCCCAATGCCCATGTACAGCATTTGTGGTAACATACATACAAAGTTTTGATACCTTTTTTTTTTTTATAATGCATTAGGGGTTTGGAATGTTATATACTTCAATAAAATATATAGTTAATGATTTGTGTAGTAGACAGGGGCGGCTCCAGACATTTTTTTGGGGGTGCTGTGTGGGTGCTGAAAGTATAAGTAGTGGTGCTAATGCGGCACGCGGCACTCTTGTGGGCGTGGTCAAAAGTGGGTGTGGCCAAAAAGTGTGTGTTTTTTCATTGTCTCTCCCATTGTATAGATAAAATAGGCACACATAATTGATTGTGGGAGTAAAACAAGCCCAAATGGAACCAGCGATGATGAACCCCAGCATGTATAAGGGCCAGCAATGACAACTCCTAGTTACATGTTAGGGCCAGCCAGAACACCCAGCACAGCACAACAGTGAGCAGCATACAGTGGAGGCCAGTGAGCAGCATACAGTGCAGAGCAGGAGTGACCCCTTAGAGTGCAAAGAGAAAGTGAGTGACCCCATAGAGAGAGTTCCCCCTTTAGAGGGCCCAAAGCAGGAGGGTGACCCCATACACAGTGGCCACAGCAGAAGGGTGACCCCATATACAGTGCTCACAGCAGGAGGGTGACCCCATACACAGTGCCCACAGCAGGAAGGTGACCCCATACACAGTGCCCACAGCAGGAGGGTGACCTCATACACAGTGCCCACAGCACAACGGTGACCCCATACACAGTGCCCACAGCACAACGGTGACCCCATACACAGTGCCCATAGCAGGAGGGTGACCCCATACACAGTGCCCATAGCAGGAGGGTGACCCCATACACAGTGCCCACAGCACAACGGTGACCCCATACACAGTGCCCACAGCATAACGGTGACCCCATACACAGTGCCCACAGCAGGAGGGTGACCTCATACACAGTGCCCACAGCACAACGGTGACCCCATACACAGTGCCCACAGCACAATGGTGACCCCATACACAGTGCCCACAGCACAACAGTGACCCCATAGTCCAACAGTGCACTGTTATGGGGACACCTGATCATCATTTGGGCACTGTAAGTAGCAGGCACAGGCACAGCACTCCTGATCTGCATGGCACTCTAATGATTGCAGTACATGCCTCCAAGCCCAAAGAGAGGGCTGATATCAGAGGATTTCCCTCAGAGTGTCCACTGCTCAGTCCAGATCAGGCATGCCCCTCAATCAGTGTAATGCAACATGCTGCTATAGATCAGAAGACTGGAAAGCCCCCCTCTCTTCCAGGCTCAGCAGCTACAATAAAAACAGAACAATGCCTGCAGCAGTGATCAGCCTCGCTCCTCCTAAGCCTTCCTCCTCGGACCACGCCACGTGACACACACACCCCTCTTGTCCTCTGACACTGGCAGGCTCAGTAAGCCCTGCAGACTGCAATGCACTGAGTGCAGCAGCTCCGTTCTGCTCCCTCACTCCTCCCACCACCATATAAGTACACAGCTTCTCTGCTCCTCTCTCTCCTTAGAATACCGGCTTCCTTCAGGTTCCTGGGGCACTGCACAGGGCTGGGCTCTCTCTACTGCTTCCATCCAAATTCTTCTTTTGGCGGCAAATGCAGGAGACCAGCACTGGATCAATCCGCCACTAATGCAGGCTCCTCACCACCCAGCCCCTGCCAGGTCTAACTGATCATTAGCAGCTTATTCGGCTGTATCCCTCCACTTTACAAAAGAGTCGCTAGCCTCTTGCAGACAGGATTCACAGCAGGTACCAAATAATTTGTTTAAAATCCTGTGACTGTACTGTAATACCTCTGTGGAAATTTTGGGGGTGCTATGAGGGTGCTTGAAGATTTTTTGGGGGAGCTTCAGCACACCCAAGCACCCACCTCGCGCCACCTCTGGTAGTAGTGCATTCTGTGTTACATGGACTTTTCTTTTTCTTTTTTACAAGTCTTTTCTTTTTCTTTTTCCAAGTTAAAATAACCCTGTACAGATTTACCCTGTGGGCAACTACTTGTTAGATTAATGTGTCTGTGCCTATTGGGCATCATTCTCATGATCCGCTGCCTTGGAGTCTGCCTCTGTCCACCGTCTCAGCGGGAGATCTCTCCGTTGATCTCTGCTGAGTCGGTGGATGACAGGACCCTTTCTGCTCACTGAGCGGGGAGGGGCTTGACGAGCGCCACTGCTTGATATGGAGAGATCAGACGAAAACGGACAGCATGTCCGTTTTCGTCAGATCTCGCCCAATCCGATCTGCCAGGGACGGATGTGAACATAGGGCCATCCGTCTGATTTTGGCAGATCGGACCAGGTCGGATGTCAGCGGACATGTCACCGCTGACATCCGTCGCTCCATAGCCTTACATGGAGCGCCCGTTCAGGTCCACCGACAAAACTGACAGGCGGACCTGGATGGTCCGTTCAAGTTTAAAGAAAAAGTAATATTTATAAAGGAAAAAAAATAAAAAATTTCTGGTAAATGACAGTTTCCAGCCGCTTTGTTCTGTTTGTAAAGAAGCAGCTGGGGATTACCTTCAAAATCTATAAAAGACCCTTATCTATGATAAAGATCTAGATATAGATCTTAAGGAGAAAAAGAAATGTCATAGTGAATTGTAAGCTCCCTGAGGGCAGTGACTGATGTGGATGTAAAATATGTAAAGTTTTGTATAAATTGTCAGTGCTATAAAAATACATGTAATAAATAAATAATTATGACAAAAATAATATATTTATAGATGCTGGCTGTGTGAATAGATGGAGCTCAGGTTTCAGGTGGTCAGGTGAATTCTGTACCAAGAATTTTGTTTGGTAGAATGAACACTTGTTACGATATAAATACTAATCTAAGGCTACTTTCACACTGGGGTGGGCAGGCGCCGGTGGTAAAGCGGCGCTATATTTAGCGCCGCTTTACCGTCGTTTTATCGGTGCTATTCGGCCGCTAGTGGGGCGGTTTTACCCCCGCTATTGGCCAAAAAAGGGTTTGCGGCGCTGCCCCATTGTTTTCGATAAGAAGGGGCACTTTAAGAGCGTTGAATACACCGCTCCTATAGTGCTGCAAAGATGCAGCTTGCAGGACTTTTTTGACCGTCCTGCAGGCGCACCGCTCCAGTGTGAAAGCCCTCGGGCTTTCACATTGAAGTGAATTGAGTGCCTCTTTCAGGGCGCTTTGCAGGTGCTATTTTTAGCACTATAGCGCCTGCAAAGAGCCTCAGTGTGAAAGTAGCCTTACATGAGTGTATTATACTGGGTTACAATAGACATTGAAGCTTGCTTAACTTTGTATCAGACCTCAATTTTTTTTTTTAACAGCAAAGTTTTTATTAATCTCCATCGGGAGATGATTTTCCTTTCAAAATATTTTATTGATTTTTTGCAGGGAAATACAAAGTACAATTGAGAGATTGTACGTCGTGAAACGACGTAGAGTATAAATTTGAAATATAACAAAGAATTGTCAAACAGAAGTTATACGTAACAATCAGCAGCTTGTCATTGGTTTGCGCGCGCTCAGGTGAGCATGGGTATAAAATTACACTGTACTATGGTTGTAATACTATGCAAATAGGGCCTCTTCTCCCTTTGCAGCACCCCATTTGGGATCTCTTTTGTGCTGCAAGGGGAGAGTGGCTCCCACAGGAACTTGTTAAGTACATTCAATTTCAAGTATGGTGAGGTGTTAACCCTCTGTTGTAGTCAAGATGTAACTAGCATGTCTAAGATATGGTAAACACATTGCTCGGTCAAGAAGGTTTAGGGTTAAGTTTGGGAATCTGGTCTTGGGGTGCAGCATTAGTCCAGTTTGTCCAGGGAGACCATTGCTTACTGGCTTGTGAGGCACGACCATTGCTGGTGGCCATCATAGTTTCGTAGCTGAAGTGTAGTGAGACCAGGTCAATCGTTTGTTTTATGTTTGGGGGAATGTCTGACTTCCAATTACGAGTTATATTGAGTCTGGAAGCCAAGAGAATATGGGTTATTGTGTGTCTGAGAGGTCCAGGTATGTTTTCTATGGTTAAGTTTAGAAGTGCCAACTCTGGTGAGGGTGGGATAGGACTTTTAGTAATGTTGGCAATCAGATCAAACGTATCTAACCAGAATTTCCGGATGAGGGGGCATGCCCAAAAAATATGAATCATGTCCCCTCTAGATGCTTTGCATCTCCAGCAAGTGTTGGGAGTGTGGGGGTTGAAGGTAGCTAACTTAACTGGGGTTAAGTACCAGCGGAGCGAGATTTTTTGGGTGAGTTCCCAAAGTGATGAACATTGGGTTACTTTGTAGGTGGACTTGAGAGCTAGTTGCCATTGTGCGTCAGAGAAGGTACTGGTGAGATCTTTTTCCCATTGACAATGGGGGATCAGCTTATTAAAGGATCTTTTCCCCTGAAGCAGGGTATAGAAGTAGGATATACCTTTGGGCCTTGGTATGGGGCTTGTGAGGAAGTCCCAGGATTTTTGGGGGATGTTGTAGAGGGGGAGAGGTAGTTTACTTAGGCAGTGGTGAATGCGGAGGAATGTGAATCTTTCCGTGTCAGGCAGAGCGTATTCTTTTTGTAGTTGGGAGAAGGGTTTAATTTGATTTCCTTGTAGAAGGTGGTGTATCGAGTGTATTCAAGTGTTGCACCATTTGGAGAGTCTGAGGTCAGGTGAGAGATGATTTAGCATCTCCAGGGGTATGTGGAAGTGTGTCTTAGGGGGGGTGGAATCTGAGAGGGCGAGCATTTTTTTCCAGGCATAGACTGAGGCCTTCATAGTCGGGGAGATGGAGGGTGAAATATAGGAGCCCAAAGGGGTACTCATTAACCAGTTTCTTAGGTTTGGGCGTATCAGTGAGAAATTTTCTATCTGGGCCCATAGAGATTGAGTAGTAGATTGGGAGTTGCGCTAGTATGACCGCTAGGTAGTAATCCCTAAAATCTATGGATCCTGTGCCTCCCGCCAATCTATGTTTGATTAATTTTGCGTGTGCGCATCTGGGTTTTTTCCCATTCCAAAGAAACTTGTTGAAGATTGATTGAAGGGACTTAAAGAAAGAAGCGGGAAGTGGGATTGGCAGTGTTCGGAAAAAGTACAATATTTGAGGGAGACATGTCATTTTGAAGGGTGCTAGTCTCCCCGACCATGAGAGCTCGTGTTTTGTAATTTGTTGTGAATCATTCTTGAGTTTGTGAAGGAGTGGGAGGAAGTTAGACGAGTATAAATTCTTTGTCGTTTTTGGGAGTTGGATGCCCAGGTATGTGAGTTCCTTGTCAGCCCATGTGAAGGAGTATTGTGTCTGGAGTAAATTCTTAGTGGTGGCATCCATTTACATACGTTCTGGAGGAGCCATTTATCGGTGACAAATAAATCAATTCGCGAATACGAGTTATGCACGTGAGAGTAGTAAGTATAGTCCTTTTCTGAGCCGTGGTGGCAGCGCCATACATCAAATAGTTCCTGTGAGGACAAAAGATTTTTCAGTGGCGAAATTCGCCTCTTCGCCGGAGACATAGTGTCCATGTTGATGTCAGGAACAATATTAAAATCCCCACATAGGATTAGATGCCCTTTTTTTATCTGTTTGGTTAGACGTAGAACCTTATGAAGGAATTTCTTTTGGTGGGTGTTCGGTGCATAAATGTTGGAAAGGGTATAAAAGACTTTGTTGATGGAGCATACTAAAATTAAGTAGCGACCTTCCGGGTCAATTAGTAGATTGGATAGTTGGAAGTCCACTATGTCTTTATTGCTATCATGACGCCTTTGGATTCAGCGGAGTGACAGGCATGGAAGATGTGTGGGAACTGGCGATTGGTGCATAATGGGGAGTCTGACTTTATCAGATGTGTCTCTTGGATACACAGAATGTCGCCCTGGAGAGCATTGGCAGTTTTCCAAAGAGAATGACGTTTAGCCGGATGGTTCAGGCCTTTGGCATTAAGCGACAATATATTTAGTGGCATGGTGTTGGGAAGTGTAGGTAGGTTGGTGTGGGAAGTCACTTACAGTTAGACGACCTGTCGGATGAGCTTGGTACCGGTAGCAGTTGGTGGATGGAGTTCGGTCGACGGAGCCAGTAGAGGGTGGATAATAGAGCTGCAGATAGAGCAAAATGTTAATCACACTTGACGATACAGTGCCAGCGAGCAAACTGCTGATAAGGTAACTTTGCTAAATTGAAAAGGGATACGTAGAGGAGGTGTAAAACACCGCTTCAACCTCTAAATGGGGGTATACACAGTTAGTAACAAGAGGAGCTGAGCAGTCAGTGGAACAATTCGTCTAACTCCAGGGGATGTGCTGTACAGTAGTTAGGCCTACTACGGTATTAGCTGTGGAGTCTCCTCAGCTGGGGTGGTGATCCATGCGGCTGCGGGTATGAGAGGGGCCGCTGCGCGTAGGTGGGGTCTTGCGGGGTTCCAGAATTATTCCCCAGTTATGGAGGAGGTTCAGGCCTTTGTTCAGGTCATGTATGGCGTGGGATTGCCCATTTCTAGTAACCAGGATAGTTGCTGGATAACGCCATTTGTATGGTGTTTTGTGGTTTTGAAGCCCTTTGGTGATCGGGTTCAGGTTTCTTCTTTGTTGGAGAGTATATTTAGAGAGATCCGGGAAAAATTGGATTCCTGTGTACGGAGCAGGCAGTGGTGATTTATTTTTAACCCCCAGCAGGAGTTTCTCTTTGACGTGGAAGAAATGGACCCTCATCAAAACATCTCTGGGGATGGAGGCAGCCAGGTGGGATGGCTTGGCTATTCTATGAATTCTGTCGATAATTATGTCCCTGGGAGATGCTTCTGGGACTATGACATGCATCATTTCTTTCGCATATCGTGGTAGGTCTGCAGGCAGTATGGATTCAGGGACTCCGCGCAGTTTGATATTGTTCCTGCGAGATCTGTCCTCTAAATCGGCCAGCTTGGCGCGGATCCATGTCTGTTCCTCTCTCATATCAGCACATACATTCATGACATCCTTAACTTTGGAAGTGCAGTCGCTCATATCATTTTCAATGCATGTCACTCTGTCATCTATTGAGTGTATGTCTGAGGAGATTTTTGCAAAAAGTGAGGAGAGATCTGTCATAAGGGAGGTTTGCAGTGAGAGTAGCATGTCCTTTAATGTGGTATCCATAACAGGCTGTCCTGAGGTGGGGAAAGTTGCCATGGATGAGTGCAGGGCCTAGTTGCTGAGAAGGGATTTGAAAGCCTGGGCCTCTATTTGTGGGGTGGGCGGCCACTGCGGCGGCGCATCAAGCCTCATTTTAGCCTTAGCAGGGCTATTCAGGAGGTTGTCACCCTCCGGAGGGTGAGGAGGTAAAGCTGGGGGGTCAGATGGAGCAGGATCTGCCAGGAATTCGTCCGGCAGATCCGTGTATGGGTCCCGCGGCGCGGCCTGGCCGGCGCCATCTTGGAGTTCACTGACCTGATCCGCCAGCTTGTAGGAGAATTCGGTGAGTTTTTTTGGTTGATATTCCGGGTTTCTCTTCCTGGACGTGCTGGCCATGGTCCCCGGTGTCTTAGAAGCTAGGATGGCACCGGATGAGATTAGCTGTGCGCCCTGTGTAGGTTGTATATCTCCCCTGTGAGACGAGCTGTGGTATCAAGCGTCCATCTACAGCTCCGGTCGGCCACGCCCCCCGGGAGATGATTTTCATTACATAGTACAATTAATAAACATAAAAAGGGAAATAAAATCGAACTAATGACATATCGACAAATATTACAACAGAGTGCAAGACATATTAACCAACATGTTATTTACATGTGCTTCTTAGCACATAGCATCGGTAATACATTCTTGTGCAAAATGAGGTAGGGTTGTCTTTTATTCAAGGGATAAAATATCATAGGTACAAATGGTCCTATCCTGTATCAACCATATTAAGAATAATGGAATTTAAAGGGCTCCTTAGGGGGCATGAGGGGAGTGGGGGGAGACATCGAAGGTCCTGATCACGACCTGCCCAGCTGCACAAACTAGGACAGAGTGGGGTCCTATCATGATCATGATTTTAGCTGTTGGTCCAGTCACCCCGGATCTTCCCAAATTTTTTCGCCCATTTGCGAATCATGTATGTAAGTTTATAGAGTAGAAGGGTAAAGTCAATAAGATTTCTCCACTGTCCAATTGTCGGGGGCTCCGACTGCTTCCATTTAGTTAGGATGGCCTTTCTGGCATAGATCGAGGCATAGAAACTCATTAACCTTTTGTGAGGATTTGTGGTGAGAGTGTCACAGACACCAAGTAAGAGGTCACGAGGATCAAGTCCCATGGCTAAATTCCCAACTGAGTTGATACATTGCACCACCTCCCTCCAGAATTGTTGAATAAGGGGACAAGACCACACCACATGGAAAAATGTTCCCACTTCAGTATTGCATTTTGGACATTTGTCAGAGTGGGTGGGCTATATCCTTGCAAGCCTCTGGGGGGTATAATATGCCCTGTGGAGGAATTTTAGCTGAATTTAGCTATCCCTGGCGGATATCATTAGAGGTATATATTGTTGGATTCCTTCTTCCCAATCATCGTCCGTCAGGGAGGGCACATCCACCCTCCATTTAGCAAAGAGCTTAGTCCCCTGGCCATCAGTCCCACAGGATACCCGAAGGTACAGGGTGTAGAAGATGTGGTTGGAAGTTGGAAGGTGTGTTTTATTTAACAATTTTTATTTATCAAAACATTTTCCAAACAAAAACATACACTTAATCAACTTATATTTATATACATCCATGTAACAAGACGTTTTTTCCATTGTTTAACAAAGCATCATTCAAAATTATTTCTATATTTTAATTCTTCTTCCTTTTAAGTCAGGGATGTATATGCTATACTAAAAACCTGTTTATCTACCCATCTCCCCGCATTCATACCCATTCATACTAAAAGAAGGAAAAAAAAAAAAAAAAAAAAAAAAAAAAAAAAAAAAAAAAAAAAAAAAAAAAAGAAAAAAAAAAAAAAAAAATTTTTAATTTATTATGTTCTTTACTAATCTTATGCTGTCCTCAAGAGTAATGAAGAGGCTCTGAACTCTTCCCATTTGGTCCAAATACTTTGTTTTGGCATTTTTACCCTTTCTTCTATTATCATTCTTTCCTCTAGGGTACGCATCTCCGTCAACTCACATTCCCATTCTGCAATAGACGGTGCTATTGTGTTTTTCCATTTTCTCGCTATTACCGTTCGTGCTGCTGTCAGAAAATATTTCAGAATTCCCTTTTTAATCTTTTTTATTGAACCTGGAATCATAGATAAAATTGCTACTTGTATTTCTGGATATATTTTTATCCCGGTCATTGCTCTATAAATTTCAAATATTTTTTGCCAGAATGGTTGGATTTCAGAGCAATAGTACCAAATATGTGACATTGTACCTTGGGTTAAATGGCATCTCCAACACCTGTCTGTGTTATCTGGGTTTATTTTGTGTAGATCTACAGGGCATCTATACCATCTGGCTAAGATTTTATAGTTTCTTTCTTGATGTTTGGCCGATATTGAGAGTTTATGGGTCGCTATAAATGCTTTTCCCCATATTTCTCTAGGAAATTCTATTCCGATCTCTGCTTCCCATTTTTTTACATATGGTAGTGTTTGTCTGTTGTTCTCTGAGATTAGATATTTATAGATTTTAGATAGGACATGGGTGGGTCTTACTTCTTGCACAAAGATCTTTTCTAAGTTTGTCATAGGTCTATCTATTATAGATTCTTTTGTTAAGGAATCTATATACCGTCGGAGAAGGCCATGTTGCATCCATTTATTTTTGTGTTCTATCCCTATTTTTTCTAATGGGAGCAGTTTATTTTCTTCCATCGTTTCTATAATTCTAGTGTCCCCATTTCTTTTCCATTTCAGGAACGTTTTAGCTGTGAGTGCCAGTGGGAATTCTGGATTGCTAAATAACGGGGTCATTGGACCTCTATAAGTAGATCCGCTCCCTTTTTTTATCATTTTATCCCATGCTTTTAATGTTGCTACCACTAGGGAGGGCATTTCTCTTTCTGGTGGTCTTTGTGCTTTCATAATCCAAGGAAGGGACTTTAGCTTAAGAGTTGTAATATCCTCTTCTAATTTTACCCATTGTTTATTATCTCTGTTGTGGAACCAGTCTACTATTCTGGTTATCATTATTGCACTGAGGTATGTACCCATATCCGGGAGAGCAAGGCCGCCGTCTTCTTTTGTTTTATTTAACACTGTTCTTTTAATTCTAGGTGTCCTGCCTCCCCAAATGAATTTTCCTATTAGTCTGTGTAATTTATCCATATTTTTTGTTGCAGGAAAAATGGGTATTGTCTGTAGGACATATAATATTTTGGGTAGTATGTCCATCTTTACTATATTTATTCTACCGAGCCAGGAGAACATTCCCTTTTCATAATTTTGTAGCGTTCTCGCAATTCTCTGTACCATTGGGACATAGTTATACTCCTGTAACTTATCCAAATCAGTTGGAATATAGGCACCCAGATATTTAATTGTATTCTCTTGCCATTTAAATGGGAAGTCTTTTTTAAGGAGTTCTACCATATCTCTTGATAGATTAATATTTAAGGCTTCGGATTTACTATAGTTTACTTTGAAATTGCTTAATGTACCAAACCGATTGAATTCTGCTATCAAATTTGGTATTGATATTAATGGATTTGTGATGTACATTAGGATATCGTCTGCATATACAGACATTTTATATTCTTTATCTCCTACTTTGATCCCCTGTATATCTAGATTTTTCCTAATCGCTATTAATAGATGTTCCATCACCAGTGTATACAGTATTGGGGATAGTGGGCAGCCCTGGCGGGTTCCGTTTGTTATGGGGATTATATCTGATAAATCCCCGTTCGCCCGTATCTTAGCTGTTGAGTTCTTATATAGAGCCATTATTTTGTCCAGAAGTATAGGACCCAGTCCCCACTGTATTAAAGTTTCTCTAAGGAAACTCCATCCCACCCTGTCAAACGCTTTCTCAGCATCAA
Source organism: Lithobates clamitans (assembly GCA_037952925.1). Taxonomy (NCBI): domain Eukaryota; kingdom Metazoa; phylum Chordata; class Amphibia; order Anura; family Ranidae; genus Lithobates; species Lithobates clamitans. The sequence goes on along the minus strand of JBBGZY010001608.1, from coordinate 1,199,039 downwards.
TTGTCAATAGGCAGGATGGGATGGAGTTCCTTTTTGCATGTTCCATCAGTGTAATTGTTTTTAGAGTATTATCTCTAGCTTCTCTTCCTTCCACAAACCCTACTTGATCTAGATGTATAGATATTGGCATTAGGGGAGCGAGTCTATTGGCAATTATTTTGGCATATAATCTCATATCAATGTTTGTCAGGGAGATTGGTCTATAGTTTCCACATAAGGTATGATCCTTATCTGGTTTAGGTATTAGTGTGATATAGGCCTGCATACTTTGTGGACCAAAAGGTAGTGGTGAAGATATTGCGTTAAATGTTTGTGTCATAATAGGGATTAGTTCTTCCTTAAATATTTTATAGAATCTTGGGGTGAAGCCGTCAGGGCCTGGGCTCTTCCCCAATACTAATGCCTCGATTACCCTTTGCGTTTCTATCTCTGTAAAGTCCTGATCTAGTTGTGTCTTATCTGTCGAGGTCAATACAGGAAGTGCCGTTTCTCTCACATACTGCTCTATGTTATGTTGAGTTGCTTCTGTGGCATTATCTGTGGCATGATTGTGGATATTATATAATTTTGTGTAAAAAATTTGAAACTCTTTCAATATCTCTTTTGGGTCGTATTTGATGTCACCCTTATCTGATTTTATCTTAACAATGGGTTGTACGTTTCCCCGATGGCGTAGAGCGTTTGCAAGGAGTTTACTTGGTTTGTTACCTTGGTGGTAATATAGGGCACGATTGCTGTCTCTTATTCGTAGGGTTTGCTCATTTATCAGTGCCTTTAATTCTGTCTTCTTTTCTGTTAATTCTATTAACCTTTCCCGCCCTGGATTTTGTTTATATTGAGCTTCAATTTTGGGTATCTCATTTAGCAGTTGGGTCTTTCTGTTCCCTTTTACCTTTTTCAATCTAGCCCCATGTTTTATGAGTAGACCTCGGATTACACATTTTAATGTTTCCCATTTGATCGGTAGAGAAGTGGTGTCCTCTCTATGATCAAATAAGAAATCTGATATTGCCCTCCTTATTTCTGTCACACAGGTCTCATCATGTAGTAGATTATCGTTGAGCTTCCAATTTCTCTTAATGTTGTTACCCTTAAGCAGGTCCAAAACCAAAAATATTGGTGCATGGTCCGACCATAATGAGCTGCCTATTTCGGAGGATAGGGTTTCAGCCATCCCTTTTTGGTTGATCAAAAAAAAATCTAATCTATGATATGTCTTATGTGCCGCTGAGTGGAATGTGAAATCTTTTTCTGTTGGGTGTAATACCCTCCAGATATCAATCAACTGATGTTTTGCCAGCATATCTAAAAAAAATCTTTTCTCTCTCCCTGTCTGCATTAATGAGGGTGCCGTTGTGTCCATTTCCCTGTCTAGGACCATATTGAAGTCACCTCCAATTATTATTATCCCCTCGGCTTTTTCCATTAACTGTTTCAATATTTGTGTTCCTACTTTATATTGTTCCTGGTTAGGTAGATATACATTGATAAATGTATATTTTTTGCCATATATTATAAGTTTGAGTAATATTGCTCTTCCATCCTTATTGTACCATTCTTCTATCACCTGATAAGGTATTGTTTTATGTATTGCTATGGAGACTCCCTTTGATTTTGAGTATCGAAAAGAGTCATGATACCAGGTAGTGTAGAATCTATTTTGTAGCTTTGGGATGTGGTCTGTACGGAAATGCGTCTCCTGAAAAAAGATTATTCCCACTTTTTGTTTATGGAGAGAGTATAGGACCTGTGACCTTTTTGTTGCTGAGTTGAGGCCTCTAATATTGTATGAACATATTTTCATATCCTAGGACTGAATAGAACACCAGAGAAAAAAAAAGAAAAAAAAAAAAGAAGAGAAAAAAAAAAAAAAAAAAAAAGAGAAAAAACAAATAAATAAACCCCCCCCCACACACTCACTCCTCACACTTAATCTATTGACTAAAAAAAAAAAATAGTCTTTCTTACTATCTAAGTAAGTTCCCTATTATGGGGGTTTTGAGTCTGGTGGCCAAGGGTCGCCTCGCGGCCGTTGGACTCCCACCGCATTTCATCATTCCTCTACTTTTACTCCAGTTTTGGGTCTCTTTCTTCTTAGATTCCTTTGATTCTCTTCTCCCTTCCCACCCCCCTCCTTCTTAGGGAGGGGTATAGGGGGGGCGGGTCACTATAGTCTCTTCTAAATAACCATTTCTTTAATCTCATGAACTTCTCTCCCCCTCCTCCCCTCCCCCCCCCCACCCGGGCGGTACAGGAAGAGGGGGAGAAGAGAGAGAGAAAGAGAGAAAAAAAAAAAAAAAAAAAAAAAAAAAAAAAAAATACAGAAAAAAGAAAATCTCATTTATCTAAACTTATGAAAACTGTTATCTATTTTTGTATATATTACATATCTTATGGTGCAAACAGTAAACATCTCTAAAAAAAAAAAAAAAAAAAAAAAAAAAAAAAAAAAAAAACATTTCTTATTTCTATATACATTACTATTTCATGTGCCTAATTTTAACATTTATAAAAACTTTTATCTGTCTATGAGTATCTGTGAATATATTCTTTTAGTGCAATCAATACTCAGAGGGAAAAAGAAAGAAAAAAAAAAAAAAAAAAAAAAAAAAAAAAAAAATTCTTTTCTTTTCCTTTTTCCTTTATCTATATCCATTATTATTTCATGTGAGTTAACTAATACATATATACATATAAAAACTTTTATCTATCTGTGAGTATTATTACATTTCTCTTAGTGCAATCAATACCGAGAAAAAAAAAAAAAAAAAAAAAAAAAAAAAAAAAAAAAAAAGAAAGAGACCGTTTCTTATTTCTATATCCATATACTTTACCATTTCATGTGCATAACTTATAAAAACTTTTATCTATCTATGAATATCTGTGAATATATTTACGTTTCTTTTAGTGCAATCAGTACCCAGGAAAAAATTAAGAAAAAAAAAAAAAAAAAAAAAAAAAATATTTTTTTCTTATTTCTGTCTCCATATACAATACCATTCCGTGCCCCTAAATTTATAACACCTTTTATCTATCTATAAAAATCTGTGAATATATCTACATTTCTTTTAGTGCAATTAATACCCAGGGGAAAAAAAAAAAAAAAAAAAAAAAAAAAAAAAAAAAAAAAAAAAAAAAAAAAAAAATTTTTATCTGCATCCATTATCATCTCACGTGAATTAACTAATACATATGTACATATAAAAACTTTTATCTATCTATGAGTATTATTACGTTTCTCTTAGTGCAATCAGTACCAAAAAAAAAAAAAAAAAAAAAAGAGATTTCTAGTTCAAGACCATAATTGATTTTCTTATCTTATCTTATGCCCCCCCCTCCCTCACCCCCCCCCTCGGGCCCCATTATTTTTTTCCATATGTTTGCATATATTCTATAGGCCAGTCTGGCAATACAAGTTCCGTAATTCCTATAGTCGCTAAAACTTCCGGTAGATCTTCCATGTCTCTGAATAAGGTAGTCTGTCCTTCTTTTTGGATTTGCAACTGAAATGGATATTTCCATCTATATTGAATTTTCTTTTTTATTAGTTGCTCTACCAGGGGCCTCAGTGCTCTTCTGCGATCCAATGTGTATTTTGATATATCTTGAAAGAGCAGAAGAGGTTCTCCTTCAAATTGAATATTTTTGTTTTGGCGGGCTGCAAGCATGATTTTATCCTTAATATGAGCATAATGCATTTTGCAAATAATGTCTCGAGGTTTATTAGTGTCTGATTTTCTTATTCCTGCCGTCCGGTGTGCTCTTTCAATAATTAGATCTTTTATATCGATATCTTGAGTAATTTCCTGAAATATTTTTTGTAGTGTTATTATAAGATCTTTTGGGCCCACTGATTCTTTTAGACCTCTTATTCTTATGTTGGATCTTCTGCTTCTATTCTCTTGTTCATCAAGGTTGTTTATTATTTGTTTTAATTGAGCTTCTTGTTTCTGTGTTTTTTCCTTTATTTTTACCAGTTCCTGTTCTGTTTTTAACATTCTCTTATCGATATTATCTGTCTTTTCTTGCATATTTTTTGTAGATATTTTAAGTTCTTGGATCTCTTCTTTATATGATTTTTCTAATCTATGTACGTATTGGTCCATGTCTGCCCTGGTGGGCAGCGAGCGAATATAGGCTCTTATATCCCCTTTTTCTTTATCTTCCTCTTTGTGTTCACTTGAGGACCCTGTTGTGTCCATTAATGAGCTATTTCTAGGGTGTCTTAATTGCTCTTCCCCTGATGATCTAGATGTTTCTATTGGTTCCGTTATATTTAGTAGATCATGTGATGATTGTAAAAGTCTTTCCTGGGGAGGGTGTATCTGCAACTGTAATTGTTGAAAAAATTCTTTGATGTCAGTTGTTTGTATAGGTTGTGTCCCTGTAGTGTTTTTACTCGTGTCCTCTGTTTTGTCTTTTTTACTTTTTTGGGATTGCGGGGTTTTATTGCTCTTCTTAGGAGCCATACTTCTTTCCTTTCCTTACTCCCCCCTCTTTATTTCCTTTTGTTTTATCTCTTAGTCCCTGGGACAGGGAAGCGGGGGGATATTATATGTTTAAAGTTTTTATCCCGTTTTTTATTTTCCAGCGTAAGACATATATTTCCAGTAACTCAAAAGGAAAAGAAAAAACCGACGGAAGAAAAAAAAAAAACAGCTTTTCAGGGGATAACGCAGAAAACACTGGGGGCAGGGCCCCTATGTCATGCCTGAAGTTCCAGTCCTTCACTCCCTTCACTCCCTTTCAGTTCAGCAATTTCAATAATGCTCGACAGATTAATATCTTAACGGTAGTTTTAGTTTCAGAGATAGGCGGCTAACCTTTATGGTTTGGAGATCCTGGGGTCCTGGGTTTGGCTTCTCCCTGCCGTTTCCGTGTCTGCTGTTTCTGCCGGGGAGGACGCTCACCAGCGAGAACCGCTGCCGTCCGCTCTCGCAGACTCACAGGGGCTCCCGCCTTCCCGCGTCCGCTGTCTCCCGGCTCACGGTTCTTCCACGGCTTAAACTTTCGTTCCGTCTCCTGTAGGTCTCCGCAGGTCTCCGCTCCTTATAATTCCAGGTATGCCTTTTTCGATCCGTGTTGCATTCGCTGCCGCCTTGTACTAGTCGGTATTCGGATCAGGGGGGCATGGAGTGAAATACTCAGCATGGGTTCGATATCATGTCGGAAGCTTATCCCAGCTGGATGTACGTCAGACGCTCTGTCTTAGCAGCATGGCAGTCCACGGTCTGCCTAGGCGGCCATCTTGGTCAGCAACTCCTCCCCCTCACTCTGGAATGTTCAGTTGGAAGGAAGGTGTGTTTTAGTTCATCGTAGGATAGGAGTTTACCTGCTGGCATGATATGTTGTAGAATTTTAATCTCATGTCTAGCCCAGACAGCTGGGTCCGGGATAGACAAGAGATGTGGTAGCCTAGGATTGCCCCACAGTGGCATATAGGGGGAGAGTGTGTTAGGTGGATTAAGTTTAGCTGTCAACTGTTCCCAAACCTTAGTCGTCGTGCGAATGGGGACAGTCATTGCAGCCATTGCAGGGGATCCCGTGGCCACCGCATGGGATATGTTCGTATACAACCGACGTAAATTAATGTCTGTACCCTTCCCTGACATGAAGCCCGTCTGGTCTGGAGAGGATGACCGAATTGAGACGATTAGCCAATATTTTAGTAACTATTTTAGCATCAACATTAAGGAGTGAAATAGGTCGATATGACTCACAGAGCTCAGGGTCTTTACGTGGCTTAGGGATCACCACGATCACAGCCTCCGACATAGACGGGGGAAGACATTGATCTTCTAGCATGGGTAGTAGAAGCTCATGGAACTGTGGGGCAAGGGCCACTACTAGTCACTATTAATCTTATATAATTCGGCCGGTAGAGCGTCTGGGCTTGGGGTTTTAGCAGGCTGGAGCGATGAGATCGCCAGTTGCACTTCTTTCGGGGTGATTGGTGCATCTAGTTTAGCATTTTCGACATCTGATAAGGTAGGGAATTCTATCTGGGCCAGGAAATCTTGTAGGGAGTCTGGTGTATAGTCTGCCCTGGATGTATATAAATGTTCATAGTATTGTGCAAATCTTGCATTTATTTGGACAGGGTCTGTCTATATTTGTCCCTGATCATTTTTAAGATTCACAATGTGTGCCACAGTGGATCGCTTCCTAGCCAGCCACGCCAGCAGCCAGCCCGGTCTCTCCCCCTGTTCGATTATCCTCTGTGACTGTGATAGCAAAAGTTTCCGAGTCGCAGTAGCTCTCAGCACCGAGATTTCACAGTGGAGTGTTTGGAGTGCAGCGTATGTCCCCGCATCTCTGGTAGTCACATAGCTGGACTCCAAACTCAGGGCTCAACTCTCAGCTTCCTCCAGGGCAAGCCTGTTACTCTTCCTAACCTTGCTAATTATTGCGGAGTATTTTCCCCGTGTATATGCCTTATAAGCATCCCAAAGCATTGGAGGAGAGGCCGTTCCCCTGTTCTGCACCCAGTAAGTGTCCATCCCTCCCGCAACCTCAGGGGCTACATGCTCATCAGTTATCCAAAAACCTGAGAGTCGCCAGAGGCTAGTGCCTACTGGCGAGTCCGTATTAAGCTGTAGGAGAAGGGGAGCGTGATCAGAGATGATGCGTGGGTGGATTTTAACCCCCTGGGTGCGTGAGAGCAAGGACTTGCTGGCATAAAATAAATCTATTCTAGAGAAGGAGGCGTAAGTAGCCGAGTGGCAGGTGTATTGTCTTTCCTTGGGATATCGCCACCTCCACACGTCACTTAGGCCATATTCATCTGCCCATCTTAACCACTTCAGCCCCGGAAGGATTTACCCCCTTCCTGACCAGAGCGTTATTTGCGATTCGGCACTGCGTCGCTTTAACTGACAATTGCGCGGTCATGCGACGTGGCTCCCAAACAAAATTGACGTCCTTTTTTTCCCACTAATAGAGCTTTCTTTTGGTGGTATTTGATCGCCTCTGCGATTTTTATTTTTTGCGCTATAAACAAAATAAGAGCGACAATTTTGAAAAAAACGCATTATTTTTTACATTTTGCTATAATAAATATCCCCTAAAAATATATAAAAAAAACATTTTTTTTCTTCAGTTTAGGCCGATCGTATTCTTCTACATATTTTTGGTAAAAAAAATCGCAATAAGCGTTTATTAATTGGTTTGCGCAAACGTTATAGCGTTTACTAAATAGGGGATAGTTTTATGGCATTTTTATTAATAATTTTTTTTTACTAGTAATGGCGGCGATCAGCGATTTTTACTGTGACTGCGACGTCATGGCGGACATGTCGGACATTTTTGACACATTTTTGGGACCATTGTCATTTATACAGCGATCAGTGCGATTAAAAATGCACTGTGTAAATGACACTGGCAGTGAAGGGGTTAACCACTAGGGGGCGGGGAGGGGTTAAGTGTGTCCTAGGGAGTGATTACTAACTGTAGGGGGATGGGCTGTGTGGGTGACGTCACTGATCTCTGCTCCGATGACAGGGAGCAGAGATCGAGTGACACTTGTCACTAGGCAGAACGGGGAGATGCTGTTTACAACGGCATCTCCCCGTTCATCCGCTCCGTGAGGCGATCGCGGGTCTCCCCGCCGCGATCGAGTCCGCGGGACCCGCGACCCGACTCACGGAGATCCCGGCCGGCGCGCGTGTGCGCCGCCGGCAGCGCGCGTGTGCGCCGCCGGCAGCGCGCACGCACGGGCACGGCGGGAAATTCAAATGGACGTACAGGTACGCCCATTTGCCCAGCCGTGCCGCTCTGCCGACGTACATCGGCGTGCGCCGGTCGGCAAGCAGTTAACAGTGGGGAGTCAGGGGTTACATCAATGCCAAGTTTGTCCATACTGGGATTGGGGGGCATATTGAAATCACCAGCCAACAACACAGCCGCAGTAGGATACTCAGCCAATATAGGGGTCAATTTATGGAGGACAGCTAGGGAGGCAGGAAGCGGGTTATATAGTCCAACTATAACTAGTTCCATCCTGTCACACATAGCATGAATAGCAACATACTTCACCTCGGGATCCAAATGGAGATCTAGGAGGGTGAAGGGTAATGATTTGTGAATCAGGACGCTGACTCCCCTGGAGTAGGTTGAATAGGTGGAGTGATAGTAGGATCCCACCCAGGGCTTCTTTAGAGCCAACGTCCTGCATCCAGTTAAATGTGTCTCCTGCAATATGCAGATGTGGGAGTTGTATTTTTTAATGTAATTAAATACCAAGGAACGTTTTATTTTGGAGTTGAGGCCGCGTACTTTCCAGGACAAGACTTTAAGTGGGGTCATTTGGGCATCATGGTGAATATCTGATAGGATTGGAACAGCCTTAAAGTTATATAGAATTTGCACAATACATCAGCATTTCTGATAAGGAATGTAGCTATCCATGCATCTTTTGTTGGGTAGACGTCTCTCTCTAGTGACGAGAGAGCAACATTACATGTCTTACATTTAGCAAACAAATCATCATTGAAATTTAGAAAGTAAGAAAAAAAACAGAAAAAGAACTTGGAGTAGAACCAGTTACTCCGAAACCATACCCCCCCACCCCGCACCACCCCGCACCACCACCTAAACCATGGGGTGCATGATCCCCATAACGAATTGTGACAACTGCCCATTGGGCACGTGAACAGTGGAACACCAGAGCGACACAGTCTGTGCTCAGAGAGTCGTCATTGAGACAAACATCAGGATAAACGATCCCTGCAGATCAATGGGTCTCCCAGAATGTTATGGGGGTATTACTCTTGAACTGGAACACGTTACTAACCTGGAACTTCAGTCACCCCTATCAGGAGTATTAACAGGTCAGAGGGCTCTTTCCATCACAGTTCACATATAATCTCTGAGTAGTCACGGTATATACTCACAGCACAGATGCTTGTGAAGAATCAGGGGTAGTGCAGTCTCAGGCGGATGGAGGAGCTGGTGAAAAGCAAGAAAAAAAAAAAAATTATGCAAGCCAGAAGGCCGGCTGGAGAGAGAGGCCTATGCTGAACATAGGATCAGGGTGACTGGAAAGGGAGAGTCACAGTATCATCAGATTCATCCTCTTGGTAGTTTTTCCAGCCATCTGGACGCCTCTTCGGGAGAAGTAAAAAAATGCACCGATTCCCCATCTTGGACTCTCAGTCGGGCGGGAAACAGCATGCTGTATTTAATCTTACGGTTGCGTAGGTCCAACTTGATTTGGTCAAAGGATCTTCGCATCTTCTGTGTATCGACTGAGTAGTCTGGGAATATCATAATCTTCGCTCCCTCATGGCTGAGTACCACAATCTGTCTTGCTTCCCGAAGGACTAGGTCTCGGTCCCTGAAATTCAGGAGTTTTAGGATAAAAATACGTGGAGAAGCTCCCGGGGGCCCCCGGGTAGCAGGCATCCTGTGTGCCCTCTCCACTACCAAGAAATCCAAAAACCGGGCATTTGGAAGGAGGGTACACAGCAAGTGTTCAGTAAATGTTGTGGGGTCTTTACCTTCCGTTCCTTCAGGTAGCCCCACTATCCGGAGGTTGTTCCTTCGGTTCCTGTTTTCGGCGTCCTCCGCACACACTTCCAGGATCTTCATTTTGGTCTGCAGCGTGCGGAGTGAGACTCCATGTGTTTGCAGCATATCCTCCACCTCCCCCACTCTCCTTTCAGTTTCAGTCAGCCTGGAGCGAAAACAGTCCATATCTCTGCGGATCAGGCTAATGTCGAGCTGCATGCTCTCAATTTTCCCTGTCAGGGTAGTTTGGCAGGTTGTAATAACCTGCATGAGGGCATCAAAATTGCTTTGCTCCCTCAGCCCTGGGTTAGCGTCCTCCGTCTGAGACGCCATGCTGGCTGCTGTGGCGGGAGGCGGACATGTTGTGGAGGATTTTAGAGGTATTGCGGGGTTTACGAGACAACGAAGCGTACAGTGGGGATCGAAAGTTTGGGCACCCCAGGTAAAAATGTGTATTAATGTGCATAACGAAGCCAAGGAAAGATGGAAAAATCTCCAAATGGCATCAAATTACAGATTAGACATTCTTATAATATGTCAAAAAAAGTTAGATTTTATTTCCATCATTTACACTTTCAAAATTACAGAAAACAAAAAAATGGTGTCTGCAAAAGTTTGGGCACCCTGCAGAATTTATAGCATGCACTGCCCCCTTTGCAAAGCTGAGACCTGCCAGTGTCATGGATTGTTCTTAATCATCGTCTGGGAAGACCAGGTGATGTCAACCTCAAAGGTTTTAAATGGCCAGACTCATCTGACCTTGCCCCAACAATCAGCACCATGGGTTCTTCTAAACAGTTGTCTAGAAAACTGAAACTGAAAATAGTTGACGCTCACAAAGCTGGAGAAGGCTATAAGAAGATAGCAAAGCGTTTTTAGATGTCATTATCCTCTGTTCGGAATGTAATTTAGAAATGGCAGTCATCAGGAACAGTGGAAGTTAAAGCAAGATCTGGAAGACCAAAAAAAATATCAGACAGAACAGCTCGCAGGATTGTGAGAAAAGCAATTCAAAACCTACGTTTGACTGCACGATCCCTCCAGAAGGATCTGGCATACACTGGAGTTGTGGTACACTATTCCACTATAAAGAGATACTTGTACAAATATGGTCTTCATGGAAGAGTCATCAGAAGAAAACCTCTTCTACGTCCTCACCACAAAAATCAGCGTTTGAACTTTGCAAATGAACTTTTGCAAATATAGACAAGCCTGAGGCATTTTGGAAACAAGTTCTGTGGACCGATGAGGTTAAAGTAGAACTTTTTGGCCGGAATGAGCAAAGGTACGTTTGGAGAAGAAAGGGCACAGAATTTAATGAAAAGAACCTCTGTCCAACTGTTAAGCATGTGGGTGGATCAATCATACTTTGGGGTTGTATTGCAGCCAGTGGCACACGGAACATTTCACGAGTAGAAGGAAAAATGTATTCAATAAAATTTCAGCAAATTTGGGATGGGAACTTGATGCCATCTGTCAAAAAGCTGAAGTTAAAGAGAGGATGGCTTCTACAAATGGATAATGATCCTAAACACACCTCAAAACCCACGAGGGATTACTAAAGAGGCGTAAACTGAAGGTTTTGCCATGGCCTTCACAATCTCCTGACCTCAACATTATTGAAAATCTATGGATAGACCTTAAAAGAGCAGTGCGTGACAGACAGCCCAGAAATCTCAAAGAACTGGAAGACTTTTGTAAGGAAGAATGGGCAAAGATACCTCAAACAAGAATTGAAAGACTCTTGGCTGGCTACAAAAAGCGTTTACAAGCTGTGATACTTGCCAAAGGGGGCAGTACAAGATATTAACTCTGCAGGGTGCCCAAACTTTTGCAGACGCCATTTTTTTGTTTTCTGTAATTTTGAAAGTGTAAATGATGGAAATAAAATCTAACTTTTTTTGACATATTAAAAGAATGTCTAATTTGTAATTTGATGCCATTTGGAGATTTTTACATCTTTCCTTGGCTTCATCATGCACATTTTTACCTGGGGTGCCTAAACTTTCGATCTCCACTGTATTTTCCTCTGGGCATACCTTTCCTGGAGGGGGTCCTGCACCATTTGGTCCGATTTCAGGCGGTATTCTGCAGGGAGAGCGGATAATAGCACAGCCAGGTCCCAGAGCTCACCTAAGGCACGTCTGCTCTGGTGGCCATCTTGGACACGCCCCAGGCCTCAAATTTTACTATTGGATAAGATTACCTAGGCTTTCAATTTTAGTTTTCAAGGGTTTGAGGAATTTTGCATTAATGAAAATATTTATTTGAGCATTTAAAAATTATGTATGACTCGTATGGTGAGCCATGACTGGAATAATCATTTTTCAGTGAATATACAATGCTATAAAGCCAAAACAATGTTTTGGACTTATGATTATTATCCCTCTATCCTGATACATAGAGCTGCAATTTCACTTTACACAAAGCGCATTTGATTTTCTGTTTTATACAATATACAATAACTTGAAAGAGTATTCATACCCTTTGAAATTTTCCACATTTTGTCATGTTACAACCAAAAACGTAAATGTATTTTATTGAGATTTTATGTGATAGACCAACACAAAGTGGCACATAGTTGTAAAGTGAAAGGAAAATGATAAATAGTTCTCAATTGTTTTTTACAAATAAATATGTGAAAAGTGTGGCGTGCATTTGTATTCAGCCCCCTTTAAGCCCCTTTCACACTTATACGACTTGTCCCACGATTTTGTACTGAAAGATCGTATGACAAATCATTCTCCATGATTTTCAATGACTACCATTCATATTGGCACGACTTTAAGTCGTGCCGACTTGAAAGTAGTCCCTGCACTACTTTGGTCCAACTTCTATGCGAGTTGTACTCCATAGACCTCAATGTTAAACCCTCAAGTAGCATGCAAATCGTGCCTGAATAATATAGACACGATTTCAGTATGACTTTGTAAGCACAAGCCTGGCTCGCTAATCGGGAAAGGAAAACTTTTTTTACCTTTCGCGATGAGCCACAGGCAGTGCTGACAGCTGTCTGGTATGAATCCTGAGGGGGAACGCCGCGCCAAGTTTTAAATGAAAAAAATGGCGTAGGTTCCCCCCAGGGGCATACCAGGCCCTTAGGTTTGGTATGGATCTAAGGGGAACCCCCTAAGCCGAAAAATCGGCGTGGTGTCCCCCCCAAAATCCATACCAGACCCTTATTTGAGCACGCAGCCTGGCCGGTCAGGAATGGGGGTGGGGACGAGCGAGCGCCCCCCCCCTTCCTGGACCGTACCAGGCCGCATGCCCTCAACATGGGGGGGTGGGTGCTTTGGGGCATGGGGGGCACCCTGCGGGGCCCCGCCACCCCAAAGCAGCTTGTCCCCATGTTGATGAGGACAAGGGCCTCTTCCCGACAACCCTGGCCATTGGTTGTCGGGGTCTGCGGGCGGGGGGCTTATCGGAATTATTAAGGGGGCCCCCAGATCTCGGCCCCCCACCCTATGTGAATGAGTATGGGGTACATCGTACCCCTACCCATTCACCTAGGGAAAAAAGTGTCAATAAAAAACACAGTACACAGGATTTAAAGTAATTTATTAGGCAGCTCCTGTGTTCTCTTCCGACTTCTGGGGTCTTCTTCCAACTTCGGGGGTCTTCTTCCGACTTCGGGGGTCTCTCCGGCGTCTCCTCCCAGTGTCCCGATCTTCTGCCGACTCCTCCGCTATCTTCTGCAGCTCAATTGCTAGCGGTGGCCCGGACATCTGCCTTCTGCCTTCTTCTTTTCTTCCAATGTTGACACAACGCTCTCTCCAGCTGTAATGATCTCTGAGCTCTCTGCAATGGACTTATATAGGCGGTGACCCCGCCCAATTATGGGGTCACTGTCCCTGGGTATGCTGGGACTGTGCCGTCATAAGGGGGCGTGGTCATCATCCGGTGACCACGCCCCCTAAAACGTCACAGTTCCAGCATGCCCAGGGACTGTGACGGCATAAGGGGGCGGGGTCACCGCCTATATAAGTCCGTTGCGGAGAGCTCAGAGACCATTGCAGCTGGAGAGAGCGTCGTGTCAACATCTCTGGCAGAGAAGAGGGAAGAAGACGATCCAGAAGTCCGGGCCACCGCTGGCAAAAGAGCTGGAGAGGATAGCGGTGGAGCAGAAGATGCGGACACCAGGAGAAGACGCCGGAGAGACCCCCGAAGTCGGAAGAGGACCCCTGAAGTCGGAAGAAGACCCTGGAGCTGCCCAATAAATTACTTAAAAAACCTGTGTAGTGTGTTTTTTATTGACACTTTTTTCCCTAGGTGAATGGATAGGGGTACGATGTATCCCATGCTCATTCACATAGGGTGGAGGGCAGGGATCTGGGGGCCCCCCTGATAAGCCCCCCGCCCACAGACCCCGACAACCAACGGCCAGGGTTGTTGGGAAGAGTCCCTTGTCCTCATCAACATGGGGACAAGGTGCTTTGGGGTGGGGGGTCCCAAAGCACCCACCCCCCATGTTGAGGGCATGCGGCCTGGTACGGTCCAGGAGGGGAGGGGCGCTCGCTCGTCCCCACCCCCATTCCTGACCGGCCGGGCTGCGTATCCAATAAAATACGTCATTTGATTTGCACTATTGGCGTCCTATCTATCTTTTTGGGAACCATCCATGCTCTGGAGACTTGTTCGTGGCTGAGAATTCCCTCTCGGGCTTCTGAACGGACAGTCATGACGTGGACCATAGAGGATAGATCCCCCTTGAGATCCGGGATTTCCAGGACCAACCATCGTCCAACCATCGTTCATTAAGGATCTCAGAGCCTGTTTGATTCGGTGTCACCGGCATCCGAATCCACTCCTGCTGGTAAGCGTATTCCATCTATTCACTTCCCATGATCGTACAATTCATGATATACAAGAGAAGATTTCTACATCAGTCCAACATTCATATTTAGCCTATGTTTGGGACTCTCTTGTATCAGATTTATAGCCATACATTGGGACTTTACTATATCCCGTTTAATATTCAATTTTTTGGTATTATGCTTCATGTGTTTCAGCTATGTATATATTGGTAATGGTCACCATGTCTGATGTGCATTTTACCATTGGTTATAATTTTTAGCGCTGCATTTCACTTTTACTTCTGTTTACAATATTGGTCATATTTTATGTAGCTGCTTTTCACATTGGGTTAGCGCAGTGTTATTTATATTTTCTTTGAGATATTTGGACCTTTTTGGTTTCACAGCAGCATAGACCCATTGTTGTACAAACATGGATGTGTTTGAATATAGAACCACCAGATCTGTTAACACGGATGGGGTTTTCACTGGACTCAATCCAGATACAAAAATTGGAGGCATGTTTCTTAGGCTTAAGAATTTGATGACCTCGGAAATTCACCTCCAATGGGATATAGCGTTCTTGGAACATTATATCAAAGAACAAATGGTACCTAGGGGTCTTCGTTGGGATATCTCTCCCCAACAAGGAGACACGGACTTGGAACCCTGGTTTAAATATTTTAACGATATTGGGATTAAACTTCTGGGGTTCCTTATAGATAAAAAGACAGTGAGACTTTTTCTGATAGACAGAGAAATTAAGGATTTGAAGGACAGGTTAACTCCACTCAAGTCCACTCCAGATTATACATCTCTTTCTGGCAATTTGAGGAGTCATTTAGAAAAGGAAGAAAAAGATCAGAAATTTAAAAAACAAAAGAAATACAACCGTGATCTAACAGATTATAAAACCAATCTGTCTTCAAATGGCAGAAGATTGTGGACACACAGGCCACATCTGGCCATGATGGTTCTGGGATGGAACTTCCAGCTCTTAAAACACCAGGGCCTGTTAGGGAACTTTCCCAATATGAACCTTATCCACCTAGGAATATCACTACCTCTCAGTCACACATACCATATCGCGAGGGCCCTCCAGGGCCTCCGCGATATGAAAACTACAATACATATAAGAATTATCCCCCTCGACATCCATCCAACCAAAGAGGCAGAGGAGATAGAAACACACAAAGAGGTCAACACAGTGGACCTCGCAACCGTTCACATTCACAGGGTGGACGTGGGAGACCTCCACGCGGTTGGGTAGACCACAGAGACAACTATGGACCCAGTCGTCCTGTGTATGAACATATTCCTAGGACACCAATTGAGACCTATAATAGGTTCCAACCTTTACAAGACAGAAATGTCAGGACCACTCCTTACAATTCCTATGGATATACACATAGAGAAGAGGACCCTTTCAATAGATCGCCCTTTAATTACAATTATAGTCACCCAGGGCCTTCCTATCGCTCGGATTTTCCCAGAGGTACAAATCAACATCCGGAAAGTCCAGAGCGAGGAGAGGCACCAGAGGGGGGAGGCGGACCCAAAAGAAAAAGAGTCTAACTACTACCTGCATATTCAATTTAAGCACCGCACAATTGACAACAGAAGAAGAACAGGTCCTTAACAAAGGTCTTAAATTTGTCCCTCCCAGGTCCCTCAATAAATTTAATACATTTATTGATGTTTAGAAGTTCATCCGGAAGCTGAGTATCCAAAGATACTTTCTTTCTCAGGTGCCCAACGATCAATTACGCCGTTCGGACCAATATATCCATACGGGTCTTTCCAACCCTTCACTATTTAACCCCCCAGGAGCCATAGCACCATCCATTGCAGTTTTTCGTAACTTAGTTTTATCAGATCTAGAAGCGTTACCTGTTAGAAAAACATATATTGATCAGAACCTCAAAAAAGGCCTAAGATCACTATGCGAACGTAAAGATTTGATTATCCGCCCCGCGGATAAAGGGGGAGCCATAGTGGTCTTAGACAAGACTAAATATATCTGTGAGATGCATAAAATTCTTGACGATTCTACTACATACCAACGTATTCATATGGATCCGACTGCAACATACAAAAAGGCCCTATCTTTGTTGATCAAAGAAGGTTCCGCCTTGAACATCTTAAATAAAAAGGAAAGCGACTATCTTTTTCCTCTGGCCCCTCGCATTCCTGCGATATATTATTTGCCTAAATTACATAAAGACCCAGTCAATCCCCCTGGCAGACCCATTGTCAGTGGGATTGACTCGGTCACATCAAGGATAGGTCACTATATTGACTATCACTTACAACCCTTGGTCCGCTGTATACCATCTTTTATCAAAGACACAGGTGATACCATTAGACTATTAGAATCTACCACTTATCAAGAAGGTATGATTTTAGTTACAGCGGATGTCTCGGCCTTATATACATGCATTCCTCATGAACTTGGATTTGCCGCAGTTGAATACTACTTATCCCAAAATGTTTCTTTACCAGCTTTACAGCGTAATTTCATTATGGACCTTCTCAAATTTGCAATGGCCCATAATTATTTTTGGTTTCAAGATAATTTTTACTTACAAACTAGAGGTGTGGCCATGGGGGCCAAGTTTGCCCCCAGTCTAGCCAACCTTTTCATGGCCAAATGGGAGGAGGATATTGTCTATTCATCCAGGAGGCCAGAAGTGGCTCTCTGGGCCCGTTACATAGACGACATCCTCCTCCTATGGAAAGGCGATCTTTCCTCATTACATGAATTCATGGCTCATTTGAATTGCAATAGTCGAGGTATTAAATTAACCTATGAAGCCAGTCTCACGTCTATACATTTCCTGGATTTAGAGATTAAGGTTCAAAATAATCGGTTGAAGCTTCGAACATTCTTCAAACCCACTGACCGTAATGGGTATATCCCATTGGACAGTTGCCACCACTCACAGTGGCTAAAATCAGTACCTCGCAGCCAATTTCTTCGGCTGCGACGCAACTGTACCAATGAGGCAGATTACTTCATTCAAGCCCAGACCCTTAAAAACCGATTAATTGAAAAGGGTTACACATATACAGAGTTGGAGGCAGAAATACAAAGGATGGGTTCTATAGATAGACGATCCCTGCTGGTCACTAATTCAAGGAAGACCAAAGATGATGAATTTAAGTGGTCGTTCTTTACAACCTATTCTGTACAAGCTAGGCAAATTCAAAAAAATCTCAAAAAACATTGGGGCATTCTTCGGAATGATGCACTTTTAGGCCCAGTACTTCCAGAACATGCCGGAGTCACATTTAGAGGAGCCAGATCCATCCAAGGACAAATTGCCCCTAACATCATAGATCCCCCCAAAAAGCCCCCTTTTTTTCAGGACTGCAAAGGTTTTTTTCCTTGTAGGAAATGCAGAGTCTGTTTTTTTAACACCAATGGGAGACGTAAAACTGATACCTTTCAATCAACAGTCACTCAATGCACTTATTCCATGAAGCACTTTACTATGTGTGACACAGAATACATAGTGTATCTTCTAACTTGCCCCTGTAAAAAACAGTACGTGGGTCGTACTAAAAGAACCTTTTCAGTTCGAATAGGAGAACATCTCACTAACATACAAGCAGGCAAGACCAACCACACGGTGCCTAGACATTATTCCACACACCACAATCAGGATCCTACTGGAACCCAATTTCTCATAATTGATAAATTTGTTGCTAACTGGAGGGGCGAATCACGTGTGCGAGGAGTCTCAAGACTCGAAACATATTGGATATTTGAATTACGCACTTATTCGCCCCATGGGTTAAACGTAGAATGGGATATTAATTCCTTCATTAACCAAGCCTGATTGTTCTGTACACTGTAAGGGGTTAATATTTATCTTATTGGGCTTTAATACTATTCTCACGGCAGTCCAGTTCCCTTTATTCATCCATAATGTTCTGTCAAGTTTTAATTGTATTCCCTTACATTCACACTGCACATTTTCATCATCATTTTTTCAGATTATAAGTCCATAGATTTAAATATTACTGGATGGACACACATTTCCATATTATTATTTATTTTTATATTTTCACTTTCTCACATTACTATTGTTTTTTTAGTCATGTCCCTATGGGATAGTGACCAGGTACGAGGGGAAATTTTCTCCTTCTTTCTAGCGCATTTGGGGATTCAAGCCCCCACACTTAATTTCAGAATTTTATTCAATTCCATCCTCACTTATTTATGCAGTGGGGAGGATGCTATTTTCCCTGTCTGCTGCTTTTGAGCTTTGTTTGTTGCACATTTACATTTGCTGACTAAATAGTCTTACACATCATGCACTCACATGTTTATATTGCTACATATCCTAAATTTAACATATCATTTATTATTTTATTACGGCACACGTATATATATCTGCACATGTTAGTGGAGGCACATACATTTCTCATCCTTATTGTTCAATATATTGTTCAGCCATTTACATTTAACATGGAGCAGCTCTTCGGAGCTTGACACCAGGAGATAGAGAGATTTTTCTCTCCTCTGTCTTTCCTGTTGTCCCCGTCACTATATTCGTCACTTCCGGGCTGTAGTGGATGGAATTACCTTCCCTGCTTACAGTTCAGGACGAGTGGGAGATATAAGACTGTTCTATTGGCCACAGGAGAGCATATGACTTCCTTTGTAGCCACATGACTCTCAGGCTTCTAGTGATTGAGACGTGATTCGTCTCTCGAGATCATGTGACTATGTCAGCAGACATGTCACGTGATAATTTCCCTGTGGTTCTTCCTGTTTACTGCACAGATCCAATAAGAAGGATCGTGCAGTATGCAATACGATTTGCCATGTTAGGAATGATGCGGTCATGTGACCCACACTTCCTGGCTGTGGTGGATGGAATTACCTTACCTGCTTACAGTCCGGATGAGTGGGAGATACAAGACTGTTCTATTGGCCACAGGAGAGCATGTCACTTCCTTTGTTGCCACATGACTCTCAGGCTTTTAGTGATTGAGACGTGATTCGTCTCTCGAGATCATGTGACTATGTCAGCAGACATGTCACGTGATCATTTCCCTGTGGTTCTTCCTGTTTACTGCACAGATCCAATAAGAAGGATCGTGCAGTATGCAATACGATTTGCCATGTTAGGAATGATGCGGTCATGTGACCCACACTTCCTGGCTGTGGTGGATGGAATTACCTTACCTGCTTACAGTCCGGATGAGTGGGAGATACAAGACTGTTCTATTGGCCACAGGAGAGCATTTGACTTCCTTTGTTGCCACATGACTCTCAGGCTTTTAGTGATTGAGACGTGATACATCTCTCGAGATCATGTGACTATGTCAGCAGACATGTCACGTGATCATTTCCCTGTGGTTCTTCCTGTTTACTACACAGATCCAATAAGAAGGATCGTGCAGTATGCAATACGATTGGCCATGCTAGGAATGATACGGTCATGTGACCCACAGGGGGCTTTCATTAATAACCTGCATAATGTTTCCCGGGATGCCCACATTTACAATCTGGATTTAGGCATTATGTATATGCTTTTATGATAAATGTACTGGTGTATTGTAGAACTCTTTGAGTGGGCACAGATGATTACAGCACTGCGGAAATCATGATCATTTGGGTTCTCTCCCTATCATCTTGATTGTTATTATCTTTATTCTTATTAATTGGCCATTGGTCAAGGGATACGCTCCTTCCCCATTAGTGGGTGGCCTCATTGGACAGTCCCAGGCAGTCAGCTGATTCCTCTTTTTTATATAAATTTGTACAGTGTAGGAGAGGAGTTTGATGCCCCTGTTGAAGTCCATGTGGACGAAACCCGTCGGGTGAGCCTTACTCTTTCCTACACTTGATTTTATTGTTTTACTCGTGATCACATTTTTATATCGTTTGTTGATTATTGGTTATATCCAATAAAATACGTCATTTGATTTGCACTATTGGCGTCCTATCTATCTTTTTGGGAACCATCCATGCTCTGGAGACTTGTTTGTGGCAGAGAATTCCCTCTCGGGCTTCTGAACGGACAGTCGTGACGTGGACCATAGAGGATAGATCCCCCTTGAGATCCGGGAATTCCAGGACCAACCATCGTCCAACCATCGTCCATTAAGGATCTCAGAGCCTGTTTGATTCGGTGTCACCGGCATCCGAATCCACTCCTGCTGGTAAGCGTATTCCATCTATTCACTTCCCATGATCGTACAACTCATGATATACAAGAGAAGATTTCTACATCAGTCCAACATTCATATTTAGCCTATGTTTGGGACTCTCTTGTATCAGATTCATAGCCATACATTGGGACTTTACTATATCCCGTCTAATATTCAATTTTTTGGTATTATCCTGCACTACTTTGGTCCAACTTCCATACGATTTGTACTCCATAGACCTCAATGTTAAACCCTCAAGTAGCATGCAAATCGTACCTGAATAATATAGACACGATTTCAGCACTACTTTGAAAGCACAAACTGAGAATGGTTAATGCCAAAGTTGTGGCAAAGTCGTACAAAGTAGTACTGCTCCCAAATCGCGGCAAAATCGCGGCCACAAAATCGCAGTAAAATAGCGCGATTTTGAAGTCGTATAAGTGTGAAAGGGGCCTAAGGTTTATTCAAGTAAAATTGTTTACATGCATAGATAACACCAACAGTTGCCAATTTAAAAGAGATACAAAACAAGAGATATTGATACATAGATGTAATGGCAGTCATAGTACACGGGCATCGTACTACCAGACTAGTTTTGGGAGATCCAGCTCACTCTTCAGGGGTGGATGTGTGTAACAATGTACCTAGGATGAAAAAAAGTATCTCCTCTGCTATCCTATGTTTCTTATCATCTCCATGTACTTACCATCTTTGGGCCCTGGCCTTTCATTCATGCATACATATCTTTATGCCAATACTTATTGATTCTACTTTACTACTTTATAAGCCTGACAAACATACTTATGTTCACAGCCTATACCCTTTATGGACTAACGAGGTCTCTTGGGATACATCACTACACCTATGCCATGCCTGCTCTCTGTTTGGCCCCTGGTGGGGTCCCATCTGACTCTGCCCCCTCAGCTCCCTGGTGAGGCACCTGCTGCCACCGTCTTGGAGCTGCACACCTGTTAGCCATGGTAAAGCTCAGTGGTGAGTATGGGGACCCATAACCCCTCCTAGCCTGTGCCTTTATAATCAATACTGTGCCATATTGCCAAATATATACTTTTTTCATCCTAGGTACATTGTTACACACATGCACCCCTGAAGAGCGAGCTGGATCTCGCGAAACTAGTCGGGTAGTATGATGCCCGTGTACTACGACTGCCATTACATCTATGTACCAATATCTCTTGTTTTGTATCTATTTTAAATTGGCAACTGTTGGTGTTATCTATGCATGTAAACAATTTTACTTGAATAAACCTTATACTGTATTTACTACTGTTATGTTTACTGGCGGAAACGGTACCCACTTCATTGTAAGTCCCGGGGCGAATCCTTCGTTTTATTTAATTAGTAAATAGAGTCCACCTGTTTGTATTTTAATCTCAGTATAGATACAGCTGTTCTGTGAAGCCCCCAGAGGTTTGTTAGAGAACCTTAGTGAACAAACACCATCATGAAGTCCAAGGAACACACCAGACAGGTCAGGGATAAAGTTGTGGAGAAGTTTAAAGTAGGGTTAGGTTTTAAAAAAATATCCAAAGCTTTGAACATCTCACGGAGCACTGTTCAATCCATCATCTGAAAAGGGAAAGAGTATGGCACAACTGCAAACCTACCAAGACATGGTCATCCACCTAAACTGACAGGGCGGGCAAGGAGAGCATTAATCAGAGAAGCAGCCAAGAGGACTATGGTAACTCTGAAGGAGCTGCAGAGATCCACAGCTCAGGTGGGAGAATCTGTCCACAGGACAACTATTATGCCGCATACACACGGTCGGACAATCCGACCGGACTGGTCCGACGGACGCCGACGGACCAAATCCGGCTGACAATCCGATCGTGTGTGGGCTTCACCGGACCTTCAGCGGACTTTTCCAGTCGCAAATCTGACGGACTTTAGATTTGGAACATGCTTCAAATCTTTACGTCGTAACTCCGCCGGACACAGAAATCCGCTCATCTGTATGCTAGTCTGACGGACAAAAACCCACGCTAGGGCAGCTATTGGCTACTGGCTATCAACTTCCTTATTTTAGTCCGGTCGTACGTCATCACGTACGAATCCGTCGGACTTTTGTGTGATCGTATGTAGTTAAGTCCGTTCGTTAGAAAGTCCGCCACAAGTCCGCCAAAAGTCCGTCGAAAGTCTGTCAGACGGGCTGTCGGACTTTAGTAGCCGAAAAGTCCGACCGTGTGTACGCGGCATCAGTCGTTCACTCCACAAATCTGGCCATTATGAAAGAGTGGCAAGAAGAAAACCATTGTTTAACCACTTGCCGACCAGCTCACGCCGATATATGCCGGCAAAGTGGCACGTTTCCGCAAAACAATGTATGGGTATGTTCTCCCCTTTAAGAACTGCCGGCCATCTGCAGGCACGTGAGCCAGAACGGGGATTTGTGTGTGTAAACACACAAATCCCTGTTCTGTCAGGGGAGAGGAGAAAGATCGTTTGTTCCTAGTAAGTAGAAACAGCAATATGTCTCCTCCCCCAGTCAGTCCCATTCCCCCACAGTAAGAAACACTAACTAGGGAACACATTTAACCCCTTGATAGCCCTCTAGTGTTATCCCCTTCCCTACCAATGACAATTAAAAGTAATCAGTGCAATTTTATAGCACTGATCGCTGTATAAATGTCAATGGTCCCAAAAATGTGTCAAAATTGTCCAATCTGTCCGCTGCAATGTCGAAATACTGCTAAAAATCACAGCCATTACTAGTAAAAAAAAAAAAAACTATTATAAATCCCATAAATGCCATAAATCTTTCCCATTGTGCAAACCAATCAATATACACTTATTGCTATTTTTTTTAACCAAAAATATGTAGAAGAATATAAATTGGCCTAAACTGATGAAGAAATTTGTTTTTTAAAAACATTTTTGGGGATATTTATTATAGCAAAAAGTAAAAAATATTGTTTTTTTTTTCCAAATTATCATTCTTTTTTTTGTTTATAGCGCAAAAAATAAAAGGTGCAGAGGTGATCAAATGCCACCAAAAGAAAGCTCTATTTGTGGGAAAAAAAGGACGTCAATTTTGTTTGTGTACAACGTCACAGGACCGCGCAATTGTCAGTTAAAGCGATGCAGTGCCGTATCGCAAAAAATGGCCTGGTCATTAAGCAGGAAAATCTTCTGTTCTGTGAGTGGTTAAAGAAAGCCATAAGCAGTCCCGTTTATGAGAAGCCATGTGGGGGACACAGCAAACATGTGGAAGAAGGTGCTCTGGTCACATGAGACCAAAATGTAACTTTGTGGCCTAAAGGCAAAATGCTATGTGTGGCAGAAAACTAACTGCACATCACCCTGAACTCACCACCCCCACCGTGAAACATGGTGGTGGCAGCATCATGTTGTAGGGATGCTTTTCTTCAGCAGGGAAAGGGAAGCTGGTCAGAGTTGATGGGAAGATGGATGGAGCCAAATACAGGGCAATCTTAGAAGAAAATCTGTTGGAGTCTGCAAAAGACTTGTGACTGGGGCAGAAGTTTACCTTCCAGCATGACAACAACCCTAAACATACAGCCAGAGCTACAATGGAATGGTTTAGATCAAAGCATATTCATGTGTTAGAATGGCCCAGTCAAAGTCAAGACCTAAATCCAATTGAGAATTTGTGGCAAGACTTGAAAATTGCTGTTCACAGATGCTCTCCATCCAATCTGACAGAGCTTGAGCTATTTTGCAAAGAAGAATGAGCAAAAATTTCACTCAAGATGTGCAAAGCTGGTATAAACATACCCAAAAAGACTTGCAGCTGTAATTGCAGCGAAAGGTGGTTCTACAAAGTTTTGACTCAGGGGGGCTGAATACAAATGCACACCACACTTTTCACATATTTATTCATAAAAAATTATGTGCCACTTTGTGTTGGTCTATCACGTAAAATCCCAATAAAATACATTTACGTTTTTGGTTGTAACATAAAAAATTTGGAAAAGTTCAAGGGGTGTGAAAACTTTTTCAAGGCACTGTACAGTGCTGTTTAGAGTTAATGCTCTATCTTGCTCTAGTTAATGCTCTATCTTGGTATAATCCACTAACTACCACCAAAAATAAGTAGCAATATCTTAATAAATAATTAGGCTAATGTATAGATTTACTGATTGAAAGTTTGCTTTGAGTTTTGGATTGTAATTTTGCGAAACACTGGACATCAATTTCTTGAGATTATGTCATTGATAAAATTCTGCCAACGATACATCAACTGCTCTTGGAAAGCAGCAAAGAAGCCCACGGATTTAGATATACACAAGAAGAAAGCTATTTAGGGAAAATGTATTCAAATATTTATCATTCACAGGGGGCACAAAATCAGAAAAAAATCAATGACAATTAGGTTATTTTACTGCATTCAGGAGGAATTGGGCACTCTGTACTATTCAAAGTGTAGAGAAGGTTTCTTACAGTACACATGCTTCATTGGATGAGACACCAGAAATTCTGGCAATGAACACAGCTTCTTTCCAAATCCTCCATACACATTTCACCCCTGGTGCTCTAATCCAAGTGGACACCTTTCTGCTCCATGTCCCCCCAGAGACCTCCTCCAGTAGGAAAGCTAGAAGCTGCAGTGCACAGAGCTGGGCCCCTCTTTAGCACAGGACACTCTTCTCAGGCAGCATGTCTGGGAGGACAAGAGAACTTTGAAAGGCCATCCCAAATATTTATATCCTTTTCCAGCATGCACCTCTGGCATTGAACCTCCTAATAGTTGACCAGGGAGAAATAAATATTTTTAACTCAGGTTATTGGATTCTCTTACACTATTGCCGGGGACACTCCCCAACAGCAGGCAGAAGCAAACAATGACACCGAGTTTAGGGAAAAACATGGAGAAAGCAGAACTGTCAGGCTTTCTACAGCACTAAATATAGGCTAGGGCACCTATGCCTATTAAAGAGTGGCTCAGCAACATAGGTGTCCGCAGCCTATTGTATTAGGGTGTGCACCCCAAAGCTCAAACACATATGCTTTTCTCTGGAGCCTCAGCTATACAGTATGGTGAATGAATGGGAAGTTCTCTGTGCTTCGCGGCTTCCTACTAATTCACAAACTGAAGCACAGTTTACTATGCTTCAGTTATGAATGAACACAGTGAGTGAGTGTGTTCATTTAGAAAAGGATGGTCCTGGTAAATGACATATTTACTAGTCCCTCCATCCTGAAACATCCCCCGCAGCAGCTGGGGGGAGAGAAGAGGAGGAAAGCCAGAAACACTGTGAGGCAGGGGGCCAACACGGGGGAAGCTTGGGCAGTAGGGGGAATCGGCACTGCACGTAGTGATTAGGGTGTGCCCAGGCACACCTGACACACCTCATGCGCACGCCGATGGTCAGCAATCTTTTGGAACACCTACTGACCTTACAAGCTAATAATTATTTCAAAGCAAGAAACAGAATTGACATCTTCGAAAACTGGAACTGATGGTTTAACCTCCATTGTGGGGTGTACCTGAAAGATTTGAAGGAACAGTCCTGCTGAACTACCTATCAGTTGATGTTAGCACTTGACCTTCAAAGATGCCTGCAGGATATGTACCCAGAGTGAAAATTCCTAGACAACTTTGAGGCAATACTGAAGTCGGCTACAGATCATATGATTTTGCTTGATTCCCATAGCAGTCAGTGATGATGGTGGAATGCCTCACGTGGAGCTATTGTGTTTTCCTGGGTTGGAGGGGCGTGGGTCCCAGGGAGAACCTCTAGAGATGAACACATGGAGACAGACTAACTGAACGATCTGAGTGCTGTCACGCTTTGGATAAAGGAAGGAGGATATCGGCAGAGATGTTCCACTGTTTTGAGAGATATACATGCAAAGGTTAAGCTCTTATCTGGTAAGAGTTTTTCCAAGAGGGGGTTCTCCTCCACACCCCCCTCTTTATTTGTGCATGTGCATAGGTGTGCACAGCCTATTGCATTAGGGTGTGCACCTCAAAGCTCAAATGCATATAGGTGTGCATGTGTATACATACTGACGGTGTCAGTAGAGCAGTGACAGGTGCCAGTAAGGCAGAGATTGGTGTCAGTAAGGCAGTGGATGGTGTCAGTAGGTTTTATTAGTATTATTATTTTATTTTTTTTCATATCAGGGGTTTAAACAGGGAGAATCTGCACCACCCAGGCACACCTGGCACACCCTGTGCGCACGCCTATGTGCATGTGTGATGGGGGCTTTCCTCTGGTGACAGCAATTCTTCGTTTCAAGAATTCTTTACATAAATGATTGCAATGGACTTGCTGTTTTCCTACAACAATTAATGACACAATCTTTGTGCTTTTATCATTTTTTACGGATTCATATTGGTGTACGAACTACATTGAATGGACATATATTGCATTGATTGCTCATGTTATATGATTAGTCATATTTATAAGCGCTTCTCAAGGTCCATCGGACCTTTTTTTATTTCTTGATTGTACTATGATTCTTTTTTTCTAAAAAGAGTTTCTTTAGGCAGCAGCTGTTGCCATTAATTTTGGTTGTTAGATTTAATTTGTCTCATTGTGTTTTATTGCTACCAAAGCGCTGGTTCTTTGTGAGAATAGGCCCCGTTTCTCATTTATTATGTTGTGTAATTAATACGTGTTCGGTTTTAAAGGAATGAGGTGGCAACTCTAGATGGGGACGAGGGACACCTATTAGCAAAATTATGTAGACATAAGACACACACCCCTGCCACACCCCTTACAGGAGAAATATGCAAAACAAATATTAGTTATGTGCTTTTTTTTTTAAACACTACTATTCCTTTATATTGACTTTTAAAATTTACAAATGCAGCAATTTAGAAATTAGATGAAAGGTTTAGCACTGGGAAACACTTTTTGAAAGATAAAAAATGCATTTTATATACAACTATATAGATCAGACCAAAATGAGGGACAAATGAGGAGGAAAGATGGACTTTTTTGCAAATCAGGGACAGACCCTCAAAATCAGGGACAGTTGGGGGCTATGCAGAGACCAGGAAGTAACCAAACAAATATGAAATAAAAAGATAAAACAAGTAAATATAATATACCTTCCTATCTATATACTAATGCTGGCAGCATAAGGATTACAAATAGTTCATGTTAATTGAGAGAGTTTAGTTCCATTTTCCTATTTTTCAGCTCCAGTAAATATGTTGTGAAATACCTAAAACTGACACAAGATGTCAGTATTGGGTTATGTATAGACCTAAAGCTGAACTGGTATACAATAACTAGAACATTTTAAATAAAACTTTCACTTTGCCAGGCTTTTCTTTAAACATATTCATAAAAACGTGTTCTACTACTCATCATATGAGTCGTTGTCTTGGCCTGAATTGGTTATTTTTCTATAAACATTTTGTAAACCACCTCCTTGTTTACCAGGTCTAAACAATGACACTTGAAATTCATAGAACAAAATCTCCCTGGCTGTCTCTCTCTGACTTCAGAACCCATGCAGTATTTTTTGTGGAGGGAGATCAATATGGTTGCCAGAAATTGCAGGTGCGGCAGGTCAGCAGGAAGCAATACTGCCATACTGTTATTATTTAAATAACCATCAATTTCAACAGGGAAGTAAAGCTGTAATTATCCAAAGAACAGTGCTCAAAAGAATATAATTCAGCCCCAGTGAGTAGCCAGGCTTTTTTTTTTTTTGCTAGCAGAAAGCTAATAAAATCAGAATTACAGCATCTCAGAGGTTGGGATTCTTCATGTCGCCGTAAAAAGTCACAGGAGAAGAAAAAAACGTATCATGAATCAGTATGAATTAAAGCAGAAGTCTATGGAGCATGATTAAGAACTTCAGTGAAGCAGCAGCAACCTGGCTCACATACTAAGAATTATAAGACCCAGAGAACGCCAGGAAGGTCTTAGATTGCCGTATATCAGAGCTTTGCTTGGATTTATAAGGCCCTGACTATGGGGTCAATCAACAAAGGCATAATGCATGCAGCATTTTGGTTCTCATGCATCATATGCTCATTTTTTCATTAAAGTGGTTCTAAAGTCGAAGTCCCCTGTCACGCTGAGGCAGTTTTCAAGCATTTTAGTAATCTATTTTGTTCTGTTTGCGGTCTTATAGCAGCACCATCTTGAATGTAAATTCATTTTAGGGTGTGCCCCCCAAGTCTGTTGCTTGTATATTGTAAGGGTCCTGACTAGATCCCTTGGGCTGGAACACCCCACTCCCCTTCATTACCTCTTATTAGTGTCCACCTGAGTTATAAGTCCTTATAGATCTCCCATAAAGAGGAGTTTGTCTCCCATGGTTGAGATGTAGGATCTTTTATTCTATGAATAGTGTAGGACCCACTGATAATGGGGTATTTTGACGCAGTAGTGGGCTTAGCACTATATAGCCAAATGGTGTAAGCAAATCCCCATATTTTTGAATATGTTCTGGTGTTTTAAATAGCCTTGCAGGATTTAAATGTCATTTTTGTATGTGTGCGCTGTAATCTATTTTGTTCTGTTTGCCGTCTTATAGCAGCACCATCTTAAAAGTAAATGCACTTTTAGGGTGTGCCCCCCAAGTCTGTTGTTAGCGCTAGAAATAGGGCCTGAAAACTGCCTCCCATTAATTGCAATGAGAGCTTTCACACCCTGGTAGTGCGCTTGTGGGACATTAGAAAAAGTCCTGCAAGCAGCATCTTTGGGGCAGTTTGGGAGCGCAAAACGCCCCTACCCAAGTCTGTTGTTATCGCTAGAAATAGTGCCTGAAAACTGCCTCCCATTAATTGCAATGAGTTCTTTCACACCCGGGTGGTGCGTTTGTGGGACGTTAGGAAAAGTCCTGCAAGCAGCATCTTTGGAGCAGTTTGGGAGCGCAAAACGCCCCTACCCATTGCAATGAATGGGCAGCGCTTTCAAAGCTCCTGAAAAGCGATTTGGAAGCACTGCAATACAAGAGTTTTTAACCCCTTTTTTGGGGTTAAAAGCATCCCGTTAGCGGCAGAAAAGCAGCGCAAAAGCACAGCTTAAACAGTGATAAAGTGCTGCTAAAATGAGCAGCGCTTTACCGCAAATGCACGGGCGGGCCCAGCGTGAAAGGGGTCTAAAGATTTTTTTTTTTTTACCTTAATGCATTCGCTGCATTAAGTAAAAAGCCTTGTGTGTCACAGGATCCCCTAGCTCCCCTTATACTTATTTACTTATTTTAGCCTGATCTTGATCCAATGGTGTGCATGAGAGCAACGGCTCTCTCCTCTCTCTCCCTCCTCACACGGCAGATTGAAAGCAGCAGGAGCCATTTGCTCCCACTGCTGTCATTCAAATTATGTGATCTTTAAGCAGGGAGCAGGGCACTCATTGAAGATGAGGCGCCAGGAGTGCTGGCGGGGGACCCCCCTCAGAAGAAGAGGATCGGGCTGCTCTGTGCAAAACCCTTACACGGAGCAGGTAAGTATGACATGTTTTTGATTTTAAAAAAGATGAAATCTCTTGGAATTCATTAGGGGGAGATTTACTAAAACTGGAGCACTCAGAATGTCATGCAGCTGTGCATGGTAGCCAATCAGCTTTTAGCTACAGCTTGTTTAATTAAAGGGTAACTCCACTTTAAGCTTTGACAATAAAACATGGAAGCTGATTGGTTTCTATGCAGAACTGTACCAGATTTTGAAGCATGCAGTTTTAGTAAATAACCCCGTAAAAATGTATTGCATTGATAAGCTGAATTTTCTGCATACACATGATCCCAAGGCTGATCTGTAATCTAGTTATATTTTGCTTCTCCTGGTTTTTCTCCCAATCAGCATTCTAATTAAATGCAATAAATAAAACCTGTTTTCATTATATACCTTATTTTAGACCCACGGATGTCATAACTATGTCTCGTTGCTTCTCTATGCAATGCAGGCAGATCATAGTTGGTAGGAGGGGCTGGCAGGGTCCTATACATAGATTCCTAAAAACAAGAAGCTGTGGTAAAACCTGCATGTGATGTTGAGCCTCCATGATTGAAAGAACAGAAAGCCAAGGAATGGAATGGGTGGGACACAGACATTGGTGCTGAGGTAGAAGGGGCTAAATGGTGCTGATGTCCTCCAGCCAGGAAATGAGGTGGGCTCTGGTTGGCTTGCTGGAGCTTCTATTGCACATTTATAAGTAGTCTGGAGTGTGCAGTGAAATCAGAATAAGCAATTTCAGTAGAGGAGACGAGCCTGTATATCTGCTCAATGTGGAAGGTATAGCTGGGATTCAGTCTAAAGCCCAAATTTTATTTTGTTTTAGTAAAATGAAAAAAAGGTTTAAAAAAAAACGTAATTTTTTGTTTATTGCCTCCTGTGTCCATTGGGGAGATTTCACTTCATTTCCTGTCCTGTAAACACAACAGGAAATGAGAGGAAATCTCTCAAAGATGAAGGTTGTCACTGCAACAAGTGTCCCCATTGACAGATTTCCCTTCTGTTTCTTTCCCCACGTCAACTCAAAATTTCGGGTTTTCCATCACTTTCTGCCTCGGTAACCATGGTCACCAGGATATACAGAGATTTTTTTTTCTGGTGGATTTACAATTTTCCATAGGAGATATAGAGAGGGTGAATCTCCACAGACGACAATAAAACTTGATAGGGTTGGGAACTCCTTATTACTTTATTAGATATGTTTTGACTTTAAATACACTTTAAATGTTTTTATGCCAATTTCTTTAAAAACAGAATTCACTAAAATTTTACACATGAAATGAAGGATTAGTGAGAAATATGGGCTTGCGGTAATTGAATGGGTAATTCCGTCAAAAAATAATGATTCTACTTCTTTCTGATACTTATGTTTGTGAATTCAAAATGTTAAGGAGAAAATAGTTATTTGATAACATAATGAATACAATTAAAGTGAAACCTATAGAGAGGGGTGGATGTCTGTTACTTGGGACCTATAGGCACACAATCTATGGTGCCCAACGTATTACCCCTGTGTTTATCTGATATCATTTTCTCTTTTTTATTGGTCCTATCTTGTCTTACAATATTGTGACAATGGGATTAATTTATCAAAAAGAAAATAAGCTGTTCAGTTTTCAAGGGAAATTACACTTTGCAAAGGGAATTTTCCCCAGGGCTTGGCGAATCAGGTGAAATTGCACTTTGCAAAGAATACCCAATCAGGTACAAGGAAAATAAAAAAGAAACAGCATGCTTGCACATGGTTTGATGATGGCAGTCAACAGAGTTTCACAACATTCACAAATTTCTGGGGAAAACTCCCAAGGATAATGTAACTTTCCCTGTAAAGTGAGCAGCCTAGTTGCCTTTAGTAAATCAACTCAAAATTTTTAAATAAGCTTATATGAGAGGACTGTATTTTTTAATGGGAACAAACATATGCAGATGATAAGCCTTTGCCACAGGTTTCACTGGGAGTTTAATTGTTCTTCAACTAACAGTCTAGCTTTTCTGAAATTACATTAAATTAAATCTCCAATCAAAAATAAAAAAAATGAATAGCTCTGTAAGGGATAAATTGAATAAACAATACTTACTTTCGATCCAGTTGTCCTTTGTAAAGCTTAATTTCTGCCACTAAAGGTCCCCAAACTTCTGAACTCATAGACAGCCAACATCAACCAACCCACATTCTGTGTTACAAAGTTGTCATGGCAGTGACTGGACAATGAAAGAGAAGCAGTACAATTATGAGCTCATCTCAGTCGCTTGGTTTTTTCCTACTATCAGCATGCTCTTGTCAGCACATGGGATAATTGGCTCCATGCACTTCTTTTTCCTCTCCCACCCTGAGCTCTGATGTGCAGTGACAGAGCTGTACAGAATTCCAATCATTTGTGTCTTTTATTTCTGCCTAGAGTTCAGCTTTAAAGAATATGTAAACCCAACATTTCATATTCTGATATATGTCTGATGTACCATGTATGTGTATAAACAAGTATCCTGTTCTCTTTATATTGC
Source organism: Lithobates clamitans (assembly GCA_037952925.1). Taxonomy (NCBI): domain Eukaryota; kingdom Metazoa; phylum Chordata; class Amphibia; order Anura; family Ranidae; genus Lithobates; species Lithobates clamitans. The sequence goes on along the minus strand of JBBGZY010001608.1, from coordinate 1,166,666 downwards.
TTTCTTTGTGTGAAATCCCTGGTGTTCCTGCCACTCTCCCTGCTACCCTTTTAAAACTGACCACACTAGGCATGAGTGGACAGTTTTCTAGCTGTCCTCAGCCTGCTATCCTCCAATGATCAGACTTGTCCTGACACCCCCCTTCATAGCCTTTCACTAGGAAGATCAGTTTGCTGCTGTTTCTCCTCCTCCCGGCTCTTATGCAGCTGAGAACAAAGGATATGTGATCACTTACAAAAAAGGGAAACAGATTTTTTTTTTGTACATCTATACACTAATCATTTGCGTTTCATTTCTATTTTAAACTGAATGGGTTATTTTTACAAGGTGATCGTTTACAATCACTTTGATCTATTTAGTGAGCCTTAAAGTGATAGTAAAGTCTTGTTTTTTTTTTTGTTTGTTTTTTTTAATATCAAACATGTTATACTTACCTCCTCTGTGCAGTGGATTTGCACAGAGCAGCCCAGAGCCTCCTCTTCTCCGGTCCCTCTTCTGTAATCTTGGCCCCTCCCTCCTGTCGAGTGCCCCCACAGCAAGCAGCTTGCTATGGGGGCACCCAAGCCGAGCTGCAGCTCCATGTGTCCATTCAGACACGGAGCTGACATTTGGCCCCACCCCTTCTCTCTCCTGATTAGCTAACTGACTTTGATTGTCAGACGCGTGAGCCAATGGCATCGCTACTGTGTCTCAGCCACTCAGGAGGAGAGTCCCGGACAGCCGAGGGAATTGTGGACATCGCTGGACAGAGATGGGGCTCAGGTAAGTATTAGGGGGTGCTGAGGTGGCTGCTACACACATAATGCTTTTTATCTTAATGCATAGAATGCATTAAGATAAAACGAGTTCTGCCTTTACAACTCCTTTAACTTTGCCACTGAAACATGCTCAATAGGGATGGGCCGAACACCCTCCTGTTCGGTTCGCATCCAGAACATGCGAGCAGGCAAAAAATTTATTCGAACACGTGAACACCGTTAAAGTCTATGGGACACGAACATGAAAAATCAAAAGTGCTAATTTTAAAGGTTAATATGCAAGTTATTGTCATAAAAAGTTTTAAAAACGTTCGTTTTTTCATGAGCAGTAATTTTAATAATGCTTAAAGTGAAAAAATAAAAGTGAAATATTCCTTTAAATTTCGTACCTGGGGGGTGTCTATAGTATGCCTGTAAAGTAGCGCATGTTTCCCGTGTTTATAACAGTCCGAGAGCAAAATGACATTTCTAAAGGAAAAAAAAGTCATTTAAAAGTGCTAGCGCTAGTGCTGGCTGTTGATGAATTGTTGGTCCCGACAATTAACATAAAAGTCATTGAAAAATAAAAATACGTGGGGGTCCCCCAAAATTCCATTACCAGGCCCTTCAGGTTTGGTATGGATATTAAGAGGAACTCCGCACCAAAAATTAAAAAAAAAATGGCGTGGTATTCCCCCCAAGAATCCACACCAGACCCTTATCTGAGCATGCAACCTGGCAGGCAGCAGGAAAAGAGGGGGGGACGAGAGAGTGCCCCCCCGCCCTCCTGAACTGTACCAGGCCACATGCCCTCAACATGGGGAGGATGTCCCCATGTTGATGGGGACAAGGGCCTCATCCCCACAACCCTTGCCCGGTGGTTGTGGGGGTCTGCGAGCGGGGGCTTATCGGAATCTGGAAACCCCCTTTAACAAAGATCCCGCCCCCCCATGTGAATTGGTAAGGGGTACATCGTACCCCTTACCAATTCACATGGGGGGGCGGGATGCAAGTTATTGTCATAAAAACTGGGGCGGGATGCAAGTTATTGTCATAAAAAGTGTTTTGGGGACCCGGGTCCCCAAACACTTTTTATGACAATAACTTGCATATTAACCGTTAAAATTAGCACTTTAGATTTCTTCCATAGAATTTTAAAGGGTGTTCCATGGCTTTTTGAATTTGCCACAAACACCCCAAATTGTTCGCTGTTCCTCGAACGACCAAATAGCCAATGTTCGAGTCGACCATGAGTGAACAGATAGCCCATCCCTAATGCTCAATAGGCACTAACATTGGTGAGTGATTTAGATCATAAGCGGTGGAGAATACATTGTATGTAGAATCTGCTATTTACATTTTTGGGATTGAACATAGTTTCTTTTTAACTCTTTTTGTTATACACAATTTTTTTTAATTCTTTTTTTGATACACATGTTCACTAATAATAATATTTTTTGGCTACAATTTTTTTGGCACTAATACTTTGAGACTTTTATGGACTTTTGTTTTTTGTTTTTGTTCTTTGGCTATATATAGACACATATAGATTGAAGTGGATGTATTATGTGGGTTTGGTTACCACTTTTTCATCACATAGTGGTGTGGTCACACATCATATTATATTAATTAGATTAATTATTTAGTTTATATTATTATCACCAACTCTGATAGAGATTATATCAGTATTACTAGTTTAGATAAAGATTATAGTATTGTGTTGGGTCACTCTATATATATCACATACACATTTTTAGTATAGATTACCTTGATAAACATTTGGCTAAGTGCTGTCTTTCTATATTTATTACTCTAATGACCCGTACACACAATCGGACTTTCTGACAACAAAACCATGGATTTTTGTTCGAAGGATGTTGGCTCCAACTTGTCTTGCATACACATGGTCACACAAATGTTGGCCAACATTTACGAACGTGGGAACGTGATGGCATACAAGACGTATGACAAGCCGAGAAAAAGGAAGTTCAATAGCCAGTGCGGCTCCTTCTGCTTGATTCCGAGCATGCGTGAACTTTTGTGCGACGGACTTATGTACACACGATCGGAAATTCTGACAACAAAATTTTATTGGTGGAAAATTTGAGAACCTGCTATGAAACATTTGTTGACGGAAAGTCCGCCAACAAATGTTTGATGGAGCATACACACGGTCGGACTTTCAGCCAACAAGCTCACATTCCAACATTTCCCGTTGGAAAATCCGACCGTGTGTACGCGGCATAAGGCTTACACACAGGGCTTTTTTTTCAGTGGGAATGTGGGGGGAACGCAGTTTCGGCAACTCCAGCACTGAATATATGTAATGGAAAGGGGTGCTGGGGAATGCTGGAAGGTCTATGGTTGCTGGCTGCTGGGGATCTACTTTCATTTGGGGGGAATGTATTTCTTCTGGAGTGATCTATTATTGCTGGGGTGGTCTGGTGGAGGATCTATTGTTGTTGGGAGGGTCAGTTGTTACTTGGGGGGGTCAATTGTTGCTGGAGTGATACTGTTTGGGGGGGATCTATTGCTGGCTAACGCAGGGTCTAATAATGCCGACTGCTGGGAGATCTGTTGTTACTGGTGGGGGCCTAATGTTGCTGTGGTGAATCTATTGTTGGGGGAGGTAGCATTTTGTTGTGGGGGTCTATTGCTGATAGGTGGGTCTATTGTTGATGGAGGGATGTCTATTGTTGATGGCGGAGTCTCTTGTTGAATGGGGGAGTCTATTGTTGCAGGGTAGTCTATTTTACTGCACCACGAAATAATACTTGGTTCTGTATTCTCTAAAAGGGGCGGTACTGGAAGGTGGGTAGGGGCGGAGACAAGTGATGACTTGGGAGGGGGAGTACCTGCACCTATTCTGTGAGAAAAAAAGCCCTGCTAACACCTACCTCCCTTACTGCTCATAAAATATAATACTGTATTAGATACAGAAAGAGCGGATTTAAATATGCATAACCTGTGTTTGTGCTTCATTCCTCATTATAGCAGACAACACAGGCAATATGAGTATCAACCAGATAAAATTTAGTGCTGCAAGGTGATATGGATTTTTTTCTAATGTAATTATGCATAGCACAAGATAAAATTTGTTTTGCATTTCTGGGAATTTCTCTGGTCTAGATGAAGATTTCCTAATTTGATGCGGATTCTTGATTAAAATCCCAGTGGACGTCAGAAAAATGCAATGTTCAGAAGGTTGAACAACTGGACTGTATACTAAAAGAAATGATTTTTTTTGCGGCTAGAAGCAGAATAGATTAATGAACCCTCCAACGACATTGCTTACTTCTGGTTCCTCTGCACAAGATCATTAAAGGATATTATTAATGCCAAATCCAATGAAAATATATGGGGTTAGTGACAGAACGGAGTATAGGTTAAGTATGCTTCAACTATCTTTGTAAAAATAACTGATACCAGTCTTACATACAGTAGCTTATCTTACACATTATTGAGTTCGGCTCCAGAGCAATTTTTTTTATTTGTCGCATACATGTAAAAATCTTAATTTTTGGCAATATAATTACTTAAACCCCCAGAATATTATATATTTTCTGAAAGCAGAGGCCATGTAGAATAAAAAAGTGATAGTTGCAAATTTTTGTTTCACATGATATTTGCGCAACTGTTTAAAAAACGCAAATTTTCCGAAAAAATATAATAAAATGGATTTTAGTGCAAAACCACACCATATAATACCCATTTTTGGTTAAAATATAAAAGACGAGGTTGCATCGAATAAATTATACCAAACATTCCATGTCTTAAAATTGCGTGCCCTTGCGTTATCGCCAAAAATTACGGTGCCCAAAAATCACCATAGGTGAGGTTTTAAAAGCCTTTAAAGCTCATCAATTTAGAGTTAACTGGGAGCTCTTGTGCTAGAATTATTATTATTGAACAAAACAAACACATCAGGTTGTGATTAAAGGTTCACATGGCCAAAGAGCTGAACTGGTTAAATAGCTGTCACACATTAGCCCATTAGGAAACATAGGGGTAGATTTTGCTAAAGGCAAATAGACTATGCACTTTGCAAGAGCAGTTGCTCCAAAGCGTAGTAAATGAGGGCATGCTCTGCTGACTTCCCTCATACAGTCATGTGCAGGCAAAATTTTTTTTTTCCTTGCATGTGATTGGCTATTTTTTTCCAGAGTGAAGCCCCACCTCATTTAATAAGCTCTGGAGTACCTGCACTTGCAAAGAGCACAGTTTATGTGTCTTAAGCAAATCCACCCCAAACCATTCCCCAAGGTTGTCTAACTTTTTTTCATACATACTTACATACTTACTTTCCAGTAATAGGATGTGAGGAGTGATCAAAATGTCATAAAACCCAAAAAAATTTTTTTACCCCTTCACTCCAAAACTATTTTCCCTAACATATGTGTGTTTCAAAAATAGATCAGTAGAGAGTAAATACCTGCTGATCCTTCTGCACATTACTTCCTTGTTCAAGGCAACTCTATGTTGGCTGATTAAATGAATAAATAATATGTGATAATGCTGCCCAGATAATAATTCAAATAAATTGATCCAAACATTAACTAAATATACATATATAAATAAATAAATGTAAAATATTAAACATTTCATAACAAAATTAATAAAAGTGCAAATGCAGGCATGAATCAGTGAATGTTGGCAAAAAATTAAGTATGCAAAGTCCCAAAAATGTCCACTTAAAATGTGCTCTAGTAGTGATTCTTTTCAGAAAATTGTGCAAGATAGAGTTTCAAATCCATAAATGCTTCATTAATTATCACATGGTGTTTCACCACTTAACAGCCAGTGCTCCATTCACCAGGTGAAATGCATGCTCACCATCTTCACCTTCATCTTCATCTTAGACCCACATAGAGGTCACTAATACATAGAAAGAGATCAATATCATACACCAGATAATGGTCCTCAGTTCCTCTTGGAGCGATTTGATTCTCATCTCCACACAGCTCATAGGTAGCAAAAGAGAAGAAGATAGTCTCCAACAGCGCAGTGCTTAACAAACGCACAACCCTAACTTCATACAATGCACTCACATTTATTGAATAAAAAAAAGCATGTCATAAAATCCAGCAAGGTCTCACATAATCTGAAACAGTGACTACCAGGCTCAACCTCTACATGTTACGCCACTAATGCACACGGCTTCATCTGGAGGAAAGCCGAGCGGCTGTGGTGGGGTTAATGTATATGCACCGGAGATAATCGCCGTATATTGATCCGTTTCATGCATGCGCACTAGCTCCGAGCTACCCAGGAAGTCTGCACATGCACGATGTGGAAAATCGGCAATCCACTGGTGTTAGTGGACCTACAAGAAAATGTCCGAAATGGGGACCAATAGCAAATGCCACGTTATAAACTTGATAGAGATTTACATGCAATATTGTTGGGGCTGGCTGGCTGATTCACAGGGGCGATTTACTAAAGGCATGTAGACTGCACTTCGCAAAGTGCAATTGCACTCTGCAAGAGCAGTTGCCAGAGCTTAGTCAATGAGGGGAAGCTCTGCTGACTTCCATCATCCAATCATGTGCAAGCAAAAATGCAGTTTTTTTCTTTATATTCCTTGCATGTGATTGGGTATTCTTTGCAAGTGAAGCTTTACTTCATTTACTAAGCTCTGGAGCAACTTTGCAAAGTATACTATTTGCCTTTAGTAAATCAACCCCACGGTTTTCTGTATTGCCACTCTGTCTTAGTTTTTTTTAATAATCTTATTGATATTTTGTTATTGATGTTTTTTTCACAAATAGTCACGTGATCACCAGTGCAGCAATTAGCTCTGTGCAGTTCCAGCCAAATGATACAAACAATTTAGAAACGTAAGAATCGCACTAACCTGTGAATATGTATAGACCATAAATGAATAGATAAATAAATAAATAAGTGAGATAATAAATCATAAACAGTACAATGTGAATAAGTGAAACGTAAATATTAATTAATACATCCCATAAACACCCAATCACAATGACTATGAATGGGAGAACAAATAACTGAAGTGGTGAAGTGATAAATCAAACTTGAATATGTGTAAGAGTTCAAATAAAACTAAATTAGTCTCTGTGGGTGACTAAAACAAATATCGTCCACCCGTGCACGGATGAAAATCAAGTTCCTCCACATGAAACAATTTTCATCTGCTATGTGACACAAACTCATGATCCACCACCGCTATAGAAGGGGTTACTTCTTACCAAAAGGCCATGATCCCCCACTACAGAGGATCATGGTAAGCATAAAAGGCTGCAACTCTGGATATACCACACGTGCTGATCAGCCGCTGGATCCTCGGATCACCTTATTAGATAAACAGGCTCCTCTGCAGCCACTTACATAGTTACATAGTTACATACATAGTTACATAGTAGGTGAGGTTGAAAAAAGACACAAGTCCATCAAGTCCAACCTATGTGTGATTATGTGTCAGTATTACATTGTATATCCCTGTATGTTGTGGTCATTAAGGTGCTTATCTAATAGTTTCTTGAAGCTATCGATGCTCCCCGCTGAGACCACTGCCTGTGGAAGGGAATTCCACATCCTTGCCGCTCTTACAGTAAAGAACCCTCTATGTAGTTTAAGGTTAAACCTCTTTTCTTCTAATTTTAATGAGTGGCCACGAGTCTTGTTAAACTCTCTTCTGCAAAAAAGTTTTATTTCTATTGTAGGGTCACCAGTATGGTATTTGTATATTGAAATCATATCCCCTCTCAAGCGTCTCTTCTCCAGAGAGAATAAGTTCAGTGCTCGCAACCTATCCACATAACTAAGATCCTCCAGACCCTTTATTAGCTTTGTTGCCCTGCTTTGCTCCATTTCCAGTACATCCTTCCTGAGGACTGGTGCCCAGAACTGGACAGCATACTCTAGGTGCGGCCGGACCAGAGTCTTGTAGAGTTGGAGAATTATCGTTTTATCTCTGGAGTTGATCCCCTTTTTAATGCATGCCAATATTCTGTTTGCTTTGTTAGCAGCAGCTTGGCATTGCATGCCATTGCTGAGCATATCATCTACTAAGACCCCCAGGTCCTTTTCCATCCTAGATTCCCCCAGAGGTTCTCCCCCCAGTGTATAGATTGCATTCATATTTTTGCCACCCAAATGCATTATTTTACATTTTTCTACATTGAACCTCATTTGCCATGTAGTTGCCCACCCCATTAATTTGTTCAGATCTTCTTGCAAGGTTTCCACATCCTGCGGAGAAGTTATTGCCCTGCTTAGCTTAGTATCATCTGCAAATACAGAGATTGAACTGTTTATCCCATCCTCCAGGTCATTTATGAACACATTAAATATGATTGGTCCCAGCACAGAACCCTGGGGAACCCCACTACCCACTCCTGACCATTCCGAGTACTCCCCATTTATCACCACCCTCTGAACTCGCCCTTGTAGCCAGTTTTCAATCCATGGACTCACCCTATGGTCCATGCCAACGGACCTTAATTTGTACAGTAAACGTTTATGGGGAACTGTGTGAAATGATTTTTCAAAATCCAGATACACCACGTCTACGGGCCTTCCTTTATCTAGATGGAAACTCACCTCCTCATAGAAGGTTAGTAGATTTGTTTGGCAAGAATGATTCTTCATGAATCCATGCTGATTACTGCTAATGATACTGTTCTTATTACTAAAATCTTGTATATAGTCCCTTATCATCCCCTCCAAGAGTTTACATTTACATTTACATACTATTGATGTTAGGCTAACTGGTCTATAATTCCCAGGGATGTATGTTGGGCCCTTTTTAAATATTGGTGCTACTCTGGCTTTTTTCCAATCAGCTGGTACCATTCCAGTCAGTAGACTGTCAGTAAAAATTAGGAACAACGGTCTGGCAATCACTTGACTGAGTTCCCTAAGTACCCTCAGATGCAAGCCATCTGGTACCGGTGATTTATTAATGTTAAGTTTATCAAGTCTAATTTTAATTCTGTCCTCTGTTAACCATGGAGGTGCTTCCTGTGTTGTGTCATGAGGATAAACACTGCAGTTTTGGTTACTGAAGCCCCCCCGATTCCCTCGTGAGGCTGAGGAGAAGAATAAATTCAATACCTTCGCCATCTTGCCATCCTTTTTAACCAGATGTCCTTCCTCATTCTTTATGGGGCCAATATGGTCTGTCCTCCCTTTTTTACTGTTTACATACTTAAAGAATTTCTTGGGATTTTTTTGCTCTCCTCCGCTATGTGTCTTTCATGTTCTATCTTAGCCGTCCTAATTGCACCCTTACATTTCTTGTTGCATTCTTTATAAAGACTGAATGCTGAGGATGAATCCTCAACCTTGTATTTTTTGAAGGCCTTCTCCTTTGCTTTTACATTGGAGTTAAACCATCCAGGACTTTTGTTCGCTCTTTTAAATTTATTACCCAATGAGATACATTGGCTAATGCCCTTATTTAATATGCTCTTAAAGCAAACCCATCTCTCCTCCGTATTCTTTGTTCCTAATATTTTATCCCAATTCATGCCTTTTAGCAAGGTTTGTAGTTTAGGGAAGTTGGCTCTTTTGAAATTCAATGTCTTTGTATTCCCTTTATGATTCCTATTTGTGTGATTTATACTGAAACTAATTGACCTGTGATCGCTGTTACCTAAATTGCCCCGTATTTCCACATCCATGATCAGGTCTGTATTGTTGGTAATCAGTAGATCCAGTAATGTTTTATTTCTAGTTGGTGTGTCTACAATCTGACCCATAAAATTGTCTTGCAAGACATTGAGAAACTGGCGAGCCTTAAATGAATGCGCGGTTCCCTCCGCCCAGTCTATGTCTGGCTAATTAAAATCCCCCATTATGATAACACTTCCCATCCTTGCTGCTAATCCAAATTGTGATAGGAGATCTGTCTCCACTTCCTCCCTCAGGTTAGGGGGCCTATAGCATACTCCCAGTATTATTTTCCCCTTAGCTTCATCCCTTTGGAGCTCTACCCATAAGGATTCCACCTCCTCCCTAGCTCCCTCAGTGATGTCATCTCTCACATTCATATTCACTTCAAGCAACGTCTTCTCTCTACTTCCTCCCGACTCACCTCTCTATGATACAATGATACAAACACCCTGCAGTGATGCATGCAGGATATGTCACAATCCTCAAATTAGCTTCTCCCACATATTGCCCATTGATTCGCAGTGGAACTAGAAAAAGATCTTGTGACCAAGTTACAAAAAGTTATTTGCAAGCATTAAAATGCTGTTATATGTGGACCATAATGTACAGTAATGCTGCTATACATTTCACCTTTGTCAAAGTATGTACGATTGCGTTTAGTTATACTGCAAAAAAATTGAGAAAAGTGGAACTCTTCACCACGGCATCCAAATCAGTTTCAGAGCTTTTTCTATGAAAACAATGAAAGGATCCCATTGGAATTGAAGTAGGATTGGAACAATTGAAACGGACGTAGGTACTGTACGTCATGATGTGTACTCAACGCTGGAGTGCATGCCGCATTTGGCGAGAAGCAGGCTGTTCCTGAAACTGGAAGTGACATTTTACTGGGACAAGACTGGATGGGGCTGAAAAGGAGGGGATGCAGAGTGGTGGGTGATGAAAGTCCCCCAACTACACAAACCATTTGATGGACCACAAGGTAAATGAAGGCAGAAAAGATGTCTGTCAACTGGTGGCGCTACTCATAGATATAACCTCGCCATCATATGAGCAGTCTTGGTTGGTTCTCTGCGTCCTGCCACTTATGTACTTCCTCTTTGTTTTTTTTTGTTTTTTTAGCCTTTCTGCTACTAGTATCTGCCCCGGTTGCTTGTAACTCTACTTATCTGGCTGCCAAAGGGCATGCACCCAACATCTGGAATCTTTTAATTTTTGTCGCACACGTGTTTGTATCAGAGAAACGCTTATGTACACCTAATTAACAACTTATTTATTGCTGATTTTGTGATTGTTAAAATATATTTACAGATTTATGTTGTGAACCATCCTACAGATACCTCATCCAGTTTGTGACAAGTGCGGATATGATTTTTCACTATCTGTGAGACATTGTTGTCCTAAAGAAGTGGAAATGTTCTACAAAACATGTTGACCTGTGGTTGTGCAAACAAGTATTTGTATTGTAAAAATCTGAAAAATATATCCAAGATGTTAAAAAGTTCACAGATGTGTGTTTTTACATACAGTGTGTATTTTTATATATGTATTTTTAATGAGAAATAAAAAATTGGACAACTTAAAAGGTTTTCTATGTTGGAAAGAATTTTTGTGTGTTTAAGATTTCTTTGTCGATGCATGTGTTGGTCTAAATAAACGAAAAAAAAAAAAACTGTTTTATTTCTCCTTTTTGTATATATCAATAGGATCTCATTTGGTTGAGTGGGGAATTATTTAAACCCCTGTCACGTTTTTTAAAATGTTTGTTTCCTCACTGGGGAGATTCACAGACTACTGTCACCAGGACAGAACGTGATGGGAAATCCATCATTTTACTGTTGTCACAGAAACAGGCAAGGGGGGGAAATCAGTCAATGACTTGGTCTGGTGCCTTTGACAGAAATTTCACTTTTACTTCATGTTGGGCCACAGAGAGTAACATATACCTGACAGGGGTTTTAAACTTTCTATATGCAACCTAGTATATAACCAGTTGGCCTCCAAAAGTTTTACCCCCTTCATGACCAGGCAATTTGTTGCTATTTAGAACTGTGCTACTTTAACTTGGCAATTACACTGTCATGCAACACTGTACGCAAATGACAATTATATCATTTATTTCACACAATCAGAGCTTTTTTTTGGTGGTATTTGATCACCACTGGGTTTTTTTTAATTTTTTGTTAAATAAATTGAAAAAGACGGAAAATCTTGAATCTAATTTCTATTATAAAACATATCCAATATATTCAAATTTCTTCATAAATTTAGGCCAAAATTTATTCTACATGTCCATGGTAAAAAAAAGATCCCAATAAGTATATTTTAATTGGTTTGTGTAAAAGTTATAGTGTTTACAACCGGTATATATATTTGAAAAGTAATCAATCCTGATGTACTGATGGCCTATCTAAGGCCATTAAAATGCTAGAACAGTACAAATACTACCCAGATGACCTCTTTTTGGAAAGTGGACAGTCTGAGGTATTTAGTAAGAGGCATGGAAAGTTTTTTGAAGTTGTAATTTTTGTCACAATTTTTTGGAAAATGAAGAAATTAAATAAAATGTGTTTTTTTCACAATGTTTTTTTTTTATGTGAAACCCTCAGTCACTGACGCTTCTCGGCCATGCCCCCTTATATGTTTTGCCCCACCACCGGGGCTTAATCATAGGGGTAGGGAGTAAGAGCAGGATAGCAGAATTTATACATCATTGACTGTGAAGAGTGAGAGTGTGACACATGTACATGTGATACATGTTATAGCCACTATGGTTTATTCATGTTTTGTATGAAGGTGTTAAATCTTTGTATTTATACTTTAGATGGACCATCACTTCCCCCGATGAAGTGTTTCTGATGAATTGAAACGCGCAGGAGTTTCATCTATTCAAATGTGGTTCTTATTACCTGTAGATGTGAGGATGGTCTTTGTAAAGATATTCATGTGATTGATCAGCTGCTAATTTTATATGATGGGTTTAAAGTGGTTGTAAGGGCAGCAGGTTTTTTTTTATCTTCATGCATTCTAATATTCTATGTGCAGCAGCCCCTCTCAGCCCCCCTAATACTTACCTGTGGTCCATCTAGATCCAGCGATGTTGCATGAGACACTCGACTGACTCCTCATTGGCTCCCACTGCTGTCAATCAAAGTCAGAGAGCCAATAAGGAGAGAAAGGGGGTGTGGCTCTGTGTCTGAATGGACACAGACAGCTCTGACTCGGCTCAGGTGCCCCCATAGCAAGCTGCTTGTTGTGGGGGCACTCAACAGGAGAGAGGGGCCAGGAGCACGGAAGAGGGACCCAATAAGAGGAGGTTCTGGGCTGCTCTGTGCAAAACCACTGCACAGGGCAGGTAAGTATGACATGTTTGTTATTTTTAACGAAAAAAAGACTTAAGTATCACTTTAATGAATTTGGATATTCAATAAATTTGTATTTTTATAATATTTTGTGTGCAAGTGCCTTAAAAATCCCTAATTTTAGCGAATCATACACTATTCTTCATCATGGATATGGTACACGGCAAGATCAGACTTATAGAATTAATTTTATATGCAATGTTCAAACAGCACTCTGTAGGAGCTTCCTGTATTAAAGGCTGATCACTGCTTCTCTCTCTCCATGTACAGGGTGAGTGGTCTTGTCTCCGCCCCCTCCTATTGTTTTCTGCAGACAGCCTGTAGTGGGTGGGGCCTGCAGGCTCCCTGCACAGGCTATATACGGCAGTGTTGTGATGCCACCACTACCTTTGCAAGGTAATATTTGGGTTTGCAAATGTTTTTGACAAAATGCCCACATTTCTAAACCCCAACAATGTCTTATAAAAAAATATTGGGACAGTCATTGCAAACTGCTTTCTAAAATGTTAGTTTCCAGACCGCTATGCAGACCTAGTGACAAATAGCAAGCACTTGGAGAGTGAGCATGACAGCCAGGAAACCAGGGTTTTCAGAAACAAAGAATCTTTTCGTTTTTCTCACATAACAGGTTTCTTTTAAGCTTTTGTGAAAAAATGTTTTTTTGTTTCCATAGCTCTCCTGTGTTATCTTAACACAACATGTGAAATGATGGGGGATATTGCAAGAAGCCAAAATTGGCTTTAAAGTGACACTAAACAATATCCTTATTCTCCTTGTAACATTCTCCATGAACTCCCAAACCTCTCCTTTTGACCTCTCACTTCCTTTTGTTTGGAATGAGTAGTCCAGGATGGTTGCAGTCATGTGCAATGCTCTATGTACACTACAATTCCCATAGTCCATAGTCCTTAGTCTACCTCAGGAGCGAGCAAGATAGGGTGACTACATTCCTACATTCAGTGGGACCATGAAGAATGAACGTAGCTATCCTCTAACAAGATGTTGGATCTCAGCAGCAAAAAAACAAAACAAAAAAAAATTGGAGCTTGGATCTACTTTTCTCTCCCCAAAGCTCTAAGTGTTGTTTCTCTCTGGTGCTTCCTTCCTCTGTTATATTTGCGAGTCACTTCTGACAAGTTCTCCGACACATGAGATAACATAAGCTCGAAATTTGTGTTGGGGAGGCAGCTTAGAGGTAGATAAGCACTGAGTGTGTCTATTCTGAATACAGCTCTGCCTATGTGGAGAGGGGTGTGTCCCTTTCCTCCAATCAGCTCTCACACAGTGTAAGTCTGGTCTCTCCACCCTTCCCTGTGGACTGCTGAAAGAGGGAGAAAGATTTTAACATGATCTGCACTTTTCAAAGAGTGTAGAAAGGGGAAGACAGCAGATTTACAAGTAAAACTTAGTTAGAAGGATTTGTTTCATCCCTGTGTATCATCTGAGGCTATTCACTTCACTGGGTATATGTGAGGGTTTACAACCACTTTAAGAATACATACGTGAATAGCATTTTTTAAATCAGAGTTAAGTATCACTTTAAATATTGCAAAACAAAAAACTCTCCTTTTGTTGGGCCCAATTGAAAAAGCTTTAACACGAGGAAAAGCATCTTTATTTTCAGCCATGTGACTGCAATTTCACATCTTGTTAGACTCAGCTGAAAATAACACAATAAGGATGCTCAACACAGAAAGATAATAAAAAAGTTATGACTTGGACTGATAGGTATACTGGTGTGATAATGATTGGTCCAAACAATCGCTAAATTTATTGTACAGGTCACGTAGTCTCATACACTGGGAAAGGAAGATTCATAAATCTAATTTGAACAAATAAACACAAAGGTTGCTGTGCCCTGTCCTTGTATTTATTTGTTCTATCAATTAGGGATCGTTATCCTTGTGAAAATAATAAATAATTCCGCGCCAAATAAAGTAAGAAAACCTAAGTGAAGCAGCTACACCCTAAGCAAAAAATGGAAAAAATTCCATAAATGCATAAATGTGAAACAGAGGGGGGTTGGGGAGCGCTAGATAATAGACAAAAAATTAAAATTAAAAAAGTGGGTACATATATATCAAAAGAAATAAAATTCAGATATAAAAATATAAATCAACCTGCCCATGTATATAAACTTGAGTGAACAGAATTCATAAACCTGAATACCAGTGAACAATAATAATTGTGCAATCGTGACATGTGACGTCAAAAAGTTATAAAATAATTAAATCAGATATGAATAAGCATCAATAGCAAAGTCCATCCAAAAATTGGTGTGAAATCCTGATGTAAATCTTCATAACAAAAAACGTGAGCAGCAAAATCCCTTCACCATCACTGAACAAAATACACCAAAGTGCTCATGGAAATGGATGTCCGCTTACCAGATGAAGTTGACCAATTTAGTTAAAAAAAGGTCAAATAGGCTTTAGCAAGATATTGCTTGCTGCAAGTGAAATATACCAGACTCTTGTCCTCACATCACAGGGTCTCACGCATGGGATATAAAATAGATGGAGAGGAACCAAATATAGTGTAATACCATTTATTGAGAATAAAAGAAAAACAAAACATAGCCAATTGGCTACTCACATAGAAAGTGCCATCGCCCGGCACTGAGGCTGGAAAGCGTGTCTAGGAACGAAAAATCCGATCTGTGGGAGAGATTTCCCAAATAATCACGGCAGAGGCGTGCGTTCCACCTTCGACGGACAGACGAACCACGGAGGCCGGAAGTGATGTAATTGCGTGACCAAGTACCGCCTCGACGTACGTTTCGTTTCACACGTCTTCAGGAAGCGTACTTGGTCACTATGGAGACAGTTTAAATAGAGTATCCAATTTGCATAAAGAGGAGGGGTTGAATGCTTCACAGCCTCAGCGCCGTTCATAGGACACCGTACAACCATCTCAAATAGCAATTTAAACAACAAAGGTGGATTCGCTACAGCAAATTTAATTAACAATATGAATATCTGTATATATTATCAATGATGAAAAGCCAAGTTCCAATAAAGAAACTAGGATAAAGAATGATCCGCCAATGCCTAATTTGTGAAAAATAGGACAATTCAAAAAAATAAAATTAGATAGTAAAAACTATTTTAAATATTCACCAGTCATAATGACTAGAGAAAATGCAGCCGGCTATAAAAAAGGACTGGAACCCAACAGTTGGTAAAATATATACTGTATATCAAAAAATTGATTATACAATAAAAATGATAAATAAAAAAAAAAAAAAAAAAAAAAAAAAAAAAAAATGATAAATAAAAAATTAATTGTTAAATAGAAAAAAATATATTGAAGAAATATATAAAAAAATATATAAAAAAAAAAATATATATATATAAAAATATATAAAAAATAAAAAAATAAAAAATAAAAAATAAAAATAAAAAATAAAAAATTGATTGTATAATGGATTAATGTTATGAATATAAATAATTTTGAATTATTAGAAAGAAAAAATGATTGATAAACCTCAGTTGAAAAATCAGTTAAAAAATTAATTATGTCCAAATAGAAAACCAGCATAAACCTAATCATTAGTCAAAAAACAATTTAAATCCAGTTCGATATTCAGGCCCTGTGGCTGCATCGTTTGTAAACGGTACAGCCACTGGGTCTCATTCTGAGAAACAGCCTTTTTAAGATCAGTACCTCTCCAGTTGGGGGTGATCTTATCTATCCCATAAAAGGTAAGTAAACGAGGGTCTCTATTGTGGACCATACGGAAGTGCCGTGATACACTATGGTTTAGATAACCTTTAGAAATATTAGCTATATGTTCGTTAATACGAACTCTCAATTTGCGGGTGGTACGACCTACATATTGGATTGAACAGGGGCACTCCAACACATAAGTGACATAGCTGGAGTTGCATGTAATCAGAGGTTTTATGGAGAATTCTTGTCGGGTAACCTTGGAGTGAAGCTTTTTGAATTGAGCCTTAGGTCCTGTTACATACATTGATGGAACTGGATGGACTTGTGTCTTTTTTCAACCTGACTAACTATGTAACTATGTAACAGGTTTTTAGCAATCTCAATTTCAGACTTTTATCTCTTCCTGCTTTCTCGTAACTGACATATACGTTCTACAATATTAAGTGGGAGCTTCTGCCTGCTATAATCACTCATCATCATGAATGATATAAATTTTTTAAAAAGAGAAATTTACTGTGCCAATAACATGAGCAGGAAATTACTTTTTTTGAGGGCTTACTGTGCATTAACAGTGTGTAAAATATCCCCAGTTGCTGTGGTTACAAAGAAAATACTATTTTAATATTTTTGGCAGTTTAGAAATAAATAGCTGGTTGGTGTTTGAAATGTTAATGGTCAAGACCACAGGTAAGAGGGTACAGGTAATACTCCTGTACTGGCCCCCTATTGGGTCAGCATGGTTGCCTTTCCTCTCAGCATACCTCAGCCTCCCTTTGTGATCGATGGGCAAGCAAGCTGCCCTGGGGGCACTTAACAGGAGGGAGGAGCCAGGAGACCGGGCAGGGAACACAAGTGGAGGAGGATCAGGGCTGCTCTGTGCAAAACCACTGCACAGAGCCGGTAAGTATAACATGTTTGCTATAAAAAAAAGCCCTGATAGGTGGCACTGGTGGGCACTAATTAGCAGTACTGATGAGCACTGATAGATGGCACTGGTGGGCACTGATTAGCAGCACTAGTATGATTAAGCACAATTGTACTATGTGAAACAAGTCTACAAGACTGTATTTCTGGTGTCCTTTGATGTCACTTTGGTGATTCAATAAACGGCTAATTGGACTTTCTTCGATGTGCAGCTATTTCTTTTCCATTGCATATATCCACTGAGGCTGGCTGGGGCTAGCACTTGATTAAAACTCTTATCAGGCACAGCTTATTCACCTAGTTCTCTCATGGTAGGTAGAGACAGATTTATGTGGTTTTAAATGTGAGTACAATGATTGGTGGGCATGGAAAAAGGTGGGTGTTCCTAAAGGAGTGTATCAATATTCAATCTGCGCAATCAAGTAATATGTGAAAAAACAAATATGAAAAACCAATCAGTGCTAAATGAGTTGCTAGCCAATACACATAGGTGATTCAAAATGTACTAAGCCAAACTATTACCCAAAGTCCCCTACTGAGGTAATCCAGATGATTGGACGTAACGTACATATAGGAGGAAGAATCACGTGTACGATGTCATCCCATAGCCATCTCTGCATCTAGCTGTTCTGTGATTGTGTATGTGAGACAAGTGATTCATGGTTAGCACTGCCTATAGTGCCATTTTTGTATGTGCAATATTTTATTCCTTTATTAAATGTGAGTTTTAAACGGAGAGCACTAGGTTTGTGTGCTTTTTCTTCCAGCATGCATGCTGTTGGGATTTGAGATCCATTTACCCATCCATCCGAATAGGAGGCAGTGGAGAATTGGAGATATTAGCTGTTTTCTTCATCCCCATAGAGGGAAAACTGCGTAGTGAGACCTACTGGTAATGCAGGGGTCATGTCAGTGAGGTGAGAGGCTTATCTACATGGGTGGTGGTTTTACTCTGCGTATATATAAATGTCACAGTGGTGATTGAAGAGGATTCAAGTTGGATATCATTTATCGTTTTTCTCAATATTCTACAAGTTTGGATATTCATTGGACTTTATTTGCATACTTTAGAGATATTTAAACATCATTTTTGTATGCACAGATTTTATGCATATTGTTTTTGTTCACATATTATTTAAGATTTTTTGTCAAGAGGTATTTATATATCTGTATTTTTATGAGAGTTGCGCTACATCATTTTTGGCTAATATTTATTTATTTTTATTTATTTATTTCAGGTACTTATATAGCACTGTCAATTTACGCAGTGCTTTACATATACATTGTACATTCACATCAGTCCCTACCCTCAAGGAGCTTACAATCTAAGGTCCCTAACTCACATTCATACATACTAGGGACAATTTAGACAGGATCCAATTAACCTACCAGCATGTCTTTGGAGTGTGGGAGGAAACCGGAGTACCCGGAGGAAACCCACGCAGGCACAGGGAGAACATGCAAACTCCAGGCAGGTAGTGTCGTGGTTGGGATTCGAACCAGCAACCCTTCTTACTGCTAGGCGAAAGTGCTACCCACTGCACCACTGTGCCGCCCCAATAGTGTTCCTAAAGGACATTTTGTGACACAACTTTTCACATCTTTTCACATCTTTCAGCATTCCTTGATACTTTTTGCATTCAGTAATAAAACATCTCAGTGGCAGTTACTGTGATTACAGGTTTGGACAGGGAGCAGATAATTGTATAATGCTCAGCGTGTGTCTCAGACTGCAGTTCCTGCATTGATTGATGTTGGAATGGTGAAGAGTCTCAACTCAGGACCATCATCACAACATATCTTATTAGTACTGGCCTGGGGGCAAATGCTACCTGCTCTCCTGCCTAGTCCTCCCTTGATGCCTCAAAAAGAAAACAAGTAATGGAGGGATTGGGAGGTGCTTGGACTCAGGGCCAGTACGGGGGGGGCAGAAGCATTTACTGGAGGTAGGTAGTGCCGGCAGTGTGCTGCTACAATCTGGCTTCACAAGTACACTGTCTGTGACTGTACATGCAGGCCGTGCTACTGCTACATAGCTGCAGCGATGTACCCAGTGTGCTCCTGCACCCGGCACAAGCCTAGGGTGGATAGGCCCTTCACTTCCCTGTCAGGCGGAGATCAGGCGGAATATCGCCGCCTGACAGGTGCTTTCTAGTTCCAGCCCGGTGTAACCTCATTGAGAGGCTAGCTGGAGGCGGGATGGGAAAGGAGCATTGAGTGCTGCTTCTGGAGCTGCAACCTGCGAGTGCAATCTAGAGGAGGAGGAACCAAGTGTGCATTGCACAACAAGTAAGCAGATTGCCATCTGTAGATGAATTCGTAAACTGTTTGGATTGTGGAGGGGGGGGTTAATTACCAATGGTATTTGTAATATGCAGCATGAGGGGGTTAATGTACTGGCACTGGTCACTGTTTAGTGTTAAACTTTCCTTTTTCTAGTTTAAGGTCATATTCCTGTGTTCTTGATCTTAGCTTCATTAAAAAAATTCTGCCCTCCTAAATCAAATTCACACCCTTAATAATTGAGAACATTTTAGTCATGTCTCCCCTTTCCCTTCTTTCCTCCAGATTGTACCGTATGTGTTAGGCCTCATTTACACTGCTGCTGGTAAACGGACGTTCAGAGGCAGTTGGCTGCTTTTTTCAGCTGCCCCTGAACTCATCCAATGTTATCTTATGTGTACGTGTACACAGGTTAGTTTAATGTCGTTTTTAGGCAGTTGAGTTTTGGAAAGCAAAAAAATGAGTTCAGACACTGAGTTTAGAGGCATTTCAAGCACAAACGCTTCTAAACGTGTCTAAATGCGTTTAAACGCGGTAACCTGTGTTTAGCTGCATTTCGTTTACAGGCGTTTTTCATTTTTGGCTATTTTGAAAAAAATAAAAGTAATTTTTCTCAAGTCATCTTCCAGGACGGCACACCTGAGAGATGAGAGGCTCCTCCCCACAGGAAACACAATCAATCAACAGCTGTTTTAAGTCCCCACCCTTCCGCTTGATCCTCAGTTTTTGATTGTGTTTCTCCCTACACAGCGAAACCGTTTGTTTTTTTCCAAATGACTCGAAGCCTGGGGCTGGTGGTCTCCCCTGGGAAGCCACTGGGTCTGGCCGGATATATTTAATTTATCCTTCCTGGGGGGTTCCCCTATCCTTTCCTCAGGGGAGGCAGCAGAAACTGGAAGAGCCCCCCTGAGAGCTGAAGGCCCCTGGGTACAGTGGTGTCCCCAGAACTTCAGGGGCCATTATCCTTTCTCCCCCCTTACCTGTCCGGGTGTCCATTCAGACGGGGGTGCTGGCTGTCGGTTCTTTCCAGGGGGAGCGTTCCCCCGACTCCTGGGCCCCTGGTAGCTCGCGTGGGCTGCTAGGGAGGGCACCACCCGAATGACAAGCCCTGTGTTCTTACCCAGGAGGGAAGGCTGAGAGTCAGCAGGAGCAGGCGCCCGCATCCTCCTTTCGCTAGGCGAGGAGGCACCAGTTCACTACGGTGGATGTCTGCCTAAACCACCTCAGATGGGAATAAGGAACATACGGCATTGCCCCCCCCCATGTGTATATACTGACTGGTACAGTGCAGGACACAGCCTAACCTTGCAGCTCCCTACAGGGACAGCAGTTGGGGGGGGGGGCACTTTGGCGGCTATCTTCCTTGCGTGTGGACCATAAGGATGGAAAAGCAAGCCCGGTGGCTGTGGCAAAAGGGGAAGACGACAACGGTGAGTACTTTCCTTTACCTTGGGAATTTAGCTGCAAAATACCCAATCCCAGCCAGATGGTTTCTGGGCATTTGAAATAATCTCCCCTGGGGTCTGGATTCAAATAGCCCAGAAGCTTTTGCTAAAAACACCAGCCACAGCTCCCTCTTACATCAGAGATGCTGTATGGTGCTGGTGGACAAGTGGTGCAGAGGAGCGAGTGTGCCTAAACCACCTCAGATGGGAAAGAGGTAGGTAAGGCATTTCTTCCCCTTCCCCCTGTATATACTGAGTGATGCAGTGCAGGACCTGGGGTCTGCATAACAAAATAGCCCAGAAGCTACTGCTAAAACCACCAGCCACAGCTCCCTCTTATAGCAGAGACACTGTGGTTATCACAACAGTAGGTTGCCAGCCTCTCCCTACATGCCCGGTTGTGGTACATTAGTAGGGGTGAATATAGCAAAGGGGGTGACCTGGTAGAACAAAGAGTTCCTTTCTGGCCAGGTATAACACTAAACAAGTTATTAATGGTGCAATGGTTGAAGGATTCAGGAGTAAGCTCCCCTGCTCAGCAGGTGCACTAGGTTATCTGGCCCTATTAGCCCAGTTGCTAGGAATCTGAAGTTGCTCCAAGATGCCTTAAAGCTGACCTAACTTTCAGCGATAGGCAGGGACCAGGCTTCTGTGTGGCACAGTAGGGGTTCCCTTGTGACAGATCCTCCTTTTGGGGGTTGCTTGCTATGGGTAACTTTTCATAAGCTCCAACCTCCCACTCCACCTTTACAATGTGGTTATATTTCAGGAGGTAAGAAAAACCTTTTTGTTGGTTTGGGCTACAGTCCACTCAGTGACAGATCTAAAGGCGATTTACCATAAATCGCTTCCTATATCTTTTGATTGAGGATTTTCTGTGCAAACATATGCAAGAACTAGATAGCTACATGATTGCTTGTTTAAGGCCTGCAGGTGGCTATTTACCTCCAGGCTAAATTGGTAACCACGAACCGGAGGACTGTCCGGGAGGCCCTGATGTGGACTGTCCATACCATCTCCTTTTCTGGCCACACTATCTGCACTAAACGTGGGATGTGGAGACTGACCCGGGATCCGGTCTAACTTTCCCGCCCCTCCCTTCCCCTTTCTTCCCCCCCGTCCCCTCCCCCCCGCCCCCCATATCTAAGTAAAACGCTGGAGACGGAGCTGCTGGGAATCTCCTATGGGAGGTACCTGTCCCGGACTTCCTAGGTTGGGGTTTTGGTATAGTAGTTGTGCATAGATCGAACCTGAGGAGCACTTTACTGTGGTTGAGATGGCTGGTTAGGGGTTTGCCCTCAAAAAAGTTTAAGATTGCGCCCCCGGGGACCCGGGTGATCCACACTAATTATCCATGCCGGATAACGAATCGCATTAGCGTAAGTGAAGGCTGAGCGCCGACCGCACATTGCCCTCACATTAGGCCTTGAGCCTTCCTTTTGTTGGTTGGGGATGAGGCCCCTCTTACTGTGTTGGAGGAGGGGCGGGGTGGGGGGGGGGACGTTTGGTTTATCTGGCCTGCAGTTGCAGACCCACCTTTTGTTTTTGTTCTTTTTTGCTCTTATGTTTTTTAGTTATCACAGTACAACAGACCGAATGCCTGAATATCATTCCATGCCGCTTATTGTGACGAATGGCCTACCCGGGTCCAGACCTCCAGACAGGGAGACTCCACCTCACATAGATCCTACTGCAATTCTGGTCCTTCTAGATGACCTCCCTTAGACTGCTCTCCTGGAACACGAGGGGTCTAAACTCCCCGGTGAAACGCTCGCTGGTATTCCAGTTTATCAAATCATACCAGCCCCACCTGTGCGTGTTCCAGGAGACGCATCTAGTGGGAAAAAAGACTCTCAGTCTCAAAAAACCATGGGTAGGACACCACTACCACTCGACACACTCCACCTTTTCAAGAGGAGTGAGCATACTAGTCCTTAAGACACTTCCATTTAAACTCCTTGATCTGGCTCTGGACCCGGGAGGCAGATATGTGATAATACATGCACTGTTCCATAATATACCGTGGGTTATTGTGGGCCTCTATTTGCCGCCCCCAGCCTCCCTTCAGATACTGAACCAGATAACTGCAAAAATAGCGGAGTTCTCTACTGAAAATATAGTAATCATGGGAGATTTTAATTTGGTACCGGATCCATGTTTAGACAGGCTAACTCCCTCTGGTGTATCCTCCCAGGGCCTTGCGGACTGGGCGGATATCTATGGTATGATTGACCTCTGGAGGTGGAAGCATCCTAGGGAGAGGGCTTACACCTGCCACTCTGCGTCGCACAGAACCTTCTCGCGTATAGACCTGGTCTATGCGGGGAGTTCTGTCCTGCCTAGAGTCAGGGACATTACAATTCTCCCTCGAGGAATTTCGGACCACGCCCCGCTTCTCCTCGATCTAGACGCCTCGGTCGCCGCATCGGATAGACTCTGGCGGCTATCCAGGTACTGGATTTCGGATGAGGAGGTGGAGCCGAAATACAGACAAGAGTTGGAAACATATTGGGTGACCAATGAAGGGTCTGCTTCGGCGGCCTCTGTCTGGGATGCTTTTAAGGCATACACCAGGGGACAGTACCAGACCATTATCTCAGAAACCCGCAGGGACAGGAAAAGAGATCTTACAAACTTGGAGGCCGAGGCAGTGAGACAGGAAGCTAGGTACGTTGGCGCCCCTGACCCCCAGCTATATGAGAGACTACAAACAGTGCAGCGTGAGGTCCTCATGCTACGGACCTCACTGACCCAAAAGAAGCTACTACATCAAAAACAAAGGATATTTGAACAGGGTGAGAGAACAGGTCGCCTGTTGGCGTGGTTATCTAGGGAGCAACCGGGGGGGATGTCGATAGGCCAGATTCGCGGGGAGGGGGGCTCCACTCTTAATTCCCCGACAGACATTAATAGGGAGTTTGCCTCTTACTATCAGAATCTATACCGCTCCAGAGTAGACTATGACCCTACAGATCTGAGGTCTTATTTAGACAAAATAGATATACCGACCCTTACCCCCTCCTACGCTAACAAATTGGATGCCCCTATCAGCACTGAAGAAATTCTAAAAGCACTGAAAATGATGCAGACGGGCAAGACACCAGGCCCAGATGGTATTCCGATCGAATTTTATAAAATGTATGCTGAGCAATTGGCCCCTAAATTTCAATCTTTATTGGCTAAGTCCATGGCTGAGGGATCCATCCCTGACTCTATGTATGAGGCGGTAATCGTGGTTATCCCCAAGACAGGAAAAGATCCAATGCTATGCTCGTCCTATCGCCCCATTTCCCTACTCAACGTAGACACTAAGATCCTATCCAAAATTTTGGCCAATAGAATAAATACAGTGATCACAGCCCTAATACATCCAGACCAGACGGGCTTCATGCCTGGAAGAGGTACAGATATCAACCTTCGACGGCTGCACACGCATATTGCACTGGCCTCGGATGGGGGCCCGGGGGTGGTAGCCTCACTCGACGCCGAAAAAGCGTTTGATTCGGTCGAGTGGGGCTACTTGTGGGAAGTCCTCGCCAGGTTCGGGTTTGGGCCCAGACTTTTGACCTGGATCAAACTTTTATACGCCAGACCTACAGCCCGTATTCGCACTAATGGTACCCTGTCGGATAGATTCTCCCTGGAGAGGGGTACGAGACAGGGGTGCCCGCTTTCCCCGGCCCTGTTTGCTATGGCACTGGAACCGCTCGCCATCTCACTTAGAGCAGACGAGGCGGTCAGGGGTATACGGGTCGGAGCGATTACGGAAAAAATTTCCCTGTACGCCGACGACTCACTATTATACCTGGCGGATGCCTCGGACTCCCTACGAGCAGCCTTAGCCCTTTTTGACTTATTCGGTCGTTTCTCGGGTATCCGTATAAATTGGAACAAATCGGTGCTCTTCCCCCTCTGCAGATCAGTGCCTCCTGCGGATACAAACACCCCCTTGCAGTGGGTAGACGAGTTTACGTATCTGGGAGTTAGGATAGGGGGCGACTTGAAGGGATACCTAGACAGGAATGTATACCCACTACTCTCTCAGCTTCAACAAAAGTGCTCTACCTGGAAATCCCTCCCCCTGTCCCCGGTAGGCAGAGGGAATCTCCTAAAAATGATATACCTACCTAAGTTTTTGTACTATTTCAGAAACACCCCAGTCCCTATACCAAAATCCTTTTTTCGTAGGCTGGAGGGGGTGGTGGTGGCTTTTCTATGGGCGGGGAAGTCCCCACGGGTGGCTAAAGCCATCTTGTATCTTCCGCTGTCCGGTGGTGGACTTGCGCTGCCAAACTTCCTAATTTACTATTGGGCGGCCGTCTTGGTAACGGTGAGGTGGTGGTTTTCGCAGCCTCGTCAGAACCCAGCGGTCACCTTGGAGGCGGCAATCATGGGCTCTTATGCGGCGCTGTCCAATCTTCCGTACAGGGGAATGAAGGCTACTCCTACGGTCACAGACCCTATGAAGACCACAATTCATGTGTGGAAAGCCTCTAGAGCAGCATTGCTGCAACCACTCACGGTATCCCCACACACCCCGTTGTGGGCAAACCCGATGCTCCCACACCTCCTTAGTCTGCCGGACCCGGCGGTGTGGGCCAGTCGAGGTATCACTAAATTAAAACAGGTGATGTCAAGGGGAGTGGTCCAACCTTTTAGAGAATTACAACAGGCCCATAACCTACCAAATTCTTTTCTCTTTAAATACTGGCAGTTAAGACATGCCCTCAGGGCCCAATTTCCCTCTCAGGTAACGCTTGAACCAGATTCAATCGAACGCCTTTTGATCTCTGGGATGCTGGAGAAGCCCCTGTCCTCCCTATATTTATATTTAACAGTCGCTCATGACATTAAAACGGATAAAACTAGGGCCAAGTGGCAGATGGATATCCCCACGCTGGGGGAGGAAGAATGGGAGGAGTGTCTGACTACATTTATCCCGTCTATGATTGCTGCCAAAGATAGATTTATTCAGCTAAAATTTATCCACAGAGCATACTACACGCCCCAACGCCTAGCCAAAATTTACCCCGAAAAGACTCCTGAATGCACTAGATGCGGGGCAGAAGTGGGCTCCTTCTTTCATATGGTCTGGTCCTGTCCCAAACTAGGTTCGTTTTGGAATGCGGTAGCAAGCAAACTGGAGGTAGTGAGTGGTACAGAGATACCAATGGATCCCTTAATCTTTTTGCTCAGCTATTTAGGGGAGATAGAGGGAGACCGCTATACCAAGCAGTGCCTAACTTTTTCCTTATTTTATGCAAGGAGAGAAATACTCCTCAACTGGAAGAAAAGAGAGGCGCCCACCGCGGAGGCTTGGGAAGCAGCGGTAAACAATGTTTTGCCGTTATATCGCCTGACTTATGAGAGCAGGAACTGTCCTCAAAAATTCGATAAGGTGTGGTCGAGTTGGGTGGATGCCTGCGGCCGCCTCTGAAATGGGGTGGCCCCGGGTAACCATCTTTTCACCCCCCCCCCCCCCCTCGT
Source organism: Lithobates clamitans (assembly GCA_037952925.1). Classification (NCBI taxonomy): domain Eukaryota; kingdom Metazoa; phylum Chordata; class Amphibia; order Anura; family Ranidae; genus Lithobates; species Lithobates clamitans. The sequence goes on along the minus strand of JBBGZY010001608.1, from coordinate 1,140,116 downwards.
TTGGGAGGGGGTAAATTAGACTGGGTATCTTACACCTTGCAGCAACGTTGGATATTCCCCTGGAGACCACTTTGCCAATACTGTTTCGCTCGAGTAGAGGTGTCACACTGCATGTACTGTATATGTTTTATCCGTCGACATAACTTGGAATGGAATGGAAGAACCCTTTTATATGTATGATCGCATATTGTAGTCTATTGTCTGTTGTTAGATCCTCATATGATGCTGAAGATGCATGTACTGTCTTGTATGTTCAACAAATAAAAATTTACTGTTAAAAAAAAAAAAAAAATTGGTAACCACCCTTTCTAGAGGTCTTAAATTGGTCTCTAGGGCTGGGCTCATTGAGACTTTAGTTACTGATCAGCCCCACCCGTGTATGAGCTGGCTAGCATTTGCTCAGTCTACGGAGGTAAGGTAGGACAACAGCTACTATAGTAAGGTGTCCAACCATTTTAGGATTTGTTCCTTCACTGGTGGTGAAGGGTTATTATCTACAGCCCAGGCTATGCCTATGAAATAAATTGCCCCTGTTTGGTTATTTCATAAAGGAATACACCATGACGCCTTCTTGGCTGCTCACCAGTAGACCTCAGTAGTGAAGGTTTGTCCTTGCTGGGGTGTTTGGTGGCACAACAAAAATACACATTGAGATTTGTGACATCTCTGCTCATAAGGGGTATATTGCTGTACATCAGAAATGCACTGCACTGAAGCTTGTTTGGTGTCCTTTATATCCTAAAGGTACTGCTTTGTTTGGCTACAGATCAGAAAGGTACAACAGTGAAGGTGGTCTGTACTTTCTGGTTTTCTGCCGCCCGGCAGAAATGCACATCATTGAGTCTGGTGATGACATCTCTGCTCATAATTGTTATATTGCTACCCATCAGACATACACAAGATTGAGGTCTGTCTGTGGGGTTTTTGTGTCCTGTATTACTGCCTTATTGGTTGCTTATCAGAAAGGCAGCAAGAAAGAGGGATAGTACATATACTGCCTTTGATAATCGGTACAGCACCACAAAGTGGTGTCGTGCCGATTCAGACAGTGCTATTAACGGCAATGGCTGCCGATTTTGGGCATGTGATTTGACATGTTGAGTCGCATGCCAAATCACTTGAATATGGATGTGCTATCTCTATTCAAAATTGTTGTTGCACATCAGACATATATAAGATTGAAGGTTGTCTGTCCTTTATGTCTTACATTTACTGCCTTATTGGCTGCATATCAGAAAGGACACATCAGTGAAGGTTGCTTGTCTTTTTCTGATTTGTTTTTGCTGCTCAGCAGGGAGACACATTGAGGAAGGTGGCATCTCTGCTCAGTATTGGTATATTGCTACACATCAGACATACACATAGATTGAACATTGTTTGTGTCCTGTATGTCCTATATTTACTGCCTTATTGTCCGTATATCAGAAAGGCACAGCAGTAAGTGGGGTTTCTCATTGTTGTTTCTTAGGGATACACAGCAGGGGGTTGTTGGCTTCACTCCTCCAGGGAGCCACAGCATGGGGACCCCTTGCTTGTTCGACCTGAAAATTGCTTTTCCTGCGACCTGTGTAATCTTGAGGTCTGTGGTTCCGTAAGCAGGGACTACTGGAGACACTGCGACCTGGAGTCGCACAGTCACGAATGGTACCCTTTTGAAGCCATAGTATATGACTTCTCATGCGTCTTGCAGTCCCAAGTTGCAGGTTGGGTCTCACGGGTGTGGGAACCCTAAGCTTATCTGTCCCTTCTGGTTGAGGTTTTCCTACGCAGCAGGAATACTGATTGTGGAATTATTGCCTTATTTTGCAATAGACCAGAAAGATTGCAGCTGTAAAGGCTGTCTGTTGTTTCTCTGTTTTTATGTTGCTGCACAGCAGAAATACTCAACATTGAAGCTTGTTGGTGCTTTCTGTTTCAGCTTGCCTTACCTTATGGCACTTCAGAAAAAAACAATGCTGTAGGTTGCTTGTGTTCTTTCTGTGTTGGTTCTATGTAACTGCACTACAGAACTGCATAACAGAAAGGTTTGTCTTATAACTGTACTTGGTGGTTCGTCATAAATACGCAACATAGAAGTTTGAGTCTTTCTGTCTTATCTTTATGGCCTTGTTTTGCTGTACATCAGTAAAACACCACTGTAAAGGGGGTTACCGTCCTTTCTGTATTTACCAGTTATGACCTAGCTGCACTTCAGAAATGCGCAGCATTTAGGGTTTGTTTGTGTCTTAATGCTTACATATTGGCCGCACATCAGAAAACCAGACTGTGAGGACTGTTTGACTACATTGAGGTTCAGATTTGGGTCTCTTCCCATATTTGATATGTTGGTTTAGCTAGTCACACTGATACACAACATTGTTGTCTATGCTTGTGTCCTTTCTGTCTAAATCTATTGTGCTATGTCCACAATCTATGGTCTTTTTATTTGTGATATTAATAATACATGTATCACCTTTTGTATTTCAGCCTTCTCTTCCGTGGAAGGGCCAGGAGTTCTGGCTGCAGATGTCACATGTCAGAAAGCCTTGACTCCTTACATTCAGGGATGCCAGAGCCATTTCCAAGGGTTGAAGCCCAGTAGGGTTATGGGTCACTGGAGGAAGGCGATAATGAATCGCCCTGTTTAATAAGAACTTAGGAAGTTCTGTTCAGAGGAGTATTATGGCCTGAAGATGAAGTATAAAGATGTATACCCGACCAAATAGGTTACAGCTCGGTGCATGGCCTTCATTTTGCCCTTCTAGCAAAACTAGATGTAGCAATATGAGTGTTCCACTCCTGCTATGGATGTTAGTCTCCTGAGTAGGCTCTCAGGCGTAAGTAAAACTATAGATTGGGCATGGCTTAAACCCAGGGATCAATCTTGTGTTAATCTATACCCTTAAGTAGGTTTCCCTTCAGTCTTTACTGACGTAAAGATAAAAATGAACAAAAAAGGTTGTCTGTCAGGGGCCCCCCTTTTTTTGGCAGTTTTATTTCCCGGGACAGGGTTGTGTTAAGACAGGCCCCCTTATTGATCAATGTAGTGTCCTTGTCTTACAACACAGGTCTCTGATTAATCTTTTTAGTGGTTCTAAGCAGTGCCTATAGGCACAATAGGCCATTGTTGTTAGATGTGTGACAGGCAACATTGATAACCTACAAGTTTAACATGTTTTCTGATTCCATCTTTAAGAGCCCACTCCACCTAGATCATGCATCCGAAGCAGAGAAGGCAGGGACATCGGTGGAGTAGCCACATGATCCAGCTAAGATACCTTCATCAAGCATATGGAGTGAAGGTAAAGCTCACTGCAGAACCGAGGTTCGCCAAGAGGGTCTTGCAGTGGTCCCACCCTAAGGTAGGCCTGAGGTACTTGCTTATCCTCTCATGTGTGCCGTCCTGGAAGATGACTTGAGAAAAGTACTAGTTACTTACCGGTAAATGTCTTTCTAGGAAATCTTCCAGTACGGCAGGCCTACTTCCCACCCGTTGGAGGAGGGAAAATTTTAGAATACTAGAAGGTGAGTGCCTACGAGGAATGACTTCCCTTGTGAACCAGGTTCAGGAGTTACTTCTCTACAAACTGAGGATCAAGGGGAAGGGTGGGGACTTAAAACAGCTGTTAATTGATTGTGTTTCCTGTGAGGAGGAGCCTCTCATCTCTCAGGTGTGCTGTCCTGGAAGATTTCCTAGAAAGACAATTACCGGTAAGTAACTAGTACTTTTCAAACGCTTCTAAACGCAAACACGGCTAAACGCAGCATGTAAATGCGGCAAAACGGACGTTTTAAACGTCAGTTACTATCTGTCAAGGTAAATCATTCAGGAGAGTTTGTAAAAACGTCCCGTGTACATTAAGCCTTAGGCTCCTGAAATCTCTGCTCATATTTTTTTTCCCCTAGACCTTTCACCATTTTTTTTACCCATCTCTGGACTCGTTCTATCTTATCAATATCTCCTTGTACTGGACACAGTATACTAAATGAGGTTTAACTAAGGATTTATATAGATCTACTGACTATTATGGAAGCAGCAGCTATGTATAGCTTGTTATAATGCTGCCCCCATTGGAGAGATTTTCCTCACTTCCAGGGCCAGTGACACATCAAGGACTGGAGGTAAATCTCAAAAATGAAGATAAAACCAGAAATAACAATATGGTTGGGGATCTAGCCCTCACTATTGTAAAAGTAAAACAAAATGCCTGGAGTTTTACGTAAACAAATTGTCATGCTCACAGTGTGTTCCTGCTAAACACCAACCCCAATGGTAAATAAATCCTCAGCTTTAAACCCCTCAGCTTTGTATATCCTTAAAACAAAGCAACAGTACAGGACACAGCTCTGCAATTTAAACAGGAAGAAAAAAACAAACAAAATCATTATAAACCAACATCCTGGTACTCATTGGTTATATAAAATTTGCACATTCAAGCCAAATAAAATCACTTTTACTTCCACAGCGAATGATAAACAGTCTGCATTGGAAGTGTGATTCAATTATGTCCTATCCTTGATTTAGAGTCTTTATAATTAGATGTTTTTCAGAACTTGAAACAGCTACAACAAAGTGAACGCCAGCACTTTTATCATTCCAAAGTGCAATTGCAAAATTTATCGTCTGTCCTGATCAGTTTTGAAACATATAACGTGTAGACGTTGCCAACACCACATAAACATTGTCAACATTCATTAGGAGAGGTAACAGCTTCCGATAAGGATCAGCATGTTTTTTTTTCTGGCAGTTCAGATGCCCCTGTATTTAACAGTGCATGAAAATCAATATATACATAAAAAAGTGGACTATATATAGTTTGGTGGGTACCAAAAACAGTACGTAAGTTAAAAAACGTGCCTAGCCATTGCGATTGTTTTTTGTGTACAGTGGTAACAAGGCAGTACTGCCATATTAAAATGTTTTATTGCTTTGTATCATTGCTCTTACATGCATGTTTCTGGTGTGCTGAGTGTCCTTTAGCTGTGTGCAGTCAACTATAGACAGGAATGGGTGAAAGCAGATGTATGCAGCTATTTGTGTAGTGCATGCATACAGGTTTAATGCATCAAATGCACCTTGGGTGTGATTGGTGCATTACATCTGTGCACATGCGCTTTTGTACGCGATAGCTGCATACTGCTGCCTTTACTGCTTCCTTTGAAGAAAGGCCGTTAACCGACTTCTGTTAGAGGGACATAGGTCCCCTTAGTGCCCACCAGTGCTGCTAATCAGTGCCCTCCAGTGCTGCTAGAAATAAATAAATCACCGCTCCAGGTGAATAAGCTGTGCCTGATAAGAGCTTTAATCAAGTGCTAGCCCCGCCCCGCCTCTGTTGATATATGCAATGGAAAAGAAATAGCTGCACATCGAAGAAAGTCCAATTAGCCGTTTATTGAATCACCAAAGTGACATCAAAGGACACCAGTCTTGTAGACACGTTTCACATAGTACAATTGTGCTTAATCATTACTAGTGCTGCTAATCAGTGCCCACCAGTGCCATCTATCAGTACTCACCAGTGCTGCTAATTAGTGCCCACCAGTTCCACCTATCAGTGCTGCCAATCAATGCCCATCAGTGCCTCATCACCAGTGTCACTTATCAGTGCTGCCTATTAGTGCCACCCACCAGTGCCGCATATCAGTGCCCATCAGTGCCACCTATCAGTGCCACCTATCTGTTCCGCCTATTAGTGCCCATCAGTACCACCTATTAGTGCTGCTTCATCTGTGCCCATCAGTGGAGCCTATTAGTGCCCATCAGTGCAGCCTATTAGTGCCTATCAGTGAAGGAGAAAAATTACCTGTTTGCAAAATTTTTTAACAAAACATGAAAAAACATTTTTTTTTTAACATGTTTGGTCATTTTTGTTTTTTTTACCAAAAAAAAAAAAGTGGTGATTAAATACCACCAAAAGAAAGCTGTATTTGTGTGAAAAAAAATGATAACATTTTAATTTTGGTATAGTGTTGCATGACCACGCAATTGTCATTCAAAGTTAAAAATTGGCCTCAGCAGGAAGGGGGTATAAGTGCCCGTAAGCAAGTGGTTAAAGGAGTGTGGGATACATAAACAGAGATAGCTTTTTTATTTATATGGAAATAAGTATATATCAATGATTGGACTTTACTCTGTTAAGCACTGTAAACATTTAAATGCAGTCAAACTGTAGAGCTTCTGTTACTGTATGCAAGAAGATTTTAAAAAGTAAGTATCCCTCTAAAATAACTACACCAAGGGGTGTGATCAGAAGGGGCTTTTATTTTTGTTAGGTTTTCCAGTTTATGATAAACTACAGGTATAACATTGTGGGCCAATGATTGACTCATCTGAGAAGATATTATAGTTTACCATTATTTGACCTATGAATTACAATATGTGTAAGCTTAAAGTAGATATAAACCCTAACAGACTGGCATTTAGTCTGTAGCATTGTGTATCCTTGCTTTTTACAATAAAATACTTGTTTTCATCCTTTATTGCATCTGTGTTGCTGATGTCCTGCAGCTTCTTTACAGACATTTTTCTGAATGGATACATGCACTCCAGCAATGGCTACTGGGCATTTTTCAAGGCAAGTTTCCCAGATAGTGACAACAGAGGACCATACCTGCATTGTCTGTGTTAACACGGCCCCTAGAAGCCTCCATGAGAAGCCCACATGATAGAGTTACAATGCAGGAGCACAATTGGTAGACAAGGAATAGTGTTGTCATTATAAAGGAGGAAGTGTCTGAACAAGGACCTTCATGACAGTATCACTAGGTATTATGTCAATGAAAGCTGAAAATGCGAATGAAAATGACTTTTAAAATTATATTAACATGGTAAAGCTTATATGAGATTTTTAATAATTGGGATTACACATGCTTTAAAAGTATTCTGGTAATATTGTGTATAATACCAATAACATGACTACAATAACATGACTACATAGTTCACCATTGAGAAGGTTGAAAAATATCCTGGGCCATCAAGTTCAACCTGTGTGTGTGTTTGAGTTTTATGTGTTTGATCCAGAGGAAAAAAAATAACTCCTACAAGCCAATATGCTGGTTAATAAATTCCTTCCTGACTCCATACTGGCAATCAGATAAATCCCTGGGTCAACCTTCCATTGAATTGAAGAATTCCAGTAGCCCTGTATATTATGCTGAATGTGCAAGATCTAAAAGTATTTTGAATTTATCAACATTCTCAGCTAATATCAGAGCTGTTCTATTTCAAATGCCACTTTATGCATTGACATACCTCCTTAGAGCTTGTCTGTCCAGACGGTATGATCACCTATTGACTTGGCACCATCCATAAAAAAATGCACTAATAGGAAGGAGCGACAGACCAAAGAATAAAAGAGCCCAAATTAAAAAATAGCCATTTCAGAAATATGGATGTTAGACTTATGATTGTATCAGTAACATTTACATTATGTTGTGTTTTGATGTAGCCCTGATGAAGGGGAACTTTTTTCTGACCCCTGAAACATGTTGGTTGTTTTTTTAGTATAAACTAATAAATTAATTTGGACTCTTTTATCCTTTCCTATTAGTACAAGTTTTTTTTCTGGTAACCTGCTCAAGGGTAGCCTTGTCTGTTGTGAGCAGCTAACTTGAGCCAGGTAATTCTCCAAATGTTTTAGCCCTCTTACTACTTTGTATAAACTCACATCAAAGTCACCCCACATCTTAGATGTTTTTTTCTTCATTAGAACCATCCACAGGCAACCTAACTTTTAAACTAGACACAGAAATTGAATCCAACACAATTTAGTATCAGATAATTGCGTTGTTTTCTAGTCTTTTGAGGTGTAAGAAGACAATCACTTTGCAAGAAAATTAGAGGATCTAGCTAGAAAAGAACTAACTAGCAATAAACAGGAGGGGAGGACAGAGGGAGATACCAAATCACATAAGTAAACAAGATGTAGTGGCCTAAAACTGCCACTAGATGTCACCATGTATCAAACAATAGTAAATAGTTCAAAACTACAGAAAAAAATCAAATAAGTGGGATTAAATATAAAATATATTCTTGATTATTTTTATAGTTTAATACAGATGTGCTGAATTTGACTGAGGTGAAGGTAATGTTACCTTAGAGCTCCGCTCCTCGGGAGTTTTCATCGGAGGACTACAGGTCCCAGTGAACCAGCAAGTATCCCAAAACTGCAGAAAATCCTACCTAATACTGTCAGCTTCACTGACAATGGTCTTGAGAGCTCCTAAAACGAAAATTAAAGCAGGAAAAATGAAGGAAACGGCACACAGGCTGGCGGCTGGAATGGCGGCGGCATCCTCTCCCCCACAGCACAGCGGTGAATACACTAAAAAATCTTTACCTCACAGTCAGCACAGCGGTGAATACACTGGAAAATCTTTACCTCACAGTCAGCACAGTGGTGAATACACTGGAAAATCTTTACCTCACAGTCAGCACAGCAGTGAATACACTGAAAAATCTTTACCTCACAGTCAGAAGACACAGGCTGCTAACGGTGAGTCTGAGTTTGAATATGAATACTGTGAATTACAAGCTGCTACACAGTCTGACATCTTCAAAAAATTTGAATGTATGCTTCAGAAAGCCCTCAAACAGACTTCTGATCATATAACTGACAAACTGACTAAAGAAATTAGAGAACTAGGTCAGAGAACAGCTGACTTAGAACTGAGGGTTGATGAAATTGATAATTTTACACAGAACTACATGTCTGAGATGAAGGTACTAAAAGATGAAAACCTTACATTACAAAATCGTTTAGAGGACCAAGAGAACAGAGATCGTCGATCGAATCTGCGAAACAGGGGAATCCCTGAATCTGTTCTAGACCTGCAGGCTAATATCACGGCGCTCTTTCAAGAATTATTACCTGGAACCCCTATTGACAGGTTTGAAATGGATAGAGTGCATAGAGCGTTAACCCCACGCAAAATAAATGGTCCCCCGAGGGATATTATAGCTAAATTGCACTTTTACAGAACCAAAGAACAGATACTAACAGCTGCCAGAGGGAGAGAATCTCTTAGCTTCCAGGGCAATACCTATCAACTCTTCACGGATTTGTCCCCACTAACGGTTGCAAAAAGACGTGCACTTAAACCTCAACTCCAGGTACTCCAGAGAAATCAAATTTACTATCAATGGGGATTTCCTTTTTGTCTCAGATTTACTCATCTGGAAACAAAATATGTTTGTCGCTCTTCAGAGGACTTGAAGTCAGCCCTATTTGATATGAGCCTAGCCGAAGCAATCTTACCAAATGACCAGTCTCATAGGCGCTCAGCTTTTCGTTCTACACAGCAAAACAAAGACCCAAAACCCAGCTATTCCACATCTTCCCATCAAAATCTTAACAAGCGAGGTCGATATGAACATTCACCACCAAACAATGAGGATTCAATGGACTGACAATCTAAGCCAGACTAGTTATTTGTCCTTGCTACTTTTTTCCAGCACAGTATGCTGACAGAGTTAATTAACTGGCCATATTCATGACTAAAATGAGTTATGGCTACATACTACTGTTATGTTACAAAAATTTTTTATTTTTTTTGTATTAACTTTATTCAGTTTTTTTTTCCTCTCAAGTTTTTGAACTTTATTTTTTCTTTTTTTGTAACAATTTAAGCGAAATTTTTCCATGATAGTAATGGAATAGTTCCTGTGGTCCTCCGATGTTATACATCCCTTAGGAATTTCTTGTTGCCCTTTATTCCACCTAAGGACTCCTACCATTGTTATGGGGGTCTCTATTGGTGGTCCCGGACCCTCTCAGAGAGTTCTAAAAACTCTCCTGAGATGCTCCTACACCCTATTATTTAGCCTTTATATACTGCTAAATTGTCTTCATATTGGGTTTGTTCGATTTTCCTCTCCTTTTTTCTTTTTCTATTCTATTGCTTCTTTCTTTAATCTTTGCTATTCCCTCCTGACTCTCGGGTTGGTGATCCTGGCTCTCGGTGAGTACTCTGCTTGTTATGCTATAATATTCGCATTCGTTGTTTTATGGCTTCTATAAATATCTTGTCATTAAATGTACAGGGGTTTAATACCCCACATAAGCGAACCAAGGCTTTACGCTCTTTTGCTATGAAAAAAGCTAATATTATATGTTTGCAGGAAACGCATTTTACTGACAAAGTTTATCCCAAATTTCTTTCATCATCATATCCACAATTCTATACTGCTTCAGCTACGGTTAAACAGCGCGGAACTATCATTGGTTTTCACCGTTCCACTCCGTTTAACCTTGTATCCAAAATAACAGACCCTGAAGGACGATATGTTCTCCTAACAGGATTTATTTCTGATAATCCTATTACTATTGTGTCTTATTATGCCCCTAACAAACGCCCAACTGCTTTCTTATCCCACCTTTTTCAACTTATAGAAGTACATAAGTTTGGTACTGTTGTTATTTGTGGGGATTCTAATGCTACTATTTTCCCGTTCTTAGATAAATCTCCCCCTGGACCTACCACAAACTCAATAAGGCCCCTTTCACACGTGCGGACCGTATGTCCGTATTTCATCCATCCGTTTTTGGATGAAATACGGACATACATGCATCCCTATGGGATAGCGGGTGTCAGCGGATGTACATCCGCTAACACCCGATGTTGTCCGGCTCCGCTCTCGTCCGATTCTGCGGACGGAAGAAAATCCTATTTTTCTATCCGTCTGCAGAGCGGATCGGATGAACACGGACAGACGGTCCGTGTTCCTCCGATCCCCCATAGGGGAGAGCGGAGATCTGACAGGGCGGTCCCTGCACAGTGTGCGGGTCCCGCCCTGTCATCTGCCTGCTCAGCTGGGGAAAGCGGAGCGATCCCCGCTGAGCAGCGGATAAACACGGGGCGGATCAACACGGATCCGTCCCGTGTGAAAGGGGCCCTAACCTAACTTTTCAACATCTACTCACCACTCATAGCCTGGTAGATACTTGGCGAGAGATGAACCCTATTGGTAGGCGCTTCACTCATTATTCTTATCCGCATAACTCTTTTTCACGAATAGATCATATTCTAATCCTGTCAAGTATGCTACTAGAAATCATATCATCCAAAATCATTCCTTTTCCATGGACAGACCACTGCGCAGTATTCATTACCATTGCTTCCACAATTCCTAGATCACACGATACCACTTGGTGTATAAACGATTCAATTCTGAGCCACCCTTCTCATCGTGTTGAGATTGAAAAAGCACTTTCTGATTACCTAAAATCCAATGATACAGACGATGTCTCTGCTATTACATTATGGGAGGCGCACAAGGTAGTCATTAGGGGTAGACTGATACAACAAGCAACTAACCTTAAAAGAGAACGCAAACTGTTGTTTGCAAAACTTGAATCTACCTTTAATGACTGTCATCAAACTTTTCAAACCTCCCCAAATGCTACCAACAGTACCAAACTAGAAAAAGCCCGCCTGGATCCAGATCTTTTTCTTACTGAGTTCACATCTGAAGGGACCCTCATTTATCACCAGCACTTGCACCTCACTTAAGAAGGACCGAAAGTCTATTATTCATGTAGCCACTCTGGCTTTGGAACTCCATGAAAATTGCACAGACCCGGGTCTTCAGTGACACTATTTTGATGAGTGTGAGCGCATGAATCTATGATGTATGTGTAATGTCTGTGGTGGCCACCAGCACATAATAGGACTTTTTTGCCCTATTTTTAAATACACATGGTTAGTGGATTATTGTTCTATTTAGTATTATGACACAATAAAGTTCTTTAGGTTCACAACAGTTTGTTCTTGAGCGGACCATCTTTATTAGGGGGCTTTCTCCTGCCCCCTTCCCTTTTTCTCTTCATATATGCCCTTATGGTCCATTGAACAACCATTTGATTGCTTGTCAGCTACACATCGTTGAGTCAATCAACAAATAACATGGGTGACATTAGGGGCACAATAATTTAAATAAACTACTTTAGTGGGTGGAAAATTCCCCTCCCCCCCTATCTTTCTCCCTTCCTCCCAGAACCTATTCTTGGATGAATTTATGGTGTCCTACTCCCCCTTCTCTTTATTTTCTTACTGATACCGCAGATAAACTTATAAGTAAACGCCAGCATGTTCAATATCGCAGGGCAAATAAACCTGATACACCTATGGCCAGAATTTTAAAAAATTCACAACATATACATACGCCTATCAGATTGAAAGTATCCCGGGAATCTTACACTAGTAACCCAGTGAAAATACTTGAAATTTTTCGCTCTAAGTTATCTAAACTATATTCTTCTGCCTCAAATTTTGATAAAACTAAAGCAGACACACTGTTCTCCAATATCACGCTTCCTAATCTTGATCAACAACAGAAAGATCTTCTTGAATGTCCAATTACAGATGCTGAAGTCCTTAACGCAATAAAATCTTTAAAATTACGTAAAAGACCAGGCCCAGATGGATTTTCGGCAACATATTATAGACAATTTGCATCAATCTTAACACCTGTCTTAACTAAAGCCTTCAATTCGATCCTTAAAGGTAACTCATTTAGAACAGAGACTCTTACCTCTATAATAGCAATGATCCCCAAACCACATTCTGACTCCACCTCCTGGACTAATTATCGTCCTATATCCCTCCTAAATCTCAATATAAAATTAATTGCTAAAATTTTGGCCACTAGACTGAATAATATCATTGGCCTACTAATCCATAAAGACCAAACAGGCTTTATGCCTAAACGCCAAGCTGGAGATAATATCAGGAGAGCACTCTTACTTATTAATGCGGCTAAAACTAGACGAATCCCAGCTTGCCTTGTATCCTTAGACATAAGGAAAGCATTCGATTCGGTTACGTGGCCTTATATGGAATATGTCCTTGGTAAATGGGGATTTGGAAACAATTTTTTAACCTGGGTCTCATCCTTATACAATAATCCTAGAGCATATATCAAATATGCAGGCTATAAGTCAACAATGATTGATATCAAAAGAGGCACTAGACAAGGATGCCCTCTTTCCCCTCTACTTTTTGCCCTAATAATAGAACCCCTGGCACACCTTATTAGAACCAATCCTGACATTAAAGGTATCGAACTAGGTGCTTATCACCATAAACTATGTCTCTTTGCGGATGACATTCTCATATTTTTATCTCATCCCCATATATCCACCCCTAATCTACTAAAAACACTAGATAATTTTGCCCAAATATCAGGACTACATGTTAATCCAACAAAATCAAATGCATTAAATATTTCCTTATCTCAATTAGAACTTCGGCAGGCACAAACTTCCTTACCCTTTACTTGGGTTCCAAAGCAGCTTCCATACCTAGGAATAAAACTCACAATCTCTCTTAAAGACCTTTTTGCGGCAAATTACTTACCCCTCCTTAAACAAACTTCCGGCTTCCTGAAACAATGGGCTCTTCTATCATTGTCATGGTTGGGAAGGATTAATGCGGTAAAGATGTCAATCCTGCCAAAATTCTTATATTTATTTAGGGTACTCCCTATTTCTTTACCATATTACTTTCTTAGACTTACTCAACGTAGAGTTATGTCGTTCATTTGGGGTACCACCAAACCTCGTATACCTAAATCTACGCTTTACCTTAATAAATTGAGTCGTGGTTTGGGATTGCCCAACTTTTCCTCCTATTTTTACGCTGCACAGCTAGCACTTATACCCAAGTATCATACTTCTGTAGAAGCTCCCCTATGGGTAGCTATTGAATCAGTGGAAAGTGACCCTATCTCAGTGGCAAATATGTTGTGGCTCTGTCCTGCTGATAGAATACATCTTTCTAATCCTATCACGAAACAGACCCTAGCAGTATGGGAAAAAATGTAAATTTGCACATAATCTTCAATCAACACATAATCCCTTGCTTTCATTTCTTAATAATCCAGCCTTTTATCCTGCCTGGAAATTCCCAAAATCATTCTCTGCATGGACCTCTACGAACCTGACTCGTTTATACAATCTTTCCTCGACTAAAGCTATTTATACATTTCCTGTACTATGTGAAACCTTTGGGTTACCTAAAACTGATATATTTCGATATTTACAATTTTTTATGAACCACTTCTTAGTACAGGCTCAACTCTTAATCAAATGACTCAATTTGAGCTCAATTTGAGCGAGTTTGTATAAGTGATCCACACATTAGAGGACTTATCTCAATATTATATTTCCAACTTAATATGATATCTAGTGAGTTTCTACCCTCATACACAACTAAATGGGCACGAGATATGAATCGAGTGTTTAATAAACAAGATTGGTCGAATATATGGTCAGCCACCAAAACTTCCTCTCCAAATTGTTTTGCTGCAGAAACTAATTACAAGGTTCTAGCACGCTGGTACCTTGTAGAATAGCTAAATTTGTCCCCACATATTCACCTAATTGCTTTAGAGGATGTGACACAGCAGGAACACATTTTCACATATGGTGGCAATGCCCCGTAGTTGAAGAATTCTGGAAGAATATATTTCTTATGGCTTCTAAAGCCTTGGAAATCACGATTCCTCCAGATCCTGCAACGGCACTCCTAAACCTTAAACCCACAATACTCACCCATACTCAATTCCAATTGTTTATCCAACTTAGCACTGCAGCTAAACAAACGATTGCCAAGGCGTGGAAGTCCCAAAATCTAATTCTTGCTGAAGCTAAACACAGAATGAACAGAGCACTTTTATACGCCAAGATGACAGCTATTGAAGAAAATAAAATAAATAAATTTCGCAAAATTTGGCAACCATGGGTTAAAAACTACCTCCCTACAGATTTTGACCAATCTCTGTTGTTACCACACTAAGATATATTTCATATTATTACTGAAATATATATTATATTTGTATACTTAATGAGAGCTGGATCATCATCCCGGGAAACTCTCTTTTTTTTTTTTTTTTTTCTTTTTTTTCCTTCTTTCCATCTTTATCTCTCCTCCCTCTCCTTTTCTTTTATTATTTCCTAAAATATTCCTGTGGATACTTAGTCTAATAACTTGATTTATTTCTCTAATCTTACATCTAGAATCCCAACTAGTGTATAGTAAATATGGTTGTAAGATATCTCTAAAATTACTTTATTTTATTAACTTATTTATTTATCTTTTTTATCATACTTCAAAGATCTTCTGACGACTGATATGTATCCATGTATTGTATCATTTTATTTCTTCTTCTGTGAAAACTCAATAAATATATTTAACAAGAAAAAAAATGTTGAGTGCTATTTAATTTATACGATCAATAGGTAGTTCATATTTGACTGAATTGTTTTTCATGCAAAAATGCTTTCTTTTGAACTATGTGTCACAGCTTGATGAGCTTCAATACTAAATAATAAGGAGTTTTATTTTTATTTTTTTATTGTAGTGTAATTAAATGCTGATTCTTTTGCTTCAAGCCTTTCTATTCATTACTTACCATGGCGTTTAGGACTAAAGCTGGACTATACTTTGTAAGGTAACAGATATTGGACATGCAATTTTTATAATTTATTTATGAGTATGCTAAAGAATTTTCATTATGTAGAATGATATTACATTTTTGCTTCATTTAAGGTTTGAATTAGTTTGACACAGCCTAAATTACTATAATTACTCAAACAGAAGGGTATTTGATTAGCACTACTGTGTTTCTCACTCTTTTCCTCTGCATTCCTATTTAATTTCTTCGGTTTCCTATTGTTTTTCTTTGATTATTTTTAACCCGGTCTTCCAGATTTGCATTGCAATACTTTATTCTGATAGTTGCACTGTACTATTTTTCTGCTTGACCTCTCTGTCTTTTTATGAAAGGCAGGTCATTAGAATACTGCCTACCCACAATCTGAGTATTGATGACTGTAATTGTAAAAACTTTAACTGTCTTCAACTCCAAACAGCAATTTGATGAAACATTTTGGAGGAAGATCTGGTCTATGCATTTTGAAGACTAACATTTAACCACTTGCCCATTGGGCACTTAAACACCCTTCCTAATCAGACCAATTTTCAGCTTTCAGTGCTGTCACATTTTGAATGACAATTACTCAGTCATGTAATACTGTACCCATATGATTTTTTTTCTTTTTTTCACACAAATAGAGCTTTCTTTTGGTGGTATTTAATTACCACTGGGTTTTTTATTTTTTGCGCTATAAATGAATAAAGACCAAACATTTTGTAAAAAGATGCATTTTCTTTGTTTCTGTAATAAAATTTTGCAAATTAGTAATTTTTCTTCATACATTTTGGCCAAGAGTTATACTGCCACATATCTTTGGTAAAAATAACCCAAATGAGTGTATATTATTCGGTCTTTGTGAAAGTTATAGAGCCTACAAGCTTTGGTGGCAATCATTGAAAACTGATCACACCCGATCACACCTGATGAACTGATAGCCTAATCTAATCTAAGTTTTTGAGACAGTAACAAGCCAGGAAAGTACAGATACCCCCCAAATGACCCATTTTTGGAAAGTAGAGATTCCAAGGTATTTAGTAAGAGGCATACAGTGGGGCAAAAAAGTATTTAGTCAGCCACCAATTGTGCAAGTTCTCCCACTTAAAAAGATGAGAGAGGCCTGTAATTGTCATCATAGGTATACCTCAACTATGAGAGATAAAATGTGGAAACAAATCCACACAATCACATTGTCTGATTTTTGAAAGAATTTATTTGAAAATTATGGTGGAAAATAAGTATTTGGTCAATATCAAAAGTTCATCTCAATACTTTGTATATAATCTTTGTTGGCAATGACAGAGGTCAAACGTTTTCTGTAAGTCTTCACAAGGTTGTCACACACTGTTGCTGGTATGTTGGCCCATTTCTCCATGCAGATCTCCTCTAGAGCAGTGATGTTTTGGGGCTGTCGCTGGGCAACACGGACTTTCAACTCCCTCCAAAGGTTTTCTATGGAGTTGAGATCTGGAGACTGGCTAGGCCACTTCAGAACCTTGAAATGCTTCTTACGAAGCTACACCTTCGTTGCCTGGGCGGTGTGTTTGGGATCATTGTCATGCTGAAAGACCCAGCCACATTTCATCTTCAATGCCCTTGCTGATGGGAGGAGGTTTGCACTCAAAATCTCACGATACATGGCCCCATTCATTCTTTCATGTACACGGATTAGTCGTCCTGTTCCCTTTGCAGAGAAACAGCCCCAAAGCATGATGTTGCCATCCCAATGCTTCACAATAGGTATGGTGCTCTTTGGTTGCAACTCAGCATTCTCTCTCCTCCAAACATGATGAGTTGAGTTTCTACCAAACAGTTCTACTTTGGTTTCATCTGACCATATGACATTCTCCCAATCCTCTTCTGGATCATCCAAATGCTCTCTAGCAAATCTCAGACGGGCCTGGACATGTACTGGCTTAAGCAGGGGGACAAATCTGGCACTGCAGGATCTGAGTCCCTGGTGGCATAGTGTGTTACTTATGGTAGCCTTTGTTACATTGGTCCCAGCTCTCTGCAGGTCATTCACTAGGTCCCCCCGTGTGGTTCTGGGATTTTTGCTCACCGTTCTTGTAATCATTTTGATCCCACGGGGTGAGATCTTGCGTGGAGCCCCAGATCGAGGGAGATTATCAGTGGTCTTGTATGTCTTCAATTTTCTAATTATTGCTCCCACAGTTGATTTCTTCACACCAAGCTGCTTGCCTATTGCAGATTCAGTCTTCCCAGCCTGGTGCAGGTCTACAATTTTGTTTCTGGTGTCCTTCAACAGCTCTTTGGTCTTCAACATAGTGGAGTTTGGAGTGTGGCTGTTTGAGGTTGTGGACAGGTGTCTTTTATACTGATAACAAGTTCAAACAGGTGCCATTAATACAGGTAATGAGTGGAGGACAGAGGCCCCTCTTAAAGAAGAAGATACAGGTCTGTGAGAGACAGAAATCTTGCTTGTTTGTAGGTGACTTATACTTATTTTCCACCATAATTTGCAAATAAATTCTTTCAAAAGTCAGACAATGTGATTGTCTGGATTTGTTTCCACATTTTGTCTCTCATAGTTGAGGTATACCTATGATGACAATTACAGGCCTCTCTCATCTTTTTAAGTGGGAGAACTTGCATAATTGGTGGCTGACTAAATACTTTTTTGCCCCACTGTAGTTAGTTTTTTGAAGTTGTAATTTTTTCCCACAATTCTTTGCAAAATGAAGATTTTTTGTTTTCACAAAATTGTCATATTAACAGGTAATTTCTCTCACATGACATGTACATACCACAAATTACACCCCAAAATACATTCTGCTACTCCTCCTGAGTATTGCCATACCACATGTGTGAAACTTTTACACAGCCTGGCTACATACAGAGGCCCAACATTGAAGTAGTACCTTTAGGCAATCTAAGAGCATAAATTACACATCTCATTTCTCAAATACCCATTATACTTTTAAAGGCCCTGGAGCACCAGGGCAATGGAAACACCCACAAGATAACCCTATTTTGGAAAGCAAACAGCCCAATGTATATTCTATGAGGCCTAATGTGTCTTTTGAAGATGTCATTTTTTCCACAAGTGCTTTGAAAATGTGGAAAGAAAATGAAAACGCATTTTTTTTTACACAAAGTTGTTCATTTATAAGATATTTCTAACACATAGCATGTACATACCAAAAATGACACCCCAGAATACACTATGCTACTCCTCCTGAGTATGGTGATACCACATGTGTGAGACTTTTACACAGCCTGGCCACATACAGAGGCCTAACATCCAAGGAGCACCATCAGATGTTCTACAGACATAAATTATGCATCTAATTTCCTGACAACTGATCATATTTTTGAAGGCCCTTCATATTTCTAATACATAGTATGTACATACCAAGAATTACACCCCAAAATACATTCTGCTGAGCAAAGGTTAAACAAAAGATTACCTGTAGTTTTAGTAGTGCAGTTGTCAACAGGAGGAGAGCACGGATCCAGGCAGCAGGCAGGAATGTGGTCAGTGACAGCGAATGGAATTGTCCAGAGAGCAGGCAGGAATATTGTCCATAGTCAGTACAGGCAGGGATACTATCCATATACAGTCCGGGGTCAGTGCAGGTAGAGATATTGCCAGCAGTGCCAAAATATTGGTCCTGGTAGTAAGCAGGAACATGGTCCATAGTACAGGTAGCAGACCAGGAAAGAATGGGGACAGGGTAGAGGCTTCTCCCACCCAAATCTCTTTGAAGTCTCCAGACTCCAGTCCCTAATCCAGGAATGAGAAAACTAAAAAATTTGTTTTCTTCATCCAGAAAAACAATTCTAAAGCCCCTCACATATGTGAGACCCCATGTGTTATGAATCCCACTACTCCAGTAGCAGGGTAAAAGATCAGTCCAAGAGTCAGGCAAAAAAACGTGGTCAAACAGTCCAGGTTCAGTTCCAGAGCAGGTAGAGGTAGGTACAGTTTAGCGTTAGGCAGAAGTGTGGTCGTATAACAGGCCAGGGTCAGTTCCGCAGCAGGCAGCGGTATGTACAGTTTAGTGCAGTGGCATTAGGGGTGTGGAGGTAAATGACAATTAGGTTTACCATACTTCCCTAATATAGAAGTATGGTAACAGCGGAAACAGTCACCTATACAGAGGCCTGGTTTGGAAGTACATTGGGGACAATAATAGACGGTGTCTCCTCCTCTGCAGCACCCCAGGCATTTCTTTTGATGTCTTTGGCCTGTTTCATGGGGGGGGGGGATTTTCTCAGAAAAGTGGCGTTCGTGGAGTCTGCTCACTGAATCAGAGCAAATATTTTCTGATGGGCCTTCAGGGTACAAAAGGGCGGAGATAATTTCTTCTTTATAATGATGATAGGATACGGGGGTCTCAGTAGATTTTTGGTAAATTACATAAGTGTTATACATGGCCAAACTGAAAAAAAAAATAGAGACTTTTTTGTACCAATGGCGGGATTTTCTTGTGGGAAGGTAGGGTTCGATCATTTGATCATTGAAGTTCCCCCATGAACAAATTATAGTTGTGGACACAAGCTAGTTTCTGGATTGGGCCATTTCTTCTGGGGATTTCCATGTAGGTGTCGTTATAGATCAATGTGATCATGTGGACGTTTCGTCTGTCCCTCCATCTGGTAGCCAATATCTCCTCACTCCGCAAAGATGCCGTCTCCCCTCATCGTAGACTTTCATTAACAAGCCTTTGTGGGAAGCTCTTCCTATTGGCTCTCACTGTTTCACATGCTGGAGTCTTCCTCCGGTGAAGATTGAGAAAGAGGGGCAAGCTTGTATAGAAATTATCCACATACAGTATAAATGATATTTAGGCAGCTGGGTGTCTTTCCTGCGTACACCAGGAAGGCGTAGATGTACCCCGTGGCTTGGTCACAAAGTTTGTAGAACTTAACCCCATATTGGGCCCTTTTGCTGGGGATAAACTGCTTGAAGCCCAGCCTGCCTGAGAATTTGACAAGTGACTCATCAACGGAAATATTTTGGTCGGTGGTATATAACTGGGGGAATTTTTTAGAGAAAAAATTTAGAAGTGGCTGAATTTTAAATAATTTGTCATAAGCTTGTTCATTTCATGGAGGGCACTGGGTGTTGTCATTATAATGGAGGAACTGCATAATCATTAGGTATCTTGACCATGGCATAATGGATAAGAAGATTGGCATGTGGTGGATGGGGTTGGTGGGCCAGTAGGAGTAAAATTCGTTTTTTTGTGAGTACAATATTAAAAGTTAGGCTTCAAAAAAAATTTAAATTCCTCCATGGTAAGTTTTCTCCACTCAAAGAGACGAGCGTAGCTTGAACCAGGGTTGCTTGTTATGAACAATTGTGCATAGAGGTTGCACTGGGCCATGATGGAAGATAATAGGTCTTTAGTAAAAATGTAAATAAAAAAATCAATAAGGGCAAAATTATCGGTGGTCATCTGGCCACCTGGCTGGGCGCTTAAAGGGGGGATGTTTGCTGCTCCGGAATTAGGGGGGAAGCCACAGGGGATTTTGAAAGAGCAAAGGGAAGGCTGCCATGGGCCCTAACCCTTTGGGGCTGAGATGACAACCCACTAGTGCTTGGCCTTTGTTACAGTGGTACTCAATTTTTCATGGATGGCTCTGCGCTAGAGGTGGATGGCACTGAGCTGCTGGTTGATGCCACTGCTCTACTTGTAGTAGGCTGCTGCTCCTCCCCAGAACGCCTTCGCTTCATGGGCACACATTCCTCCTCCTCCGATTCTGTAGCAGACCCACTGCTTAAAACGTGTTCACATGTCAAATCAGACTCAGAGAGCTACCCGCTGCTCTCTTCACTCAGACTAAGAAGCCAGTATGCCTCCTCACTGGAAATTTTTTTTTTGCCATACTGGTCACTGTGGAATGTGGTGCGATAGGGACACTTGGACAGATATGGCTGCACTGATGGGTGCTGATGAAGCTGGTCTAATGAGGTTGCACTGATGGGTGCTGAAGAGGCTGCATTGCTGGGTGCTAATGAGGGTGCATTGCTGGGTGCTGATGAGGGTGCACTGATGGGTGATAATGAGGGTGCATTGATGGGTGCTGGTGAGGCTGCACTACTGGGTGCTGATGAGGGTGCGCTAATGGGTGCTGATGCGGGTGCACTGCTGGGTGCTGATGAGGGTGCACTGATGGGTGCTGGTGAGGCTGCACTGCTGGGTCCTTATGAAGTTGAACTGACGTGCACTAATGCACTGCGGCTGCGCTGATTAGCTGGTACTGATGTGCACTGATGGATCTACTGAGAGGATGGCACTGATGAGCACTCACTTATGGGCATCATTGGACAGAGCAATCACATGGTAAAGGGCTGCTGTCGAAGGCCCTTTACAGCGATCTGTGATGTGTCGGGTCCTGTGAACCCTGGCGAGCACGGACAGTCCTGTATGTGGAGGACGTCATAGTATGCCCTCCCAGAGTTATCCGACCGTGCTGCTGCCGTCATTCGGCTATGGCCCAGTTGTTAAGTGGTTAAAGTGTAATTAAGCCCAAATAATTATAAACTGTCAGTACATGCTATATTACATTGGGGTTGATCTTCTAAAGACAAATAGACTGTGCACTTTGCATTCTGCAAGAGCATTTCCTCCAGACTTCATCATCCAATCATGTGCAAGTAAAAATGCTTTTTTTAAAAAAATTTTCCTGGCATGTGATGGGGTATTCTTTGCAAAGTCAAGCATTTACTAAGCTTTGGACCAAATGCCCTTGCAGAAATCAACCCCAATGTGTACATGCTCAGTTTGCCACTATTGCATTAATTATCTGTAAAGTGCCTGGTTGATCCTGCTGCTATTCACTGTCCTTCCCTCCTTGTCTCCGGCCCTGCTGCAGCCTGAGATTGTGAGACCAGCCGTTGCCATATCTACTGAACATGCTCTACTTTTAGTTCCATTCTAAGCTGTTCATTTCTGTTCGACGTCACATCCGGCCTTCACACAACCAAGTGACGCTTTTCATCTTCCTGGCTCCGTGGAACGCACGCTACCAAGCGGCGATCGCGGAAGCATCTGATATGCCTGATATGCCTGACTGCAACCAGGGAAAGCGTGAGTAGCGGTTTGTAGCGCAATTGGCTCTTGCATCCCGCAGTACTTCACCATATATTTTTCCTCTTTCTATTTTGGGTGACCGATTACAAGATCCATGGCTCCACTGTTTGAAATATCAGCCAAAATATTCATTTATCCACTTTAGAAGCACCTGTTGTTGGATCATAGAGACGGACTGACATTTTTGATTGAGGAGCCGTTGGGCCATCACTATGTTGTTTGTCTGAGTTCCCTGTGCCCAGCTGGTGCCAGTTATTTTATTTTGGGACTATTCTTCATGTTTTGCACTCATATATTGTGATCAGAGTTCACTTTTATTTTATTTTAAACCATTTATTGGTTCCTGTTAGCCTGTTTCTTAGGTTGTTTTTCCAATTGGGCAACACTAATTATTTCTCATATATTGCATATATATTGTGGTGACCAGCAGTTGTGTTTGGATTACAGCCAATACTTAATGTATATTATTTATTTTTAGCACTCAGCACTTTATTGTATAATCACGTCTATCAGCGCTGTAACTGTTTATATTTTCAAAACGTCACTTCCGCCCATACCTCTTAAAGCCACATTTTTTCAAATGACAATAATTTATCTATTTATTTTTTATTGCATTTAAGTCCAAATATGAGATCTGAGGACTTTTTGACCCCAGATCTCATATTTAAGAGGACCTGTCATGCTTTTTTTCTATTACAAGGGATGTTTACACTCCTTGTAATAGGAATAAAAGTGACCCAAATATTTTTATTTTTTTAAAAACAGTGTAAAAATAAATAAAATAAAATAAAATAAGAAAAAAACAATTTTCTTAAACGCCTCGTTTCAACAAGCTCGCGCGCAGAAGCGAACACATACGTGAGTAGCACCCGCATATGAAAACGGTGGTCAAACCACACGTGAGGTATCACTGCAATCGTTAGAGCGAGAGCAATAATTCTAGCCCTAGACCTCCTCTGTAACACAAAACATGCAACCTGTAGATTTTTTTTTAAACATCGCCTATGGAGATTTTTGAGGGTAAAAGTTTGACGCCATTCCACAAGCGGGATGTCTTATTTTTTTATTCAAAAAAGTGATTTTTTTCCAAAATAAGTGTGCTTGTAAGACCGCTGCGCAAATACGGGGCGAAAAAAAGTATTGCAATGACCGCCATTTTATTCTCCAGGGTGTTAGAAAAAAAACAATATATAATGTTCGGGGGTTCTAAGTAATTTTCTAGCAAAAAAAACTGTTTTAAACATGTAAACACCAAAATCTCAAAACGAGGCTGGTCTTTAAGTGGTTAAAAAACAATTTTGAGTTTTAACTCACTTTAAGACTTCATTCAGGGAACTGACACACATCCTGTGTGCAGGCTCACTTTGTTATTTCGCCTACATCCACCCCAGTCTTAGCGCAGGCAGCCTATAGAGGTGAATACATTTGCAGTGGTTGCACAGAAACAGCCACATATCAAAATTTTACATGCAGGCAGGAGTGGGTGAATGGATCCGAATGCACACTGTCTATATTTACATCTGTGCACCCATCACACAAACATCAATTTGCCATCACTAATTTTTTCACATAATAGGGCTAGATAGAATAGGTGGTTGTGTCTGTCTCTGAAAAGAGATCTAAACATGAATGGGAAGAATGATCTTGTTGATGGAAAGTGTGATGATGATGAAGCATTATGGGTACACATGGGTATCCATACTGCCAAGGTTGTTATTGGCATATGTTACAGGCCTCCCAATATTTGATATGTGGTAGAGACTTGACTCTTGAAAATAAATAGGGCTAAACAATCTAGGGAATTTATTTACCCGGAAATTGATTAAAGCGGAGTTCCACCCATTTAAAAGTCAACAGCTACAAAAAGTGTAGCTGCTGACTTTTAATAAACAGACACTCACCTGTCCCATGGTCCAGCGATGCGGCCACCCGAAGCCTTGCTTCTCTCCCGTCCTCTTTGCGATGCCGGCTATGCAAGTGTGGGCGCCTGGCTGTGGCTTCAAGGCCGGGTGCGCATACGCAAGAAGCTGCACGTTATGAATGGCCGGGCAATCTTCTGGGACCTGTGACATGTCCCAGAAGATTGTAGGGAGGGAGGGGAGAGAGGTGAACTTCCTTCTGGCGCCGCGGTGCCAGGAGAGGAAGTGGGAGCTGGGTAGCTGTGAAAACTAGGTACCCGCTCCCCCCCCAAAAAAAAATTACATGCCAAATGTGGCATGTCAGGGGGTCACGAGTACTTAAAGTGGAAGTTCCATTTTTGGGTGGAACTCCGCTTTAAAAGAAAGGGCAGGAGGTAAGTGGTCACACCGAGTGCTCTTTGCAGCATTATTCAGACAACGCCATGAAAGACACTATACCCCAGAATATAGATTGGTAGGAAATAGGGTGTTCCATAAGGCTCGATTCACATCTATGCATGTTGCTTTTAAGAATTTCTGCAGTGCTTTTTGCAGGGCTTGATGCATTTTTGGACATGCGTTTTTACAGCAATTTGTGTTTTTTTTTTTACACTGTATATAGCTGGTTGCTAAGGAGGGGACCGGGAAGCCCACAGCAGTGTCCTTAACAACCGATTAGCATCAGCTGTCAGTGTGCTTCCCCGCTGAAAGTAAAAAAAAAAAGAATTTCCTGCTAAAAAAAAACGTGAAAAAAAAAACAGCGTGGGGTCCCCCCCAGGTCCATACCAGGCCCTTGTGTCTAGTATGTATTCGGAGGGGACCCCTCCACACCAAGATTTTTTAAAAAATGGCATGGGGTCCCATGCAAAATCCATACCAGACCCTGAGCATACAGCCCGGCAGGTCAGGATAGCGGGGGACGATCGAGCGCCCCCCCTGAACCATACCAGGCCGCATGCCCTCAACATGGGGGGTGGGTGCTTTGCACTCCCAACCCCAAAGCACCTTGCCTCCATGTTAATGGGGACAAGGGCCTCTTCCCAACAACCCTTGCCCGGTGGTTGACGAGGTCTGTGAACGGAGGGCTTATCGGACTCTGGAAGCCCTTTAACAAGGGGGCCCCCAGATCCCAGCCTCCTCCCTATGTGCATGAGTATGGGGTACATTGTACCCCTACCCATTCACCAAAAAAAAGTAGTGTAGTGTGAAAAAATACAATAGACAGCTTTTGACAAGTCTTATATTAAAAATATCTTCTTCTTCCTCCGGTTTTCCTGAATCTTCTCCCGCTTCTTCTTCTGCTCTTCTTCTTGCTCCACTCTTCTTTGTCCAGTGTGCTTTTTCCTCTGCCGCCCCTCCTCCTGACGACCCTCCTCCGATGCTGTGTCCCGCTGATCTGTCCACGCCAATATCAAGCATTTCTTAGATAGCGATGGGGGCATGGTCATAGGACAACGTCATCCGGAGTCCCCACCCCTTGTGACGTCACTGCCCGGGGCATGATGGGTTCATGATGTCACAAGGGGGTGGGGCCTCCGAGTGATGCAATCCGATGGCCACGCCCCCACCATTATCTAAGAAATTCTTGACATCGGTACGGACAGATCAGCGGTACACAGCATCGGATGAGGATCATCGGCGGGAGCAGCGGGAGAAGAACACTGGAGAAAGAAGAAGAGCGGAAGAAGAAGAAAGAGCCCGGAGGAGAAAGATGCGGGAGAAGATGGAGGAAGACCGGTGGAAGAAGTGGGGAAGAAGATATTTTTAATAAAAGACTTGTCAAAAACGCAGAAGACTTGTCAAAAAAGAAGAAGAGCGGAAGAAGAAGAAAGAACCTGGAGGAGAAAGATGCGGAGGAAGACCGGTGGAAGAAGTGGGGAAGAAGATATTTTTAATAAAAGACTTGTCAAAAACTGTCTACTGTATTTTTTCACACTACGCTACTTTTTTGTGGTGAATGGGTAGGGGTACAATGTACCCTATACTAATTCACATAGGGGGAGGCCAGGATCTGGGGACCCTTGTTAAAGGGGGTTTCCAGATCCCGATAGGCCCCCGCCTTCCGTCCCACGACAACCACCGGGCAAGGGTTGTCGGGAAGAGGCCCTTGTCCCCATTAACATGGGGGCAAGGTGCTTTGGGGTGAGGGGCGCAGAGCTTCCCAGCCCCCTCCTTAGCAACCAGTTATATACAGTATACGTACAGCTAAAAAAGGAAAAAAACACAAATCGCAGCAAAATCACGTCAAAATCGCGGTCAAAACGCGGTACTTGCATTTTGGATACGGGTCCATTGAAGTCTATTACATGCAAAATGCTGCATTTTGCGGGAAAAAAAGTCCCTACCTCTTACAAAAACGCAGAGGCACAAAAATGCATTGATGTGAATGTGTTCCATTGGAACTCATGTTAAAAAAATTCCCTGCATTTATGCAAAATGCAAAATGCATCAAAAAACACATTCGTGTGAATCAAGCCTCAGGAACGATTAAAGTCATCCTGTATTGTGTATAACAAGTCACCTGCATTGTAGTGATATTGTAAACTGTTGTCTAACTAAGCCATTCCTTTTTAGGGCTTTGTCTTTAAATAAAGTCCATTTAGGCCTGGTTCAAACTTATGCATTTTTCCTGGTGCCTCCATGGCAGCATACCTGTGATAAGCTCCGCCCCGGACTCCTCCCCTCAGGATAGTTAATACATTATAAAAAAGACAACTCTACCCCCCAATATCATTCTCCTTTTTTTCCCCATACCTGATGGATAATCAGTGCGGGTCCTTTACCTATGCCTCTGGCAGTTTCCGTCTGGGTTCAGGCCTCTTCCAGACGCGGTCCCCTGTCTTGGGCTGCTAACAGCGCTGAAAAGAGGGGAGCCCCTTCTCAGGGTCTTTTGGGGCAACAGCGTTTCCTAACTTGGAACATGCAGTTCTGCGTTTAATGGCTAAGCTAAGAGTCTCAGTGGGGGCAGGTAAGGGCTTCCTTTTCTACCTTATTATTCGCTTATGCTGTCTGTGCTAGTCCTGTCCCTTCACCTTCTGTGCTTGTCAGGATGGTGAGCGCCATGGCGCAAATGCGCCGCTGTATTCTGTCTGTTCTCTTCCAGCGCAGCTGTTTATGGGCCGGGCAGCGTTCTCGCCGCTCGGTGCATGCGCGTGCATCTGACGCTCACAGCGCCATCTTAGTTATGGGCAAATATATGAAAGTTTGCCCTTAGTTAGGTAAAAGTGTAGGAGGTGACTTAGAGACAGGGGGACGGGTGTTCCCGGCCCTCCTTACACACTTTAAAGTCTTTATTGTATATATTTTATTGTAGCTTTAGGCTTTCCCCAGCAGGTCCAGCCTCTTGAGTGCTCCTCCAGTACAATCCCTTGTATGGTGAGTACTCGTTTTGTTTTTGGAAGCTGTAAAGTTGTGATAATAAATAAGGGGGGGGGGGTATTTTTGTCTGGTGGTAGTAATGTTTTTTCTTGTAAAAAAAATAAAGGGTTAAAAAAAAGAAAAGAAAGGGAATTAAAATATATATATAAATAAAAAAAAAAAAAAAGAGGGGGAATTTTATAATGAGGGAATTTTTACTTTTGCGCGTTTGGGGGGAAAGGCTGTTATCTCCCCGTTCATTATTAGCTTTCCCTTTTTCCTTTCTCTAGTGTTTGCTCTGCTACTTGTCACCCTTAGCCTGCCCCCACGGTCATGAGTCAGCCACCGTCAGATCAAGACCCTTGATTTCTTAGGTAAGGGCTCACACCTGATTAAAAAAAAAAAAAAAAAGGAAAAAAAAAGAACCTTTTATTTTTGAGCAAAAGAGTGCCTTAGAACTTTCTTTTTTTCCCTTAATGGAAGAAATAAAGGATCTGATAGAAGGGGAATGGAAAAAGACGGACATACGCTTTTACCTAAACCGTCTGCAGAAATTGTATCCGTTAGCAGAGTCCGACTCAGTTCTCTTGGACACTCGTCCAGTGGTCGATGCTGCAGTGGTACACCTAGCTAAAAATGTCACCCTTCCTATAGAGGACTCCTCCTTTAAAGATCCGCTGGATAGGCGCATCGACTCAAATCTGAAGAAGGCCTACCAGTTGGCAGGAGGAGCCTGCAGGCCAGCGATAGCGTTAGCTTCAGTTTCTAATGCCATCAGGGTCTGGTCTGAGAACATTGAAGTGGACATTCGTCAAGATGTTCCAAAGGAGGATATCATAAAAGCACTGGAAGAACTCAAGTTATCTGCAGACTTTGTGGGGGAAGCAGCAATTGATTCAGTAAGGTATTCAGCAAGAGCAATGTTGCACACGATTATGGCCAAGCGGGCTCTCTGGTTGAAGCCTTGGGAGCTGACGCAGCCTCCAAACAGAGTTGGTGCAAGATCCCCTTTGATGGAAAAGCTCTGTTTAGGGCTGTGTTTGGGGATAGGCTAGAGAAAGCAATTTCTCGGGTGACTGGTGGAAGATCGGGATTGCTCCCCCAGGACAGGAGGGTTAGGCGTTCGAGTCTTCACCTCTAAGTTCCAGTCTTCAAGAAATAGAAACTTTTCTCACTTCCGTCAAGGCAGAGATACCAAAAAAATTGGAGAAATAACTATGCGACTTTTTTAAAGTCAAACAAACAAAGAAGTCTTCCCAATCCCCAGGAAGGAACAAAGTCCTTTTGACAGAAAGCCACTCCAGCTGCCCCCAGTCGGGGCCAAGCTAAAGAAATTTGCCAAAGTCTGGTCCAGCCAATGCAAGGATCCCTGGGTGGTATCCACCGTCTGTTTTGGACACTTCTGGGCATTTCTAGATCACCCTCTGCGAGACCTTGTTGTCCCAACAAAACTACCTACTTCTCCTCAGAAAGCAGAGGCTCTGCAAAAATATATTCGCCTACTACAGACGCAGCAAGCGGTAATTCCTGTCCCACATTCAGAAAAATTCACAGATTTCTATTCTCCTCTCTTTCTTGTTCCCAAAAAAGAGTGGAGAATGGAGACCGGTAGTGGATTTGAAGAGGTTAAATCTTTACGTTCACCTGGAATCCTTCAAAATGGAGTCCTTGCACACTATAATCCAGATGGTCAAACCAGGGGACTGGATGGTCTTGGTGGACCTTCAGGTTGCCTACTTTCATGTGCCCATTCTGCCTGCCTTCCAGAAATATCTAAGAGTGGCAGTGGGTCCCATGCACCTCCAGTTCCAGTGCCTTCCCTTTGGCCTGTGCACGTCCCCAAGGATATTCTCAAAAGTACCGATCGCAATTCTGGCACCCCTCAGGGGAAGGGGGTTGCGAGTGTTCCGTTTCCTGGACGATATCCTGCTGTTAGCCCCCAGTCCAGCACAACTTCTGGAGCACAGAGAGGTTCTCCTGTCTACCCTGAAGAAATTTGGTTGGTTGGTGAATACAGAAAAGAGTCTCCTGATTCCAACCCAGGTAATGATCTATCTAGGCACCCTTTTTCAACACCTCAGCCGAAACAGTATGCCTTCCTCCCCAGAAAAAAAGTGGCTATTGTCCAGAAGATGTCCCATGTAAGAACACTGTCTCACCTGTCAGGGTCAAACTGTATGAGTCTAATCGGGACTATGTCATCTTGTATCCCGATGCTACCCTGGGCTCATTGGCATCTGAGGATGTTTCAGGTGGGCTTTCTGGCCGAGTGGAAGAGGAAGTCACTGTGCCAGCGGATCTTGATCTCAGTATCCATGAGGAGAGGTTTCCTCTGGTGGTCGAAGAAGGATCTAATCTCAAAACCCCGTCTACTTCAATGTCCATCTTGGACCATCCCAACCACCGATGCAAGCTTGTTGGGTTGGGGAGCACACTGCGATCACCTTGCAATACAGGGGAAATGAGACTTCCCAACAAAGGGAATAGTCTCCAACATCTTATGCCCCATACACACGGTCGGACTTTGTTCGAACATTTCGACAACAAAATCCTAGGATTTTTTCCGACGGATGTTGGCTCAAACTTGTCTTGCATACACACGGTCACACAAAGTTGTTGGAAAATCCGATCATTCTGAACGCGGTGACGTAAAACACGTACGTCGGGACTATAAACGGGGCAGTGGCCAATAGCTTTCATCTCTTTATTTATTCTGAGCATGCGTGGCACTTTGTCCGTCGGATTTGTGTACACACGATCGGAATTTCCGACAACGGATTTTGTTGTCGGAAAATTTTATATCCTGCTCTCAAACTTTGTGTGTCGGAAAATCCGATGGAAAATGTCCGATGGAGCCCACACACAGTCGGAATTTCCGACAACACGCTCTGATCGGACATTTTCCATCGGAAAATCCGACCGTGTGTACGGGGCATAAGAGTTAAGAGCAGCTTTTCTAGCCCTGGTGAATCTGAAAGATCATCTTCGACAGAAGTCAATCTTAATACGCCTAGACAACAGGGCAGCAGTGCCGTATATTTAAAGGCGGGGGGAGGGGGGCCCACAGCATACCTTTGCTGAGAGAAGTAGAGCCCATTATGTTGTGGGCAGAAAAAAAATCTGCTGGATCTGAAGGCGGTCTACCTGCCATCTGAACAAAGAGGCAAATCATCTGTCTTGTTATTTTCAAGACGACAACGAATGGTCTCTTCACCAGACAGTCTTCGACTGGATCTTGAATCTACAGATTCCTCCAGAGATAGACCTGTTTGCCTCGGCAATAAGTGCCAAGCTACCACAATTTCTTTCTCACCTACCTCATCCTCACGCGGAAGCAGTGGATGCCCTCTTGAGTCTATGGAATTGCAAGATAGCATATGCCTTCCCTCCCAGGCCCTTGATCTCGAGGTTCCTGCTCAGGTTGTCGAAAGAACCAGTCAAGGTGGTAACGATTCTACCATACTGGCCGAGGAGGCCATGGTTTCCCTGGGCAATAGCCCTCAGTACGTGTCGGCCTCTCAAGATTCCAATTCTACCTCAACTTCTCTCACAAGGGAGATTCCTGCATCCAGCCCCTCACAGACTGAATCTGCATGTCTGGATGTTGAAAGGGAAAGATTCCAGTCTTTAGGGTGCTCTTCTAGTGTCATTTCAACTCTTATGAAGGCCAGGAAACCTTCCACAAATAATGTGTATTCAAAGATCTGGAATAAATTCAAGTCATTTATAGAAAGCAGGGGTTCGGCCCCCACAGATCTGTCTACTGCTCTCCTCTTGAATTTTTTACAATCTGGTCTGGACCTTGGTCTCAGTCTAAGTTCACTCAAGGTTCAAGTGGCAGCTATTTCGGCAGCTACCCAAAAAAGATGGGCAGAAGAGTCGCTCGTCATTCAATTTTTCAGAGCAGTTAAAAAGATTTGTCCGCCAGTAAGGCAATCTTTTCCGGCTTGGGATTTGCCCTTTATCCTGGCCTGTCTGATGTCTCATCCTTTTGTTCCTCTAGAAACTACTTCTCTGTGGAACTTAACGCTCAAGACAGCCTTTTTAATTGCAATAACCTCAGGAAAAAGGGCTTCAGAGTTGCAAGCGTTAGGGTCAGAAGATGAACATTTTTCTTTCTTCCCGGATAGAGTGGAACTACGGACAATACAAGGTTTTGTCCCAAAAGTTTCTTCTCTGTCCTCTCTATCGGAAACTTGGGCGCTACCTACTTTTACGGATCCACTCTCAGGCACTCTGCAAGAATGGGACATTGCCAAAGTTCTAAAATGCTACCTACAAGCCACAAGTCCGTTCTGCCTTGGGGCAGAAATAGGGGGAAGGAAGACGCTCCAAGAACGATCGCCTCCTGGATTTGCAAGTTGATCCAAAAGGCATATAGGGCTAGGGGGATGGATCCTCCAGCGGTGAAGGCCCACTTGACTAGGGCAGTTTCTGCATCATGGGTGGCAAGGGCCAACGTTTTTCTGGAAACTATTTGTAAAGCAGCCACGTGGTCATCCCCAAACACATTCATGCGTCATTACAGGATTGACCCAGGGGCACTCACTTCAGTGGAATTTGGAAGAAGGGTGATTGAGTCAGCTCTTGTGTTGCCTTATTAAAATTTTCTTATGAGCATTACCCACCCTATTGTTATCTATTCATTTTATCACAGGTATGCTGCCATGGAGGCACTAGGAAAACGGAAAATTGTATTGTATCATACTTACCGCAATTTTCCTTTCCTGGTGCCTATCCATGGCAGCATACATGCCCTCCCATGGTAGTCGATGTAATAGGAGAATGCTATTGGGGGGTAGAGTTGTCTTTTTTATAATGTATTAACTATCCTGAGGGGAGGAGTCCAGGGCGGAGCTTATCACAGGTATGCTGCCATGGATAGGCACCAGGAAAGGAAAATTATGGTAAGTATGATACAATTTTCCGTTTTTAGCGCATTTTCAGTTTTGCAGAAACACACTACAGTCCATTTAACACAGTTTCCTATGGGTCATGTTCACATCTATGCATTTTATGGAAAGGGCCATGGACTTTTTTCTTGTTTTTGGTTCCATGGACTTCAATGGATCAAAATTGTGTATTGAAAAATGCAAAATGCACCTGGAGTATGTAAACTTCAACCTGCATAGTTTAAGGTGCGTCCTTGTCCTTGGGTCCGGGAGAGGCGGGGCATCACAAATGCAGGGCAGAAGGGGCCCAATATATTAAGCGGCTCCTTCGGGGATTGAGCGCTACACCAAGAATTAGTTAGAAGGGGTTGGGGTGTGCATGTGTGTGTGTGTGTGTTAGGGAGGGGGACGGCATATAGAAAAGATTTAATTCTTGTCTAAATTAGCTATAAACAATAAGAATTGGACATTTGAAATATGAAACTGAAGGAACACTTCCTTCATTTTGGGAGTTACAACATAAAAGCTGCAAGAAAAAGAAATCAGGTTGGCAAAAATGTAAAACGAACAATTCCCCCTAAAAATTAAGATATATTAATAGCAAAAAAACAGGCTTAAGACTATGATCACGTAGGTCACATGTGTCAAACACAAATTTGGCCCCCCAGTCCATTTCATGTGGCCCTCGCACCTCTCCTGCAGTTGTGGAACCCCCTCAGCAATTGGCAACAGAGAGGGGGACAGAACTCCTCCTACAGATCCGCAACACTGCCTTGTCTCTGCCTCCCCTTGTCTCAGCAGACTCCAGCCCTCCTCCAGACCCTGCACTTTCTGCTTCCCAGCTCCATCCCCAGCTTCTTTCCAGTAGCAGCACAAGGAAGGGGGTGCATTGTGAGGTAAGCGAGGGTGTGGGATTGTTGACTTCTGATGTAAGTGTGCTCTGGACATATAGTCTTACAGATATAACTGGCCCTTTGAGAGCAACCATAATTGAGTTTGACACCCCTGACGTAGGTCTATAAGAGAATAGCTTAAACTTGGACACTAGGCAAAAGAAACAACAAACGTAATAAATATGTTCTTGAGCTCTGTGTACACAACAGATATTGTTGGTGCTGCTGTAAAATGTGAGAATGCTATTTGCACAGTTTCACATCCACCATTGTGCACTATTGGTATGGTCAAAAAACATTTAAAAAACACCCTAAATGTGAGCGACATAAAAAGGTCAGTACATCTATGCAATATTTGCAGACCGGTATGGAGCCCACTCACACTCCTGTAGCAGCTGATGCTTTCTGGAAAGGAGGGTCGCACACTGCTGGTATCATCCACAGGAAACATTATTGGAGAACATGGCACTGACATGATATTCTGTCCGAGCAGTCTCCAATAAAGTTTCTTGAGGATGATACCAGCAGTGTGTGACCCTCCTTTTCAACTGGCTCAAAATTGTATTATTCTCATAATAATTATAAGCAGATGTCCACAGCACCCCACCCCCTTTCCTCAAATTTGAAGTGCCCCCCACCATCAGAAGTAAAGAGTTCTCCTCTCTAACTTATATCACAGTGCATCACCCTTGTGATGCTGCCAGAAAAAAGCTGGGGAGGAGCTGGGAAGCATAAAGTGCAGGGTCTGGGTCTGGAGAAGGACCAGAGGAGTTCTAGAGTCAGCTGCCAGACTCTGCTGAATGCTGAGACCAGGGGAGGCAGAGACAAGGCTGTGCTGCACAGAGAGGTGCAGGATCTGTAGGATGAGTTATCTCCTCCTCTCTGCTGCCAACTGCTGAGAACAGGGAGGGGGGTGCAGAGACAAGCCTCTTCCTTCAGGAAAAGCTATTTTTCTTCTATTAAGATTTTTTTTGCAATCTGTGTCCCACATTTGCTTCCTGTCCTATAGACACATATAAAAGTAAGAAGAAATCTTGAAGTGAGGGGAAACATCACAATGGGGAATCTTCACAATGGGTACAGATAGCAATACAGATCTAAATTACAAAAAATAGCCAACACATCACACATGTTTCTAAAAAATGTATTCATGTTGTACTGATGCCTTATCCACGTAGCACCAAAAAGAACAACAAATGTAGCACACAGCAAAGTAAATGATTAAGTACTGACCTAATAGAATACGTAATCATTGCTCTGGACACTCCATACCTCTGCATCAGAAGGTTTGTCACTTTGCTACCACCATGAGAAAGGATTCCCTTGCGGGGACTCATTTTGGCCTTAATACATTTTTGAATTACATAAGCAGAGTGCTGGCTGTTTCTTGTAATTGAGCTTTAACATAATGACCATAAGCCAAGCACCAGAGCATTGGGTGTATGTATATGGTGGTTTCCTTGCTCTATCAAAAATTGAAAAAAGAAGCTGTGGCTATAAATACACATAAAAGTCATCTTATAAAATGTGTTAAATCTGACATTTCATCAAATAAGCCTTACTCAACATAGTATTTTCTGTATACAGTAGGGGTAGCTCTATCAACATGGAACAGAGCTCACTATTTTCATGATTATTTCTTTGCACATCTGAAACCTACATAAATGTGTACAGAAAGCAGAGTTATTTTGCATGGTTAGATTGTTAAAAACAAATCATTAAAAAGAAGCAAAAAATGAAAATTACAAAGGGACCTGTTAATTTATTATTAATATATTTTTTTAATTTATAGACTTTCCCCCCCTACAGAAGAATCAAGTTGTCATATCATAAACTGAATATTTATATTACTTTTTTGGCCTAAGGCTGGGAACGCTTGCAACTTGTTATCCTGTTGTATGCGGTAAGAAAAAAAAAAACTCAGCTTCTGCTGGCCACACTTCAATGTTTGTAGTTTCTCCCAAATGACAAATCTATTTACTGTCAGAGTTTTTTTGGCCTCAGGTGAAGAGTGTTTTCAGCTTTTAGTCTATTATAGTTGGCAAAAACACCCATCATAACCTCTGAATGCCAACAATGCATTGCCTGCAGTTCACCCTACTGATAAACATGGTTACTGTATTAGAAAAAGACAATGTTTTGCTTATTTTTGGCCTGAAGTCAAGTAACCCAGAAATGTAAAAAAGTGAGTTGCTGCCCACAACCGCCAGATAACATCTATATTCTCTGGGAAAAAGAAACAAAGATTATGATCACCATATGCAAATCTTTCATTTTCCTTTTCACTATTTTCATTAATTAGTTAGCCCTCAAAGAGTGTTTGTGGTTTATTTTGATGTATATGTCAACATTTTTTTTTTTAATTATGCAGGCCATACTGCAATTCATGTCATTAAAATAAATCTTCACCCCCAAGTTAAAGTTCCCCCTACCATCAATACAAGGATTATCTATTAGGACCATTTTTCATTTATGGTCAAGCTCCAAAATGACAAATGACATATAGGTGGGCAACTTGTTTTTGAAGGAATTTGCACTGATGGTTATCTCTGGCAGGTTGATGTTTGAATCTGGTGACTTAATCAGATTTTGTTTCAAATTTGATCTGTCAGATCAACAAAATTCACCAGTGACTATATTTATAAACTGCTCAGATAGTATCCAATAAAGTAGGTCATCCTCCAGTTTGTAAATTGTGATAATCTAATAGGTCAAATCAATATATTAGAATGTCTGGCCAGCATCTTTAATTTCATATAGAGTGGGGAAGAGTTAAAATGAATTGGCTTTTATTTGTCCTGTGACTTCATTAAGGAGGCTGGCTGTCCCCATGAAGCTTGTGTAGGGTCTTATCCCAGTTAGGCTAGATTTAATTTTTGGCTCTGCAGTACTCAATTGAGTGGTGATCTGGCTTTTGGTCTGGTCAGGGTTCCCCTAAGCTTGGTGGTTGATTATGCATGCCTGCTTCTGTAAGAAGCTTCCAGAGAATAGAGTAGGAGGATCAACCCCTGAGTTATGAATATTTATCAGACCTCAGCCAATCCCTTGGAAGGGGTTCCCAGAAGGTGGCTGGGGAGAAGGTAAATGTATTGGTTTGTTCAACAGGGTTCTTGTACTGGGGCTGCTGTCCCTGGGATGCAAGCCTGTGTACTAGGGTTGTTGTTTGGGCTTCAGCATGTGCTTGGCTGAGGGCCTGATGGAGATCTGGTTTAGAGACATTAGCGGAAGGTATCATCTGCAGAGAATGGTCTTGAGTGGGGTTCCTTTTATTCTGCACTGGTGAGAGTCACATTGAGGCTGGGAGGCAGACAGCTGTCATTGGACTTTGTGAACAAGAATGTGGTTATGGATCCCAGGTGTGCATGTGATTGGGGATGTGAGTGCCAGAGGTTGCTGTAAGGATGGGGACTGCTTACATAGATTTCTAAATTAGCTGGCCAATCCCTCCTTCCCCCAGCAAAGGCTGTTACAAAATTACTTTGTCTAAAGTTTGTCATCCTGCTAATTTCACCTTATATTTTGGAGTATCTTGCACCCTATCCCTCTCTCCTGTTTATTGCTGAAATTAATTTACAAAAACACAACCCCTAGTCTGACTTTTGTTGTTTAAAACAGAGAGGTGATAAGGGCGCTCTGGTGGAGGTGGGTAGCTGGTCAGAGGGATGATAGTGATGAGATGGCACTTCTGGCAGCACTTTGGTTAGAGGAGAAGCAACTCTGAAGATATAAAAAAGGAAAAGAAAGGCGCCTCTAAGTGCAGTATGTAAAATTTAATAGAGTGCACAAAGAGTTAAAAGCACTTACAAGATTGTTGAGTGTTAAAAGACATGATAAAATCAGGAGTCCTCATCTGTGGCATGTGTCCATCCTCAGCACGGTGGTAGAGAGCAGTGTAGAGCCATCCAGCAGCTGTAAAGCGTTCTCATGTGTGTTGGAAAGAGGAGGCAGCAGGGAAGCCTGTATTCACTGCGGGACACACAAGGCTGATGGTGTCAGTGTAGAGAAGGGGGTGGTAACGCGTTTCGGAGCATGTGCGGCTCCTTCGTCCTTCTCAGTGTCCCTCAAGGGGTAGCAATACTCTTGTACAAGAAATGTAAAGATGTCACTGGAACAGGACGGCACTGCCAGCAATAAAAAAATGGTTGGGGATTTAACTCTTCCCAACTCAACTAAAAATGTGTTTTTGTACTTACAGTATCTATGTCTCTGTTTTGTCCCAGCAAAAAAGTGAGGTGAAATCTCCCAACAGGACACAAGTGGCAATTAAAACATGACTGGGGCTCTAGTCTTTCTCTGTTCTGTCCAAAATAAAATACAGATATTTTGCTGGACCTAAATCCCAATATGTAACTTTTAAGGAGCGTTTTTTCTAAACTTAGGACATTGGTATTATAAATGATCATTACAGATTCATGAACGGAATAGGAAAATCTCACTCATCTTTAATTAAAAAATGCAACTGTGTGAAATTGTTTTGCTTGAACAATTATTTAAAAGGGTGAGTTAACCTAAAACATAAAAAATAACAGAATTTCATGGTGTAACCTCCTGGATGATAATTGTGACCTTAAACTACGAGCTTAATAATGAATGATACTGTTATGATACAGTGATTATTAAATTTTCATATTTTGGAGAGGTTCCTTGATTTAATGCATTTTCAAGTATTATAAGATAATATTAATAATACATACTGTATTGGTCATTAAAAAAATGTTTCCTAAACATTTACAAATGTTTGTTAACTTTCAGTGACATTGTTGTATTCACAATGTAAGGACTTCAATTGATAACATCAGAAAATGTATTTATATAATCCATAAAACCCAATTTTTAGCTCAGGTAGGCTGTAGGTACAGGGTATCTAGAACCCCTCTTGCTGAATGACAATATCCCAGACCATAGAGATAGAGAAACATATTAGAAAGCTTAAAGTGTTGACGCATTACCAGACAGACCACATTATCAAAGAGGCTGTTACTAGAATAGTTTCCTACCAGATCATTTTATAAAGACCCAACATTACAGATAGATCACTTTATTACAGAGGCTATGCCTACCACATACAGTATATATATTAATAGTAAGAAGCTTGGTGAAATCCAACAATCCTGGAAGTGTAGGTGTCTTAAGATTCTTTAGACTTCAGTTTCTCTTCAATACAGTGGAGAATGGTGATGTCAGTATTAACTATAGTCTTTACAGGGATGTAAAGAAGGTTGGACTCACTCCAGTATAAGGAAACCAGTGTGGGCCATGCCCATAAGGTAACTTTAAGATATACAGTACTGTGCAAAAGTTTTAGGTCATCCCGAGAAATGCTGTAAAGTAAGAATGCTTTCAAAAATATATAATTTAATTGTTTATTTTTATCAATTTACAAATAGCAAAGTGAGCAAATAGAGGAAAAATCTAAATCAATTCAATATTTGGTGTGACTACCCTTTGGCTTCTATCCACCATCAATTTTTTGAGGTAAACAGTTCTTGAAGGAACTCTGCAGGTATGTTGTTCTAAACAGCTTGGAGAACTAACCACAGATCTTCTGTGGATGTAAGATGCCTCAAATCCTTCTTTCTCTTCATGTAATCCCAGACAGACAATGATGTTGAGACCAGGACTTTGTGGGGGGTCAAACCATCATTTCCAGGACTCCCTGTTCTTCTTTACATTGAAGATAGTTCTTAATCATATTGGATGTATGTTTGAGATCATTGTCCTGCTGCAGAATAAATTTGGAGCAAATCACACGCCTCCCTATTGGTATGAAATGATTTCTGTCTTGTACGTAGGCTGCTCTGCTGTTACTGACCTTAGCTTTTTTCCTGGACACTGTCTTGTTTGCATGCTTCTTGGCTGTTCCTGACTCCGGTTTGTGCCGCAACTCTGCTCCTGTCACCTGAACTGGGACCCCTCTACCTACCCAGGTCCACTCCTGTGCCTTGACCTTGTTACTATAACCTGCTCTGGTAACTTGCTATTCCAGCATATGGTCCATAGTCATTTGCTCCATGCACCTGACAGCCACACAGATCTGACACTGCATGCATTTCCAGCACTTATGCCACGTACACACGACCGGTTTTGCCATCGTAATAAACTCCGACGGTTTCTCCGACGGAACTCTGATGGAATGCCATTCAAGTGGTCTTGCCTACACACGTTCAACCCAAAGTCAGACCGTCCAGAACGCCGTGACGTACAACACTTACGAAGGGACTAGAAAAAGGAAGTTCAATAGCCAGTAGCCAATAGCTTCCGTCTCGTACTTGCTTCAGAGCATGCGTCTTTTTTGGTCCATCGGACCAGCATACAGACGATCGGTTTTCCCGATAGGAATTGGGTCCGTTGGAAATATTTAGAACATGTTCCATTTCTAGGTCCGTCAGATTAAAAAAAAAAAAAAGTCCAATGATACACGATTGGTATATACAATGAAAAGCTTCTGTAGGACTTTTTCTTTTGGACATTACGCTTGTGTGTACGCGGCTTTATGCTACTCCACACTAGGGATGAGCCGAACACCCCCCGATTCGGTTCGCACCAGAAACTGCGAACGGATCGAAATTTTACGCAAACTTTAGAACCCCATTAAAGTCTATAGGACTCGAACGTTCAAAATAAAAAGTGCTAATTTTAAAGGCTAATATGCAAGTTATTGTCCTAAAAAGGGTTTGGGGACCTGGGTCCTGCCCCAGGGGACATGTATCAATGCAAAAAAAAGTTTTAAAAACGGCAGTTTTTTCGGGAGCAGTGATTTTAATGATGCTTAAAGTGAAAAAAAAAGTTAAATATTCTTTTAAATATTGTACCTGGGGGGTGTCTATGGTATGCCTGTAAAGTGGCGCGTGTGTCCTGTGCTTAGAACAGTCCCTGCAGAAAATGTCATTTTTAAACCAATAAAAGTCATTTAAAACTGCTTGCGGCTTTAATGTAATGTCGGGTCCCGGCAATATGGATGAAAATCATGGCATGGGTACCCCCCAGTCCATTACCAGGCCCTTTGGGTCTTGTATGGATATTAAGGGGAACCCCGCACCCAAACTAAAAAAAGGAAAGGCGTGGGGCCCCCAGGCCCTATATATTCTGAACAGCAGTATACAGGCGGTGCAAACAAGACGTGGATTGTAGGTTTGTTGTTAAGTAGAATCTGTCATTATGAACTGGTACATTTTTAAAGTGTAGCTCCAGCCAAAAAATCTATTTTGAAGCTTTTTGGAAAACATAGGGAAGGGTTATCACCCCTGTAACATTTGTGTTGCTGTCTGTGCACCTCTTCAGAATATTTCCCCTCACTTTCTGTCCCAATGACAAATGTTTTTTGAAAATTTGGGGTTTTTAGTGAAACAAGGATTGGTGATAAAGCATCAGTAAAGAGGAGACACGTTTTCCCCATATTAACTCTTACAGGAGAGAATTTCCCTTCCTAGGGGTAGATTTATTCTCACTTTCTGTTGTCTCCTTCCGTTTGCAAGTAGGAGTCGTTTGTAAGTTGGATGTTTGAACGTAGGGGCCTGCCCTATATACTCTGCAGAAATTGGGGCCTTAGGTGTTGGTGTTGCCACAAAACTGTAAGCCCTCACAGTTACTCTTGGTGGGCGCAGGAACGGGCCCTGCTGTGAAATATTAGATGAAGAATTGTAATTACATGCCATTGTTGAACAGTGGTAGAAAAATTGGACCTTTGGTGGTGGTGGTGGTGCTAGTGCCACAACACTGTAATGCCCCGTACACACGGTCGGACTTTGTTCGGACATTCCGACAACAAAATCCTAGGATTTTTTCCAACGGATGTTGGCTCAAACTTGTTTTGCTTACACACGGTCGCACAAAGTTGTCGGAATTTCCGATCGACAACCACGCGGTCACGTACACCACGTACGACGAGACTAGAAAAGGCCGGTTCAGAACCAAGCGCGGCACCCTTTGGGCTCCTTTTGCTAATCTTGTGTTAGTAAAAGTTTGGTGAGAGACGATTCGCACTTTTTCAGACTCGTGGCTTTCAGATCGTTTTCTGCTGTTCAGTTTGTGCTTGTGGGTTTGTATCTGCTCTTCAGTGCGTGCAGTCAGTTCGTATCAGAGTTTTCTGTGTGATCTTGCCTGCTCGTTGCTGTTTTTCAGGTCGCTCTTCACAGGCCTTGCTGTTCTTCAGTGCGTTCTGTTACTTCGTTCTGAGCAGCCGACCGTTTTCTAGCCATGTTTCGTATGCGTATTCCTCGTAGAGTTCGTGCTGTGCGGGGGCTTGGTATTGGGTCCTGACCTTGACACAAGTCCAGTCCATGAACAGGGTGGGGAGGAGTTCATGGACCAAGAATTGGTTGCTTCAGCGTGACCAGTTCTCTCATATGCCTTTGCTCCGTGAGATCCGTGAGAATAATCCTGATGATTTCAGGAACTTTCTCCGGATGACGGACCCCGTGTTTCACCGTTTGTTGGATTCGCTGACCCCTTATATCAGCAGGCAGGATACCTGCATGAGGCAAGCCATCACTGCGGAGCAGAGGTTGGTCGCTACCCTGCGGTATTTGGCCACAGGGAGAAGTCTGCAGGACTTGAAGTTCTCGACAGGCATCTCCCCCCAGGCTCTTCTTTGTGGACAATTACTGCTTGTGTTTGTTTGAGCTGACCCGGACAGAAATGTGTGGAGTGCAGAAAATGTCGTGATTGTGTAACCTTATACAAAGCACTGTTGGCTGTTATTTACTAAATGCAAAGACACTTTTCACTACAAGTGCATTTGCAACTGCACTGAAACTGCACTTGTAGTGCAAAGTGGATTTCCCCTTAGGAAATAACCCCCATTTTCTCATAAAACAACAATTACATCACCCCAAAAGTGTTGTAGCGTGAGACAATAATACACACATTCTTGATTAACAATCTTTTCAATACCTGCACAATCACATGTGCATTTACCAAAGGTTTTTCTGACAAACCAACATGTTTGTTGTATAACAATTTTTGTGGTGTCATTATCCAAAATCAAAATGTGCATTTTATAGAAAACAGGCCTGTGTAAAACCCACAAGAAAGACACAAATCTTGATCTTACAAAGTTCACATTTGGTAGAACTGGAAGGCAATATCAGACATGAGTATTTAGGAACTGTGTTTGATATTACGTTCAGATGGGGGGAAATCACCCCTGGAAAAGCCAAATTTGGAAGATGCACACAAATTTCCCAATGTCAATATGTGCTAGCTGCCATCACGGGGGATCAAGGGATGTGTTTTGGGGGAGAAAGCCCTTCCTCACCGCTACTTTATTATTGAGGAAGGGGTTGCACCCCCAAAACGCGTCCATTGATCTCCCGTGATGGCAGATAGCACATGTTGGCACACTGTGTGCATCTTCCAAATTTGGCTTTGGGAAAAATCACAAAAACATTTCGCACATTGTAGCACACAAAAGAAGAAAGTGATTTGGAGGGGTTTTAAACTTGCCCCAAAACATCAATGATGTTTTTATATTTTGGAATAACATCATTGATGTTTTGCTTGATGTTTTCCAATTGTAAATTACACCCCATGATCTCCCCGATCAGGATCTGGGCACTTTCGGATGTGAAAGGATCTGGATCCACAACCTCACGATCACCTAAAAAGAGAGGAGCCCAAAATAAATTAGGTTTCAAAAAAATGCCGCCATCCATCTCTTATCTGAGCCTGTGGTCGTAGACACTCACCTGTTGTGGTGACTACTTCCACCACGTCTTCATCCTCCTGCTCATCTTGTGTTGGGGGGATTTCCCCTTCTTCCAGAGGGGGGGGGGCTCTGGTCTCCTCGGGATGAGGGGTGTCCTCCGAGTCTTTTATCCCCTATGTAAAACAAAAATGGTATAATTAGCACACAGATATTTAATGTCAGAACTATAAAGATGAAACATTGCTTGGAAGTGGGGTACAATTGTCTATTTTA
This sequence comes from Lithobates clamitans, assembly GCA_037952925.1. Taxonomy (NCBI): domain Eukaryota; kingdom Metazoa; phylum Chordata; class Amphibia; order Anura; family Ranidae; genus Lithobates; species Lithobates clamitans. Next base: position 1,096,681 of record JBBGZY010001608.1, on the reverse strand, counting down.
GCCGAGTTCCAAGATGTAGCTTTTTTAGTGCCCTTTGTCAAGCTGCAATACTTTACCTGTTTAGTACAAGCTTCACAGATGTAGCCCCCCCTATAGTATACACTGGAGCACCTGTGTGCCCCCCCTAATAAAAATGGTGTTCTTGTGTCCCACACTATAGTGCTCCAGTGTCCAGATGTGAAAGCAGCTGCTCAGTGTCCTCTCCTTACACACAATCTAGTTTGCATTTCATTCTAGTAACAAAGCCATCTACACAACCCAATTCTTTGAAGACAAGTATAGGGCGTCAAAATGGTGGCCAAATGCATATGGGCTAAACAATGGTATTTTATCGTCCGAAATAACAATGTGTGATCCGAACGAATAATGTGCCCATGAACATGAAAGTTGCCATTTTAAACTGTACAACAGTTCCTAAAAGCACATGGAGCAGCACGAACGTAATAAACCCAAAAAGAATAGGAACACAGCACAACTACTTACTTTTTTGCAGCACTCTCCGGATCTTTCTGTACTGCTCACGTTCTCGTAATTTCAGGTCTGACCACCGCTTCCTGAGCTGATCTTTAGATCGTCGTACCCCGAATTTCCGGTGCAGACTCCTGACCACTTTCGCCATGATCTTGGCCTTTCTGACATTGGGGTTGGGGTAAGGCCCATACTTTCCATCATAGTCGGCCTTCTTCAGGATGTCCACCATCTCCAGCATCTCCCCAAAGGACATATTTGAGTCCTTTAATCTCCTTCTGGATCGGGACGTTTCAGGCTCCAGCCTTTCCTCCTCCTCCTCCTCCTCGTTGCTACAATTAGCACGATCCTGCTGTCTATCTGCCATGTGCTCTTCCCCCACTGCGCCAAACGAAAAGGGGCGGGGAATAGACTAGAAAGAACGTCAGGGGCGGGCGGAGTTATACGCATGCGCAGTGTGTATAAATCGTAACGCGCGTCTTACGTACGATCTGTGAGCGGAGGAAGGAGCATCGGAGACGCTGATCGTGCTAACGAAGGTAGGATCTAAACTTGGGCCTATACTGCTTCGAAATGGAAGCCTATATTGTAATAAGATTAGGGGAGTTTGGCCTGACATTAGGCTTTGTCCTGTGTTGTGTCTTACAGAGAAAATGGATGGGTTCCACAATTTCCTGCCCCTGTTCATAGACAAGTACAGGGAGCTGCCCTGTCTGTGGCAAGTGAGACACCCCCACTATAATCACAAACAGAAGAGGCAGGCAGCGCTGGAGAAACTGCTGGAGTTGGTGAAGCCGGTGTTCCCCACAGCAACCATCCCTTATTTGAAAGCTAAAATTGGTGGCCTGAGGAGCACTTATCTAAGGGAGCGCAAGAAGGTCACAGATTCCCAGAGGTCCGGAGCTGCAGCAGATGACGTTTATGTCCCCAGGCTGTGGTACTATGAGAGACTGCAGTTTCTGTCAGACCACACTGAAGTCAGGGAATCCCTCTCCACTCTTCCTTCCATGCTTCCTTCCACCCCAGCTGAGGCTTCCGATGTCCAACCTGGGCCTTCCAGCCAGGAAGAAGTGGAGGAGCTCAGCTGGAGTCAGGTATAGCATTCTTCTACAGATTTCTGGTCAATAAATAAATGATGTTTATTAGATGTTATTATTGATCACTAATTGCTGATTAAAAAAAGTGCTTTACATATCAATAGACAGTAGTGGGCACCCAAAATTGGGTTGTTAACATTCAATTTGCAGCAGTCAGGAGGTGAAAATTGTGTGTGATTGATGAATAAAAAACTAAAACTATGTCCCTTTTTCATACACAGGAAGACCTCAGCCAGGAGGAGGCTGTGGAATGTGGCAGTCAGGAGGAGGCGGGGATTAGTGGCAGCCAGGAGGAGGCGGGGATTAGTGTCAGCCAGGAGGAGGCGGGGCTAAGTGGCAGCCAAGAGAAGGCAGGGACAAGTCACAGCCTGACTGAGTCTCAGGTCCCTCCCCTCCGCCTGCCATATAAACGAGCCAGGAAGGCCACTCCGAGTCCCGTGCAGGATTCAGCGTACAGGCTGATCCAGGAGGCTTCGGTGTCCCTCCGAGCCTTCCCCAGTCCTGAAGAGGCCTTTGCCTGCATGGCTGCCACCAAATTGCAGGGCATGCAGGAGGGTCAACGCAAGATCTCTGAGGACCTGATTTATAAAGTCCTTCGTAAGGGGGAGAGTGGGGAACTGAAACACAAGACGGATGTCATGGAGAGGGACGATCCTCCTCCTCCTCCTCCTCCTGCTGCCACAACTCCACCACCACAGCCACAGCGTGGAAGGAGGCGTGGAAAGAAGACCAAAGAGTGATGACCCTGGGTTCAGTCTGGTCTGACAAAAGCTGCAGTCTCTCGTATGACCACAGCCTGGGGACACAGATGTAATCTGCTGCTCTCCGGATCTCTGGGACTTCTGGACCAGACTGCCCTCCCTTATGATATGGACTCCTCAGGCCACCAATTTTGCTTTTAAATAATTGATGTCTGCCCCGGGGGTCCAAGGCTTCGCCCACTTCTGCAGTTTCTCCAGCGTTGCCTCCCTCTTTGTTTAGTTGTGAGCCCTTAATAAAATTTTTTTGGGTAAATTCTACTCTCCTGTGTGTGTTTTCATCCAAAAAGGACAGTTTGTTGGTGACGATTCAGGTACATTTCTAAAGTACAATGTGAAATTAACAAGGGACAACAACACCAAACAATCTCCTACAGATTAAATAGAACAACATATTAGTGGTGTTGTGGGAACTTGTCACAAAAAACACACAAACATTTTCGGGAATACAAATCAAAATCACCAAAAAAAAAAGAGAAACACAAAAAAATAATCTACATTAAAGTCCAAAAAAAAAAAAAAATTTTGTTGTCAGATGTGAGAAATCCAAATATATTGAGGGAATCCCGATAAATAGTAACGAAATAAGTTTGTGAGAAGTGTGTGTGAATATGAGCAGCAAAATGACTTAATTCTTGTCACATTATAAAGAAGAAGAGAGTGCGCTGTATTAAACCATTTTGAACATTGCAGCGTGACGAAAGTGCTGTATCCATTCCGAACGCTACGTTTACCAGAACGAGCTGTCCCGTGTCGGAATTTCTTCTGAGCACGCGTGGCACTTTGTGCGTCGGAACAGGCCACACATGGTCGGAATTGACGCGATCGGATTTTGTTGCTGGAAAATTTTATCTCCTGCTGTCCAACTTTGTGTGTCGGAAAATCCGATGGAAAATGTCCGATGGCGCCCACACACGGTCGGAATTTCCGACAACACGCTCCGATCGGACATTGTCCATCGGAAAATCCGACCGTGTGTACGGGGCATTAGTCCTCACAGTTACTCTTGGTGGGCGCTGGAACGGGCCCTGCTGTGAAATATTATATCAAGAATTGTAATTACATGCACCTGTTGAACAGGGGCAGAAAAATTGGGCCTTTGGTGGTGGTGGTGGTGGTGGTGTTGCCACAACACTATAAGCCCTCACAGTTACTATTGGTGGGCGCAGGAATGGGCCCTGCTGTGAAATATTAGATCAATAATTGTAATTACATGTTCCTGTTGACAAGGGGCAGAAAAACTTGGCCTTAGGCACTGTTGCCACAACACTGCAACCCCTCACAGATACTCTAGTTGGAGGATCCCCGCTGCAAAGTATTGCATCAAAAATTGTAATTACACGCCCCTGTTAAACAGGGGCTGAAAAATTGGGCCTTGGGCACTGGTGCTGGTGCCACAACACTGCAACTGCTCACAGATACTATAGATGGAACGCTGGAATGAGCCCTGCTGCAAAGTATTGCATCAAAAATTGTAATTACACGCCCCTGTTAAACAGGGGCAGAAAAATTGCCACAACACTACAACCCCTCACAGATGCAATAGTTGGAGCGCAGGAATGAGCCCTGCTGCAAAGTATTGAATCAAAAATTGTAATTATACACCCCTGTTAAACAGGGGCTGAAAAATTGGGCCTTGGGCACTGGTGCTGGTGCCACAACAGTGCAACCCTTCACAGATACTATAGTTGGAGCGCAGGAATGAGCCCTTCTGCAAAGTATTGCATCAAAAATTGTAATTATACGCCCCTGTTGAACAGGGGCAGAAAAATTTGGCCTTGGCCACTGGTGGTGGTGCCCAGAACCAAAAATGTTCTTACAAGCTATCAGCATGAAAATTGAGGAGGAAGAGGATTTTGACTCAGCATAACAGGATAGTCACTCAGCATCAGCATAGGCAGTCTTGAAGGGATCTCACATTAAAAAAAATCAATCGGTTAAATCAGCATCAGGTGCTTGGTAGCTGGTGATCCAAGACTGATTAATTTTTATGAAGGTCAGCCGATCGACCAATTCGGTGGACAGGCTGTGATCGGTTACAAAGCCTCCAGCAGCACTGAATGTGCGTTCTGAAGCATAATGTGCAGGCTCTGGCCAGTGATCCATCCTCAAGACCCAGTAACCCAGAGGATTTACGATGGGAAAGGTGTCCAAGTCTGATCTTGCTCCTAGGTAATCCTGCACCATGTGAATCAGACGCTGGCGATGGTTGCTGGAATCAGACCTTGGGGCTGCGGACTAAAAAATTGTCCGAACGCATCGGTCAGATGGCCACGCATTGGAAACGCATTGCACAAACCTTTTTACAAGGCCTCCCGAAGATGTTTCATCCTCTGCTCCCTCAGGTCCGCAACCTTACCCTTGTAACGTGGATCAACGAGGGTTGCCAGCCAGTAATCATCCCTCTCCTTGATACTACGAATACGAGGATCCTTCTGCAGGCTTTGCAGGATCAGGGAGGCCATGCAGCATAGGTTTGCTGAGGCATTCGGTCCAGAGTCCTCGGGGTCACTAAAGACAACATGATCCACAGTCACCTCCTCCCAGCCACGTATAAGTCCATGGGTTTCTGTAAATGATCCCTTTAAGACTGCTGCTGATGCTGAGTGCCAGGCTCCACCTCCATGCTGACACAATCCTCCTCCTCTTCTTCCTGTGTGATCGGTGGGCACGCAGGAACACTGTCTGAATAAAGGGGGCCTTGAGAGGTAAAGAAGTCCTCCTCTTCCTCCCTCTGTTCTGCCTCAAGTGCCCTGTCCATTATTCCACGCAGTGTGTGCTCCAACAGGTGGACAAGAGGGACAGTGTCACTGATGCATGCACTGTCACTGCTCACCATCCTCGTGGCCTCCTCAAATGGTGACAGGACAGTGCATGCATCCCTGATCATAGCCCACTGGCGTGGGGAAAGAAAAACAAGGTCCCTGACCCTGTCCTGGTGCCATAGTCGCATCGGAACTCATTGATGGACCTTTGCTGCGTGTGCAGCCGCTGCAGCATGGCCAACGTTGAGTTCCACCTGGTGGGCATGTCACAGATTAGGCGGTTTTTGTGCAGGTTAAATTCCTTTTGGAGGTCAGCCAGCCGAGCACTGGCATTATATGATAACACAGACTTTCCTGGCCTGCCTCAGGACATCTTGTAAGCCCGGGCACTTGCCCAAGAACCGCTGCACCACCAAGTTAAGTACATGAGCCAAACAGGGCACATGGGTCAGTTGTCCCTGTCGGAGGGCGAAGAGGAGGTTGGTGCCATTGTCGCAAACCACCATACCTGGCTTAAGCTGGAGTGGCATCAACCACCTCTGAACCTGCCCCTGCAGAGCTGACAGAATCTCTGCCCCAGTGTGGCTCCTGTCCCCCCAAGCACACCAGCTCAAGCACTGCATGGCATCTTTTTGCCTGCGTGCTTGCGTAGCCCCTTGAACGCCTACAGAGCACCACTGGTTCCGAGGGAAAATCAGCACAGGAAGAGGCCATGGAGGAAGAAGAAGAGGAGGGGGTGGAGGAGAGAGGTGTGGCAGAATCACCACTAGTAGAATTTTGGAGGCGTGATGGCGGAACAACCTCCAACACTACTGCACCCTGTCCTGCATCCTTCCCAGCTGCCAGAAGAGTCACCCAGTGAGCGGTGAAAGATAGGTAACGTCCCTGTCCATGCCTGCTGGACCATAAGTCAGTGGTAATATGCACCTTACCGCTGACCGCCCTGTCCAGCGAGGCCAAGACATTGCCTTCCACATGCCGGTAGAGAGCCGGAATCGCCTTCCTTGAGAAAAAGTGACGTTTGGGAACCTGCCACTGAGGAACCGCACATTCCACAAACTCACGGAAGAGGGCAGAGTCTACCAACTGAAAAGGCAGCAGTTGGAATGCTAGCAATTTAGCCAAGCTAGCATTCAACCGCTAGGCATGTGGATGGCTGGGAGCAAACTTCTTTTGGCGGTGCAGCACCTGGGGCAGGGAAATTTGCCTGGTACAATCTGACGTCGGTGTACCGATAGCATATTACCCGCAAGTACTTTCCTGTGACACACCTAATTCTACACCTTCATTCTTCTCAGTGCAGGTTTCAGAGAGGACTGAAGGTATAGTGGGGTTGGAGATCCCAGCTGATGAGGAGCAAGGAGAGGTCTGCTTTGTTCTTTGGTGTGGGTCTTTTAGGTACGCTTGCCAACGAACTGCATGGCAGGTCGACATTTGTCTGGTCAACCATGTGGAGCCCAAGCGGGTGATGTTTTGGCCACGTGAGATACCCTTGAGACATATGTTGCAAATAGCAGTGGTGGGATCTGATGCACTCGTCTCAAAAGAGGCCCACACCAAAGAACTTTTGGAATAATATGTAGAGACAGCAGCCACCTGCACATGCGGAGCTCTGCGGTGTGATGCAGTCGGTGTGCTGCACTTAATCTGGCCCTTGGAGGGCATCCTGCCTTGTTGGAGATGTGCCTACTCCTCCTCCTCTCTCCTATCAGGCACCCACGTGGAGTCAGTGACCTCATCATCCCCTCCCTCCTCATCACTGGAGCAAAGCTGGCAGTATGCTGCAGCTGGGAGAACATGACTGCCAGATTGCTATTCTTCTTGGGCACCCCCTCTCTCTGGGCTCACGTTACTGCCTTCCTCTAGATGGGTACCATCATCAGAGCCTTCAAAACGCTGGGCATCCTCCTGGAGCATGTACCCAACACTGTGGTCAAATAGTTCGGGGGACTCCTCAGGAGGACATGGTGGGGCTAGGGAAGGAGTGACTGATGCCATTGAGCCAAGGGAATTGGCCACGTTGGCAGCTGCTTTGCCAGACAAGGTACCCTGAGCCTGGGTGAGAGAGGATGAGGAGGATGAGAATGGCTTGGTCATCCACTTTACCAAGTCTTCTGCATGTTGCGGCTCAACACGGCCAGCTGCCGAAAAAAAGGACAAGCGTGTCCCACGGCCACGTTCTGATGAGGATGCACCATCTCCATGACCAGTACTGTTGCCTCTAGACACAGAGCCTGCTTGCCCTCTTTTATTGGCTTGTGAATGTCTGCCTCTCCTTGTTGGCCTTCCAGACATACTAATGGCCTGCAGTGAGATGTAGCTGCACAAAGCAGGGATGTAAATATATACTGATACTGCAGCTAGCAGAATCAACTGCCTGCCTGTGGTACTAATAGGATCAGAAGAACACCACCAATTTTCTTCAGGTAGCTTTAGGTGCACACTGTGCAGAGGACACAGTACACTAACTGTAAATACTGCAGCTGCCTGCCTGTGGTACTAATAGGATCAGAAGAACACCACCAGTTTTCTTCAGGTAGCTTTAGGTGCGCACTGCAGAGGACACAGTACACTAACTGTAAATACTGTAGCTGCCTGCCTGTGGTATTAATAGGAGCAGAACAACAGCAATTGTCTTCAGCTAGCTTTAGGTGCACACTGTGCAGAGGACGCAGTACACTAACTGTAAATACTGTAGCTGCCTGCCTGTGGTATTAATAGGATCAGAACAACAGCAATTGTCTTCAGGTAGCTTTAGGTGCACACTGTGCAGAGGACGCAGTACACTAACTGTAAATACTGCAGCTGCCTGCCTGTGGTATTAATAGGAGCAGAACAACAGCAATTGTCTTCAGGTAGCTTTAGGTGCACACTGTGCAGAGGACGCAGTACACTAACTGTAAATACTGCAGCTGCCTGCCTGTGGTATTAATAGGATCAGAACAACAGCAATTGTCTTCAGGTAACTTTAGGTGCACACTGTGCAGAGGACGCACTACACTAACTGTAAATACTGCAGCTGCCTGCGGTACTAATAGGATCGGAAGAACACCACCAATTTTCTTCAGGTAGCTGTAGGTGCACACTGTGCAGAGGACGCAATACACTAACTGTAAATACTGTAGCTAATAGGACTAATAGGATCAGAAGAACACCAGCAATTTTCTTAAGATAGCTGTAAATACTGTAAAAATACTGTAAAAACACCTGTCTGCCTGTCAGTAGTAGGAAGAGAACAGGAACGGATCTAGCTAAACTGAATACAGTGTATATATATATATATATATATATATATATATATATATATATATATATATATATATATATATATATATATACACACACAACACCTATGATGCATATATATACACAATACACTGTAAGTGCAGCTAACTGACTCGCCTGCCTACTCTAACTTAAATCAAATGACACTGCCTCTCTGTTTATCTCTCCGCCGCTGCCGCAACACACTACACAAGGCCGCCACGCAGGCGACCTTATATAGTGTGGGGCGTGTACTAAACCCCCTGAGCCATAATTGGCCAAAGCCACCCTGGCTTTGGCCAATTATGGCTCTCCGTTCTTACCGCGTTGTGATTGGCCAAAGCATGCGGGTCATAGTGCAAGGTTGGCTAATCATCAGCCAGCAATGCACTGCAATGCCACAGTGAATTATGGGCCACGACGCTCCACTTGAATTTGGCGCGAACGGGCCATAACGTTCGAAATTTGACGAACGGTCAAACATGCGATGTTCGAGTCGAACATGGGTTCGACTCGACCTCGAAGCTCATCCCTACTCCACACCCTCACATTATCTGGCATCACTTTATTGTTGGTCAGGTGATGCAAGAGGGGCCCCCCATCAATACATTTATTTTAGAAACAGAGGGCTCTGTCATTGCAAACTCTGGAAATTAGTTTATTTGGAATCTGTCTCGTCGGCATTCAATGCTGCCTGTGTTTGCTGTTAGTGAAACAAGCATGTCGCAAAATTTGTACAAAGCATGGATTCACAAACTGCAAGTTATTGTGACAAGTATAAAACAGCACACAGTGATGGAAAGAACATGATAAATGTAAGCTTTAATTATTTCCAAATTCATTTGTGTGGACTCCACTCAGGTGTTAATGTATCATGAAAAATTAAGAGAAGCATTAAGCCAACAGTACAAGAGATGAATAACACAAATTCCCAGACACGGCTCCAGAAACCGTAGCAGATTTGGCAGAGCTGCACAGAACAGAGGCAGGCCAAAAACAAGCAATTGATGGTTTTGCTAATTATTCTAGTGAACTTATAAAAATAAAATTGTTACCTCTTTATTGGGGATGAGCACGCGGTTCGAGTCAAACAAACATAATTTCGACTCGAACATCGGGTGTTTGTTCTAAAACAAATCAAACACATGGGGCGTTCGCGGGAAATTTGAGTGCCGCGGAATGCCCCATAATGCACTACCAGATCGCAGTGCATTGCTGTATGATGATTGGCCAAAGCATGCACCTGACCTGCATGCTTTGGCCAATCACAGTGCGCTTTGCTGAGAGAGCCATACTAAGCCAAAGGCAGGGTGCCTTTGGCCAATCATGGCTCAGGGGGCTAAGTCCATGCCCCACACTATATAAGGCTGCTGCTTACACGGCAGCCTAATAGTGTAATGAATGAAGAGAGATTAGGCAGCTTAGTTAGTGGCGTGCAGGCAGTGTATTTGATATATATATACTGTATACAGTATATATAAATATATACTCTGCATTTAGCGTAGATTAAATAGATTAGATATTTAGTGTAAAATCTACATTCGGGCAGTATAAATAAAATAGTGTATTGAAGTGGTTAAGGGGAACCCTGCGCCAAAATAAAAAAAAAATGGCGTGGGGGTCTCCCCAAAATCCATGCCAGGCCCTTCAGATCTGGTATGGATTTTAAGGGGAACCCCGCACTAAAATAAAAATGAAAATGCATGGGGGTCCCCCATAATCCATACCAGACCCTTATCTGAGCAAGCAACCTGGCAGGCTGCAGGAAAGGGGGGGGGGGGCGAGAGAGCTAAAATTTAGAGAACTAAATTTATGCGGTCATTGTACAAAAGTTTGTCGACTCTACATGTTTCACCATAATCATGGCTTCCTCAGGAGCTTTTGCATGACTTTGTGTGCAGTATCACTATAAATGAAAAAAATGTTTCAATAAATAAACAACAACTATATTCAACAAGCAAAAATATATATAGTGCATATGTATACCAGATAAGGTCTAACATTTTACATGTACATTACAAAATAACAATCATTTATACATCGGTCGTCTGATGAAAGGACTCTCAAATGTAAGCACAACTCCACGGGAGTTTGACATTATAAGGCATGTCCAAGTATAATTAATTCTATGTTCCGGCAGGTTCAATCAAGGGGTTTACCCTCTCTATGACACACTGATACTCTGCTTGGCTGTTTGCCTGGTGTTTTGCTAGTCCCTTAGAGTTGTGCTTACATTTGGGGTGAGAGTCCTTTCATCAGATGACCTATGTATAAATGATTGTAACTTTGTAATGTACATATGTAAAATGTTAGACCTTATCTGGTCAATATATGCATTATAAATATTTTTGCTTGTTGAATATAGTTGTTGTTTATTCAATAAAACTATATTTTTTTCATTTATAGTGATACTGTACACAAAGTCGTGCAAAAGCTCCTGAGGAAGCCATGATTATGGTGAAACATGTAGAGTCGACAAACTTTTGTACAATGACCGCATAAATTTAGTCATGTTGGTTTTAATATAGTATTTTAAATGATATTTATTAAATAACATTTATATATTTTTTGAATTTGTTCTCAACATGATTAATTTGCACCTTAAAACTTCCACTTCTACTTCTCCCTTTTGAAATGTTTCTATTATGGGGAGGTGGTGCATGTGATTAAGACCTCTCATCCTTGGTTAAAATGATTCTTTCATTGACAAAGTCCTCTTCTTTGAAACACTGTAATAACTTGTAACACAGAACACAATGTAACAAAAACTTCAGACATCCAACAAATTGTTACCGTAGAATAGATCATAAGTTCACATTTTTGATTGATAAAGGAATGGTTAAAAGCCCTGTCAAAGTTTGTGCCCCTTTGTGGGTATTGCCTTCACTTCTTGTTCTGTAGATAAAACAGGAGAATGCAGTTTTAGACAGTTGTTAATGCAACAGGTGGCCCAATTGATCCATTTATAGATTTTTCTTTGCATTCATTCCCAATAACCATGGTCACCAGGACAAATAGAGATAGTAAATCTACCGATTAGGGACACAAACAAGAATAAAAACCTGACAAGGTTTCTCACCCCTAACCAATCTATCCAAATGAAAAAAGTTTCGGATTTGGATACACTTTAACTTAAAGGGGTTGTAAACCTTTTCTGTTTTTTCACCATAATGCATCCTATGCATTAAGGTGAAAAAACACCTGGCAGTAACCGGCCATCCAGCCCCTCGTTTTACTTACCTGAGCCCTGGAACTTGACCCGGTGGGGATGCGCTGTGTCTCTGCAGGGGGTTCTCAGCTCTTGATTGGATAGATTGATAGCAGCGCAGCCATTGGCTCCCACTGCTAACAATCAAATCCAATGACGCAGGCGCCATGGGGCGGGGCCCAGGGCCGAGTCATACATTTGACGTCTATGGACACCGAATGCTGGACTTGGGAGCTTGCCTGCATGGTAACCCTCTCGGGAGAGCGCTTCTCCTAGGGGGGTTATCTGATGTGGGGAGGAGCCGCTAGAGCAATTGGAGGACCCCAGAAGACCAGGTTCAGGGCCACTCTGTGCAAAATGAGCTGCACAGTGGAGGTAAGTATGATATGTTTGTTATTTAAAAAAAAAACAAAAACAAACCCTTACAATCACTTTAAGAATAACTCATTTCTAACATTAATTAGTTCCTAATTGATTCTGAACCCCTCTCTTCTTTGTGACTGAGCAGGTATATCTTTATCTTAAAGAATATAAACTTTTTTGATGTTTATTGAAATTTAAAATATATAAAATGACCTTGAAAACATAAAACAAGGTCTTTAGAGCAGGGGTCTCAAACTAGTGGCCCTCCAGCTGTTGCGGAACTACAAGTCCCATCATGTCTCTGCCTGAGGGAGTCATACTTGTAACTGTCAGCCTTCTAATGCCTCATGGAACTTGTAGTTTCGCAACAGCTGGAGGGCCGTCAGTTTGAGACCCCTGCTTTAGAGTCAATTAATAAATTTAGATCTTAACATTACAGAACTATGTATGTTTAAACTTAGACCTCATTAATGAGCTATTTATGTTCTTTTTAGAGAAAAATATTATTACAAGACACAATTCTTGCGGAGAATGTGTACCCAAAAATGACTCATCCATAAGTAATTTGCTAAATTTAAAATAAATGCAATATGTAGAAACTAGGCCATTTTAATATTATTATGACATGTCCTCAAATTAATGAGACATAAGTGCCAAATTCTCCAAGACTAGCTATTTTAAAGCCCTTAAGTAATACCCCAGCAAATTAGCTCAAGACATCCACGAGATTCTTTGAAGGATTTTTAGTCCAGTAACTTTTCAGGCATCCAGCTGATAAGACATAAGTCATCTGTGAATGGACATATTCCCAATGGCAATCCAGATATTCCTTTTGAATTTAACTAGAGTCGTGACACCTTTATCCAACCATGAATTCCCTTTTCCAAAAAAAAAAAAGAAAGTAACAATGTCAAACCATTTTTAAGTAAATCTTTAAGTCATTTAGCTTTATAAAAGTACTAAAGGTAAAAAGTGCAGCGCTAAAACCTTAATGCCGCCTACACCTGATCGGACATCCGACAACAGATGTTCGTTAGGAGCATGTTGTTGGAAATTCCAACCGTGTGTAGGCTCCTTTGGACATTTTTTGTCGGAATTTTCGACAACAAAAATTTGAAAGCTGGTTCTCAAATTTTCCGACTGCAAAATCCATTCTCGTAAATTCCAAGCGTGTGTAGACAATTCAGATGCACAAAATTCCACGCATGCTCTGAATCAAGTATGAGACGGAAGCGCTCATTCTGGTAAAACTAGCGTTCGTAATGGAGATTAGCACATTCGTCACGCTGCAAATTTTTTAATCTTTAAATGTAGCGCATTCTCTTCTTTATAATGCTAGAATAATGAAGTTGTTTTGCTGCTGATATTCACACAGAATTCTCACAAACTGATTTCTTTATTATTTCTCGTGATCTCCTGAATAATATTTGTTATTTTTTCATCAGATCTCCATAATAATGTTTAGAATGTATTTTTATAGTGATCTTTTTTTCTTTATTTTTTTATGAAGATCTCCGATCTCCATTTATTTTTTATGAAGATCTCCTTTTTTATTATTATTATTATTTTTTATAGTGATCTACTTTTTTTTCTTTTTTTGTTTTTTATGAAGATCTCCTTTTTTTTATAGTGATCTACTTTTTTTTTAATCAAGATTTCCTGTTTTTTTTAAATATTTTTTTTCTACTGGTCTCCATAATATTTTTGTCATTTTGTGTGTTAAGTTACCACAGCACCATTATTAACTTGTATTTTTTAACCTCAAGGAGGTTGTTTGGTGTTGGTGTCCCTTGTTAATTTGACATTGTAATTTTGAAATGTACCTGCCTACTCACAAACAAAACTGTCCTTTTTAAAGTAAAACACATAGGCAAATATTTGTGAAAAAAAAATTGCCATTTATTATGGGTCATAACCAAATAAAGAGGAAGGCAACGCTGGATAAACTGGTGAAATTGGTGAAGCCTTTGTACCCCAGGGCACACATCAACAATTTTACAGCCAAAATTGGTAGCATGAGGAGTCCATATAATAATGAGCAGAATCCGGTCCAGGACTCCGAGAGAACAGCAGCAGATGACATATGTCCCCAGGCTGTGGTCTTACAACAGACTGTGTCTTTTGTCAGACCAGACCAAACCCAGGCCATCACTTTCTTGTCTTCCTTCCATGCTTGCTTACAGGCTTACTTCCAGGCTGTGGCACTGGTGTTGGAGTTGTGGCAGGAGGTGGAGAAGGAGGAGGACGATGGCCAAACTCACAAACCTGGCTTTGGCTTGTGAGTTCACCCCGCAACCCCTTATTTAGGGCTTCTAAGATAACTTCCTCACATGGGAGGCGATGCCATTTCCTGCATTTTGCAGGCTGTCATGCAGGCATAGTCCTCTTGAAGACTGGGGGGGTGTTCTTAGGGCCACAGTAGCCTGCCCAAATAGCCCATGTGGCTGCCTCCTCCAAGTTACTCCCCTTCCTGGGCCTTTTTTTTGAAGGCGGAGGGGAGGAACCTGGGATTTGGGCAGGCTACTGGACCCGGCCACCTCCTGGCTGCCACTTAACCCCGCCACCTCCTGGCTGCCACTTTCCACAGCCTTCTCCTGGCTGAGGCTTTCCTGTGTATGAAAAAGAGACATAGTTTTAGTTTTTGGTTCATCAATCACACACAATGTTCAGCTCATGACTGTTGCAAATTGAAGGTTAATACATATAAAAGACTATCATTCTGACACCAGCATTTTTCATTCTTGTGCAATCATTTGTTGCCACTACTGTCTATTGATATGTAAAACACTTTGTTAAATCAGAAATTAGTGATCAATAATAACATCTAGTTAACATCATTAATTTTTTGACAATAAATATGTTGAACATTGATATACCTGGCTCAAGCTGGGCTCCTCCACATCTTCCTGGGTGGAAGGCCCAGGTTGGATGTCAGAAGCCTCAGCTAGGGTGGAAGGAAGTGTTGAGGAAGAGTGCTGGCCTGGGTTCCCTCTGGTCTGCCAGAAAATGCAGTCTGTCATAGTACCACAGCCTGGGTACATAAATGTCATCTGCTGCAGCTCCTGATCTCTAGGAATCCTGGACCTTCTTGTGCTCCCTGTTATATGTGCTCCTCATGCCACTAATTGTGGCCTTCAAATAGATGATGGTTGCCGTGGGAATCTGCGGCTTCACAAATTCCAGCAACCAGGCCGCAGGAAAAGATGGGGGGATGAGAGAGCGCCCCCCCTCCTTAACCGTACCAGGCCACATGCCCTCAACATTGGGAGGGTGCTTTGGGGTAGCCCCCCAAAACACCTTGTCCCCATGTTGATGAGGACAAGGGCCTCATCCCCACAACCCTGGCCAGTGGTTGTGGGGGTCTGCGGGCGGGGGGCTTATCGGAATCTGGAAGCCCCCTTTAACAAGGGAACCTCCAGATCCTGGCCCCCCCCCTGTGTGAAATGGTAAGGGGGTACAAAAGTACTCCTACCATTTCACTAAAAAACTGTCAAATATTTTAAAAATGACAAGAGACAGTTTTTGACAAGTCCTTTATTCAAATGCTTCTTCTTTCTTCTTTCATCTTTCTTCTATCTTCCTTCATCTTCTTCTTCTTCTTGTGGCTCTTCTGGTTCTTCCTCCGGTGTTCTCGTCCAGCATCTCCTCCGCAGCGTCTTCTATCTTCTTCTCCTTGGGCTGCTCCGCACCCATGGCATGGGGGAGGCTCCCGCTCTTCTCTTCATCTTCTTCTCTTCTTCATCTTCTTCTTCATCTTCTTCTCTTCTTCATCTTCTTCTCCGGGCTGCTTTGCACCCATGCTGGCATGGTGGGAGGCTCCCGCTGTGTGACACGTCTCCTCTTCTGACGGTTCTTAAATAACGGGGGTGGGGCCACCCGGTGACCCCACCCCCTCTGACGCACGGTGACTTGACGGGACTTCTTTACCATTTCACACAGGGGGGGACGGGATCTGGGGGTCCCCTTATTAAAGGGGGCTTCCAGATTCCGATAAGCCCCCCCGCCCGCAGACCCACACAACCACCCACCAGGGTTGTGGGGATGAGGCCCTTGTCCTCATCAACATGGGGACAAGGTGTTTTGGGGGGCTACCCCAAAGCACCCTCCCAATATTGAGGGCATGTGGCCTGGTACAGTTCAGGAGGGGGGCTGCTCTCTCTTCCCCCCTCTTTTCCTGCGGCCTGCCAGGTTGCGTGCTCAGATAAGGGTCTGGTATGGATTTTTGGGGGGCCCCATGCCGTTTTTTTTTTATTTTGGCCGGGGTTCCCCTTAAAATCCATACCAGACCTGAAGGGTCTGGTATGGAATTTAGGGGGACCCCCACGTCATTTTATTGGGTTCCCCTTAATATCCATACCAGACCTGAAGGGCCTGGTATGGAATTTAGGGGGACCCCCACATCATTTTTTTTTTTAAATTTTGGTTCGGGGTTCCCCTGTGGGGAATTCCCATGCCGTTTTTATCAATGAACTTCTATGTGTATTGTCGGACCGGCAGTAGTTTTAAATGACTTTTTTTCCTTTGAAATGTCATTTTGCTGTCAGACTGTTCTAAATACGGGAAACATGCGCCCCTTTACAGGCATATTATAGACAGCCCCCAGCTACGAAATTTATTTACTTTTTATGACAATAACTTGCATAAGCCTTTAAAATTAGCACTTTTGATTTCTCCCATAGACTTTTAAAGGGTGTTCAGCGGCATTCGAATTTGCCACGAACACCCCAAATTGTTCGCCGTTCGGCGAACTTGCGAACAGCCGATGTTCGAGTCGAACATGAGTTTGACTCGAACTCGAAGCGCATCCCTAGCCAAGATCATGACTAAAGTTGTGAGAAGTCTTCACAGAAATATTGAGGTATGACGACCCAAGGATCAATTGAGGAAACGCTAGTCAGACCTGAAATTGAGGGAGCACGATCAGTACAGAAGGATCAAGAGAGTTCTTCTAAAAAGTAACTAGTTGTCGTGTGTTCCTATTATTATTATTACGTGCATGCTGCTCCATGTGCTTTTCTTTACTGTTGTACAGTTTAAAGTGGCAACTTTCAGGTTTGTGGGCACAGTAATCGTTCGTAGTAAACATCGTTCATTCGCCCACTAATACAATGGCAGATACAGGTTAACTACATTTGTTAGGGCCTATTTGTATTCAAAGAGGTTTATAACATTGTTGTCTAGATGGGTTTGTAACTAGAATGAAATGCAAACTTCATTCAGTGAAAGGAGAGGTCACTCAGCAGCTGTTTACACATCTGGACACAGGAGCACTAGTGTGGGACACTAGTCACTTAACAATGTATTTTGTCAGCTCCATAGTAGTGCTTTACCCTAAACACCCCATAAATATGTACACATGTTATTTTTGTCCTTAAATTCAGGCAGAGTGCAAGAGGCTTTTTTTTGGATTCCCAAAATCATTTTGAACCCTCCCTCCCCTAACCGCTAAGTCAACCGATTCCAATCCTCTGTCTGCTGTCTTTGCCAAACCCATACACACTATACCTACCTCTTTTGTGGTCATATTTCTGTATGAATTCACCAAAGCATGTAGTGAAAGGGCCTGTCTGAATACTTTCAAATGGTACTGTTTAAAGTTTTGTTTTCCTATTATCTTGATAGGTAATTGCAGAATGTAAAAAAAGTGCTTCAATTTGTACAGTGAGAGAAAATGGGGTTCCCTTAAGTGGATTTTTCCGGCACTTGCATACAATTTTTTATATAAAATGGAGGAGTACAAACTAATGTAAAGAATAAGAATAAAACAGTATTTTTATTTATTTAAAATTCTCATATATTAAAAAACATGCTGTTCCCTGGGTACTTTCTCAACTACATAATGATTCCCCAAGAGGGGACGCCTTAGGCGTTGTACCTGCCTGGTGCTGGGATGCGTGGCTGGCAGATCTCTAATACTATCTAAGCTAAGGATTGTTCCTCTTCGCTCCAGTATACCGTTGTGACCTGCATGCATCCGGGAGGGGCAGGGGTAGGTGAAGTCTTATATACACATCTCCCCTCTTGGGGAATCAATATGTAGTTGAGAAAGTACCCAGGGAACAGCATCCCGCACCTACAAATAACAACCAACCGCCATGTCCTTTCGTTCAAGCATTCTTTGCCTTGTTTTGTAGTTTTTACTTCCTAATGCATAGAAACCAACGATAACACAACAGATGAACTCCTCTTTTTCAATTATGCCCCTGAAGAAGGATTGAAATAGAATGTATTCTGAAACATATCAGGCTTGAAAAGAGTTCCATCATATAATATGTTATCTTTTTAACTGAAACAGATAAGAAATTGTACAAAATTATGTCTATCACATAATGTGTTTTCGTTGTTTGTAAAGTCTACAATGTTTTTTAATATATGAGAATTTTTGAATAAATAAAAATACTGTTTTATTCTTTACATTAGTTTGTACTCCTCCATTTTATATACAAAATTGTATGCAAGTGCCGGAAAAATCCACTTAGGGGAACCCCATTTTCTCTGAATGAAATTTTTGGATGTGGCACGGCCTCTTCCCTCATTAACCTAGGAGAGCTAGTCACTCTCAATTTGTACAGTGTGTATTTATATTCTTGTATTATGACACTTCTTACCTGTCCAGTGGGCAGCCAATAGTGTAAGTAAGGAGGGGCTGGCCAAAGTTAAACACATTATTTATGTATTCAGCTCTTAATGAAGTGGAGAGGGTTACCTGTCCAAAACATCCCCCCCTCCCTTTAATTTTTACAATGGGCCATCAGAGAGGGTGAGGAATCTGATAAGTGTACTTTATACATTTGTCTTTAAATACTCCTTCAAATAAATGTTAATACTAATGTTGGCCAAGAATGTTTGTGCCTAATCTGCTTGCAATGTTTATGTGCAAAATTACTAATTTTTATTTTCTTGTTTGACTCCACAGTTTCCTTCAACGCCACAGGAATGGCAGATTGTGGCATCCCAATTTGCCCAGCGATGGGACTTTTCCAACTGCGGAGGGGCAATTGATGGGAAACACGTCCACATAGTCCCACCCCATACTATTACAACTATAAGCGGTTTAATAGTATTGTGATGTTGGTGGTGGTGTCGGCAACATATGAGTTTCTATTTGTGGACGTGGGGAAGAATGGCCAGATGTCGGATGGTGGAGTTATTGCCCAGACCGAGTTCTACAGACTGCTCCAGAATGGTGGCTTGGGATTGCCACCTGCTGAAGATAACGTGGAAGGACTCCCATTTTTCTTTGTCGCTGATGAAGGGTTTGGGCTGGGTGATGTGGCTGTTCCCGATGAGGACCCTCACCCCAGACCAGATGGTTTTTAACTACCAGCTGGCCAGAGCCAGAAGAGTGGTGGAGAACGCTTTTGAGATAATGGCCAGCCAGTTCCGCCTATTCCTTACGGCAATCAACATGACGGAATATAAACTTAACCATATAATCCTTGTATGCTGCATTCTCCACATCTATTTAATGAGAAATTCAATGAACTATGTGGCCTCAGTTGGGCCTGAGGCCAGATTTCAAGAACCAACCCTGGTGGCGCTTGAAGCTGGCCATCCTGGCTTGCCCCCCCAAAGCGCCCGTGAAGTAAAACAGAAGTATGTCGAGTGCTTTGCAGGTAGAGGGGCCATTGATATGCCAGAAAATGTTTAAGAAACATTTTAAAGAAAACTTTTTTAGTTAAATTGAAATAAGATTTCCTTTGATTTACTGCTTGTGTTTCTTTTTGCTGTCTCCTAGGTTCTCCAATGGGCTTTTCTTTTTGGCCATTTTGTTCAATAGTGCAAACGTAATTTCTAGACATGTGCACACTGAAATATTTCGTTTCGGAATTTCGTTTTCGTTTGAAAAATTAATTTATTTAGTTACTCCCGAAATTCATTTTTATTAATTTAGTTTTTTGTTAAAAATTGCATTCGTCCGAAAATCCAAATTTCCACCTACAAGCTAGCTGTAGTAGACTTCCATGACTAGTAATAATTATATTTATTAATTATTTTACTAGTCAACCAACATTAGAATTTTTCTATAGCCTATGGGCGGATGCATTTGACCAGAAATGTACAATTGCAGCATTGTACAGTTTAGCTGTACCAACCTTGAAAAAGTCACGTGTCGGGTGACGCAATGCATAGGAGGAGTCAGTGACGCACAGTATTGAGGCTGGTCAGCAGCTTACAATAAACAGTGTGAAGATTCATCGTGCCCCAAGTGGCTGATTGTCTTCCATCCAGGCATTTCAAAATCCAGGCTTATGTGAGTGCACTCGTTGAAGTGCTGCTGTTTTTAAATAATCGTTTACTGCGCAATAATGTCTCTTATTTTTTATTGCATATACTCGTGATACCTGAGAATACCCCTCTGAAAACACCTATATTATATTATACAGCAATATTGGGGGATCTTGGTGAATAGATTTCGTTTTTCATCATATATGGGACTACACCTAGTAATACTGATGAGTGGAATGTATAATTAATACAACTAAGAACGGCTATCAACTGACCTATGATTGGGAAATTCTGTTAACTTTTCAACTATTTTTTTATACTGGACAATATATTAATGGTTAAATCCTATTTTTCATTTTAATGATTATTACAGATGGCATTTGGGATTTCAGTTATTTTTTGAGCACAATATTGCAGTGTATAGGTTTTAGTGCTAATGACCCAATCACATTCACATTTATTCCAAGCAATTAATTGGAGGGATTTATATATACACTGAGTTTAAATTGATTGGAAGGTTAATATTAGCGCAACACATTATTTTTCACTTGTTACTTTGTTTTAGGTGTCTGAACACTTTTAAGTTTTGCAGCTTTTATTATTTGGTTTTCTTCCAAGTCACAATTTAATAATTTGCACAGGGAAACAATCTCATAATTAATGGTTTCACTTTTTTTAAATTTTTGTACAGTTTAGCTGCTCACTAGCTACACACATACACATACATAGAAAGTTATACAACAAAATATATCAAAGAATATAAACATTATATTTTACAACTCTATCGAAATTGGTCATGCGTTCATATTCACCTGATCCGGACATACGCCACTGTCTACACAGGACTCTCCCTGGATGGGCGTCATAACACCAGAATAACCAAAGCCAGGATTTCAAATTTGAAATATATACCAAAAGGTGGCTACAGAGCATAAAAAAAGAGAAAAGAGGACAAAGGAAACGAGGAAGTGTTATAAAGCTATCACCTATAATGGATAGATATATCAGTTGCCGTCTCAATGTAAAACATATATCTCAATAGAGATATATTAATAGGGGGCTGTAGTACTACTTCAGGCTCTAGGGGAAAAATGAAAGCTTGTATGGTACACTTATTATCAGTCATTAATAAAATATTTGCTGTACTGGAGTCAGTAGTCACATTCACATCAAATGGTGAGAATAACCCTTATAAAACGTTAGCGTTGCATGAAGGTTATCTACGTCACAGCTATAACTGCATAAATCCACAGGGGGGCAGCAACTATATAAGACCAAACAAATACAGAGGAGTATAGTTCTATGAAACCAATACACCTTATAACAATCTTAATAATCTTAACACAGCCAATGAATAGTGGGCACAATAAAGCGCCCGCATCATGGGATTGTGGTCGCCAAAAAAGAAATTAATTATAAAGTTTTTTTATTTAAAAAAAAAAAAAAAAGAGAGGGCGAGCTGGTCATGAGGCAAGGAGTGGGAAAAACATTTTTTCCTCAAACTGAGAGGCTATATAACCCTCTGCGTGACAGACCCGCTCACACTTGCCCTGAGGCGGCTTAAGCTTGAGGTCCGCTGCGCTAACTTGGCTGGCTTGGGCTGTCTCTGGGCATGAAGTCGCTAGTAAGAAGAGTCCTTGAAAGGGCTGAAGCAGAAGGAGGTGACAAATGGCTCCAGCGGTGTTTAGCTCTCTCAGTAACAGACACTCCTGTGGGTAATGTAGTGGAACAGCGAGCTATGGAGCCGCTCTGTGCATCTCGGCCAGCTGTCTCTGACTCAGCACAGCGCTCACCGGCTAGCAGCATTCAGCGGAGCTTTCCTTTAGAGTGTTCTTTTTTAGAAACAGCAGCGGTGAGTGAGGATAGAATTACAGCCATAGCTGAGCAAGCGGAGTCAGTGCAAGGGGTTAGAAGAAGCAACAGGCGGGGGAAAAGAAGTAGGAGAGTTTTATCCCCTTCTCCAAGCCGCAATAGCCGAGGAAGGGGCAGAACACACCTATTATCCACACCATGCAGGGAATAAAGCAGCTTTGCCTAGTTTAACAGATGTTTCGCCGGACTCTCCCCCTGCAAGCCTGGCTTTACCTACAATACAGGAGTCGCCACAGTATGCTGGTAGTCAGTCCAGGCAGATACCTCAGTCAAATGTGGCATCACTTGCATCCAGGCCAGCCAGGCTGGATGCTGTGAGAGCCCCTATGTCTCTTTCCTCCCTTACAGGTGATATTAGTCAAGCAGCGCCAGGTATACAAATTCCAGTCAGATGCAGTCATTCTGAATACAGTCCAGTCGGTGAGTTTTCTCAAAAAGTTTTGAAAAATCAAAATTAATTAACCAATTAACTAGTTTCATTAAAAAAATTTAATGAGCATATATCTACTAATAATACTACATCTGTGTCCACAAATTTATCTCCTTCTCCAGTTAATGTTTGGTCTGGTAATTCTGCTAATATTAATCCTGTTGCTATAAATTCAAGCATTCCTGTAAGCATTCCTAATTCTATTTCGGAGACATGTTTCAAGGAGGTACTTCTTTGTGAAATGTCTCCTTTAGGATTCCATTTGCCTTTAACAGTAAAAGAAAAAATATGGAAAGGCGAATTCTTGGATTTATTATCTTTATTACCTATTGCGAAAGATTTCATAAAAACGTATAAAAGATCTGAGGATGGTACGGAGGATAGACGCCGTCCTGTTTCTAGATCCTTTTTTAATTGGCTGCAGGCATTTTGTATATTCTCTGCAATAATGGGGGAAAAGCATCCAGAGAAATGTACTGGGCTTTTTCAACATTTGGAACATATTCTGGAAGCTTATAAAAGTTTCGGTGGTTTGGGATGGTTTAGTTATGATGAATCTTTCCGTCAAAAAATTGCAATATATCCTAATTTAAAATGGGGTAACAAAGATGTGGGGCTATGGTTAAACTTAATTATCCCACAGAAGCAGATATATACAAGACCACAGCCCCAGTCAAACTTGACCTCAAATGCGTTAGCATCAGTTTATAAAAAAGGAACATGTTACGCATTTAATGACAATCAATGCAAATGGTTGAATTCATGTCGTTATCGTCATGAATGTTCTTTTTGTTTTGGTAGCCACCCAGTCTCAAGATGCTTTAAAAGAACATCTAGCAATCAAGTCCTCAGGGATCATACAAAAGGCCTGCATCCATGGTTAATGTTATATCCCGACAAGGGGAAAGCTCAATTACTAATTGAAGGTTTTTCAACAGGTTTTAAACTCCCTATTTTTACAGGTCCAGGCTGTCATTTATCAAAAAATCTAAAATCCGTTTCCGTCCATACTGAAATAGTTAGGGATAAATTAATAAAAGAAATTGCAGCCAATAGGATTGCTGGCCCCTTTATCTCACCACCATTCATTCATTTTCGAGTTTCCCCGTTGGGTTTAGTACCTAACAAAGAGCCGAATTCCTACAGGCTCATTCACCATCTATCGTTTCCTGCGGGTCAATCTCTAAACAACGAAATTGATCCATTATCGACTTCGGTCAAGTATGCTACGTTCGATGATGCTATCCAAATTATTCAAAAGTTTGGTCGGGGTGCTTTATTAGCAAAAGCAGACATCCAATCAGCCTTTAGATTTTTGCCCATTGCCCTGGAATCTTATAATTCATTGGGTTTTTGTTTTGAAGGTTATTTTTTCTATGATAAATGCCTTCCAATGGGCTGCTCATTGTCCTGCTATTATTTTGAAGTTTTTTCTTCTTTTCTTCAGTGGGTACTACAATTTGAAACTGGTCATACTGGAATTATTCATTATTTTGATAACTTCCTGTTCATTGGCCCACCGAATTCTTTAATATGCACCTTAATCCTCAGGTTATTTTTCCTTTTAACAAAATACTTCAACATTCCCTTAGCAATTAAAAAAAACTACTTTCCCATCTCCAATCATAGAATTTTTAGGCATTAAGATTGATACGCACTTATTCGAGTTTGAATTACCTGCTCAAAAAATGTATAGGTTACAATCCTTCATTTCATTCTTCCAGAAAAAAGATCTTATTAAAAGAGCTTCAATCTTTTATGGGTCTTCTGGCTTTTGCTACCCACTTTATGCCTATGGGAAGAATATTTTCTAGAAGGCTATCTTTGCTTATGTCAGGCTTCAAATCCCCTTTTTCCCACATTAGGTTGACTTGTGCTCTTAAAGAGGATTTACTGGTATGGTCCCAATTTCTACAAGAATTTAATGGCAGACCTTTTTTCCAGGAAGACTTTGTTTTTGCAGCAGATTTAGAATTATTCACAGACGCTGCTGGTTCTCAAGGTTTGGCTGCGATTTTTCATTCACATTGGTGTTCGGGCTCATGGCCCCCCCTTTGGATTGCTAACACATTTACAAAGAACATAGTTTTGCTTGAACTCTTTTCAGTTTTAGTTGCTTTGGAAATTTGGGGTGATCAGCTCGCTAACAAAAGAATTATTATCAATACAGATAATAGAGGTGTATTATTTGCTTTAAACGGCCTTTCTTCAAAATCGGTATTAGTCATAAAACTCTTGCATTATTTAGTTCTATTATGCTTAAAATGAAACATTTGGATTAAGGTTAAACATATACCAGGCAATCTTAATGTCATCGCTGATGCCTTATCTCGATTCCAGATGGCTCGCTTCATACAGCTATTACCTCATGCAGATCTGGTTGGGCACCGTTGCCCAAGTCATCTTTGGGATTTAATTTAAATCCAGTAATTCAGGTTATTAAGCATTCGATCGCTCCTAACACATGGACTGATTATTCAGTTGCATGGGAAAGGTGGTTGAATTTCAATAAAAAATTGGGCTCTAAGGGTCTACCACCTTCTGAGAGTTCAATTTTAGCATTTCTGTGTTCATTAATTCAATCTGAATTTTCTTTTAACCACTTTAATAAAATATTAGCTGGAGTCTCTTTTTTCTTGAAGCTGAATAATTTTCCAGCTTGTAACAGTTTATTTTCTGTTAGACAAGCTTTAAAGGGTTTACGGAAGAAAAACTTAACTCCAGATAGGCACAGGCCAATTACTGTGGAATTATTATCAAAGCTGTGTTTGGCTACTCCTTTTGTTTGCATCTCAGAGTATGAGGCTATAGTATTTCATGCTGCTTTTGTTTTGATGTTTTTTGCGGCTTTTCGTATATCTGAGATGTTACCAAATAACAAACACAGTTTAGAAGGTTTGTTTTTATCAGAAGTGTCTTTTTCGGAAGATAAGGTCCTTGTTTTTGTCAGAAAATCCAAAATGGATAGATCAGGTAAAGGTCAATGGCTCAATCTATTTGCTTTTGGGGACTCCACCCTCTGTCCTTTATTAATTCTAAAAAAATACCTTGCTGTCAGACAGTTTCAGGTCAGCTTTTTTTTTGTTCATATTAATTCCTCTCCTATGACAAAATTTCAGTTTTCAGCAGTATTAAGACCTTGTTTTTCTCATTTAGGCCTTTCGCTTTTTACATTTTCTACTCATTCTTTCAGAATTGGAGCTGCTACAGAAGCTGCTAGATTGGGTTTGAGTGATTAGGTCATTATGAGATTGGGTAGATGGGAGTCTAGTAGATTTAACATTTACATCCGACCTAACTTGTCTCTTTGATTCTAGGTGCCAAATCTTGCACATGGATATTTGGCCATTCATACATTTATTGGGCTCATAAGAGAGCTTTACAGCGTTGTTATGGTTCCAACCTATCTTTACCTTCCAATGAGTTTCTTATTTTATGGAAAGGAATTTGTGGTTTACAATGGACTAATCTTTTTCTTCATATTTCTGAATTGTTTCATTCTTGGCCTTATCCAACTATGATAATTTTACACATTGGAGGTAACGATGTGGGTAGATTAAAAAGCTTGGATTAATGTTTCTAATAAAGCAAGATTTGCATCGTTTAAGAGTAATGTTTCCAAATACTTGTGTTGTTTTCTCTGAGATGGTCTCTCCCTTACATTGGTTGTACTCTAAAGACAGCAGACCATTGGAAAAGATAAGGCGGAGAATTAATCATTCAACTGAAAATTTTTTACCATCAATTGGGGGGATTTCCTTCCG
Source organism: Lithobates clamitans (assembly GCA_037952925.1). NCBI lineage: Eukaryota > Metazoa > Chordata > Amphibia > Anura > Ranidae > Lithobates > Lithobates clamitans. Next base: position 1,070,463 of record JBBGZY010001608.1, on the reverse strand, counting down.
TCACATAGATTTGGAAGGAGGTTTTTCCCGGTCTTTACAGACAAGATGGTGTACATCTTTCAGATGTTGGTCTTGACATTTTCAATTTAGGTCTTCAAAATTGCATCGAACAGGCCGCGGTGCTGGGGTAGCCTGGTTTTGTTTTCAAAACCCGGCTGGTGGGGACGTGGTTTTATTGAAATTATTTATTTACAGCTCGAGTCCTATGACTGAGCGAGTTAGAATTGTTTTGAATCTGAAAGAATATTTATTAATATTTCATTATTTATTTGAATAAAGTTATTTGTTTTAATTCTAACACCAATAAAGGTGCCGCGGCCATTTTCAACACCAACCTGTTGTAGTGTACTTATTTATGAATATATAGTGCGACCTACATTCCCATGAATAGTGGGCACAATAAAGCGCCCGCATCATGGGATTGTGGTCGCCAAAAAAGAAATTAATTATAACGTTTTTTATTTAAAAAAAAAAATCAAAAAAAAAAAAGAGAGGGCGGGCTGGTCACAAGGCAAGGAGCGGGAAAAACGTTTTTTCCTCAGACTGAGAGGCTATATAAGCCTCTGCGTGACAGACCCGCTCACACTTGCCCTCAGGCAGCTTAAGCTTGAGCTCCCCTTCTCTCCCACCCTTGTCGCTGGCACCATTATGTGGTTATGTCACCCTTGAATCAAGGGGGGACTTGGTTTTATTGAAATGATTTATTTACAGCTCGAGTCCTATGACTGAGCGAGTTAGAATTGTTTTGAATCTGAAAGAATATTTATTGATATTTCATTATTTATTTGAATAAAGTTATTTGTTTTAATTCTAACACCAATAAAGGTGCCGCGGCCATTTTCAACACCAACCTGTTGTAGTGTACTTATTTATGAATATATAGTGCGACCTACATTCCCATGAGATAGATATTTGCAGTTTATAACCAGCTCAACATGGTTAGTTAAACATACCTGTAATATGTGCCTGTTTATCTTCCCCTGAAAACTCTAACTGCATAAATCCATGGGAGAGTTGGGGAGGCCAGCACCTACATGGGGCCAGACAAATGCAGAGGAAGATAGTTCGGTAAAACGAATACACATTGTAACAAACTTACTAGCCTTAAACTAACCGATGAGATAAGTAGATACAGCTTATAGCCAGCTCAGCATAGATAAACATAGCTGTAACGTGTGCCTGTATATCTTCCCCTGAAAGTACCATCCATTGAAGGGTAAGTATGCACCCTATATATTACACACACATATGTGTGTTTCCTAATTGGCACCATTGCAAGCCGCCGCTCACGAGTGACGCAAGCGGTGATGTCACGACGCGATCACGTGATAGCATGATGCATATAGCGTTATATTAGGGCGTGGTCAGCTGCTTGGTTAGTAGGCAGCCGCATGGATCCGCCCCTTCAATGATGCGGCGCTATATGTCGCACACGCCCATCGGCATCACAGGGAAGACCCAATAGAGGCAGCCTGCACAATGTTACGATAGGGCATGGCCACCCTTCATATGTATGCCTGCGAAGCCCCGGCTGAATGACACGCCCCCACAAAACCCAGGCCCGTGATCACATCACCATCTCCCCATAAGGAGAGAGGAAACAGGGGAAAAAATAGATGACCAATGCCCCCTACAGTCCAGCAGCTGCCATTACATATAAGATGCATGCATTACAACCACATAAGCCAGCCCCTAGAGGCTGAGGTAAGTACGTACTACAGCACCCCTATTCATATATCTCTATTGAGATATATGTTTTACATTGAGACGGCAGCTGATATATCTATCCATTATAGGTGATTGCTATATAACACTTCCTCATTTCCTTTGTCCTCTTTTCTCTTTTTTATGCTCTGTAGCCACCTTTTGGTATATATTTCCAATTTGAAATCCTGGCTTTGGTTATTCTGGTGTTATGACGCCATCCAGGGAGAGTCCTGTGTAGACAGTGGCGTATATCCAGATCAGGTGAATATGAACGCATGACCAATTTTGATAGAATTGTAAAATATGATGTTTATATTCTTTGATATATTTTGTTGTATAACTTTATATATATATATATATATATATATATATATATATATATATATATATATATATATATATATATATATATATATTATATATATATATATATATATGAATATGGTGTGAGATGATGTGTTCTTCTATTCCATGTAGTGAGACCTGTTTCTATACCCCCAATGTGTGTCCTGAGGAAGCAATCCAGCAAAACGTGTTGACGCACAAGGGCTCACGCATGTTTTTGATGCCATACTGTTGAAACATCATTCCTTTTTTTGGGTATATGTAATGTCCATCTCTTCTGTCCATTGCGTGGCTGACAATGAACAGTACCTGTTTTATAATTTTATATTGTTTATTCCTATGTATCTATGTTCAATAAAATCCAATTTTTTAAGATAATACATCGTTGTTCCAATCTGCTTCCAAAGTCCGACCTAGAGGGCTTCTTTTTTTCTTTTCTAATGAATTTTACAGATGTGGCTCATAAGGGATTCACTTTAAAGTATTGATCTCCAAAGGTGGCAAACATCAACCCTGTATTGAATCACTCTTATGATTGGATATAATAATTTGAATACATACTTATAGAGCCATACCGATCCAATTTAAAAAGTTATACGTCGGCTGTTTGAAGAGGAGTATCGTTATGGCAGCAGCTAGCTGCCATAACCCCGGTATCCTCTTTTTCAGTGAGCGGTCTGGTTTCAGATAAAAGTGGTCTCTGCGGTGCCGCAAGATCACTTTTATCGGCGGCGGGAGAGGGCTCCCCTCCTGCCGCGCTCCGGTGCCCTCCGCCGCTTACTGGAGCCGTCGGCAGCAGCGGAGGCGATCACATCTTCACCCTTGCTGGGCATGGAGATGAGTGAGAGGAAGATACCCCCCACCCGTCTCCATAACAACGCAGGGCGGAAGCGACGTCAAAATGTCACTTCCGCCCATAGCTCTTAAAGGGCCATTTTTTTAAAAATTATTTTTTTAATGACAATTCTATTGCATTTTAGTGTAAATATGAGATTGGAGGTCATTTTGAACCCAGATCTCATATTTAAGAGGTCCTGTCATGCTTTTTTTCTATTACAATGGATTTCTTGTAATAGGAATAAAAGTGACATAATTTTTTTTTAAAAAACAGTGTAGAAATAAAAAATAAAAGGTAAAATAAATAAGAAAAAAACATTTTAAACACGCCCCTTCCCGACAAGATCGCGTGCAGAAGTGAACGCATACGTGAGTTGCGCCCGCATATGAAAATGGTGTTCAAACCACACATGTGAGTTATCGCCGCGATCCGTAGAGTGAGAGCAATGATTCTAGCCCTAAACCTCCTCTGTAACTCAAAACATGCAACCTGTAGAATTTTTTAAACGTCGCCTATGGAGATTTTTAAGGGTAAAAGTTTGTCGCCATTCCACGAGTGGGCGCAGTTTTGGAATGTAACATGTTGGGTATCAATTTACTCGGCATAACATTATCTTTCACAATATAAAAAAAACTTGGGCTAACTTTACTGTTGTCTTATTCTTTAATTAGAAAAAGTGTATTTTTTCCAAAAAAAGTGCGCTTGTAAGACCGCTGCTCAAATACAGTGTGACAGACAGTATTGTAATGACCGTCATTTTATTCTCTAGGGTGTTAGAAAAAAAAATATAAAGTTTAGGGGGTCTAAGTAATTTTCTAGCAAAAAAAAACTGTTTTTAACTTGTAAACAACAAATCTCAGAAAGAGGCTCGGTCCTTAAGTGGTTAAGGGACCTGGCACCTTTCTGGTACAAGAAAATGACGGTAGTAGAGTGGGCAACGAGGATGAGGATTCTCTGGATGATGATGTGCCTCCGGAGGAACATACACAAACTGTAACAGTTGCCCAACACACTAGCAGTAAAATTAAACAGAAACCCCAAAAGTTACCTCCTTTACAAACCAATTCTAATGTTTGTGCTTTTTTAAACCAATTGAGTCAAGACTAGGGATGAGCAGAACCCCCCCTGGTTCGGTTCGCAGCAGAACTTGCGAACAGGAAAAAAATTTGTTCGAACACACGAACACCGTTAATGTCTATGGGACATCAACATGAATAATCAAAAGTGCTAATTTTAAAGGCTTATATGCAAGTTATTGTCATAAAAAGTGTTTGGGGACCTGGGTCCTGCCCCAGGGGACATGTAACAATGCAAAAATTTTTTTAAAAACGGCTGTTTTTTCGGGAGCAGTGATTTTAATAATGCTTAAAGTGAAACAATAAAAGTGTAATATTCCTTAAAATTTCATACCTGGGGGGTGTCTATAGTATGCCTGTAAAGGGGTGCATGTTTCCCGTGTTTAGAACAGTCTGACAGCAAAATGATATTTCAAAGGAAAAAAAGTCATTTAAAACTACTCGCGGCTATTAATGAATTGTCGGTCTGACAATAAAAGTTCATTGATAAAAACTGCATGGGATTTCCCCACAGGGGAACCCTGAACCAAAATTTAAAACAAAAATGGCGTGGGGTCCCCCTAAATTTCATACCAGGCCCTTCAGGTCTGATATGGATATTAAGGGGAACCCCGTGCCAACATTTTTTTTAAAAACGGCATGGGGGTCCCCCTCAAAAGGGAAAGACCGCACCAAATTTTTTTTAAAAAATGGCGTGGGGTCCCCCAAAAATCCATACCAGACCCTTATCCGAGCACGCAACCTGTCAGGATGCGGGAAAAGAGGGGGGACGAGAGAGCCCCCCTCCTGAACTGTACCAGGCCACATGCCCTCAAAATTGGGAGGGTGCTTTGAGTTAGCCCCCCCAAAGCACCTTGTCCCCATGTTGATGAGGACAAGGGCCTCATCCCCACAACCCTTGGCCGGTGGTTGTGGGGGTCTATGGGCGGGGGGCATATCGGAATCTGGAAGCCCCCTTTAACAAGGGGACCCCCAGATCCCGGCCCCCCTGTGTGAATTGGTAATGGGGTACAAATGTACCCCTACCATTTCACAAAAAAAGTGTCAAAATGGTTAAAAAAACACAAGAGACGGTTTTTGACAAGTCCTTTATTAATTTCTTCCTCTTTCCGCTTCTTCTTCCATCTTCTTTCTTCTGGTGTTCTTCTTTTCCTCCATCTTCTTCTTCATCTTCTTCTTCTTCATCTTCTTCTTCCTCCGCTCTTCTCGTCCCCCATCTTCCTCCAGGCTTCTTCTCCACTCTGTCCGCACGATTCGCCTCAGTGGGAGTCTTCAGCCGTGTGACACTTCACTTCTTCTGACATTTCTTATATAACGGAGGGCAGGGCCACTCGGTGACCCCGCCCTCTCTGACAACACAGGGAAAGCCACAGGGAACTCCCATGAATTCCCCATGCGTCATTGGTTTCATAGAACTATACTCCTCTGTATTTTTTTGGTCTTATTTAGGTGCTGCCCCCCGTGAATTTATGCAGTTATAGATGTGAAGTATAATTCCTTTATGCTACTCTAAAGTTTTTGAAGGGCTATGCTCACTATTTAAAGTGAATGTGACTACTGACTGCAGTACAGCGAATATTTTATTCATGTCTGATGATAAGTGTACCATACAAGCTTTCATTTGGCCACTAGTGGCTGACATAACTACTACAGCACCCCTATTCATATATCTCTATTGAGATATATGTTTTACATTGAGATGGCAGCTGATATATCTATCCATTATAGGTGATCGCTATATAACAGTTGCTCGTTTCCTTTGTCTTCTTTTCGCTTTTTTTATGCTCTGTAGCCACCTTTTGGTATACATTTCAAATTTGAAATCCAGGCTTTGGTTATTCTGGTGTTATGAAGTCCATCCAGGGAGAGTCCTTGTAGACAGTGGCGTATGTCCGCATCAGGTGAATATGAATGAATGACCAATTCTGATAGAATTGTAAAATATAATGTTTATATTCTTTGATATATTTTGTTTTATAACTTATATATATACTTATATATATACCTTATATATCGCTACCTCACGGACAACAACCTTCTCGACCCCCTACAGTCTGGCTTCCGCCTACAACATTCGACTGAAACTGCCCTACTAAAAATCACCAATGACCTAATAACTGCCAAAACCAATGGCCACTACTCCATACTCATACTTTTAGACCTCTCTGCTGCCTTTGACACAGTTGACCACCTGCTGCTCCTCAGCAAATTACACTCCCTTGGCCTCCGTGATTCTGCATTATCCTGGTTCTCCTCCTACCTATCTCAGCGCACTTTCAGCGTCACTTACAACTCCATCTCCTCCGCTCCCCTTCCTCTTTCTGTTGGGGTACCCCAAGGCTCTGTCCTTGGGCCTCTCCTTTTCTCACTCTATACCTCTTCCCTGGGCCAGTTGATCACCTCCCATGGCTTCCAATACCATCTCTATGCCGATGACACACAGATCTATCTCTCCACTCCCCAACTCACCCCCACTATCTCCTCACGGATCTCAAACTTGCTGAATGACATATCGGTATGGATGTCACACCACTTCCTCAAACTTAATCTTTCTAAAACTGAGCTTGTTATATTTCCTCCTTCACGGTCCCCCTCCTGTGACTTCACCATTAATATCAACAACACAACCATTGGTCCCTCCACACATGCCAGAGTCCTGGGTGTAATCCTTGACTCTGACCTCTCCTTCAGCCCCCATATCCAATCACTGGCTAAATCCTGCTGCCTTAACCTCCGCAACATCTCCAAAATTCGACCCTTCCTGACTAATGACACTACAAAACAACTTATTCACTCCTTGATTATTTCCCGCCTCGACTATTGCAACTCTCTCCTTAATGGCCTACCCTTAAGCAGGCTATCCCCCCTTCAGTCTATTATGAATGCTGCTGCTAGACTAATACACCTCACTAATCGATCCGTGACTGCTGCTCCTCTCTGCCAATCCCTTCACTGGCTTCCCCTACCCCACCGTGTAAAATTCAAAATGCTAACCATAACATACAAGGCCATTCACAACATCGCCCCCACCTACATCACCAACCTCATCTGCAGATATCGCCCAAATCGCCCCCTCCGCTCCTCCCAGGACCTCCTGCTCTCTAGCTCCCTTGTTACCTCCTCCCATGCTCGCCTCCAAGACTTCTCCAGAGCCTCTCCCATCCTCTGGAATTCCCTGCCCCAGTATGTCCGATCAGCCCCTACCCTGTCCACCTTTAGGAGATCCTTGAAAACTCATTTATTCAGGGAAGCCTATCTCACACCCACATAACTGTCCCTGAGCCACCCCCATCAAATCATTCTTTGCAGCTATTACCTTTTGTACCACCACCCCCTCCCTTTAGAATGTAAGCTCTACAAGCAGGGCCCTCCTCTACCTTTTGTATTGAACTGTACTGTAATTGTGTTGTCCCCCTTATACATTGTAAAGCGCTGAGTAAACTGTTGGCGCTATATAAATCTCGTATAATAATAATAATAATATATATACACAGTGGGGCAAAAAAGTATTTAGTCAGCCACCAATTGTGCAAGTTCTCCCACTTAAAAAGATGAGCGAGGCCTGTAATTGTCAATTGTCATCATACAACTATGAGAGACAAAATGTGAAAACAAATCCAGACAATCACATTGTCTGATTTTTGAAAGAATTTCTTTGCAAATTATGGTGGAAAATAAGTATTTGGTCACCTACAAACTAGCAAGATTTCTGGCTCTCACAGACCTGTATCTTCTTATTTAAGAGGCTCCTCTGTCCTCCACTCATTATCTGTATTAATGGCACCTGTTTGAACTTGTTATCAGTATAAAAGACACCTGTCCACAACCTCAAACAGTCACACTCCAAACTCCACTATGGTGAAGACAAAAGAGCTGTCAAAGGACACCAGAAACAAAATTGTAGACCTTCACCAGGCTGGGAAGACTGAATCTGCAATAGGCAAGCAGCTTGGTGTGAAGAAATCAACTGTGGGAGCAATAATTAGAAAATGGAAATGGCCCCACGCAAGATCTCACCCCGTGGGGTCAAAATGATCACAAGAACGGTGAGCAAAAATCCCAGAACCACACGGGGGGACCTAGTGAATGATCTGCAGAGAGCTGGAACCAATGTAACAAAGGCTACCATCAGTAACACACTACGCCGCCAGGGACTCAGATCCTGCAATGCCAGACGTGTCCCCCTGCTTAAGCCAGCACATGTCCGGGCCCGTCTGAGGTTTGCTAGAGAGCATTTGGATGATCCAGAAGAGGACTGGGAGAATGTCATGTGGTCAGATGAAACCAAAGTAGAACTTTTTGGTAGAAACACAACTCGCCGTGTTTGGAGGAGGAGAATGCTGAGTTGCAATCAAAGAACACCATACCTACTGTGAAGCATGGGGGTGGCAACATCATGCTTTGGGGCTGTTTCTCTGCAAAGGTAACAGAACAATTGATCCGTGTACATGAAAGAATGAATGGGGCCATGTATCGTGAGATTTTGAGTGCAAACCTCCTCCCATCAGCAAGGGCATTGAAGATGAAACGTGGCTGGGTCTTTCAGCATGACAATGATCCCAAACACACCACCCAGGCAACGAAGGAGTGGCTTTGTGAGAAGCATTTCAAGGCCATGGAGTAGCCTAGCCAGTCTCCAGATCTCAACCCCATAGAAAACCTTTGGAGGGAGTTGAAAGTCCGTGTTGCCCAGCGACAGCCCCAAAACATCACTGCTCTAGAGGAGATCTGCATGGAGGAATGGGCCAACATACCAGCAACCGTGTGTGACAACCTTGTGAAGACTTACAGCAAACGTTTGACCTCTGTTATTGCCAACAAAGGATATATAACAAAGTATTGAGATGAACTTTTGATATTGACAAAATACTTATTTTCCACCATAATTTGCAAATAAAATCTTTCAAAAATCAGACAATGTCATTGTCTGGATTTGTTTCCACATTTTGTCTCTCATAGTAACACAAAAACATTTCTTTCACTCGTGGTTCGTGTTTGGCTGAAGCCATTTATTATCAATCAACTGTGTTTACTCTTTTTAAATCATAAGGACAGCAGAAACTACCCAAATGACCCTGATCAAAAGTTTACATACCCTGGTGATTTTGGCCTGATAATATGCACACAAGTTGACACAAAGGGGTTTGAATGGCTATTAAAGGTAACCATCCTCACCTGTGATCTGTTTGCTTGTAATTAGTGTGTGTGTGTATAAAAGGTTAATGAGTTTCTGGACTCCTGACAGACCCTTGCATCTTTTAACCAGTCCTGCACTGACGTTTCTGGATTCTGAGTCATGGGGAAAACAAAAGAATTGTCAAAGGATCTGTGGGAAAAGGAAGTTGAACTGTATAAAACAGGAAAGGGATATAAAAAGATATCCAGGGAATTGAGAATGCCAATCAGCAGTGTTCAAACTCTAATCAAGTCTTGAAAAGTGAGGGGTTCTGTTGAAACCAAACCACAGTCAGGTAGGCCAACTAAAATTTGAGCCACAACTGCCAGGAAAATAGTTTGGGATGCAAAGGAAAACCAACAAATAACTTCAGGTGAAATAGAGGACTCTCTGAAAACATGTGGTGTGTCTGTTTTAAGATGCACAATAAGGAGGCCCTTGAAGAAAGATGGGCTGCATGGTCGAGTCGCCAGAAGAAAGCCATTACTACGCAAATGCCACAAAGTATCCCGCTTACAATACGCCAAACAGCACAGAGACAAGCCTCAAACCTTCTGGCACTTGGTCATTTGGAGTAATGAGACCAAAATTGAGCTTTTTGGCCACAACCATAAACGTGACATTTGGAGAGGAGTCAACAAGGCCTCTGATGAAAGGTACACCATTCCTACTGTGAAAGGTGGATCACTGATGTTTTGGGGATGTGTGAGCTACAAAGGCACAGGAAATTTGGTCAAGATTGATGGCAAGATGAATGCAGAATGTTATCAAAAAATACTGGAGGAATATTTGCATTCATCAGCAGGGAGCTGCGCATGGGACATACTTGGACATTCCAACATGGCAATGATCCAAAACACAAGGCCAAGTTGAACTGTCATTGGCTACAGCAAGGCAAGGCAGCGGTCCTCTTGGAGGTGTGTTTGGGGTCGTTATGTTGGAATAATGCCTGCGGCCCAGTCTCTGAAGGGAGGGGAACATGCTCTGCTTCAGTATGTCACAGTACATGTTGGCATTCATGGTTCCCTCAATGAACTGTAGCTCCCCAGTGCCGGCAGCACTCATGCAGCCCCAGACCATGACACTCCCACCACCATGCTTGAATGTAGGCAGGACACTTGTCTTTGTACTCCTCACACATACACACGTGTGTGCCGCCACACACGCTTGACACCATCTGAACCAAATACGTTTATCTTGGTCTCATCAGACCACAGGACATGGTTCCAGTAAGCCATATCCTTAGTCTGCTTGTCTTCAGAAACTGTTTGCGGGGCTTTCTTGTGCATCATCTTTAGAAGGCTTCCTTCTGGAACGACAGCCATGCAGGCCAATTTGATGCAGTATGCGGCATATGGTCTGAGCATTGACAGGCTGACCCCCCCACCCTTTCAACCTCTGCAGCAATGCTGGCAGCACTCATACATCTATTTCCCAAAGACAACCTCTGGATATAATGCTGCGCACGTGCACTCAACTTCTTTGATCAACCATGGTGAGGCCTGTTCTGAGTGGAACCTGTCCTGTTCAACCACTGTATGGTCTTGGCCACCGTGCTGCAGCTCAGTTTCAGGGTCTTGACAATCTTCCTATAGCCTAGGCCATCTTTATGTAGAGCAACAAGTCTCTCAGATCCTCAGAGAGTTCTTTGCCGTGAGGTGCCATGTGGAACTTCCAGTGACCAGTATGAGAGAGTGAGAGCGATAACACCAAATTTAACACACCTGCTTCCTATTCACACCTGAGACCTTGTAACACTAACGAGTCACATGACCCCGGGAAGGGAAAATGGCTAATTGGGCCCAATTTGGACATTTTCACTTTGCTGTGTACTCACTTTTGTTGCCAGTAGTTTAGACATTAATGGCTGTGTGTTGTTATTTTGAGGGGACAGCAAATTTACACTGTTATTCAAGCTGTATACTCACTACCTTACATTGTAGCAAAGTGTAATTTCTTCAATGTTGTCACATGAAAAGATATAATAAAATATTTACAAAAATGTGAGGGGTGTATATATATATAAGCGATCCAGCAAAACAGGCTGATGCACAAGGACTCACGCATGTTTTTGATGCCATACTGTTGAAACATCATTCCTTTTTTTGGGTATATGTAACGTTCGTCTTTTCTGGCCATTGCGTGGCCGTCAATGGACGGTACCTTTTTTATATTGTTTATTCCTATGTATCTATGTTCAATAAAATCCAATTTTTTAAGATAATACATTGTTGTTCCAATCTGCTTCCAAAGTCTGACCTAGAGGATTTCTTTTTTTATTTTCTAATGAATTTTATGGATGTGGCACATGAGTGATTCGCTTTAAAATATTATTCTTCCAACATGGAGCGCAGTCTAGTATATTAGTATTAAAATCGCCATTTTCACAGTCTTACCTCAATTCTACTGTTGCAGCTATTTTGCAGGATGTGTAAATATGACTGTGTGGTTCAATAAGCACCAGAATTACACCCTCTGTGATCAGTAACCAGCTCTTTAACCACTTACCAACCGGCCCATAGCCAAATGACGGCTGCAGGGCGGTTGGATAACTATTCTGGGAGGACATCATAGTACGCCTTCCCAGAATCCTGTTCTTACGCACCCCCCGGGGCGCGCACCCAAGAACATCAGTGACAACGGCTGATCGCGGCCGTTTACCATGTGATCCCTCCATCAAATGACGGAGCGATCACATGTAAACAAACCAGCGTCATGTCATGATGCCGGTTCCTCTCTCCCCTCTGTTTACTGATCGGTACAGAGAGGGGGAGAGATCGGATGGCAGCAGGGCTGTGGGCTGGATCTGTAGTGCCCACAGCGCTGCTCTGTGACAATTGCAGTCACATCCATGGATCCGTCTATTCATGCTCAGCCATCCCTCCATGCTCAGCAATACCCTGCAATACCCTGCAATATTCTGCAATACCCTGCAATACCCTGCAATGCTCTGCAATACCCTGCAATATTCTGCAATACCCTGCAATACCCTGCAATACCCTGCAATACTCTGCAATACCCTACAATACCCCGCAATACCCCACAATACTCTGCAATACCCTGCAATACCCCGCAATACCCCGCAATACCCTGCAATACTCTGCAATACTCTGCAATACCCCGTAATACCCTGCAATACTCTCCAATACCTTGCATTACTCTGCAATACCCCGCAATACCCCTCAATACTCTGCAATACCCTGCAATACTCTGCAATACCCTGCAATACTCTGCAATACCCTGCAATACCCTGCAATAATCTGCATAACCCAGCCATACTCTGCAATACCCAGCCATACTCTGACATACCCAGCCATACTCTGCAATACCCAGCCATACTCTGCAATTCTCGGTGATACCCAGCCATACCCAGCAATACCCAGCCATACTCTGCAATACCCAGCCATACTCTGCAATACTCCGCCATACCCAGCCATACTCTGCCCTACCCAGCCATACTCTGCCCTACCCAGCCATACTCAGCCATACCCAGCCATACTCAGCCTTACCCAGCCATACTCTGCCATAACTTGCCATACTCTGCAATACTCTGTCATACTCGGCTGTACTCGGCCTCTGTATGTGGCCAGTCTGTGGAAGTCTCACACATGTGATATTGCTGTACTCAGGAGGAGTAGGAGAATCTATTTAAGGGTGTCATTTTTGGTATGTACATGCTGTGTGTTATAAAAAATGTATAAATGGACAACTTTGTGTTAAAAAAAAATGCGTTTTAACCACTTCCCGCCTGCCAGCTGTCATACGACTTCCTTGACTTTGTGTGGGGATATCTGAATGATGCCTGCAGCTACAGGCATCATTCAGATATCAGCTTTTTCAGCCAGCGATTCCCTACACCATAGGAATGATCATAGTGGCTGTTCCACTGCTTGATCATTCTTACAAGAGGTGAGAGGGGACTCCCCCCCCGCCGCCCTCAGGTGCTTCTACCAACTCACCGCTACGATCGAAATCGAATGCCAGGATCGTTTTTTTTTATTTATTTCAGGCTTCCCAGCCTAGAGGTGAGATGTGGGGGTCTTTTTGACCCCATATCTCACTGTAAAGAGGACCTGTCATGCCATATTCCTACTACAAGGGATGTTTACATTCCTTGTAATAGGAATAAAAGTGATCAATAAATTAATTTTTTGGAAAAAAGCATCAAACTAAAATAAATAAAGTAAAAGGAACAATTAAAAAAAAAAAATTCCCTGTGTCCCTGTGTGCTCGCATGCAGAAGCGAACGCATACGTAAGTCCCGCCCGCATATGAAAACAGTGTTCAAACCACACATGTGAGGTATCACTGCGAACGTTAGAAAGAGAGCAATAACTTTGGCCCTAGACCTCCTCTGTAACTCAAAACATGTAACCAGTAGAAAATTTTAAAGCGTCGCCTATGGGGATTTTTAAGTAGCGAAGTTTGGCACCATTCCACGAGCGTGTGCAATTTTAAATGGTGACATGTTAGGTATCTATTTACTCAGCATAACTTCATCTTTCACAATATGGAAAAACATTAGGCTAACTTTACTGTTTTTTTTATATATATATAATGTTTTGGGGTTCTATGTAATTTTCTAGCAAATAGATTATGATTTTTACATGTAGGAGAGAAATGTCAGAATTGGCCTGGGTGCTCCTGAAGGTGTTCCATGCATGTTGGGCCTCTGTATGTGGCCACGCTGTGTAAAAGTCTCACACATGTGGTATCACCATACTCGGGAGTAATAGCAGAATGTGTTTTGGGGTGTAATTAGTGGTATGCATATGCTGTGTGTGAGAAATAACCTGCTATTATGACAATTTTGTGAAAAAAAAATAAAAAAAAAATCTTGATTTTGCAAAGAATTGTGGGAAAAAATTACAACTTCAAAAAACTCACCATGCATCTTTCTAAATACCTTGGAATGTCTTCTTTCCAAAAAGGGGTCATTTGGAGGGTATTTGTACTTTTCTGACATGTTAGGGTCTCAAGAAATTAGATAGGCCGTCAGTACTTCAGGTGTGATCAATTTTCAGATATTGGCACCATAGCTTTTGGACTCTATAACTTTCACAAAGACCAAATAATATACAACAATTTGGGTTATTTTTACCAAAGATATGTAGCGGTATAAATTTTGGCCAAAATATATGAAGAAAAATTACTAATTTGCAAAATTTTATAACAGAAACTAAGAAAAATGCATTTTTTTACAGAATTTTGGTCTTTTTTCTTTTATAGCGCAAAAAATAAAGAACCCAGCGGTGATTAAATACCACCAAAAGAAAGCTCTATTTGTGTGAAAAAAGGACAAAAATTTCATATAGGTACAGTGTAATTGTCATTCAAAATGTCAGAGCACTGAAAGCTGAAAATTGGTCTGGTTATTAAGGGGGTTTAAGTGCCCAGTGGTCAAGTGCTTAACAGAAATGGTCTTACATGCCCCACCCCAACTCTGCAAGTTTTTATGACGACAATTGTTATGAAGGGTATGGCTGTTACTCGGCTATGCCAGTAGAGAGCACTGCACTGGGAGTGCAGTAAGCAGAATCTTCCCAGCAAAGTCAGTCACAAATCATACCATGCAGGAATATAAGTCTAAAAAGAGATAAAACGTGAGATACTTCACTTTGGCTTTAACTATCTCTTTAACCAGGGTGATAAATACCTTTTAGCACTAACTGTTTTATGAAAATGATGGAATTTTAATTAGTGGCCCTCTAAACCTCACGGGTACTTTACCAGCTTGAATTGCCCAATGTTACTTCCACTATGCTGTGTTCACCAGCTAAACAAACACTTTCCAATTCAGCATACTTTACCCATGATGAGATACATGTTCAACCTGCAATCTTTGCTGAAGTACAGCGGAAATGTCAAGAAAATAAACATGATTTAAGTAAGGAAAGGAAACTGCAGGTGGAAAATAAGCTGAAACAAAGGCACCAGATCTGCGTCTCCTGGGTGAAATTTGTCAAGTTGGGACATAGTAAATACAAAATAAATGAACCTTTGTCATTCTGACAGATATGATTACAGCTAGCAGCAAACTGATGTAAGGCAAAACTTCCTATTCAGAGCAGAGAAGGGATATCTGGCCCATGGGACCCATTTATGCTTGAAGGACTTAACACAGTCCCACCCAGCTATTCTGCTGTGAATCCTGACAAATTGTGGAAGACTCTCTGGGGGCACTGCTTAATATAAAAACTGGGGACCATATTGCATACTAGTGTGGTCCCCACAGGTAGATCTGATTATTTAAACTGAAAGGTGTAATTAAATCTGTCCATTTTATTATGTGCAGCCTGTCACATTACCATTAGTGGCATTTGTAAAGCATGCCTTTTGTGTGGCCCTGTATCTCTACTGCTAATAAATCATTTTTACCGCAGGAGTAAACGGCGTAGGCTTTATTGGACGAGCATAGATTGTGTTGTTTTCAGCAGTCATTACACAAAACCAAATATTGCTTATTGACAGGCAAAATAAATTAAGTAAAGTTTATATAAATTCTCATAGATAAATAAAAATAAATAGATTAATAAATGCAAATAAATACATAAATTAATGTGTACATACACAGGGTAATAGTTTATCTATCTTTATATATATATATATATATATATATATATATATATATATATATATATATATATATAAATAAATCAAGCATACATTTATATATAAATGTATGAATAAATTGTATATAAACGTATTTATTTAGATCTTTAAATTTGTATTTATTATCAGGCTAATGCTGCAAGGACTGTGAGTGCCTCACCCATCACCCGTGTATATAACATTATGTCATGATTATGTCATACATGTATATGTTATGTATTTACGGCATATATTGTTAAAAAGATACATGTATGCTCACATATTTATATACTCTCCAGTAGTTTATGAATATCTTAATAAATATAGACTAAGAACCATACAAGGTGTCAGCCATTATGATAAAGTTTGCAACTGTTTCATATATATATATAATAGGGGAGATTTACTATAACTAGTGCACAAAAAATTTGGTGCAGCTGTGCATAGTAACCAATCAGCTTCTAACTTATACATCAAATTCTATGTACACCAATTTTAGTGAATTAACCCCAATGTGACATAATGATGACTTCAGAAACTCTATAGTATTCCCGTGTAAAAATATGTGCATTGCAATTATATCTACAATTATATCTACAGAAAATATTCAGCTATATCATCAATGCATAATTAATATTATTTAGAAACTATGATATAATAGGATGATATACACCATAATCATGACTGGTTTCCTAATTTAATCAGAAACTATATAATATTATCATGAAATGTTGTTTGCGATTTTATAACATTTATAGCGATACCATAATTACATAGATTCTAAACTATGATGTAAGGGGATGAGATGTATCATAAGCATGACTTATTTCCTAATTAATCAGAAAATATATAGTATCCTCGGACCTCATGTAAAGATATAATATGTGCTGCACATATATAACTATACCATTAATACATCATTTTCATTATGTATAAACCATTTTATATTAGGATGATCTATACCATAAGCCTGCCTGCTGTCCTGGATCCACTTAGAGATGTTATATAATCCATGTATCTCTGAATTCTGCTAACTTGCTGCATTGCTATGCACACACTGTAGCACAGGCTGTCCTCTACACTCTGGTAGTGCACAGGTCGGGAAGGTTTTGTTCAGCAGTGAAGTGGTTAAGCAGGCACCATCCAGCAGATCTGGCTCTGCTCTGCCTCCTCCTCGCCTGGCTTGCTCTGAGATGCTATAAAATACAGTATAGCATGCACAGAGCTCAGACTGAGACAGGCAGGGAATCACAAGTCAGCTTCACGTGGAGAGGATCTGTGTGGAGCCATTTACCTTATTACAAGTGCCAGGACTGAGCTCATGTCTCTCTGCCAGGGGGGAGTGATCAGCTGCAACATGAGACTACAGGGATCCCCCTATAAAATATCTACCACCGTAACAGTAAACTATTAAGAGAACCCCTGGTATTGACAGGCTGTGATCCCTTGCACTTTATTAGCTGTCACCATCCATTGACTTGCTCCATCCTAGCCTGCCTGACTCTGCTTCTGCCAGGGGAGCAGCTCTCTTCCTCTGCACTCAGCTCAGCCTTCCCATCACCCAGGACTCTGTTTATTCCCATCGGATCATAAACTTTTCCCCTCCTAGCTGAAGATCTCCTTGTGCCAGCCTTGTACAATGGGAGCTGGGGAGTTCAGGATGTGGATGGTTTTAGCTGTCAGCTTGATCAACGGTAAATTGATTTCACCATCATTCTGCATTCCATCCTATTCATCTATATTAGCTGTTCCATAACACTTCCATCCTATCTGCATGTTGTAGACACTGGCTGTGTATGTAGTGCCCTGGTCATTGCCTATTTTGAAAGCACTTGCTGTATCCCTAGGAATTATTGATACCCTGTTACATGTTACTGTATATTGACAGATTGCAGAGTGAGTGCTGATCATGCTTTTCTCTTGAAGTGTCCTTACAAGGAGAGTACCAGAGAAAGCTCTACAAGGAATTACTGAAGAATTATAATCCTCTGGAGAGACCGGTAGCCAATGATTCCCATCCTCTCACTGTCTACTTTGGAATGAGTCTAATGCAGATCATGGATGTTGTAAGTAAAAACGATTCTGATGCCAATGTTCAATACAATCTGCTTTATATTCAGAAAGGTTCTTGGGATATGGGGTCGGGGGAGGACAGTCATCCACTTATCTCTTTTTAGAATAATGTTTGGATTATAATCCTGTACCATTATTCACAGATTGTTGAAATGCAGGTTTGTTTCGCTGAGCTTGGAAAAGAAATGGAAAAAATGCTGAGGGATCTTAAGTGGGATTTACTGTAAGCTTGCTTAATGTAGAATTTAGTAAGCAATATGCAGCACATCAGCTTATAAATGACAGGCTTTTACCCTGTGAAGCTATATCCCATTGATATGTATAGTTTATTTTTATGGTAGAAGTTGGGCAGGTGGAGAAGAGTATGGAACATTTTTTCAACTGCCATTATTTAAATGTCAGTTATATTGTGAAACATAACTTAAATCTTCAAACCACTTCTACAATGTTATGCCTAAACATGTATCATTATAATTTCTAGGAATGTGTATATTCTGTAATGTTTAAACACCAGGCAGAAAACATGCCCATTGTTTTTGATGAGTATATTGCAAAACATTACCAAACTATATAATGAAATACATTTGGCAGAATGATCTACAACATCCTAAAAGATTGCAGGGCAATCCAAATCAATAAGTTAGTAAAGCTATCTCACACCTTGATTCACTTACATAGTGGCTACACAGGTGGCCTCATGCTGTTCAGTAAATATTTCGAAAAGTTATATTTGTTATATTTCCTAAAGTATATTTCAGAAAATTAAGTAGTAAATCTGTGTTCATCTGGCATCTGGTTGTAGAATATTTTATAACTTCTAGGAATGTATATATTCTGTAATGAATAAACACTTGACAGAAAACATGCCCATTGCTTGTGATTAGTATAATGAAAAACACTACCCAACTATATAATGAAATACATTTGGCAGAATGATCTACAACATCCCAAAAGATTTCAGGGCAATCCAAATCAATAAGTCAATAAAGTTGTTTCAAACCTTGATTGACTTACATAGTGACTATGCAGGTGGCCTCATGCTGTTTGATAAATGTGTACTGGTATTTTTAAAGTATATTTCAGAAAGTTAAGTAGTAATTCCAAGTTCATCTGGTTACAGAATTTCTTGCATTATTTCAGAATTTATAGAATTACAGAACATTATAATCAAAGGATTATACAAACTAAACTATTTATACAGTTTTGTCTGTCATTTGGAACATTCTGACCATGTGTTGTAGGTACAGGCAGTAAACCAAAGACATAAATAAATAAATAAATAAAACTTCTGACTTATCATATTAAAAAAAAAAAAAATGGCAGGCCATTTATTTTAACCTTTTCAAGTCTTATATGCAAATAGTGTACATTTTGTTTGAAGTGTCAAGAATTAAATTCTACAGTATGAATCAGTTCAAACATATTTTTGAATATATGCCTTCCTACTTTTATTAAACTGTTGCTTGGTTCTGAAATCATACTTATTTGCCTGAAATTAGGTTTCCCTAAAGACATGACAAAGTTGCATAAGGGCAGACATTAAGTAGAAGCCTGGCTGAGAAAGAGGGTATCCCCATTTCTAATGTATGCAGTGAGATGAACATTGATACCTGTACTGCTTCATGGGTAGAAGCAGTTCAGCTATTCATGTTTATATCATAGACTGACTGTCCTTATGTGATTAAAAATGTGTAAAATTGCCTATATACTACTTACTGATCTTTCTCAAAAGGTCTGTTCACCCACATAGGGTTCTCTTGGGTACTCTTGTATGGTTTGTAGACCTTCAAATCAGCTGTAGCATGTACAAGGCGGTCTCACTCTCTCTGTTGGGCTTTTGATGTATTATAAAAGGTGAGCAGGGGGAATTGGAATGTCCATTTTGTAGCAGCAGGAATAATTTTCTGAAGGAATCTGCAACTTTGCCATCTGGCTCTGATCTGTGCCTGCTCGCCTAACATTATCC
The DNA here is from genome assembly GCA_037952925.1 of Lithobates clamitans. Classification (NCBI taxonomy): domain Eukaryota; kingdom Metazoa; phylum Chordata; class Amphibia; order Anura; family Ranidae; genus Lithobates; species Lithobates clamitans. Next base: position 1,050,691 of record JBBGZY010001608.1, on the reverse strand, counting down.
TGCTTATAGGCTCTCGTTATCATACCGGACTAGGGTCTGCTTTATACTCATGCTTGCTTGTCTATAAGGGATTACTTCCTTACCTGGGATACAGGATTGCCCTTACCCAGGGTATATTTGAGGCCCCTTATGGTACTTTATTTCATGGTCTAGGTATATGTGCCCTAGAGCTGGTGGACAGTTTTGGGTACAATGTTTATGTATAATTTCTATCCCGCTATTTGGGTATATCTTTAGGAGAATTAATAAGGGCTAAATCCCTGTGGTGCCCAAACTTGTGTACCACCATCTCCACACAACCGGTCACTATACTATGTTTAATACCTATGGTTGAGTGCTGTCTGCCTGGTTAAGTGGCTGGGAGCTGAAAATTCCAATGCACTATTTCCAATGCACACATTCCTGTAGAAATTGCTGTGCATATAAGTGGGTGCTGAAGCAACCATCGTCTGGAACCATTTATATTCAGGGCAAGAGAATGTCACCAGCAAACCAAGGATCTCCAGAGCTAGCCCAAAGCTTTATTCAGCGATCACATTATTACAGCAGATTGCAAAGGGGTCCTGCGTGGCTCCGAAACGTTGAAATCTGCTATAACTATGTGATCACTGAATAATGCTTTGGACTTGCTCTGGAGATCCTAGGTGTGTTGGTGACATTCTCTTACTTTGGCTGGGAGTCTGGACTATTTGTTTTATATAACAGCAATGTCATTATTGTAATGGTGTAAGGTGGAGGTTTATTTCTCAGCTTTGATATGTCATTATATTTATAGTAAAGTGCATCTTTGGGTTACACTGTGTTTGCTCTAACTTGAAACCTTTTTTTGGTGGGCTGCCCTAACCTCCCTTTTGTGGCATTGGAATTGGAAACAGAGCCAGGAATTATGGCTTTATTACATTGTAGAAAACTCAGCCCTCCAGATTCATCCCATAGCTATAAATATTGCTTCTGGGTAGATTGATCATTCAATTCAAGATAACGCTTTTCAGAAGGGGTTGGGGGCTTTGGCTGTAAAGTACTTCTGGCTTACATGCATTTATAGAGTTTATAGAGTTTAGCAATTTTTCAAAACACCCCTCATAAGGTAAGGCATAACCTTTAGTGGGTGAAAGTTTCAACACATGTTTCAAAATGTCAGTCATTTGAACTATGAACTAAAAGTTATGGTGTTTAACTATGAACTAAACGTTATGGTGTACCCAACTGAGCAATGCCGCTAAATATTCTTCAAGATTTTTTTAGCATTTTGATCCTTGTCTGGTGTCACTATCAAACTCAAGATAAAACTGTTTGATGTGTAAGGAACATCAGTTATTTTATCTAGGGGATAAAAGTTATGTTTTTACAAAGCATGAGGTCCTTAAATGTGCCATTAAATCTTGAAATATCTGTAAATTCAACTGCATTTGTTTTTGAATGCAGCTCCTCTCAGCTTTCGGTTTTCTTAAACTTCTACACTTAACATTGCCTATATGGTAGCATTGGGCTGATTATTTGAAATGGCAGTAACATCTACATGGTTTGATTGACCTAAACACTTTTTGCATGTCAGAGAATAGAAATATGAAAATTTTGGGGCAATTTATTAAAACCACCGAGGGATGCTGTAAATTAACTCTATAGTCTAACGTTTGTCTTAAAAAATTAGACAGATTTACTGTAGGCTCACAGATTATCTATTAGCTGAATGTAGTACTGTTAAAGTTAAAAACATGATCTAGTAAACATATGGGAATCTGCTAGAGGTTAAATACAGTTTTAGAAATTATGATAATTGTGACAGAGAATAGTGCAGAATTTTTAGAGATTTTTTTTGGAACTTGAAATTATGTGAAGTTATGCTGTACCCAACTGAGCAATGCCACTAAATATAAAAAAAAAACAAACAAAAAAAAACATTCAGTTAAGTTATTTTCACACAACATTTGCATTTGACAGTATTCATGCCATGGCAAGTTTACCCAGTTGTTTTGTTCATCAGCTGTTCAGTCTTTTTTTTCGAGAGGTTGCTAGAAATAACACTTCCGCTGCTACGGACTATGGTTGCAGACTTTAATCACATCATATCTTAGGTAAAGCAACAGTTCCTCAATCTGTTTTCAAAATGTGGCACTTCTATTCCTTTAGGTACTTTTTTTCTAAGGAAAGAAAAGTCCTTTAGTAACTTTACTATACACAGCTGTATAATGTTGTTCTTCTTATGCGGTGCATTTATTTTTCATACTATACATTAGAGGAGTTTTTTATGTAAGCTTTCATGCTTGTCCAAGTTTATAAGCTAAATATAAAAATATAAAAAGGAGCCATGGGATGCCACAGAACTATCGCAGCCATTCTGTTTTCTTGATATTAGGTAAAGTAGTGATAGGCCATGTTTATTTGCTAATGTATTTTACCATAATAAGCTGACATTCGGGATGACTTTGTGTTCTCCCTTTTCTCCTCTACTACAATAAACATGCCTGTTCAGGCCATCTAAATTTGTTTTCTTGGAAAGATCTTTTAGAAGAGAGATCTTTTGTTATTTGGATTGTGCCTGCACAGCCAACCAATCTCTAATGTGTTTTTTTTAAAGTTAGTCTAGCGTTAAATCTGAACTTCAGGCAGGTATAAAGAAATTACCAATTAATGCATTTAAGTATCCAATAACAATTGAATGCAATTTTAAATGGAACTAATGTTTGCGGCTTGATTTGATTTGGTATCTGCCTTTTGTAATTCCCTGTATAGCAGCATAGAATGGGGGACAGAGAGGCAGTCCTTGGAGCCAATAGGGTGTATGACATGTACATGTGCTGACAAGCAATATGTTGACCAAAGGAGAATTCGAAGTGAGCTGAGGAAAAAGCTGTTGTCGCTTCTTCTCCTCCCAATCATAGCTTTGGGGCAGGGACGTGACCTATTAGTATAGCTTAACTGCTAGGAAGGTAAAGTGATAAAAGCTCTGGTAAGCAGAATACGTAGAACTGGTTTTCAACTTATTTTATCCTCACACTACAAAACTCCAAACTATTAAAGAAGAAGTCTAATTTATTTTTTATTACATTGTTCTGTTCCCAAGGGGACAACGTACATCTAGTACTTTGTCCCATCTTCCTATGTGCTTTGCAAAGCTGGGTATGTGGTCAGACAGGGTGCCCACCTTCCCCCTATGACCCCAATGCAGAGAGCAAGAAATGGCTGCATTGATAGCTAGTGGTCATCTCGAAGGCAAGGACAGTAGCAGGGACGCAAGAACCAACATATTGGCTGGAGAGAGCACAATAATCTGAAAAAAAGAAAGGGCAAGGACATGTCTTAAATAGGAAGTTCATGGGAGGAGCAAAAAGGTCAAGGTTCAACAGAGACAAGGTATAAAGCAGGAATGTCCACAGGACCAGACAGGGAGTTGTCCAGCATTTCAGGCACAGCACAGCAAGAGCCAAAGCCAAGCACAGCAGAGGTTCCAGGTAAAGATCTGGAACTCAACAACTGGCAAAATGAATGTAGAAGGATGAAAGGCTGATATGCCTCCCAACATTCCTTTTGGCGCTTGTTTTGGGCAAGTGCTTGGAGATAACTGCTAGCTATCAATACAGACGCCTCCCTGCTAGCTACATTTTTGAATGGCTGTGGAGGAAGGTGGGTATTTTCTCCAACTGTTTAAAATATATAAGGAACAGAACAGCACCAATGATGTTTTAAAGATTTTTATAAAAATTCCATAAAGAAGCCAACCCACTAAATGGGACATAGAAAGTCCCTCTTTATCGGGGAGATAAAATTTCACTTTGAAAAGAATACCTAATCATGTGCAAGAAAAAAACAAAACAAAACAAAAACACTTTTGATTGCACATGATTGGATGATTTAAGTCAGCAAACTTCACCTCATTCACTAGGCTCTGGGAAAAATTCCCTTGCAAAACTGAACAGTTTATTTGTCTTTCAGTAAATCAACCTCTATTCCATTAACGAGACTGCCATGCTGGAGACTGCATCATGTTACCAGAGACTGCTCTGCTGTCAGAGAGGCTGTTAGAGATGCTGACCTATCAGAGACAATTTCATGATAGATACTTTCATATTAGAGATGCTATTAAGTTTGAAATACTACCATGATGGAGAGTCTTTATTATGTTAGATAGGTGTTCCCTCTTATAGATGTTGCTATATTAGAGATGTTTCCATGTTAGACACTGCCTTTTTAGAGATTGTGCCATACTAAAGACATAATGCGGTATTAGAGACATCAACAGGCTAGACAGTTTAATGTGGCACAGGTATTTAAGTTTATTTACATTTTTTTTTAACGTGGGGTTGCTTTAATTTTTGGATCACTTTTTTGGTGTAGATGCAGTTTAAATTCCTGTCACATTAACAAGCTCCCATCTACCCTTGCACTGATAAATTCCAATCTTGACACATACAGTCATTGCTGGTTTAGGGACAATATTAATGTTCCTGGAGATTTAAATCTGCTAGTTCATGAAATATTGAGAGTGCATGTATGTATATTATACATTATTAAATAAGATGGTGGATATCGGAGAAGTTCAAACATGATGTTTTCTATGATTTTTGACATGTGCACATTTTGAAAAGGTTATTATGGATATCTGCGCATTTTTAAAAGGTTTGGATTAAGTCATCCATTTTTCAAATGTCTTTGATTAGACATGTCATATTGACTACAGTGGTCAGTACATCTCATGTGTCATAAGCGTTATTGCAATATGCACCGTTTAAAGCAAATTTATCTTACATAGTTGACGTATTTGTCAATAAATGTATACCTTGAGTAGACTATAAATTGCATTGTATTGGTAATGTTAATTTTTTTCATGGGAAATGTCAACTGTAAAGTTCCCCATTAAATTCCCTGTAAACGAAATCTCAAGATAAAATATTGTGCCTGTGGTGAATGCTAAGACACACCTTTACTAAGCATAGCACTTGAAGGCACAGAGAATAGGTGCCAAAGATGGCCTGTTTATTTGAATGATGACTATTTCTGTATGATTTGATGATAGGAAGTGTCAAATTGAGCACTATACAATTATTTCAAAGTTCAACTTTCTAAAGATAAAAAACTTATTTTCACCTAATGTATGCCCTACCTCATCACATAAACTAGATTTATGTATATACTTGTGCCTTTTTTCTATTTTTTTGAATGAATGATTTGTATTTCAGCATACCAGTCCTTAGATGCAGTGGTTACAATTATTTTCTTTTTTCAACTTTTTCCCCTTATTTTCACCTAGTGATTCTTCCAGTGACACACACTTACCAGTCCTAGAGGAACAGCACCAGCTCACTCTTCTGTATCAGGACAACAAAACAAGATAGGACTATAGAACCCCACTGCTCTCATTTTTTCCATAATATGAGGGAAGAATATAGAGAGCTGTGGTTCTGTAGTCATCATCAATTCAACTGATAACAGAACAGCACATGCAGATTGTGAAGGACGTTATGAGCCCAAAAGTTTGATAGGTATTTTTTAACGTACCATACAAATATAACAAAATTATTTTCAATGTGTTTGCAAGACCAAAAGGGACCAAATGGGTGAGGTTTAGTGCTAGGGATTACATACACTTTAAGTAGTATTGCTGCTAAAATTCTTAAGTCAGCTAAGATTCACTCCAGATAAAGCACGTTTTTTTTCTTCTCAGTTACTAGTCAGAAAATAATTAATGATATATAAAATAACCTTTAAAAGGTAAAAGAATGATACGTGGAAACCAATCAAAGAACCATTTATAGACTTATTTTCAAATGATTTGTTTGTTGATGAAATATTATTGTTGGTGTGCTTGCAGATCAGCTTTAAATGCCATGGTTGAATTTGGAAACATATATGTGTACAATATTTGCTTTCAAGTTTAATTGCAGACATTTTTTATGTTTGTTTTAATAGAGTGGATAGGATTAGAATCTCCCTCAGGTTTTGATTGCTGTCTGTGTCCTTGTTCAGGTGACAGTCCCTCATTTCCTCTGCGATTCAGGCCATTTGAAAAAAAATGCAAGGGGAAGGTTCCCATGCAGGATAAAGACAGGGATAAAAATGTGACACAACATCAAGTTCCTCTCTGTGCTGCCATTTTTTTAATTACCATTAATGAACAGATTACCTTTTACTTCTTATTTCGGTGAACAGTCCTATGCACAATCTTCCGACTTGGCTGTTTCAAGTGAACACAAGCTTGCCAGTTTTAGCTGGGGTGTTTACAGAGATATCATTTTGAGAATATTGGAGGATGTCTGTGATCTACCATCTTTGGGGTAGGTAAAAATTAAAGCTTTGTTTAGGAAGAAAGAAATTAGTCAGAGAACACCTCTTTAAAGGGAATTTGCCAACACACAAGTTCACCCACGGAGACAGTGGTCCTGACTTAAGCAGCGTCCTCCTGGTAGTCGGCCCCATGCTTTGCTTTAGGGTTTACAGCTTTAGGTTTTACAACAATGGACACCAACAGCAGCCTCACCCAGCACCATCCATTTTCAGAGGATGTCCCCATTTTAGGGTTAGGAGAATGAAGATTTCATACAATGAAAGCATTTTAACCATTTACTAAATGCAATAGTACATTCATTAAGGTTGAAAATGATATAGAGAACATAAGTAAGAGGAGAGCTAAGTTGAGGAGCCCATACCTTTCGGGGGGCTTGCCAGAGCCCTACCTCTCATGCAAAGGGGATGTGAGTAGTCTCAATAGTCTTGCACCTTTCGTCCTGTCAGAAACCATGAATCAGACTGAGACAGAAGTACAGTTAAATCTCACTTGTTTAATAATATTAAAAAAGGTAAACAGAGTAAACATAGTCAAAACATAGTTCAGGAACCGGAACGGATAGTCAGACAAGCCAAAACGTCAGGGAGCCAGAGATGAGTGTAGTAGAACAGCAAGCAGGATCTGAACCCAGAAGGAATATCAGCCAAGCAAGTCTTTAACAGGAACTCAGGAGAGCATCTCTAGAGATGTGACCAAGGCTAAGGTAGAGATCATCAGGGCTGGATGGCTTAAGTAGGCAGGACTGACGAGCAGGATATCATCAACAGGTGAGTCATTGTGGGGAGATAGGAGCTAGCAATTAGCCAACAGCTGAGCGGACAGATCAGAGAAGGAAGGGCTGAGCCCAGCCCTGACAGTACCCCCTCCTCAATGACCCCTTCCCCCTGGAGGACCACAAGGCTTGAGGGGAAAGCATCTATGGAAATCACGAGGAGGACTGGGGCATGTACATCTGAGGATGAGACCTAATGCCGCGTACACACGGTCGGACTTTTCGTCTACAAAAGTCCGACAGCCTGTCCGACAGACTTTCGACGGACTTTTGTCGGACTTTTGTCAGACTTGCGGCAGACTTTCTTACGAATGGACTTGCCTACATACGATCACACAAAAGTCCGAAGGATTCATACGTGATGACGTACACCGGACTAAAATAAGAAAGTTGATAGCCAGTAGCCAATAGCTGCCCTAGCGTGGGTTTTTGTCCGTCGGACTAGCACACAGACGAGTGGATTTCTGGGTCTGGCGTAGTTACAACGTAAAGATTTGAAGCATGTTTCAAATCTAAAGTCCATCAGATTTGAGACTGGAAAAGTCTGCTGAAAGTCCGGGGAAGCCCACACATGATCGGATTGTCAGCCAGCTTTAGTCCGTCGACGTCCGTCGGACTTTTGTAGACGAAAAGTCCGACCGTGTGTACGCGGCATAAGAGTTACATAGTTACATAGTTTGTAAGGTTGAATAAAGACACCAGTCCATCCAGTTCAACCTGAGTTAGTGTGAGTGCATGTCTACAATTGTCCCCATCCCTATACATTATGTCTCATTAAGATGCTCCTCTATTATTATTATTTTTATTTAAGGTACCCATATAGCGCTGTCAATTTATGCAGCGCTCCAAACATACATTGCATACTAATATTGGTCCCTACCCTCAAGGAGCCCACAATCCAAGGTCCCCAACTCACATTCATATACTAGGGCCATTTATTTTTTGGACAGAAGCCAATTAACCTACCAGCATGTCTTTGGAGTGTGGGAGGAAAATGGAGTACCCCGAGAAAACCCATGCAGGCACAGGAAGAACATGCAAACTCCAGACAGGTAGTGTCGTGGTTAAAATTCAAACCATGAAGTCGGAGGTTGCGAGATGACAGCCAGACCCTGTCCCCAACCTGGTAGGAAGGCGCAGGCAGGTGTCTGCAGTCAGCATGGAGTCTGTACCTATAATTATCATGTCGCAAAGCCACCTGGACTTGTGCCCATGTGGAACGAAGACCACAGAGATGCTCCTCTAACGCTGGAATACTCCGTGGAAAAAATGGGTCAGGCAACATGGAGTTCACCATAAACGGGGACAATCGGGAAGCAGAATTCAAGGAACTATTGTGAGCAAACTCCGCCAACGGTAAGAGGTCTGACCAGTTGTTATGATGGACAGAAATATAGCAACATAGGAATTGCTTCAAGGACTGATTGGCTCATTCTGTGGCCCCATTAGACTGCGGGTGATATGCAGAGTCTGGATGAGCCGAACACCCCCTAGTTCGGTTTGCAGCAGAACATGCGAACAGGCAAAAAATTTGTTCAAACACGCGAACACCGTTAAAGTCTATGGGACACGAACATGAACAATCAAAAGTGCTAATTTTAAAGGCTAATATGCAAGTTATTGTCATAAAAAGTGTTTGGGGACCTGGGTCCTGCCCCAGGGGACATGTATCAGTGAAAAAAAAGTTTTAAAAATGACAGTTTTTTCGGGAGCAGTGATTTTAATAATGCTTAAAGTGAAACAATAAAAGTGAAATATTCCTTTAAATTTTGTACCTGGGGGTGTCTATAGCATGCCTGTAAAGTGGCACATTTTTCCCGTGTTTAGAACAGTCCCTGCACAAAATGTCATTTCTGAAGGAAAAAAGTCATTTAAAACTACTCGCAGGTATAATGAATTGTCGGGTCCCGGCAATACAGATAAAAGTCATTGAAAAAAAGAGCATGGGATCCCCCAGTCCATTACCAGGCTCTTTGGGTCTGGTATGAATATTAAGGGGAACCTCGAACCAAAATTTAAAAAAAATGGCGTGGGGGTCCCCTCAAAAATCCATACCAGACCCTTATCTGAGCACGCAACCTGGCAGGCTGCAGGAAAAGGGGGGGAAGAGAGAATGCCCCCCCTATCCTGAACTGTACCAGGCCACATGCCCTCAACATGGGGAGGGTGCTTTGGGGTAGCCCCCAAAGCACCTTGTCCCCATGTTGATGGGGACAAGGGCCTCATCCCCACAACCCTTGCCCGGTGGTTGTGGGGATCACCGGGCGGGGGGCTTATCGGAATCTGGAAGCCCCCTTTAATAAGGGGACTCCCAGATCCTGGCCTCCCTGTGTGAAATGGTAATGGGTACATTGTACCCGTACCATTTCACAAAAAAGTGTCAAAATGTTAAAAGAAAAACAAGACACACCTTTGGGACAAGTCCTTTATTAAAAAATAAAAAAATAAAAATGTCCCACGAAGTCCATTCATCTTCTTCTATGGCTCCGCCGACACAACGAAAGATAAAATTAAAAAAATCCGCCACCGATCCGCCTCCACATAGTTACATAGTTACATAGTTACATAGTTAGTCAGGCTGAAAAAAGACACAAGTCCATCCAGTTCAACTATAAAAAAAAAAAAAAAAATATCGTACAATCCAATAGACCCAATTCTATACCCACAGTTGATCCAGAGGAAGGCAAAAAAACCCAGCAGAGCATGCTCCAATTTGCTACAGCAGGGGAAAAAAATCCTTCCTGATCCCCCAAGAGGCAATCGGATTTTCCCTGGATCAACTTTACCTATAAATGCTAGTACCCAGGTATATTATGTACATTTAGGAAAGAATCCAGGCCTTTCTTAAAGCAATCTACTGAGCCGCCCAGAACCACCTCTGGCGGGAGTCTATTCCACATTTTCACAGCTCTTACTGTGAAGAAACCTTTCCGTATTTGGAGATGAAATCTCTTTTCGTCCAGTTGTAAAGAGTGCCCCCTTGTCCTCTGTGTTGACCGTAAAGTGAATAACTCAACACCAAGGTCACTATATGGACCCCTTATATATTTGAACATGTTGATCATATCCCCCCTTATTCTCCTCTTCTCAAGAGTGAATAAATTCAGTTCCTCTAATCTTTCCTCATAGCTGAGCTCCTCCATGCCTCTTATCAGTTTGGTTGCCCTTCTCTGCACTTTCTCCAGTTCCCCGATATCCTTTTTGAGAACTGGTGCCCAAAACTGAACTGCATATTCCAGATGAGGTCTTACTAATGATTTGAACAGGGGCAAAATCATATCTCTCTCTCTAGAGTCCATACCTCTTTTAATACAAGAAAGGACTTTGCTCGCTTTGGAAACCACAGCTTGGCATTGCATGCTATTATTGAGCTTATGATCTACCAAAACCCCCAGATCCTTCTCCACTACGGATTCCCCCAGTTGTACTCCCCCTAGTATGTATGATGCATGCATATTCTTAGCCCCCAAGTGCATAACTTTACACTTCTCAACATTAAACCTCATCTGCCACATAGATGCCCAATCAGACAGTGCATTGAGGTCAGCTTGTAAATTGGAGGCATCCTGTAAGGAGGTTATTCCCCTGCATAGCTTGGTGTCATCTGCAAAGACAGAAATGTTACTTTTGATCCCAGACCCAATCCACGGGAGGCACCCGCCATATGATGCTTCAGCGCCGATGAGAGTTTTTTTAACTGAGGGCGGGGCCACGCGATGACGTACACGGGTGACCCCACCCCCCTCTGACGCACAGGGACTTCCCAATAGATTCCCCATGGTGTCAGACTGGGGCGAGGCCACCCGGGTACGTAAACGTAAGGGTACGTAAACCTGAAGAGTCTGGTATGGATTTTGAGGGGGACTCCTACACCATTTTTTTAGAAAAATTTGGCGCAGGGTTCCCCTTTACATCCATACCAGACCTTAAGGGCTCGGTATGAAATTTGGGGGGACCCCCACGCAATTTTAAAAAATTTTTTGGTTCGGGGTTATCCTTAATATTCATACCAGACCCAAAGGGCCTGGTAATGGACTGGGGGGATCCCATGCTCTTTTTTTCAATTACTTTTATCTGTATTGCTGGGACCCAGGTCCCCAAACACTTTTTATGACAATACCATGCATATAAGCCTTTAAAATTAGCACTTTTGATGTCTCCCATAGACTTTTAAAGGGTGTTCCGCGGCTTTCGAATTTTCTGCGAACACCCCAAATTGTTCGCTATTCGGCGAACACCTTACTCGAACATCGGGCTCATCCCTAATGCAGAAGAGAAAGCAAGCTGAATTGTGCACAAAAGGCTCGCCAGAACCGGGACACAAGCTGACAACCCCTGTCCGAGACAATGACCTTGGGTAGCCCATGTAAGCGAAAGATCTCCCAAGCAAAAATGGAAGCCAATTCCTTAGAAGTGGGCAACTTCTTAAGTGGAATAGAATGAGACATTTTCAAGAACTGGTCAACCACCGGTAAACCACTGTCTGTGTTGCCCTGGGAGTTGGGTAACTCCACAAAGAAATCCATAGACAGGTGGGTCCAAGGCCTCTCTCCATTGGGTATGGGTTGTAGGAGGCCCACTGGAAGGTGTTTTGGAGTCTCACTCTGAGCACACATGGAACAGGCAGCTACGAAGGCAGTTACATCAACACGTAGACTAGGTCACCAGAATGGCTGGGAAATGGCCCAAAAGAGTTGATTCTTCCTAGGGTGGCCAGCAGCCTTGGGAGAATGGAAAGTCTGGAGCACGGCAGTACAGAGACTCTCTGGGACAAAGCAGCGGTCACAAGGTTTCTCAGGAGGAACATGAACCTGGCCAGCAAGAATTTTGTCACCCAAAGGTGAGGTGAGATTGGTGTAAACCGTAGCCAGAATACGATCAGGGGGAATCACAGGAACTGTAACCGACTCCATCATGGAAGTGGAGGAAAATTGTCGTGACAAAGCGTCAGCCCTTACATTCTTAGTACAGGATAAGAATGAGACAATGTAATTGAAACTAGACAAGAAAAGGGCCCATCGCGCCCTTCTGGGAGAGAGGCGTTTAGCCTCAGACAAGAAAGTGAGATTCTTAAGGTCAGTAAGAATGAGAACCAGCACAGTGGTACCTTCAAGCGGATGTCTATATTCTTTGAGGACTAAAATGATCGCTAACAGCTCTCTGTCACCAATCTCGTAATTGCACTCCGCTGGTGACAATTTCTTGGAAAAGTAGCCACAAGGTTGCATAGCGCTCTCAGAGGTAAGATGTTGAGACAGAAGGGCCCAACTCCAGTCTCAGAAGCATCAACCTCAAGGATAAAAAGTAACATAGGATCAGGATGTGCCAACACAGGAGCAGAAACAAAGGCAGCCTTGAGACTCTCAAAGTCCTTAATGGACTCCGGAGACCAACACTGTGGGTTACCGTCCTTTCTGGTCATATCAGTCAGGGGCTTGACCAGAGATGAGAAGCTACGAATAAACTTCAGATAATAGTTGCAAAGCCAAGAAAACACTGCAGAGAACGTAAACCCACAGGTCGGGGCCACTATAGGACTGCTGAAAGTTTCTCTGGGTCCATCGAAGCACACGACAGACATCTGTGTGGTGGCTCTCCAGGGACTTGGAAAATATGAGGATATCATCAAAATAAACTACCACACATAACTGCAACAAATCTCAGAGGACATCCTTAATACATTCCTGGAAAACTGCCTGGGTGTTACAAAGGCCAAAAGGCATTACGAGGTACACACAATGGCCTGTTCTGGTATTAAATGCAGTTTTCAACTCGTCGCCCTCCTTAATCCTCACGAGATTGTATGCCCCCTCAAATCAAGTTTCGTGAAAACCGTTGCTCCCTTGAGGCTGTCATATAACTCCGTAATCAACGGAATCAGATAGGCATTCTTAATCGTGAAACGTTTGAGACCCCTATAATCAATACAAGGTCTCAGTTCACCACCCTTCTTCTTCACAAAGAAGAAACCAGCACCAGCAGGAGACGAGGATTTGCGGATGAAACCTCGAGAAAAGTGCGTCTGCAACATACTCCTCCATGGCCTTATCCTCCAAGCCCGACAAAGGGTAAACCCGGCCATGAGGGAGTATGGCACCAGGTTGAAGGTCAATTGCGCATTCATAAGACCGGTGTGGAGGCAAACTACCGGCTTGACCTTTGTTAAAGTCGCAGTACTCCTCCAGGCAAGGAGGAGAGAGAAGAAGTTCACAGGAGCTTGGCTACCTTCTGGAAGCATGTCTTACTGCATCGTGGCGACCAGGAGAGAACATCAGCATGGGGCCAATCAAAAGAGGGGTTGTGCCTCTGTAACCAAGGATAACCAATAACCAGCAGAAACTTAGGTGAGGAAATAACTTTGATTTGGATTATCTCATGGTGAAGAACTTCTAAGGCCATGGACAACGCAACAGTCTCGTGAGTCACATGGGCAGGCTATAGAAGTCTCCTGCCAAGAGCCTCAATGGCAAGTGGAGTGTCACACAGCTGCAGTGGAATCGAGTGCTTAGATACAAAGGCAGCATCAATGAACAGGCCTGCAGCCCCAGAGTTGATTAGAGCCTGTAGCTCGAAGGACGACTCAGCCCAAGAAAGGGTAACCGAAACCAGGGGCTTATCCTTCTGGATAACTGGGGATGAAACAACACCACCTAAGGTCTGTCCGTGACAGAACTTCAAGGTCCGGGCGTTCCCTGGACGGGCAGGACAAGACTTCAAAAAGTGACCTGCCTGGCCACAATAAAGGCACAATCTCTCCCTCCTCCTAAGGGTTCTCGCATCCGCAGAGAGATGCGTGAATCCCAAGTGCATGGGTTCATCTTCACTGACCGAGTCGGTACCAGGAGGCATGGGAGGGGAAGGAGGCAAGGGTGGAACTGCAAAGCTTGGAGACAAGGTGCACTTAAGGAGCGATTTTAGGCTTCTGCAAGTGCTCCTTAAAAGAGAGCCTTTCTCTGAGTCAATGAGGATGGCAAATGTGATCAACTTCTCCAACTCAGTGGGTATATCTTGGGCTGCTAACTCATCCTTGGTATCCGAGAGACCATGAGAAAAAGAAGCCACGAGGGCCTCATTGTTCCAAGCAACCGCTGCTGCCAGAGTAAAAAATTCAATGGCGTAATCGGCAACAGTTCTCATTCTCTGTTTGATGGACATGAGGCACTTGACAGCAGAAGCGGAGCGTGTGGGATCGTCAAATACCCTCTTAAAAGGAAGCCACAAACTCAGGGTAACTCAAAACAACAGGTTTTTGCATCTCCCATGGAGGGTTTGCCCAGGCCAAGTCTCTCTCAGAAAGCAAAGATATCACAAAACCTACTTTCCTTCTGTCTGTGGGAAACACCTGGGGCAACATCTCAAAGTATATCTCAACCTGGTTGAGAAATTCTCTGCATTGGACTGGATAGCCCCCAAATCGCTGGGGAAATGGAGCGGAACCAGACATACCTCTTACTATTATTATTTAAGGTACTTATATAGCGCCATCATTTTACGCAGCACTTTACATATACATTGTACATTCACATCGGTCTCTACCCTCAAGGAGCTTACAATCTAAGGTCCCTAACTCACATTCATATACTATGGCCAATTCAGACAGAAGCCAATTAACCTACCAGCATGTCATAGAGGAAATACGCGAGGCGGGTGCCTGCACAGAGACTGGAGCAGCAGCAGGGACAGCCTGCAACACAGGTTGTACCGGAGCAGCCACAGTTGGAGTATCCAGGTGAGCAGCGCGACTCAGCAGCATTTGTAACTCCATGGCAAACTGATCCATGCGGTGATCCTGCTCATCCAATCTGGAAAAAATATTACCAACAAGTGGACTGACTGCATGTTCTGAATTCATGGCCCTCGCCTACTGTCAGAAACCACGAATCAGACTGAGACAGAAGTACAGTTAAATCTCACTTGTTTAATAATAAAAAAAAAGTAAACAGAGTAAACGTAGTCAAAACATAGCCAGAGTTCATGGCATGGATAGTCAGACAAGCCAAAACGTCAGGGAGCCAGAGATGAGCGTAGTAGAACAGCAAGCAGGATCTGGAGTAGACATGTGAGATGAGTTTCGTACAAATTGAAAATTTGTACGAGATGAAAATTTGGATGAATTGAAAATTTGTAAGAATTTCCGTAAATTCGTACATTCTGGAGGATCCGAAATACGAATTGCTATGCTTCCGAATTTTTCTACGAAATACAAAATTTCGTTTACAAATTTCGGATCCAAATTTCGATAAAAAGGAAATGAGAATGTTCGTTAATTATGATTATTCGTTATGATGAAGTTAAAAAACCCAGGAAGTCAGCACAGCACAGGGATGGTGGGAGCCCCTCATAACAAATTCATCATAACGAACATTCGTAATTGTTATGAAAAGTTAACAAACCTAAAAGTTAAAACCCCAGGAAGTCAGCACAGCACAGGGATGGTGGGAGCCCGTCAGAATGATAAATTCATCATAACGAACATTCGTAATTGTTACGAAAAGTTAACAAACCTAAAAGCTAAAAATCCAGGAAGTCAGCACAGCACAGGGATGGTGGGAGCCCCTCATAGTGATAAATTCATCATAATGAACATTCGTAATTGTTACGAAAAGTTAAAAATCCTAAAAGTTAAAAACCCAGGAAGTCAGCACAGCACAGGGATGGTGGAGCCCCTCATAATGATAAATTCATCATAACGAACATTCGTAATTGCTACGTAAAGTTAACAAACCTAACAAAATTTCGTATTTCGTACAAATCCAAATTGAATTTCGGACACGAATTATGAAATACGATTTAATTCTAATACGAAACGG
The DNA here is from genome assembly GCA_037952925.1 of Lithobates clamitans. Classification (NCBI taxonomy): domain Eukaryota; kingdom Metazoa; phylum Chordata; class Amphibia; order Anura; family Ranidae; genus Lithobates; species Lithobates clamitans. Next base: position 1,034,826 of record JBBGZY010001608.1, on the reverse strand, counting down.
AATGGAACGAAAAAAAAAAAACAAATTTCTTGACGGCGCACATGTCTAATCTGGAGCCAGAAGGAATGTCGGCCAAGCAAGTCTTTAACAGGAACACAGGAGAGCATCTCTAGAGATGTGACCAAGGCGAAGGCAGAGATCATCTGGGCTGGACGACTTAAGTAGGCAGGACTGACGAGTAGGATATCTTCAACAGGTGAGTCACTGTGGAGAGATAGGAGCTGGAAATTAGCCGACAGCTGAGTGGACAGCTCAGAGAAGGAAGGGCTGAGCCCAGCCCTGACACCTCCCCTGATTCCTCCTTAAAGAGAAGCCAAACAGATAGGGCCTCACAGACTGTGGCTTGGTTCTTCAGACTTTTCCCATGATGATGACCCCAGGGGCACTCCCACCATAACTATTTATATTTAGGACCTACTTCTCAAAGGTGTCCTATACTGGCATGGGCAGGGCTGGTTCTTTCTAGGATCACAACCTGCTGATACTCTGAAGGTCTCAGCTATCTAGGAAACTAAATCGCCTACTCAATACAAGGCATCCCTATCCCTACTCTCACGGCTAACTATGGAGAGACCTCATGGCCCAACCAGGAAACTACACTGGGGACTCCTGTGCCCCTACTGTATGTTTTTACTGGTTATATACCTGGAACATGCTTATAGCCGATGAATTGTTTTAATAGCTGTTAGGCACATTTTTTAAGAATCTATGACTCTTCAAGTGCTTAAATAGAGAAACAATGAAGGCCCTGTATCGTGCACCTTAAAACATAAGCCATTAGTAGCAGCCAGGGCCTGAACAAGGGATGGGCAAGAGGGGTAGCCTACAAAGTAGTGGTAGAGAGTGGATGCCCCCTCACTGAGTGCTCCAGATCTGCTGTCACACCATACTCCGACATGCCTACTTTCCACCCACCCCATCCACCAACAGATGACACGAAAAACTCACTGTGCATGTACAACTACATTCTAACTGCTAGAAAGCTAATGACTAACCATTCATGTGCAGTGCACGCTCTATGGCAACCATGGGCAGCCAGAGCAAAGGGTACAGAGAATGGGTATAGAGTGGTTCCCATTCTGTGTAATATATTAGCAGTGGGCGGGGGCACAGTTTTACATCCTTGTCCTGGCCGAACCTGTCCCGTTACTGGTGGCAGCTCTCATATTACTACCCTGACTGGTTGCTGAGCTCCATTAAGAAATCTTTAGAAGCCGCAAGGAATTTCACATTTCTGCTACACTACACACATCCCAGTATTTTCAGCATTAAAATATGATGGTACTAAACCCCATCCCAACCTTTACAAGTTATGCCTTGAGGTTTTCTTAATGTTGACATTTTCATAAGGAACCGTGCCTTAGCCCACATAAAAATACAAGCAAAAGCAATTAAAAGGAGCACAAAGACTTTACACCTTTTGTGCATGATCTCTCTGCAACTTTCAATAATATCCTTTACTATATATGCTATTAGCTAATGATAAATACATGTATAATTTATTAATTACAGTAAACCATTGATGACAGTAATCAGAATAAGTTCAAAGTTCAGCTGGCAGTAATTTCTAGAATGAGAATGACCTGAGCTGGGTGCTAGAAATATCAGTGGGCAAGCAATCTGCCGTAGTCTTTTGCATTGATGCGGCAACACATGGAAATATGCTTCTTCTGGCTTGTTGATTCTGTAAAATGTAATGGTTTTGCAGTTTTTGTGACTTTGAACATCCTCAGAGTTCTCGCAGAGAGAAAAGGTTAAAAGCAAAAGCCTACTCTGTAGGATCTTAATACAGATTTATAAAATTTTACATCCTGCAAAAATACTTATCTTAGCAACAAAACACCGGTATTTTAATTAGCCACAGTACATTAAATGCCCTTTAAAAACTGATTATGTAATCCTGCTTGCCATCATTATTTAACCATCCTGTACTATAAATAATCTGAGAAATGTTTATTAATTGATAAACAAGACAATTTACACATCTTTAGATTACGCTTCTGCTTGCTGCTTCTGAATTGTTCTTGAGTACATTTGTAATTCTAATTAAAACATTTCATGAAGAGTCTTTGCAAACTGTTGTGCGTACAATATATCAAAATACAAGGAAACAGACATAAGGCTGTTGATTTTTTGCATTAGTATAGACTTTAATTATGTAGACTAATGGCTTGATTACCTAAAAATGCTTTTTTTTTTTTTTTTTTATGCTTTTGAATGTTTCAAACATAAACCAAACTAGACAAGGGATTAGATATGGCTTTCATTGGGAAAAGTGGAAGTGCTTATAATTTGCCTTGAAGAAACGCATACTTTGGAGCTGGGATTTAAAAATGAACAAAAGTGGAGTTATTTCTCATAGTGAGTCATCAAATTTTTGTTTCATGTTACCTTTAACTGAAAAGTATAACATAACCGGTTTCCAAGTGCAGTATTTCTACTTTTGTTCTCATTATGCTTTCTTTAGGCATATTAAGATTCAATCCATGGGCGGGCTAATTGTACCCAAGTTGATCCATCAATTGACTTGGGTACAACCAACCAGATTTTTCTACATGCGATTACTGCCAGTGGCTATAGCCACTGGCAGTAATCTTTGCATTCTACTGGCCGATAAGGGTCTCCCCCACAATAGTGCTGCTATTTTCTTTCCTTTCACCCATGGTGGTAGAAGGAAAGAAAATCGAATCATCTATGTGCTGCCTAAGTTTAATCAATTTGTAGTTTGTAGCAAAAATTACCAGTAAAAGCAGCCCCATGAGAACATTACAACTTTGGACAAAGTGGAAGCCCTTTGCTGTTGCAGTAATAATTACAGAGGGTCCAGATGGTGTAGTAGTAGATTTTGGCACCACGATTTAAGTGCAGAGCAAGGAGGTTGTTCTTTGGATTATAGGTTCCCAGCACAGGAGAGAGGAGAATGCAAAAGAGGGGTTATGTATTCATAGGTAGGGTCAGTGTTAGTGCTACAGGAAGGATTATGAGGCTTAGAACATGTGTCAATAGGCTTTTGGTAATTTCATAGTGGCTTCTTTCCCCCTACAAGTCTATAGGAATTCAAAAGCAGCTTGAAGCTGGTCAACTGCATGTCTAAAGCACATAAATGTACCTGGAATGAACTTAAGTGAATATATTCAGAATTATCTCAAGCTGATGTCAAAAGCAGGCTGCATTTGCCCATCAAAGCTGGTTGACATGGGCCCTTTATATGCCAGAAATTTGGGGTAGGGTATCTTCCCCTGTGCCAAAAACTACCAGCACTGAAGGCTAATGTATTATCTAATCATGGGTATCACTCAAGTAAGAGATGACAATATTGGAACCTCACAATTACATGATAATGATATTTTGTGCTTTGTGTTGTAATACTGTACTGCCAGCTACATACAGTATACGGTATACAATAGTGTGCTGTTACAGCATTTGACTTTAAAGCACATAGAGATAGATAATCAAACAATCATAAATAAAAACATTAAACCACTTAAATACAGAATATACATGTATGCCTACAATCATAAGAATATGTTATAAATGATTGTCTGGAGTGTATTGTTTTGAATCCTCCTCCTACACATTAGTCATTTACAATGTTCTATCTACATGCATTCAACTGTTTGCTGATTTTATTATTATTTGTTTTGTGTACTATGGCAGTGTTACAGAAAACTTAAAAACTAATGATATTTTGTTATATTGAAAAACTGTATATTTCCTTTATTTCTACTGTTATATATTATAAATGAATATCTGAAGTGTATTGTTTTGAATCTTCCTCCTACACACTAATCATTTGCAAGGTTCTATCTATCCATATCCATTCACCTGTTTGGTGCTTTTATTATTGTTTGTTTCTGTTTGCTATGGCGGCGTTACTGAAAACTTAAAAACGAATAGTATTTTGTTATATTAAAAAACAGGGTATATTTCCTTTTATTTCTACTGTTCTACCAATCCATTATTGAAACATTTATCACTCACATAAGTGAGGATAAGTGGAAACAAGCACAGTACCAGTTTATCCTTGTTATTAACTATACACCTAGGACTGATGACACTATACCCGTAATCACAGACTGTGGCATGTTAGTACCACTTGATGGAGTATTTTCTTGTTCTTGTGATTAGAAGAAATAAGCTATGATCTTATAAGTCTTGCCTTCATCCTGGTACTTTGGTCTGTTTTAAAGTACACTTATCATTTGAGGAATATGGGGGTTGTAACTGCGTCCTGTCTTTTGAAAATGCTACTTACATGTCTATGTCTGGTGTCTGCACTTCATCGCCCCAGAACAATCACAAAGCCAATAAAAATTGTCAAAAAGCTTGAAAAGTTTTTATCTATACTATTAGGAGTCAGGGGTTGATTTACTAAAGGCTCATTCACATCCTGGCATGCTAGTTTATTGTGTTAATGCATTTTTGCAGGCATGAATATGCATTGTCTTAAAGGGGTTGTAAAGGTAAAAGTTTTTTCACCTTAAAGCATTCTATGCATTAAGGTGAAAAAACATCCGTCAATACTGACCCCCCAGCCCCACCGTTTTACTTACCTGACCCCTCAAAAATCCCGCACTCGCTCCCGACATCCTCTTCATCGCTCAGCCTGGCCGTTGATTGGCTAGAGTGGATGGATTAAAAGCAGCGCAGCCATTGGCTTGCGCTGCTGTCAATCACATCCAATGATGCGCCGTGCCGGGGGCGGGGCCGAGTGATACAGTGAGCGACTATGGCTCGCATGAAAGTGTTGAGTCCTTGCGGGGGGGAGCCAAGACAGCCACCGAGGGACTCCAGAAGACCAGGTTTGGGGCCGCTCTGTGCAAAACGAGCTGCACAGTGGAGGTAAGTATAACATGTTTGTTATTTAAAAAAAAAAAAAATAGCTTTAGTGATCGTTTAAAGAGGAGGTAAACCCCGCCAAAAAAATCGTAATTTTCTAATATTCATATGTTTTTTAACATTGCAAAGCAATAGATATATAAATTACTCCTGAACAATTCTTAGAAGTACCTTTTTTATCAGTTTTATCTTGCTGTCTATTCCGGGTATTGTCCGCGCCATTCTTAGTTAGGTTATCTGAAGCCGATGCGGACGTAATTTCCGCCCTTAGTTCGTATCACTGCCGAAATCTTGCACATGCGCCGTAGTGCCCCTTAGTTCCTATCACTGCCGAAATCTCGCGCATGCGCCGTAGCGTCGTAGGGAAGACTAGAATATATTCAGCATCGCGAGACTTCTCCTCTGTACCGTTCAGAGGGGAATCTCGCTCACTATCAATTACAGACATGCAGGACATAAAGAAACGGCACACTATACATGCCGTTAAGGAAGAGCATACTGCGCAATCGCGCATGACGTTATCGCTGATAAAAAGATGATTTTTAATGAAACTACAAAAGTAAGTGCACTTTCACAGGCAGCGATTATCTGCCTGTGTTATGTAGTTTTAGATAAGATTAAGTTGTATCTGAGGGTTTACAACCACTTTAATGAACTCTATTTAAATCATACCTCCCAACTTTTCGAGTGGTACCTAAACTGGTAATGGTAACTAAAATAGTTAAACCCACAAGTGCTTTTTTTTACCACTACTATTCCTTTATATTGGCTTTTGAAGTGGCATCAAATGCAACAATTTAGAAATTGGATGAAAGGTTTAGCACTGTTTGAAAGATAAATTGTGCATTTTATATGCAACGATACAGATCAGACCAAAATGAAGAACGATTGAGGAGGTAAAGGGACAGAGGGACTTTGTTCCAAATCAAGGACAGTTCCTTGAAATCAGGGACAGTTGGAAGATATATTTAAATGAATAGGCTGCCTTTGCACCAAAACTTTCAAAAGATCAGCCACGCACCAATTTTTTCAACATGGCACACAACAACACTTCAATACACTCACATATGCAACAACAGGATGACTGGGCCCTTAAAAAATAGAGACTATATGAAACGGTGTTTACTCAACCAAATATGTACAAACAAAAATTCTCTTTTCTTCATTTCCTTTGCTCCTGCTTGGCTATTCAAAGTTTATCTTTTGTATCTTTATCTTACAGCATCTAATCTTATTTATAATTATCTTATTTTATTTCTCATGTCTTAGTAAATTAACCCATCCATATCAGTTCGACAACCAAACACCTGGCCCTTTCAAAAAGAGAGGTCAGTAGTGGCAGTGTATATGTTTCTGTAATTTATCTTAAAGTGTAACTATAGGAAAAATTAATTTTGGATAATGTAAGGGAGGGTTATAACTTCTGTTGGTTTATTTTTTGCCATCCCAGCTCCATTGGGGAGATTTCCCCTGACCTCCTGTCTCACAGCCAAAACAGAAAGTGAGAGGAAATCCCTTCAACTTACGGGATCCCTTGGGGACCCCCAAGTCACCAATCCCCATTGGAAGATTTTCCTCTATTACTTTTCTGAGGACAACAGAAAATGTGGGATTTTCTTTTACTTTCACTTTAAATGCTAATGTTAACCAGGGCTGTACACAGGCCATTGCTGTGATGCTGCACTGTGGCCATTGCAAAAATTAAACTACATGTTATGTTTGGTGAACAGTACTGCCACCAAACGCAACCCATTTAAATGGTTGGGGCAGCACTGCAACAGCCCTGTAACTGTGTGGAGTGCACATGGTTGCAGTGCATTGGTTCAGCCTTTTTAAGATTAAAACAGGTGGTGAGGAAACAACATATCCTTTCCCAGTCACCTGTCTACCCCCCACTGAAAAGCGATTTACCATAGATGGGCTGGAAGGGCTTTTACTAGTGCGCACCCATCTGAGCTTAAAGCTTTGACACTATAATAATGTTGGATCTACTGTATAGTTTTACTCATTTGAATGTGTCTAAAATACCACCTAGTGGCTGTATAAACCTGTGTGCCCCCTAGAATCTTTACAGACCCATACATGCTGAACACATTCACTTCAGGCTTATTAGTGTAGCACTACTCCCATTGGTGCCACAGGAATACTGTCCAGGTCTTTCCCAAAAGCTTCGCCCCACAACCAGGCATACAGGCTCACACATTTCTCCAATGACCAGACTAAGGGTGTTGTTTTTGTTGTTTTTATTTTTTGAGAACTTGGATAGGGTTGAGGGAATTGAGTGGGATACTCCAAAAGAACAGGAACTATGTAAAACTTGAGGACTAAATATTCTTTTCTGGAAAAGCTGAAATCAAGTTCATGCTTGCAACAAACAGTGGACTTTAGCTTTGAGGTAGTAGTAGTGGTAATTGAATACAAACTGCTTTCTTAGAGCCACAAGAGCAGAGTCCCATTGCAGACAACTAAGGACTAAGCTCTTCAGGATATTACCCGTTGCCCCCTTCAACAGACCCACAGATGACTCTCCAGCATAAGAGGAGTGGCAGCAGCCCAAAAGTCTCTAAGATATCTCAGAACCATCTGTATTCACAACTTCCAAGTGACACCTTTCTCCAGTGATACCAGCCCTCTTTAGGGTCCCAGCATCTAGGCCCTTAGGTTGCCCACCTGAGGCCTCTCAAACGGAAGGCACAGGGGAGCATCGCCCTGGAGGGCAGCAGGCCCTCCAGACTGGACTGATCCTCTCCAGGAAAACACCCAAAACCCAGTATGCTCACAAAATATATACAGTCTCCCAGAATGCCTTCAGGGTCAGCTCCCTTTGATTGGATGGGGCTGCATCAATTTCTCATGCTGCCATCTGCATAACTCCAGACTTATGACCCAGAAACTTCTCAAGCTCTCTGGAAACAGAGGGAGCAATCAGACTGGCAGCACGCTGAGCAAACCTAATTAATCAAACACAGTTGCACTGATTACAGTGAGCAACTAAATTTACCCATCAAAAACATAGCTCTTCAAACCACAGTGATTCAACACTAATTCTATCTATCTAATTCTAGCACCTACCTAGAGGTGCTACATTAGCCATCATTTGCAACCATATGTAGTACATTGGCTTCTACTGAACATTTTCATCTATTTGAATGCTTTTACTGTAAGGAAAGGGCAGGAGGACAGAAACTACATGCAGCAGAAGTATAAAAACATGACAGATTCTTAGTGGCAAAGGTCTGTATGTATCCTAATGGAAACCCTCTACTCATATAGACCTGCAGTAAGTACTTCAGGACTTACACATACAGTACAAGATGTAATATCAGATTTAAGTTTATGGAATGACTTGGAAACCAAATGTTAAAACTACATCTTTAGGCCTCATGTACACTGGGCATTTTGCTAACTCTTCTAGACTTCTTTTGTCCTGGCAGCAGAGTTTTGGCAGAAAAACACTAGACGTTTGTAAGCTTGTGTGACGCATTTAGCAACGTTTAGGCGAGTCAAGTACTTGGGGGTTAATGCATCCATTGGCCAGAATAATAATTTATTCTGGAGCACTGAAATTAATTAATGCTGGCTATGAGCTTTTTTTTTCTGCTTTTAAATGCATCTGCCTCTAAACTAATTTAAATGTCTACTGTATGTGTGCATGGGCACATAGACTAGCATACAAGGGTGTATAGAGGCAGAAAGAAAATGCCAAGTGCCCCTCTGAGCAGCAGAAAAAACATCCAGTGTGTATGAGGCCTTATTGATGTGTGATCTTATATAGGAAATATAACCTATTTTAGGAGTACATATTGGTGACAGCTACATGAATATGTATTCTGACCTTAAGAGTTTGCATACAAAATATTATTCTGTACTGGCTAGGCTTGCTCACGCTTATCCTGGTAGCAGTGACAGATGTTTTTGGAATTTTGGTTAACATGGGGATGTCCGACATATACTGTATGGTGATCTTGCCCACACTTGATCAGCTTCTGGTCCAGGGTCTTTGGCCTACTGCAGACATTATTTCATATGAGGCTTTGAAAGGATGCCCGGCTGGCTCTTGTACATTATCTCTGCCAACAGAGCCATTGCACAGACCTGGAAGACTCTGTTGCTTTTCAGGGGGTGAAAACCAGAATAACTGCTTTGATGATTGATGAGCAGATGTCCAGTATATTAAAGGATTTGCATGCAAAATTTTTGAAATCTGGGAACCGTGGATAAGTTACTCCTTCCCGTCCCTGCCCCCAAATAGTTATGGTTGGCTTTAAACCTTGTTTGTACAGGTCCTGCGTCTCTTGAGGCTGTTCTCCTCTTCAGTATTCTTTCTCATTTTTTCTCTCTCTTCTCTGTTTCCTCTTTCCTCTTTTCCCTCTGATATGAAGGCTAGAAATGTAGACTGCTGTACTCCAGGGTACAGAGTAACATAGTCTATGACATATGCCTAATTTTTAACCTGGTCCTCTATGGTCCTGGTAACAGTTTATAATTATGTTACTCATTACACTTTCACATATTGTTTCTTTATATAACTGTTTGATGTCACCCCTGCAGGGGAAAACCATTGCTTGTTATGACCCTTGAAACTTCAAAAAAAATTGGAAACAGAGATATATTATTCTGGATACATGGCTGCAAAAACCTTGTATCAAAATATCCTGTGATTAATTAGCAGTATTTAGCATCCACACTTGAGGTGGAGAGGATGACGGGCTCTCTGATTTGTTCAATCAAACAGAGCTGATTACCAAAACTCCATGGAGACCCTTTCAGATTAGCCCTAAAGGGTAGCACTTTAACATTTTGTTTGTCAGCAATGTGTAATTTATCCCTGAGAAATAGTGTTTTAGTGTCTTATATGTCAGAAGTGTCGGCCTTCATGTTCTAACACAAACGTGATCTGGTTGATATTTTAAATCTTCCCCTTTGCCCTGGGCTGATGTGCCCAATCTCTAACTGATAAAGATAGTGTCTGCATTATTGGCATTATACTAACACATCGTATGTACATGGTAAATATTAGTGCATGTCTATCTTTGAGCAACAGAAAAATGCTCTGTGCAATGTAAATGTATTATCACAGAAATGACGTACGGTATTTTACCTTGCATGATTCTATTTTTTGCACACGTTAAAATAGACTAGAGCTAGACCTGCAAACCAAGGTGGCAATAATAGAAAGGCGGACAGTTGGTGATTCCTCATATTCCAACGTCCTTAGGCTAAATTACAATGCATGTCAATAGAAACACTAACAGTATGATCTATTGATCGCATTACTTCTGTCCCAATATTGTAGTAATACATTATTATTATATATTGTTTTTTAAACTGTCCATTAGAAAGGATATATTGCTGTCACTGATCGAGTTTTCCTGACGTCCTGCCAGCGCACCGCTCCAGTGTGAAAGCCTTTCACACTGGAGACAATGAAGCAGCTGTTTGAGGGCGGATTGCAGGCGCTATTTTTAACGCTATAGCGCCTGCAAAATGCCCTCGGTGTGAAAGGGGTCTTAGAGACAAGTACACACTATAGGGGGATATGCTTTGTTCATATTTATTGTCTGAGGTTTACAACCACTTTATTGTAAGAGTACTGCTTAATGTAATCTTAAAGGATAGACTTAAAGCAGAAGTCCACCCTAAAACTAAAATCGCTGCATCTACAGACATCGGCGATCTAATGCTAAACGATCTAGCCCTGTGAAGAAAAGATCAGTATACATAACTTTTCTGCAGGCGATCCGACCCGATCCCACGCTAAGCTGTTATCTGTGGCTTTGCTGTGGAGGTGGGTGCAGAGGACATGTCCGACAAATGTACGACAAAAGAATCCCCACAGTAACTCTATAGGTGATGTCACTCCCCATTCATTTCACAGCCATTGTCGGCTGTGTCCTCTGCAGAGCTTCTTCCGCTGGAGATTGGGTTGGATCGACTTCAGAAAAGGTATGTATACTGATTTTTTCTTTACAGGGCTAGATATGTTAGTGTTAGAATGTGCATGTCTGTAGATGCAGGGATTTTAGTTTTAGGATGGACTTACACTTTAAACCCAAAAGCAAAAATGTAATATATTTTGGTTTACCAGTCCTTAGATGTGGTGCCTACTCATATAAAGTACTTGGCTAATCCCAGAGGAACCCCCGCTGAGTTTCACGCATATAATAACACGCAGCCCCATTCGCAAGTATGAAAAGGGGCCTAAGAAGCAGTACAAAGAGGCAATGAGTTCATGTGCAGAAGCATGCTGATAGGAAGAGAAAGCAGAGTAACAGAGAGATTAGCTCATGGCTGTGCTACTTCTCCCTTCACTGTCCACTCATAGGCTAGGATGGGTCCAGGATAACCTGAGAAAGTGAGTTGAATGATATTGACCATAAGACTAAAGACATCTAGCGGCAGAAAAAAATACTGGGCAGGAAATGTCTGTATTGAATATTACAGCAAAAGCTGATTTTATTATTATAGTTTTTAATAGGCTAATCATTTTCAGCATATTGAAAACATTATTTTTGGCTAGAGTTTAGCTTAGGCCTTATATATGCTTGTGCTTGGTGGGGCTGCATTGTTATCACCCTCTTAAGCTGTAAAGGAAGTAGACATGGGTGTACACATTGCGGTGCTGCGACAAATATCCCTCCATGCATAACTTGGGACGCTGCTCTAGATAAACATCCAAAAGTCCAGTGACTCCCACTATCATGTGCAGGTGAAAACAAACCCTGTCCCATCTCTGTGCAGAAACGCTTGGGAAGAAAAAGTCAAACCCCTGCACACCGGCACAGCTCAAGTGCAAAATCAATAAATGCAGCTTTAGCCTGGCTCCATCCAGGCTATGCCCTCCAATGCGTTTTGCCCCACCTGCAGGGCTTAGCTCTAGCTAAAGCTCAAGCTCTTCCATAACTAAGACTTGTGGATGGGATGAAACACATGAGAGGATTGGCCTGGATGAAGCTGGCCTGAAGCCGTATTTACTGATTGTGCACTCGAGCTGTACTGGTGTGCGGCGGTTTGACTCTTTCTGTCCAACAGTTAACCCATTAACCATGTGCAATGCACATGGTGGTGGTGCACTGGCTCAGGTTTTAGGGATTAAAACAAGTGGTGAGGAGGCTACATAATGCTTCCTCACCACCTGTCAAATGCCCTCTGAACATCAATCCACTGTAGATCGCCCTTCTGAGGGCCAATGCTTGTGCAAACAAATCCTTATGGGAGATGTTTGAGCCAGGTGTCCAAAACACTCCATGACTTCCTCTCAATAAATAAATATATTGCTTTTTTATAGATATTGCTATTGTTTTGTTACATGTGTAACCGTCGATACACTGCATTTCCTTTCTTCACCTTTTCTAAGGGAATGCTTTTAATCTCTGCATGCAAAAGGTTACCCATTACAAAGATTGACAATCATAAGAGACATACAGATATATATTTTCCTGCTCTGAATAGAACTTCACTTTTTAGTGTATCAAAGCACCAGACATCTGTACAAGTGGAATCAGAATAGGGCATTACAGGGATTTAAGTAGAAAACGTCAAAGGTGACTACAAATGCATTTAACATTTCATTCAGCACTGATCTAGACAGCTGCTCAGAAAATATACAATTAGTTATAGAATATAACCTGGGAACCTAGAGGTGTATTATGGGTGTACAAAGTAATCTGCAAACACATCAAAAACATGGAAGTATGATCCTCAGGATACTCTATGCCTACAATTTTTAATTGAAACAATTTTTTATGCTATTACTCAACAGATCCAAAACTGTAGATATATTTTGCTTTACATTTCTAGCAACTTTTTTTTGACCTTTTGTTATTTTGTTACTTTATTTGGTGAAAGAAGAATGGGAAGAGGCTATTGTGGACTTTCTCTCTTCTCTATTATATTTGTTGAGTATTTTTGGCTGGTACATTTTTTGTCCTCCTGATGTTGGATATGTTTCTGTTTTGTATTTTGATATATAACACCCCACCTCCGTTGGAAAAATATTTTACAAATAAAAATAAATATAGCATATCAAATGGTGACACAATTCATATTGTAATTGATTGTTATTAAACATTACCTTTCCTTTTCAATCTGCAGTGCTGCAATTTTCTGTAAAAGGAAATGCAATATGGCAACCTGGAGGCCTCAGGCTCTAATCATGTGGCTTGAAAAAAAAAACAACTCATACAAACGTCTGAGTCCGGCGCCCTGCAGGGGAGTGGCGCCCCAGTGCCACTAATGGACCGGCTGCTCCTGATATGACCCCTTTCACATGGAGCGGACTCTGTCAAGCAGATCCGCCTGCTCAGTGGGGGATCTGTCTGCTGATCCCCGCTGAGCAGGGGTCCATGTCCACTCCACTGATGCAGAGCGGACACGGACACAGCTCGCTATTCTCGATGGAAATGGACTGCCTATCCATTTCCATCGGATGCCATCTCATATGATCTGCTAGATCCGTATGTTTTTAGCGGGCTGGATGAGATGGAGGTGGGTGTAAATGCCCACATGTTCATTTACATCAGTCTCTCAATAGAGAACAATGGGTGGTCCGATTGGGCCCACCTGAAAAATGGACAGGTCAACACTATCGGTCTGCTTGCATAAAGTGGGCCTAAGGTTTTGTTCACACAGGGCATGCACAGCATACCTTTACAGGGATGCACAGGTGTTCCATGCATCTCTGTGCAGGCCGTCCCATTGATGTCATTTGGGATGTAGCGCCTGCACGAACTGAGCCGTTGCTCACAATTTTACATCCATGTAGGTCCGCATACAGGTCCCTGAGCTTACACGGTCTGCGTTCGGGGGCATGTACCCACACCCACATGAACGTCAGATTGGGAACAGCAGCTATGCCTGTGCAGCCATTGCATCCCAATTGACATAAATGAACAGCATGTACGGGTATGCACGGAACACCTGTGCATCCCTGTGCAGGTAAACATGGTCCCCCCATGGGCGTACACTTCAGTATGCCACATGTGAACGAGGCTTTAGTACTAATTTAGCAGGAATTTATTTTAGTGAAAATAGCGTAATGATGAACATTTGCGCAATTATTGCGGGGCCCAAAAAATCAGTAGCACTTTTTTTTTTATTCTACTGGCCATTTGCTTTTAGAAAATGTCTAGTTTGAGCGGTCTTTTTTAACAAATTCTGAAAGCTGTAAGTGAAAAATGAAAGCCTCTAGATTATTAGCAAATTTTTTGGGTACGTTCAATTTTCACCATTTTACAAAAAGGTGAAATTTTAAATTTACAAATATTTGTTATTTATTAACTCCATACAGGTTAATCTTTTATATTTAGTAGGGATTTGACAGGAATTTTGTAAAATTAGCTGTGTTTTTATCTGCTAATAATGGTTTTAGTGTATTTTGTGCAAATATATTGGTTTAATAAACATTTGCGCAAATACCGCAGGGTCTAAAAAATCAGTAGCACCTTCTTTTTATTCTACTTATCATGTGCTCTCAGAAAATATATGGTTGGGGGGGGGGGGGTCTTTCACAAATTCTGAAAGATATAAGTGAAAAATAAAAAACATAGGAAAAAGTGCAAAAATGGTCTGGCCAGTGTACAAAATGGAGCACAGGGCCTGGCAGCGACAGTGTTAAAGACTGAGATTTTTGCTTTAAAGTCAGCATTTTAAAAAGTCAGTAAATTACATGAAACATTGCTGTAACTTTTAGTTTTGTATACCAGCTGTGGTGTTAACCACAGCTTGATTTTGCACTAGGTACTACCTGAATTTACTCAGTGTTGCCCACTCATCCCATTATTGCTGACAAATTTATATTACATTCACAGGATAATTGTATGTAGATAAGTAGCTGATTATGTTAACAGAACCAGTGTAACATAGATTTGTCAATGAAAATAGGGATGAATTTGCAACATTTGTTTTGTCTGGCTTTTTTATTTGCACAGCTTCCATTAAAGTGTTTTGGATGAACAAGATGAAGAGGAAAAGAAAAGAAAAAAAAAGAGAACAGTCATATAGTTACAAGAGTAAAGCAGTAAATATGGTGCAAATAACATATGAAATGCAGCAGTCTTAAAAACTCAGTATGGTCAAATAACTGAAATGTTGGCTGCAGCCACTACAGTATACCAAGTCTGTAACAAGGATATACTAACTCGTAACTGGAGAGAAAGAGATAAAAGATAGAAATGGAGAAAGATAGGATATAAATGGAGGATCATGCCATAGGGTACAGAGTTCATAAGTTCAACAGCAAAATAGTCCTTTAAGAATGTACAATGTTTTATTCCTATTAAAACATATTTTACAGATGTATGTTCCATTGCTCAGCTCTCTTTCCTATTGTACATATATCTTATGAAAATAATAACTTCCTACAATCCCAAAACCTCCTATATGGCTCATATATGTACTTATTGTTATCAAATATTAAGTTATCTTTTGATTCTCCGGCTGATACTTGCAATTAAAGAAATTAATTCACTTCTCAGATATTAAGTCTGCTTCTTCAATAGAAAGAAGTAGTTAGTGGGTAATGTTGATTTTGCACTCGTCCAGTCAAGTACACAATCTGTTGGAAAACAGAATTGCATTTTGTGCAACAACTACTGTACATCGGTATTTAGTTATATATTATTCAACCAATAGGTGGCAGTGTTCATAAGTTTGTAGCTGCATCTATGGAATGCTCTATCTTTTTTCCCTGAATAACATGCATGTTTCCTGTCTGCAGTTAAAAGAGAAGTATGTTTTTTTTTTCACATTCATACTTACCTAGGTAAGGTTACCCCGATGCTGCATCTATCCCCCGCGCCTCTAAAACTGAGAACCAAGTGATCGAACACCACTGATTGTTCGGTTATTACAGCTCCCAGAGCAGAGAGCTGGTGACTGTCAGTCATAGCTCTTTGCTTTGGTCCTCCTCGCTCACTGGAACGCTGGGCTGTGGAGGGGGCGGGAGCAGCCGACTCAGGATCTCAGCGGCTCACTGAGAGGTTGAGCCTGGTGTCGGTCCAGGGATCTGGGCAGATGCCGACTCCGTGGTCTTGATGACGCCAGGCCTGGACCGACTCTGTGACGTCAGCAGAGAGCAGACTTCATCCCACCCTCTGCGGAAAACATGTCACAGGAGTGCAGCATGAACTGCACTCCTGTGATCTATAAGAGAAGTACAGCCAAACAAGCTTTGGCTGGACTTCTCCTTTAGGCAGAAAAGCCCATGTGGACTGTGCACTGTCATAGTTACATAGTAGGTGAGGTTGAAAAAATACACAAATCCATCAAGTCCAACCTATGTGTGTGATTATATGTCAGTATTACATTGTATATCCCTGTATGTTGCAGTCATTCAGGTGCTTATCTAATAGTTTTTTGAAACTATCGATGCTCCCCGCTGATACTACTGCCTGTGGAAGGGAATTCCACATCCTTGCCGTTCTTACAGTAAAGAACCCTCTACGCAGTTTAAGGTTAAACCTCTTTTCTTCTAATTTTAGTGAGTGGCCACGTGTCTTATTAAACTCCCTTATGCAAAAAAGTTTTGTCCCTGTTGTGGGGTCACAAAGTATGATATTTGTAAATTAAATTCATATCCCCTCTAAAGCGTCTCTTCTCTAGAGAGAATAAGTTCAGTGCTCACAAACTTTCTTCATAACTACATCCCTCCTGAGGACTGGTGCCCAGAACTGGACAGCATACTCCAGGTGAGGCCGGACCAGAGTCTTGTAGAGAGGGAGAATTATCGCTTTATCACTGGAGTTAATCCCTTTTTAAATGCATGCCAATATTCTGTTTGCTTTGTTAGCAGCAGCTTGGCATTGCATGCCATTGCTGAGCCTATCATCTACTAGGACCCCCAGGTCCTTTTCCATCCTAGATTCCCCCAGAGGTTTACCCCCTAGTGAGTAGATTGCATTCATATTGAGGGCGATGAAGAAGTGTATACATTCTTTTTTGTTGATTTCAATCCATCACTGTTGAGTTGCATAGAGAAAAAGCCCTCAGTGGGACCTATTACATGATCCTGGTTTTCCGGATTTCTATTGTACACGTTTACGCTGTTACCTTACAGCGGTAAGGTAAGGGGCCATTGCACATAGAGGTGTAATTGCACTGAGGAAAAAAAAGTCACCAAACCACCGTCACATTATCATATTTGCACAGAGTGTCAGTTGGAGCAGCACCCTGCTCATTACTATACAACTGAAGACTTTCTGTGTATCTGGACTTCACCTTTAACACCAGCACTTTATTTTTATGTATCCATTATAGATATCATTAACTCTTACATTATTTATTCACAGGAGTTTATATTCATCTTGTCAGCACGTAGCACTTTATATAGTTTATAATATTTTTATGTGTTTGCATTGTCACTATTGTATATTGCATTGGAGTTCTATATTCAGTTTTTTAGCACATAGCACTTTTATTGTTGATTTATCACTTAGAGCGCAGCACCATCTATTGATTTTATTTACATTCATATTTTTGCCACCCAAATGCATTATTTTAAATTTTTCTACATTAAACCTCATTTGCCATGTAGTTGCCCACCCCATAAATTTGTTCAGATCTTCTTGCAAAGTTTCTACATCCTGCAGAGAAGTTATTGCCTGCTTAGCTTAGTGTCGTCCGCAAATGCAGAGATTGAGCTGTTTACCCATCCTACAGGTAGTTTCTGAACAAATTAAACAGGATTGGTCCCAGCACAGAATCCTGGGGGACCCCACTTTCCACCTCTGACCATTCCGAGTACTCCCCATTTATCACCACCCTCTGAACTCGCCCTTGTAGCCAGTTTTCAATCCACGTACTCACCCTATGGTCCTATGTACTGTCTGTCTGTTCTGTAGGGCTATATACGGAATTTTTAACACAATCCAATCTCATCCCATAAAGTAAGTGGGGAGAGGGACCTGAGAACATATGAAGAGCTTTAGAGGCCAATGTTGGTTCCCAAAAGATAGAATTTCAGTGGACATCATAGGTTGAAACCCAAAGGACAGAGCCTCCAGTGGCAAGATATTTGTGCTTGAGGCCTCAGGTCTTCACATTTGCTGCTGCATTAACAGGGGAATCAAACCCTACATGATGAATCTGATAATAAAGGTTGAAGCATAAACACCTGAAATCACCTGTAATCAGATTTTGCTGTGTCCCCAGACACAACGTTACATACCGTATATACTCGAGTATAAGTAGAATTTTTCAGCCCTTTTTTTTGGGCTGAAAGTTTCCCTTCGACTTATACTCGAGTCCGCGCCGTCTGTCTGCATGATCAGCGTGTCATGCAGGCAGACGGCGGCCGGCGTGTGATGATAATGCACGGAGGCTATTCCAGCTTTCAAAAGCCGCGCCTCCTGCTCTTCTGTGATAGGCTGAACAGCTGTCAGTGTACAGCCTATCACGGACATTCTCTAATCCTCGTCCGTGGTATGAGAATGAGAGAATGTCCGTGATAGGCAGTCAGCGGTCAGCCTATCACAGACGAGGAGGAGGCGCGGCTTTTGAACTGTGGAATGGCCGCCGAACAGTATCATCACACGGCCGCTGTCTGAGGATGTAGATCGCCCCAGGGAGGCTACACAGGACACAGGTAGGCTGCACATGCACACAGGACACACATGCACACATGCACACAGGACACACATGACACACATACACACAGGACACACATGCACACAGGACACACATGTACAGGACACACATGTACAGGACACACATGTACAGGGTACAGGTAGGCTGCACAGGACACAGGGAGG
This sequence comes from Lithobates clamitans, assembly GCA_037952925.1. Lineage (NCBI taxonomy): Eukaryota > Metazoa > Chordata > Amphibia > Anura > Ranidae > Lithobates > Lithobates clamitans. The sequence continues at coordinate 1,016,239 of JBBGZY010001608.1, read as the reverse complement.
CATGCAGCTGCAGATGGACATTATTGACCCTCTGCATTTCTCACCCTCGACTTATACTCGGGTCAATAAGTTTTTCCCAGTTTTTTGTGGTAAATTAGGGGTCTCGACTTATACTCGGGACGACTTATACTCGAGTATATACGGTACCTAAAATGGCATGTGGAGCAGTTATATATCAATATAAATCCTTCCGCTTTTTTATATCAGTATACTTTGTATGACTCATAGGAAAATGTGGGATGACTCTTTTTGGCATTTTTATAAGATAATTACTTTAAAGTGATTATAAAAGCTTTAAAAACATAACAGATTTATACTTACCTACTCTGTGCAATGGAATTACACAGAGCGACCCCAAACCTTCTCTTCTCAGGTCTCCTGCTGTTGCTTCTGGCTTCTTCTCTCCTGCGAGTGCCCCTATAGAAAGCCACTTTTTATAGGCGCACTTAAGCGGCCTCACTTCTAAGCCTTGATGTCTGTGTCTATATACACAGACAGCGGGGCTCAGCCCTGCCCCCTTATCACTGGCTTTGATTGACAAGCAGCAGGGAGGGGAAAAGCTGCAGACAGAGCTGTATCAAATGAGGGCTCAGGTAAGTAAAAGGAGAGGGGTGGGGGGGTGAGTGGGCGATATTGATGCCTAACCATTGTTTACCCTAATGCAAGGTTAAGGTAAAGGTAAAAAATGAAGGTAAGGTAAAATTAAGATAAAAAATGTGTAGGATTTTTAACCACATTATCTGTATTTTAAAAGGCCAGTAATGGGTAATAAATATTTACTGTAAATTCTAGTGTTGTATAACAGTTGTTGGAATAATCACGGCTTGATTTGGCACTAGGTACTGCCTGGCGCCTGCCTTTGCTCAGGGTTGCCCACTCACCCTGTTAATTACAGACAACTTTATATTACATTCTCTGAATAATTAAATGTAGATAAGATACCGATTCAATGCAACCACAGAATCAGAGTAATATAGATGTCAGGGAAAATAGGGATGAGTTTGCAATGTTTGTCTTATCTGGCTTTTTAAATTTGTATAGCTGACAATTAATTTTTTTGGACGAACAAGATAAAGATGAAGAAAAGAGCAAACTTTCATATAAATATATCGGTAAAGCAGTACAAAAGTACAAATGACATAACTGATTCAGCAGATATGGACATAAAAGATGCAAAGATATGAACAAATACCTGAAACTATACCAAGGACAGGTCTGTAATTAGGATATACTAACTCATAACTGGAGAGAAAGAGATAGAATAAAGAAAGATAGACTATGAGTGGAGAATCGTAAAAGAGGAATGTATTGAAAGAGCAAAAGAAAATGGAGGTCAGTTTGCTGTATTCATGCAGAGTACACAACAATTCAAAAATTGGATTTCTTGGCAAAGTCTTCATTTTCCTGTACTGATAAAAAAATCAATGAATAAATAAATCTGAACCTGTATATGTACAAGTGAAAAGATATGTATTTATGTCCTCTCACTCATTTTATTTACTCCGTACAGCCAGCCTGGTGACATGACATGCAGTTGAGCAACGCACCTGCTCCCATTCTCTGATTGGATAGTAAAAGAGCAGTACTAGACTGATTAGATGATCTCTCTGCTCTCTCCCCACCTGTAAACATGTTCCTTGCCAACACATGGAAATGCAAGGCCTAGCACTTAAAGGCATTGGACATTTTAACATACCGTATTTTCATTGTTTAACTAGGTAATAGTGTAGTTATATTCCATGTGTTGATTGTTTGCCTTATTTTGTAATGATGGGCTGAATTCTGTAGTGATCGATTCCCCTATGGCCATGTATTCATTCAGCTAGCTTGTCCCTAGGGACAGGGACTTTTTTTCCAGATCACACAGAGTCTAATACATGCCTTGCCATTTCCTAAGTGATGCATTAGAACACAACCAGCACGACTGTTAATTGTGCTCGCTGTTAATTGCTCTGCCTGCTTTTGCCTGTTTCAGTTCTAATTTCTAATTAGCTCTCACCTGCAGAGCACTAGACTGAGAGACTCAGAAATTGTGGGATATGTAGTTTCTTTCCCAAGAAATGTCAGTTCTTACATTTCAGACAAAGGCCATGTATTAACCTGTGCAGTGCCATGTCGAATGCCTCGTGTTTGAACAAAAAACAGAAACTTCTGACACCAGAATTTGAAAACTTACTCTACTATAAAATGTGCACACAGCGCATCAAATGATACCGTGGGGTTGATTTACTAAAACCGAAGAGTGCAAAATCTGGTTCTGCTGTGCACGGTAGCCAATCAGCTTCTAATTTCAGCTCGTTCAATTAAGCTTTGACAAAAAACCCTGGAAGATGTATGGTTTCTATGCACAGCAGCACCAGCTTTTTCACACTCTCCAATCAATCCCCATGTGACTACATGGTCAATGCACATCTTATGCAGGTCAAAAAGACAAGGTGCGGCAAAGGTGAGTTCATAATACCTTTAAACTTCCCCACCCTTTCCCCCTCTAAGTGCTGCTAAGCAAAGAATTACAAGAAGCTGAAATTAGTCAAATTCAGGTATTCACATTGGTTGTATTTAAAAAGGCTTTCCCCCCGAATGCATTCCCTGTAATAAGGTAAAAAACCTTTTATGTTCAGCTCCCCACCAGCACCCCCCCACCCCCCCAATTAGTTAACTGAACCTTCTCTCTATCAAGCGCTAATCTCTCCTCAAAGGGAATGAGGCAGCAGCAGAATCCATTGGCTCCTGCTGCTGTTAATCAGATTCTGTTAGGAGGGAGCAGAAGGTGGGGGACGAGGCGCACTGTACGCGTCAAGAGATGCACACAGCCCGGTTTGGGCTTGAGCCCATCCGTGTGCTACCATAGGAAGCAGCTTCCTATGGTGGCACATGGAGAAGAGGAGGAGCTGAGAGTGCCATTTGGGGACACCAGAAGAGGAAGATTGAGGCCACTCTGTGCAAAACCATTGCACAGAGCAGGTAGGTGTAACGTGGAAAAAAAACCTTTACTATCGCTTTAAATAGAGCAGAAAAAAGACCTGGCCAGGGGAGAGGCAAGTATAAAACAGAATTAAATAGAAACATTAGACTCGCGCTAAACCTGTGAAATAGGTATAAACCATGGATAAGTAAAATGTGCAAGTCATTAACAGTTCAATGTAAATGACAAGTTAAACACAATCAATAAATCATGAATCCCATAGACACCAAATGTCAATGATTGTGAATCAAGCGAACAAAATTCATTAAGTAATAGAAAAAATTGTGAATGAAAAATACATTTTAAAGTTAGAAATAAAATAAAAATAAAAATAAACAGTCTCAGTGAGTGGCTGAAAAATAGCGACATCCACCCGTGCACAAATTGGGAATCAAGTCCATCCAAAAGTAAGATGACTCTTCATCTGCTATGTGATACAAACATGTGATCCACCACCGCTATAGAAGAAATCACTTCTTACCAAATGACCATGATCCCCCACTACAGAGGATCATGATAGGCATATAATGGCTGTGACTCTGGAATACACCAAACGTACTGATGTTTCGTAAGAGAATTACGTCATCCAGGGGCATGACGATCTTACGATGATGTAATTCTCTTATGAAACGCGTGTACGGCCGACACATCGGACTTCAGGCTTTCCTTATAATTCTACCTTTGTAAGTGTGTTTTCTGTTAGTGTAAAACCTTCAGGTTTATTTAAAATTTAATTAACAGAAAACACACTTACAAAGGTAGAATCATAAGGAAAGCCTGTTTATTTTTATTTTGTTTCTAATTTTAAAATGTATTTTTCATTCACAATTTTTTCTATTACTTAATGTATTTTGTTCGCTTGATTCACAATCATTGACATTTGGTGTCTATAAGATTCATGAATTATTTTTTTGTGTTTCACTTGTCATTTACATTGAACTGTTAAAGACTTGCACATTTTACTTATCCATGGTTAATACCTATTTCACAGGTTTAGCGCGATTCTAATGTTTCTATTTAATCGTATTATATTGATGTTGTATAAGAGAATTGCAGCTTCCATTGTACCTTTTGCATGTCACTCATAGATGTTTATTGCATACTTTGCATATCACTCATAGGTGTTTACTTTAGCACAGTTTTTTCCCCCTTTTTTTCCAAGTATAAAACACCTCTTCTTTTGCTAATGTTTTTCTTTTATTTTTGGTGACAACAGTACCACTTTAAGGGCAGGCTCACACCTGAAGCTCACGGGATCGTGGTCCGCATTGCTGTGTGATTCAATGCAGTGAAATTTTTAGCCCATTCATATGAATTTACATGGGATCGCACCAAAAATAGTGCATGCCCTACCTTTCAAAATCGCACTGCAGTACCATGCGATATGGTGCAGTCAAATGCACTGCTTATGCGATCTGCATTTGGGGTGGCATTGACACCCGCAGGAGAATGCACACCCATGCATTTTGAATGTGATGTGGGAAGCATGCATGGAACGTGGGTTTCCCGAACTGCATTATGGTGTAAACAACCCCTAAGTCCAGTCAAAATATACCATTGTGTCAAAACACCAGTCTGGGGAATGTTTATTTGCAAAAAAATGTATGATTTAATAGATGAACCTAGCTAAGGAAAACAATACTTGTTTACCTACAATTTCTGCCTCAATACAGGGCACTTTCACCCCCTTCCTGCCCAAGCCATTTTTCAGCTTTCAGTGCTGTCACACTTTGAATGACAATTGCGTGGTCATGTTACACTGCATCCTAATGAAATTTGTATCATTTTTTCCCCACAAATAGAGCTTTCTTTTGGTGGTATTTGATCACCTCTGTGGTTTTTATTTATTGGGCTATAAACAAAAGAACAGGGACAATTTTGAAAAAACACAATATTTTTTACTTTTTGCTATAATAAATATCCAATTTTTTTTTTAACATTTTTTTTCCTCAGTTTAGGCTGATATGTATTCTTCTACATATTTTTGGTAAAAAAAAATTGCGATAAGCGTATATTGATTGGTTTGCGCAAAAGTTATAGCGTCTACAAAATAGGGGATAGATTATAGCATTTTTATTTATTTATTTATTTATTTTTTACTAGTAATGGCGGCGATCTGCGATTTTTATTGTGACTGCGATATTGCAGCGGACATATCGGACACTTTTGACACATTTTTGGGACCATTCACATTTATACAGCGATCCGTGCTATAAAAATGCATTGATTACTGTGTAAAAGTGACTGACAGGGAAGGGGTTAACACTAGGGGGCGATCGAGGGGTTAATGTATGACCTAGGGAGGTGATTCTAATGGTGGAGGGAGGGGACTCACTAGGGGAGGAGACCGATCGGTGTCCCTATGTACAAGGGACACACCATCGGTCTCCTCTCCTCTGACAGGACGTGGATCTGTGTGTTTACATACACAGATCCACGGTCCTGCTCTGTTACCCGGCAATCGTGGGTGCCCGGCGGACATCGTGGCTGCCGGGCACGCGCACCGGGTCCCGAGCGACGCAGCGGGCACGCACCGGCGGTGGCGCGCGTGCGCCCCCTAGTGGCTCGGGAGGGCGATCACGTCATATGACATCTGCCCAGAACAAGAGCTGCCTCGTCCCGCCGTCATATGATGGTGGGCGGTGGCTTAGTGGTTAAGAATAAATCCACAATATTTATAACAGAATTGTTTAGTAAATAATTCAATTCTGCTCCAGCATAGTATGAATGTTAACACCTATTCCCCGTACAGCTGCACTAGAGACAAGGAAAAGCCACCTTCCCAAGTACCAGTAGATACTAGATTTGAGGCTATCCATACATTCAAGAGCTTCTTTAAAGTACATTTGCCATATGAGAATTATGTAGGCACCTGTTGCACAAAATGCTAGTTGTGTGGCTTTATCTGGTTTCAGTGCATGTAAGTCATCGACCTAAAACAAGCAAGCATCAAATGAAAGTCAGAGCAAGGTCAGAACTCCTAATCTGGAAAAAGTATATATAGTGTAAATGTGATGGCACTTCACCATGTGTAATCATAAATATACATCCATATCTATAAGAGACTATGGGGATGTATATACAACATGATCCGATGAGTGAAAAAACGACACACAAAAATGATAATAACACAATATAAATGCAAAGTAAAATTCAATGTGACTGTGCCCAACACCAATTGTATAAAGTGCTTCTAGATGCATATATCTTCTGATTGCTTCACCACGGGTGCTCAGAGAGTAGATGGCAACTCACCAAAGGTGTTTAAACCCGTTAAAGGAGGTCAAATTGCGCTTTTAGAAAACCAGATGGGTTCCTGAGCTCCCACCATTCCACTCCAATGATCCCTCAGGTTATATACAGTAAATCGTACGTTGGAGCGGGGATTTGTCACTTCCGGATTCCCATGTGACCTCTACTAAGTATTGAGAACAAGGCGTGGAGTGCACGCCGGCATTAAACTGACAGGCCACATCCGCACTGGCACTGCTGTAGATCCATAGTGCCAGGTTCAGCCACTAATAAATGTGAGGGCAATATTTTTTTTGCTTGATTTTAAACATCAAATAAACCTACTACACTCTAAAGTCCTTCATTGTTTCCTTGGTGGAGTACACTCTTATTTCCTAGCTATAACCTGAGGGATCATTGGAGTGGAATAGTGGAAACTCAGGAACCAATCTGGTTTTCTAAAAGCACAATTTGACCTTGTGTAACAAGGGGTCAAACACCTTTTTACACTCTTACTTTCTAGCTTTAACCTGAGGGATCATTGGAGTGGAATGGAGGGAGCTCAGGAACCCATCTGGTTTTCTAAAAGTGCAATTTGACCTCCTGTAACAAGGGGTCAAACACCTTTGGTGAGTTGCCATCTACCCTCTGAGCACCTGTGGTGAAGCAATCAGAAGATATTTGAATCTAGAAGAACTTTATACAATTGGTGTTGGGCACAGTCACATTGGATTTTATTTTGCATTTATATTGTGTTTTTTCACTCATTGAATCATGTTGTGTATACAACCCCACATTCTCTTATAGAGATATGGATGTATATTTATGATTACACATGGTGAAGCGCCAAAACCTTTACACTATATATATACTTTTTCCATTTCATGAGGTGGTATTCATCACTTATTTAAAGGGGCAGCTATTCACCTTTTGATGTTACACATAGGGTGCCATCACTTGTTTGTTTGCCACAGAACTCCTGATCTATCTGGCTTAGTGACTCAGAAAGCAGTGAAGTCAAATCATCCTAACACCAAAACTACTAATATTTTCAGAAGAACAGCTTAGCATTAGTAGTTTTCTTTTTCTCTCAAAATGTATTTGCTTTAAGACACATCCATACTAAATAGCATTTACTCTGTATAATAAACAATTGCCATTTTATTTTAATAAAATACTTGTTTTCATCTTGTTTTCCTTTGTTGTATTTAAGAGGTGTTGATCTCCTACAATCTCCTTGCATCTACTTCATGTCTAAACACATGCACTTCACTAATCACTGCACGCTATTTCCCAAGTCAATGAAAAATGCATGCATAATGTACAATGACTGCTTGTAGTCTCAGTTGGGAGAGTGTGTGAGAGGGTGACAACAAAGGAAAACAATAGGGAGACAGGAATATAGTGTTGTCACCCTATAATAGGAAATGCATAAACAAGAAATTTCATGGCAAGGCCGCCGCCCGCCAGATATTATTTTAGAGATAGGCGCAGATCCAAAGCCTAAGTTTAAAGGATAGGTCCACTTTTTCGGGCAGAATTTCAGTTTTCATAATAAATACAATAGAAGCTTTATCCAATACCATTTCTGGCTCAGTTATCCCAATGTGCCTTTTTCTCACTTACCTTATTCACAGGAAGTTTAAAATCTTGTCAGTTTATTTGGATTTTTAAAAGGATTCCATTACTTCCTGAAGATTCTCTCTGCTTTCACTTCCTGTTAGGTCATCTCCCAGAAGCCTCCACTTCCTTTTTGCATCAAAGAAGAGGGTGTGATAGGGTGTGTTCACCATACTGGAACTCACCTCCCTTATTACAATACCACCAGTGTGTCCTCCTATTCTATAGTTCTGGTAAATCTAAAGGAATTGTATAGAGATTGCATAGTGTATGTCCATCTTTATACAGGTAAACTATATTGTCAAAAGTATTGTGACGGCTGCCTTTACACACATGAACTTTAATGGCATCCCAGTCTTAGTCTGTAGGGTTCAATATTGAGTTGGCCCACCGTTTGCAGCTAACAGCTTCAACTCTTCTGGGAGGGCTGTCCACAAGGTTTAGGAGTGTGTCTATAGGAATGTTTGACCATTCTTCCAGACGTGCATTTGTGAGGTTGGACACTGATCCTGGACGAGAAGACCTGGCTCACAGTCTCCGCTCTAATTCATCCCAAAGGTGTTGTATCGGGCTGAACTCAGGAATCTGTGCAGGCCAGTTAAGTTCCTCCACCCCAAACTCGCTCATCCATGTCTTTATGGACCTTGCTGTATGCACTGATGCGCAGTCATGTTGGAACAGGAAGGGGCCATCCCCAAACTGTTCCCACAAAGTTGTGAGCATGAAGTTGTCCAAAATGTCTTGGTATGCTGACGTTTTAAGAGTTTCCTTCACTTGAACTTAGGGACCAAGCCCAATCCCTGAAAAACAACCCCACACCATAATCTCCCCTCCACCAAATAATTTGAAGGGGTGGCCCAATACTTTTTGCAATATAGTGTGGATGAGTGAGTTTGGGGAGGAGAAACTTGACTGGCCTGCACAGAGTCCTATCCTCAGCCCGATAGAACACCTTTGGGATGAATTAGAGCAGAGATTGTGAGCCAGGCCTTCTCGTCCAACATCAGTGCCTGACTTCACAATTGCGATTCTGGAGGAATGGTCCCATAGACACACTCCTAAACCTTGTGGACGAAGAGTCCACATAAGAGTTGAAGCTGTTCTAGCTGCAAAGGGTGGACCAACTCAATATTAAACCCTACAGACTAAGACTGGGATGCCAATAAAGTTCATGTGCGTTTAAAGGCAGGCATCCCAATACTTTTGGCAATATAGTGTACATAGGAGGGAGTGGAGGGAGACACTCAGCTGTCAGGCCCCGTTCACATCTCCACATAATGAAAACTCACATTCCTGCATGTGTTTTTTTTGGGTGTTTTGGAGCATTTTCACTCATCATGCATAGGACAGCCCATTCATTTGAGAAGCTCCTGAACTTTTTAGGGACCAGGGCATGGTGCGTTACCACAGTTTTTGGTGTGTTTGGCACACTTGACGTGCCTTTAACATGTAATGACAACACAAACTGCAACACAATGCATGGCAAAGTGCGCATTTTTTGTGTGGTTGGCCATGCGTTTGGAAACACACAGATGTGAATGGAGCCTCATTGTTCTTGTGTAAACACACCAATTTCACTTTCAGGCCCCATTCACACCTAGAGTAAGGTGAGCGCATTTTTTTGGGCTAATTTTTCCAGTGACACACACAGGGCAGCCCATTGACTTCAATGTGCTGCGCTACATGTGACAAGGTAGCTCATGGGACATTTTGGCGTGGTGCAAGTTGCACCTTTTTACTGCGTTTGTCATCTGTTTTTTCATGTGGCAAAATGTATGTTTGCTTCTGTGTTTGATGTGCCTTTAACAATTTATGACAATGAAAGCGCAATTAGGTAATATTAGGTATATAAATATGGTCATACAATATGTAATCTGATTGTGCAATTTCTGTACAATTTCCTTTAGATTTACCAAAACTTTATAATAGGAGGAAACGCCATCTATCCAATCACTCTGTATCCAATCAGGCAGGCCCTTGCACTACATCAGGGGTGTCCGGTGGGCTGCTGCATCCCCAGGGAGTTTAGCATGCAGCCTGAGCCCCTGAAGGGACCCTGGGGAAGCCAGGCAAATGCATGCATAGAAAAATGTTGGGGATGCTGTGAAAACTTAGTTAATGGGTGAAGGGTGTGTGCTAATGAGGTCAGCTGCTAAACTCCTTCTTGTGTCTTACTGTTTTTTCTGCCTCTGTCTGTATACCAGGGAGTCTCTGAAGCTTTCTAAGAAATGTAGCAAGGGCTAAGGTAAGGCATTGTTCTCAAAATCAAAGAAAGCTTGTATTTTTTACATTAATGGTATATTGATACATAGGGGAGCTGGGTTTTAGAAAAAAAAGTGTACTTAGCCTTTAATTAAACATTAGGAACTATACTTAACAATTCTAATTGTCCCTTGTGTCGATGGCTGCTGCTATCAACCCCCCTACCAACCCCCCTCACAGCGGTAATCTTTCAGTGCTGCAGAAGTTAAAGTGGTATTAAAACCAACATCAAACATTTATTATATTGCAGCTTTCCATTTCTTAGATGTGATGGCTGCATTAATGTTAATTTTAAGTCTTTCCTTCTCCTATTTTCATCTGGTGATCTGGCCAGTAAAAAAAGAAGCTCTCCAGCAGAATATGTCAGTTGAAGAGCTGAGACAATCCATTTAACACTAGCAGGGATGCTTACAAGGCTCAGTTTTCAGAAAATAGAAAAAAAAATTATAGGCAAATTGGACCACAACAAATTATAAAAAAATCGATATTTTATTATACATAGAAAACATAAAAAAATATTTTTTTACATGAATAAAAACCTAAAAACATATATTCACATCTGCACCATGGCCGAAATGTGTTATTACCGTATATACTCGAGTATAAGTCGAATTTTTCAGCACATTTTTTAGTGCTGAAAGTGCCCCCCTCGACTTATACTCGAGTCAAGCACTTTTCTGCAGCAAAAAATTTCATTTTCCGAACCGACTTTGGGGCCCCGTATCTCAGGGTCACTTGGTGCTAAGAACCCCAAATTTGGTGTGCAAACCCAGTGGAACTGGTACCACAACATATCCAAAGCTGAAGTTCCTAGCGCTAAGGGGCCCTGAGATACAGGGCCCCCAAACTGGTTTGGAAAATGTCATTCTCTGCTGTAGAAAAGTGCTTGACATTTTCTGAACTGATTTTTGGGGCCCTGTATCTCGGGGCCACTTGGTGCTAGAAACCCCAGCTTTGGAAATGTTATGGTGCTAGTTCCACTGGGTTTTCACACCAAATTTGGGGTTCTTAGCACTAAGTGGCCCTGAGATACAGGGCCCCAAATTCGGTCAACTGTGTCCATCTGCTGCAATGTCATTTCGGGACCCTTTGGGTTCAGAGACCCCAAATTTTGGCTGCAGCTAGGGGGCATCTAGGAACCCTTAACTACCGAGTTTGAAGTTCAGGGGACCTATGGCTGCAAATGGGCACAGTGAGGCTGCAAATGGGCACAGTGAGGCTGCAAATGGGCATTGTTGACCCTCTTTTCCACTTACAGTAGCTGTGCATTTCTCACCCTCGTCTTATACTCGGGTCAATAAGTTTTTCCCATTTTTTTGTGGTAAATTAGGGCCTCGACTTATACTCGGAACGACTTATACTCGAGTATATACGGTACATAGAAATTGGTTAAGTGAGCCCCTGTGCTTCAATGCGTTTCACTGATTTGCTTCCTCAGAACACACAGAAGGGTGACACAGGATCAAACAGACCTCACTTGTCTGGACATGAGCATGCATACATACAGACAGATCAAACAGTTTGACCCCCCACGTGGTCTAGTGTACTCAAAAAGTTGATCATAAGAAGGCGTATGTTTAAAAAACTCCCATGGACTTAGACAGCCAAGAACAGAGGGGGACTGATGGCTGCACAAGATAAGGTATATATATATTTAAGCAGAAAGTGATCAGTGGGAGCTGAAGTGGCTAGGCACCAAATAGGGAGCCGTTGACAATAAATCCCTGAGTGCAGGACTGAATATAGAGAGGATAGGGCAAAGCTGTTTTGCCAGACCAGCAAGGCCAATATGTGCAGCCTGGAGGATAAACCGGAGTGGAGGCACTCTAATATAGGAGGTGTGTTACTGATCAGATCACCAGGTGAAAACAGAGGGAAAAAAAGCTTAAAAAAAGAAGATTAACATCTAATGATTGGCGATTGCAGTATATTACATTTTTACTTTTTGAGCTTAATACCATTTTAATAAAGCTGAGGGACCTGTGACAGGCACAAATCAAGCATTTTTATCTTTCTTCATAGTCATAACAAGTTATTGTACTGGTACAGCCAGTGCTACTGAGTATTATGTAATGCACAACAAATTCTACAGGTTTGGGGTCTATTTAAAAAACAAATTGGCATAGCTATTCATTCAGCAAAACTACATTTACATTAGTTCTGTGCCAAGCTGTTCTTAGGGTATTTTCTCTTCTATATGAATGTTCTTAGGCTATTTTGTTGTCTGTGTAAATAGGAAAAGCCTTGCCAGTAATATGCATAAAAGGAAACACTATTGTACTTTGTAATAATAAGCAATGTGTTTCCAATGGCTTACCTGCAGCTGTACTTAACATGCAATCCAGTTGTAATAAACGAATGAACAGGGCCTGCGGGCGTTAGAGATATGATAAGATAATGACTGGTGTGGTAAATAAGTAAATATTACATGCATCGGTGGGTGTTCCAGAAGGATGCTATCTGAATGAGCAGACTTCTTCAAGCTAAAGCTGACAGATTCATTTCTAAAACCAGGCAGGTCAAGCGGTTTAGGTACTGAGGACACTGCTGCTTCAAAATTCTCATTTTCCACAATAACTCAACTGCTGGATCTGCCTGGTTATAGAAAAGAATTTGCCAGATTTAGCTCTGAAGATGACCACTGCCATCCTTCTGGAACCCTTGCAGGTACTGTTTATTGATTTGTTAAATCAATCATTAGTGGCATCAGTCAAAGTGATAGAGAATCAAGTCTAGTCGAAGTCCACTTAAAGTGATTGTAAAGGCTTCTCTTTGTTTTTTTTTTTACATAACAAACATTTTACAATTACATCATACAGATTCTCCTCTTCTCAGGTGCCCTGCTGGTGCTTTAAGACCCTCCTCTTCTTTGTGTGCCACCATAGGAAGCTGCTTCCTATGAGGGCGCACCTGCAGGCTCACTCTGGAGTCGGGCTGTTTGCATCTGTTGACACACACAGCGCGGCTAGATCCCACCCTTGCCCCCTCTCTCTCCTCACAGTATTTGATTAACAGCTGCAGGAACCAATGGCCTCTGTGCCTGTGTGAAGAGGGAGAGAGAGCAGCACTGGATGAAGACAGGCACAGCAGTGGATCAATATCCTCGAGTAAGTATTTAGGCGGCGAGGGGGCAATATACTTACTGAGACATTTTTTACCTAAAGGCGGAGTTCCATCCAAAAGTGGAACTTTAACCTAATCCATATTTCATCTGATTCCTCCCCCCCTCCGGTGCCACAATATATCCTTTAGTGCCACAATATATAAGGTATCCATTCTCACTTCTGGGAGCCTTAGTCGCGGCTATTGATGTCACGGCTGGGGCTCCCTCCTCCTTCTTTAAAGCGGAGTTCCACCCTATTTTTTCACTTTGGCCCTAGGCACTGCTTACAGCTGTGCCATCAATGTTTGGGAATTTTATTTTTTATTTTTCCAATTTTTAAATCCCTTTAGGCTTCTAAAGCGTTGCACTTCCATATTACCTCACCCCGGTGGGGTACGTCATATCCTCCCACCCATTGGCTCCTGGAATATAGGTGTCATCAATCCCAGCAGTCAACGGACATCCTCCGCGCTGAGTGCGCCTCACTTTCTTCACACTGAGCAGGCGCGGGTTCGAAAGGTGCATGCTTGGTAGCCAGCTGCACCATATCCCGGAAGAAAGCTTCAGATGCCCACACTGATGATGGATGCCTACAGATTCGAGAGGAGACAGAGAGTCCCATTGCATTCACAAGAAATACAAACAATAGCATATGTAGCTTATGCCAATTTGCACGGCATAAGCTGCAGTTATCACTGGGGTGCTTTAAAAAAAAATTTAAAATTACTGGAGCTCCACTTCAATACAGGGAATGCATTAAGGTAAAACATGTCTTGCCTTTAGAACCACTTTAACTTTGAAGTTACCTTGCTGTTCTTACAAGATATAAGGAATCTGGATTTAAAACACGTAAAAAAACAAAGACAGCACTGGTGTAAAACAGTATTCCATTAATTTAAATGACAGTGTGATTAAAAAGTAATATTGTTACAAAAGCATGTGCAGTGGATTGCTGATGATTACAGTACAGAAGGGCTGCAGAGTGGACAAGGAAAAATCTTACAGCTTCAGTTTATTAACTTTTTTGTATTCTGCCCCTTTGTTTCAGCTAGTTCCTTCTCGAAACGAGATGCAGCTTTTCTCATCAGACAATTTGATATTCTGTTTCCTTACACAACTATGGAATGAGAATTTATTCCGCTCTGTGAAAGATCAGAAAAGGTACAAAATGCTATGGGAAAAAGTGAGCACCTAGTTTCATCTTAATTGGGGCATCACTGAAGATAAGCTTGTTATCTCAAATTAGGCCAACGGCTTAAGCATTTCAAGTCATGGTACATGGAACAATTTAGAAAAGGCACTTTATTTCCACTAGGTTAGGTTAATTATAGAGCACTTGCATTTTGGGACAGATTTATGAACCGTTACTCCTATCAGCAGAAGGCAGAGGTGTTTTATAGCAGCAATGACACTGGTAAAACTGGACTGTGCTTTATTGGGAATGGACATGCTTCACGATGCTGTGAATAGGCATATGAATGAAATTTTACACTTGGCTGCCGTAGTGAAATGAGGGAAGGATGGCCGGCATTATCAAATGTTGTGCCTGAATGCAATTCCATAATGGATTTTTAACCCCTTGCTGACCAGCGCACGATGATATACGTGGGCACAGTGACATAGCTGGGCAAATGGGCGTACAAGTACATCCTCTTTAAATCATGGCATAGTGGGCGTGTGCGCACCGGGGGGGTGCACGCGCACACGCGGCATACTCTATAAGCGTGCCCGCGGGTCCCACTGACTCGATGTCTGCCGGGGGCCCGCGATCGTGTCATGGAGTGGCAGAACAGGGAGATGCCTATGTAAACAAGGCGTTTCCCTGTTCTGCCTAGCAACATGACAGAGATCTACTGCTCCCTGTCATGGGGAGCAGTGATCTCTGTCATGTCCTAGTGAGACCATCCCCCCTACAGTTAGAATCACTCCCTAGGAAACACTTAACCCCTTGATCGCCCCCTAGTGTTTAACCCCCTTCCCTGCCAGTATCATTTACAAAGTAATCAGTGCATTTTTATAGCACTGATCGCTGTATAAATGACAATGGTCCCAAAACAGTGTCAAAAGTGTCCGATGTGTCCGCCATAATGTTGCAGTCATGATAAAAATCGCAGGTTGCCGCCATTACTACAAAAAAATAAATAATAAAAATGTCATAAATCTATCCCCTATTTTGTAAACGCTATAATTTTGCGCAAACCAATCAATATAGGCTTATTGCGATTTTTTTTACCAAAAATATGTAGAAGAATACATATCGGCCTAAACTGAGAAAGAAATTTTTTTTTTATATATTTTTTGGAGATATTTATTATAGC
Source organism: Lithobates clamitans (assembly GCA_037952925.1). Lineage (NCBI taxonomy): Eukaryota > Metazoa > Chordata > Amphibia > Anura > Ranidae > Lithobates > Lithobates clamitans. The sequence continues at coordinate 1,000,740 of JBBGZY010001608.1, read as the reverse complement.
AAAAAGTAAAAAATATTGCTTTTTTTTCAAAATTGTCGCTCTTTTTTTGTTTATGGCGCAAAAAATAAAAACCGAAGAGGTGATCAAATACCACCGAAAGAAAGCTCTATTTCTGGGAAAAAAAGGACGTCAATTTTGTTTGGGTGCAACATTGCACGACTGCGCAATTATCAGTTAAAACGACACAGTGCGGTATTGCAAAATGTGCTCTGGTCAGGAAGGGGGTAAATCCTTCCGGGGCTGAAGTGGTTAATATCCTGCTATATGCTTTGCTCATTTCAGGTTACTTCTGGAATTGCTGTGCCCTGGGATTTTCCCCTGGTATTGCCTACCAGTAAGGATGGCAAATGTGCTTGGGTTCAGTTCACCAAGGGTTCTGTGAATCCTGTTTGAAATTCCTTGAAAACCTATTGAAGTCTATGAGGAGGTGTATTTTTTTTTATTTAGTTCTGACCATTTTTAGTGCTCATAGACAAACTACTGTCCAAAACCCTATAAGAGACATAAAGCAATGGAGAAAAAAAATATGAAGTTGGGAGAGGGCCATTTCATGTGGCTTTGAAGGCCTTTTAATGGTCAGTCAAAGTGTAAACTGGCAACACACATATAGGGCTTTGAAATTAATTTTCTTTACAACTATATATTTATTATATTTACAGATACTTATATAGTGCCATCAATTTACACAGCGTTTTACATATTTATTATACAATCACATCAGTCCCTGCCCTCAAGGAGCTTACAATTTAAGATCCCTAACTCACATTCATACATATACATACTAGGGCCAATTTAGACAGGAAGCAATTAACCTACCAGCATGTCTTTGGAGTGTGGGAGGAAACCGGAGTACGCGCTGCTATGCGGAGGTGATAATCGATTAGTCACTCTGCTGGCTTACAAATTGCAGCAGCATATGAATTTAATTTTGGTATGAAAATAACCTTTTTTGTTAGTTTTAGCAGTGACACATGATTTTTCATCAACTGGTAATAGGCTGAGTCTGTCCCTGTTCATACTGATTCAAAACTGCCCTGCAGCTGGCCAGTTTTTATTAAACTCACAAAGAGAATTAAGAGAAGGAAATCTCCCCTCAGAAAAATTGGGACTTTTTAGGCTCAAGAAATGTGCAAAGGTCAGGCAAAGGCCGGGCACTCGCATCGGCTCCACGGCCGGGCAGGGGGCGCGCGTGCGTCACCCCTAGTGGCCACAGGGCAAAGCGATGTTACATAATGTCGTTTCACCCAGCCGTGCCATTTCGCCACAGTACAACTGTGGCGGCTGGTCGGCAAGTGGTTAAATACCTTTTTGATACCAATAAATATTTAATACTATTATGCCTGACCTTTGCACATTCCTTAAGCCTAAAAAGTACCAATTTTGATGAGGGGAGATTTCTTTCTCTATGCGTATTAGGGATATGGTCTTTTAACCACTTCAGCCCCAGAAGAATTTACCCCCTTCCTGACCAGGCCATTTTTTGCTATACGGCACAGCGTTGCTTTAACTGACATTTGCGCAGTCGTGCGGCGCTGTACCCAAACAAAATTGACGTCCTTTTTTTTCCCACAAATAGAGCTTTCTTTTGGTGGTATTTGATTACCTCTGCGGTTTTTATTTTTTGTGCTATAAACAAAAAAGGAGCGACAAAACATAATATCTTTTACATTTTGCTATAATAAATTCCCCCAAATTAAAAAAAAAAAAAAAAAAAAATGCTCAGTTTAGGCCGATATGTATTCTTCTACATATTTTTGGTAAAAAAAAAAAAATCGCAATAAGCGTATACATTTATTGGTTTGCACAAAAGTTACAGTGTCTACAAAATAGGGGATAGACTTATGGCATTTTTATTATTATTTTATAGTAATGGCGGTGATCTGCGATTTTTAGCGGTACGACGATATTGCGGTGGACAAATCGGACACTTTTGACACCAGTGACATTTATACAGCGATCAGTGCTATAAAAATACACTGATTAGATTACTGTATAAATATCACTGGCAGGGAAGAGGTTAACACTAGGGGGCAATCAAGGCATTAACTGTGTTCCCTAGGTATGTTCTAACTGTGGGGGGGATAGGACTGACTAGGGGAGGAGACCAATCGGTGTTCATACCTAGTATGAACACACAATCTGTCTCCTCTCCCCTGACAGAACCAAGATTTGTGTGTTTACACACACAGATCCTGGATCTCGCTCTGTCACAAGCGATCGCGGGTGCCCGGAGGTCATCGTACAGCTACGACGGCTCGCCCAGGGGAGCCAACCTGCAGCAGTATAACTGCGGCGGCTGGTCGGGAACCAGTTAAAGCAGAAGCATACAACCTTGTTTATTTTATATACCGAAAGAATTAAGAGACCACAGATGATACAGCAGTGCAAAATTAGGCAGCATTGGGACAATTTTAAATAGTAGTCTAGGTGCAAGTTTACAAGAGAATGGGACTTTACTACAAGTTGTAAATACTGCAGAGGATACAGCATGAAAAACTGTCAAGCAGCAGGACAGTTTTAATCATGGATTATAGACCTAACCAGTGTATGCCTAACTTTTTTTATCTTTGAAGATAGAGGTGTGTTTTGAATGGGCGTGATATGATGTGAGGTGATTTAGATGCACACTGTTGTTGCTGTTTTTTTTCATTCAAACAGTACAACCGCGGTAGTTGTTGGTGACAGCTTGGTCAGTGTGCTGGGAGCATGCAAGGAGCGTTCTCAGCACAGAACCTTAGAGCCCCATGGACATGTATGTGCGGTGGCTGGGTGTTAATGTTCACTTGCCCTGCTGCAGCATATATATGTTTTGGCCGCAGGAAGAGGTTAAAATTTAAAGCCCATATAAGCTTAAAAAACAATTTTAGTCATTTTAGCTTACCATTTGTTAGATGTGGTGATGTGCTGCATTCATTTCATTTAGGCTAGGAACTTTTATAGCAAGTACAGAAAATACTTGTTGATCTTCCCAGAAATGGTGTCTGTCAATTCCTGTGTGATGAAAGCACTAGCATTCTTCTGTTTCTGTGTAATTTGCCAGTCTCATTGATCCATCATGTAATAAAAACAGACAACGTTTTAAGTCTAACCTGTGTCAATCATGGCCCCCTACATGGATACAACAACAACATACATCAACCTTTCAGCACATGTGTTCACTTTTTGGTTGCCTACAGCTTTGTCCTTTTTTTGTCTGGTTGGTCCTGTCTTCTCTGTTCCCTTTAATCCCATTTCCTTGCTTTCTCACCCAACTACCACTTTGACATGGCTATTAGTTATTTACTATGATCCTGTCCAATGTATCTTTATATCCAAATAGAGTTTCCAACTTACCATTATTATAATTATTATACTTGTTAATATGTACTTTATTTTAGGTAACTTATAGGTGTAAACTTTAATTTTTCTGGAAGGGTTTAACCAGCCACCATTCTTAAGCAATCAAAGCTTTGATCAGTTCTTAAAACAGCACAAAACTTGTCTCTGTGACAAATTACAGGCAATGACCTATATTTGAATTGGACAGATTCCATAATGCATAAAGAAAATAGTATTGCTTATATATAATTGGCATTTAAAGATAATGCCATCTTCTAGTTAATATTCCGTTTCATGCTTACGAAAGACATTCTTCAAGTCCAAAGGCATTTAAATGTGACATTCATTAAAACAAATAGGGCAGGAAAAGTGTAATCAATTCTTAAATATTAGCTAAAATGAGAAGAAAGGTTAATGTAGACTAGATCTTCACAGAAAATGCAGGAGAAACACCATACTTTCTTATATATTTATTTATATGCATACATATATTATATGTTTCTTATGTATGCTGCCTTTAATGCATGCATATAGTCAAATAGATTGATGTCACTTCAAATATAAAGTGACGCTACTGCAAAATTAAATGTCCAAAAAAGCACCTCCTGTAAAGAGGACATTGAAAAACCACATCCCCTGCTGCCTGTTCTGCCAATCTCTACAATAGAATAAAAAATAAAATAAAATGCTGTATGAAGCTTCTGAAGAATTTGACACTGCCTGGAGTGTTGATTACTTAGTTTTGCATTGTTTGCTATGGTAGTAATGTAGGGGTTGGAGGATTAAACCACTGAGCTCAGTGGGAACAAGGAATTTAACATTCCTGCAAGTTTCAGATTCTACAGAATCTTCAGCCAGCAACTTCTATTCACTGCTGCAGAAATTGGTGAGACAGTCAGCAATACAGGTCCTTAGCTACACAAAACTTAATCTTATGAGGTATGTGACAGGTCCGGCTCAGTGCAATGTGAAATTTGGTTTTTGTGATAGCCTTTATGGATTTTGCTCAGTCACAATTCAGGCTCACTACAGGAGAGGTCTTCCCATTCCAATGGCAGACAATACATTTTTTGTTTTTGGGGGAAGTGTTAGCCCTTCTGCCATATATGTTTCTGTTAGGGAGATTTTCCCTCCTTATTTTGTCCTAGTTTCCCACAAGATATGACCAAGGCAGAAAGAAAAGGAAAGGAAAAAGTGTCCCCAGTTATACAAATGGAACTCCGTGTTATAGATGTAGTTAAAAACCTTGTTTGAAATCAAAACATTTGCTATGAGTAACAAAAACACTCATGCCCTGAACACACGTTCGGACATTGTTCGGACATTCCGACAACAAAATCCATGGATTTTTTCCGATGGATGTTGGCTCAAACTTGTTTTGCATACACACGGTCGCACAAAGTTGTCGGGAAATCCAATCATTCTGAACGTGGTGACGTAAAACACGTACGTCGGGACTATAAACGGGGCAGTAGCCAATAGCTTTCGTCTCTTAATTTATTCTGAGCATGAGTGGCGCTTTGTGCGTCAGAATTGTCCACACACGGTCGGAATTTACGTGAACGGATTTTGTTGTGGGAAAATTTTATAGCCTGCTCTCAAACTTTGTGTGTCGGAAATTCCGATGGAAAAAGTCCGATGGAGCCCACACACGGTCGTGATTTCCGACCACAAGCTCCGATTACACATATTCCGTGGGAAAGTCCGTCCGTGTGTACAGGGCATTACTGTACCGAATTGGTAAATGCATGTAGGAAGGGGCTTATAAATTGCATGCCAATTTCTGACTTATTATTTGGCGTATTATAATGGTTTGGGGTTAAATTAGTTTTACATTTTGTAAAAGGTTATATGTTTTATTCTGATATTTTATACTTTATATTTGTATATTAAAAACATGAGACCAAAAAATATCATAAGATAGATCTTTTAATAATAGATATTAAAATAGGACATAGCTAAGCCAAGGACATGCATATAAATACTCTGGAGTCTTAGTAATATATTAAAAATGATAAAAATCAGTAATAATATATATAAAAAAAACCCTTTCATTGCACTCCATTGTGGAAATAGATCCCACACAGGGCATGCAAAATGGGGTCTACCATACAGAGGACAATAGGATCTTGTTGTGCCAAGATTGTCCATAAATCAAAGCCACACTTTGCTGAAAAAAGTTGTGTAGGGTCATCAACACAACCCCACCATCAACATGTCTCGTAAAATGCCTAAAGTAGAACTAAAGGGAAAACTTTTTTAAATTCATGTTGGATAGAGTATGAGAGGGTTATAACCCCTATCACTGTCCCTTTGGGGATATTTCCCTTCACTTCCTGTCCCATAACCAGGGCAGGAATCCATGAATCCATGGATGTCACCAGGGACACCACTAATAGCATCCCCATTGGAAAATTTTCTATTACTTTTCTGGGGACAACTCAAATTTGGGATTTTCTTTCACTTTTACTTACAGTGATACCAAACAAATAGATTGAATCTCCCAAATGGGGGCACAGACAGCAAATAAAACCTGACAGGTGTTCTAATCCCTCTCCACTCTATCCGAAATTAAAAAAAGTTTTGCCTTTAGTTATACTTTAACAAACATAACATGCCGGTAATCACAATTCTATGAACTTACAATTGTTACTGTGATATTAAAATGGATTCATTGGCCACAAGATATGCTACATTACATATTCACATCTGAAAGGTAAATAAACTTCATGTTGCAAAATCACTGTGCTTATGTGGTAATTCCATGTAAAGTGCATACACCAAATTATTGGAAATTGTTCACAATAGGTTAGTCAGTTCATTAAGTTGATTACACAATTTTCTGCAAACTTCATATAATTTCTCCAACAAACTACCCACTAAATGGTGTTGCAGAGATTTGGTCTTCAAGCTCTCAGACAAGGGAGGCAATGTGGTTATAATGCCTAAAGATCAATACCAGAATACATGCAAATATATACTTTCCAATATTGATTTGAAATTACCACTAACATAGACCAAATATAGTTAATGTTGAGGGCATATGGCCTGGTATAATTCAGCGGTTTACACGTTTACCCCCTTCCTAGCCTGCCAGGTTGCATGCTCATATAATGGACTGGTGTGAATCTTGGGGGGGACAAATGCTTATTTTTTTAAAATTTTAGCATTAGGTTCCCCCTTTTGGGGCGGATTCCATGACTTTGTACATTTTTTTTGTGTATGGTCCCCCTTAAAATTTATACCAGACCTGGAGAGCCTGGAATGAATTGTGGGTGGAAGCCTATGCCATTTTTTGGGGGTTTGTTATAGAATGTGGGGGGGGCCCACATTGTTTTTTTTTTTTTTTTTAGCTGTTTGTGTATTTTTTTACTATCCTGGCTGCTTTGTTTACATGGCTGGGGATTCCCAGCTAGTAAATAAATGGGGAAGGATAATGTCACTAGTTGCTAAGAATGCGGTCACTGGCACCCGCGGTTCCTGCCGAATAAACTGAAAGTCCAGCATTCAGACAAATGCCTGAACAAGCAAATCCCTAGTGCTCTAACAGATGAATTAATAAGATACCAACTAGTAGAAAAAAACAGACTCGGTACACAAAGATTGCTTTTGGAATATGGTTTAAACTGCTGTGCCTGAGGCAAAAAACCTCAGTCAGAGGGGACTGACTACTGGCACCATACAGACTGTGAATTCAGAATCTGTTTCTCACAAGTCACATATTCAGACCCAAAACAAAGAACAAGCAAGAGATTCAATGAAAATACACTTACAAAGAACAAATACTGATTTAGTTATGCTTCAGCACATCACATTACAAACTCTTAGGCCTCATTCTGACAGAATGATTTGATCCATGCCCTGTGCTGGCCACGTTTTACCAAAAGGGGGATGCACAGGTGTTTCTTGCATCCCCATGCCTGCTGTCCTATAGATGTCTATTGGGATGGAGTGGCTACATGGACACAGGCGCTGCTCCCAATGAGACATCCATATAGGTGTGGGTGCACAGCCCTGAATGCACCCAGGGTGAGTTTAAGGACATGCATCTGCACCCACATGGATGTCATATTGGGAGCAGTGGCTGTGTTCATAAACATCTGCATCACACTGAATTGTGACTGAGCAGAATCCAGAAAGGCAACACCTGTGCATCCCTGTGCAGGTAATAATGGCCCTGCATGAGGCACAGATCAGATTGCCCCATGTGAATGAAGCCTTACTTCATAGTATTGCCAATTTATCCCCAGTCATGCCTCAGTTTAAGAGCCATTGAGAGCAGGGGAAAGCAAGCATTGTCAGATCAAAGGTCGCATAGCATAAAACTTTAAAACCAATAAAAAGCTCATCATAAGCAGTCCAGCAGTAACATTATTTGATCTTCTCTACCTACTTTTGTTACTACATATGATTCAGACGATGGCCTTGGTGCTGTCCTTACACAGTGCACTGCAGATAAAGTGCTCAATGCAATGTTTCTTTTGCACTCAAAACCCTTACAGTAGCAGAATAAAAACATTCTACTGTAGAAAAAGAAGCCTTAGCATGCATTTTGGCAACAGAGAAATGGACTGGGCTGACAGTTTACCTTGCAGATCAACCTTAGTACTTTAACTACACTGCTTCCCCTAAAGGGACTATGGTGAGCAGTAATGCATGTAGCCAGATGGGCAGGAAGGCTACTCAGTTTTAACAACACAATAAAATACAGGGTTTGATGACAGTTATTGCTAATTGTTTGTCATGGTTACCTTTACTTACAGCTCCTAGTACCAGTGGTGGCTGGTGCCCAATTTTTTGAGGGGGGGTGGCAAACAAACCTCCCCACCAGGTACGCACTTACCCCATCCAGGTCACAGCTTTCCCGGCTTCTCCTCCTGGTTAGGGATGAGCTTCGAGTTCGAGTCAAACTCCCCATCCAGTCAAACTCCCCAAACTACCCCTACCATTTCACAAAAAAGTGTCAAAAATGTTAAAAATGAAATGGTAGGGATACTTTTGTACCTCCTTACCATTTCACACAGGGGGGCTGGGATCTGGGGGTCCCCTTGTTAAAGGGGGCTTCCAGATTCCGATAAGCCCCCCGCCTGCAGACCCCCACAACCACCGGGCAAGGGTTGTGGGGATGAGGCCCTTGTCCCCATCAACATGGGGACAAGGTGCTTTGGGGGCTACCCCAAAGCACCCTCCCAATGTTGAGGGCATGTGGCCTGGTACGATTCAGGAGGGGGGGTGCTCTCTCATCCCCCCTCTTTTCCTGCGGCCTGCCAGGTTGCCTGCTCGGATAAGGGTCTGGTATGGATTTTTGGGGGGACCCCATGCCATATTTTTTTAAATTTTGGCACGTGGTTCCTCTTAAAATCCATACCAGACCTGAAGGGTCTGGTATAGATTTTGAGGGGGACCCCCATGCAATTTTTTTTACATTTTGGCCAGGGTTCCCCTTAATATCCATACCAGACCTGAAGGGCCTGGTATGGAATTTAGGGGAACCCCCACTTTTATGTGTATTGTCGGACCGGCAATTCATTAATAGCCGCGAGTAGTTTTAAATGACTTTTTTTCCTTTGAAATGTCATTTTGCTGTCAGACTGTTCTAAACACGGGAAACATGCGCCCCTTTACAGGCATGCTATAGACACCCCCCAGGTACGAAATTTTATGACAATAACTTGCATATAAGCCTTTAAAATTAGCACTTTTGATTATTCATGTTCGTGTCCCATAGACTTTAATGGTGTTCGCGTGTTCGAACACATTTTTTGCCTGTTCGCATGTTCTGGTGCGAACCGAACAGGGGGGTGTTCGGCTCATCCCTACTCCTGGTTAATCTGGTCTTAAGATCTGCCTCATGTCCTGATTGGCCAGGAGGAGAAGCTGGAAGACAATAGCGAATATTGACAGAAAATGTGTGGGATATCCTGTGCTACCTTATAGGTAATGATATGTGCAAACAAAGTCTGAAACCTTCCTCTGAAATCTTCCTCCTTAGTGTCCTTGGTAAATAGTAAATACACAAATATTAGTGGACCATGTATGAATATCAATATCATAAAATCAAACACTGATTCCTAGATATAATCTATTACAGTGGTTACAATGTAAAACACAATGTGTACAGTGAAAAAAATCGCAACAAAATGGCATAATCACAATATCAAAATATAGTTGCATAAACTGAAAAAATCCTTAAAAGTGCAACAAGTATATGCAATTCATAAGTGAGTCCATAACCTTCCTCCAGTGGCTGTAAACCCTCACATATACCCAGTGCAGTGAACAGCCTCAGATGATACACAGAGATGAAACAAATCCTCCTACATAAGTTTTACTTGTATATCTGCTGTCTTCATCTTTATATACTGTTTAGAAAGTGCACATCCTGTTAGAATCTTTTGCTCCTGAATCACCTATGGGTGTGGATTCTTGCCATATACTGTGAGACAGCTGATTGGAGGAAAGACACACACCCCCCCTCAAGAGACTTGCAGAGCTGTGCTATGAATAGACCAGATCTCTTCTACTCTATTTACAGCACCCACCCTGACAGAAAATGCAGGCTTGTTTTATCACAGTTATCAGAGAACTTGTGGTAGGTTAAGGGAGCTTAACTTTTTTGAAGCCAATTAGAGACTTAGGCTCTAATCATGTGCTTAAAAAAAAAAAAAAGTCTGGTGCCCCACATGGAGATTAGGGGATGGCGCATGGAGATTAGGGGGGCGGTGCCCTGTGCCTCTTATGGACTGGCCGTTGCTGCCTAGTACACAGGCTGAAAATGTTAACATTTAAATCATATAGGATATGTACTTTGCCTGGAATTACCAAACAGACATAGCGATTTTTCAGCATGAAGTTTATTTGCCTATGAGATGAGAGTGTGGAATGTAGCAGATCTTGTGGACAGTTGGGTGTATATTAATATCAGTTACAATTACCATTTGTAGAATTACTCACTACATTATTACTGAGTCATTTTATGCTTGTTCATTTTTTAGGACACCACAACTGGAACTTTACTGTGAGCGTTTGGGCTTTATAACTGTTTTGGCAGTAGGGTCATATTGAAGACCCTACACTGCAACTTTTTTTCAGCAAATGAGTGTTGCTTTGATTTATGGATATATTTCTATAAGATCTGATTGTTCTCTGTTTAGTAGATCCTATTTTACATGACCTTTGTGGAATCCAGTTACAGACAGTAGTAAAGTGAAAGGGGTTGTTTGGATATATTGTTACTAGCGTTTTTATAATTTCTAATATATAATTGGTTCCAGAGTATAAAATATCAAATATGTGCAGTTGTGCAAATAAGTTTACATACCCTGGCAGAATTTATGATTTCTTGGCCATTTTTCAGAGAATATGAATGATAACACAAAACATTTCTTTCACTCATGGTTAGTGTTTGGCTGAAGCTATTTATTATCAATCAACTGTGTTTACCCTTTTTAAATCAATATGACAGCAGAAACTACCCAAATGACGCTGATCAAAAGTTTACATACCATGGTGATTTTGGCCTGATAAGATGCACACACGTTGACACAAAGGGGTTTGAATGGCTATTAAAGGCAACCATCCTCACCTGTGATCTGTTTGTTTGTAATTAGTGTGTGTGTATAAAAGGTCAATGAGTTTCTGGACTCCTGACAGACCCTTGCATCCCTCATCCAGTGCTACACTGACGTTTCTGGATTCTGAGTCATGGGGAAAGAATTTTTAAAGGTCCTGCAGGAAAAGGTAGTTCAACTGTATAAAACAGGAAAGGGATATAAAAAGATATCCAATGAATTAAGAATGGCAATCAGCACTGTTGAAACTCTAATCAAAAAGTGGAAAATGAGGGGTTCTGTTGAAACCAAACCACGGTCAGGTAGACCAACTAAACTTTTAGCCACATCTGCCAGGAAAATTGTTCGGAATGCAAAGAAAACCCCACAAATAACTTCAGGTGAAATACAGGACTCTCTGAAAACATGTGGTGTGGCTGTTTCAAGATGCACAATAAGGAGGCACTTGAAGAAAAATGGGCTGCGTGGTCGAGTTGCCAGAAGAAAGCCATTACTACTCAAATGCCACAAAGTATCCCACTTACAATATGCCAAACAGCACAGAGACAAGCCTCAAACCTTCTGACACAAAGTCATTTGGAGTGATGAGACCAAAATTAAGCTTTTTGGCCACAACCATAAATAAGGAAAAAGGAATATTTGCGCTAATCCCAAAGATACCACCTGAAGTGAAAAATGTATAGGTATGCAAGTAGTGTGACTATGTGTACAGGTGATGTGATTAAATGCTGCACCTCCATAGGTTAAATACTGAAAACCCAGAGCAAATTGGAAAAGAAGAGAAAAAGTGAGCAAATTAACCACTAAAAATAGTGATAAATATTTGGTGCAAAATAAAAGCCCAACCTCAACAGAACATATGTAAAAATATCAATAAATAGGTGTATCACAACACACAAAAAATTGTGAAAAACAGTCCATGTATAATCTGAAAATAAAACAAAAAGTCCTTGAAATAAATCTCCAGAAAACCTTGAAATAAATCTTCAGAAAACAGGGCACATAATCTTTAATCAAACCATCTGAGAAGCGGTGCAAGATGTGAAAATACAAACGGCTTACCAGATAGGTTGGATCTCAAATGATAGAGATCAAAAGCGCCTATGCATTAGCCTGCCGGCAGGTCAGCTTGCGATAGTCAAACTACAGGGAGATGTCCACCTGTTAGCAAGGAACCCTTCGGAAGAAAGCTTCACTCCCAGGACATTCTGTATGAAAGCAAGGGTCTTGAAAATCTCATGTAAGGAGGAACAAAAGAGGGCTTCATGGTGCAGTATATTCCAACAAAGGTCTTTATTTCCGAACAGATCATACAGATAAAAAATCCATAAAATCACAGCAGGCAAGAAAGGTTGTTTGAACTAGCTGCTGTGTATACCAATCAGCTGTTCAGCGTGATGACGTCACAGGACTATGCTCTACCCGACGCGTTTCCCCATAAAAGGCATCCACTGGGACCTGAGATCTTTTGTTCTTCCTTACATGAGATTTTCCAGACCCTTGCTTTCATAAATAATGTTCCAGGAGTGAAGCTTTCTTCTGCTGGTTCTCCCTGTTGTTTCACTATCGCAAGCTGACCTGCCGGCAGGCTAATGCATAGGCGCTTTTGATCTCTATCATTTCAGATCCAACCTATCTGGTAAGCAGTTTGTATTTTCACATCTTGCACTGCTTCTTAGATGGTTTGATTGAAGATTATGTGCCCTGTTTTCTGGAGATTTATTTCAAGGACTTTTTGTTTTATTTTCAGATTATACATGGACTGTTCTTCACAATTTTTTGTGTGTTGTGATACACTTATTTATTGATATTTTTTCATATGTTCTGTTGAGGTTGGGCTTTTGTTTTGCACCAAATATTTATCACAATTTTTAATGGTTAATTTGCGCATTTTTTCCTCTTCTTTTCCACAACCATAAATGCTACACTTGGAGAGGAGTCATTAAGGCCTATGATGAAAGGTATGGAGGTGGATCGCTGATATTTTGGGGATGTGTGACCTACAAAGGCACAGGAAATTTGATGGCAAGAGGAATGCAGTATGTTATCAAAAAATACTGGAGGAACATTTGCATTCATCAGCCATGAAGCTGCGCATGGGACATACTTGGACATTCCAACATGACAATGATCCAAAACACAAGGCTGAGTCGACCTTTTATTGGCTACAGCAGAATAAAGTGAAGGTTCTGGAGTGGCCATCTTAATCTCCTAACCTCAATATCATTGAACCACTCTGAGGAGATCTCAAACGTGCAGTTCATGCAAGACAGCCCAAGAATTTACAGGAACTGGAGGCTTTTTGCCAAGAGAAATGGGTAGCTTTACCATCTGAGAAGATAAAGAGCCTCATCCACAGATACCACAAAAGACTTCAAGCTGTCATTGATGTTAAAGGGGGTAATACACGGTATTAAGAACTGGGGTATGTAAACTTTTGATCAGGGTCATTTGAGTAGTCTCTGTTGCCATTATGATTTAAAAAGAGTAAACACAGTTGACTGATAATAAATGGCTTCTGCCAAACACTAACCATGAGTGAAAGAAAAGTTTTTGTGTTATCATTCATATTCTCTGAAAAATGGCCAAGAAATCATAAATGTTGCCAGGGTATGTAAACTTATGAGCACAACTGTATAAATAATCATCTGGAAAAGGGAAAGCTGCTGTCACTAAAAAGCTAAAAATCTTTCAAAATATAACCTATAACGACGCTGTCCCCTTGTAATAATACTTAACTATATCATACACTAAAATTGGTGAAAACAACAAAAAAAACATAAATAGTCTAATTTGTAAAGTTTCTAAAAAAAATTGAAAAAAATGTGCAAATATTATAAAAAGTCATGCCAAAAAAGTAAAAACATCAAATGAAAAAAAATCATGAGGTGTCCAATGTTATAATTTCATTATACAAGTGTCCTGTGCAAGCAAATTCTTATATTTAATAAAGCATCCAGTGCATTCCAATGAATAAAGTGTCCCATGCAGTTAAACAAGTTCAGGTGCAACAAAATTCATGTGCAAACAAAGTTTATCCAGGAAAAAAGTGATTGTGTACCAAAAGTAATCTCTTCTCCAATCTGTGTATCCATGTTGTGATCTTCTCTACCACAAACACTAGCTACTCACCAAACACAGCAAACTTTGGTTTTGTATCACATATTACAATCTGCTTAATTCATCCATTAATGGATTAACTCAGTCCATTCTCCTGCTCAAATCCTCCTTTTTTCTTGAGACCCTGCACAGTGTCACGATCAGGGGTCAGGCTCGAAGACTGGTTGTTATAGCAGTAGCGGAAGTAGTAGCGAAACCGACCAGCAGGATAAGTAACATGCAAAATCAGGAATATTGCTACACTCCTTGGTATCTTTATTGAAGCATTAAAATCATATCACAGGTATGACAGGAATGTAAAAAGTAACGTATTAGGCACTAAAGTCAGCACTTACTCCAACCAGCAGGATAGGTACACAGGCAGTCATCCTGGTAAATGAAGTGAGCTCATCTGAGTCTAAGTACTAACTGGTGTTCACAAGAGTTCCTGATGGTGGAGATGGATTTTGCTGCATGTTAGTACCAGGTCGCGGTCCTCAGGATTGCCCCACCAGGAGGTGAGCATACCGGGTCCAGTAGCAGATAAGAAGGTAGGGATCAAACTGATGTGTAGCCAGTAAACAAGCCAAAAGGTGAGTAACGAGTAGTTGCAGGTTGGGATCCGGCAGAAGCGTAGTTAGGGAACAAGCCAGGGGCCGATAACGAGTGGTAGCAAAATATGGACGGCAGCAGGGAAGACAAGAGTGAGATACTGGCTGGAGAGAGCACAATAATCTGGCAAACAGGAAGTGCAGAGACATGGCTTAATTCAGGAAGTTCATGGGAGGAGCAAAGAGTTCAAGGTTCAAAACAAACAAGGTTCAAGACAGGTGATGAACTGAATAAGCTTGCGAGCAAACCAAACTAATGACTCAGAACCTTTCTTAAAGCGGGGTTCCACCCAAATTTTGAACAATATCTGTATGTATTCTCTTCCTTGCCTAGATGCTGACATGCCGTTTAAAAAAAATTAAATCGCCGTAATTACCTTTTATTTTTCTATTCTTCTTTGCACTTCCTGGTTCTCCTCCCATGGGAGTAGGCGTGTTTCAAGCCTCTCCCAGACTCCTGGGAGCTAGTCTCAGGCTTCCCAGGATACCACTGAGCATGTGCGGGAACGAGCAGTGAATGCTGGGAGCACAGCATTCACCACATCCAGGAAATAAATGCTTGTGGGCTTCAAATGCCCACAATGAAGATGGAAACTGCCTGCAGTGAATAATATAAGTTATTCTTTCCGACAAAATCTGACACAGGCGGACATATTACACACAATATGTGAGTATGTAATGCTGAGAAGAAAAGTTTGTGAATGAACTAAAAAAAAAAAAAAATGATAGATAGGTGGACCCCCGCTTTAATTGATACAGCTGCTGGCACTGATCACAATCTCATAAGTGCATAAATATATAAAAACAAATAAAATACCGCACTATATTAAGATTACCAATGTGATATGACACATATAAAATGCATGAATATTTTAGTGCAAACCGTGCATGATATTAAACATGATAACATATAATATATAAAATGTCCATTCTGCTGGCAAATTAAAACAATAACAGATGAAAAGTGCTGCACTATATTGAAGTAACCAATGTGATATGACACGAATAAAGTACATGAATGATGTGCAAAATCGTTTAAAAATGTATTTTATTTATAAAACATCAATATGGGTACTCACATCTTCCACACTACTCTACAGCAGATAAAAGAAAAAAACATTGACATAGCTTGTTCGTTCGCAGTGTTCCAACCTGCCGCCTACTGCACCATCCTGTCTCCTCCCCTACACATGTTCGACACAGGGATCAGTCACGTGTCTTCCTCAGGGGAATCCCCCTGAGGAAAAAACATGACTGATCCCTGTGTCGAACACGCTTAGGCACCTGGAAGATGTGAGTACCCAGATTGATGTTTTATAAATAAAATACGTTTTTAAACGATAAAACACCATTTAGACTTTATTTTTATTTATGGACGGAGGAACTTATTGCTGGACATCTCAAGATCCCAAAGAGCTTCATTCTCATAGAACCCTGGGGTGGTTCACAGGTGTTTTTTGACCAAACTTAGGTGTGCGGTCAAATGCCCTGAGGTGAGCAGATTTACACAGGGGGGAGCACAAGTTTGTTGTCACCTTGTTAACTTCGGAGCACCATCACAGGATTTTGCTTTGCCAGCACAATTGACATTTTTTATTTTATTATTAAATATGTTTGATATTATGCATGTTTTACACATTGTAATTCATGCACTTTATTTATATGTGTCATATCACATTGGTTACTTCAATATAGTGCGGCACTTTTCATCTGTTATTGTTTTAATTTGCCAGCACAATGGACATTTTATATAGTACAGTATATGTTATTATGCTTAATATCATGCACGGTTTGCACTAAGATATTCATGCATTTATATATGTGTCATATTACATTGGTAATCTTAATATAGCGTGGCATTTTATTTGTTTTTATAAGGTTCAAGACAGGCTCATTCAAGTAAATGTCCAAGGAAGTGTACAGCATTCCAGGTAGCTCAGCAAGCAGAGACATTGCCTGACAAAGCAGAGGTTCCAGGTTTAAATTCAGGCCCTGACACACAGAGAACAAACAGGCGCTGCATAGTATAAAATTCTATTTATAGAATTTTATTTACTACTTTATTCATTTAAAATCATTAAAACAAAATGCACTTATTTTTGCACGTGTCTTACCCCGACACTAAGGTTTATATCACATGTATTTAGTGGTACTGTCGGCTTCAGCCAAACACAACAACAAGCTGCGAGCAGGACAGACTCACTCCAAAACCAACCCCTCCCTACATTTTTTTCCATTCATGCATCTTCAGGGACTGATTTGTTCCTGTTTTCCCAGTTCTTGATTTTACTAATTGGTTTCAATGTATACATTATATGTATAGTTATTAAAAAAATCTACTTTTAGTACATGTAAAAAGGATTCCTAGGGCACTATGAGTTAACTAAACCAGAGCAGCCAACCTCCATGCTCTCTTTGTTTGATTGAAACCTGTGATGTAGCTGTCCAATAATGAATGAGTCACTGCAGTGGCTTTTTACTTTTGTGTGCACATTTCAGTTTGAGCTTTTGAGCTCTGTAAACAACAGCTTACCTATAAAGGAGCTAAGATACCTGAAAACATGCAAAAAAGAAACCTAAAGCTAGTCTTGGTGGCTGGATAGAAGATGACATAATATTCATAAACACAATTTCTATAGCTTTTTTTGGACTTTTTTTAAAATATTTTTTGTTGGACATTTACAGGTATAAAAATAGTTTCCTGCAGGTGGCATCTCCTCCTCCTGGTGCTTCATAGCAGCTTCCCCTGTTTCTCCTCCCTCCTCCTAATCGGCAGCTAATAGGATCGCTTCTCCTCTCGGCCAATCGGGTGACGGGTCCCAGAACCCGCTTCCTGATTGTCCGGGAGGAGAATTAGGAAGACAATTTTTTGACGCCTATTAGAGCCTCTGACTCTAATCACGTGCTTTAATTTAGAAAAAAAAAAAAACCCCATTGGAATCCATGCGTCCGGTGCCCCGCATGTAGAATAGGGGGCAGGGTGCATGGTACATTCATGATGGCAAATTAGTCTTTCATTATCCTTTATGGCAGACTGTGTTAACCAATTGCTGGCAGAGGAGAGTGGAGAGATGGTCCCTCCTCTGAGTTATTCAGGACCGTTTTTTGTGATTAGGTAGAAATGTCAGAGGACACAATTTCCATAAAGCTCCACCAGCTGGCTGTCAGTGGTAAATATGGAATATTCATATGTAATATGTAAGGTTTACCTGATTAAAAATAAATGCATTTCTTGCCAACTTTTACAGAAAATTTGTAAAAAGCAGACTATAGATTCCTCTTTAGAAAGCTTGTCCTGAATGTACTTTTTAGAATTTATTTAAGTGAAAGCTATGTAAAATACTATTTCCTTCATATATACAGCATTTCATTCTTTGCTGAGATGTGTAGGTGGTCTGATCAATATGTTCTGGCATTGACACAATTGCTCCCCTTAGAATACCTGTAGCATTCATACTGCTGAGGAATACAGTCAGTCAGTTTGACATCCAAGATATTCTTCAATCCCGTATACAGGAATAAAAGGCTTTTGATAAGAACATTCTCTAGGGCATTTAAAGAATTCATAATACAAAACTGTATCCTTTTTCTGTTATTCTAGCTCTCTTTTTTAGAGAACCTGTCATGTGGAATAATAGCATGGGTCATGCAAAGTTAATTTATTTATTTGCACACTGTGATACCAATAGAGCACTAGGACTTTCTAATGCACATTAGAGCTGCACAGGCAGAATGCTAAATCAATGGAATAGTTTATTAAAATAGGGAGAGTGGACGAATGATAAATAGACTTCAGTCACACCTTTATTGAGTTAAAATAATATATGAAGCATGAATCCAATGTAAAAATCGATTTTCACTACACGTCTATACAGTTTCACTTGTTGGTGTATGACAGACCGAGGACAGCATGGGTCTATATCAATTTAAGCCTACTGTATCAAACTAGTTTGCTTTAATTTTGAAGAATATGTATCCATCTATATAGTCAGACATTGTACATATGGACACTTTCTGCATATGTCTGCAAGGATCTTGAATATTATCTGAACAGGGAAGCAAGAATGGTAGGGGATGGAGATAGTCTGTCCCATAACCACTAGCCGACCAGCCGCCGACGTTATACAGCAGCATGTCGGCTCTCTCCCGCAAATCGCCGTAGCTGTACGTCAGCCCTTTAATCAGCTATGGCAGGTGCGTGCGCGCCCGCTGCACGGCAGGGGACCCGATGCGTGTGGCCGGCGGTCGCAATGACGGCCAGCCACACGGGATCGTGGGCACGAGAGCCAGAACGGGGATTTGTGTGTGTAAACACACAAATCCCCTCTCTGTCAGGAGAGGAGAGACAGATTGTCTGCTCCTACTAAGTAGGAACAGCGATCTGTCTCCTCCTCTAGTCAGTCTCATCCCCCCACAGTAAGAAACACTAATGAGGGAACACATTTAAGCCCTTGATCGCCCCTGGTGTTAACTCCTTCCCTACCAGCGACATTTAGACAGTAATCAGTGCATTTTTATAGCACTGATCGCTGTATAAATGTCAATGGTCCCAAAAATGTGTCAAAAGTCGCAGTCCCGATAAAAATTGCAGATCGTCGCCATTACTATTGAAAAAAAAAATGCTATAAATCTATCCTCAATTTTGTAGACGCTATAACTTTTGTGCAAACCAATCAATATTCGCTTATTGCGATTTTTTTTTACTAAAAATACGTAGAAGAATATATATCGGCCTAAACTGATGAAGAAATGTGTTTAAAAAAAATTGGATATTTATGTTGCCTTATGGAGTTTATGTGAAATCTCCATTAATAGCTGTAAAATATTGTAATTATGAATATATTTGAATTAGCTTGTATCTATGGAGGGCGTGCAACATAGCATCACAGAAGTGTCTGTTAGACAGTCAATTCAGTGCCTAAGCTTGTGTATACAAGCAATGGACCCAAACCTCATTGTTCTACACATACTCACTTCAAAGGATCCCATGTTTAGATATGCAATGAGGGTCATTAATACTTAACTTTCCTGAAGGTCATGTGCCTACAAGTTAAGTTTCCCACTCAAAATAGTCGGTGCCAAAGATTTGCATTAAAGGGGGCTGAATTATGCAAAGTATAGGGATTGGAAATGTAGCCAATCCTGATCCAGGAATAGGGAAGCCCACCAATCAGAGCCACGCTATGCCAACAAATGAGGCATCAGCCTGTAATGATATACACAGACTAGATGGGAGGGAAACACACACTCTATGGCAGAGCAGTCACGTGAATGGAACCTCTATGGGAATAGTAAACATGGGAAAACTCCCTTGTACTTGTATCTAAATATGTTGGTCTTAAGTCTTTTATGTCCTACTGTTTGTAGATTAATATTTTGCGGAATATACTCTGTATTCCTTCATGTAATCCATGATTTTTACCCTTTTCCTGTACAATTAGATAGTTGATGTGTATTAGTCTAGGCCTATTTTACTATAGACCAATACATTTTTGTTATTGTGTTAAAGCTTTCACTCATGGTCAAAGAACTCTCATTTAACCCCAAATCTTATCTGAGAGATATTAAATCTCAAATATATTATACGGGTAAGATTTATTATAGCAAAAAACAAAAAATATAGTTTTTTTTTCAAAATTGTCGCTATTTTTTTGTTTATAGCGCACAACATTAAAACTGCAGAGGTGATCAAATACCACCAAAAGAAAGCTCTATTTGTCGGGAACAAAGGATGTAAATTTTTTTGTGTACCACGTTGCACGACCGCGCAATTGTCAGTTAAAGCAACGCAGTTCCGTATCGCAAAAAATGGCCTGGTCATTAAGGGGGAAAATCCTTCCGGGGCTGAAGTGGTCAAAGTGATTGTAAAATCTCGTTTTTTTCCCCATAAAAATAACAAACATGTTATACTTACCTGCTCTGTGAAATGGTTTAGCACAGAGCAGCTCAGATCCTCCTCTTCTCGGGTCCCTCTTCTGTGATCCTGGCCCCTCCCTCATGTTCAGTGCCCCAACAGCAAGCAGCTGGATATGGGGGAACCGAGCCGAGTCACAGCTCCCTGTTGCCCCGATTCGACCCCGCCCCCTCTCTCTTCTGATTGACTAACTGACTTTGATTGACAGCAGCAGGAGCCAATGTTGCTGCTGCTGTGTCTCAGCCAATCAGGAGGGAGAGTCCCAGATGGCTGAGGCACTCGTGGACATCGCTGGATAGAGATGGGGCTCTGGTAAGTATTAGGGGGTGCTGGGGCAGCTGCTGCACACAGAAGGCTTTCTATCTTAATGCATAGTATGTTTGGATGTAAACCTGATTCATGAAATTAGAGCTGGGCCCATATATCTGCAGTGTTTTCTTATCTCTCTTCAAAGACCTAATTCCTGTAACTTTCTCCTGCTCCATTCTTCTGTTATCAGCATGATAACTTCTGACAAGTTTTCTGACAACTGTGATAAAACCAAAATGAATTTTGTGTCAGGGTGGATGCTATAAATAGATTAGCAGAGAGCTGTTTTTTTTTTCACAGCACAGCTCTGCAAGTCTCTATGTGGAGGGGTGTGTGCGCCTTTCCTCCAATCAGCTGTCCCACAGTATATGGCAAGAATCCACACCCACAGGTGAATCAGGAAGAGAAAATTCTAACAGGACCTGCACTTTCTAAACAGTATATAAAGCTGAAGGCAGCAGATATACATGTAAAACTTATATATGAGGATTTGTTTCATCCCTGTGTATCATCTGAGGCTGTTCACTTCACTGGGTAGTTGTGAGGGTTTACATACACTTTAAGATAAAACACCTTCTGACTTTACAATCACTTTAAGTGCTGTCTCTGCGGATGGATTCATGCTTTTGCATTGCAGTAATACACTTTATTCACATTGGTGTCTTGTGGTGCTATTTATTTTATGTTGCACTCCAAGTAAAATTCCCTGTTCTGTCATGGATGGCAATGCACTAACCTGTGTTGCATTCCCAGAAATAGTTCTGAAGCTGTTTTGGCCACACTGGAGTGTATTGGCAGACTATTCACAGACATCCCAACCTGCAAAAACTCATTTCAGGGAGGTGGCAAACTCATTTCAGGGAGGTAACGCTCCACACTGGCACTGCCGATCCCCCCAATCTTACTAGGAAAAATAACACTACATATGGTACACTCACATACATACGGTCCACACATACATACAGTCCACGCATACATACAGTCCACACGTACATTGATTGCACAGCCATAAGATAGAATATTGCATAAGGGACTGAGTATGAGGGCCACCTGAACAATGTCCTCAGAGACATACTGCAGATAAAGGTTTGACAATGGCACAGCAAACCAGCCTAATGGCTTGGACCTGTAACAGCCAATGAAGGCTTAAATTATGCATTTGCTGCTGCAGCACCCCTACACAGAAGCATACCGGATACACAGGGAGGATCACATAAATCAAAGTACCCAGAACACCAGCTGCAAGAAGAGAAATTAATAACTCTATTATTAGTACTCCATTCGGCCGCTCAGGCTGCTCTGCCTGTTGCTGAGTGACAGGCACAGCCGGGAGATCACCTGGCGCTCGCGGGTGTCCGGGAGCCCGCAGTCAAATGCGGGAGACTCCTGCGATTTGTGGGAGACATGGGATGTCTGTATTCATAATAACACAATGCACGTTAGCGTGCAGTGTAATGTGCATTAATGTGTATGCGTTAAAGTATATGTTAACTCAAACAATGGACTTTTTCATTTTCTCCCTTTGGGTCTGTTTATTATACTTTTAAACACATTTTGTTTGAAGAGTGCAAAAAGAAAAAAAACTTTTTGTCAGACCTGTCCTGTGTTCTCTACATACTTTCTGTGTTATCGTAAGGAGCCCTCCTTTTCTTATCGTAGACTATAGAATAATTAGCTTTTATGTTGTAAAGATGTGAGAGTGGGAGTGGTTGAGTAGTTTAACAAAATACATTGGGTAGGGCTGACACCTCTCAGTCCACAAGAATGCTGTGTTGTCAGCCAGGGTTTAAGAGCTGTATGCATTTCTGGCAGATTAATAGGTGTTTTTTCTGTACTTAATTATAAAACATGTAAAACCCTGCGTTTGGGAAAAAAACAATGAAGTGTAAGGATACAATCACAATAGGAGATCAGCACAGTCCTGTATTGCCCCTTTAAGCGCTTGCCAACCGTATCACTTAGATATACGGCAGCAAGATGGCTTTACTGTGCTGGATCATGTACCTAGTACATGATCCAGGACTTCCGGGTTGGGGGTCGCGCCCCCAGCGGCCCACTCCAGCTTTGATGATCGCAGTGGAAGCTGATCACTGGGTACCACGGACTAGATGTTCACCTGCACCCCGTGATCGTTCGTAAAACAGGCAGAGCGGCAGTCTGCCTTTGTAAACAAAGCAGGCAGATTCTTTCAGTAAGGAAGGCAAAGCAGGGACATGGATCTTTGCCTTTCCCTTGTACAAGCACCTCCCACAGTTTAGTAAAACACTAGCTAAGGACACATGTAACCCTTTGATTGCCCCTTATGTTCACCCCATCCCAGCCAGTGTCATTAGTACATGACAGTGACAGTGCATATTTTTAGCATCCATCTCTGTATTAGTGTCACTGATCCCCAAAAAGTGTCAAAAGTATCAGCCAAATCAAACCAATTATTATAAGCTTATTGGGATTTATTTTGCCTAAAATATGTAGCAGAATATATACTGTATTGGCCACAATTGATAAAGAAATTCGATTTTTCTCATTTTTTTTTTGGATGTGCTTTATAGCAGAAGATAAACAATATTGTTTTTTTTTCAAAATTGTCCGTCTTTTCTTATTTTTTTAGAGCAAAAAATAAAAACCGCAGAGGTGATCAAACACCACCAAAAGAAAGCTCTACTTGTGGGAAAAAAAGGACATTTTATTTAGGTACAGTGTCACACAACTGAGAAATTGTCATTTAAAGTAACGCAGTGCCATATCGCAAAAAATGACCTGGTCATGAAGGCGGGTAAATCTTCCGGAGGTCAAGTGGTTAAATAGATCTGTTTCATTAACCCCTTAGCGCCAGTGCCTCCTGGTCCTTTAAGGGGTTTTAGATGCCGGGAGGCGGAGTGGCGTTTATGATCATTTGACTGTCGTGATTGCCTGTCACCTCGGTCACATGATGGCATGTGACATGAAAGCTCCTGATCGCAAGCAGTTTTCCATTAGCTGCCGGTAATTGTGCTTGGAGTGGGCAGGGCGTGTGCTCTCAGCACAGCTGGTTTTGCAATGTTGCACGCAAATATGTGACCACTCAGCGCCAAGGCCCACCTGCTAAAAGGCTGCATATTTGCGTGCTGTTGGTACCAAGAGGTTACCAAGAGATTAAGGTGCCATTTAAATGTTAGTTTTAATGTATGCACTATACCGTAGGCATACAAAAACTATATACATCCAACAATATACAACAACAAATAAATGTGCCAAAGAAATGTGCCAATATATAAAAGTTCACATTCGGTATACTGTATATCCAGTGTAGAGTTCTATGGAAACACCACTTTACAACTTTAGTGCCAACTTTGGTGTTCCACCACCAGTGTAGAACCGCACTTCTTACCAGATGTGCATGGACCCTACAGCATTAGTTCATGAGCGCATATGAATAATATGAACAATATGAACACCACAGGGTCAGAGGCCAGCCAGCTTAGTACCAATCCAACAAGAGCCTGCATTCACCTCCACATCAAATATGTACAGCAAAGATCATAAAGGAGAAACAGATGGACCATATAACTTATTTCAGTTTTAAACCACTTCTATTTTTATATAAATAAATATGATAAAATCCTTATATTTTTAAAATCTGTTATTTTCCTAGCTATATATAGGTAAATTAATACCAAGCTTTGGCATATTGTAAAGTCATACTGGAACCTGATAGGACTGGTGATGATGATGCCTTCAACAGTCTGAAGGGGTTATGGTGACATATTGGGCAATTCATTGGAGGTCTATAATTGTAAAAACGATAAAACTACTCATTTAGAAAATATACAGATATCTTTTTTAACCTAAATAATTAACTACACAACTATGCCTTCTGTTAGATCCCTTGGCCATTTTAACCCATCATAAGCATTATTTTATTAAAGAATTGGCTTCAAGCTGATGTTCAGCCTTACTATTACTTTAAAGTAATACTAAAGGTAACGTTTTTTGTTTTTTTTTTAACAACAAACATGTATTGCATTGAGCAGCTCCAATCCTCCTCTTCTTGTGTCCCCCACCAGTGCTCCTGGCTTCTCCCCCCCCTGCGAACCACTTGCTATGGGAGCACTTGTGTGTGCTTGCTCCTGAGTCCCCCTCTGTTTGTCCATAAGACACACAGAGCGTGGCTCAGCATCCCCTCTCTTCCCACACAGTGAGCCAATGGCATCTGAGGTTATGAGGAAGGAGAGAGCCAGGTGAGCCACTGCTCTTGTGCACATCACTGGATCCAGATCTGGCTCAGGCAATAATAGGGGAGTCTGGGGAGGGAGAGCTGCACACAGAAGCTTTTTTATCTTCATGCATTGAATGTATAAGGATAAAAACCTTTAGAACTAATTTAAGTTGTTTGTTTGGGCCAAGCTGGCCCAAACAAACTGCACTATTTTGTCAAAAGTATTGGGACGCCTGCCTTTACATGCACATGAACTTCAATGGCATCCCGGTTGAGTTGGCCCACCCTTTGAACCTATAACAGCTTTAGCTCTTCTGGGAAGGCTATCCACAAGGTTTAGGAGTGTGTCTATGGGAATGTTTGATCATTCTTTCAGAAGCGCATTTGTAAGGGTCAGGCACTGATGTTGGATGAGAAGGCCTGGCTTGCAGACTCCGCACTAATTCATCACAAAGGTGTTCTATCAGGTTGAGGTCAGGACTCTGTGCAGGCCAGTCAAGTTCCTCCACCCAAAACTCGCTCAACCATGTCTTTATGGACCTTGCTTTGTGCAATGGTGCGCAGTCATGTTGAAACAGGAAGGGGCCATCCCCAAACTGTTCCCACAAAGTTGGGAGCATGAAATTGTCCAAAATGTCTTGGTATGCTGACGCCTTAAGATTTCCCTTCACTGGAACTAAGGGGCCAAGCCCAACCCCTGAAAAACAACCCCGCAGCATAATCCCCTCTCCACCAAATGATTTGGAGGGGTGGCCCCATATTTTTGGCAATATAGTGTGAATGAGCATGTTTGGGGTTGAGGAACTTGACTGGCCTGCACAAAGTCCTGACCTCAACCCCATATAACATCAGTGGGATGAATTTGAACAGAGACTGCAAGCCAGGCCTTCTTGCCCAACATCAGTGCCTGACCTCTCAAATGTGCTTCTGAAAGAATGGTCAAACATTCCCATAGACACACTCCTAAACCTTGTGGACAGCCTTCCAAGAAGAGTTGAAGCTAATATAGGATGGGCCAACTCAACACTGAACCCTACGGGCTAAGACTGGGATGCCATTAAAGTTCATATGCGTGTAAAGGCAGGTGTCCCAATACTTTTGACAATTTAGTGTATTTCTTATGCCATGTTAACACGAGCGGAATTTCCGACAGAAAAAGTCTGTCGGACCTAGAAAGAGAACATGTTCTAAATTTTTCCGACTGAACCAATTCCTATTGGGAAAACCGCTCATCTGTATGCTGTTCCGACGTACCAAAAACGACGCATGCTCTGAAGCAAGTACGAGACAGAAGCTATTGGCTACTGGCTATTGAACTTCCTTTTTCTAGTCCCGTCATACATATTGTACGTCACCGTGTTCTTGACGGTCAGACTTTGGTGTGACCATGTGTATGCAAGACAGCTTGAGCAGAATTCCGTCGGAGAAATCTTCAGAGTTTATTCCGACAGAAAATACGCTTGTGTGTACATGGCATTACAATAACATGTGCGCTCACTGGGTGCACTGTACAAATCGTATGGAGTTAAGGCTCCATACAGTATACAGCCTTGTGTTCGGGGGGTGAGAATACCTTCCAGGTCTCACAGCTGGAACAGCCCGCAGCTATTCAAAGGCAGCTTTGTATTCTATCATGAAATGAGTCAGAGAATGTGACGTCATCAGCCTGCTTCTCCGACTATCAAGCCAATCAGAAGAAGCTTGGTATTTATTCATAGAACACAAAGCTGCTTATGAAAGGCTGAGCCCAACTGTATTCTGTTCAGGTAGTGAGGCAAGAAGGTCTCATCTCACACCCGGAACGCAAGGCTGTGTACTGTATATAACTGAGGCTACATACAGTTTACACAGCATGCCCAGCGGATGCACATGTTAATGTAAGAAGTGTTTGAGTCAGCTTGGCGCAAAACAAATTATTTAAAGCGACAGTAAAACTGGATATCAGTCAAGTGTTAATTGAAGTACACAACTATATGCAAAGCAGTGCCTTTTTCTGGTTCAGAATACTGTACTTAACTTTAATGTCATTTAAAATTATGTTAATACAATCTGTCATATTTAAGATATTTTGAGCTTGAAGACATAACACTCAAGTTAAACAATAGAGTTTTCAAGTCACTTGTCTAAAATGTTTTTAGAGGTTTTACTTAAAACTGCTGTTCTATTGACACAGAAAGTAACTGCCAGAGATTTAAACCTAAAAGTTAAATTTCACTAAGCAAACACTTTCCCTTTTTAGATAAGCAACAGAAAGATAACCTATAGTGAAAAAAAACATGTCTTTGTATATACACTGAGCAAAATTATAAATGCAACACTTTTGTGCTTGCCCCTATTTATCATGAGCTGAACTCAAAGATCTACGACTTTTTCTATGTACACAAAAGCCCGGGTCCTTTTCCTTGTATTTAATAGATTTTTGACAATGTTGTCTTTAATGGTTTTTACTGTGGTGTGGTGAAGGTTGCCTTTTTGTGGAAATTTGATTAATAAATATTTTCTAATTTGTGATTGTTATACCGCTGTGTGTTTCCCTTTGGAGTTCATTTTTTCTTGGTATCCTTATATCCAAGGTTTTCCTTTCTCATCGGCGGTAAAGCGTTGCGATTTTTAGCAGCGCTTTACCGTCGTTTTAGCTGCGTTTTTCGCCCGCTAGCGGGGCGCTTTTAACCCCCGCTAGCGGCCGGTAGTGGCCAAAAAAAGAGTTAAAAGCGATGCGACGCACCGTGACATCCTGCCAGCGCACCGCTTCAGTGTGAAAGCTTCAGTTATATTTAGCCTGCTTCAGTCACTGTAACTTGTCAATCAGTTGGAATTATGTAAATATATGATAATAAATGATAGAATGAATGCAATATATAAGGTGAAACATCTTTAACCAGTTGTCGACCGCCACACGCCAATATACGTTGACACAATGGCAGCGATGGCCAAATGGGCATACCTGTATGTCCCCTTTAAGAGCCGGGGATAGGAGGCGCGCGTGCAGTGTGACCGTGCCCACAGAACCGGCTTACTCGATGGCCACCAGTCTCCTGGCGATCGTGCCATGGAGCCTCAGAGCAGGGAAGTGCCTATGTAAACAAGGCACTTCCCCCATTCTGGCTAGTGTCATGACAGAGATCACTGCTCTCTGTCATCAAGAGCAGTGATTGCTGTCATGTGACTAGTAGCCCATCCCCCCCACAGTTAGAATCACTCCCTAGGACACACTTAACCCCTTCATCGCCCCCTAGTGGTTAACCCCTTTACTGCCAGTGTCATTTACACAGTAATCAATGCATTTTTATAGCACTGATCGTTGTATAAATGACAATGGTCCCAAAATAGTGTCAAAAATGTCTGATGTGTCCGCCATAATGTCGCAGTCCCAATAAAAATCATAGATCACTGCCATTACTAATAAAAAAAAGTTAATAATAAAAATGCCATAAAACTATTCCCTATTTTGTAAACACTATAACATACACTTTTGCGCAAACCAATCAATATACGCTTTTTTTTAACCAAAAATATGTAGAAGAATACATATTGGCCTAAACTGAGGAAAAAAAAATGTTATATGCTTTTGGGGATATTTTTTATAGCAAAAAGTAAAAAATAATATGTTTTTTTCAAAATTGTCGCTCTTTTTTTATTTATAGCGCAAAAAATAAAAACCGCAGAGGTGATAAAGTGCCACCAAAAGAAAGCTCTATCTGTGGGAAAAAAAGGATGTCAACAGGGGTAAAATCTTCCGGGGCTGAAGCGATTAATGAACGATTCAATACAATAACAAAGAGCAAAATATATTCAATTTTTTTGCATATTTTTTTTATATTCAAAATCACAGAACAAAATAACTGCAATAAGGATTCAGCAAGTTTCGTAGAAGTTCACTGGTTTCTGCAGCTCTGTCAATTACATCATCGGAATCAAGGTTCATTAGTACATCCTTTTCGATTGCCATCAGCATCAAAGAGCTCAAATGCTCTTGAGATACAAAATTTCTTAGACGGGTTTTAATAAACTTCAACGTGGAGAAACTTCTTTCACAGGTGACTTGAGTAAAAGATAGTGTAAGCAAAAATTTGTAGGCTAAACCAATGACATTATAGGCATCAGTTAACATATTATAGCGCTGCAGAATCTTATAGCAGCAAATAGCTCTTACATGGCATGCAAGATTTGTTGACCAGTTCTGTTTCTGTTAATTTGCTTTCCTGGTTTTCCATAGATATATCTTCTACAACACTATATTCTTCAAGAGGTGATGATTTCAGCCTGTCCCACTGCATTGCAAAATTTGCCAGTTGGGAACGCAAATTTTCTGATGTTGCTCCCTCATCAAATCTAACTAATCGTTAGCTGAGTTCTTCTTTTGCTGGTGCCTGAAGTCCAGATTTTTTTATATCAGAAAAGCTGTTTGGCTCCAAGCAAGCTAATGCCGCATACACACGGGCGGACTTTTCGACCGGACTGGTCCGATGGACTTTCCGATGGACTTTTGACGGACTTCCAACTGACTTTTGAACGAACGATCACACCAAAGTCCAATGGATTCGTACGTGATGACATACGACCGGACTAAAATAAGGAAGTTGATAGCCAGTAGCCAGTAGCCAATAGCTGACCTAGCGTGGGTTTTCGTCCGTCGGACTAGCATACAGACGAGCTGATTTTTCGTCCGGACTCAAGTCCGTCGGAAAGATTTGAAGCATGTTTCAAATCTAAAGTCCGTCAGATTTTTGACTGGAAAAGTCCGCTGAAGGTTCGATGAAGCCCACACACGATTGGATTGTCCGCCAGACTCGGTCCGTCGGACCAGTCCGATAGAAAAGTCTGCTCGTGTGTACGCTGCATAAGATGGCATAGAGAGTCCCACAGGGGAGAAAGCGGCGATTCATGCACTCTGTGACCGTATCCAAGATTACATTGTGCACACGTATCCTATAAGCTGAAACAGCATCAGAAACAGCTACATCATCAGCCATTTGCTTTCTGTTTCTTATTCTTTTTTTTTTTAGGCAAAGTGGTCTGTACTTCTAGGTGGTATCTTTCTTCTTCTAGAATCTTGTTATTTGCCCACTTAACAAACTTATCAGCAGTCTTGTGATGGAATCAAAATCTTGTGTAATTGTTTTAAGTTTTTCATAAGTTCCCTGTACCAATAGAATTGCTTTTGAGATATTCATCGGAGTTGTTTGCAGATATTTGGACAATGGTGTTGTCAATTCAAATATTCTCAGAAAAATTTGAGCTGTAAGAATGGTTTCATATTTGAGTAAGGATTCTGCATAAAATTTTGCTCTAACACGCACCTCAGGTTTCGATGACGCATTGTCTTCGATTCTACTCAAAGTGGACAGGATTTTAAAACTCCCCAAACACTTTTCTTAGAGCACCATCTTTTGACCACTACCGCGTTTCCCCAATTACTGAAATTCTTCAATGGTGAAGGTCCTGACTAACTTGTTCCCAGGTATTCATGCGCTGATAAGAATCACAAATAAAGACAATAATGTCATTCAACAAACTGAACAGTGATGCACTTTCAACTACCACTTTTGTTGTATCTTTGTTGTATCTGCCAGTACTAAATTCAGAATGTAGGCATAGCACCAGATGTGAATTTTCCCTGGTGATTCAGTTGACAGCCAGGAAGAGAAACCATTGTATTGGCCTTGCATATTTGCTGCTCCAGCCGTTGAATTGCCAATGCAATTTGTAATATTAAGTTTGCATGATTTTAAGACTTCCATTAGCAACTTAAAAAGGTTTTGCCCTGTTGAAGATTAACATTCAACAACTGCAAGAAGCTTTTCATTTATGCAATCAGTCACATAGAGAACAATTATGGAGCATTGATCTTTTGAAGTGATGTCTTGCGTTGTAACAATCTAAATTGAAAACATCCCAGCTTCCCTTACTTCTTTTGAGATATTTTCCAGGATAAGCATCCGAATAGCTTGTATTACTTTGTTAACAGTCATTTTTGAGAGCAAGATTATCAAAGATCCGCTTCCTTTCCCTCCAGAAGATTGCAGTTTCTTGCTGTTTTCAATACATTTGTTTACATGATCTTTCAGACAAATGTCATACTTGCTGACGAGAAGAATGAGCTCTAAGAAATTTCCATGGTCTTTCGTTATGTCCTCTAAATTATAGGCAGGCTTATCTTTATCTCCCCTATAACTCAAACCTTGCTTTCCTATAACTTTTACTACATCTACAACTCGCTATAGTACTTGCCGCCTGTTTCTCACTTGTTCTCGCCTTACAGACATTTGCTTATACAAAAGTAGATCACCAACTCCAGCACTGCTGGATTTCACAAAAAAAACTTCAGCACACACGTTGTACATTACACTCTTCTCATGCTCTTCGATTCTTTGATGAACATGATGCTTATCTGTCATTCCTTCAATAAAAGAATTAGTTTCCTGTGACTTTGAAAAAGCCAGACAAACAGAGCAAAACAGATTTTTTTTCATTGCAGTAGGTGAGCCATTTGCAACTTGTTCCATCTTTGCGTTTTGTAGCCTTTTTTAACACTGGATCTGGAATATCCTGCCGTGGATGATATTTGAAAAAGACAGCAAGCTCATTTTTATTTGGACAAGCAAAATAATTAAATTATATATCATTGTCTTCAGTTTGGCACTCTAAAACATCCATAATAACTTGTTTACTTGATAATTCAGTGTGCCCCAATTCTCTTCAGTGGATAATTCTGATGTTTCATCAACAGATTCCACTAAATCACCTTCTATTGTCATGGGATCACTGGAACTTTGTGCATGAGGACTAAACATATCCGAAATTTTAGCACATTTCTGAGCATCAAGTTCCAAAGACTTCTTATGTTTCTATATGATTTTTTTTGCTCCTCCTTTTTGTTTTTTTGGAGACATCTAAGTAAAATATCAAATGATAAAGAAAAAAAGTGTCGCTAATCCTGGGCAGTCGGCAGGGAAGATAATTCTCACAAACTTACTGTGAGAGGAGGACCAAGCCCCCTGCCAGCTTATTGGAGGGCAGCAGACCAGCACAGCACCAGAGAAGAAGAATAAAGACAGTATCTGGCGGCACCCATAGTATATTCTAATCATATTGCGTATCCTACATACATCTTTATTCCTCCTCCAAAGGGTTGCCTGGGCTAGCAGCCTACTGCCCCTCTCTGAACGCTGGCATCTCTATTGAGCGCCATGAGAGGTGACCCACTGCAGCGGAGCATTACTCAAGCAGAGTAAGTTCCTGCCCATGCCATAGTCCCCCACACCAGACTCACTATAGAAGTATAAACAGAACCTGGCTACGCACATCGCGTAACAGATTCTGTTTTCTGTCTTCCACCACTGGGTTTTTACAGGCAGCTACCACTAAGCAGTGTCATCATGTTCTGTGGTGAGGTCGAAAGGAGAACCAGTCCGGGAGGTTGGTGTCACTTCCTTAATCCCCACATGGTCTCAGCAGACAGAGACCCGCGGGTGAGAGCCAGGTGCATGATATACAATATAATTGCATATTTTATGCTGCGGTACATTTTCCCAGCCCTCCCGCCATGCAATTTTGCTTTCCACCTGCTCTGAGACATACAATAAATAGCAGCTAGTCACAAAATCAGTTTACAGCAGTAGACCAGGCAGTGATTACAATTGGTTGCCATAGGTTACAGCATATCATTACTGTTCTAGCTGGTTGCTAGAGATTACAGCACACATTATGGCTCACTGATTAGCTGCTAGAGGTTACAGCACATCATTTCTGCTTGCTGATTGGTTGCTAGAGGTCACTGCACACCATTACCGCTCACCGATGGGTTGCTAGAGGTTACTTCATACTATTTTCACTCACTGACTGGTTGCTAGAGGGGGTGGGATCAGTGGCAGTTGAATCATGTTTCCCTGAAGGACTATTGGAAATAGCTACCACTATCATCATTTGAGTTTTATTCCTTTGCAGAGGGTATTATAAAAAGCAAGTAGCATATGACTTATTTGGTTATGTATGCTCTTACTATTTGTGAACTTACATTCTATTTTGAGATTTATCAATTATGCATTTAAACATACCACTTTCAACCAATCAGATTTTTTTCAAAGTTTAAGCTGAACTCCAGCTGAACTACATACAAAAAAGGACCTGACTTTTGTTGCAAAGGATTTGAATTTGTATCCATGCACTCCTGTGATTTACACAGCCCTACCATATAGCACAGCCAGCCTGACCGTTCTCTGCTGCCGTTAAGAAACACAGCATGGTCACCTCAATTCTCCCAGTTTATGACTGGACAATGAAAGTCCAGCGACAGCTTGGTCAGGTAAACACTCTCCTAATGCCAAATTGTCAATTTCCAGTCCAGGCCAATTCTGGCATTCCTCCCCTACATGTAAAAAAAATTTTTTTTGCTATAAAACGACTTGGAACCCCCAAACATTATATATTTTTTTTCAGAGACCCTAGACAATAAAATAGTGGGTGTTGCATATATTTATGTCAGATGATATTTGTGCAGTTTTTCAAATGAAAAAGTTTGGGGAAGAATACACTTTAATGATTTTTAATGCACAAAGACACAATATAATAGCCAACTGTTTGGTAAATTATAAAAGATGATGTTACGCTAAGTAAATAGATAACAAACATGTCACACTTTAAAATTGTGTCCACCCATTGAACAGGGCCAAATTCCACTACCTAAAAATCTCTATAGGCAACTCTTTTAAAGCCTTTACAAGTTACCAGTTTAGAGTTACATAGGAGGTCTGGTGCTAGAATGATTGTTCTCACTATGTTTGTGGAGATACCTTACACGTGTGGCGCAATCGGCGTTTACATATGCATGCGGGGCATACATGTGCGTTTAAACATGAGCAGGGGGGAACTTAACATTTTTTTTTTTTTCATTTTGTAAATTTTTCTAATTAATTATTTTTTCTAAAGCTGCACCTTTTTAACTTTTTTTTTTTGATCAACTTTATTGCTATGAACAACATTCCTTGTAATAGCATGGGCAGTTGACAGTTCCTCTTTAGGGAGAGATCTGGGGTTTATTGCACACCAAATCTGTCCTCTGGCCTACAATGGAGCCAATCAGTCTGATCGGTAACTGCCAGGTAACCAAAGAGCCAGAACAGGAAGTGACTAAAACCTTGCTTCCTGTTTCTGACATCACACAGTGAGAGAAGCAACATCCGTTCCTCACACTGTGTACCAAGAGCTGGTACGCCACCAGTTTCATTTTTACTGGGTTCCCCCATCACACAGGATAGCCTGGTGAAGGCTGTGGTGGGAGGGGTTATATATATATATATATATATATATATATATATATATATATATATATATATATATATATATATATATTTACACACACATATATACACACACCCAAAAGGTGTCCCGAGGTCGGACTGAATTGCCGTTCAGCTGAACTCGCATGATTTCAAACCGGCAATGCAGCCCGACTTCGGGGGCGATCTGACAGACATCTGTGGGTTCATGCACAGATGTCTATTCAAATTGTCCCTGAAGTCGGCGAAAGTAGTGCAGGAACTACTTTTGGGATTGGTGCGGTGCCGCAAAGGTGCCGCACCTTTGTTCAGCATCACTCACATTGTGTAAGCCCCTTTTCAAACTGAGGTGCTTTACAGGCATTTTTGAGCTAAATATAGCGCCTGTAAAGTGCCTGTAAACTGCTTCTTCTGTGCTTTCACACTGGGGAATTGCAATTGCAGGACAGGAAAAAAAGTCCTGCAAGCAGCATCTTTGGGGCAGTGCGGGAGCGGTGTATAGAGCTCTTCTCCACCACTGCTGCTCATTAAAATGAATGGGTACTGCTTTCAAAGCGCCTTAAAAGCGCTTTGAAAGCAGTGCTAAGCGGGCGCTTTTGCCCCCTACTGGGGCTCCGCTTTACCACTACCGTCCGCACTGCCCCAGTGTGAAAGGGGTCTCTAATGCCGTGTACACACGGGTGGACTTTTCGATCGGACTGGTCCGACGGATCGAATCCGGCGGACAATCCAACTGTGTGTGGGCTCCATCGGACCTGCAGCGGACTTTTTCGGTCAAAAATCTGACGGACTTTAGATTTGGAACATGTTTCAAATTTGTCTGACGGACTCAAGTCCGGTCGAAAAATCCGCTCGTCTGTAAGCTAGCCCGACGGATGAAAACCCACGCTAGGGCAGCTATTGGCTACCGGCTATCAACTTCCTTATTTAAGTCA
The DNA here is from genome assembly GCA_037952925.1 of Lithobates clamitans. Classification (NCBI taxonomy): domain Eukaryota; kingdom Metazoa; phylum Chordata; class Amphibia; order Anura; family Ranidae; genus Lithobates; species Lithobates clamitans. Next base: position 965,510 of record JBBGZY010001608.1, on the reverse strand, counting down.
TACGTCATCACGTACGAATCTGTCGGACTTTGGTGTGATCGTGTGTAGGCAAGTTTGTTCGTTCAAAAGTCCGTCGGTAGTCCATCAAAAATCCATCGAAAGTCCATCGGAAAGTCGGTCAGACCAGTCCGGTCGAAAAGTCCGCCCGTGTGTACGCGGCATAAGAGAGACTGACCAAAACATGCTTTCATCATGAATAGTTTAAAACATTGGCAGGCAGGATACAAAAAAACATTGGCAGGCAGTATAGATAAAAAAACATTGGCAGGCAGGATACAAAAAAAAACATTGGCCGGCAGTATAAAAAAAAATTGGCAGGCTGGCATAGTGTCACTTACCTTTCTAGCACTCCAGGCCCTTTCACGACATTAGACAGTGGGGGTCTCCCCCAGCTCCTCCCCCTTCACGGGCACATTACCTGACCTCTTCATTTCCTCAGTCCTAAGCCAAATAGGAGGCTGACCGGCCGGCCGTGGTGAGCGGCGCACCTGCTTTGAGAGTGGGGACCCAGGACTGGCCGCAGAGAGGGCGGCGGTGGATGAGCAGGGCCAGCCCAAGCAGCTGAGAGTTGGGAGACATGACATGTGGCCTGGAAAACCCCGGCCCACCGGGCACATGCGCGGTGTGCCACATGCTTGGTGGCGAGATCCTGAGGTCCATTGTTGTGCCATTCATCCACGACCATTACCTCATGTTGCAGCATGATAATGCACAAGCTGAAAACATCCCAGTTCTTGCATGGCCAGCATACTTATCGGACATGTCACCCATTGAGCATGTTTGGGATGCTCTGGATCAGCATATACGACAGCGTGTTCCAGTTCCTGCCAATGTCCAACAACTTTGCACAGTCATTGAAGAGGAATGGACCAGCATTCCACAGGCCACAATCATCAACCTGATCAACTCTATACAAAGGAGATGTGCTGCACTGCGTGAGGCAAATGGTGGTCACACCATATACTGACTGGTTTCCGGACCCCCCTGACCCCCTCCCCCCCCCAAATACAACTGACAGTTTTGAAAAATATTACTTTCTGCTATAAAACACATCAAATAATTTTTGTTAAATCAAATTTCTTCATCAGTTTAGGCCAATGTGTATTCTGCTACATATTTTTGGTAAAAAAAATCCCAATAAGCTTTATGTTGATTGGTTTGTGCAAAAGTTATATCTTCTACAAACTAGGGGATACTATGGAATTTATTTATTTATTTTTTCTAGTAATAGTGGCGATCAGTGATTTTTAGCAGGACAGCAACATTGTGGCAGACAAATCGGACACCTAACTGACACTTTTGACACTTTTTAGGAACTTTTGACACTAATACAGTGATCAGTGCTAAATACCATAATATGCACTGTAACTATACTAATGACACTGGCAAGGAAGGGGTTAACATCATGGGGCGATCAAAGGGTTAAGTGTGCTCATAGGGAATGCTTTCTAAGACCCCTTTCACACTGGGGCGGTTTGCAGGCGTTATTGCGTTAAAAATGCCGCCTGCAAACCGACCCAAAACAGCAGCTGCTGTTTGTTCAGTGTGAAAGCCCGAGGGCTTTCAAACTGAAGCGGTGCGCTGGCAGGAGAAGAAAAAAACTCCTGCAAGCCACATCTTTGGAGCGGTGAAGGAGCGGTGTATTCACCGCTCCTAAACCGCTCCTGCCCATTGAAATCAATGGGGCAGCGCGGCTATACCGCGGCTGTATTCGAGCGGTTTTAACCCTTTTTCGGCCGCCAGCAGGGGTTAAAACCGCACAGCTAGCGGCCGAATACAGCCGCAAAAGCGACGGTAAAACAGCGCTAAAAATAGCGCTGTTTTACCGCCGACGCCCCCACCGCCCCAGTGTGAAAGGGGCCTAACTGTGTGGGGGATGCTGCGACTTAAGGAAAACAGAGATCCGTGTTTCTAATTATCAGAAACACATGATCTCCATCTTTCTCCCTCACAGACCGCCGTTCTGCCTCGCCAGTGAATGATCAGCGGGTCCTTGCATCCATCCTGGCTGCCGGACCCACTAATTGGCTCCCAATCACAGTGGGAACGGATCGCCAGGGCGCACACGTGTGCCTCAGAACTACTGCACAAAATCACGTACCTATATGTAATTTCGGGCAGGAGGGCTGTCCTGCTGCAGTATATCTGCATGGGGCGGTCCTTAAGTGGTTGATAAAAAAATGTGCTGTGTGAATGTTTTAGCATGAAAGTCACAAATCATCCTCTTAATGTTTGTAATATGTGAAAAATATCAGTTTCTATCAGCTGTCTTTTGAAGGGCAAATTAAATATTTTCTAATGTACATTCCTAACAGAAAATAGCCTTTAAAACAATCGATCATAAGAAGAGGTAAAGAACATTCAACTAATATAGAAAATATCCCAACACTATAGGCTAAGAACATTCAACCAGAAGAGGATATAATATGATTAAAACCTTTGTTATAGTATGGGAATCTAAAAAAAAAATGTCTATACTCGCCTCTATGTTGTAGCATCAGTCTGATGCTGCAGATGTATGCCACCGATCACATGACCACTGAATGCTCAATTAACAGTCCACTCTGACTGTCAGTCACCGGCTCTCTGCTTTGCCCCTCCAGCACTCACTGGAGTGTCGGGCTGTGAAGGGGGCAGGAAGGGCTGGCTCAGACTTTCAACAGCATACTGAGAGGCTGAGCCAGCTGCCAATCAGGCATCTGGGTGGATCCTACCAATATGGTTGGGATCCTTCCAAAGCCTGGAGCGGCTCTGTGATGTCAGCTGACAACGGGCTTTAGCTGATTCTGGGTCACAGGAATGCAAACATAAGGTCACTCCTGTGACCCAGAAGAGAAGTATAATTTAAAAAGCTTTTAAGTGTTACTTCTTTTTTAACTGTATAGAGATTTCTATGCTCACCACTGACAGTATAATGCATCAACTACTGAAGAGAAGAGACTGCAACTCATATTTGCTACAATGTGGCAGAGACCAAACTCATTGTTTACCTTGCCTAAGGCTTAGGTGATCTGTAAAGGATTTCAGTTCAGTAACAATGTTATAAAATGGATTTTCATCTCTGCAACGTTGTATCATTTCTGCATAGCAGTTCACCCTCTGCAATAACTGTCTACTATGATCATTAGCACAGTCTTGCAGTCATAATGCAGTAACTTTCTGGTACACTCTATACTAATACCAGAAAAGAAAATAGCCTAATAACATTCATTTCCCCCCATTAGCACAAAACAAATGTACCTGCAGTTTCACAGAACAAATAGTTCTGTTTTTTTTTTTTAATAAATATACCCCTTTACAGCGCAGAGGTCTCCCTCATATTATGTGCTTCTCTGGTCAAATGTTCTCAGCCTATAGTGTTAGACTATTTTCTCTGATTGAATGGGCTCTCCCCCACCCCATAACACCTTGTCTTCCCCGCAACCCTGGGCTGTGGGCAGGGGGCTTATCGGAATCTGGAAGCCCCCTTTGACAAGGGGTCCCCCAGATCCCGCCCCCCTATGTGAATGAGTATGAGGTAAATTGTACAGGGGGGTGTTCTGCCCATCTCTAATGCTCAGTTTGGTGTGTATTGCTCAAGAGATTTTTTTTCTTGGGAGGGTGCAGGTGATTGGTATAGGGCCAATCAGCACTGTCCAGACAGAGTATCAAGGGTCCTGCAGCCTAATAGGACAGGTAGAGGAAAATAAAAACTCCTCCTACAAGCTTTAACCAGACACTGATAGAAGTCACAAGGCTGCTAAATATTGCTGATGAGAAAAGCTATTTAACAGTTTATATTTACTAAAACAATTGCATTTCCATGTTCTGTGTACTGTGAGAGACCAGATATAATAACTGCAGGGTCCTGGGTTTAATAAAACTTCAGGGGTTGATTTACTAAAACTCATGTGTGCAAAATCTGTTGCAGCTGTGCATGGTAGCCAATCAGCTTCTAACTTCACCTTGTTCAATTAAGCTAGTAAATAAACCCCTTAGTGCTCTGGACTGGTATGTCTGAGGTTTACAACCACTTTAAAGGGAACTTAGGTGTTGGCCATGAAGCTTTGGGTTCAGTTTAATACATACCTCCCTAGCAGCATTTATTTACCTTTCTTTTCTCCACTTTTGCTCTGTTAAGCCACCAGGAACAAAAAGAAAGCCACCAATTGTGCAGTAGAAGTGTGACTTATGCAGCATAGCTCCCAACTGTCCCTGATTTCGAGGGACTGTCCCTGATTTGGAGCAATGTCCCTCCGTCCCTCATTCCTCCTCATTTGTCCCTCATTGTGGTCTGATCTATATAGTTGTATAAAAAAAGGCATGTTTTAGCTATCAAACAGGAATAGTAGTGGTAAAAAAAGCACTTGTGGGTTTAACCAATCTTGTTTTTTTGTAAAATTCTCCTTTAAGGGGGCATGGCAAGGGGTGTGTCCTATGCCTGCATACTTTTGCTGATAGGTGTCCCTCATTCCCATCTCAAAAAGTTTGGAGGTATGATACAGGGCTTTGGACATAGAATGAGTGACATTCTACTCCATATGCTGAGGTAATGTTTTTTGACAGTAAATGAAGTGGCAAGGTAGTGAAGGAAAATCGAGTAGGTCTTGCTGGGGATTAAAATAAATGTTTGTATTAGCCCTGAGTGGTCAAGACACAGTTTTACTTTAAATTGCATTTCTCTTTAAATAATCTTCATTTATTTACTTCTTGATTAGTACTAAGCTACATGTAATGCCGTGCACACACGACCGGACTTTTCGACAGCAAAGGTCCGACGGAATGAATCCGCCAGACAATTCGATCATGTGTGGGCTTCATCGGACCTTTGCTGTTAAAAAATCAGACGGACTTTAGAAATAGAACATGTTTCAAATCTTTCTGACAGACTCGAGTCCGGTCGAAAAATCCATTTGTCTGTATGCTAGTCCAACGGATGAACAACGACACAAGGGCAGAGTCATCACGTCATACGTCATCACGTTCGAATCAGTCGGACTTTGGTGTGATCGTGTGTAGGCAAGTCCGTTGCGTCAGAACTCCGTCGAAAGTATTTACAATATTTTTATGTGCTAGTATGATACTAGCCCTCATCACATGGACTTTGTTTGATTTATATATTTTATTTTGTTCAATTTTTTTGTACCCACACTGTATTTGTCACTCATTTCATAGCTTTTTATACGCTTTAGACTATTTTGTTTCTTCAGTTTATTCGGATTTAGTGCTCATTAGACTGCACTTTATTACATTTCATCACACTTTTATATTTTGTATAATTTTTCCATTTTGCCTTTTGGAACTGATGACTCATTGTTTGAGCACTTTGTACTACAAGGCGGTGGGACTGTTCACCATTTATTTATTTACTTGGAGTCACCATTAAGTATTTGCTGAGTTACAACATATGTGCTAGTATGATACTAGCCTTTTTGCACTGAGTTTTATCTTTTGATAAGTATTTGCTGAGTTACCACATATGTGCTAGTATGGTACTAGCCCTTTTGCACTGAGATTTTTCTTTTGATAAGTATTTGCTGAGTTACCACACATGTGCTAGTATGGTACTAGCACTTTTGCACTGAGATTTTTCTTTTCTTTTGTTTCAGTATTTACAGTATGATACTAGCCCTCATGCTCATTATACCTTTATATTTTGTATAATTTTTTCATTTTTCATTCACCTCTCTATACATTTGGGCTAGCCCCTTCCCCTTCCTCCTCCTCACTTCCCCTCTTATCACAGCGCAATCACCACTTACTTTATAAACACGCATTAATGCCCATGCAAAAAGCTACTAAAAGCACGTTTTTACAGCTGCTTTTTCCTGCCATTGGTAATGGCTTTGCAGCTCATTTTTTCTAATCCCCTGTGTGCATGAGACCTAAAGCCCCATACACACTATCAGATTTTCCCCTGATTTTTTCCATCAGATTTACCAAAACCATATAATGAGGTCAAACCTTAGGAGTTTCAATGGAGTATGCAATCAGGCAGGCCCTTGCACTACATGGTTTTGGTAAATCTGAAGACAAAAATCAGCAGAAAATCTGATAGTGTGTATGGGGCTTAAAACTTGGAAGCTGATTGATTACTGTGCACAGCTTCACCAGATTCTGTGTACACCAGTTTTAGTAAATCTCCCCCTGTGCATTTCTGGTATCTGGGGATTCCTGGAGCTGCATACAGCCACTCATAGACATGAATGGGCAAGGGCAGCTGTACGCAACTATGCACTACCACATTAGCTGAGTTCTGTGCATTTTGTCTGTGCACATGCGCTACTTTACACAAATAGCTCTACATAGCTGCCTACAGCCGCTTTCACCCATTCATATCTATGGGCGGCTGTACGTAGTTCTAGGACATCCTGGTCAATAGAAATATGCAGTGTCTTTATGCTGCATGGGCAAATGTGTCCATGTGATTGAAGCCTTATTTTATGTGCTTAATCATCATATTTTTTTACAAAAAATGTCATGTTTATTTCCTTCCTGGAAAATTTCACTTACAAATGCTGCTTCTTTTTGATATAATTATTATTAAATAACTGGGAAACAAACCATCAGGTTTCTAACTTCAAATATCTTGTTCTTACAGTTCTATTAGCTGTGAAATTCGGCAGCAGAAAGTCAGATTATTAATTTTCGTAACCAGGAAGTAATCGATGTACATGACTTCTGTATTTGCGCTCTTCTCTTAAAATGATTCAACATGTTCATCATCAATTATGCAATAGCCACTTACTAACAGAAAGTTATTTCTTCTGAAGCCATCCATAAAACATAACATTTCTGCTGTTTCACAGGGATTTACTGTCACCATTTATATCTGACAAAACTATTGAAATACTGTAGAAAGAGTGAGCAAATTCTGTTTTGCCCAAAGGTACTGATTTCATCTATCCAAGGAGTACTACAAAGTACTCCAATTAATACAAGCTGTACATAAACAAGCAGGCCTGAAAAATCATCTTTAGACATGAGTGAACTTCTCATAATTAAGGATGAGCCAAATACCCCTCGGTTCGGTTCGCACCAGAACATCAGAACAGGCAAAAAATTTGGATGCGCAAACGAACACCATTAAAATCTATGGGACACGAACATGAAAAGTCAAAAGTGCTCATTTTAAAGGCTTATATGCAATTTATTGCCATAAAAAGTGTGTTGGGACCTGGGTCCTGCCCCAGGGGACATGTAGCAATGCAAAAAAAAGTTTTAAAAACTGCAGTTTTTTCAGGAGCAGTGATTTTAATAATGCTTAAAGTGAAACAATAAAAATGAAATATTCCTTCGTGCTGGGGGGTATCTATAGTATGCCTGTAAAGTGACGCAGTTTTCCCGTGTTTAGAACAGTACCACAGCAAAATGACATTTCTAAAGGAAAAAAATCATTTAAAACTGATCGCGATGAATTGTTGGTTCTCGGCAATATAGATAAAACTCATTGAAAAAAATGGCATGGGTCCCCCCCCAGTCCATTACCAGACCCTTTGGGTCTGGTATAAATATTATGGGGAACCCCAAACCAAATTTTTTTTTTTTAAATTACGTGGGGGTCCCCTCAAAATCCATACCAGGCCCTTCAGGTCTGGTATGGATTTTAAGGGGAACCCTGCACCAAAATTTTAAAAAAATGGCATAGGGGCCCCCAAAAATCCATACCAGACCCTTATCCAAGCACACAACCTGGCAGGCCACAGGAAAAGAGGAGAGGGGGGATGGGAGCGTGCCCCACTGAACCATACCAGGCCACATGTCCTCAACATGGGGAGGGTGCTTTGTAGTAGCCCCCCAAAGCACCTTGTCCCCATGTTGATGGGGACAAGGGCCTCATCCCCACAACCCTTGCCCGGTGGTTGTGGGGGTATGCGGGTGGGGGGGCTTATCGGAATCTGAATGCTCCCTTTAACAAGGGGACCCCCAGATCCTGGGTTTTCCTCTCTATGTGAATTGGTAACGGGTACATTGTACCCCTACCATTTAAAAAAAAAAAAAGAGTCAAAAATAGTAAAAAAAGACAGGAGACACTTAGGGACAATAAAAAATTAAAATGCCCAGCAATGTCCATTCATCTTCTATCACGCCACCCGACGGGCCGAAAAAAGAAAAAAAAAAGCCGCAACAGCTCCGCCTCTATGGGAGGCTCCCGCTGAGTGATGCTTCTTCTCAATGACAGCTGTTATATAATGTCACGTGGTATCAGAGGGGGCGGGGTCACCCGTTTACGTCACCGAGCTTACTCATAGGAATGCTTACCCACATGGGGATGCTCGTCCATACACAGTGGGTCTTGTTTTGATGTGCAGCTTTCGGGACATCTAGCCTCTTGTCAAATATTAGTATAGGCATAGAGCAGCGCACAGAGAAGCTGCCCCATTTGGATTCTCTGTACTGTTATTGCTCCATGAGACACCAATTGCCTGTGAGCACTTCCTTCATTCTGAAGTGACAGTTAGGTGCATCGCTTTGACCAATTGCGCTCTCCCTAGTTTACTGCAGAAACATTAAGGTTCCTAGGCTCCTGCCTAGGTTGCTTTGTAGATGATCCAGTGTGGAGGGGTGGAAGTAGCCACTGGGGCTGCTTGTGATTTTTCTTTATCTGTCCTCGCTACATGAATGTTAATTTAAGCAGAACAGAGATTAGTTCTAATATGTGTACAGAAAGACACCATGGGGTGGATTTACTAAGGGCATATAGACTGTGCTTTTTGCAAGTGCAGTTGCTCCAGAGCTTAATATATGAAGAAAGCTTCACTTTACAAAAAATACCCAATTACATGCAAGAAAAATAAAAAAATAACAAGCATTTGCTTGTATCTTATTGGATGATGGAAGTCAGCACAGCTTCCCCTTTTTTACTAAGCTCTGGAGCAACTGCACTTGCAAAGTACACAGTCTAATTTTCTTTTTGTAAATCAACCCTCATGTGTGGCCATGTACTCCAGCAGTAATATTATGGGGTTTCAGTCTGATGACACAACTCTTCCTGATAGGCTTGTATATGTGGCAGCAAACCAAACTGGTAGGGAGGGCAGCAAGAGGAAAGCCAACACATCATCTTGTATAAAATGTGAGGAACATTTTACATGAGCCAGTGATAGAACCGCAGACTGTTTTTTTTGTTTACAAACTTTTTATTAGATACAAAAAAGTGGTACAAAACAAGATATTATATATTAAGAAAAATGCAATATATAAGCTTACATAATAAGGACAATTACTATGTATACCGAAAATGATAGAGGTACATTTTCATTTTACAATTATTGACTAATATACAATCCATGGTGACCTTAAAATAGATAAACAACTGTTGTACATTAATGACCTTTAATGAAGAGTATTAGTTATTTGGTGTTTAGAAAGTGTTTAGAATGTGCAAACCAGGGATACCATTTCTTATCATATAAATGATTTGTATTATGTAAAGTATGAAATATTTTTTCCATGAGGTTAATATTATTTATTCTTAATTTCAATTGGGCTAGTGGTACTGATGGAGATTTCCAATGGTAGGCGATTAACCAGTGTATGGAAACACATATTGTGTGGATCAGTCTCAAGTGGTGGAGGGACAATCCTATAATAGGGGATAATAACAGACAATTGGGGAGAATGAGTCGTATAATATTGTCTGAAATTTTGGAAACAACATTTTCCAATTGTTTCCATATTTGGGATATTTTCTCACATTCCCAATAAAAGTGTGAGAAAGACTGTTTTTTTTTTTTTTTTTTTCAAAATTATTTATTTGTGTCAGAAAACCGTTTCACCGGGATGTGCATAACATGGTATATCCGCATTAACAACATTGATAACATTTCTTCACATACAGTTATGTAAAGCAAAGGTTTTGGGTAAAGTCATCTGTTCAATCTTACAGTGAACCTCCTATGATATGAAATAGCATATTCCTATGAATAACTTATATATTATGTTCAGATATCATAGGTATGGGGGTCGTTTATCCTTGTTCTCTGTCTAGCTGTATACCCTGTGTTAGAATAAGGGTGTTTCTAGAGATAATATTCTTTCCGTGAACGATTCTCTGTCTTTTTTATTTTATAGAAAGGTAGGAAAAGAGGAATATTAGCTGAGAGAAGTCAGAGTAGAAATGGGTGGGTAAGGTGGGAGGGAGAGGAGGTGGGGGAGGGGAGGTGGGGGAGTGGGGGGGGGTCAGGGGTGACAGCCCACAGAGATGGAGGTGGGCTGGCATCAATGGATCTCCATCTCTAACCATACGGCGTTAGACAGAGTCATTCGCCAAAAAGATTTTTACCCTCTTCCGAATATTTGAAAATATTCCAGAGTTGCCAGGTTTTGGAGTATTTCTCTTGCCTGTTTAGGCTGGTGAGGATTAAGTCCTCCATCTGGTTTATTTCTTCAACTTTTTGAAGCCAAAAGGCAATGGGTGGCGTTTGAGTAGATTTCCAGAATGAAGGGATACATGCTTTCGCTGCGTCTAGTAGGTGTCTTATAATTGACTTCTTATAGGATCGTGTGGGTATATCGGTGGCGTGCAAGAGGAAGTAAGCTGGGTCCTCAGGTATTACTCGGTCAGTGAATTTTTGGATTATTTGGCGTACTTCTCTCCAGAAAATCTGAATCCGAGAGCAGGACCAGAAAATATGGATGAGCGTACCCCTTTCCTCCTGGCATCTCCAGCAAACGTCTGTCGTGGAGGGGAAGATTGATTTAAGTATTGTAGGTGTTCTGTACCAGTGTGTGAGAATTTTGTAATTCGTTTCCTGTATTTTAGAACAAATAGAAGACTTGTGAGTGAAAAGTAAGATTTGTTGACTTTTATTGGTCGTGAAGGTGCAATTTAGTTCTTTTTCCCATCTGGTGATACTGTGAGCCTTGTAATCCCCCGATGGTGTAATGAGTAGTTTGTATGTAAGTGAGAGAACATGTGGCAGGTCTCCTGTCTCTGAGCAAAGCATTTCCATGGTTGTGAGGGTTTGATTGGTCCCCTGTGGTGGTGGAAGGGTATTTAGAAAGTGGTGTAGCTGTGAAGCTCTAAGAAAATCTAAGTGAAACTGTCCTTCTGGGTCAGTGAGCTCCAGTAGTGTTTTCCACCTCCCCGAGGTGCTAAAATGTGATGCTTGGTGCAATCCCTCATCTCTCAGTTTCAGAAATTCCCTGTCTTGTAGTCCTGGTTGGAACTGGGGATTGCCTATTATGGGTCTGAGTGGTGAGTTGTGTGAGAAATGGGGAGTGGTAAGTATCAATTGTGAGCAGACCCGTGTTGTGTTACCTATTAGCGGGTGGCGTGTGATTTCTGTTGGAAGGGAGGCGTGACACCACGGAGCCCTGTGTAAGGGTATCTCACTTTGTGCCTGCTCAATTCTTGTCCATAATTTGGTGTTTGTGTGGCGGCACCAATCTATGAGTCTATTCAGATGGGCCGCTCTGTAATAAGTTTGAAGGTCTGGCATAGCCAGGCCTCCATTGAGCTTAGGCAATGTGAGGACTCTTCGGTGTAGACGCGGTTTCTTCCCCGCCCAAAGGAAATGAGTGAAGGCTGTTCTCACTTGGTTAAAATAGTCTGCTGGGATGCGTATTGGTATGGCCTGCATGATGTATAGAAATTTAGGTAGGATCGACATTTTGAGGATGCTACATCGACCAAGCCAGGAATGTAAGCCGCTACCCCACTTGACCAGAAGTTGTTTAACCTTGTCTAAAAGGGGTGGAAAGTTGAGCTTGTATAGTTGGGAGAGCTTCGGGGGTATTTGCGTGCCCAGGTACTTAAGGGCTGTAGACGTCCATTTAAAATGGAAGCTGGATTGGAGGTGTTGGATTTGAGATTGGGGGATTCCTATACCCATCGCTTCGGACTTGTTGAAGTTAATTTTCAAATTGGCTAATTGCCCATAAATTTGGAATTCTTTCATGAGGCTAGGTAGTGAAATGATGGGTTTTGTGAGGGAAAACATCAAATCATCCGCATATGCGGAAACTTTGAACTGCTCTCTGCTGGTCTCTACTCCTGTGATGTCGGGATTAAGTCTGACGTGACATAAGAAGGGTTCCAGGGATATTGCGAAGAGTAAGGGCGACAATGGACATCCTTGGCGTGTTCCGTTCATAATTGGGAAAGTCTTGGACATTACCCCATTAGCCCGGACTACTGCTGTTGGGTTCAAGTAGGCTGCAGTTACCCAGTTTAACATTCTGTCTCCTAGTCCTATGTGTCTCAATGTTGCAAACATGAATTGCCAGCTAACCCGGTCAAATGCCTTTTCAGCGTCTGTCCCTAGGAACACGCACGGAGTTTTAGTGCTGTTTGCTATATGCAATAAGTTAAGGACTTTGGTCGTGTTGTCCCTGGCCTCTCTTGTCGGGACAAAGCCCACCTGGTCTAAATGTATAAGCGAGGGGAGATGTTGTTGGAGTCTTATAGCGATGATTTTTGTGAATAGTTTGAGGTCTGTATTCAGGAGGGAGATTGGGCGATAGGAGCTGCAAAGGCCCGGGTCTTTACCTTCTTTTGGGATAACTGAAATCTGTGCCTGCAGTGTGGTTTTGTGGAATCCACTTCCTCCGCCCAGACCATTATAAAGTTTGATCATGTGACCTCCTAACGAGGGTAGAAAAGTTTTATAGTAAGTGGTGGTGAGGCCATCTGGGCCTGGGGCTTTCCCTGTTTTAGAACTTTTTAATGCAGTTTGAAGTTCCTGTAGTGTAATGGGATCATCTAAAAGTGATTTGGCTTCCTCTGGGAGGGACGGCATGAGGGAGGTCGCAATGTATTCTGTTGTTGTATCTGAGGAGGGGTGTGTCTCAGTAAGGTTATACAGGGTCGAGTAATAGGAGCAAAATTCCTGAGCAATCTGATGGGGTAGGGAAATTTTCTGGCCTGTGACAGATTGGATGTGTGTTATGTATGAGGCAAGTCTCTGTTCTCGGAGGGTCTGGGCTAGCAATTTTCCGCATTTGTTGCCTGATTCATATATTCTCCTTCGAGAAATCTGTAATGTGGCTTTTGCTTTGAATCGTAAGAGGTCTGTTACTTGCATTCTGGCTAAGTTTAATTCTGTTTCTAGTTGTCTCGTGGGTGTTTGTTTGTGTTGTGTCTCTATTGTTTCCAGTTTCTTTAGGAGTGCGTTCAGTTGTGAGGTCCTCTGCTGTTTAATACGTGATCCATGTTTAATGAGAATCCCCCTGACTACAGCCTTGTGGGCCTCCCAAATTAGACCAGTATCGCAGTCAGGGGTTTCATTCGAGGCGAAATAATGACCTATTTCTCTGGTGACTTCCGCTAAGACGTCTGGGTCTTTCAGTAGACCCTCATTTAGTCTCCATGGTGGTCTCTGAGTCCGCCGGGGGTCAGAGAGGGCGTAGCGTAAGGTAATCGGGGCGTGGTCTGACCACGTAATTGAACCTATTGTTGTCTCTTTAATTGCCTGTAGCTGTCTGTGAGGGATTAGGAAGTAGTCTATCCTAGAGTATGACTGATGTGGTTTAGAGAAGAAGGTGTAATCTCTCTCGCCTGTGTGAAAAAGACGCCATACGTCAATTAGTTGCAGAGAATGTAGTGTCGCGCTAAGTCGTTTACGTAAGTCCCGTGGGGACGAAGACGTTCCAGAGGAAGTGTCTTCAGTGGGTGTGAGTGGGATATTTAGGTCTCCGCCTATGATCAGTTGACCTTCTGAGAATTGTAGGAGTAGGTCTAATTGTTTTTTCATAAATGAGTCTTGGTGTGTATTGGGGACATATAGGTTGGCCAAAGTTATTTTAACTTCCCCTATACGGCCCTTCAAGAAAAGGGATCTCCCCTCTCCGTCTAATTTAACGTCTGTGTGTGTCCACGGGACTTTTGCCGAGATCAAGATCGATACACCCCTGGATTTAGCTTCTTTATATTTCGAATGATAAACAACCGGGTAGTATTTATTTTGAAGTGTCGGTAGGGACCCTTCTCTAAGGTGAGTTTCTTGGAGGAGTACAATGTCAGCGCCTCTGCGGCGTAAATCATGTAACAGAATTCGTCTCTTCTCTGGTGTATTTAGACCCTTGACATTGAAGGAGATTATATTCAGTGTGTCCATCTCTGTGGCCTCTGCGGCGTAAATCATGTAACAGAATTCGTCTCTTCTCTGGTGTATTTAGACCCTTGACATTGAAGGAGATTATATTCAGTGTGTCCATCTCTGTGGGATGTTGGAGGGAGTGGAGGGGGGAAGGTTGGGGAAGGAAAGAGGTGGGGTGGAGGGGGGGGTGGGGAGGGGAGGAGAGAGAAAAAAAAAAAAAAAAGAAAAAAAAGGGGGGGGGGGGGGGAAGGTTAGTGAATAAGTACGGAACGAGTTCCTAATAGATTACAGAAAAGATTGAAGAAGTTTAGAGGCAGACACAAGAGAGTGTCGCAAAGCGAGAAAATCTAATGTAGCCCAAACGGCTGTTACGCTCCTCGGTCAAATGCCGTGTACGGAGCGCGAACCTAATTGGGGTGAGGAATAGACAGAGCCGGGCGAAGAGTCCCCTTGGCTCTCCTTCCAACCCCAGCAAACTTAAGTTGTCATTGAAAATTAACATATTACTGTAAATAAGGCTAGCAATCATTTAAGAAAAAACCTGGAAAAACAAATAACGTTGTCAGACATGTGAACTTATGCACGTATAAGTAGGAACCGCTACGGGTAGCTTGACCGTGTGATGTCGAAGAGTGCAATGATATGGGTAGTCATCCCATCTCCATCCAGGGTCACCTATTTCCAAGGCCACATCCCCAGCCACATCACAGGGAAGTATGCGCTGGGGGTGTAGGCCAAGGGCGAGCCACTAGGTCGGTTGCGCTAAACCTAAAATAAACTAAAACATATTAAAGCATGTGGTAAGCAACCGAGGCTAGGTAGAGGGCCAGTTGTCCCTTGTGCAAAAGATGACCCGTGGGGGCTATAGCTCAGGAGCTCCGAGTAACATAGCTTATCAGTTTCCAGTATTGTGTTGGTGAGGCTCCTTCCGTCTCATGGGGCTGAGCATCTAAATTGCTCCCATTTCCCCCTAGTGGTATGAAGAGGAACTGTTCTCCAACTGGAGTGTCATTTGTAAAGATCGAGGTTAATGTTTAAGATGGCGTTCCTTGTTCTCATCCTGTGGAGTGAGGAGACTCTATCTTCGGGGGGGAGGGAGATGGGTTTATGGTGAGTTCCTGCGGGGAAAACACTTCCCATCACATCACATGTTGGTAGTGTGAAAGTACTCGGGACTGGGTGTATCTCCTCAGAGAGCTGAATAAAAGATCCCTCTGCCTGAGTATCACGTACAAGGGGGATAGATGGGGGTGTACTGGTGTTAGACGGGTCCGGAGGAGATGTGTCTGATACCTGTGGTGAGTGGGTGTCTCCACGTCCAGGGGGCCGTCTGTTCGCCAGTCGGACATCTATAATGATGGGCTTAGTGATCAGGGAACAAAGACTAGCTGCTGTAACGAATGGGGTGACCCCCTAAACTGCAAGGGATGGTGTCCGGCAAGGGATAGGTGGCCAAAGGCCTACTCACGTGGCTCTCCCCCCGAGGCCGACCGGCTCCTGCGTCTGTTCCTTTGCTGTCGCGGAGGTAGGGGTTCACGTGGTCTCAGGAGGCCCGATCTGCCGGTTGGGCGAGGGAGGAACTGAAGCCAGTCCGGCACCTGGATCGGTTCCGCTTCCATGAAGCGGAAGAGAGCAGGGAGGTCGTCAGGGCGTTGGAGAGAGAAGGATCCTGTCGATCCGCGGAACATCACAGAGAGAGGGTAGCCCCATCTGTACGTGAATCCTTTCTGTTTTGCCAGGTCCAGAAGCGGGCGAAGGAGGGCTCTTCGTTTCAGGGTTGCCCTGGATAAGTCCGGTAAGATCTTCGTTCGTGTGCCATCTTGGTCCACGTCGCCGTGTTCCCAGGCGCGTCGGAGGATGTTCTCTTTTTGGGTGTAGCGGTGCAGCCTGCACACTACATCCCGCGGCCTGGTCAGGTCTTCAGATCTGGGGCCCAGGGCTCTGTGGACTCTGTCTAGTTCAATCTCCAGTGTGGGCTCCCCAAGCACCGTGCGGAAGATCTCTCGTACAGTCTCCCCGAGGCTCTCCTGTGAAGTCGTCTCTGGGATCCCCCGCAGCCGCAGGTTGTTCCGGCGACTGCGGTCTTCCACGTCTTCCAGGTGCAGCTGCAGGGTAATAGCGGCATCTCTCTGTTGGTCTCTGGCCTGCTCCAAAGCCATCACCCGGTCTGTTAGTAAGGTGACCGAAGTCTCTCCCGAGGACACCCGTTCTGTCAGAGTCGAAACCTCCCCTCTGACTTCTTGTATGTCGCGTCGGTGTGTTTCTTCCAGTTTGAGGATCAGTGCTTCAATGTCTGACCTGGTGGGGAGAGCCCGGAGCAGGCCCCTGATGTCTTGTTCTAATAGGGCCGGGTCCGGTGGTTGTGGTGACTCCATCGTGGGTGGACGAGTGCCCTTGTAAGTGTCCGAGGCGTATTCTCGTGCGGTCTGTGGTGTTTGGGAGGGACGGGCCTCAGATTGTCTTGGGGCCTTCTGTTTCTCACCTCGCGGGGAGTCTCGTGGCGCCGTAGCTGTGGTCCCGGGATACGAGCCCTGTAGATGCAGGAAATAACGGCGTATCTCGCCGGGACTTTTGCTAGCGGGTGTCCCCCGGGTAGAAGCTCTTGTTCTATGTCTTTTGGCTGATTGCATGCCTTATGTAGGGTGTTGTAAGCCGAGGTTTTCTGGACGAGGCCGGGAGCTCAGTAAGAAAGCGTCTTCACTCAGCCATGTCCAGGCCACGCCCCTAGACTGTTTTTTTTAACATGGACTCTCATCTTTACATTATTGATTAGTTGCATTATTGATTAGCTGGCAGAATGCATGTGTTATAGGTGTTGGTATTGACCGCAAATACTGTATGCTCTTGTGAAAATGACATAGGAGCTGCTTACATTTTTCAATTTTCCACTTTTTATTAATGTCCTTTAATCTAGAGAAAATCAACCCAAGACAAGTAACTCAGTAAGTGAAGTAGTAGGTTTACTATTCAAAGTTGCCTTCTAGTTGAGCAAAGGAAGTATGTTTTTTTTTTTAATATAAAAAAAACGCATTTGATTGCAAGCAGATCGGGGAGATCTTAGAGAAATTATTAGCCATTAAAATGTCCTCAAGCAGTTCTATAGCCCATTCAAGCTGATTTAGGTTAATATACACAGCATGCATCAGTACACAAAAAGATTGCCTAAAATCTATAAAGCTAGAGATAACTGTTAATCTCCAAGAAAAACAGAAACAGTATGTCATTTTTGCAAATGTATAAAACTATCCTAGTGGGTTGTTAGGAAGGGACATGATATTATTTGGTTGGATAACCATCATGGTATAGGGGGGACCTTGTTGATTAAACTTCAAACATTTAGCAATGTATATAAGGTTATTTGCTACCTATTTACCCATGAGATATTTTGCTACCCACAGGTGCACAGGCATTTTCTAGTTTGGATAAAGAGAATGATTACAACCCCTGCCAGGTTTTGCCATCTGTCTGTGTCATGCTGGAGAGATTTGCCTCCCCTTCATGTTCCAAATCTCTCCTAAATTAGGGTAAATCAGTTCCAAAACAGGGGTTTGACCTTTAAGCACTCTATCTAAGCCATAAACAAAATTTTATTATTAACTCTACTTTAAAAGGCTAAGTTCACCTTTTCCAGAAAATAGCCAATGCAATCAAGGGGCCCTTGTAGATATTTAAAATCTGTGCAGCTAAAATGATCAATCATTCTATTATTTTACCTGTAGGCCATTTGTGTCCCCTCAGAAGCCTGGATAAAAAAAGTCCTACTTAGCAACCCCTGCATCCTGCTATTTTGCTAGGACCTGAATATGGTTGGTCTTCACTCCTGCAATGCTAGGAATGAGCTTTTAACAGTTTTCACTTCTTAGCAACAAGTAAGGATGTGCGGCTGCACAGATTTTTAATATCTATGGGGCTCCTCGAATGCATAGGCTGTTTTCTGGAAAAGGTGAACTTAGCCTTTAAGCCTAAAGTCATCATTTTCATTACCCAGCATTTGTGCTATAGGTAAAACAATTAGTTACTATGAATGGCTGGGAAACTATGGCAGACCGATTTTTTTTGTTGCAAACAATTGCAAATTCATGTTGAAGCCTCTTTGCCATGTCAAGACACCTCTAAAAAGGAGTGGCCCCTAACTCTTATGCCCCATAAACACGATCGGATTTTCCGACAACAAATGTTGGATGTGAGCTTGTTGGCTGAAAGTCCTACTGTGTGTATGCTCCATCAAACATTTGTTGTCGGACTTTCCGCCAACAAATGTTGGCTAGCAGGTTCTCAAAGTTTCCGCCAACAAAACCTTGTTGTCGGAATTTCCGATCGTGGGTACACAAGTCCGACGCACAAAAGTTCACGCATGCTTGGAATCAAGCAGAAAGAGCCGCACTGGCTATTGAACTTCCTTTTTCTTGGCTTGTTGTACGTCTTGTACGTCGCCACGTTCGTAATTGTTGGCCAACATTTGTGTGACCGCGTGTATGCAAGACAAGTTGGAGCCAACATCCTTCGAACAAAAATCCGAGGTTTTGTTGTCGGAAAGTCCGATTGTGTGTATGGGGCATAAGGCCCCTGAATGCAGGTCCAGGTGCCATTTTCAATCTCACCTAAAATGCGGTGCAGTTTTGCTGCAATTTATTATGCAATTTATAATGGAAAATTGCATCACGTGAAGCTGGTCGCCCAAAAGAAGCTCCTGTTCCTTTTTGGACAACAAGCTTCACATGATATGATTTGCCACAACTGCAATGCAAAAAATCGTTCGACAATCGTGGCGAAAATTATACCACATTTTAGGTGCCATCAAAAATGTTGGCACCTGAACCTTCATTTTGCGACTGCAGTGAATTTTGAGATGGCGGGCAGAATTGCAAGTGTGAATAGGGCCTTAACTATATCAGTTTCCAGCTAAGGGACAAGCTGAAGGCTAACACTACTAATAATAAAATGTGTCTGCATCAAACTCAAACACGCAACAATGGTATCAGCTCAGATAGCAAGGGGAACGGTGCACAGGGGCAGCGCAATATACAAACAAACTAGAAATGTAAAATATATATATAGTATAGTTAAGCTATATATATATTTATATATATATATATATATATATATAGATATATATATATATATATATATATATATACAGTATATACACACACACACAGTATCTCACAATAGAGAGTACACCCCTCACATTTTTGTAAATATTTTATTATATCTTTTAGATCTTTTTCTTTTATCTGTGACAACACTGAAGAAATTATACTTTGCTCCAATGGTAAAGTAGTGAGTGTAAAGCTTGTATAACACTGTAAATTTGCTGTCCCCTCAAAATAACATACACAGCCATTAATTACTAAACCACTGGCAAAAAAAGTGAGTACACCCCTAAGTGAAAATGTCCAAATTGGGCCCGATTTGCCACTATGCCTTCCTGTGTCATGTGACTTGTTAGTGTTACAAGGTCACAGGTGTGAATGGGGAGCAGGTGTGTTAAATTTGGTGTTTGGTGTGGACCAAAGGAGCTGAGTGCACCTGCTCAGCATCATATCCAGAGGTTGTCTTTGGGTACTAGATGTATGAGTGCTGCCAGCATTGCTGCAGAAGTCTGCATGGCTGTCATCCCAGAAGGAAGACTCTTTTAAAGATGGTGCAAAGAAAGCCCATAAAGAGTTTTCTGAAGACAAGCAGATTAAGGACATTAATTACTAGAACCATGTTCTGTGGTCTGATGAGACCAAGATAAACTTATTTGGTTCAGATGGTGTCAACCGTGTGTGGCGGTGAGGAGTATAAAGACAAGTGTGTCTTGGGTGGGAGTATCATGGTCTGGGGCTGCATAAGTGCTGCCGACACTGGGGAACTACAGTTTATTGAAGGAACCATGAACGCCAACATGTACTGTGACATAATGAAGCAGAGCATGATCCCCTACCTTCGGTATTCCAACATGATAACGACCCCAAACACACCTCCAAGATAACCACTGCCTTGGTAAAGAAGCTGAGAGTAAAGGGGATGGACTTGCCAAGCATGTCTTCAGATGAAACAAAAAATGTAGCGCATAAGTTGTGCAAAAAATATTACAGTCAAGAAAATGGCTGGAAAACAAATGTCCATAAGTGATATATACGTTGGTATTGAAACTTATAAGTCTCTAAATGAAGGTAAATGGAGTCCAGTGAGTGAATGGAACAGCAGATGAGCATGGGATATCCCCCTAGGAAGGGTATGTGGATGTAAGACAACAAATATTCCAACAAGGTGTATCATCGGATCCTCCCAAAACTGTATCTCCCAACTGCATATAACTTGGTGAAGGTGGTGTGTAAGAAACTCTTACCAGAAATGGTGGACTCCCTTGTCAGCGACAGGGAGTCATACGAGCGGGTTGCCTCTCAGGGCCTGAAACACGGACATCACAGCTCTGCGAACCTTCTGGGTCAAACTCTGTGTGGATCTCCCGGGGCCACCAGGTGGGTCCTCCCAAAGGATGGCCGAGGTGCGAATCAGAGGGAATGATGCTTCACGTGAAAAGTTGAGGTGAAGACAGGTTTGGTCTCTCAATTGGTATGTGGAGAAAAAACAAACAGGCTCCACATGGCGTAGATAAACAAAGTGGGATTTTTATTGCTAAAAAAGCCAGGCAATAATAAAATGTGATCACAGGGTATAAAAACAAAGTTGGGCAACAAGAAGGATGCTGAAAGCGCTTTCTTGACTGTAATATTTTTTGCACAACTTATGCGCTACATTTTTTGTTTCATATGTTTCTATGGTTTTTTGTCACCCTGTATGTAGCTGCTCTGCACCATTTTTTGTATTTAGCGCAGTGTATACTTTCCTCAAGCATGTCTTCAGACCTAAACCCTATTGAGCATCTGTGGGGCATCCTCGAACAGAAGGTGGAGGAGTGCAAGGTCTCAAACATCCACCAGCTCCGTGATGTCGTCATGGAGGAGTGGAAGAGGACTCCAGTGGCAACTTGTGAAGCTCTGGTGAATTCCATGCCCGAGAGGGTTAAGGCAGTGCTGGAAAATAATGGTGGCCACACAAAATATTGACACATTGGGCCCAATTTGGACATTTTTACTTAGGGGTGTACTCACTTTTGTTGCCAGTGGTTTAGACATTAATGGCTGTGTGTATTTTGAGGGGACAGCAAATTTACACTTATACAAGCTGTCCATGCACGACTTTACATTGTAGCAAAGTGTAATTTCTTCAGTGTTGTCACATGAAAAGATATAATAAAATATTTACAAACCTGTGAGGGGTGTACTCACTTTTGCTGCATCTATATAGTGTTGTAAAAGTAAAACACTCTGGGGTGATTTACTAAAACCGAAGAGTGCAATATCAAGTGCAGCTCTGCATAGAAACCAATCAGCTTTGAGGCTTTTTTTTTTCTTTGTGAAAGCTTAATTGAACAAGCTGAAGTTAGAAACTGGTTGACTACCATGCACAGCTGCATTGAATTTTGCACTCTCCATTATCTTAATCATACAGTACAGAACACAGAAATTTTAATTTTAGTCCACAGGTTCTATGCCAGTACCTTCAGGTGATTGGACACTGGCAAAGCTTTGCCAGGAATGCCCATTGTAGTAACATTATAACCCCAACCCCTGAGTGAGGCTCCAGTTTTTTGTCAGGGTCCTTAGGTGATGGACCTTTTCTCCTGTGAAATAAGTTTTTTTTTATATGTTTTTTTCTTCCTGATCTGCAACTGACACTTCTGTCAAGACCTGACTGATTATTACTGATTATTATGGTTCACTAGCAGTTTCCGGATTGGTTACCCTTGATATACAGCAGCGGAGCTGGCCTGTAATGTTTACTGGGCACTGGATCCTATGCTCAGCACTTGGTACATGATGCAGCCAGTGTGTTAGCCACAGGGTTCAGGGTCATGGTCCATTCCTATGGCACCCACGCCTTGAAGACCCTTTTTGGGGTATGCTCATCATGACCGGTGAAGCATGGACCCCGAATAGGACCAGAAATCTTGACAAGGTAAGACAGGGTTTCCCTGTACCCTTACACAGGGCTGCAATCAGGGGGGTACAGCCGATACAGCTGTAAGGGGCCCGAGCGTCTGGAGAAGCCAGACCAGGCTAGGAGAAGGCAAGAGCGGGTGAAGGAGAGCCATGTTGTGCAGTGCAGAAACGATCTCAGGAGCATCTGCTCTCTGTTGCATTGAGCTCAGACATCAAGCTCTTTACTGCCTCCTCTGGCTGCTATGCGCAAGCGCACCACTCAAGTGTGCTGTGTTACATTGTGTGATCGGCTGCAGCCCCTCTGTGTCTTAGCAACATGTCAGCTTTGTGGGAGATGGGACCAGGTAGGAAGATCTCCTTTACAAGTAGGGGCTATTTGTGTACAGGGAGGGGCCAGAGGCTTGTGCGTTTACAGATGTGTATATGTGGGAAGATGACATGTATACAGGTGTGAGGGGGGCTGACATGTAAACAGGTGTGGAGGGGGCTGACATGTATACAGGTATGAGGGGGCCTGACATATATACAGGTGTGAGGGGGGATGACATATATACAGGTGTGAGGGGGGCTAACATATATACAGGTGTGAGGGGGGCTGACATATATACAGGTGTGAGGGAGGCTGATATATATACAGGTGTGAGGGGGGCTGACATATATACAGGTGTGAGGGGGCTGGCATATATACAGGAGTGAGGGGGGCTGATATGTATACAGGTGTGAGGGGGGATGACATGTATACAGGTGTGAGGGGGCTGACATATATACAGGTTTGGGGGGCTGAGTGCGTACATGTGTGAGGAGGGGGCTGACATATACAGGTGTAAGGAGGGGGACTGACATATACAGGTGTGAGGAGGAGGGCTGAGTGGGTATTCTGTGGGATGGTCCATGGGCAGGCCCTGGGGTATGTTGGTGGTCAGGCTCGGGGGGTGGATGGGGGGCCCAGGCCTAAAGCTGTTTGAGGGGCTCAAAATTTCTAATGGCTGCCCTGCCCTTACATAACGGTTCCTGGCTATACATCTCTTGCTGGATTCTTAGTATACAGGGCACAGGGTATGGGAAAATATTTACTTCTAGTGTTCCTCTCTGACTAGTGAAGTAGTGCTCAAAAGAAGTGTTAACTTCTGGCCACCATTTCTCACTGAAGATGTAAGCTAAATGTCTGCTATTGCACCAGTTGCCTGATACCTCAGTTCACAGCCACAGGAACTCAGTTAGTGCCTGGGTTATTGCAATCCTTTCATACTGGACATGCTGAACTCCCTCAGTCAATCTCCATTCTGTGCTTACCCCTCAGGGGACGATCCTCACTCATGCCTATAATCCACACAATGGTGGATTATAGGCATGTGGGATAGTTCCTATCTGGTTGAAAGCAGTTCTCCTGTTCTAGAACACAGTCATGCATTGACAACACTCCATCCCCCTGTTTTGAGCTCCCCAACAAACGTGCAACTGGTGGAATGTCTGAATAAAGAAGAATTTTCTGCCACTATGTCAGATTTATTTTAAAGGCTATTTCTGTTTCTGGACATGGTGGGTTCCACCAGCTGAAAATATTCTGCCTCTCCTCCCCTTGACAATGTTCGTATGTTAAAACCTGAACTGCCTGGTGCACTCAAATGTGTAGAAAGCAAGAGGATACTGATATTATAGCAGAAGCTGGATAAGATTTTCACCACCAGAATTTAGTGAAGTCAATACTTCATCTTCTTGTCAAATGCTGGCCACAGTGGATTATTTAATTGAGGCAGTACATACTAGTCTCTGGTTTGATACACCCAACTCCCACTTAGCCTCCAAATACCCCAATTAGCACAAAAAAGAATGCAAAATCTAGAAATAATTTCCCTAATTCTTGATTAAACTGATTGGGTATTATATAATTTCACATGAAACAAACTGTTCCTCCTGTTTGCTTAGCCAATCTTTCACCAAATAATTATTCTACTAGTTCTTTAGAAGGCAGGTAACTAGGGGTATTAAAAGATATTCTTAACTCCAAGAAGATGGCTTTTATGCCGCGTACACACGAGCGGACTTTACGGCGGACTTTGCCCGGCGGACTTTTCGACGTACTTTCCGACGGACTTTGTGAACGAACGGACTTGCCTACACACAATCCACCAAAGTCCGTCGAATTCGTACGTGATGACGTACGACCGGACTAAGACAAGGAAGTTCATAGCCAGTAGCCAATAGCTGCCCTAGCGTGGCTTTTTGTCCGTCGAACTAGCATACAGACGGCGGACTTTTCGACCGGACTCGATTTCAACGGATAAATTTTAAACAAGTTTCAAATCTAATTCCGTCCAACTTTTGAGAAAACAAAGTCCGCTGGAGCCCACACACATCGAATTGTCCGACGAAATCCAGTCCGCCGGGCAAAGTCCGCCGTAAAGTCCGCTCGTGTGTACGCGGCATTAGAGTGTGTAATAGGGAGGAGTTAAAAATGATTCAGAGGGACCTGAGGATAAAGATTAGAGAGGCTAAGGAGAAATACAGGAGAAAGCTGGAGTGGAAACTCCAGCAAAACAAAGTGAGAGAGGTCTGAAGTGGCATGAGAACCATTACAGGTCTTAAGCGGGTTGGTGGAGGGACTAGGGGTGATGTGGAGAGGGCAAATTAACCAAACCATTTTTTAATAGATTTGATTTGGATGCCCTGGCTTTAACTCTCTCAGATTCAACACAAAGCTGTAGGAGAGTAGAGTTGCGGAAAGTACTTTTCTCTCCTCATACTAGATGTCCTTCCTCCTTAAATATGTGTTCTGATTCACCCCTATTGGATACTTTTACTGGTTGTTCTTTTTATAAGAACAACTCTACTCCTCTTTTTATGGGAAAGTGCATCAATGTCTTTTACAGCTATTCAGATGAGTAGACAGTTGAGGAGACTTAGGCCTCGTACACATAGTACGAAAATCAGAAGGGAAAAGTCTAAAGACGAGCTGTCTGCGGATTTTCGGATTGTTAGCACGGTGCTTTCGAAAGGGGATTTGACGTTTACATCAAATAAAAGCTGGATGTGCAGGCTATAAAATTTTTGTTGGATGTGAGCTCAACATCTGATTTTCGGATGGTCAGTACAGAAATCGTCACACAAAAGTCGAAAGTCGAAAGTACAAACACGCATGCTCGGAATCAAGAAACGACTAGGAAGAGTTTGGTCTTGTAAACCGTTTGTAATCTAGAATTAACATTTGTGACTGTGGCAATTGATGAAATGTCGAAATGCAGCGCACATTCTTACCTTCTTTAATTGGATAATAATGAAGCTGCTTTGCTGGTGATACTGATGTAGTTATGTTGAAAGTGATGCAATTAATACAGGTCAGCATCCGCTTGGTACGTATTTCAATTTATGGTCACATTCTCTATATAAAGCGCAGTGTTTTTGCGCAGACTCACACCCCAGATCTGTGTGGGCGAAACACGTCTGGTCGAGTCTTGCCAACATCATTGCGCCATTCCATATTGTCCTTGCAAATGCATTCATCTACACGTGAAATGTGAGTGTTTTTCTGATTTTATTCCTTTTTAATAAATAAATTTTATTTACGATATCACACTATGTGGAACCTTTTTTCATTTTTTGGTTACACCGTGTGAATACCGAGACTCGTTGTGGTCCTCTTTCCATCCATGAAAAATATACCTGCACATCAAACTGGGAATCTGTTGATGAGGAGTGTTCGGTCTTGATCTGTGATAGCGATCGTAGATGTCACATCTACATACATACAGTGATTAACACCACAAGTCTACATGACTTAAGAGTTGTATACCCCTTTAAGTCCATACTTTCCGGTAAGCCTTTGCACAGTCGGTGGTGGTGGTTGTCTACAAATACTTTTTCTTTCTATGTTTCCAGTGTAGTTCCAGTAATGTCAATGAGCTGATTTTTGCATTTATATTAAGAATCTTATATGGCCTTTGTTTCCTTTTATATCACATGATTCTTTCCAATTGATTTGTATTCACTTACAAAACTTTGTACTTTCACGTTGGTAGTTAATATTTTTAATTTTATTTTTTCCCTTCATAGTGCTAAATAATTTATTTAATTCTTTTTTACATCTGGTCACACATTTTTTTTTTATTATTTGGTTGTATATTTGAGTGCTGCATATTATTCTATAAATTTATTTTAAAAGGCATTTGTTTTGTACGATCTGAAAATCGCGAATCAACACTCACTGAAATTCTACTAACACAAAAATAGCATAGGGGCCCGAAGGGTGGCGCTTGAGAAATTAACTTCCTCTTTATACTCTCATAGTATGTCACTATGTTCGTGTTTGTCAAACGACAATTTGTGGATAGTTAGTATGCTAGACAAGATCCTGCACACGTGCCTTTGACAAAAATCAGACGCTCGGTCGTCCAACAATCAAACCGTGTGTACGAGGCCTTAAGGCAGTAAAATCAGCAGGTCCTGATGGAGTTAGCCCCAAGGTGCTTAGGGCATGTGCAGACCAGCTGGGAAGTTTTCTTCAACAGGTCTTTACCTTGAGCCTGAGTCTAAGAAAGGTACCTGTGTTGTGGCTCCAAGGATTATTGTCCAGTGTCTTTGACCTCCCACATCATGAAGACCTTGGAGAAACTTGTTTTATATCAGTTACGACCCCTGGTTAGTAAATGTTTACACCAATTGTAGTTTGCATACCAGCCAAGTCTGGGAGTTGAGGATGCTATTATTTTATCATTCTCATGGTAAATCACTTCTATGCACACCTGAATAAGTCAGAAAGCACTGTGAGGGTCATATTTTTTTACTTCTCCAGTGCTTTTGATACTATCAGGCCGGATATCTTGGGCGAGAAGCTAGCAGCAATACAGGTTGATGTTTCCCTTGTGTCATGGGTTGTAGACTACCTGACAGGAAGACCACAGTATGTGTGTTTGCAAGACTAGGGTGATCAGCAACAGGGTGATCAGCAATATTGGGGTTCCACAGGGGACAGTTTTCTCTCCCTTTCTTTTTACTGTCTACACCACTGATTTCAGCTACCAGACAGAGTCTTGCCATCTTCAGAAGTTTTCCGATGACTCTGCGGTAGTGGGATGTATCGGGGATGGGGAAGAGAATGAGTATAGGACTGTGGTTGAGAACTTTGTCACATGGTGTGAGGTTAATCATCTGTATCTAAATGTAACAAAGACAAAGGAGCTGGTTGACGATTTCAGAAAGAGGAAGCCACCAGTGACCCCATTCTCTATCTGAGTAGATGTAGAGGTAGTAGAGAGTTACAAATATCTGGGGGTGCACATAGATAATAAGCTGGACTGGAGCAAGAACACTGCTCAAGAACAGTGCTTTATGGTAAGTGCCAGAGCGGCCTCTACTTTTTGAGGAGACTGAGGTCCTTTAACATCTGCCGAAGGATACTGAAGATGTTTTATGAGTCTGTGGTGGCCAGCGCTTTCCTGTATGCAGTGGCATGCTGGGGAAGCAGGCTTAGAGTGTCCGACACCAACAGACTCAACAAACTGATTTTCAAGGCCAGTGATGTTGTTGGATTAGAATTTGAGTCTTCTAAACAGTGTTGCAGAGGAGAATGTTGTTCAAGTTACATTCTATCTTGGACAACTCCTCCCACTCACTCCATAATACGCTGGTCAGTCTGCAGAGTACCATCAGTGACAGATTGTTACAACCACAATGCACCACAGAGCGACACAGGAAATCATTTTTGCCTGTGGTGATCAAGATATATAATTATTTTTATGAGGGCTGGAGGTGAAGATTTAATTCTGGTTAATGATCAGGTTTTTTTGTTGTTTTTATAGTATGTTGGTATTGTGTTGGTTATTATCTGGGGTGGTGTTAGAGAAAGTGGTGTATTATTTGTATTTTGAAGTTTGCCTATTATTTTAATCTGTGTTATGTATTCTATGTTGTATGTTAATTGTATTGATGTTTTATTTGTAGTGTCATTTAAATTTTGTTATTTGGTGTATTAAATAATAACAAATAACAGCATTAGGCTGTTGGTAATTTTGTTGTGTTTTTTAATTGTGTTCAGTCTATTGAAGTGATCTTGTGCTGTCTTTGTTAAGTGCGTCTGTGTCATAACAATCTCCCAAATTCCCTTTGGGATTAATAAAATATTCTGTATGTGTATTCTGTATCCCCTCCTTTAAGGATTCAGTCGATAGGCATTCAGAGACTCTTTTGAAGTCATCCTTTGCTTGGGCAGGTCCAGCCTTGCAGTCAGCTTTTGCCACCTTATTTACTGCCCAAACTATGGCAAACTGGGCTGCTGTACTCAATAGTGAACTGTCTAATAATATACTGTATATGCCTTTCACACATCCTCTTTGAAGGTGAGCTCCTACTTGAAAACTCCTACTACTGTAAATTCAAGGTGACTGCTGAGGAAAGGGCATTCCGAGCTATCTATCCACAATTATACTTCCCTATTGATTTCACCACCTTTAGTTCTGGGTAGGGATGGGCTTTATGTTTGGGTCGTTCGGCTGTTCGCCGAAAAGTGAACACCAATTTGGGGTGTTTGCGGTGTTTCCCGTAGCATCAAAGGGGGGAGGACTGGGTGGCCCCACCCCCTCTGATGCTACAGGGGAAGCCATAGTGATGTCCCCGTGCGTCAGAGGGGGGCGGGGGTCACCCGGCGATGACACTGTGTGTCCCGCCCACAGTTTTAAAAGAGCTGTCACCTGCGAGGACACGTGATATGGCGTGTGCCTCCCATGGAGGCAGATCTTCTTTATTTATTTTTTTGGTCTGTCGGCCGAGGTGAATGGACTATGTTTTTGTGAAATGGTACAGGTACAATGTACCTGTTACCATTTCAAACAGGTGGGGGGGCCGGGATCTGGGGGTCCCTTTGTTAAAGGGGGTTTCCAGATTCCAATAAGCCCCCCACCCACAGACCCCCACAACCACCGGGAAAGGGTTGTGGGGATGAGGCCCTTCTCCCCATCAACATGGGGACAAGGTGCTTTGGGGGGCTACCCCAAAGCATCCTCCCAATGTTGAGGGCATGTGGCCTGGTATGGTTCAAGAGGGGGGCGCTCTATCATCCCCCCCTCTTTTTCTGCGGCCTGCCAGGTCGTGTGCTCAGATAAGGGTCTGGTATGGATTTTTTGGGGGACCCCACGCCATTTTTTTTAAATGTTGGCACAGAGTTCCCCTTAATATCCATACCAGATCTGAAGGGCCTGGTATGGAATTTTAGGGGGACCCCCACGCAATTTTTTTTTTTCAATTTATGTTCGGGGTTCCCCTGGGGGGGGGATCCCATGCCATTTTTATCAATTAACTTTTATGTGTATTGCCGGACCGACAATTCGTTATAGCCGCGAGTAGTTTTAAATGACTTTTTTCCTTTAGAAATGTCATTTTGCTGTCAGACTGTTCTAAACACGGCAAACAAGCACCACTTTACAGGCATACTATAGACACCCCCCAGGTACGAAATTTAAAGGAATATTACACTTTTATTGTTTCACTTTAAGCACTATTAAAATCACTACTCCCGAAAAAACGGCCGTTTTTAAAACTTTTTTTTGCATTGATACATGTTCCCTGGGGCGGGACCCAGGTCCCCAATCACTTTTTAAGACAATACCATGCATATAAGCCTTTAAAATTAGCACTTTTGATTTTTCATGTTCGTGTCCCATAGACTTTAACGATGTTTGCGTGGTCGTGTTCGAACAAATTTTTTGCCTGTTCGCATGTTCTGGTGCGAACCGAACGGGAGGTGTTCGGCCCATCCCTAGTTCTGGGTACATTTTGTTCACCCCCTGCAGGCACCATCTTCTACTACAGGCCCATCTGTTCACGGTAAACCCTCTAAGTCAACTGGACCTACTCAGAAACCTTCTACACACTAAAGTTCACGTTCAACCCTGCTAGGACGTCTACTGACAGAGTTTAAGCTTAGTACAGTGCCCTCAAGGTTTAATTTTTCAGAGATGTGTCTCCATTGCTTTTCTCTATACATTTTTTACCTTCTACCTTCACAACAAAATTTGCTCCTATATTGAATAGGACTATAAAATGCAGTACTATGGAAATTGTAGATACAACAAACCAAAATAACTAAAAATATATCATATAGCAATAAAAAGTACCATTTATACTGGTCAATTTCATTCATCAACTTAGTACTGTTAAGGTTTGCATTGCCCCAGTTTTTTGCCAGACACTTAAGTGTCTGTTTTTCCATCCATATGCAATCTGTAGTTGCCCCAGCACTTGCATAGCTCACCTAAAAAAAACACCGTCAGCTGTATGTAGGTGCTCTACATAATTTCTCAAGACATCTAATAGCGTCTCAGCATCTCTAATTCACTCCCACTCACCTATCCCTAGGTTCTACGCAGATTGGCCTGGTGAATCTTTTCCTAACACCCTGATTTTTGGAATTTTTTTGCACCTTCTGTTGCAAAGTTACTCCTTCTTGTCACCTGTTTCGACCTTCTGTATCCCTCTGAGACATTATTTGCTGCTCTTACCTAAGCAGAGCCCCCTCTTTTTCAAATTCTGACCGCCCCACCATTATAGGGTTTCTTTATGAAAACTGTCCTTACTCTCCTTGTGGCCCTTAACAGCCCTAGTGCTGCTAAGGGCCAGCACTAGGGCTGGCCTTTAAGTTCCCCTTAATTCTGTCCTCTCTTTTTCCTTTGCTACATGAGGACAAAAAAAAAAAAAAAAAAACTTGCATGCTAGCTCCTTTTGTTTCCCTGACCTTTGTGGAAGTGTCATTCTCCCTCTTTATGTTCAGCTTTAAAGATGTTTCTAACAATTCCTGATTCACCTTATGGATGGCATCAAAATGGTCATTACCATTTACCACATGCCACATCTTCTCTGGGAACTAATTCATCTTCCAAAAAGCTGGGTGGATACATTGTCTTGGTAGGGCTTGTGCCTACTGGGAATGAGTCCCTCCTTCCCTACCAAGGCCTGTTCTCCCGGACATAGGGATTTTCTGGGCCTTTTCAAGATCAAACACCTGTTTTTTTTACAGTTTTCCATGCCATTACATGATGTTCACGTTTTCAAAACATTTTTTCTAGGTGACTGGCTGGGCTCTGCTGTTAGGTGTCTGGTGCAAGCTGCTTCTGCTGTCAGCTGTTTATTCAGGTCCGTTGACCTTTCTTTTTTCCTATGGGCTTGTTGCGGCCATTTTGTCTTTTTTTTTACCCACCCTTCGATTCATTCCTTGGGGATGTGCCATGATCTAAGAATAAAGTTCCTGTGTCCTGTACTGTACAATTGAGATAATAGGAATTATTACTTATTTGTAAATTTCATATCTTGGAGTGCAGTACAGGACACTGGTCCCTCCCCTTCTTCACCTATGATATTTACCAGTGGTTCTCAACCCTGTCCTCAAGTACCCCCAACAGGCCAAGTTTTGTGAATTACTCTTATGCCGCGTACACACGGTCGGCTTTTGGAAATGTTAGATGTGAGCTTGTTGTTGGAAAGTCCATCTGTGTGTATGCTCCATCAAACATTTGCTGTCGGGCTTTTCGCCAACAAATATTTTTGTAGCAGGTTCTCAAATTTTCCGCCAACAAAACGTTGTTGTCGGAATTTCCGATCGTGTGTACACAAGTCCGACGCACAAAAGCTCACGCATGCTCGGAATCAAGCAGAAGGGGCCTCACTGGCTATTGAACTTCCTTTTTCTCAGCTTGTCATACATCTTGTATGTCCCCACGTTCGTAATTGTTGGCCAACATTTGTGTGACCGTGTGTATGCAAGACAATCAAGGGGGGAGTTTGGGACTTTAAATGAGGCACAAATAATGTACCTCCATCCCTGATTCAGGTAAATAAGAAAGCAGTGTGGGACTTTAAATGAGGCAATTGACTTGTGGAGGTAGAATGGTTGGTAAACATTGTTTATTTGTAACAATGGTATGAAACAAGTAAAAAAGTATTTTCATATATATACATACACATGCACAGATGGCATGAACATGATGGACACATATGTTTTAGCTTGACAACACATGAGAAGTATTGAATATTGATAAAAAGGTATAAATACAAATATGTAACATGTCATAGAGACGGCATTTGGCAATAAGGTGAAAAATATCAATCTTGAGCATGATTAATTGTGGATATAATACAAGATATTTCCTATTAACAGGCATTGGTACACCATATGCAACAGAGCTGCTGTAGAAACAAGAAAAATACACATACACATAAATAGTTACATAGTGCTCAATGAATTAGGAATGTATAAAAGGTATGTAAGAGCCAGTAACTAGATCATGAGCCAGACTTGACTGAGCACCCCATGGAAACTCAACGTGTTTCATGGCTATATGCCATTCATCAGGAGTTGGGACCCCAAAATGGTTGTCTGTACCGGAGCTGAGGCAAGGGACCACACCCCAGCCAAGAAAACATCCACATAGCATACTCAATCGCCACAACACATTCCACATGTGTGGGGATGATTGCAAATATAGTGTTGTATGTGTATCCAATGAATGAGCTGTGTGTGCTACCTCCCTGGTGTAAAACACATAGTGAAATGACAAGACAAGTTTGAGCCAACATCCTTCAAACAAAATTCCACGGTTTTGTTGGCAGAAAGTCTGATCGTGTGTACGGGGCATTAGATAAAATAGCTGTCCCAAATACCAAGCCATTGACTCTGATTTAAAGCACCCGTGCAAGATAAAGGAAAACCTGCAAACATGGCATGTTGGGGGTACTTGAGGACAGGGTTGAGAACCACTGATATATACTGTTTGCTGACAAAAATGGACCATTACGAAATGGATGGGTTATACGGATACTCCAGGGGGTGCTTCCGGCAAAACTTTGCCTGTGTCTAATCACATATAACATATGATCTAAGAATACAATTCCTATGTCCTGTGCTGTACCTCAACATGGTATTTACAGGTAAAGCGATCTTCCTATTTTCTTTGCATTAAGCCAAAATCTTACATCCACACAAACAGACTAAGGAAAACCTAAACTGACAGATACTTGTAAGCTGCCATTGCTGATGTCATTCTAAAAATGTATGATACCTGGTTGTCTCTGACTTCAGACTAGTCCAAGTTACTAATCTGCAGCTAGTATAAGAAATAAAACACAGAAAGATGCATACACTTATTTCAGTACACAGTTAGATACTTCTGGGACTTTATATGTCTACTAAGTGGGCCCCAAAGGGACCATAGTTAAAGAGATGTGAGGATTATGGGGCAGAGGGAATATTGTGATGTATGTAAAGGAAACATTTTATAAACTGTAACAAAACACCAGTTATATATTTATAAGATGCAGATGCAATGACCTTCTCCATAAAATGCATTCTGTTAAGCTTGTATTCTTTCTGTTCCAACAGTACTGAGTGTTTAACATACTCTGCCAGCTGATCATATACATGCTATATTATATGCTCACTCTTTAATATATAAGATTATATATCATATATTTTTAGGATTTATTTTATTCAGACCCATGTTTATTTTTTACATATTAGGTTGCAGTATTTGCTTAGATTTTCGAAAAATGCTATTATTTAAGTGGAATTATTTCACCATTATGACACTGAAGTTGAACTTGCAACCAGCGACACTTACTGGAAATTATATAGTCACTTGGTGTCTGTTCAGATCTGTGGTCACAGTACCTGAAAGGAGTCTTCCAGCACCAACTTCCTTTGCACTCTCAGATATCCTGTGACTTACAGGTTGGATTTGATGTATGTCACAATAAACCTTGTTTTTTTGGAACACCAGCCTTTCACTATACCCACAATCAATGCAGCACAATAGTACTTAGTACACTTTTCCTTACCATGAAAGGTCTAGCTGGTTGTGTTGGCCCCAGGCCAAAGCTTCCCACTCCTCCCCTGATTTTGATGCTGTTTGCAATGAAATTTAAAATAAAGTCCTAAAACCAACTGCATTTATCTAAATCATACTGGCAACATGTAGCAGGCACCTCAAAGGCGCTGATAGATCAGGTCTATAATCTAATTCAGTCCACCAGGTGCCCTGGATTGCCTTAACACTGATATGCACATATCAGTCTAGCTTCCTGGGTCAGGAGCCTGGCATTTATTCTCCCCCCTCCTAAGTCTGACTATTGGCCCATTATTGTGATGGTTAACCTCTAAGTCAATTGTAAGGCTTAGTCGTGGGAGGGCACGTCCAAGCAGTCAACTAAATAAGATGGGTTCATACTGTATGTGCCTATCTGATTGCTCAGAATTTTGAGGCAACTAGGGGGTGAACTAGACATGAAGTGCAGGCATCTTTGTGCTTCCTGCATTTGAAATACTTATGCATTAACTTCTTTAATTTTATGGGGATTTAATGGTTATGTGTCACTTCATGAACAATAAACAGTCGACTTGGGTGTATAATATTTAAAAGCACACTATAGCCAGTTTGATTATTATGGCACATACTTTCTGTGCATGTATTTTTTCTTGTTCTACAATTACATATATTACAACTATTTGTTTTATATCTATATTGTTTTTTTCCATTCGCCATGTCTTGCACTTCATGGTTGCAGCCATATAACTGCTGCCTCTCCATTGCCGGCTGAACGTCAGAAAGTCCTTCATGTGCAGCTCTTTCTGTTATCAAAGTTTACACTGGAGGACCTGTAGCATCAAGCTTTGATGTCACAGAGCTAAATTAAGTTGGATGCGGATTCTTTACTTTAATCTTGAAATTTTCTTAACTTAATTAATATAATTATAATCTTAATAGCAAGGCTGCCCTACAGTAATTGTTTTATCAAAGACCTAAAATGTCATTCTGCTGGAGGATCAATGAAAATAATGGTGGACAGATAAGAAGCTTTATTCAGCTGCAACATGTTGAGAACTAAATAATTAGTGTATCACTAAATACAAAAAAAATCAACACAGTTCTCTCTGATTTATGATATTCAAATCAGTTTTAAAGAAGTCACATTTGCTTTGAAAAAAGGAAAGCTGGTTACGAGTTAATTTATTAATACCGATCCTTGCTTCCTCAAAGAAATGAGGAATGATTATGGAGATAATCCATTTTTTACTTGCTCCAATCTAGCCTGTCAGCTCCTTCTCTTCTAGAAGCCCAATTTGTGGGCATTTCTT
The DNA here is from genome assembly GCA_037952925.1 of Lithobates clamitans. Taxonomy (NCBI): domain Eukaryota; kingdom Metazoa; phylum Chordata; class Amphibia; order Anura; family Ranidae; genus Lithobates; species Lithobates clamitans. The sequence goes on along the minus strand of JBBGZY010001608.1, from coordinate 930,381 downwards.
TTGTTGAACGCTGACATCGTTCACACCCGTCAATGTAGCAGTGCTTCCAACACTCCTCTGTATATACACTCACAGGTCACTTTATTTGGTACACCTGTTCAATTGCGTGGTAACACAAATTACTAATCAGCCAATCACATGGCAGCAACTCAATGCATTTAGGCATCTAGATTTGGTAAAGAGGACTTGCTGAAGTTCAAACAGAGCATTAGAATGGGGGAGAAAGAGGATTTAAGTGACTTTCAATGTGGCATGGTTGTTGGTACCAGACGGGCTGGTCTGAGTTTTTCAAAAACTGCTGATCTATTGTGATTTTCACACACAACCATCTCTAGGGTTTGCAGAGAATGATCAGAAAAAAGAGAAAATATCCAGTAAGCGGCAGTTGTGTGGATGAAAATGCCTTGTTGATATCAAAGGTTAGAGGAGAATGGGCAGACTGGTTTAAGATGATAGAAAGGCAACAGTACCTCAAATAACCACTCATTACATATGCAGAATACCATCCCTGAACACACAACACATTGAACCTTGAAGCAGATCAGCTACAGCAGCAGAAGATCACAACGAGTGCCATTGCTGTCAGCTAAGAACAGGAAACTGAGGCTACAATTCACACAAGCATGAAAGCATGGATCCATCCTGCCTTGTATCAGCAGTTCAGGCTGGTGGTGGTGGTGTAATGGTGCGGGGGATATTGTCTTGGCACATTTTGGGCCCTTTAGTACCAATTGAGCATCGTTTAAATGCCACAGCCTACCTGAGTATTGTTGCTGACCATGTGTATCCCTATATGACTTCTGATGGCAACTTCCAGCAGGATAATGCACCATGTCACAAAGCTCAAATCATCTCAAACTGGTTTCTTAAAAATGACAATGAGTTCACTGTAATCCAATGGCCTCCACAGTAACCAGATGTCAATCCAATAGAGCACTTTTGGGATGTGGTAGAACAGGAGATTTGCATCATGAATGTGCAGCCGACAAATCTGCAGCAACCGCGTGATGCTATCATGTCAATATGGTCCAAAATCTCTGAGGAATGCTTCCAACACCTTGTTGAATCTATGCCACAAAGAAGGCAGTTCTGAAGGCAAAAGGGGTCCACCCCAGTACTAGCAAGGTGTACATAATAAAGTGGCCTGTGAGTGTAAATCTCAAGTGAGAAGAGGAGGAGAATACTGACACACTGGCTCCCTCTGCTGTAGATGTAGTAGAGTCTTAAAAATAAATAGAGCTGCTAGGAAAAAAGAGATACAAACTAAATAGAAATACACCCAAATATGTGGGGACCTTGCCGCCCAGGCAGTCCATATAACAACAATACTAACAAAACTGGTCTCCATACTGGAGAAATAATTGGAGTGTTGTACCCCATGCATATCACATGAGAGTGGTATGTTGAGTCTTCAGGACAGGAAATAAAAGTTGACTTTGATTTTAAATTTACTTTATGTAGGAAAAAAGGTATTTACTTAGTAGATCACCCCCAGCATGGGCAAGTTTATGTTCCTTTAGGTATTTCCAGACAGAAGAAAAAAGCAAGTTTGAGAATATTATATAAGGGAATATAAAGTAGCCCCCTATTTATAAAAAAAAAAAATATTGAAATGTAGAATTACAATTAGGACTTAAGAAAATAGAAATTGCTATTATTCAATACAATCATCACAGAGAGAAATCCAAGAAGCTGACACTACACTAGTTAAAACTTTCATTCACCTTATTTCCCTTTTAACTTTATAGATTATAGCATTCCACTTAGTATTAGCTTTGCTATGGTTTAAAAAGCTGTATCTCATTTTGTGGCGATAAAGGCATGACCTACAAAAAGCCAAAAAGTAAAATTTTCAAAAGCAAATATTATCTTGTACTTGGTTACATCTATAAATGAAATGAGTTCATCTGCTGGTATTCAGTTTTCTTTGTTCTAAAGAATAGTCTTGGTCTTATTTGGTCTTTTGAAGGGAATGAATGTGGGCAGCTCATTTCAAAACCTTATGAAATGAGCTGTGTTTTCTACATCTGAAGGACTGACATTTTTTACTGAGAATCCATTACACTGAGGATCATTTTTAGAGTCGAGCTTCAAAATTTATTACAGATAAAAAATATTACTGATACTTGTGTGCTTGCTTTATGCTTATAGCATCTATCTTTTCTAATGCGTGCACATTAGATGATAAGCATAAACGGTAACCATTACTAGTATGCAGGTAATCAAATGGGCTGAATGTGTGTGTATATTAGGTTTATGTTCTGTGACTACTACGATTTAAAATAATTAGAGTTTGTGAAGACCTTCATAAGTTTTCTGTCCTTGGAGCTATGAGGCATAGCATGCATACAATGTACACATTCATACTGCCATTTTTTTTGAAGTTTTTCAAAAGCCTGTGATGAAAGAAAAAATATCTATGCATTCTGTGAGCCAGAATATGCTGCAGGGTGCATTTAAAATTACTGGATGTGGGACTGTTTGGACTGAACATGATAGCAAGGTTACCTTTGACTGAAATGTAAGGAGACTTTAAGATTTTTGTTAACATATTGCTGTCTCCTTTGCATTAGTTTGTACATAATAGAGATGTTATAACTTCTGCAGTAGTTAATGCTATATAACAGGGGGGGGGGGGGGGGGCGCAAACAAACTGAAAATTCTGAAAAAAACCCCCATCAATTGCAGCCTCACTGTAAAATCAATCGCAGCCACTGTGCCATCAAACGCAGCCACTGTGCCCATCAATTGCCGCCACTGTACCATCAAACACAGACACTGTACCATCAAACGCAGCCACTGTGCCCATCATTTTCCGTCACTATGCCATCAAACGCAGCCACTGTGCCCATCAAACGCAGCTACTGTGCCATATCAAATGCTCCCACTGAGCCATCAAATGCTGCCACTGTGCCCATCATATGCAGCCATTGTGACATCATATGCAGCCACTGTGCCCATTAAATGCAGCCACTGTGACCATCAAATGCAGCCTCACTGTGCCTATCAAATGCAGCCTCACTGTGCCCATCAAATGCAGCCTCACTGCACCCCATCAAATGCAGCCTCACTGTGCCCCATCAAACCCAGCCTCACTGAGCCCCATCAAATGCAGCCTCCCTGTGCCCCATCAAATGCAGCCTCACTGTGCCCCATCAAATGCAGCCTCACTGTGTCCCATCAAATGCAGCCTCACTGTGCCCCATCAAATGCTCCCACTGTGCCCCATCAAATGCGGCCACTGCGCCATATCAAATGCTGCCAGTATGCCCCCGGCCTGCCATCTGTACTTACCCTGTCTCGGTGGAGGTGGGACAGCTCCTCGATGTCTTCTCCCGTCCTCTCTTCCCATCCTCTGCTATGATTGGACAGCTGATAGGCATTTAATCACAACGCCTGTCGTTTCAGCCAATCAGGTGACGGGTAACAGATCCGAGCACCTGATTGACGGAGAGGCGGTTTAGTGTTAGGAAAGCGAATATTCATTCACTTTTCTAACACAGCTGAGTGACCTGCGAGCGCCCAGCATGGTGCTCGCAGGTCACCTATTTTGACGCCTAATAGAGCCTATGGCTCTAATCAGGTGCTTAAAAAAACCCTGCTGTGTCGGACGCCTGAATAAGGGTTGGCAGCAATGCATGAATCTATCTATTGGTGCTAGAGGTGTGGCTGGAGAGAGGGGGCAGCACCTCCACATTTAGCTGCTTTTGATTTGTGTGTTTTTCTGCTTGGTTAAAAAAAATTAAACAGAGATTCTTTATTGGATGTTATTATAGTAGTTTTTGCCTTGCAATGCTTTGTATTACTTTTACTTTACACAATTATCTAATGCAGGCGTATCAAACTCTAATAGACATTGGACTGTAATAAGTAGAATAAACCTTCAAGGAGCCATCAAATGGATTATTTACTAAAGCAGTAGAGAATGTTCACATAAGAAAGTGTATATGCATTTTGTAAAGTGATTTTTTTCTGAGCTTACTAAATAAGGTAAAGCTATGCCCACCTTAGTTAACCAATCATAAACAATGCATTAAAAATAAGAGGATTTGGTCTTCCGCATGACTGGATGATTTAAGTGAATACAGCTTGACTGTATTTATTATCCTTAGCTAACAATCACTTTTGGAAACCAAACACTGACTTTCCTTTTACACTTATCTTGGCTGAAGGATTCACATATAGTGGCTTTACCCAATTACAAAAGCTTGGGGCAAACCAAATTTAAAGTGAAAATAAATCTCAAAGATATCTCCATTCTATCCCACCAAGTGTTTTTGATATCTCAAGGGACAGCAGGGCCCCATTGCCTAGGTTGTCCACAGGTATCAGCGTATTTAAAAACACTCTATGGGTGTACAAGGTGATGGATTTATTGGGCAAAAGTCTAGTTTGATCAAGATGGATTACAGTATGTACCATAGCAGAAAATCAGGCAACTGGAACTTTTGCTAGAATTTTTTTTACATCTGTGGGCAGGAGTGAAATGGGATAAAAAAAAGTCTGGTAGCAGTGGGTCTCTCCTCCTTTTTGGGAGGCACCGCTACAATAGTTTTGTACATGGACCCTGGTAGGCAACCAGTATTCCAAGCAACTGTAGTAAAGTCGGAAGTTCAACCTGTCTATATTTGTACATTTTGATGGGACTGGCATCTATACCAGGTACCTTACTGTTACAAAAGCTCACTATGGCTATCACCAACTTTTGAACTGTAAGAGGATAGACCAGCAAATACTGCACATATCTGTGGGGGGGGTTAATGAAGGGAAATGAACGTTCCCTCAGAAAATCCCAGAGTTTCAGGTCAGTCGAAGAGATGGTGGAGGTTGTTATATAGCACCAGCAGTTTACGCAGCATTTTACAACTTGAGGGTAGACAGTACAAATACAATACACTTTAATACAGTAGGAATCAGAGGGCCCTGCTCCTTGGAGCTTACAATCTAAGAGCGAAGGTCAAGATATACAAGGGGTAATAACTGTGGGGGATGTGCTGTCCACTTCCCAAGAGCTGTTGCTAAAGAACTTTTCAAGAAGAAGTAGTTGCTAAGAGAGGGCTTGCTCCTAGTTTTGTTCGATCTTCTGGAGTATCCCACTGCTCCCTATGCCCTAGCCAGGTTACACTGCAAAAAATTCTGAAAAAGAAACCTCCTATACTACTTATTGAACCAGAAGTGCAGATTCTGCTCAAACACTGTGGGAAAAGTGGACCTGGGACAAGTAGCTTTACCAGCTAGAGTCTGCACTACACTCCAAAAAAATAAAATAAACAATTATATGCCTAATCTAAACTCTACAAATCAGTTTAGTCTGTGCATTTGTCTGCACTGGCTGCAGTTACTGCCATGTTCAGTGTTTATCTTTCAGGCTTGCTGTTTAGTAGTATGCTTTCCTGTAGCAAATTTTGTACTTTATTTAAAGATAGACACTGATTCCAAGTTGAACCAGAACCCTAGTTCTTCAGCTTTAGTAGTTTCTGTGATTCTTTCTGACATCAGACATAGCTTTATCTATTGTGAGCTCAAAGAAGGGTTGGCAATAGTGATCACAGCTTTAGCTCTATGCTATAGCTCTTTATTCTTCTAAAATGTATAATCTCCTAAAATGTATAACTCAGACAGAAATGTAGGCCTCTGTCTGACATGGGGGTGCTGAAAACTGCAAACAGTTTTTTTTTTCTCCTAATGTTAACTTGTAAGGCGAAAAATGTAACGTAGAGGTGTCAGCCAAATGATCAGACAAACAGCAATGTGCAACTTTGTACATTTGATAAATTACAAACAATTTGGTAAAGGGGTATGTAATAATCACAGAACAAATAACAGGCAATGCAACAATTACAATAACAGGAACTGCCTAGGAGTGATTCCCCAATGAGGGCAATAGGTGGCAGCACTGTAGAGTCTATGAGACACATTTAGAGAAACACTCTAAGATTTGTGAAGTACAAATGACTATTTGTGTTTTGCCATAGGGTAACACTTACCTCACAAAGAGGTAGACTGTCTGAGTCCAGGTGACTGGCTAGTGGGTTCTCTGAACCTGTTCCACAAGCAAAGGGCATAAAGAGCTGAGTGAATGGTTGTCGACACAGGGCCATCCCACTGGAAGCACAGCACATTGGAGCAGTGTCCTATGTAGTGATTGGGTCTTCTTATGAAGCTGTGTGCTACTGCGCAACAAACTAACTGCCTGCCCATTAGATAAAATGGTAGAGGATCAGACACCTGGTGACAGATCTCATGCATAGTCACCTCTCTTTCATCAGGTGCAGTCTCTCTGGACTGATGAGGGAGGGATTAAGGGAAGGTTATATAACCTGGGCATATCCAGAAGTTTGTGCGAGCCCACTGGATTATGGCAAAAGGAATTAAAAGGGGCCTACACCCACTGCTGAATAAGTTGGGTAAAAAGGGACTCCACTAAAGAAACTTGGGTTCTGCCATTACTGAGCTTACCTTTAGGGGCATGTAACATGTTACACCCATATTTAGGGTGTAACATGTTACATGCTCCTATGCATGCACCCACCTCCCTTCTCCAGCACTCTTTGCTCTGGTACAGTGGGCGTGGGATCATCTCCTCCTCACCCACTATCCCACTGTCACTTTTTGAAAACAACGCTGTTGCGCGTAGCTCAGCCGACACAAGCGCATCATTTATTTGCAGAGGTCTGTGAATGAAAAAACGTCAAGTATCATCTGCCACGATGAACTTATCCTTTCATGGTGCAGGCTCTGGACTTGTAATCCCGATCCTGCCTTAGCTAAAACATTGGGTACTAAATACTGGCAGCATTTCTCTTATTGTAGCTTCTAATGCCGCGTACACACGAGCGGACTGTCTGGCAGAAAAGGTCCGACGGAACGATTCCGTCACACATTCCGATCGTGTGTGGGCTTCATCTGACCTTTTCTGTGGAGAATTCTGACAGACCTAGAAATAGAACATGTTTCAAATCTTTCCGACAGACTTGAGTCCCATCTAAAAATCCGTTCGTCTGTATGCTAATCCGACAGACAAAAAAGGACGCAAGGGCAGTTATTGGCTACTTGCTATAAACGTCCTTATTCTAGTCCGGTCGTACGTCATCACGTTCGAAACAATCGAACTTTGGTGTGATCGTGTGTAGGTAAGTCCGTTTCGTTGGAACTCTGTTGCAACTCCGTCGGAACTCCGTCAAAAAGTCCTTCGGAGTTCAGGCAGACGAGAAGTCTGCTCGTGTGTATGCGGCATAATACATTGTATTCAAATAGTTAAATCTTCTATCCTCCTGTACCAACACTATGGAGTATAATTACTATTTTCTGGTTTTCTGGTTATTTACAAGCATCATTTGCAATCCAGAATTGCTCTAGTTTATATTCCCATTTCCTCCATTTTCCTTGAGATTTCTAGAAAATATAAAAAAGGAATGGAGATATAAGCTGCTCCATTTCTACTGGGAAACCTTTTCTTTCTGAATAAATGTACTTTCTAGTGGAGAGTATAATTTGCTTGGCTTAGTGACAGTTTACACATTGTAAGATTTCTGTCCGCAGTTCCAAGCCTATTTCTGACATCACTATGTGTTCTCATACCATCTTGTGAGACCATGTGGTGTATTAGAAATGACCAATATTTAAAAAAATTGTTGTTCTGTAAGCTGTGTTCTATTTTTTTGTACAGTTTTTTTTCTGTGGATTCTTATGTTATATGGAGAATTCCGAAAGCCTTGTGCTTTGAGATGGAAGATGTAATTCATTTACAGGCATACCCCACTTTTAAGTACACAATGGGGTTTATTTACTAAAGCTGGAAAGTGCAAAATCAGGCTCACTTCTGCATAGAAACCAATGAGCTTCCAGGTTTTATTACCAAAGCTTAATTGAACAAGCTGGGGTTAGAAGCGCATTGGTTTCTATGCAGAAGTGAGCCTGATTTTGCACTTTCCAGCTTTAGTAAATAAACCCCATTGTGTACTTAAAAGTGGGGTATGCCTGTATTATCTTTTATTTATTTTCTATAAAATGTTTTGGTTCCTTTTGATCCACTATGCTACAGTTTTAGCTGTGGCGGCCTATAATGCAAGGCGCAGGGGCACCGCCCCCCTATCCATGCACCCTGCCCCCTAATCTACAAGCGGGGCACAGGACGCATGGATTCCAATGTTCTTTTTTTTTTTTTTGAAACTTGCGATTAGAGCCTAATAGGCTTCAAAAAAGGGTGGACTCAGGGCGCAGAGGGTGACTCGACTGACCCTAAGGGGGGAGTGGTTGCATTGTTTGCCCCCCAAAAAATATACCACCATCTGCCACTGAGTTTTAGATAAAGTGCACTTGACGCACCCTCTGCCACAGACTTTGCAGTATGGATCTGATTTAGTAGTGTCTTAGGCTTGCTCATAGAGCTGAAGGATGCGTCTTCCAGAGGTGTTAAATCTGAGCACAATATGCATGCATGTGGAAATTAAATGTCTATGTATACTCAGCCTGGGACCATGCACATGAACATTTGTTACAGATGAGCATCTATCCCCATGGTTAAAACATTATTCCTCAGTGTACAGCCCTTGTCTTACAGGCAAACTCAATAAGGGACTTATCGTCCTGAATAAGAAATAATAACAATGCTTTAAGGCAATTTTAATGCTGTATCTTTTTTCCTAACTTAAATATTTTAGGCTAGGAAATCTGTCATTATAAGTTAAGAAAAATCATAATACTATATTTCTAATTAACTTATGTGACTATTTGGGTTATTTAAAAAAATAACATATCTATAATTATCTTTACAATTTCTAATGCTCTAATAAATCTGATATGTGTGCTTGTACAAATATGAAAGCTGCCATCTCTGTTATGACACTCATAAATACACCTAAGTGCTCAGGGAGCATTATATTTATTATAAATTACATTTATATTTAATGATACACAATTTTCTTCACAACATGCAAACACCCATGTAACTGCACGAGATCAGAAAAACTACAAGCCAATGCATATAAAGCTGCCTAGCCTTACTAGTAGTGCCCACACAAAAGCACTTGGAACATATTTACTGGTAGAATTTTATCATTGGAGACGTGTATTAGTGCCTCCTGGGAGTTTACAGCTAGGAAAATGACATATGGCTAAGGTACATGTGTTCCTGAGCTCTGGCTTGGAAACACACAAAAATACACCAAAACTTGCAGGATTAAAAAAATGTAATCAGCCATTTAACAGTATTTTCACAGGTTTTTGAAAAAAATAATATAGAATAAAATAAAAACCAGTAGAGATTTGTTGTCCCACCTAATTTATGAGTCTAGTGTAGCACAGACCCCAGACCAGGCTGGCTGAATTATGTCAGGTTCCATTCCCTGTGAGGCACACGACATCCAGGCACACAGCAATTTGCAGTCTCTAAATTTAGAAAACAAGCAGAGCATGTTGTTTTACAGTTTATTTGACTATGTAACTTTATTAGGGTGCAGGTGAGCCTTGGGTACTCCAAACTAGCAGAAAGATAATGAAGGACGCTTTTAGCTGTACTGTCTCTTGAGGGTCCAATCGCCCACTTGTATTCAGTGTCTAATCAACTACAACTCAGGGGACCCCATTGTGAAGGTAAAGACTGAGCCAACAACTGGAATCAGCTCTCCCAAAAGGTAGCAATGACAGTGTCTGGGATCTTTTAGGCTTGTACTCACTACTCCTTGTGCACTTGAATGCTTTCCTGCAGTGGCAGTCAGCCTCTGTACTGTATGTCAGGTCAGATTCTCTGTGGACTTCCTTCACTGCTCTTCAGGGACTCCAGACGTGGGTCCCCTATCACTAGCCCAGATAGCTTCTTCTAAACTGCAAATTTCAGCCCCAAAGGGTCACAGCTCTCAGGCTGGGTCTTCTCCCACAGCACAAGGACCATGCTATTTCGAGGCCCCAGCCCACCCCATCCACCTACTGGCCAATCTTCCTGCCAGGGTTTGGTTGAGGTGGTATGAATATGCAAGTGAGGGTCTGACTCTTCCACCCACTAAATTCTGGAACCTACCAGAAGCCAGGAGAAAACAGTTGAGCCAGCCACTAAAAAGACCCAGAACAGTCAACAGCAACCAAACTTCAATCCACTGATACAGGGGAGGCAAAAATAAAATTTACCTCAAACTGTTAGAAACCTAGCTAAAAGGGTGCTATACTAGTGTGCAGAAACAAATTAAATATTACCCCTCAGAAATGGTGTCTTGACAAAGACCTTGTGAAAATTAAGCAAAAAGATCAACAGCACACAGGAGTAAGGATTTCCTTGCTTAATGATAAGGCCCTGGCAAAGACTCCTTCAGACAGCAGTAAACATAAATCCCATCTTAGGTCAATCCGAAGGAAAATGTCACCCTATAGGTTAAACTAGCTTGATCTTCAAAGGGCGTTCTCTGCATTAAGGTAAAAAAAAACTTTCATGATTAGCCAACCCCCATCCCAGCCCCCCTAAATATTTAGCAGAACCCAGTCTCGATACAGCTCTGTGCTTGAGAACAGCAGCACTGCTCTCTCCCTCTCCTCACAGTGATAGCAATGGTAGCTATTGGCTCCTGCTGCTGTCAATCAAATCCTGTGTTGAGGGATCAGGGGTGGGGCCCAAGCTGCACTGTTTGTGTCAATGGACCTACACAGCCAGGCTCGGGATTGAGCCCACATGTGTGCCACCATAGGAACTTCCTATGGTGGCACAAGTAGAAGAATACAGCACATGATACAGCACATTCTGCAAATTCAAGGAAGGGGGCAGAATAGACCAGGTGAAAAAAGACAGGAGTTGTAAAACCAACAGCTTGGACAAGCTGTAATTTAGACGCTGGGCATGTGGGTGGCAGTGACTATTTTTTTTTTCTCTGCAGCAGCTGGGGCAGAGAAATTTGCCTGCTATTCTCTACCGCTGGTGGTGTGCTGCTAGCAGATGTTCTACAAGGACCTGTGACATCCTTCACTTTTCCATCATCCCTGTCAGTGTAGGCTGCTGAGAGGTCATGAGATATAAAGGTAAGAAGTAAGGAGAAGAAGACTTGCATCCCTTTTGTGTGGTTTTCAGGTGCTCTTACCAACGGGCTGAGTGGTGAGAGGTTAAATGCCTTGTCAACCATGTGGTACCCAAATGGCTGGTGTTTTTGCCCTGCTTTTGATGTGCTTGAGGCAAAGTTTGCAAATTGCAACAGTGCAATCGGCTGCACATGTGCTAAAAAAAGGCCCAGATAGCTGAACTGTGGGAAGTTGGTTTGGGAGATAACAGCTCCACAATCTGATGGAATATGGTGGCTGCTCTCTACTCTTCCATGATTGCTGCCTCTGGAGGACATCCTGCCTTGTTGGGGTTGTGCCTCACCCTCACTTTCCTCATCTGCTCTATCCAGCATCCAAGCCACGTCAGTGACCTCATCATCCCTTCCATCCTCATCACTGGAGCCAACTTGGCAATACGCTGCGGCTGGGAGAATATGACTGACAATTTGTTGTTTATCAGTGTTCTCTCCTCTCTGTAGGCTTATGGTCCTAACTTCTTCAACCTCAGAGTCAGAAGCAACATCAGAATTAAGTAATGCCTGTGCGTCATCAAAGAGGCAAGTGGCTGACACTGTGTTCAAATAACTCAGGTGACTCTCCCATGCATGATGCTGGGGCTATGGCAGGAGTAGGTGTGGACAAGGAGACAGAATATGCCACTCTGGCAGCTGCGTTGGACTGCGCACTAGTGCCAGCTTGAAGGTTCATAGAGGATGAGGAGAATGAGGATGGTTTAGTAAGCCAGTCCACCACCTCTTCTACATGCTATGGCTGGAAAGCACAGGTAACATCACTAAACAGAGACAAAGGTGCCCTGCTTGAGGACGGACCACGTCCACCTTTGCCTGTGGACACAGACACTGCTGGCCCCCTCATAGTGGAATGGGAATATCTGCCTCTCCTTGTTGGCCTCCTAGATATGATATGGGGGGGCTTATTACCCAAATGTAATAGAGACTGGGAAATGTATAATTTGATGCACTTTAATCAATGGAAAGTGGTGTTTGGTGCACTTTAACTTGCGGACTGCTGCTTACAGAAATGTCACTTCAATATACTGCAGTAAAACTGCACTGACGTGTAGTACATTTTATGTTTATATGTACATATGTACATATACTGTATGTGCGTGTATGCATTGTACTGTATATATTATATTATATGTATACATATATTGTGTATGTATTGTGATGTGTTCACATACAGACATTCTAGGACAGGCAGTTCCTAGACATTCTAGAACAGGCAATCCATTTTACACATCAAAAGGATGTTACAGGAGGTCCCTGAGTTACGAACCTCCAACTTGCGAATGACTCCTACTTACGAACGGGAGGCGGCGTCAGCCGGCACATCGGAAAACAGCGGAAAATATTGGAAAACATTGGAGAACGACGTCTCTACTGTTCTACGCACGCGCTTCTGACTTACGAACAAATCCGACTTAAGAACAAACAGGCAGTCCCTAACCCGTTCGTAACTCGGGGACTGCCTGTAATGGTTTTGCAAGGTCATATTGGTATTCGTGAATAGACAGTTTATCTAATTAGGCATTTCAAGGGGAACTTGTTGACCAAAGAAGGAATTGCCCAAACCAGGTTTTCTCTACATATCAAAAGGACAGATAATGACTTTGTGCTATGTTAATTTTAATAAAAAGACCATCTCCTCCCTTAAGAGTCAACCTAATTAGTAGTTTTATGGAGCTGTCCACGGCTAAAGGTCATTATCTGTCACTCAGAATGACAAAAGCAGATCAAAAGCCTAAACAAATTTGGCCAATCGAATTGCTTGTCCTTGTCACCCATGGGAAAAAGTGTATAAGTGGGGAAAGTTCCTTTTGGCTAATGTTGTGACAGGATAAACTTGGTTTTCTGAAGGTGTCTGAATGTTGCACGTATATCCTGTCATCTATCTTGTCTGTACCTATGTTGGCTTTTCTAAAGTCCTAATAAATGTCATCTCTCTGGAAGAACTGGGTTGCTGCTGGAATATCTTGCATTATAGTGATAATTAATTAATAATCATCATCTACCCACTACTACATCACTACATGACGCACTACAATATACTGCAGTAAAACTGAAGTAAAACTGCACTGACACAATTAAATATACTGCAGTAAAACTGGCCTGACACACTACACTGACACTTCAATATACTGCAGTAAAACTGCCCTGACACACTTCAATACACTGCCCTGACACACTATACTGACAAACTTCAATATGCTGCAGTAAAATTGCATGGACGCACTACACCAACACTACAGTAAAACTGCATGTAATGCACTACACTGATGTTGCACTATCACTATATTTACACTACACTGATACTCTACACTCACAATGGTACACTATAGCAAACTAACTCGCTAGTAACAATCAACAGAGCCCTGTTCTATCTATCTCCACTCCAATATCACACTGCAAATGGCTCCTCTGGAGAGGAACCTTTTAGTCATCATGACTTTTTCCAATCATGGCTCTGACAGTGTTCTGTACCCTGATTAGGCAAAGCCTTTATTGCTTTAGCTAATCAGGGGTTAGAATGCACTGTTTGCATTCTGGGGCATTCAGCGGGCTGAACAAATGGTCGAATGCCCTGTCATTTCAGGTGTTCACCGAAGGAGTGAACAGCCAATGTTCGGGTTGAACTTATGCTCCGCCCAAACTGTTCGCCCAACGCTACTCAAAATCTTTTGTCATCTGCAATTGGATACATCCCTAAAGCAATATTTGATCTGAGTCATATATGTTTTCTACTGTAACAACTTTACACTGACTATGCATGTATATTTTCATACTCACAATTATATTGACCTGTTTAAAGTGATTGTAAAGGTCTTGCTTTTAAAAGAAAAAAAAACAATTTAGACTTACCTGCCTTGTTGCAGTGGTTTTGCACAGAGTAGCTTCGATCCTCCTCTTCCTGGGTCCCTCTTCGCTGTTCCTGGTCCCTCCCTCCTGACGAGTGCCCGCAAAGGCTTGCTATGGGAGCACCCGAGCCGACTCAGAGCTCTGTGTATCCATTTAGACACGGAGCCCTGACCCGGCCCTGCCCCCTCTCTCCCTAGATTGGCTAACTGACTTTGATTGACAGCAATGGGAGCCAATGACTCCATGGCTGTGCCCCAGCCAATCAGGAGGAGAGTCCCAGATGGCTGAGGAAATCGTAGACATCGCTGGATAGAGAAGGGGCTCAGGGTAAGTATTAAGGGGTGCTGGGGGGCCTGCTACACACAAAAGGTTTTTTATCTTAATGCATAGAATGCATTAAGATAAAAACCTTTTGCCTTTACGACTCCTTTAGTTTTTGAGTGACTCTGTCTTCGTGAACAATAACTATACATATACTTTATTGAAGGTGTAAATGACTTCCCAGACAATTAGGCAAAATCACATTTCAGTTTATTAAAGTCAGTTTAACAAAAGTAAAATTTGAATTTCGTTATTATGGGTAAATACACTTTCCAAATTACTCACTAAAATAATAAAATGCTGATTAAATGTTCCTTATTAATGGTTAGCAGTAAAGCACTCTGTAGTGGTCAATTGTAACAAGGCCCTAGAAACAAGACCCCCTACAATTACATCACAATCATATTTTAGTTTGAGTTAGTATTTAAATGCTTAAGTTTTAGCCTTGGTGTAATTATAATGCTGAACACTCAATAAGATGGGGTAAAAGCATACTGTGTGCTGCTATTCCTCTTCTTGGAAGTCCAACTGTGGAGAAGAGCTCCAGGCTATCTATCATCAAGGGCAACGTTTAAACCGGATCTACTTCTATTAGTAAATCAGAACAATAGGCTGATAGCATTAGCTTAATTAAGGGAAAATCTACATATTAATACATAGTTAATAATCAACTGAATTAAAAGTACATAAATATTATTAGGTGCATTTATATAAATATTAATTTTGTTAGTTACAGGTTTAAAATATTCTGTATCTGGATATTCTGAGCTAGTATTAGAATTAGAATTAATAACAGGCCAGGAGTTTGCCATCATTTGATTGCCTTATTGCCTTGCAGCATAATAAAATAAACCTCTGTAAAGCATATGTTATATTATAATTAAATGTAAATTATATAGGAAACATGCGTTATTCAGAAACTGAGAAGCAGATTTGATTAGAAAACATAATTTAAATGCATAAGTGTAATTGTACACAATAATGCACATAGAAAAAGTAGAACAGTGGAAACGTTGACTTGTACCTGAATGAAGACAACTATAGATAGGCCCCCAAGGCAAATAATACAATCTGAGGATTTCCTATTAGGAACAAAAGCCTATGTAGGCATGGCAATGAATATTATTTGTTACCCTGATTTTCAAAATAATCTGTTAATAATTCAGAGAACTGAAAGTGTGGAGTCACAAATTAAAAGTCAGTTCTTTCAGTGGTACAACAAGTAAAATGACACTTTTTCAAATATCAGGTTGTGTGTTTGCATCCAGGCAGTGGCGTAGCGTGGGTTGTCAGCGCCCGGGGCAAGGCAAGTAATTTGCGCCCCCTAACCTGCGGACTTTTAGCACTCCCCGAGTCCCTTCCTTTCCTACAATAGTACTGACCAGCCTGATTCCTACACTGACCACTACACTAACCTACCTACCTGATTCCTACACTGACCTACCTGATTCCTGCACTGACCTACCTGACCACTACACTAACCTACCTGCTTCCTATAC
The DNA here is from genome assembly GCA_037952925.1 of Lithobates clamitans. Classification (NCBI taxonomy): domain Eukaryota; kingdom Metazoa; phylum Chordata; class Amphibia; order Anura; family Ranidae; genus Lithobates; species Lithobates clamitans. Next base: position 914,660 of record JBBGZY010001608.1, on the reverse strand, counting down.
TGGCCACTACACTGACCTACCTGTCCACTATCCTGACAACTACACTACCCGATTTCTACACTGTCACTACACTACACTGACCACTACACTGCACAGGCCACTAAACTGCACTGACCATTACACCACACTGTCCACTGCACTGACCACTACACTAACCTACCTACCTGATTTCTACACTGACCTACCTGACCACTGCACTGACCTACCTGATTCCTGCACTGACCTACCTGACCACTACACTAACCTACCTGCTTCCTATACTGGCCACCACACTGACCTACCTGTCCACTATCCTGACCACTACACTACCCGATTCCTACACTGTCCACTACACTAAACTGACCTACGCTGTCCACTACATTACACTATCCACTACACTGACCACTGCACTAACCATTACACTGACCACTACACTGCACTAACCACTGCAATGTCCACTTCACTACACTGACCACTGCACTGATCACTACACTACACTGACCACTACACTACACTGACCACTGCACTGATCACTATACTGCACAGACCACTACACTACACTAACCACTACACTGTCCACTGCACAGACCACTACACTACACTGACCACTGCACAGACCACTACACTACACTGACCACTGCACAGACCACTACACTGTCCACTGCACTGACCATTACACTACACTGACCACTGCACAGACCACTACACTACACTGACCACTACACTGTCCACTGCACAGACCACTACACTACACTGACCACTGCACAGACCACTACACTACACTGACCACTGCACAGACCACTACACTGACCATTACACTACACTGACCACTGCACTGTCCACTGCACAGACCACTACACTACACTGACCACTACACTGTCCACTGCACAAACCACTACACTACACTGACCACTGCACAGACCACTACACTACACTGACCACTGCACAGACCACTACACTGTCCACTGCACTGACCATTACACTACACTGACCACTGCACTGACCACTACACTGACCACTGCACTACACTGACCATTACACTACACTGCACTGCACTGACTACTACACTGTACACTATATTAGCCATTATACTACACTTTCCACTACACTTTCCACTACACTGATTACTACACTACATTGCACTTATACTGACCTGACACCAGAATTTTTTTAAATTTATACTGAATCTAACTGCTTGTCTTATCTCTCTGACTGGCTGCTCCCTCTCTCCCCAGACCGTATCCACCCCCTCACCTGCAGCTTGTGGCTTCCATAAGTCCGGAGGAGAGGAGGGAGCCTGGAGGAGGTGAAGGCAGCAGCGGTGTTCACAATGGGGTGGACTCCAGTCAGGAGCAAAGGTGATCACGGATTGACCGGCCCGGCCGCCATCACGGATTGGCCGGCCCGGCCGCCATCACGGATTGGCCGGCCCCGCCGCTATCAGGGATTGGCCAGCCCCGCCGCCGCACATGACCTAATTCACCTAATCAGAGGGTGCCAGCCGCAAATGAGCTCAGGGACACAGGAAGTAAACATTAGGGGAACGGAGCCGGCAGTGACACACACTGCCTGGCGCGGGATTTCTCCCCCCTAAATGTTGCGCCCGGGGCCACGGCCCCTTCTGCACCCCCCACGCTACGCCACTGCATCCAGGATCTGACCTAAGCTTTCTCAAGGGGATGAATAAGGTTCACAAAAATCAAGAACATGGGGACATGACTTCAAACTTACTGGAGGAAAGTTCAAAACGAACCTTAGAAAGTTATTTTACTGAAAGAGTAGTTGATGCTTGGAATAAACTTCCAGCAGAGGTAGTGGGACAGTCAACAGTAAATGGTTTCAAACATGCTTGGGACAAACATAGATCTATACTCAGACAAAAAAAATATCCTCAATATATATCACCTATTTGAAAACCTGTTATCTAAAACAGTTAAAGACTTAAACAAATTAATGCTTGTGTTTGCTAAGTACAGTATATGCATGAACATCAAAGGTCAGAGATTTTTAAACATGTTTCTAACCAGTAGTTTTGGAAGATCTTTGTTCATGCAGATCAGCTCTTTTACACAACCAGTATATATTATTATGGCCTGAGACATGGAAAATATAACATTTCCATGAAAAACCTAGATTTTTTTATGGATCCTTTTTTTTTTATCAATGGATTTGCCAACAAATTTTGCCAGCATATTTTGAGAAGTTCAAAACATTTAAGGAGGAATATATGAAGGAAGACATTTAAATAGTTTAAGCAGGGTACTCCAAGTTTCATTGGCAAGAAATTCTAAGGGAATGGTAACATAAAAATATAATATTTTACAATAAGTAACGCAATCATTTTTATAGCTACTTTTTGAGTACTTTCTTCAGTTGAACGTTTATGATTTTTACAATGTGTGGCTTGCATAGGCATATGAGAAGTGCTTCTTATTAGAGATCCCTGCTAGCGGGGCTTTGTTTGCTACTTATGTCTAGGACAGCAGAGTTGTCAAGAGAATTAAGCTTTGAAATATACAAAGTAATAGTTTTTACTGATTTGTTTTCTTGTTTTGTCCACCTGTGGCTAAGAAAGTAAGAAAACTAGTGGATGAAAAAATGAGAGGAGTCAAAAAGCCTGTTAGAGTTCAGTAAGTATGGAGCAGGAGTGGCTGTCATAGCACTGGCACAGATGTAACTATCTCGCTAGGTCAGCACAAGAATCCACACTATATTTAGACTATATTTAGACATCTGCCCTAGACCTTTTGGCACAGGGTCCACTGTATATCTATATCTATCTATCTATCTATCTATCTATCTATCTATCTATATATATATATATATATATATATATATATATAGAGAGAGAGAGAGAGAGATAGATAGATAGATAGATAGATTGTGATTTGTGAAAAGAACCACCACCGGATAAAGGGGAGGCTTACCAGATAGTTTGAACACAACAGAGCATACGCTCTGAGTGTCAAACAGGCTTATATGCAGTAGAATGGACTCTGGACCGATGTCCTCCGGTAGGTGTCCACCAATAACAGCCATGTTGGAATCACCGGGGATGTAATACAACTAGCAGACCGGAACTCAGATAGCCACAGGCATGAAGAGAATATCAAAGAAGAAAGCAGAAAGGGACCATAGTGTAATTCTGTAAAATAGATTGAATTTAATAAAATGGATAACACTCACATAAATGCGGGTGTAAAATCAGTATAGGCAACAGTGGGGATCGTCCCGACGTGTTTCATCTCAACAGGACATCATCTGTCCCATTACTTTTGGTCCCTTAAAAAGTTTGAGGCACATATACAAACTGTTGTAATTCCTACACCGTTCACCTGGTTTGGATGTAAATACCCTCAAATTAAAGCAGAAAGACTGCAGTTAAAGCACATCTTGTTTGTTTCATTTCAAATTCATTGTGGTGGTGTATAGAGCCAAAAAGATTAGAATTGTGTCAATGTCCCAATATTTATGGACCTGACTGTATATACAATATCAACACAACTCATGTTGCCATGTTTTTAAAAAATACCTTTTTTTAAATATCTGCAGCATTGTAGTTTTCTATAAAATGCAATGCAATATGCACTGATAAAAATGGTTCTGTTGGCTTGTAATTTTAACATAAAAATTTTATAATTTTCAACATAAAAATAAATGTTAAATAATTTACTTGATATTTTAAGTACCTTACTTAATTTTCATTAGTTCTTAAAACACACCTTTTACATTTACAAAAATAATGTATAATATTGAGTAATCTAGACAAAACTTTTAAGATATGTGCATTACCATATTCTAATTGAGTTATATTTACTTAAAAATATTATCTTTTCATTTGACTGAAATTGCGGGACTTTGCCAAACATGCAACCGCAAGAGTTTTAAAGCTGTTTTTTTTTTTAAAGAGTTTGTCTTTTGGAACTTTGAAAGCCTGCACAAGGCAGTTCAGTCACCACAAAGCCATGCAATGCCATTGAACGGTAATAGGGCGTACACACGGTCGGCTTTGTTCGGACATTCCGACAACAAAATCCTAGGATTTTTTCCGACGGATGTTGGCTCAAACTTGTTTTGTCTACACACGGTCGCACAAAGTTTTCGGAAAATCCGATCGTTCTAAATGCGGTGACGTAAAACACGTACGTCGGGACTATAAACGGGGCAGTAGCCAATAGCTTTCATCTCTTTATTTATTCTGAGCATGCGTGGCACTTTGTCCGTCGGATTTGTGTACACACGATCGGAATTTCCGACAACGGATTTTGTTGTCGGAAAATGTTATCTCCTGCTCTCCAACTTTGTGTGTCGGAAAATCCGATGGAAAATGTCCGATGGAGCCCACACGGTCTGATCGGACATTTTCCATCGGAAAATCCGACCGTGTGTACGGGGCATGAGAGTGAACATTGAACAAATTATCGTTCACATGCTTTAAATGTTGCTTAACATACCATCCAAAATTGTTATTTTATTTGCAGATTAATATATTTATACTAAATGGACATACGTCCATTGTATACACCTATTGAAACAACTCACTTGTGCGCATGCAAAGTTTGCGCTTACTGCATGTGGCAGAACCCAACCGAGATGCAGGGTTAGGGACCTCCAGCTGTTAAGCTTAAAAATGATTTTGTGCCACAAAAATGAATGTTTCAGCCGGTTCGGTTTTTGAGATTTTGGAATTCAAATTCAGATTATGTAGCACCCAATGTAATAAAAAATTTAAAAACAAAGATAGCATTAATTTGCACTGCATCTGTGCCGATTTATGCTGCAAAAACAAACGTATGTGTTGGTTTGGTTTCAGAGATATTACGAATTATAGTTGATGAAACCTCTTCCACTTTGCACCACATGTTATTACATTTTAAAAACAAGTATACAATTTGTTTGTGCTGCGTTTGTGCTGATTTGTATCACAAAAACAAACTTTCTGCTTGTTCAGTTTTTGAGATATTGGACTTATTATGTAACCTAAAGCCCCGCCCACTTTGCACTATGTTATTGCATTTCAAAAACAAATATACCATATTTATGCTGCAAGCTTATTGGTATAGTGTATTTTTTCATATAGCGCACTCATTTTGTATCAGAAAGATTGATGATGGGATTCATTTATGCTTTTAGCCTGAGCTACCCTGAAAACCTAAACTATACCTTTGAAGTTTTTCAGAAGATCCTTTTTAGAGCTAGATGTGGGGAATCTATCTTCAAAAGTTCACACTTTAACCACTTGCTGACCGCCCACCGTCATTATACTGTGGCAGGTCAGCTCTCCTGCTCAAACCGTCATAGGTGTACGTCATTCTTTGCACAGGAGATAGCTGGAGTGTGCCGTGGGAGCATGCCGTGGGAGCGTGCCCACAAGTCTGGCAGCCTCGATATCCACCGGCGACCCGCAATCGCGGTGTACAGAGGCAAAACGGGGTACTACCTATGTAAACAAGGCAATTCCCCATTCTGCCAGCTGACATGTCAGAGATCTTCTGTTCCAAGTGATCAGGAACAGCTATCTCTGTCATGTCCCTGGTAACCTATCCCCCCTACAGTTAGAACACGCTGAGGGAACACACTTAACCCTTTGATCACCCCCTAGTGTTAACCCCTTCCCTGTCAGTGTAATTTATACATCGATCAGTACATTTTTATAGCACTAATCAATGTAATAATGTCACTGGTCCCCAAAAAGTGTAATTTGGGGTCAGATTTGCTGGCTGCAATGTCCCAGTCCCATTAAAAATCGCAGATCGCTGCCATTACCAGTAAAAGCAATAAAAAAAATAAAAGTCCCTAAATCTATCTCCTATTTGGTAGACGCGATAACTTTTACGTAAACCAATCAATATACACCTATTGCGATTTTTTTTTACCAAAAATATGTAGAAGAATATATATATCAGCCTAAACTAATTAATACATATATATATATATATGTATATATATATTTTTTTTGGATATGTATTATAGCATTATATTTTTTTCAAAATTGTTGGTCTTTTTTTGTTTATAGCGCAAAAAATAAAAACTGCAGAGGTGATCAAATACCACCAAAAGAAAGCTATATTTGTGGGAAAAAAAAGGACATCAATTTTGTTTGGGTACAGCATTGCATGACCGTGTAATTAGTCAGTTAAAGCGACGCAGTGTCGTATTGCAAAAAATGGCCTGGTCATTAAGCGGGCAAATCCTTCTGGGCTGAAGTGGTTAAAGTGCAAATTACCTTCCTAAAAGGCTTAAAAAAAGTTTATACATTCTGTATTCTATGTTCTTTACAGATATACTGTATATACATGTGTGTGTTTCAGTTTGATTGGTTAGCTGAGAAAAAGGCTTTTTTTTTTCTTTTTTTTTTTAAGTTTACATTTGATGCTGATTTAATAATATTACATTTGTAACACTTTATAAATAATAAATGTTAATTTGTTTTGAAAGCCTGTTTCATGAGACTATTCTTTTTTTAAAACCATACTATTATATTATTTTTATATAAAAACTTTCAAACAATTATCAAATACATTTGGAAAATAAGTTTTACCAATTTAAAAAAATTGAGCAAGTTGCGAGTAAATATCATTTAAAACTAAGTAATAGGGCGGCACAGTGGTGTAGTGGCTAGCACTTTCACCTAGCAGCAAAAGGGGCACTGGTTCGAATCACAACACTGCCTGGAGTGCATGCTCTACCCTGTGCCTGCATAGGTTTCCTCTCACATGCCAAAGACATGCTGGTAGGGAAATTGACCCTAGTATGTGTATGTGTGTATGTACGAATGTGAGTTAGGGATCTTAGATTGAAAGCTCCTTGAGGACTGGGACTGAGTGAATGTACAATGTATATGTAAATTGATGGTGCTATATAAGTACTTGAAATAAATAAGTCAATGTATGTGTTCCTAACTTAAACTTTTCTAGAAACTGGAAAAACTGAGTTGGCTTTACTTAAAGTGTAAGTAAACCCCCCCTATCGTTTTCAGCCAAGGAAGCTGCCATCTTTGCCTCTGTTTAATCTACAGCTGCGATGCTGCTGCACATGTGATCAGTTATGATACCAGCCATTGGATGGTTTGACAATTTGGTTGAGAGCACAACCAATGGGAGTGTTACATTTCCGGCACGTGCCATGAATGAAACTGTTTTATAAATAGGTTTACTTCTGCTTTAAACCTATGGTCTATAAACTGAAAAAAATTGAGTTGGTTTTACTTGAACCTATGGTCTATAAACTGGAAACATTTTGTTGGCTTTACTTAAACCTATGGTCTATAAACTGGAAAAATTGAGTTGGCTTTACTTAAAACTATAGTTCCAGATAAGTTAAGGTATGTATTCCTAACTTAAAACACCATGGTCTATAAACTGAAAAAAATTGAGTTGGCTTTACTTAAAACAACACAGTTGAAAACATGAAAAGTGTAGAAACAGGACTATCACTGTACCACCATTGCTAACTTCAGTATGTCCTTTGTGAAAGACATGATCCCAACACAGGGAAGATATGTTTCATTAATGAAAATCTGGCCTTGGTGTTCACAATGATAATTATAAAGCACACATTTACTCTTCTGTAAAGAAAAGCAGAGCGAGAGGTACTAAATACATTTTACAATTAGTATTCACCTTAAAACATAACTCCAACTGTGTCATTCATTTTCATAGTCTACATATAGGCTATTTATGCATATTTATATATATATATATATATATATATATATATATATATATATATATATATATATATAACAGTATATATATATATATATACTGTATTTCTATGCAGTCTCTAATTCCTCCTGGACTGTGTAATGCTCATGTAATGAGTGACACACAGTCTGGGAAAACTGTAAGCCCCAGGGTTTGTGTCAACAACAGACAGGGCTAACAACAAAAAGCTAGAATAACAATGAATTTTTTTTACTGCTATCTGGGGCTTCATTAGAAAGATTTCACCACACTTCCTGACCTGCTGACAGCTGTTTTTCAGACAGAAGCAAAGGAAAATCTGCCACAAGGGCACAGTCAGCAGGCAAATCTTAATAAGTACTCCAGCCTCCCCCTACTTTGCTAAAAAATGTATTCCTACTTCTGTCTGTGATCCAGGTGGAAATTTATAGTGTTGCTCTAAACTGAGACAAAGATCTCCCCATTGGTTGCAGTGAAGGGAGCAGGTGCTATTCAGGGTTGTAGAAGCATCAACAGAGCTCTGTGATCAAGCTCCAGTGTGCCGGGGGGGAACAGCACAGATTGAGGCTGCATTCATTCACATATTGATGCACTGGGTCGGTGAGCGGTGTTCCTTCCTTTCTATATTGATGTTTTTACTTCTGTCTGTTCTGTTTTGCTCCTAATGAGTTCCCCTTACTTTCTATCTAGTAAAATGTTGTCAGCAGGACAGAAAGCTAAAAAACAGACAGGGATTATAAACCTTATTCAGGTTTTACTTCCGTTGGACTTTGGGGTACCCCCTCAGATACTCTTTATTTTCTCCTCTTCTTTGCTGGAAAAATTTGAAAAAAGTTGTGTGCCATCACATTCTTAAAGAGGAAGTAAACCCTGATGGGTTTTACTTCCTCTTTTTTCCCCTGCAAAGTAAAAGCATAATGGGCTAGTATGCATCGCAAAAGAAGCCGCATCCATCTTCGCCCCTCTTCTTTCTGGGGCTGCTGACTCCGGCTCTGTGACTGGCTGGAGCCGCGTGACGTCATTCCTGCGCATGCGCATGGAAGACATCAGTCACGGCACTTGCGAGTGAACAAACGCCATGGAGGTCCATTTCTTCACAGTGCATGTGCACTACAAGGTAAATATCTCCTAAACGGCGCACGTTTAGGAGATATTTCCACTACCTATAGGCAAGCCTTATTCTAGGCTTACCCATAGGTAAAAGTGACAATCGGGGGTTTACAACCACTTTAACATCCCACAGCATTGTACTTTGTCTGACACCACATAGTGCCTGTGTGATACTCCGGTTACAGGCATTGGTCACTCATCCTTACTGTAATGATTACCTGTACTGTGTTTGATTTTGTTCATATGTTCTTACTCACTGGAAGAGAGATGCTGTATATGTGTTAGATATGATGTGACCCTCTCAAAATAAAGAATTACAAAAATATAAAAAAAATAGACAAAATGCTTAAATTGGTTGTAAAGTTTGTGTGCAGCAGCCCCCCTCGGCCCCCCTAATACTTACATGAGCCACTCGGCTGGCTGGGATGCTCCCTCCTGATTGGCTGAGACAACAGCGGGGCATCATTGGCTCCCATTGCTGTCAATCAAAGTCAGTGAGTCAATGAGGTCAGAGAGGGGGAGGGGCCAAGCCACAGCTCTTTGTCTGAATAGACACACAGAGCTGCGACTGGGCTCTGGTGCCCCGATAGCAAGCTGCTTGCTGTGGGAGCACTTGGCAGGGGGAGGGGCCAGAAGCGCCAAAGAGGGACACCAGAAGAGGAGGATTGGGGACTGCTCTGTGCACAACCACTGCACAGAGGTGGCAAGTATAACAAGTTTGTTATTTTCAAATGAAAAAAAAAGAGACTTTAATATCACTTTAAACAATAGTGGTAAAGTGGGAAACATCTTAAAGTGAAGTTTGGGGAAATTTTGATGAAAAAGGGGTATGGTTAACAACTTTTCCTGATGATAAATATGCCCCAATATATTTTATTTTTAATTATTCTTTCCTAGTACTTTTACTAATGAAGAAAACATCCAATTTTAGCTGTTTATAACACATAGTTGTAACCAAATTAAAAACAGAGTTTGGAAAAATAATTTACTAGATATCATTTAGCCCCATCATAATTTTAAAAAGTATTACCATGCAATAAAATCTTATTTATCATTTCTATTTTTCTGTGTTTATTAACTTTGTGACTAGCATATACAGTATAATGCTTGAGATTTAAAGTAATGTTATTTTACTTTTTCTAAAATATAGAAGATTGGATATGTTAAACATAAATAGTTTTCTCTAGCTAAAGTGCCAAATCACTGACTTGGCTTTATACAAATATGATATTATATATTAAGGCATATTTCACCATCTTTGTGTATAGGAAACCATCACTGTCAGAGGCAATATTATTTTTCCCTGTGTATGCTTGTCTGATTATTTTAAGATGACTTTACAGTTGATTGATTTGGACCACTTTGCAGATTGCAAAAAAAAAAAAAAAAAAAGTTTATAAATCAAAAAGGGAAGATGAAGGTACCAGGGCATAATTTCCAGCATGGCTGAGCACACAATTTATTGCCAAATTTGTCATGTTCATTTCACTGCATATGGATGGCATTCATTCAAGATGTATACATTTACAAATAATCAAGTTCCTTTTAACTATTTCAATGCTGATAGATGAAGCAGTTATTAACATGTACAGCCAGTATTGGGCTAGCCATCTATAAATCTACAAAATGATCCTCTAGTAGTGGATCAAAGGAAAATGTAACTGCTACATTAGACTTGGCACAAATAAATCACAAATTTATATTCCAGCCTTCTGACATCACTACATTTTTAAACAAATACATGCACAATGTAGATTATGTCATTTGTATGATTTAGAACACAGGGTTTCTGATCTTTTAGTTGTTAAGAATTTTCAAAAGAGCAGTTTCCATACTGATACCTGCCATAGCTCTGCTTACAATACAAGAATGAGCTTCATACATGTCTGCCTATGAATGGGTGGTAGCTGCCATGCTCACATAAGTTACTGTAGGCATCCCTGGTGGTCTAGGGTGACATACCTGGTGGTGACATCCCTGGTGGTCCTAGTGGCGTCCCTGGTGGTCTAGTGTGGGCATCCTCAGAGGGGCTGCACTGATAATCAATCAGCACAGACCCCCCTGTCAGAGGAGTAGCCGATCGGCTCTCCTCTACTCGCGTCTGACAGACGCGAGTAAGGAAAAGATGATCACTGTCTCTTCCTGTTTACACTGTGATCAGCCGTGATTGGACACGGCTGATCATGTGGTAAAGAGTCTCCATCAGAGACTCTTTACCAAGATCGTAGTTGCTGTGTATCAGACTGACACGCCACAACAAGGATCGCCGCGATGCGTGCCCCCGGGGGCGCGCAGCAACTTAATATCCTATGACGTCCGGTCAGGTTATTTAAACCGTCACCGTCATTTTGCTATATGGCGGGCGGCAAGTGGTTAATGAAGACCAGTTCTGCCCAGACTTTCTCCAGACAGTAGATGAGTGAACCTGGGTCCCAATAGTTTCTGCCAGTTCTGTGCTGATGGCACTGCTGGACATCTTCTGATGTCGAAGGGAAGTATTACGTTTTCTTTGGCTAATCACTGCATTGACAGTCCTCAACATTGACCATTTCTTTGTGCTTCTTCAAAAGAGCTTGAACAGCACATCTTGAAACCCCAGTCTGCATTGAAATCTTTGCCTGGGACAGACCTTACTGATGCAGCATATCTACCTTGTGTCTTGTTGCTGGGCTCAGTCTTCCCATGATGTATAACCTTTGACATGTAACGTGACAATTTTAAGCCTCCTACGCAGCTGTTTTTGTTTCAGCTAATGATTGTGTTTCACCCTAAATATGAAATTGATCATTAGCACCTGCTTGGTATAATTGGTTAATCATACCCTGACTTTGTGGAAGTGTACAAAGAGTGCAAGTGTAAGAATTGATATATAATTTAAAACCAAAGGGAAATTACAACAAATATTGATCCGATATAGATTTTTTCTTCTGTTTGCTCACTTTGCATTTTGCAAATTGATAAAAATAAAAAGTAAAAATATATATTTTTGAAAGAATTCTTACGTAACAGCATTTCTTCACACTTGGGTAAAACCTGTGCACAGTACTGTCTGTGCAAACTGTATATATACATTTAACTTTTTGTCTAAATATACAGTAGATCTATGTTTATCCCAAGCATGTTGGAATCCATATATTTTCTAAAATGATTTAAGAACTTTCCCCCTGCTAGTTTGAGCTCATGTTCCCGTATTCTTGATGTTATCTTCATATTGAAAATACTGCCCTCTTGAACTCTATTCACACCCTTAATGTATTTAAAGTTTTCAGTCAAGTCTCTCCTTTCCCTTTTTTGCTCCAGACTGTACATATAAAGTTCATGCAGGCTCTCCTGATATGTTTTATCCCTCAGACCATTCATCATTTTTGTTGCCCATCTCTAGACTCATTTTGCCTTATCAAGATAGTTTTGTAAGTGATGTTCCTGTTACATCTACAGTATTTTAAAGGAGCTCTAACTTAAGATCAATATTGGGGAGTCGCAACTTACTTTCTCTTGCTCGTAATCCTTCCTGTGTTACACCCTAGAATTTTATTTGATTTTCCCACTGCATGGTCACACTGTTTATTAATTTTGCAATTATCTGAAATATGTACTCCCAAGTCTTTTTCCCTTAGTTGTTTTTGCCAGCACTGTACCCTCAATATTGTATTCTATCAGGGGATTCCTTTTCCCTAGGTGCATTATTTTACATTTAGAAACATAAAACTGCAGTTTCCACTGCTTTGACCAATCTTCCAGCAATGCCAAATCATGTTCCATGTTGCAGACACCTCTACAAATATCAACATTTAACAAATTTCTTGTGATCTACAAAAAGGCACAACTTACCTACCAAATCTTTAGTTATGTCACTCAAACAGATTGGACAGAGAGGAGCAAATCAGCGGGTCTGGCGGTCACGATGACTGCCAGCCACCCGCGATCGTTCCCTAGAGAGGCAGAATGGCGATCTGCCTATGTAAACAAGACAGATTGCCATTCTGTCAGGGGAGAACATAAGCAGGAACATGGATCTCCTTGTTCTCCCAGTCAGAGCAATCCCCACACAGTTAGTAAGCACCCCTAGGGACACACTTAACCCTTGCCCCTGGTGTCATTAGTACAGTCATAGCGCACATTTTTAGCACTAATCACTGTATTAGTGTCACTGGTCTCAAAAAAAGTGTCAAAAGTGTCAGTTAGGTGTTTGCCGCAATGTAACTGTCCCGCTAAAAAATCACTGATCGCCGCCATTACTAGTAAAAAAATAAATAATTACAAATTCCATAAAAATATCCCATCATTTGTAGATGCTATAACTTTTGTGCAAACCAATCAATATACACTTATTGGGATTTTTGTTTGCCAAAAATATTTAGCAGAATACACATTGGCCTAAATTGATGAAGAAATTCTATTTTTTACATTTTTTTTCATTGGATATGTTTTATAGCAGAAAGTAAAAAATATTGTTTTTTTTTTCAAATTGGTTTATAGCGCAAAAAATTAAAACTGCAGAGGTGATCAAATACCACCAAAAGAAAGCTCTAATATTGGGAAAAAAGGACATCAATTTTATTTGGGTACATCGTCACATGATTGCGCAATTGCCAGTTAACGTAACGCAGTGCCGTATTGCAAAAAATGGCCTGGTCATGAAGGGAGTAAAACCTTCCGGGGCTGAAGCCATTAAAGACGTATGCTCTCTCTGGTGCTTAGATGCATGGTTGCTGCTCAAAAATCCACACTGATTACAGGCTAATTAAACAAGCAAAAAAAAAGTAATAATAACGAAAAAGGAAACTTATTATATGCAAGCTATGGAAACAAGAAATAGCAAATCACAGAATGTAGAGTTCACAGCACAGTGCCCCTTTCAAAATGCTTGTGCTCACTTAAGAAAAATACCATTCACCTCATTTATTACAAATTTTAAAAAAAACTGCACACACATACATACATAATATATATATATATATATATATATATATATATATATATATATATATATATATATACACTGTACACACATACATACTATATATATTTATATATATATATATATATATATATCACACGTGGAAACAAGGAAAGCACATTTCACGAGACTAAGATGTTTCCCAAATAACGTATATTTTTAATATGTTTTGAGATGCGACATCTTCTTTAAATTGTATTTCTAGTAGATGGCAACTAGAACCCTGTTGCATAGGGAAAATGCTGCAGTAGGTATGTAATAAGTACTGAAAAAAACTGTTTATAAAGCTAGATGAAAATTCAACAATTTTGTTGTCAAGCTTCACCTTCTACTTGCAAAGTCTTTGATAATTTTAATGTGTTATTATAATAAATATATGCAAATAAGTATTTCCTGTTTGAAAATATGTAATTAAATTGTCAGATTGCTGGAACTTCTAAAGCAACTGGATTTGTGCTACATTTGACCATCAGGTGCTATCCTGAAGTTAATGTCAGGCGGCATACATGGACATATACACTATATTAAATAAAGTATTGAGACACCTGCCTTAAATGCACATGAACTTTAACCACCTCAATACTGGGCACTTTCACCCCCTTCCTGCCCAGGCCATTTTTCAGCTTTCAGCGCTCTCACACTTGAATGAGAATTACTAAGTCATACACTGTACCACAAAATTTGAATCATGTTTTCTTAACACAAATAGAGCTTTCTTTTGGGGGTATTTATTCACCACAGGGGTTTTTATTTTTTGTGCTACAAATAAAAAAAGACAGAGAATGTTGAAAATAAAATGCGTTACTTAGTTTCGGTTATAAAATTTTGCAAATAAGTAATTTTTCAACATAAATTTTGACCAAAATGTATACAGCTACATTTCTTTGGTAAAATAACCCAAATCAGTGTATATTATTTGGTCTGTGTGAAAGAGTCTATAAGTTTTGGTATCAATCATTAAAAATTGACAGTACAAATATTCCCCAAATTATCCCTTTTTGGAAAGTAGACAGTCCAAGGTATGCAGTAAGAGGCATGGCAAGTTTTTTGAAGTTGTAATTTTTTCCCACAGAAAATAAAGAAATTACATTTTTTTTGTTTCACAAAAATGTCATATTAACAAGTTATTTCTCACACATGGCATAGGCATACTTGCAACTACACCCCAAAACACATTCTGCTACTCGTCCTGAGTATGGCAATACCACATGTGTGAGACAGCCTGGCCACATAGAGAAGCGCAACATCCAAGGAGTACTTTAGACATTATCCACTTTAAGACCAGACCTTATTCCAACACTTTTTGTGTACAAGTAAAAAGCTTTATTTTTGCTAGAAAATGACTTTAAACCCCCAAACAATACATATATTTTTTGTAGCAGAGGCCCTAGAGAATACAATGGTGGGTTTTGGTAATTATAATACCCACATTTTTGGTAAAATATAAAGTATGGTGTTGCACAGGGTAAATAGATACCAAACATATGACGCTTTAAAATTGTGCACACTTGTGAAATAGCACCAAACTTCTGGATTTAAAAATCTACATAGGGGACGCCTTATACTCTTTTATTGGTTACCAGTTTAGAATTACACAGGAGGTCTGGTACTAGAATTATTGCTCTTGCTCTGAAGTTCATGGTGATACCTTACATGTGTGGTGCGATCACTGTTTATGTATGCGCATGGGACCAATTTGTGCGTTCGCCTTTGCATGTAAGCACGGGGGGCGCTTTAAATGTTTTATTACAGATTTTCTCCATTGTTTTGGCTCATTCAAATAGTCAGTGCCCCCAAAATGCTTCGTGCCTTTGGCATTGTGCAAGTGCTGCAAGTCAAAATATTCAGATATTTTGTCTCTAAGGCAGAGGACCATTGAAATATCCCTCATGTCCACCTTTCAGTCTTAGCCCAGTCCTTCATTGACAATGGTTACTGTACACTTTTTGTCTAGCTAACTGAATACAATTGTGTATAAAACTGAAATAAAAGAAAATAATTTTGGGTAAGAGTAGCCTCCAAGGTTTGACATCACACATTGCACTCATACTGCCAAGGAAAAATGACTTTACAGTATTGTAACCATTATCATTCACACACAAAGTAACTTCCATACATCAGAGTAAAAAAAAATGTATACAGCATAATATACGGAAATATAAACACACAAACAAAAAACAAGGAAAATTACATTTAGCCTACAATGCTGTAAATAAAGGTGGAGTTTCACAACTACTGTAACATCTCTTCACTGGCCACCATCCTCACCCTCCTGCCCATCCACACGCTGCTGTCTGTCTGGCCACAGATTCTCGTCAACATTGCAGCGTATATCCTCCCTTGCGATGCAATGAGGGAAGAAATGGCGTGCATGTCACAACCATCCCCTACACTGATCTCCTGTAATATCCTCACAGGCAGCGTCCATTGCATGGAGCAGGGACCTCTGATCTTGAGCCAGATGCTCATACACTCTCCACCTCCAAGCAGAGAAAAACTCCTCAATAGGATATCCATCCTTGGATGAGCAGTGAACCAGGCCCTGATAAGCGGGCCACGGTGGAAATTCACATTGTCTCATACAATTATATATTGTGGTAGGTGAGGCCCTATGAGACAATCTCTCATTTTCAGGGATCAAATCCAAATGAAGGTGGTCCAAGAAGATGAGGAGCTTCTGCGTATTGTATGGGCCAAAACTGGGGATGTGAGTGGCCACACCATTCTCAGAAATGGCAGCACACATAGTTATATATATTTAAATATATATTATATAGGGGAGGGGCCAGGACGGAGAGACTGACACGGACTTTACACCAGCGCTGTCTCAGCACAGCATACCGCACCAAACTTCCACTGATTTTGCATAGAAAGCCGTTATAGTATGGTGCACTGACGCACCAGTGCCATGTGAGTACCCCGGTGTGGGGAGCATTTTCTTTTAATAAAAGTATTTTGACTATATTACACTATATAGTTTCCTTTTCATTCTATGTATGGAGCCACATTGTTTCCAGCTGGAGGAGTGCAGCAGACACTGAGACTGAGCCCAGGGGTAGCTCCGAAGCATATTTGGACTCAGGGTAGAAGCTGAGTCACACGCTCTGAGGTGAGCACATTAGCTTAAGGGGGTCACGAAGGAGCACAGGAGCATGTTTTGCAGCACTCAGGATATCTTCGGCATGATGTTGGATTGTTGTCACAGCTGAACACTACCTGCACGCATTGTTTTATTATCACTGCTGGACATTATTTGCATGCACTATTTAGAGTGCCAAAGAGAGCTTTTTTATTATTTATTATTTATTAATTTTTTCATTTAAGAAAAGCAGGTTACTGTATATTGAGCACTAAGCACTTTTTATGTTGATTAAGACACTATGTATGGTGTAACAAGCACTAATAAGCACTAATTTATGGTGTAACAAGCACTTGTTTTTTCACACCTTGTTTATTTATTCAACATTCACATTATTTGTATTTAATATTATCACACTAGTAAGCTGAGAGTTGGTTATTATTAATTTTGTTTTTGGGGTCACCCAAGCGCAGCGCATAACTTGTAAATTTATCCTATGCATGTTATATGAAGCGCGATTAGCGCATGCAGCTGGAGGTAGCACAAGCAAGGCATAAGATCATTGTGGCTCACAGAATTTTTCCAATTTGACACATAGTTATATTGCCCGCTCGCTGGCCTGGGACATCCACTATGGCCCAGTGGCCAATAAAATTACAGCCTGTCTTCGACCCTTGGCCTGGTTGAAGACAGCCTCATCTACATACACGAGTTTTTGAGAGGTCTCTCTTCCTTCCAATGCCATTATTCTCTTCAATAGAGTAAAAAAAGAAAACATCAAATCAATCATACAGAAGAGTCATACACTACAGTTACAGACAGTTACATAGGAATGTTCTATGTTCTACACAAGTTCAATATACTACTGGTCAGTATTCCAGTGGTTCCAAACCTGGGGTACATGTACCCTATGCAGAGGTACTACAGGTGGTATTTGACAGAAAGGGGAGGGGAAAAATTATCAACGAGTAGACTTACAGAAATGTTACAGTAAACCCCACAGTATTAAATAGATCTACATGGGAGGCACTACTGTAATTGCAGTTGACCCTTTTTCTTACTATATTGTATGTTATATTCTTCAAAATAAGGATTATAATGATAATTGCATAATACAGTAAGCTGCAGTTTTTAGGCAAAATGTTTATAAATCAGATATGTAAATCAAATACTTTCATACCTGAATTACCTGGATTCAGAAATCAGGTAAAGTGGGTACTGAAACCAATACATTTTGGGAACCACTGCTTACGGTAATTGTAAAAAGGTTATCTTAATGGACAACCAGTGACTGACTTACATGTACATACTGTTACCACAGCTCTTTCACTCTGTCAGAGTTCCTCTCAAATGGTACCCTGTAAATTTGCTTCATTGTTATCTGATGCTTCTACAATATGCAGACTATTGTGGAGATGTTTATAGAGTTGACATTTTGGAATGTGGCATTGTCTTGTAGGATTGCAGTGCGGATCTGTCTCAATGTGATGGCATTATTTGCAAACACCATGTTACAGATCTCTTGTTCTTGTTGTTCATTGAGAAGTTTTCCTTGGCCACCCGTGCCAGGTTGTCATCCAATCCTAGACATAGAATTCAAAGGACAACACTCCATTCGTAATTTATACCTTATGTATTCCGTACAGAATGAGTTACCAATGTAATTGTTTTACGTTGTTTTACTTACAGTAACTTTATCGCAATTATAATGCATCACTGCACAGTTACTGGAATACTACTGTAAACTGTAGCGTCAATATTGTAGAAAATAAACTATTCCATAGTTTATTTTCTACAATATTTTTCTTGTCATTGTTAGTATCATACGTAACATCCCACTGAGGTAAGATACCGTAATACTGTAGGCCTATCACACACACACACACACACACACACTAAATGAATACGTAAATGAGTAAATAAACATATTTGTTGCTCTATGCACAGTGTCCTGTCCTATACATTATATAATTCCATCGTTGACTGACTACATACCTGTTTTCCCTGTGAATGGTTTGGATGATAGAGGAGACTGTAGAGCGAGGCACATTAGGCTGCACTTGGCGACCTGCCTCCGCCATTGTGAGGCCATGGTTGATGACATGGTCTATAATTGTGGCCCAAATTTAATCACGGACAGCATGGTGTCTTCGGCCTCTTCCCCCTATTCCACCACCACGCACCCTTACTCCTCCTCCTCTTCTTCTTCCTCTTCCTCGAGCAGGCAGTTGCCCTTGTTCATTTACTTGGCCTAGGTGCCTCCATGTTCAGAAATTGTACTGGTCCTGCATGATCAAGCTCTATATATACATGTTTGGCAGCATTCACAATCATGGACAGCACCTGTCAGGTAACTAAACATACTGTTTGATTGGTCATCTGAGACCAACTCCAACTCCTCCTTTGTTAGTCAAGTTCTAGTTGCACCTGACTGTCAATTGCTGTAATCATTTTTCAAATGTTCCAAGAGATTCATATATGGTATTCATGGTATTATGTTCCTGAATAATTTTGACAATTGAACAGACTATTGTGCATGTGATGACTTAAACAATGAAATGACGCCGACACGTTTTGGAGAGAACAACCATTAGACTGAGAATTGACAATCAGTTTAGATCAACAAGATCTATTCACTTGGAAATTGTGCTAAATGTAGGCTACTTGTACTTAATCATTTGAAAGATGTACTGAGACATTTGCAATTTGATGAAATGAATGAGAAATTCAGTTCAGTTGTGAACAATTGCCAAGTGGTTTGGAGATTTATCCATGTTGTTTTATGTCATTTCTGTTTCAAGAAATGAGCCAAAATAATACAGAAAAACTGTAATTTATTGGTGGGACATGGGTACACTGACAGATGTTTTTGTGCACTTGTACACTATGACAGATGTTGATAATCCACCGGTGGACACTGACAGGTGTTGCTGTCACAATGGAACACTATTGCAGATTTTATTTGTACTAGTACAGATGTTCATGGGGACGTGGACAGATGTTTTGTGCACTGGTACAAATGTAATGGGACACTGACAGATGTCTTGTGCACAGGTACAGATGTGATGGGACACTGACAGATGTTTTGTGCACTGGTACAGATGTGATGGGACACTGACAGATGTTTTGTGCACTGGTACAGATGTGATGGGACACTGACAGATGTTTTGTGCACTGGTACAGATGTGATGGGACACTGACAGATGTTTTGTGCACTGGTACAGATGTGATGGGACACTGACAGATGTTTTGTACACTGGTAAAGATGTTCATGGGGACACTGACAGATGTTTTGTGCACTGGTATAGATGTGATGGGACACTGACAGATGTTTTGTGCACTGGTACAGATGTGATGGGACACTGACAGATGTTTTGTGCACTGGTATAGATGTGATGGGACACTGACAGATGTTTTGTGCACTGGTACAGATGTGATGGGACACTGACAGATGTTTTGTGCACTGGTACAGATGTGATGGGACACTGACAGATGTTTTGTGCACTGGTACAGATGTGATGGGACACTGACAGATGTTTTGTGCACTGGTACAGATGTGATGGGACACTGACAGATGTTTTGTGCACTGGTACAGATGTGATGGGACACTGACAGATGTTTTGTGCACTGGTACAGATGTGATGGGACACTGACAGATGTTTTGTGCACTGGTACAGATGTGATGGGACACTGACAGATGTTTTGTGCACTGGTACAGATGTGATGGGACACTGACAGATGTCTTGTGAATGGGTACAGATGAGATGGGACACTGACAGATGTTTTGTGCACTGGTACAGATGTAATGTGGGGCAGTGTGACAGATGTTTTTGTGCACTAGTACAGATGTTTTATGGGGACAATGACAGGGACAGTGGTGCTTGGTGTACTGTATGTGGGGATCTGTGACAGCTCTTTGTGTAAAAAAATCCTTACACACAGTTGTCACAGAGGCTGCAGAGTCCCCCACTCCCCTCCCCCCCGTACTGAGCCAAGCAGGGAGAACTGTCACAGAGATACATGTCTCTGTTTACACTGTGAAGGCTGTGATTGGACAAAGCCACCACGTGATCGGAAGGGCCAATCACAGTTCCCATATCCTGATCCCGTCTTGGCTGTGTCCTGTGATCACAGCCATCACAGGATCGCGCCGCTGAGCGGCCTCGCTGCTGCACGGCCTCATGGCTGCGAGCTGGCTCCCGTTCTGAGGGACGTACAAGTATGTCCACTCAGAACCACAAAGCTCCCACATGGCCGTTTATGTATATTGGCCAGGTGGGAAGTAGTTAGTGGCATCCAAATCTTAGTCTGTATGGTTCAATATTGAGTTGGCCCACCCTTTGCAGCTATAACAGCTTCATTTCTCCTGGGAAGGCTGTCCACGAGGTTTAGGAATGTGTCTATGGGAATGTTTGACCATTCTTCCAGAAGCGCATTGGTGAGGTCAGGCACTGATGTGGATGAGAAGGCCTGGCTCGCAGTCTCTGCTCTAATTCCTCCCAAAGGTGTTCTACCGGGTGGAGGTCAGGACTCTGTGCAGGCCAGTCAAGTTCCTCTGCCCTAAACTCACTCATCCATGTCTATATGGACCTTGCTTTGTGCACTGGTGCACAAGTCATGTTGGAACAGGAAGGGGCCATCCCCAAACTGTTTCCACAAAGTTGGGAGCATGAAATTGTCCAAAATATCTTGGTATGCTGATGTCTTAAGAGTTCCCTTCACTGGAACTAAGGGGCCAAGCCCAACCCCTGAAGAACAAGCAAACACCATGATGATTTGGAGGGGTGGCCCAATACATTTGGCAATATAGTGTGGATTAGCGAGTTTGGGGTGGAGGAACTTGACTGGCCTGCACAGAGTCCTGACCTCAACATGATAGAACACCTTTAGGATGAATTTGAGCAGAAAATGCGAGTCATGCCTTCTCATCCAACATCACTACCTAACCTCACAAATGCGTTTCTGGAAGAATGGTCAAACAATCCCATAGACTCACTCCTAAACCCCGTGGACAGCCTTCCCAGAAGAGTTGAAACTGTTATAGCTGCAAAGGGTGGGCGAACTTAATATTGAACCCTACGGACTAAGACTGGGATGCCATTAAAGTTCATGTGGGTGTAAAGGCAGGTGTCCCAATACTTTTGACAATATAGTGTATATCAAGTTAGACTGGCCATACAAACCAAACACAGGGGTTCAGCTACATCATGTTTTGACTCACAAATGCATTTAAATGGCGCAGCTTTTAAAGCCCTCTATCAATAGTAACTAGAATATATTCCATAACTTGTATTCAGTGTAGTTTTGATGGTGGATCTATTCAAGTACACTTGTCCAAGTGATTTACATATGAGTCTATGCAGCATGTTTCTTCTACCTGTAGGTTAAGAGGCAATTTTTTCCAATTTTAATAATCACTCTGTAGTGTTTTTTTGTGGGGGATAGAGACGATTCACCATTATACTGTATATTGTGTTCAATGGCACAATATTAAGACATGCATTTATTTTAAAAAATTGCGTTGTAATTTGTCCAGTGAAAGTGTATGTACATTTGTTCTGTGTGAATGGGGCAAAAGAAAACCAAAAAAACCCCCCCAAAAAACAAATATTTTTAGGCTATTTCCTGTACTGGACAAATGTTTTTCATTAATTTATTAAACCAGAAAATGCCTCATTTGGCCACTAGGCAGTGCTAAGTAGCATAGGTAATTTCCATAACATTGTTTTCAGCCACATTCACACAACATGAAATTAAATTTGCCTTCACTGGGTGAATTGATATATGTAATATATATATATATATATATATATATATATATATATATATATATATATATATATATATGTGTATGTATATATATATATATATATATATATATATATATATATATATATATATATATATATATATATATATATATATATATATATACATACATACATACATACATACATACATACATACATACATACACACACACACATATATATACACATACCCCTAAATGTCCCCAATACCATTTTTTTTATATATGCAGCCCTTACCTCCCTGCCTTAGTTTAGCAGTTAAAGTAAATCTTACAATAAGACACTTTTCTATTACATGGAAGAAAAGATTTATGATCAGTCAGCAATCACAAAGCAGAAAGAGGGGGTGTATATATAGCCCACCTGAGATTCAGTTATTGATCACACGTAGATCACTCTACATTAGAGCATTGTGTCTAACATGCTAGCTTAATATAGTTATGTATGGAAACTTTAGAATTGTGCAAATGAACTGAAATTTGGATTTTTGGATAATCATGTGATGAAAAGTTTATGGAATGTATTCATATAGGCTAAAGTCATACATATTTTTTTTTTTCTGTGGTATGTGTTACTACTCATCACTATTGGAAAATGCATGTTGCTGGAAACAGATTCAGTAAACAGATTTTTTTTCTTTACGTTAAACCCTTATGGTATTAAACAAAAGGTGTTTATGCACCCTTATGCTGCGTACACACGGTCGGACTTTTCGGCTACAAAAGTCCGGCAGCCCATCCGACAGACTTTCGACTGACTTTTGGCGGACTTGCGGCAGACTTTCTAACGAACGGACTTGCCTACATACGATCACACAAAAGTCCGACGGATTTGTACGTGATGACGTACACCGGACTAAAATAAGGAAGTTGATAGCCAGTAGCCAATAGCTGCCCTAGCGTCGGACTAGCATACAGACGAGTGGATTTCTGGGTCCGGCGTAGTTACGACGTAAAGATTTGAAGCATGTTTCCAATCTAAAGTCCGTCAGATTTGCAGCTGAAAAAGTCAGCTGAAAGTCCAGGGAAGCCCACAAACGATCGGATTGTCCGCCAGCTTTGGTCCGTCGGCATTCGTCAGACTTTCTAGACGAAAAATCCGACCGTGTGTACGCGCCATACTGGTTGCTGCAGTGAAATATTAGCTTTTTCATGTGTGGCCTTTTGTTGCATGTGGGGGAAAATATGAAGCCCAGCATTACATTGATTTTGTATAATTATACAAATACCCCTTATGATATTGTTTTATTTAACACTCAAACCAAAAAAAATAAAACAATGGTGGTTTCACAATTTTGAAAACACAAAATAAAATTTGTGAAAACGTTCCTAAATGGCTAAATACTTACTAAAATTCTTTTGACATCCTATTATAAATGCATACAGAACAGGAAAACAAACACCCAACAGGTTCTAACCAGTGGTGACTGGTGGGTTCTTCTTTTGGGGGGGTGGCAAACAAACACCCCCCTGGCAGGGCGGCACTGTGACAGAACTCCCCCCCGCCTGGTGGCGCATCACTGACAGCACCCCCCGCGGGTGGTGCGGCACTTACCTGCTCGTGTGGCGGGGCTGTGGTGTCCTCTCCTCCTCTCCTGGAGTGCGGGCAGCTGCGGCTCTGGTGTCCACTCCTTAAGCTTCCTCTGCTGTGTGTCTCCTCTTCCGCCAAAGCGATAGGCATCCAATAGGATCGCCTGACGCTTTGGCTAATCTGGAAACCAGTCTCGTGACCTGCCTCCTGATTGGCGGGGAGGAACTTTAGTGTGATAATAGCGAAAATTCATTTGCCGTCGTCACACAACAGAGTGGGATCGGAGCGCAGTGCTCTGCTCCCCGAGCCCATCCTTTTTTGAAGCCTATTAGAGCCTCTGGCTCTAATCAGGTGCTTCAAAAAACACCCACCCTGCATTGGAATCCATGGTCCTGATATGTAGATCAGGGAGCCAGACACTTGGATAGGGGAGGCAGTGCCTGTGCACACTTTATGCATGGGCCGCCACTGGTTCTAACCCTTTGGGCTTAGCTTTAGATAAACGTTAAGGATGGATCTTAAAATATTATGAGGTGCCCATTCTTACCTTTCTAGCATCCCAACTGTTTTGATCTGCCACTGAAGCCTTTTAAAAAAACGTATTATTTCCTTCTAAGTGATAAGTGTATAAATATATGCTTCCTCCTGTCTCCCACAATCCAATGTTTACTATCTGGTTAATCGATAACCAATTACTGTCTCCTGGGAAACTTGGATAGTTCTATGCAAATAGTAAAAAGTCAGTAATTGTATGGGATATTGAGGGGGCTTCAGTTGCAGACTGAGAGGTTGGGCTATACTAGCAGGGCAGGCAGGGCCAGGACAAGAGATGGACAGGAGGGTAAGCCGCCCTGGGCACAGTGGTAGGGGGATGCATCCCCTCATCGCACATTTCAGGTCAGTAACTGGCAATTGGCAAACAGCTGCTGCTGTCACACTGTACTTCAGCATACCCACTTTCCACTTCATCTGCCCACAATTGACACAAAAAACACACAATGCATGTACAGCTACCTTCTAGTTGCTGGAAAGCAAACAGGTCCCACTCCATGGCAAGCATGGGCTGGCAAAACAAGAGGGCAGAGAATGGGCGTAGGGCATCCGTTGCACATCATGCAAAAGCAGCAGGGGAAGAGGGTTCAGTTCTGCATCCTTGCCCTGGGCCTAAAGTAGCCTAAAGGGAGATAAATCCACTTTTTATTCATCTTTTCATATGAAGATATCTTGCAGTTCTGTTAAAATATGTTGCAAGATGCTTGCTGAATGTGCAAGCATAGCCAGGGGTGTTTTCTAAACTGCCATGGGCTTGTTTGCAAGATCATAAATTAAGCCCTAATCCTTATGCTAAAGAAAATGTGGCATGCACAGGGTGATGTGACAAAAAGTGGAATGTGGCTTAAAGAGGAGTGGATAAATAGAACAAGGCAGTGTGGAAAAGTGAATATACTGCACAGCAAGCAGAATGAGTCAGTGCAGAATAGATAATATACAGTGCAGTGTACAGAGTGAGACAGTGTGGAAAAGGGTATCTAGGCTGCAGTGTACAGAATGAGGCAGTTTGGAATAGGAACTATTCAGAACGATGTAGAACAAGAAATGCATAGCGCATTGTACAGAATGAGGCGGTGTGAAATTGTGAAGATACAGCACTGTCGCCTCTTTACATCAAAGTCCTTTTATAATAAGGGTCCCAAGTTTACACTCGGGTCTATCTTTCACATCCAAGTTCATAGTCCCCGTCCACATCAGTCTACCCTTTATATTAGGAGCCCACCAGGATATCTGTCAGTCATGTCCAGCAGCATGTCACGGTAGTAAAATTATACAGTACATCCACAAAGTATTCACCGTGCTTTACTTTTTCCACATTTTGTTAGGTTACAGCCTTATTCCAAAATTCCAAAATTGATTCAATTCTTTATTTTCCTCAAAATTTTACAAACATTACCCCATAATGACAACATTATGGAGTAAGATAACATCAAACAGAAGTTTGTTTGAAATCTTTGCAAATTTATTAAAAATAAAAAACAAAAAAAATTACATGTACATAGGTATTCACAGCCTTTGCTCAATACTTTGTTGAAGCACCTTTGGCACCAATTACAGCCTCAAGCCTTTTTGATGCTACAAGCTTGGCACACCTATTTTTGGGCAGTTTCTCCCATTCTTCTCTGCAGGACCTCTCAAGCGCCATCAGGTTGGATGGGAAGTGTCGGTGCACAGCCATTTTTAGATCTCTCCAGAGATGTTCAATCGGGTTCAAGTCTGGGCTCTGGCTGGGCCACTCAAAGACATTCACAGAGTTGTCCCGTAGCCAATCCTTTGTTATCTTGGCTTTGTGCTTAGGGTACTTATCCTGTTGGAAGATGAACATTTGCCCCAGCCTGAGGTCTAGAGCACTTTGGAGCAGGGTTTCATTAAAGATGTCTCTTTACATTACTGCATTCATATTTCCCTCCATCCTGACTAGTCTCCTGGATCCTGCCGCTGAAGAACATCCCCACAGCGTGATGCTGCCACCACCATGCTTCACTGTAGGAATGGTATTGTCAGATGATGAGCAGTGACAGGTTTCCTCCAGACATGGCG
Source organism: Lithobates clamitans (assembly GCA_037952925.1). Lineage (NCBI taxonomy): Eukaryota > Metazoa > Chordata > Amphibia > Anura > Ranidae > Lithobates > Lithobates clamitans. Next base: position 887,915 of record JBBGZY010001608.1, on the reverse strand, counting down.
CTTGCCATTCAGCCCGAAGAGTTCAATCTTTGTTTCATCAGACCAGAGAATTTTGTTTCTCATGGTCTGACAGTCCTTCAGGTGCCTTCTGGCAAACTCCAGGTGGGCTGTCATGTGCATTTTACTGAGGAGTGGCTTCCATCTGGCCACTCTACCATACAGGCCTTATTGGTGGAGTGCTGCAGAGATGGTTGTTCTTCTGGAAGGTTCTCCTCTCTCCATTAAGAAACGCTGGACCTCTGTCAGAGTGACCATCAGGTTCTTGGTCACCTCCCTGACTAAGGCCCTTCTCTCCCAATCGCTCAGTTTGTCCGGGCAGCCCGCTCTAGGAAGAGACCTGGTGGTTCCAAACGTCTTCATTTACGAATGATGGTGGCCACTGTGCTCATTGTGACCTTCAATGCTGCAGAAATTTTTCTGTACCCTTCCCCAGATCTGTGCCTCAAAACAATTCTGTCTCGGAGGTCTACATACAATTCCTTGGACTTCATGGCTTGGTTTGTGCCCTGACATGCGCTGTTAATTGTGGGACCTTATATAGACAGGTGTGTGCATTTCCAAATCATGTCCAATCAAATGAATTTACCACAAGTGGACTCCAATCAAGTCATAGAAACATCTCAAGGATGATAAGTGGAAACAGGATGCACCTGAGCTCAATTTTGAGTGTTATGGCAAAGGCTGCGAATACTTAGGTACATGTGATTTTTTTCATTTTTTCTTTTTAATAAATGTGCAAAGATTTCAAACAAACTTCTTTCACGTTGTCATTATGAGGTATTGTTTATAGAATTTTGGAGGAAAATAAATCCATTTTAGAATAAGGCTGTAACATAAAGAAATGTGGAAAAAGTGAAGCGCTGTGAATACTTTCCAGATGCACTGTATAACATGCAGCAATGTCCTTTCCCCAGGTAAACCTACCCCAGGTTACCTGTATGGGTGTAGCATCTTGGGAAGAGTCCAATCTGGAGATAGCGTGAGTAAAGGAGTTCAAGCCCTTGGGAGTGTTCTAATGGATCGGCATTTCAACAAGCTTCCTAAGACATATTTTTATGTTTCCATGCATGTATCCAGAGGTTTCTCCACTTGTTCTAGGTTCCAATGCTTGTTCTTAAACCCCCCCACCCAGGATCTGAGCCTCTTCCCGTTATATTTCACAGGAGGGAGGCTGGACCATAGAAGAAAACCCATGAATGCATAAAGAAAGGCGGCACAAACATTAACTCCTTTACTCCCAACCTGGGCAGTCGAGTGCTAACTATACATAAAGTAGGCAACCTGCCTACATGTTTTTCACACAAATAGTGAACACAATATACTGGGTTATGGCTATAGCGACACACACACATTGAACTGGATGGACCTGTGTCTTTATTCAACTTTACCCACTGTTTTTTATGATGGTTGTATAACTATGCCAACCAGTCCACCCTACATGGAAACATCAAAGGTCATAGGTCATCATAGGTCATTTAGGAATTGAGGCATTGCATGTAATGAAGGATGCAGCATACGTTTGCTCTGAAAGTCTAAGTTTCAATTCTTATGTGAAGGCAGACTTGCTTTAGAGTCTTTTGTTTGTTGACACAGATGCATTAACGTAGAAGAACATTTGGAGGCTTGTTTTCTTCTTGCGCTTGATAAATCTAGTTTTATATATTGATTGTATTGATTCTCTTTTGTGTGTGTATTTTTTTTACTTTTGGCGCTGAGAGAAGTTTCCATTAGTATACTTTGTGTGATTAATGTACAGTTCTTACTATGCCTACTGCTAGCCTACTGTGAAACAGTTCTAAGGGTAAAACCTTTCATCAGTGGCCTTTAACTACCTGTCAGAAAGTAATGCTGAGTGCATGACTTCTTTGAGCATGAATGGATACTTCAAATAATTCAGTCTTCTGGTAAATTTCACTGCAGGTGATCTGCCGGATAAAGAAGTATTACAGACTAGTAATATATATTTTAAAAAGTTTCCTTTTATTCACTAAACATTCAAAAAAGTTTAGACCCACAATGGGAAAAAAATATGTGCAGTACTAAGGTAGAATGTTCAGGTTTTAGAGAGCAATGATTTTAGGTTAAAGCTAAGGTAATTTAAGGTGCATTAAGGTAAAAAATATTTAGTGGAAGTATCGCCCCCTCATCCCCCTTTATAATTACCTGATTCCTATCTTGCTCCAGTGCTGTACCTGTCTGCAGTGGTGCTGGTCTCTCTCACTCTAGTTACAGGGCAGAAAGGCAGTAGCGGGAGCCATTGACTCCTGTTTCTTTCAATCAAATGCAGTGAGCAGAGTGAGGAGACGGGGCTGAGCCAGCCTGTGTATGTCTATAGATACACAACCCAGCTCAGGAGCGAGCAGCAGCTTCCTATGGTGGCGCACTGAGAAGAGGAGGATCCTGGATCACCAGTGGGGCAGAAGAGAAAGTTTCAAGGTCAATCTGTGCAATACCATTGCACAGAGCAGATAAGCATAACATGGTATTTAAAAGAAAAAAGTTAGCCTTTACTAAGGCTTTAAGGATTCTGTAGTCAGATAATTTCTTATTGGTTGGAATTGGCTACTGTCATTTATGCATCAGATTTGCTATGCCCTACTGGAAAAGTCTGTAGATCTTGGTGATATTTGCAATGGAAGGACAGGTTTGTGAATAGGACTAAATCTGAAAATTGTGTTGAATATTTACCATAATTTTGCTTGTGCCTATCCATAGCACCATACTAGTAATAGAGGTCTGCCTCTATCTCCACCTACAGGACCAGCTTAAATGCATAAAAGTGTTAGATAATGACCTCATAGCATTCTACATAATTGTGCAAGTGACGTAGATATGGGCGGACAGGCAGCTTCAATGCATTTCGTGATCGTGTTGATCACGAAATGCATTGAGGCTGCACGCCCGCCCGTATCTACGTCACTTCCGGTTTTTGTGGTTCTGACCTCAGGTGCTCTGGAACGCACGCCGAGAGACAGGGTTTTTTTGTACCTGGCAGGCTGTACATGTCATTGGTAACTTATAGCACCTTGAAATGTAAGTGCACATTCGTTATCTATGATATCTATTGTGCTTCTCCTGAGCTTCTTTGGTATTAAATTGAGGAGATATATCTTGAGCTGAGATCCATCCTCTTCAGATACACAGGCATAGCCAAGGAATCTGATTGTTACATGGCTTGTTTTATTTAGATACCTGCATTTCTCACACACGAGTGATGGTGGAGCACAGAAAACAATTGTTAGTCGCTGCACAAAATCCTTCCACTATGGTGACTGGATTCTTTCTGAGGACATTTTCTTTTTTCTCACAATTTACTGTACTCTTATTGTGGAAAACTATTTTGGACTGAACATACAGTTTATTAAGGATTTATATTGATTTATTCATCTGAGTTTGCGCCATACTTTTACTTTATTCTGATAATCATATATATTGTATCCACATAAAAAGATTAAAAAATCATTCATGATTTTAAAAAAAAATAATGTATAAGGTCCAAAGTATATAGTAATAAAGGTAATAAAGCTACATCCAAAAAGCTCAACGTGTTTCATGGAACTCCATTAACTTCCACAGGAGCATATGCAAGATGCGTATCTGCAGAGAATAAATAAACAACAATATAGTCTCATAATAAGACCTAATCCTCAACAAAGGGGAGGGGGGCACCAAATCAATCGGATACCCCCCTAAATTACTTACAGATCAGCTCTAAATTAAACATTGTGGTACTAAAGGCTGAAGGCTTCTGGGGATGTCTATCCTGGAAGATGTGGCTGTATGACCTGTGGGGACCAAAAGGTACAAATAGACGAACTTCTAGAGGAATACAAATCCACATATCATGGTCAATAGTTATGCCAACAAGGTTTCTGTGGAAAATATTTTGATGTGCATAAATGTATACATAAGTATATGCAAATGTATATAAGTGTATAGCATATAACCTATGACTGCTAATAGGATCAAGGAAGCAAAAAACAGTAAAACCCAAAAGAAAAAGGAAAATAAACTAGTAATGGAACCACAGTAAGATTTCCCCACAGGGGGCTCATAAAATCAAGAGAAAAGATCAGAAACAGAAGAAACCAGTATAAAGAGAGAGACATGCCAGAGCACATAAATCATAGTCCCGAATATTAGAGTCATCGTCCAACATGTGATCCACAGTGTTCCAAGAGGAAAAAAAAAGTTCCAGTCCAGCTGAGAGTATTACTTATACCAAAGGTCTAACCATGGATCTCTCGAAATATCACACATACATTGCTAATGAGGGGAGGTGCCATCACCTGAGCGGCGAACGTTGCCCGGCAAATGGTGCCAAAACAACACCACCTCATGTAACAGACACGGATGTCAAACAACGCACCGGCGCCATAACATCGCCATAACATCCCGTGGGTTGACATGATATGTCCAGCGCGGGGCGCCGATGTCCATCGGACAAAAACCTGCTTAACCCACCTGCATCCAGGAGAAGCGAAGGGGGAAGGAAAAGCTCCTGGTGTGCATCACAACTCCCAGGTAAAGAAGAACCCCAGCCAGCTCTACAAGTCCAGAAATGGCCACATTAAAACAGAACAATTGCTAAACCATCAGTGCATAACAATGCTGGATATATATTAATAATTTGGAACATTTAGCCAACACAACATCCATAGTGTCACGGACCACTAAGAAATTGTGACTTTCACCTATAAAATATTATAATTATAATAGATTGTAAAAAAGAGATGTTAGTTTAAAAACTTTAAAAAATTGACCTTTAAGTTTCCCTTCAATCAGGTTTGTGAACAGACACACAGGGGTTGATTTACTAAAACTGCAAAATGTGGTGCAGCTGTGCATGGTGGCCCATCAGCTTCTAAATTCAGTTTGTTCAAAAACCTGGAAGCTGATTGGTTACTATGCAGAGCTACACCAGATGTTGCACTCTCCAGTTTTAGTAAATCAACCCCAATGTATCAAAGGGTTAAAATGCCTCAATACAGCTTTGCTTAGGCCAGGGTTCACACATATGCGGTGCAAATTTCAGGTCCGTTTTCACTGCAAATTTCCAAAGGATCTGTTCAGCTGTTCAGCAGTTCAGCTGCAATTTCAGATACGGTTCAGATGCAAATTTTAGGACCAGTGCATCTTTAACAATAAAATGTACCCAAATAAAATGTATGTCCTTTTTTTCCCACAAATAGAGCTTTCTTTTAGTGGTATGTGATCACCTCTGCAGTTTTTATTTTTTGCACTATAAACAAAAAAAGATCAACAATTTAAAAAAAAAAAAAAAACACAATATTTTTAAATTTCTGCTATAAAACACATCCAATGAAAAAAATGGAAAAAATCAAATTTCTGTATCAATTTAGACCAATATGTATTCCCATTAAGTGTATATTGATTAGTTTGTGCAAAAGTTATAGCGTCTACAAACAATAGGAAATTTTTATTCATTTTTTTTTTTTTTTACTAGTAATGGCGGCGATCAGCGACTTATAGCAGGACTGCGATATTGCATCGGACAAATCAGACACTAACTGACACTTTTGATACTACAAGAAAAACAGAAATGGAAGGCACGCACACCTAGTGCATTACCAAAGATAATTTAATAATAAGAAATTTTGGGTACAAAAGTGGGTACTCAAAAAATGCACCTAACAAAAGGCCATAAAACAGTGCATGGACATGCACAGAACACGGGGTACAGCTAACGCGCTAGCGCACCCCCTTCCTTAGAGCTAGGCTAGTCTCGTACACCATGGGCAAGCACTTTTATAGGGAATGGTGGAATTGAAAATTGTGTCTGAAAAAGAGCCACGGGATAGAAAAAACGGAACGGGATAGAAAAAAAAATTCTATCTATCGATCGATCGATCGATAGATAGATAGATATAGTAAGATAGTATCTCACAAAAGTGAGTACACACCTCACATTTTTGTAACTATTTTATTTTAACTTTTCATGTGACAACACTGAAGAAATTACACTTTACTACAATGTAAAGTAGTGAGTGTACAGCTTGTATAACAGTGTAAATCAAACAGAAGGTGGAGGATCGCAAGGTCTCTAACATCCTCCAGCTCTGTGATGCCGTCATGAAGGAGTGGAAGAGGGCTCCAGTGGCAACCTGTGAAGCTCTGGTGAACTCCATGCCCAAAAGGATTAAGGCAGTGCTGTAAAATAATGGTGGCCACACAAAATGTTGACAATTTGAGCCCAATTTGGACATTTTCACTTAGGGGTGTACTCATTTTTGTTGCCAGCTGTTTAGACATTAATGACTGTGTTGAGTTATTTTGAGGGGACAGCAAATTTACACTGTTATACAAGCTGTACACTCACTACTTTACATTGTAGCAAAGTGTAATTTCTTCAGTCATTTCTTCACTAAGAAATAGTAAATTAATAAAAATACAAAATAAAATAAAAATAAATACATTTAAAATAAATAAATAAAATGAATAAAAATAAAATGTTTTATTGCGATGAATTTTGCACAACGATAATAATGATTCCCCAATGTGTAACAATTAATGAAAAGCGCTGAGCCAAACAAAATTTTGTTGCTATAGTAATAGGTAATCAATAGCAGCTAGTCATTAAGAACAATGGTAGATTCAAGTAAAAAGTTGAATTATAATATATAAATATGAATATGAAAATAAAGAAAAAATTAAATAAAGATAAAAATGTACACAAATACTTGGATGAAAAAGAAGAAATAAGAAACCAAAGAAACAGGACATTTTGGTATAATGAGCTCCTGGAAGCACACCCACATGAAGGCAAAAACAGAATAAAAACAGAAGGGGGAAGAGAACCGGGGGGTCACATAAGATTCTGAACATCCAACCCCACATTCAGGCCTCTAGGTGATAAGGCTCCTAAGCGATGTATCCAAAAGGTTTTCCTTCTACAAAGTCTCCGAAAGCGCTTGCCAGTATCGGCATCCTCACCCATAACTTCCAAGCCAAGTAGCCTAAGACCAGATGGATTATGATCATGTTGATTCAAAAAATGTAATGGTAGTGAATGGTTGTCAACACTTTTGAGTATATTCCTTTTATGCTCCCCAAACCGTGTGCGTAAAGCCCGGATGGTGCGGCCCACGTAAAGAGGGGCATATCAGACAATATACTACAAATTGTGAACCACAATTGATGAATTGCTGAATGGCATGGATTTGGCCATTACTACCTGTAACCTGCTTCTTCCCATGCCACATGTATTGGCATGCTCCACAGTTGGGGACATCGCACTTAAAGCTACCCTTTTGGTCAAATAAACTGCTCCAACATTGGTTGGCCACAGTTTTGGGTTTATGGACTCTGCTTGGAGCAATATGTCCCCTTAAGGTCTTGGGTCTACGGAAAATTACATTAGGCAATTCTGGAATAACAATGGTCAAACAAGGATCTTGGTGAAGAATACCCCAATATTTTCTATGATCCGCTTAATAGGGAAGGTCTTGTTTGTGTACCGAGTGTTAAAAGTCACAGTGGGGGAGGTGTTTTTACTATGGGAAGGCATTAATACATATTCCTGCTTTGCAGGAACACAGGATCAGTACCTTCCCTACTGACAGAATAGGAATCTGCCTTGTTTACATAGGCAGATTGCCATTCTGCCTGTATAATGTACAATCTGCGGGTGCCAGCCGACATTGAGTCCACGGTACCCGCCACTGGAGGAGCGAGTCACCGGCAGCACATGTGCACAGCCCAGGACCCAGAAGTGTCAGATCACATACTAGGTACGTGATCTGGCACAGAGCAGCTGCACTGCTGCAGTATATCTGCAGTTGGCAGTCGGGAAGTGGTCAAGGAGCTGTTCCCCATTGACAACTGTCAATAAAATTTGATAAAAAAAACACGTGTAGGTCCCCCCCATACCAGGCCCTTCAGGTCTGGTATGGATTTTTAAACCCCCAGACCTTGCCCTCCCCATGTGAATGAGTATGGGGTACATATCCATACATATGGCGGTAGCTGTGTTTATCGTAATTGACGCTGGATTTACAATGGGGACATTGTTTTTGTGTTTTTTTAATAAAGAAATTGTTAAAAACTGTTTGTTTTTATTTCTTTTTGACACTTTTTTTGGTAACTGAGTAGGAGTACAATGTACCCCATACTCATTTACATGTGGGGGGGGGTAAGCCCTGATAAGGCCCCCGTCCACAGACCCCCCACAACCACTGGCCCAGATTAGGGGGGAGAGAGGCCCTTGTCCCCATTAACATGGAGACAAGGTGCTTTCCCATAGAAGGCAATGAGCCTGGAATTCGCATCTGAACAACACTACAGTACTCAGAAAATGCACAGGACTCTTTTCAAATTCACACTGCCGCTGCTCTCTGGATTTGTGAAACGGCTCCAAAGAAAGCTGTTTTGGTTCGCAAATCATGCAAATACAATGCGGTTCAAAATGCATCCAATTTGCATTTATGTGAACGGAGCCTTAGGGTGATCAAAGTAAAACCCACAACCTAAGAAAAGACAACTGAGTGACAAACAACAATAAGAGTGGACAGCATAGCTTTGCACATGTGCATGCTGATTGCCAGCTCTGTACTAATTATGAATTAAAATGCTTTACTCTGGTCTCATATAAAAAAAATAAAAAAATAAAAAAACACAGGAGATAAACATTTAACTTTAATTAGGTAGACTCAAGTAGGTACAAAATGTACAATAGGATTTATTGCAAGGATAGGATCAGTACATAGAAATGGTTCTTAGTAAGGTGCACAAAGTAATTAAAAGGTATTGAAGACATTTTTACACTTCCTGTACATAATTGAAAGAATATGAAAAATGTGTTTCATGTATATTTAGCATTTTATTAGAGATCTGAAAATAATTGGGCTTCACTGCTATTGAAATGATCTTACAGGGCAGTGTGATCTATAAAGAAGACTCCTGTTACACTTCCTTTTTATATCAAATACTATTGACAACTAATTAGAAAGACTTGAGGTTTCAAATACCTGCTTTTTAAAAACCAGTACAATTCAATGATCTGAATCTGCAGATGCTGAAAAGAACTTCGTACAAGCTGTCAACAGAACGTTTGAATTTGCAGCGCTAGTTTTCCTGCTAACTTCACACTCCTAATGATAGCTGGATTAAACCTTTAGAATAAGTTCTTGTTCAACCACATATGTAACTATATATGTAAAGCCTGGTACACACCACTAGTGTTTTTCAATCTTATCTTCCCAGCTGTTCTATTATGTTCTGACAGGGGGACGGTGCCCCCGGCCAGCCATTGGCTCAGAGCGCTGATTGGGAGCTGATCGGCTGCTGGTTTTCCAGCATGCTTGTCTGACAGAAGCTGGCCAAATGACCAGCTTCTGTTGGACCGGTTTTTATTGAACCAGCTGTTGTTGTCTGAAATTCGGCCCGTGTGTACTAGGCTTAAGTTTACTGGTTATTTTTCTGGTGTTTGAAAAATTTAGAAGGCATGGGGTGTCTCTGACCATTAGAACTTTGAGAATCCTATGTGGATGGCGCCAATATTGTTGCTATCACGGGACAAAGTTTTTCCTGCTAGCTTTTGGAAGTTGTTTTAATAGATTCAAAACCACAGAAGGCCTACACACTAACTTGATGAAAAGGATGAGGCCCCAAAATGGAACCAGTATGTGGTCAGCAGGGGCACCCATTAAATAAAAAGATGCTTCCAAGTGGATTCTTCAAGAAGGTTGGTATTAATTGACCATAAATGATCATCTTGGATGTTGTTTTAACCTGTTTTTATGATCAATACCAACCTTCCTGAAGAATCTACTTGGAAGCATTTATTTATTTAATGGACACCTCTGCTGACCACACACTGGATCCATTTTGGGGCCTTATTCCTTCTACCATTGTTCATTCAATCTAATTACTAACCTGCACAGTGCAAGAATTTCCAGAAAACCCAAACAAGCATTAAGTGCACCCACACTCTTCATGGAGACAGTAATATCCTCCACATGTGCTAAAATAGGTTGCGTGACCCTGAGACAAGTATCCAGCAACCTTATGATTGTGAGTATATGCTTACTACACTTTTTTGCTCTACTTTTTACATACGTACAACTAAATACTACTCTAAAGCCTCATACACATGATCGGATTGTTGGCCACCAAAATCGTGGACTTTTGTCCGAAGGGCGTTGGGCCAAACTTATCTTGCATACAAATGACAAGGAATTGTTGACCAACAAACACGAACGTACTCACGTACTACGTGGTTTTTTCAGCTCATTAGCGCCACACTTTGGGCTCCTTCTGCTAATTTCGTGTTAGTAGAAGTTTGGTGAGTGTTGATTTGCGCTTTTGATTTCGCACTTTTTTCTCAGTTCGTGCTTTTCAGATAGTTTCTGAATGGCCGTTCGTCAACCAGACATGTTGCAGAATCAGAGGAGATAACGTGTTTGGACTCAGGGTAGAAGCTGAGTCACACGCTCTGAGGTGAGCACATTAGCTTAGGGGGTCACGAAGGAGCACAGGAGCATGTTTTGCAGCACTCAGGATATCTTCGGCATGATGTTGGATTGTTGTCACAGCTGAACACCACCTGCACGCATTGTTTTATTATCACTGCTGGACATTATTTGCACACACTATTGAAAATGCCATAGAGAACTTTTTTTTTTTTTTTTCTTTTCTCATTTAAGAAAAGTAGGTTACTGTGTATTGAGCACTAAGCACACTTTTTATGTTGATTAAGACACTATGTATGGTGTAAAAAGCACTAATAAGCACTAATTTATGGTGTAACAAGCACTTGTTTTTTCACACCTTGTTTATTCTACATTCTTATTATTTGTATTTAATATTATCGCACTAGTAAGCACAAAGTTGGTTATTATTAATTTTGTTTTTGGGGTCACCCAAGCGCAGCGCATAACTTGTAAATTTATCCTATGCACGTTATATGAAGCGTGATTAGCGCATGCAGCTGGAGGTAGCACAAGCAAGGCATAAGATCATTGTGGCTCACAGAATTTTTCCAATTTGACAGTTTGGGAGTAGGCAGTTACACTTAAAAAAATACAATGTAAAATTGACAAGGGACACCAACATAGTTGTATCTTTAATCTGAAAAACTACGATAACGGTGTTGCGGTAACTTGCCCCCCCCAAAAAAATAATAATAATAATATTATCCTTGATATCACTAGAAAAAAAAAGCCCTTGAAAATGTGTTTGCAATAACTCCATCAGTATCACCAGCAAAGCAGCTTCATTATTAAGAGAATGTCCGCTGTATTTGGAGATTTCATAATTTGCCACGTTACGAATGTTAATTCTCCATTACAAACACTAGTTTATAAGACCGACCGCTTCTGGCTCGTCCTTGCTTCCAAGCATGCGTGTTTGTACTTTGGACTTTTGTTTGACGGACTTGTGTACACATGGTCGGAAAATCAGAGAAAACACATTTGTCCGTGGAAAATTTTAAAACCTGACATCCAACGTTTGTTGGAGGAAAATCCGACAACAATTGTCCGATGGAGCATACACACAGTTGGATTTTTCACCAACAGCCTGTCATCACACAATTCCCGGCAGAAAATCCGATTGTGTGTACGAGGCTTTAGAAGGGTCTTTCTCATGGCTTTTTATCCCTCTTTCTCCTTGTCTCCGCTCATTTAGGTCTAATGTACATAGGACGCTGAGGCAACCCCTTCTGAATGATTTTTTTGACAGCTTGAAACCGGTGTTTAAAAACGCCTGTTTAGCCGCGTTTGCATGCCGCGTTTAGTTGCGTTTAACGGTGTTTTGCCACGTTCACGTCTAGGAGCGTTTATTTAAAATAACATGAGACCCTTCCAAAGCACAAAAAACAGTATTATTTAACTATTTCAGCCATTCTGTGAGACCAGAGTGAGTAGCAGCAGCTGAGCGAGCAGCAGTGTACTTTTATCTACCTCAATTTCAGTGCTTTTACTATGGATTCCATAATCAGCATATGTGAGGAAATACTCCTGATGTTGCTGTTGATGAGGCTGGAAAGACGTTGAAAATTGCATGCGAGGACCAGAGTTCATCGTTACTGGACTCATCCATTGATTGCGCAGTACATGTCTGTAGGATATTTTTCCAACATGTATGTACAGGTGCGTAGTTTCCCTAATATTTTTTTTTTAAATTTTACTTGCATGTCCATTGCAAACAATTACAAATTTTTAAAATATATTTTTAGCTGTTTTTCATCATTTGCTATAATTTTTAAGTTGTGTAATGTAAATAAAAATAGGGCACGTTTAAAAATGCTTCTAAATGAAAACGCGGCTAAACGCTGGTACTGCGTTTAGCTCCTTTTAGATGCGCTTGGCGTCTGAAACCTCGGAAACTTCGGTGTTTGAACTAATTTTTTTGCCTTCAAAGAAAAGCCTCTAAACGCAACTGCCTAAAAACAACATTGAACAAACCTGTGTACATGTACACATTGGATGAGTTCAGGGGCAGCTGAAAAAAACTGCCTCTGAACGTTCGTTTACTAGCAGCAGTGTACACGAGGCCTTAGAGCACCACTGACTCATCTACACACTAATTTGTACATAAAATATTTATGAATTGCAATGGTATTACCTGATATCAGTAATAGTTTTGATGACTTAAAACTTCTAAAATACATAGAAGTATTTATTCTGGAATATTTTTTCTGCATACATATCCAGGATTATCACTTATCGATTATCAGTAATTTTTGATTTTCTAACATTAAAGCTAAGTGGACAGAACAACAACACCGTATAGCCATTATCTGTCTGGAAGCTGTGTGTAGGAATTGCATCTAATTTTTTTTTAATGGATGTCAGTGGGAATAATAAGTAGTTAGAAGGCAAGCATAAGTGAGACATAAATAATGTCTTTCTGCTAGATTGGCAGAAGTAAATTCTGGACAAAAAATTATCCTATGAATGTCAAACTTGTGCAGGGTATGTGCTATTGGGCCATTAACCTCAGAGTAAATCATGACTGCGGCCTACATGTGTGTTTTTTCTGTGTGTTTACATATTCTGTACAAAATATTTCTCCATACTTTATTATCCATTAAATGGTTACACAAAGATTGAAATGTATGAATAGACACTTTTTTTTAGGTTTTGGATAGCATAAGGAAAGGTTAGAACTTCTGTCATGTTTTTATTGCTGTCGTCGTCCCTGCTGGTAGATTCACCCATGGGCGTCCACAGAATTTTTTTCAGAGGGGGCATCATTTTAGGGTCACCCATGCACCACCCCTTTTCGACAATGTCATTATCACATTGTCATGGTCAGAGACAGCAGGCATAGTACAGTCCCTAGGATAAGTAATGGATAATGGCCGACGGGCCCTCTTACTAGACCCAGCAAAACTACAGCAGTGATCCCTCCGGCTGGACAATCACTCATTCTGGGGGTGATTCTGGTCAGTAGTGTAGCATGTCTACACCCTGGTAGCGGCTCAGTCTGTCTCTCTCTCTGGTGGCGCTGGGTAGCATGGCTCTCTTTGGTGGAGCTGGGCAGTGTGGCTCTCTCTCTGGCACTGGGTAGCGTGGCTCTCTGGTGCTGGGTAGCGTGGCTCTCTCTCTGGCGCTCGGTAGCGTGGCTCTCTCTGGTGGTGCAGGGTAGTGTGGCTCTCTCTCTGGGACATTGGGCAGCATGGCTCTCTCTCTCTGGCTTCCACCCAGCAAACGCCTCTTTCTTTGTCCTGTAGCACTCACTCCCTCAGCTTTTTTCCAGGCTGCAGTCTCTCAATCTCCCTCTTGATAGAGCTGTAGCCTCCTTCCTCTGGAAAATGGGGCCGCCAATCTTCTGGACTACATGTCCCATGATGCTCTCCTCTCCTAGTCTCCTTTGAATGGCCCTCAGTTATGGCAAATGGGGAAGGAACGGAGTGGGCAGGAAGCTGGGTGGTGAACCTGGTGAGAGCCGCCGGGCGAGCGGGGGAAACCAATGACAGCCCACAGCTCGCCTTTCTCCTGACACAGTGCCGCCGAGTTCTCTGCTGGACTGAGCAGGGAAAAGAGCCCGCAGTCAAACTACACTGATGGGGGGGCTTGATAGCACCTTGATGGTGTCACCCCTCTGGCTGCCCGCACCCCCCACAGTGACGCCACTGTGCTGAATGTGCCAATCTGATCCCTGGTTCCAGGGGGGGCACTTGACCCCCCCTTGCCCCTACCTGCGGACGCCCATGGATTCACCCTCTGTATTTGTCCTGGAGACCATTGATACTGAGACAGAAAGTGATGGCAAAATCCAACATTTTACAGAAATGAGGGTAAATATTCCAATGGGAACATCTGTTCTAGTGGCAGCTCTTTAAGTGGGAAATTCTCCTAACTTTCTTGGGATTTTCTGCAACTTCACCATGATGACAAGTGAAGGGTAACCATCCCAAAAGTGATACAGACAGCAAAACAGGGGGTTTAACCATTTTTTATGCAACAAAAAAAAAAGAGTTTTTGCTGTACATACACTTCATATTCTACTTGTTTTATTAACCACTGTACATCAGTGGTGGTCCATCCATATGGGGGCGCAGGGGCTTCGCCCCCTAATCTATGCGCCCGACCCCTAATCTAAATGCAGGGTGCTAGATGCATGGATTTCAACACGTCTTTTTTTTTAAGCAAGTGATTAGAGCCTGAGGCTCTAATTGGCTTCAAAAAAGGGTGGGCTCGGGGCACAGAGTACTGTGCCCCAAGCCCACCCACTTGTGTGACAATAGTGAATTTATATTCACTATTGTTTTCCTGCTTCTCCTCCCGGGCCAATCAGGAAGCTGGTCCTGAGATCCGATTGGCCAAGGAGTCTAAGGACCCAGTTCCTGTTCGCCCGAGAGGAGAAGCAATAGCCCCGAAGTGAGGAGCGAGATCCCTGTCATCTGCCTCCTAAGGTAAGGAGGCCTCTGTCTGTCCGTCTCCCACAGGGGTGTTGATTGCCACCTTCATGTCCGTCTCCCAAAGGGGGGAGGTGGTTGGGGGATCACCGTATTCCCATCCATCTCCCGGGGGGGGTGCAATGGTTGGTACCGCCCCTCAAAAATATTGAGCACTGCCACTGCTGTAACCCCTTATGGATTTACATTTCTGATATGGACCTGCTTAGTCAGCGATAACTTTGTCATTAAATATGGCAACCAAGTAATATATTGTTATTTGTATATTCTTTCTAGGATAAACTATGCCTTCTTTTCACAATATTGCCTTGCATGTCTTAGTTTTTTGACTATGAATCACCTAAAAACTAACAAAACTAAAAAACAAAAACACTTTTTCTACTTTGATTAGTTCTTCTAGTGTTATTATAGATAAAAGTATTGTCACAGTCTAGCCTGCAGATTTCTGTTTGTGAAACTCTTCCCGCCTTGCTGCATGGTTCTGGTAGATCCGTGCCTTCATTTCACATGTGGTGTTTGGCTTCTCTGTTCACCTTTGATTGTCACCTGCTCCACTGTGGGTTTATATACTTTTCCCTTCTATTACTTCCTGGGTCACCTCCCTGTTTGCTTCCCTATATTTACATGTGCTCATTGCAGTGCTCCTTGCTTGAGCGACTTCACAGTTCTCTGAGCTCCCGGTCACTTGTGAATCCTGTACCTGACTACCCGTGTACTTGTTTACTTCTATGCTTTTTCGCTACTGACCCTGACCTCAGCTTGTCTTCTGGATTTCCTGTCATCTCCTGCCGTTGAACTCTGCACATGCATTTGGTCTCTACATCCTCAGCTGGGCATACCTGGGGATCGCTACCTGGTTTCAGCTTGCTGCAAGTCCATCCCCACCATCAGGGGCTCTGGGGAAGAAGCAGACTGGGGCTTAGGCTCCACGCACTGGGGAACCCCCGAGTTGGCAATCTACAAGGGCTCTCTATCACAGACTCTTGACAAGTATATTTTTTATTCTTTTATTTGTCCTGTTTAAAGCGGTAGTAAACTCTTTTCTGCAGCTTTTACTTACAGGTAAGTTTTTATAATCAAGCTTACCTGTAGGTAAAATGAATATCTCCTAAATGTGCACTACAAACCCAGAAGGAAGACTGGGTAAATATGAAAGATTGCTATAGCTGGCAGATTGAAGCTTGTCCCTTTGATCTGTACATGAAAGTGGAGGTAAACGTCCACTTTTGAACTTGTACCTACAGGTAAGCCTATAATAATGCTTACCTGGAGCCCACGAACCCGGAAGGAAGACTGGGTGAAGATGGCAGCACCAGGGATCCGTTACAGGTAAGGTGTTGTGCATACTAGTACATTATGAAATAACCCTGCAGAGGGGCCCACTTTATTTTTATTTTAGTGGCGGTTTACTACTGCTTTAAGGAAACAATGTTACTTTTACATTTATGGTTGTAACATGACATGTAGAAAATGTCAAAGGGCATGAATACTTTTTCAAGGCACTGTGTATTTCACATCTGAAAAGTATAAACACTGGGAAGCAGTGGTGGCTGGTGCTCAATATTTTTTTTTTTTTGGGGGAGGGTCGGCAAACCAATGCCACTGCCCCGCGGGAGATGGACAAGAAGGCAGAGATCACCCCCCTGAGCACGGGAGATAAATGGGAAGGCGGTGATTCCCCCCCTGTGGGAGATGGACAAAAAGGTGGAGATCACCCCTCTGAGCACAGGAGATGAAGGGGAAGGCGGTGATCAGAGGCCTGCTTACCTTAGGAGGCAGATGACAAGGATCCGGGGTAGGGTCGCTGTGCTTCGCTTCAGCTACTCCTCGCTCCGGGGCCTTAGGATCTAATCATGTGCTTCGAATAAAGACCCTATTGAAATCCATGCATCCAGTGCCCTGCATGTAGATTGGGCAGGGCACATATAAGATTAGGGGGGTGGCTCCCTGTATGGACAGGCCGCCACTGGTCAAAAGGTCTATTTTTACACAGCAACACCAGGCTATCATTTTGATAGCTCAGGAATAGATAACAGATGCAGAGAGAGGATTGGCAGTGGGCAGTGTTGCCAACCGTCAGTATTTTTACTGTAAAAGTCAGTAAAAGACAGGCACTTTTCTCCTGCCAGTAAATGCCAGCAACAGGAAAAGGTTGCCAGTAAAAAATATGGGGACCATTCGAGTGCCTGTGTTTAGGGGGCACTGGTGTGTCGTGTGATGTCATGGTGCAAGGGAACAGAGTGGCGCAGCCAAAGCTTTGTGTGTGGGTCTGCGGGATGGGAGCAAGGCAGGCCGGTAGTGGGACTGTTTGGACTGGAGTGGGTTGAAGGGACCATCCAGGATGGAAAGAGACTGCTACTGTGACTCAGGGAGGGGGGTGAGGTGTCAGTGATCTGTGCTGCTGCACACTGCTGTCAGTGTCACTGTGAGAGTTGATTTCAGGGGCGTGTGCGCCCATTCTAATTTCTTGCCCTTCTGAGTACTGTCCCTGAGCTACTTTACTTACTGTATCCAAAATAAAATAAATATGTTTTTTACCTTAATATCTACCATATATCACATTGCTAATCTCATTGTGTACTTGTTTGTAGCCTAAATACTAAAATGTGCACTTAAAACTGTAATTTTGTAAATTTTAGAAAGGCCAGTAAAAACTTGGCTGTACCAGTAAATTTTGGGTGTTGTGTCAGTAAATTTCAATCTGGTAGGTTGGCAACACTGGCAGTGGGGCAGATAGACAGGGCATATTACACATGCCTTGTATGCTTCAATTAAATTTTTTTACTATACATGCCCAATGTTCAACAAATGGTTAACAATTAGCACCTCAGCGGATATAACTAAAATCAAGATATAGGAGTGACACAATTTATATTGTGTACCAGAAGCCTGTGGCTTTCAGCTAATCCTTTTCAGGATACAGTGTGTGGCTGTCCACAGTGATAGCAGGAGCTGCTTCAGTTCAAAAAATCGTATTTGTCTAAGACAAAAAAAAGCTGCATTTGCAATTAGCCAAAGCAATGCAAACCAGGACCTTTAAATAAGAGTCTCTTAAAGCCCACTGAAGTAATTGCCGTCACTTCCCCCCACTTTGGGGAGGAATATACTGTATACAATCTGCAATGCTTGCGTTCATAAGTTGCTCTTCAATGCTCATGACAGAGCTGATTTTCAGGGATGCATCAGCAAATAAATTAATACAAAAAAAGTTTCTTTTATTTCATTATGCTATAATATATCTGTTTGATAAAAATACAAAGCAATAGAATTTGTTTTGGTAAACCCTTGCTTTAGGTATTTAACCCTTCATACTTCTGTTTGGGAGTATCTAGTGCTAATATTATGTGTATCTTTGCAGTTCTCATGTGACTTCCAGTATAATTAAATAATTCATTAACTATAAATATATATTGCAATAAAACAAAAATATATAGCAATAATAATTGTTATAGTGCCAAAATCTTCTGCAGCCCATGCTCTAGACCAGATTTCAAATTAAAATTTCAACAAACGCATGCAATTCAAACCCCCCCCCAAAAAAAAAAAAAAAAAGATGGTTGCAGGAGCTTAGAATTACAATGTGACAATAAGTAAAACCACATGATGGCAATAAATAATGCAGGAGCACAATTCCACACTAACCAATGGATTTATACAGAAGTCTGATCATTCCTCTGTGTAGCTCAAAGTGGGGTGATTGTAGGCATAAACTGCAAGGATTTTAGAGCTCAGTAATGCTACTGTTATCAGCTATGACTAGTTACTAACTGGAAAAACATTTTTCTGATGGAGTAAGCAACCTAAGATGCATGGAGTAATAATGCACAGTTAATCACTACCATATACTACTTGTGTATCTTACACCACAGAAATCCATTTGTTCCCTCAAATGCTACTCTTAGGGGCCTATGTATAAAAAAAATTCCACTGTGAATGTCTCATAAGTAGCGCTAAAGTTATGAAAAATATCTGTAATATTTGAAATATGTGAGAAATGTTCGTTTCTATTGCCTTTTACAGTGCAAAGTTAATATTTTCTAACATTTAATCTTAAGAGAAAAAAAGTCTTAAAAATATTTGACCAGAAGAGTTAAAGAACATTTTAATAACACAAAATAACCTAACTGTGCACTGCAGAAAAATTTAAATTTTGCAGCTGAGACACAGCTGTAGAAAAATTCTGTTTAGTACCTTTACAGTGCTGAAGCACCAGAATGGGACAGGGGAGGCTTCAGGAGCTGATAATGGAGGAAGACCAGTAGCAATAACAGGGGATGGTTATGGTGGCAGGCTAACAGTGGTGGCATGAGATGGTAATGGTAGCAGGCCAGTAGTGGTGGCAGGAGCTTTAATTCTGGAAGGCCAGCAGTGGTGGCAGGACCTTATAATGCCAGGCCAGCAGCAGTGGCAGGACTTTATAATAGTGGCAGGTCAACGGAGGTGACAGGAGCTAATAATGGTGGCAGGCCGGTGCTGCTAGTAGGAACTGGAAATTGTGGCAGATCAGCAGTGGCGGCAGGAGATGTTAACGGTGGCAAGCCAGCAATGTGGCAGGACCTGGTAATGGTGACAGGAGATGGTAATGGTGGCAGGCCAGTGGTAGCGGCAGGAGCTGGTTATGGTAGTAGGCCAACAGAGGTGACAAAAGCTGGTAATAGTGGCAGACCAGCAGTAGTGGCAGGAGATGCTAGTGGTAATGATGATGGGCCAGCTGTGGTGGCAGGGGATGGTAATTACAGGAGCTGGTTAATGGTGGGAGGCCAGTGTAAAGTAAAATAACATTTTTGGGCCAGATTACAAGCGAACATTTAGTCATTAGGTGAAAGGGTTTTTTAATCATTATTGATCCAGGTCTCATTTGTTTTTATGAAACTAAGCCATTTAACTAAGTTGGGGGACAGGCAGATTCATCACTATGTGACAAAACCACCTCACCGCCATTCTCCCCCCAACAGCACATTGACTGTAGGACAGACCAATGGCTTCATCATGTACTTTACAAGATCCAGCCAATGCATCAGCTGGAGACCCAAAAGCCCATGGGATTCTTGGTTCCAAGGGTGTCCATATCTGCTCTTGTTCCTAGGTAATCTGGAATCATATAGTTTATGCACTGCCTTTGATGGCCGCCAACAGCCACGTCTGTCTGATGTGTTCTGATGTATTCTGAGGTATTGCTGAGGCAGAGACTGCCACCACTGCTTCTCCTATAAACAATTGGAGTAATGGAGACAAATTCATCATACAAGAAGATCCTGCCACTCTCTGTGAAGGCGGCCCAGGGGTTCTTCTGCAGCACCACTTTCAAAAGATGCACTTTTTGCTCCATCTGATATGTATGGCAGCATGAGATTTGCTATTTTACCCCTGTATCAAGGATCCAAAAGCATTGCCAATGTTCCCTCTCCTTCTTGGCCTGAATGAATCATGGGGTCCTTGAGCAGGCATTACAGAATGAAAAAGCCCATTTTTCAAAAACTGCATGCTACAGGGGGTCCAGGGTCCTCAGTGTGATTGAGGGGAACCGTGTCTTCAACAATCTCCCAATGGTTTAGGATGTGTGAAACACATTCCTGAACGATTGTCTGATTTCCTCCTCCTCACCACCAGAACCCCAACTGTTCTCCTTGTACTCCTTTACCTAATGCTGTCTCTTCCTCACAAATATGAAAGTAGTAGATGAAGTGTGTGCTCCAGCAGTGTGTGCTCCAGCAGGAACATCAGAGGGGTCATGTCCCTGATCCCTCTCTCATCGTGGTTAATCATTCTGGTCACCACTTTGGATAGTGAAAAGCTAATATATGCATCCTGACTCAGGAGCCACTGATGCAGTGAAAAGAACCACAACTCCCTAGTGATTGTTCGTGTTCAGTAATAGCACACATTCTTATTGATGGCCCACTGCTGCTGGTGCAGAAGCTGCAGTATTGCCAATTTCAAGTTCCAGTCCATGAGTGCATCGCATATCAGGTAGTAGCCAGGCAGCTTGTGTAAACCCTCACTGGGTATTACCGCCTAAAGTGGCTGCACACTCTCCTGGCCTTCCAAAGGACATTCAAGAAGCCGCAATACCTAAGAAGGAATCATTGTACCTCTAGGTTCAAGATGTATGCCAGGCAAGGCATGTGTGTAAACTTTTCCTTCTGAAGGGCAGACAGCAGGTTGGTGCTGTTTTCACACATGACCTAGCCTGACACAAGATGGCATTGAGTCAGTCAACTCTTGGCCTGCCCTTAAGGAACTGCCAGAATGTCTGGCGCAGTGTAACTCCTGTCCCACAGGTCCACGTGCTGCAAAACAGACTGGTAGAATTTTAACTGGAGTGTCGCATAAGCGCTGGGATACCGGGGAAACTGATGGTTCTGAGGAGTCACCTGATTAAGCCATTTAGTAAGAGACAATAAAGGTGGCTAAGCTGTCACCTCCACCAAGGTGCAAGGCACAGGGTGGCATTACTTTCTCAAGTGGTGTGCCAAATTTGCATCCTTACCAGCTGCCAGCAAATGTACACAATGAATGAGTTGTGAAAGAAATGTAATGTATCTGATCATGCTTTCTAGATATGTCTGTGGTCATGTGTGATCCTGCCACTGACTGCAAGGTCCATTGACACCTAGATGTTACCATCCCCATTCATAGTGAGCAGGGATGGCCTTCTGGATAAAAATATTACAGCTAGGTATCTGTTACTGCGGTAAGGCGAAAGGTGATGAAAGGGCATTGACTTCACCACAGCAGAAGCTCTATTGCCAGCAGGTTTGCTGGGCATGGGTAGTGATTGGAGGACATTTTTTTCTTCCACTCCAGCAAATGGAAAAGAGATACATGCCTGGTTAAGGTTCATGCTGGAGACAACGGAGTGGGTTAGGAGACTTATAATGAAATATAAGGCTATGCATGGCCCTACTCCCCCATGCTGAGCCTTATTACAGTTCAATGTGTTGCAAATTAAGCCTCTCAAACACCTTGTCAGAATTCCATTCCTACCAATTGACACTGCTGATGCAGTGGATGCTGATGGAGAATTCTGTTGATTGGGAGGAGAGGCGCAAAGTGAAGAATGAGTAGTAGAATAAGTGCGGACACTTGCTGCTGACCGTAGCATTGATGTGCTGATTCCACTGAGCTTTGTGGTTGAACGATGTGTCTCCTCAGGTAATCAGATGACTGGTAGATTTACCACATTTTATGTGCTGCATGCAGAGGTTGCAAACCACTATGGTGCTGTTGTCAGTAGCTTCCGCCAAATAAAAGGTGTGGGGGGGGGCACTAATTACATATATTCTTATCCATTTTCAGGGGTTATCATGCTGAAACTTAAACAAACCAAGAGAGAAAAAAAACAAAAAACAAGGATTTTATAAATCACCCTCCACCATGATTGGGAATAGACTAGGGAATAACTGGGTGCTGTGTTCCACCCACATCCTAGTCCTCTGGTCTCCCTGCAGAGTGCTGTGTTTTGCCCTCATCCTAGTCCTCTGGTCTCCTTGCTAGGTGCTGTGCTCTGCCCACATCCTAATCCTCTGGTCTCCTTGCTGGGTGCTGTGTTCTGCCCGCATCCTAGTCCTCTGGTTTCCTTGCTGGGCAGAGCACAGCACTCTGCAGGGAGACCAGAGGATTAGGATGTGGGCAGAACACAGCACCCAGCTAAGAGACCAGAGGACTAGGATGTGGACAGAACACAGCACCCAGCAGGGAGACCACAGGACTAGGAAGTGGGCAGAACACAGCACCCAGCAGGGAGACCAGAGGATTAAGATGTGGCAGAACACAACACCCATCAGGGAGACCAGAGAATTAGGATGTGGGCCAGAACACAGCACCCAGCAGGGAGACCAGAGTATTAGGATGTGGGCAGAACACAGCACCCAGCAAGGACACCTGAGGACTAGAATGAAAGGACACCTGGGGGCACCTGATATAATAAGGGGGGGCTCTAGGGACCCAATCAAACAATAATAACAAACCACGGGATCCGCACTCAGATATGTAACAATATTTATATATATATATATATATATATATATATATATATATACACATATATATATATATACACATATATATATATATACACACACACACACACACACACACACACACACACATATATACATACATACATACATACACACACACACACACACTCACACACGTATATTATATACATGCGTATGCCTGCCCAAGCAAATTACTTTCTTTACTTCGCTGCTATGGGCTCTAGCCCAGATCTTTTGTAGACCTAGCAAAGCCCCTGATTACAGCAATTAAAAAGTCTATATGTGATACAATAAAATCATTGTAAATACACATTCTGATTAAGCACATCCTAGTCCGAACATTGGTCTACGCATTTTGTGTATATACTGCTTCTTCAGGACTGCTTATATGTTAGGACATTAGTATGAATGAAAAAAGTTCCATGTATTAAAAAAGTAAAAGGTATATATGTTTATATCCATACATTAATCAATATAATAGTTATAGGATGAAAATAACAACAATAGCTATAATAAAAGATGCTACATACAGTAGCAACTGACGTTGTTGCTGACACACACAAGGTAGTGCTAAAGAGAAATGTTGGGTATGTGCACTGTGAACACAGAGGGAGTACACAGTAATATATAGGTCACACAATGCAATTCCCATTAATGTATCACTCACAATACAGAACAGAGAACACATGAGGGTACACACTATGTAGCCCACCACACTGGAAGTCACTGTAATGAAGCACAATACCACATTTTTAAAGTACTGCATATAGAACTGCTTAGCACTGTATAATAGCAAATATTTCTTCCTGCAAACACTATCAATATCAATCCAGTGCTGTGCCCAAGAGTAGCGTCTCTCTCTCCTCTCCCTCTCTTCTCACAGGGCAGTTTGATAGCAGGGGGGGCCATTGGCTCCTGTCAATCAAATCATGTGATGATGGAGTGGGAGTCGGGGCCAAGCTATGCTGTCTGTGCCTATGGACACAGCCAGCACATCTCAGGATTGAGCCCGCAGGTGTGCCACAATAGGAAGCAGCTTCGTACGGTGGCAGATGGAGAAGAGGTGGAGCCAGTTACATCAGCATGGGAACCCAGAAGGGCAGGGATTGGGGCTGCTCTGCGTGCTATCCCCATCTACTCAGGTCTCTGCAACAAGCACTGACAAAAGGCTGCTAAGAACCCTGACTTTTATAGGGTGGGGCTGGCACATAATAAAACATTCATTATTGGCCCTTTCAAGCCACCTGATCACAGTTCAGAGGCCAGGAAGTGCATTATTGACAATTGGTTGCTATAGCCGTGAAAGGCAATATTAGTTCACTGTTTTCCCAAACTGCAAATAAGTTTGGGTCAAACTCATGTTTGACATTATTCCAAAGCTCATCCCTGGTATACAGATGCAGGGGACAGGTTTTGGATATTATTGCTAACAGATGTTACTTTTTATGTAGGTTTGCCTGATAATCCTAATTTACTTTTCATTTCATCTGGTTACATGCTGTTAATAATAAAAGCAACACTTCTCAAATGAAACAAAACACTTCAAAGCACATGAAAAGATTGAAGTTACATTTTGGCTTCATAGGGACTTTTAGGAAAAAAGTCTCTTGGGAAAATTTTTTACTAAAAGAATATAAAAGAATAAATTACATTTACGCATGCAAATTCTGTCTAATAACCCCCTTTATGTTTCCCTTTTAGGATGAGAAAAATCAAGTTTTAACAACAAATATATGGCTACAAATGGTAAGTGTGTTTGCATACTTCATATGCCTTATGTGTGAGCTACTTCATATGCCTTATGTGTGAGCTTTCCTAATAGCTTTAGCAACTAGAGAATTCAGATTATTCTTTGGGTTACAGCTACTGCAAATATATAAAGATCAACTGCACCAAAAACTGATATTGCAGTTTTGCATGACTTACTGCAAGGTAAATCACATGCTAGCTTTATATAAATCTTTTGAGCCTCAGGTTTCTCAGTCATTACAAGATCAAGCGATGGTGCCTAATTCCAATGCCAGAGTTACTGTAAAGTAAAATTTTCAAACTAATGAGTTTAGGCAGTGGCCTCTTATTTATTACCTTGTGGCAGAGACCAGAGATGTGCTAAAAAGTGCCACCAATGGAATTTTTAAAAGTCATAGCAAGTCGAAACTGGAGATTAGAGGACATCGTTACATAGTTAGTCTTGTTAAAAAAGTTCATCCGGTTCAACCAATAGAAGGGAAAAAAAAGATAATCCTGTGTACGCAATCATATACTCACAGTTGATCCAAAAGGAAGGCAAAAAAACTCCCTATAAAGCATAATTCAATTTGATCCAGCAGGGGAAAAAAAATTCTTTCTGATCCTCCTGATATTCTTATAGCTTTTTAGTATAACTGAAACAATTCTAAACAAATAACTAATTATATAGTTTGAATCACAATTCAAAACAATGGATAAAAAGGGATGAGCTAAATGTTCTGTATGAACACAGCTGTGGACTGAACTTTGCTAATTCGGATGCTATCTGAACATTAAGCTTTTAGCCCGATCAGCAGGAGCATCCTGTATATAATAATTTTTCTACTGCTATTATATATTATAGCTCTTCTTCCACTGTTAATAAAGCAGCAGGTACTACCTCTCGTCATGCCTTAAGTGACCAGTAACTTTACCCAGCCCTATTCATTTTCTGGCCAGGAATCAGAAGCAAAATAAAAAAAGGGGCAAAGATAGTAGCTGACATCATTGCCCAAATATGGCCACATAGCTATCTTTTGGCAATGACATTGCCTAAATATGGCCATGGGCAGACATTACTGGGTACTCCCTGCCCCCTTGATTATATTTAGCATTGGCGACCAGAGATGTCATTCACAGTGAGCAGTGGCCAAGTTAGACATTCTTTCACCTGGGGAGACTTACCTCGGCACTCCCCTCCCCCCGAAGAGGAGGGTATCAGCAAGGCAGAGGTTGGTGTCAGTAATGTAGAGGAAGGTGTTAGTAGTTTTTTTTTTTTTATTTCTAACAATTTTATTAAATTTGTTTTATTTTTTTAGGAACTTTGCTGGGGGTCTTTGGTGAAATATCAGGGATCTAAACAGACTCCTAAAGCCTCACTTTGGAGACTAAGAAAAGGACTGAGGACAGATTCCACAGACCCTTTCTCTGCAGCCTCAACTGCATTGGGCAGTGAATGAATGTGAAGTGCTCTGTGCTGAGCAGCTTCATGTTTATTACCTGAAGCATAGTAAATACAATGCTTCAGTTGTAAATGCTAACAGTGAGTGAGAGGTACCAAGGGGGGCACTGGTGCTCAGTGGGGGGGAGATGGAGCACTGGTGTTCAGTGGGGGGACAAGGGGCTCACTGGTGCTTAGTGAGGGAACAAGAGGGGTATTGTTGCTCAGTGGGGGGACAAGGGGGGCACCAGTGCTCATTGGGGAGACAAGGGGAACACTAGTGCACTTTGGGGAACAAAGGGGACACTGGTGCTCAGTAGGGAAACAAGGGTGGCACTGACGCTCAGTCAGGGGAGATGGGGGGCCCTTGTGCTCAGTGGGGAGACAAGGAGACAAGGGGGCACTGGTGCTCACTGGGGGAACAAGGGGGGGCATTGGTGCTGAGTGGGGGGGACAAAAGGGGGCACTGGTTCTCAGTCACGGGACAGAAGGGGTAGCTGGCGCTCATTCGGGGGACAAGGAGTCACTGGTGCTCAGTTAGGGGATATTGGGGCCCTGGTGCTTAGTGGGGGGGAGATGGGTGGTCCTGGTGCTTAGTGGGGAGGAGATTGGGGGAAACTGCTAGTCAGTGGTCACTGGTTCTCAATGCCTGCTTGATTCATCTGGAATCCTGTAGAACAGTGGTTCTCAACTCCAGTCCTCAGGACCCACCAACAGGCCAGGTTTGCAAGATAACTGAAATACATCACAAGTGATATCACTTGCTGCTCAGTGATTGCAGTATTCTAGTCTGCAACTCCCCAAGGTAATACTTAAAATCTGGCCTGCTGGTGGGTCCCGAGGACTGGAGTTGAGAACCACTGCTGTAGAAGAATCATCTCCTTTTTCACTGTTCATCTCTTCTCCAAACAGATGCAGTGACAGGCCCTGGCTCAGAGATTACTGCTGTTACTTGTAAACAAAGAGTTTAAGGCTATGTTTCCACTAGTGCATCCCCAAAGTCGCGTGATTTACACTGCAACTTTGCGATGCGATTTGTGGTGCGATTTGTTGCGACTTTAAAAACGACTTTGATGTTCTGCGATTTAGCCAGAGTGATGTAATTCCTTATCCTGCTTAGTTACTTCCTGTCCTTTCTTCCTGTCTTCCTCACTCACGTACATCAATATAGGAAGTGATGTATTTGGGAGGAGCAGAGATCATGTGCTTCCGTAGACTTCCGTGGAAGTCGCAACAAAGTCACGGTGTCAGACATGTACATGCGACTGCATTGCGACTTAATACCTTTCTATGGAGAACAAGTCGCACCGAAGACGGAACAAAGTATTGCAAGAACCTTTTTTGGAGACGCTGCGACTTGAGTCGCACTAATTAGAACGGGGACCATTAAAAAACATGGGTTTTGACTTGTCATGCGACTTGACATGTGCCAAGTCGCAAAACAAGTCGCAGTAGTGGAAACAGAGCCTAAAGCAAAAGAAGACTTCCTCTACTCACTTTTCTGCTGGCTCTGGCTGGTGACTGCAGAGCCCAGCAGAGGAATCCAGTAATGGAAGTCTTTCTGTGCTGAGACTCTTTGTTTACTTGACAAAATAGAGACCAGAGAAAATGGCACCGTAGTGAACACACAAAATCGCATGTATATGTAAATATTGTCTTTTATTAGAAAATGGATTAAAAACTAATTAAAACCATAGATAGTATTAACCCAAACTAGTGTGTGAACATACACACCCACTGTATACAGGCAGGAAGCCTCCAAAGTATTGACACTGGCACATATGTAATGAAACAAATACAGTCACCAAGGACAAATAATATAGCGGGTGGGGGCTCTATCTCTGTGGAGGGTTGCGTCGCCTCACACTAGGTGGACAGTGCTTTTCTCAGGATATTTCGTGTTGACAAATAACGCTTCTTCTGGAGCTTAAAGGGTTACTTACAGTGTTAAACCAAGCAAAATGCATGGACCACAAAAGTCGGTGAGGAGCAGAGCTGGCCAAACAGAGGAGGCCCTAGGGCAAGGCTACCTTGATGGATTTGCCCTAGTTATATTAGGAAGAAGCCGGGATACGGCATGGGAGATTGAGGCTGCACATGATCAGGGATATATAGAGCTGATGCTTTTTCCTTGGATAATTCCATCATTACACTTTGTACTATGGGGAGATGAAGTTGCTACCCCCAATTAATCCCGGATACCCTTTGCTGTGTATCCACATTTCTACTTGTAATCATATGAGGGATCATGCCTGCCACTGGCTCTATTCCTCGACTCTTTTGTGGTCAATGCATTTTGCTTGGTTTAACACTGTAATTAACCCTTAACGCTCCAGAAGAAGCGTTATTTGTCAACGTGAAACATGTTGAGCACAGCACTGTCTGCCTAGTGTGAGTTCAAGCCCTCCACTATATTTGTCCTTGGTGATTGTATTTGTTTCATTACATATGCACCAGTGTCAATATTTTGGAGGCTCCCTACCTGTATACAGGGGTGTGTATGCTCACACACTAGTTTGGGTTAATACTATCCAATGGTTTTAATTTGTTTTTAATCCATTTTTTAATCAAAGTCAATATTTACATATACATACGATTTTGTGTGTTCGCTACGGTGCCAAAAAAGTCCCATTTTCTGTGGTCTCTATTTTGTTCTGTATTATTTAGGGATGAGGCATAGTGTATCACTTTTTATGTCCATGATAGCCATGTCATGGTGACATAATCTATTAATTGTTTCATCTTTGCTTACCTGGCTAAGCTTTCACTGCACTGGCATTCCCAGCATCCCTTCAGGATGTTTTGATATCGCTGTCACTTTTCCTGTCAGTGGCTGCGATCCCCTCAATGCAGCGCTTGGGGCAGATGCTCCCGTTGCCCCCCCCCCTAGTTTCGACTCAGATAGTGAGAGTATTAGACATTTTGGTCACACTTTTCTTTTGGAGAGTTGGAGGATATCGTTCATTGTAATATTTTCTCTGCATTTCTGTTCAGGCATAAACACTGTTGCAAATATAACTGTAGTCAGTTGTACTATATAAAAGGAGAGGGATATAGTAAACAAGGAACCCATTATGAATTAAATATGTGCATGGTTTTCATTACACCTTTTCCCAAATTTAATCAAGGCCTTTGAAAAAGACTTGTGACTTAACCGCTTGGTGCCTGACCACAGTACATTTTTGCAGCAGGGCAGCATGAGCACATAATCCTGCCTATGCTGGGTTAGGGGCATGCAGTGCACTGCTCCCGCGACTGCTGTGTTCACTGGACACAGCTGATTGTGGCTCTTGGCACCCTGCAGCTTCCAGTGGGCAGGGGATCATGTGACCTCTATGCAATCACCTGACTACAATGTCAACAAAGCTGTTATAAATACATTTAATTCTTAACAGCTTTGATACCTATAGTGATGCTGTGATTAGCCCATGGCTATCACATGGTACCTGGGCCAAGCACAGCACCTTGTACCATGTGATAGCTGTGAATCAATCACAGCACACAATAGTAAATCACAGTTGTTTTGAACGTAACCCATTCATCACCATTCAAAACATTGCTGTTACTGTGATCATCACTGTGACAGCAATCAAAGTGTAAAAAACTACTCTGATAAAGGTATGTTAAAAAAAAACAGTGATAACAGGCATTGATAGAAAGTTAGCAGTCTGAGAGTAGATGCAATGTGCCAATCTCAAGTCAAGCATCCAGCAAAGAAAGGGAGATAGATGGCTGCCAGCCACGATGGGGAAGCTCCAAGGGACTCTAGCCAGGAAGTGAAGCCACCAAAAACCCGAAAGTCCCCAACCACTGACACAGAACAAACTGAGGAGACACCAAGTACACTAAGCCAGTTACCAGGACGACATGTTTCAGGGCATGTCAGAGTTCCCTTTCATCACTTTCAGTTGCTGACTAGAGCAACAGGGGATTGAAGAGGAGGTGAGCATGTGCATGTGGACCTTAACATCAAAGGCCATTTTAGCAAAATAATTAAACTCTCAACTTGAATGGGATGAGGCGGTGACCATATTTGTATGGCTATATTCTGCTTTTGTCTCAGTTTACCTTCCTGGCAAGAGTCTAGTGTTGCTTTTTTGTTCTCCTGGTCACACAGTGCACAGTTAGCTGATATACGTACTTATAATGAGCCAAAGGCTAAAATCTGACAATTAAACATTTTCATTTTAGGATTTTCATTTTCACACCCCTAGCAAGCTTTTTCAAACAGGTTTACAGAAATAAATACAGCAATCAGAGAAATTGTTCTTTTTAAAGCTGCAAATTTATTGGAATACAGAAAAGGAAATGCTCAAATGACATAAATTATGTGAATTACCTTAAATGCCAGTCATTTGCAGCATAATTTCTTGTCAGTTCTAAACCGATAAAGAATTTTAAATCTGTAAGTAGATTTTGAATTATATATTGTATTTCTCCTGGTTTGAATATTAAACCATGCACATGGAAACGTTGTTTATCCCCATTCATGTAGGATGATAACAAAAGTAAAATTTACTGTCAATAAGCTTGAAGGTTTTTTTTTGTTAATATGATTCTTTAATCGTACATCATGGGACACAGAGCCATAGTAATTACTAAGTGGGTTATAGTCCACCTTCAGGTGCTGGACACTGGCACACCCTAAACAGGAAGTTGCCTCCCTATATAACTCCTCCCATACCGGGAGCATCTCAGTTTTTTGCCAGTGTCTAGGTGCCAGGTGTTGGTCACGAATAAAGATGTGTTGTACTGAGCTCCACTGGAGCAATCCTTGCTAGGGCTAGCTATGCAGCCGGATCCATTCAAAGTGTCTTTAAGGCCAAATTGAATGGTGCCTGGGCCTCGTATCCGAAGAAACGAGGTTTAGCTTGTAAACGATTTTTCTCTTTTTAGAGAGCTGGACCCCGGGATCCAGTACTTTTGATATTAAGATCATAAAGTTTTACTGGCGGGGTGCTATTACAGGTCCAGGATTGTGGGTTCCCTGAGGGTCCCTGGTTCCTGAAGGTTTGTTAATGGAACCCACCATGAAGGGTGAAGATTGGGTCTGTTGGTTTTACCACATAAAACCCTGCGGCGGGAAAGGTAAGTGGAGTTTTCTAAGGAATTTTTAAATTTTCTTATGAAATGTCTCCTTTAAAGTAAATGTTGTCATGCCTAAGTGTCACTACTGGGGGCTGTATGGAGCATGTACCTTCTCATGCTTTGCTCAGAGATCACGCTGTGTCACAGAAGCAGCAGACTTTTTACCTCTGGCTATCAGGCAGCCCTCCGGTAAGTTTGGGGGGTTTTGCTTCCTCTAGACACCCCCACCTGGGCTGAACTATTCCCCTCTTCATGAGGCTGAGTGCTTAGGGATCCAATGGATAAAAAGTTGGTATTCCTATTACAGTAATTGCTTAATTGTCGAGAGACCAGTTTAAACAGGTGTTCAAGGTTATCCTGCTCAGCAGGCCCAGGATCTGGCAGCTTTATGTGTGCAATAGTTGCTATGAGAGATATGAGAGATTCTATCCTTCAGGCATTGCGCCTTTCACTAAGCACCATGCAAAAGTTCCTGGCTAGTCTTCCTTTTGCGGTAAAATAGCTGTTTGGGGATGTTTTGGATGATACATCCAAAGAAATTCTAGTGGAAAAAGTACCCATTTGCCATTTAGGAAAAGGAGTAAATGTATTTTCATTTTTTAAAGCTCCTTCTTCTGTGCCAGGGGCATCAGCCTCCAGGCAGTCACGACGGCTTCTGCCGTCAGGTTTAAAAGGTAATCCTCAGGGTTAACCCCAGGGACAAAAGAGGTCTTGGGGGAAGAAACTTACAAGATACTAAAGCCTCCTTATGAGGAGGGGCCCCCACTCGCTCAATAGGGGGAATTCTTCTACAGTTCTCAAGGATCTGGCAGGAAGAGTGTCAAGACAAATGGGGGACTTCCTCAATAGCTTCAAGGTACAACCTGGAGTTCCAAGAGTTCCCGTCTCCTCGTTTTCTCAGATCAAACGTTCCTAAGGATCCAGAGAAAAAGAAAAAACTTTCTTTCAAGCATTGGACCATCTTTTGGCAAAAAGTGATCATGGTGGCCCCCATGTAAGAGCAGAGGTTGAGGTTTGGTTAAATTCAAAAGGACATTCTGGATCTCAAAAATCTAAATTCAATTCCTGAATATAACCACTCTTTTTTCGCATGGAGTCAATCCAATCAGTTATCTCCATCCTACAAGGAAGAGAACTTCTGGCATTGATCAACGTCAAAGATGCATAGCTCCATATGCCAATTTCCTCGATCACTAGTAATATCTACTTTTCAAGGTGGAAAATATTCATTTCCAGTGTGCAGCTCTGCTTTCCGGTCTAGCTACTGCACCTTGAGTGTTTACAAAGGTTCTGGCCCCTCTGCTAGCCAGATTAAAGGCCCAAGGTATAACAATTATGGCTTACCTGGACGATCTGTTCTTGATAGTCCAGTCAGTAGCCCACTTAGACCAAAGTATGGTCACCACATTCAACTACCTTGAATATCGAGGTCGGTTTCTCAGCCTAGGAGAAATCTTCTTTAAAACCATGAAAAGGGCTAAGATACTTGGGCCTGATCATAGGTACACCCAGAAAAGGGTATTCTTGCCCCAGGCAAAGATCAGCACCATAAAGGAACTGATTTAGGTGGTTGAAGCAAGAGGAATTCTTCTATTCAACTTTGCATGAGGTTGTTGGGAAAGATGGTGGCTTCATTTGAAGCCGTTCCTTATGCTCAATTTCATTCAAGACTGCTGCAAAATGTTATCCTATCAGCTTGGAACAAAGGGTTCAAGCTCTAGATTCCCAATGTGTCTGACTCCAAAGCCTATGGCCACATCCCCCTGAAAGCGCCCAATCTTGTCTGATCTTGGAGGGTAAGCAGGGTCGGGCCTGGTTAGCACCCGGATGGACCACCTGGATGGACCACCTGGAAATACCAGGTACTGTAGGCTGGGTACGCCGGAACCTCAGTTTATGGTTAATATCCAAAAATCTGCAAAGAGGAAAATCCTTCCTTCATTTACCACGGAAGTGGCCCAGATTAGAAATGACCTTGCCCATTATCATTCTAGAAATTCAGGCAGAGCAGTTGGTTCTGAGGGCCTGAACGTTCAGTTTATGGTATTGTCCTGCCAGGATTCAATCCGACTATGCTACAGCAATGGCCTATATTAATCACCAAGGGGGCACAAGAAGTTGTGTGGCCCAGAGAAAGGTCATATCTTGGGCAGAAAACAATGTACTTTGCCTATCGGCGGTCTTCATTCTAGGAATAGAAAATTGCCAGGCGGACTACTTGAGTGGCCAGCAGTGGCTCCCGGGAAAATGGTTCCTTCACCCCGATATCTTCCTGTCAATATGTTAAAGATGGGGGATCCCAGACATAGATCTGTTTACGTCCAGGTTCAACAAAGAAATCAACAACGTTGTGTCAAAAACAAAGGATCAGCTAGCATGCAGAACAGATGCCTTGCTATTCCCGTGGAATCGGTTCTCACTGATTTATGCATTCCCTCCTATTCTGCCTGCATCCACAACTTCTTCACAGGATCAAGCAGGAAGGGAATTCGGTGATTCTTGTGGCCTCCAGCGGGGAGCAGGAAATCTTGGTATGCAGGGATCGTAAAGATGACAGTAGGGGACCCATGGACCCTACCACCACGGCCAGACCTTCTTTCGCAAGGTCCGGTATTCCATCCTACTTTACAAGTGCTAAATTTAATGGTTTGGCTATTGAGACCCACACTCTGAAGAAATGTGGGCTGTCAGGTTCAGTGGTTTCTATCTTGGTTAATGCAAGGGAGCCGGCCTCCATAATTATATATTATGGAGTCTGGGAAGCATACGTCTCATGGTGTGAAACTAGGGGTTGCACCCCAGGAAATAGGTCAAAGGTAGAATCCTTGACTTTCTGCAGATGGGGTGAGAAATAAAACTGGCATTGAGTGCTAAGGACAGGTCTCGGCCTTATCGGTATTATTTCAACGACCACTTGCTTCGCTTTCTTTGGTTCGTAACTTTATTCAGGGGGTAACACGGCTTAATCCCGGTTAGGTCACCCCTGAACCCTTGTGACTTGAATTTAGTTTGGCGGCATTACAAAACAGTCTTTTTTTGGACCGATACGACATATTCCCCTGGTCCTTTTTTGACAAGGAAACTATTTTTTCTGGTAACTATATCTGCTGCAAGAAGAGTATCACAATTGGCTGCTTTTTCTTGTAAAGAGCCATATTATTATTGTTCACAAGGATAAGGTAGTATGGCGTCCACATCCTAACTTTTTACCAAAGTAGTATCAGGTTTTTATCTTAACCAGGATATTATTCTATCTTCGTTTTTTCCAGAACCCTATTCTATGGAAGAAAAATCACTACATTCTCTTGATGTGGTGAGAGCAGTGTACTTAAAGACGACTGCTGAGATTCGAAAAACAGATGTTTTGTTTGTATTGCCTGAAGGTCCTAAAAGAGGACAGGCAGCATGGAAATCTACTATTCTAAATGGATTCGACAAGTAATCATTCTAGCTTATGGTTTAAAGAGGTAGTTTCTACCCTCTCAAATCAAAACGCACTCCTCTAGGGCTGTTAGTGCTTCGAGGGCAGTGCATCACCAAGCATCCATGGCTCAAATCTGCAAGGCCTCAACTTGGTCATCAATCCATACATTTACCAGATTATTTCAGGTGGATGTAAAAGACATGAGGATGTCGCCTTTGGGCGCAGTGTACTGCAGGCAGCAGTATAAGTCCTCTGATCTCATAGTGCCCTACTTTTGTTGTGTCTCCCTCCTCTCAGTTGGGACATCCCTCATAGTAATTACTATGGCTCTGTGTCCCGTGATGTACGATTAAAGAAAATAGGATTTTTATAACAGCTTACCTGTAAAATCCTTTTCTTTTGAAGTGCATCATGGCACAAAGTGGTCCCGCCCCTCTTTCTAGTATACACGTGTATTGCTTTGCTACAAAACTGAGATGCTCCGGGTATGGGAGCAGTTATATAGGGAGGCAACTTCCTGTTTAGGGTGTGCCAGTGTCCAGCACCTGAAGGTGGACTATAACCCACATAACAATTACTATGTCTCTGTGTCCCGTGATGTACTTCAAAAGAAAAGGGTTTTACAGGTAAGCTGTTATAAAAATATGTTTAGCCTCAGATTTTAGAGTATGTGAAAGGACCAATTAGCATCTCCTTTTTTAGGCCAGAAAAGAAACTGAAAGGTAAACGATTGGCTGCTAAGGGCAATCATTTTTACTTTGCTAAAACCAAAATGTTACAGACATGGCAGACAATTTATTTATTAAGTCAATCTGCAGTAAATAGGTTCACAATCTATCTATTATGGGTGGCACAGTGGTGTAGGGGGTAGCACTCTCGCCTAGCAGTAAGAAGGGTCACTGGTTCGAATCCCAACCATGACACTATCTGCTTGGAGTTTGCATGTTCTCCGTGTGCCTGCGTGGGTTTCCTCCGGGTACTCCGGTTTCCTCCCGCACTCCAAAGACATGCTGGTAGGTTAATTGGATCCTGTCTAAAATTGTCCCTAGTATGTATGAATGTGAGTTAGGGACCTTAGATTGTAAGCTCCTTGAGGGTAGGGACTGATGTGAATGTACAATGTATATGTAAAGCGCTGCGTAAATTGACGGCGCTATATAAGTACCTGAAATAAAATAAATATTATGGACGCATTGATTTAAAACTCAATTCCAGGAATAGCAATTTTTACAGTCACATTGGTCCAGCTTGGGCCATTATAAGACTGTACATGTGCCATACCTGTGGGATCCTGGTGGAAGTTGGAAATCACTGTAGTAGGTAATGCTATTCTGGGTCTGTACCAAGCAGCTACTGTGCTGCATTTTGAACACAGGAGGTCTCTTATTTAGAATGGGTGTCATTTAAAGAACACTTTGCATTTTCTCAATGATTGCAAAGCATTCTCTGATTGGACGAGGTGGATATTGTGAAGTTACTGCCCCACTTCTGCATTGTTAACACAAGATGTCGGCCTTTGGGCATGGTCTCCATTGAGAAATTGCTTTTTCCTTTTTCAGTAAATGAACAGCATCCTCTGATTGGATGAGGTGGGGAGGCAAGACAGTGATGTCACAATGCCCATCCTGTTTAATCACAGAACACTTTGCAAATCATATTAAAATAATATGCAAAGTATTATCTGAACGACTTCAGTATTGTGTGGGCGATCTCTACTGTTCAGTAAGCAACAGGGCAGCCAATGGGCATGGGACCCAGAAGCTAGCAGCGATCGGTGTAGTAGTAGTGCCTACTACAGGAATTTCCAGTTTCCACAAGGATCCCACATGCACAGTACATACATACTTACATTGGTCCAAGCTGAACCAATATAATTATGTGAACATTGTCATAGCTAAATGCCAGCTTTAGAACTGCTGTTACAAACTGAGATCCCACCACCCCAAACAAGATATGTCTGCTCACCACATAAAATCCACATAGGACACTTGCTCTTGAGAAAACAGTTTCATGACCTTCTCCAAGTATAATCATCTGTAATCTGGGCAATGTACAGAAAGTTCCATTCAGCTTAAAAGGAACTTTCATGGAAAATTAAGCATCCAGAGAACAAAGTGTGCTGCTAGGCTTAACTTAACTCTGAAAAATGAGTATGTTCTTCAGTAGCAGAGAACCAAAATGTCTTTTAAAACAGAACATATCCACTCAAATCAGGTAGATCAGCATACACAGAAAAACATCTCAACATTGCTCAAAATAACTTTTTTTTTACCCTTTGGCTCTCTCTTGTTCACTTAACAAAACCATAACTATTTTTACTGTCCCCTAAAAGATGGTTAATTTTCCTTCTATTAGATACAATTTGTATTGCTATAATCTAAACATGTGTTATCCTCCAATTCCAAGGTAGTAAAATTCCCATTCAAGGATAGAGCACAAGTAAACTGACTTCACTAGTTTCCTAGGACTGAATAGAATTGTGATTCAGCATTGTCACTGTCTCTGTATACTTTATTTAAATGTCTCTGTGCATTGAATGCTGTTTGAATTAATTGCTATAAAACTGTGCCTGGAAGCTACAAGGCGATAAAAGTGACCACTTGAAAGTAAAGCATAAAGCTTAATCTCAGCCATCAATGGCATAAAAAAATAAAGTCTATTTGTGAGGAAATTATAGTCTGAACCTTAAAGCTGAACTCAGGGTGCAACAATGTTCATTTATATGTTACTCAATGCCACAAAGGAAAAACAAAATACATGCTTTGTGCACCAAATTCTTTTGCGATCATGGATATTACCTTGCAAGGGTCCATTCACACTAGGTGTGATGGGACTGTATTGGGTGGCTATTCTAGCACAATCCCATTACAAGAAAAGGCAAAATGCCTTATATTTTGTGTGCCTTGTTCACGCCACTGGGTTTGCAATGCTGTGTGGGCAGAGTGTGGTGAAAAAAAAGTATGGCAGGCCATACTTTTTTTCACTACAGTGCAATGCAAAGTGGTGGATTTGATGGTGAATTGGCAGATTGCGGAGTGCGGCACTGCAGCAATCCATTTGGACTGAACCACAAGTCAGCTGCAGCATTACAACAATAATTTTGCAGAGGTTTATCAAGTGCAAATTTTCAGGAAAAATATACTTTAATTAATTTTAGTGCAAACAGAGTATAATACATATGTTTTGGTAAAATATAAAAGATGGTGTTATGCTGAATAAAAAGATACCCAACATTTCACGCTTTAAAATTGTGCACACCCGTGGAATGACGACAAACTACAGTACATTAAATTATCCATAGGCTACACTTTAAAAGCCTTTACAGGTTACCAGTTTAGAGTTACACAGGAGGTCTTGTGCTAGAATCATTGCTCTTACACTGATGTTTGCCCCAATACCTCACATGTGTGATACCATCACTTTTACATTTACACATATGTGACCGTTCACATTTGCGTGTGAGCACTTTACAAAAAAATTTTACATTTTGTTTTGTTTACATTTTTGACACTATCTTTACATTTTTTATTGAACTTTATTTCTGTCACAAAGGATGAACATCTCTTGTGATAGCATGGGCCATAACAGGTCCTCTTTATGGAGAGATATGCCAAGTCAAGAGTGGTTCGATCAGATGATCAAGTCGGTAACGGCTTGTAAGTTAACAAACCGAAACTGGAAATATCAAAATCCTTGTCTCTTCCTTATTCAGACATCATATGT
The DNA here is from genome assembly GCA_037952925.1 of Lithobates clamitans. NCBI lineage: Eukaryota > Metazoa > Chordata > Amphibia > Anura > Ranidae > Lithobates > Lithobates clamitans. The sequence continues at coordinate 849,624 of JBBGZY010001608.1, read as the reverse complement.
GGGGGGGGGGGGGACGGAAGTTCCTTTCACTCTGTCTAGAGCGCTCCTATGCAACAGGTTGCATCAGTACCGGGCCCCCTTCTGCCACCTGTAAAAGTGATCAGGCGGTAGTAAAGCCAATTGAATTACTTTTAAACTGTCCGGAATTGTTTGCTGAACAAAATTGAATCGGAGTCATGACTGTAGTTACAGCCATGGCCCAGATATCACCACTGCCATCCAAGGACAAACAAGTGTGTCCTACGGATGGGAAGCAGTTAAAATTTGATCAAAACATTTTTTTTCCACAGTATGAATCAATTAGCCTGTCTACTACTCTTAACACAAACATTTTCATGTTGCTCCAGTCTAAATCAGAGGTATCACTCACTTGTTTTGATCTCTTTGTCTTACATTCTTGCCTTTTCCTTGTGGATTAAGGCCCCAATACATGTATTGGGTTTGAGGGATTAGCCAGTTTTAGACCTAATGGGAGGCTTTATCAAAACTGGTGCACTCAGAATCTGATGCAGCTGTGCATGGCAGCCAATCAGCTTCAGCTTGTTCAATTAAGCTTTGACAATAAAACCTGGAAGCTGATTTGTTTCTCTGCAGAGCTGCACCAGATGTTGCCCTCCCCAGTTTTAGTAAATCAACCCCAATGTGTCAATAACTGACCCGTTCAAGGCGTGAATACTATTTCCCTTCCTACCAGTGGTATATGCCTATCTTTGCTTGTGTAGGTAAAGCTCACATGAGAACCTTTTTGTGGATTTCATTACAAAATACAGTTGATTACTTGGGGAACTGAACAATGGAATGTTACAAAAACAGACACATTGTATATGCCCAAATCTGTTAAAAAGCTGATGATTAAGCTAAAGGTCAGTTGGTTCTTATGTGTGGGCACATTTCGAGCTTTCAACCTTTTCCCCCTCACTATTTATTTTTACTTTAAAGTAACATTGTTCAGTTTGTTGAATTAGAAATTACAGTAACAATTTTTTTTATTTATTTATTTTTTTTGAAGGAACAATACTTTGGACTGCAACAGGCAGTCTGTTAAGTGTAGAGCACTCTCTCATGTAGAGCCTATTACACAAAGCATAAATACATAAAACATTTCTATGTATATTATCACCGCTTTCTTTTAAAAGCCTTAAAATCATCACCTTATCTTTAAACAATTTAAATATTTTCATATATGTTCTTGCCCCCTTTGTTGTTTTTTTTTTTTTTTTTAAAGAGCTGTAGAAAAGCATGATTCTGATCATTCATGAAAAAGAGCAGTGGAACATTCAGGCGTTTTTAATTGACCATGACCACAATGATACATTTTGGAACAAAGAAAACTGTTTCCGTTCTGTTGCTTGAAAAAGCAATGCAATCAGAGTTATTGTCCTATTTTTCTAAACAATCAGCAGCTCTGCAATTCCATGCTTCATGCAGTATGTAATCTTAAATGCGGGCACACTGGATTTTTGTCCATTTATAAGCTTTTTCCTGCCGCTAGATCATGGCCCCTGACTCGTAAAATGTGCTTTCTAATGGTATTTTGAAGGTAGGGAAAGTCCTTGTCTTTCAGTCATTTTATTCCCTGCCAGTTAAGTAATACTGTTTTGAATGACAGTTATACATTTTGTTGGGTGTTATATAATTCCCTAGGGAGTGTGAACAGAAAAGTGCTTTTAATCCATTTTTTTCTTCTACACTTTAGTATTGGACAGATTACTATTTACAATGGAATGTGTCTGAATACCCTGGAGTGAAAAATGTTCGTTTCCCAGATGGACAAACTTGGAAGCCAGATATCCTTCTATATAACAGGTATGTGTTTAGCTTGAACAAAATGCCTTTTTTGCTCATTAGTTTTAGCTGATTTGCAGTGTGCATGTGGCAGTAATAGAATTAGCTGCTATAATTTAAAGAAGTGCTGAGTCACTGTCCAAAAACACAGAAGTGCAGAACAACCTGGGGTTATTGCTGAAGCATAACAGATCTGAAAATGAATGTTTATGTGAGTTGGTTTATATTTACAAAGCAGATGGCAGAAATGCAGCTTTATATATCATATGGTTCTCCAGCTGTTGCTGAACTGCATACCCATGAGTCACATCCAACCTGCAACAACCCAGGAAACTATTATACTATCATATGTATGGGAATGGGATTTACAGTCCAAAATGCTTGTACCTGGTGTTCTCAGATTAGTTATCCTTTCAGATTTCAGATCACACAAATAACCAGTGGCGGCCCATCCATACGTGGCGCAGGGACGTCACCCCCCTTATCCATATGTCTGGCCCCCTAATATACATGCAGAGCGCCAGACGCATGGATTCCATAGGTTTTTTTTTTTTGTTTTTGTTTTTTAGAAGCATGTGATTAGAGCCAGAGAAGACAGAAGCCATTCGCCTGGCTTCTGTCGCAGGCTCAAGACCAAAAAAGGCTCCTGATCAGCTCTGTCAGCCAATGGCCAGAGTGTTCTGGCTGGGGGCCTCCCCCCTATCAGAACACAATAGCTCAACAGGGGAGATTGCTGTACTTAATCAGATTGTTAGTACAGCGGCTCCGACCTGAGCTGCCAGTTTAGTGGTGTGTACAAGGCTTTAGTCTGTATTCTTTTTGATTCTCCAATTATGTACAAGGCAAAATCCTGTTTGTTTATTTGTTTGCTTTAAATTTGCCTTTGTATGCTAAAGTTTTAAAGTAAATACACACAGTACATTGCTAACTGAATTTGCCTAATCCCTTTGTAAATAAGTCCCAATGTCTGTTTTTTTAGGCTTTCTTTTCTTTTATTTTCATATGGTGTCCCAGCCAGTCAGTTATTTTTCAAAAGAACAACCTCTCTCCCAGATGTATTAGATACAGGGATGAGACAAACCATTTAACACTGAAAGGAGTGCTTTCAGTGATTAGCTTTATCCCAAAAGGAAAACAATTGTTTGCTGTAACTGCTTATAAAGTACTAGCTGGAGTTTGGTTTCAATTTAGTAGTTTAATTAAATTTGCTAGTACATCTAACATCCCCCCCCCCCAGATTGACAATGCTGCTGTCCATATGTGCCCCCTGTGCTCCTTCATCCAAAGTGGAGGCTCTCTAACCCAGGTGTGTTACTGGCCAGATTGCCAGGTGAAAACAGAGGGGAAAAAAGCCTAAAAAAGAAAAAAAAACTGCCACCATATCTAAAAATGGTTAAGCTGCATATTACATTTTTGGCTTTGGGTTTAAACACTACTTTAGGCCTCGTTCACACCTATGCATTTTTTAGTGTGTTTTCAGTTTTGCATAGACACACTACAGTCCATTTAACATGGTTTCCTAAGGATGTTGTACACACCTGTGCATTTTATGGAAGGGGCCATGGATTTTTTTCTGGTTTTTGGTTCCGTAGACTTCAATGGATCAAAAATGTGTATTGAAAAACGCAAAATGCACCTGGAATGTGCACACTGCAACCTGCATAGGTGTGAATCAGGCCTTAAGGATTGGTAAGATGCAAGATAGTACAATTTGTTTTTTGGGTTTAATACTGCTTTCATTTATGGTGGTGGTTTTTGATACTTGTCTCCTACGAGAGGGACCCTAAGGAGCAGAAAGTATTACTGAAAAGTGTAGCTAATAATCAAATTATTTTGGTCCAGAAAAAGGAAACCATTGGCCATTTCCTAGTGATGAAAGCCAACATTGCACAACTTCTTAGGCTCGATTCACACTAATGCGTTTTTTAATGCATTTGCATTTAACAGAAATGCAGGGAACTTTTTTAACATGGGTTCGGGGACTTTTTCCCCCAAAATGCAATGTTTTGCATGTAATAGACTTCAATGGACCCGCATCCAAAACCAAGTAACGCGTTTTTATCACAATTAGTGTCTTTTTTTTTTTACAATGTATATAGCTGGTTGCTAAGGAGAGGGCCATGAAGCTGGCCGCCGCATCCTTAACAATTGATGAGTCATCAGGCTTCCCCGCTGACAGCTGAATGTAAAAAAAAAAAGAATTGCTGGCAAAACAAAATTGTGAAAAAAAAAAAACAGCGTGGGGTCCCCCCAGGTCCATACCAGGCCCTTGGGTCTAGTATAGATTCAGAGGGGACCCCCCACACCAAAATTTTCTTTTTAAAAGTGGTGTGGGTTCCCCCCCAAAATCCATACCAGACCCTTATCCGAGCATACAGCCCAGCAGGTCAGGAAAGGGAGGGGACGAGTGAGCATCCCCCCTCCCCTCCTGAACTGTACCAGGCCACATGCCCCCAACATGGGAGGTGGGTGCTTTGCGTCCCCACCCCAAAGCACCTTGCCCCCATGTTGATGGGGACAAGGGCCTCTTCCTGACAAACCTTGCCCGGTGGTTGTCAGGGTCTGCTGGTGGGGGCTTATTGGAATCTGGAAGCCCCCAGATCCCAGTCCCCCCTATGTAAATGGGTAGGGGTACATTGTACCCTTACCCATTCACCAAAAAAATGTAGTGTAGTGAGACAAAAGTCAATAGACAGTTTTTGACAAGTTCTTTATTAAAAATGTCTCCCCGCTTCTTCCTCCTCCGGACTTCTTCCACTTTTTCCTCCGGTCTTCTCCCTCTTCTTCCGGTCTTTTCCTTCTCCCGCTCTTTTTCTTTCTCCTGTCTTCTTTGTCCAGTGTTCTTCTTCCTCTTCTGCCGCTCCTGCCGACAACCCTCCTCAGACGCCACATCCCGCTGATCTGTCCATGCCGATGTCAAGCATTTCTTAGATAACTATGGAGCGTGGCCATCAGATGACGTCATCTGGAGGCCATGTCCCCTCGTGAAGTCACGTATCCATCATGCCCCAGGGGGTATGTAAATGATCCGGTTGTTAAGGATGTGGCAGCTGGCTTCCTGGCCCCTCCTTAGCAACCAGCTATATACAGTGTAAAACCCCCCCCCGCAAATCGAGGTAAAAAGCGCTGTAAAATCGCAGTAAAAATGCGTGTGCAAAAATGCGGCAAGCATTGCAAAAAGCACTGCAGAAATGCTCAAAAGCAACATGCACAGATGTGAATCGAGCCTAAAGGAAGCGCCAAAAGCTGAAGGGATAAATTTGATAATTGTCACTGAGATAATGTATATTATGTGAAAATAGAGTGAAGGCTCCATCAAAGTTACTTCATGGTTCCCTATTCTGAGTGCAGTTAGACTGGTGCAAGTCATTAGTGAATAAATTGATACCCAAATCCCTGTTTCAGGATGACATAGGAAAACTTTGTATCAGCTGGGAACTCTTTAACCACTTCAATAACGGGCTATAGTCATATGACGTCTGCAGATGGGATCTCCCATTCCTGGGCGGGCGTCATAAAACATCCTCGGTTTCTCGCTGCTCCTGCGGGCCCCCGGGGATGAGGTGTGTCCCTCAGATCCGTGCCATCCCAGATCCATGTAAAGAGTCAATAAAAAATGGCTCTTTACCACGTGACCGACTGTGTCCAATCACAGCCGGGCACATGTACTCACCCGGAAGTGAAGACGCAGGTCAGCACGGCGCTCCACGGAGTTATATGTATTCGGCTACTTCCATTGTGCGCCATATTAACCCCTTGATCGTTTATTTACTGTCCACGAGCACAGCGCTCGTGCATGCCCCTAGAGCATGTGCAGAGCGGCGATCTGGGACGAGGCTTGTCACCCTGACACAGCCCAACCCCGATCGCAGCAAAGAGCCAATGAAATTGGCTCTTTACTACGTGATTGGCTGTGTCCAATCACAGTCGGTCACAGAATGTCAACAAACCGTGGTAATGAGATGTTACCGGGTTCTCCTCCTCACACACTGATCGTGTGTGAGAAGGAGATTGCGATAACATCTCGTTACAGCCTACAGTGCACACCAACACACACTGATTGCCCCCCCAATAAAGAGGACATGTCACCAGCCATCAAAGTACCTGTCACCAGCCATCAAAGTACCTGTCATCACCCATTAAAGTACCTGTCACAGCCCATCTGCGTACCCAAGTACCTGTCACAGTCCATCTGAGTATCCGAGTACCTGAGTACCTGTCACAGCCCATCTGAGTACCCGAGTACCTGAGTACCTGTCACAGTCCATCTGAGTACCCGAGTACCTGTCACAGTCCATCTGGGGTACCCAAGTACCTGTCACAGTTCATCCAAGTACCCGAGTACCTGAGTACCTGTCACAGTCCGTCTGAGTACCTGAGTACCTGTCACGGTTCATCTGAGTACCTGTCACAGTCCATCTGAGTACCCGAGTACCTGTCACAGTCCATCTGAGTACCTGAGTACCTGTCATGGTTCATCTGAGTACCTGAGTACCTGTCACATTCCATCTGAGTACCCGAGTACCTGTCACAGTCCATCTGAGTACCCGAGTACCTGTCACAGTCCATCTGAGTACCCAAGTACCTGTCACAGTTCATCCGAGTACCTGAGTACCTGTCAAGGTCCATCTGAGTACCTGAGTACCTGTCATAGTTCATCTGAGTACCTGAGTACCTGTCACAGTCCATCTGAGTACCCGAGTACTTGTCACAGCCCATCTGAGCACCTGAGTACCTGTCACAGTTCGTCTGAGTACCCGAGTACACGAGTACCTGTCACAGTCCACCTGAGTACCTGTCACAGTCCACCTGAGTACCTGTCACAGTCCACCTGAGTACCTGTCACAGTGCATCTGAGTACCTGTCATAGTCCTTCTGAGTACCTGTCACAGTTCATCTGAGTACCCGGGTACCTGAGTACCTGTCACCAGGCCCATCGTGACAGGACAGGCAAAACAAGCAATTGCTTGGGGTCCCGAGCTGGCCTGGGGCCCCAGCCGCGCCGCCGGCTGCCGCTTCCTATGAGCTGCAGCCTGTAGCGTGGCCGAGCTCCTCTTCCTTCCTCCTGTAGTCCGCATGGTACAGGACTCAAGAGATTCAGTTTCCTGTTCCTGGTTGGACTGACATGAAGTGCACACACTGAGTGCTCATTTCCTTTCAGTCCAGCCGGCCAGGAACAGAAAACTGAATCTCCTGCTGTGCGGTACATGGTAGGGAGGGGGGTTAAAAAGAACATGGGGGGAGTAGTAAGGGGGGCTTTGCATGCTTGCAGGGGGGTTGGGGGGCCTCCATGTCCATTTGCTTGGGGCCCCCAAATTCCTTCAAATGGCCCTGCCTGTCACAGTTCATCTGAGTACCCAAGTACCTGTCACAGTCCATCTGAGTACCCGAGTACCTGTCACAGTTCATCTGAGTACCCGAGTACCTGAGTACCTGTCACAGTCCATCTGAGTACCTGAGTACCTGAGTACCTGTCACAGTTCATCTGAGTACCTGTCACAGTCCATCTGAGTACCCGAGTACCTGTCACAGTCCATCTGAGTACCTGTCACAGTTCATCTGAGTACCCGAGTACCTGGGTACTTGTACTTGTCTGAGTACCCGAGTAACTGTCACAGTTCATCTGAGTACATGAGTACCTGTTAGGTACCTAATAGGTGAGCCCGAATTGCAGAGGATGGCCTCTCTTATGCCTCCGACTCGAGGCCCCTGGTAGTGAAGACAGGAGCACAGGAGTGAGGAGTGGTACGAGTGCCTGGCAGGATCAACAGCAGATGAATTAGGAGGCAGGCACAGCAGACTGGGTGGTCCAGCAGACAGATGCAGCAGACTGGATGGCTCAGTAGACAGATGCAGCAGACTGGATGGCTCAGCAGACAGGTGCAGCAGACTGGATAGCTCAGCAGACAGGTGCAGCAGACTGGATGGCTCAGCAGACAGGTGCCACAGACTGGATGGCTCAGCAGACAGATGCAGCAGACTGGAGCTGGAGCTGGAGCTGGATAACTTCAGCAGGTAGGTATAGCAGATTGGAGGAAGACTAGGGAAGTCGGGCAGGCCGGTCGGCTATCAGGCAGGCAGCAGAAGGACAAAGGAGCAAGCAGAAGAATCGTCAGACAAGCCGGGGGCCAGGTACATGCGGATAACATGAATAGTCTTGAGACAAGCTGGATCAACAGGAGCAGGTTTCAGATTACCAAGTAACACACGCACAAAGCTGCAGAGCAAACAGCAATGTTTGTGTCAGACAGCTTTAAATAACCCGCCGGATGCTAATGGACACGCATGCGCATTCCTGTGCGTGCATGTGCGTATGCCCATAGGCACCCGCAGTCACGCACCAATAGGTCTGGATTGCCAGTTACTGGCAGGATCTTCCTGACATTGCCCCCCCCATGGGCAGCCTCCGGATGCCCATCCGGGCCAACTTTTCAGGATGGGATCTCTTGAAGGATTGGATCAGACTCTTATGCCGTGTACACATGGGTGGACTTTCCGACCGAACTGGTCCGACGGACCGAATTCAGCGGACAATCCTGCGGGCCCCCTTCCCCCAAAGTGCCTTGTCCCCATGTTGATGAGGACAAGGGCCTCTTGCCGACAACCCTGGCCGTTGGTTGTCGAAGTCTGCGGGCAGGAGGCTTATCAGAATCTGGGAGCCCCCTTTAATAAGGGGGCCCCCAGATCCCAGCCCCCCACCCTATGTGAATGAGTATGGGGCACATCGTACCCCTACCTAGGGAAAAAGTGTCAATAAAAAAACACCACACTACACAGGTTTTTAAAGTAATTTATTAGACAGCTCCGGGGGTCTTCTTCCAACTTCGGGGGTCTTCTTCCTACTTCGCTGCTCTCTCCGGCCTCTTCTCCCAGTGTCTGGTTCTTCTCCTGCTCTCTGGCCTCTTCTCCCGGTGTTCGACCTCTTCTCCCGGTGTCCGATTCTTCTGCCGGCTTCTCCGCTATCTTCTGCCACTTATATAGGCGGTGGTCACCGGGTGATGTTGACCACGCCCCCTTATGACATCACAGTCCCAGCATGCCCAGGGACTGCGATGTCATAAGGGGGCGGGATCACCGCCTATATAAGTCATTGTGGAGCGCTCACACAGCATTACAGCGGGAGAGAGCGTCATGTCAACATCGGAAGAAGAGAAGAGGGAAGAAGACGATGTAGAAGTCCGGGCCACCACTAGCAAAAGAGCGGCAGAAGATAGTGGAGGTGCCTGCAGAAGAACCGGACACCGGGAGAAGAGGTCGAACACCGGGAGAAGAGGTCAGAGAGCGGAAGAAGAACCGGACCTTGGAAGAAGAGGCCGGAGAGAGCGGCGAAGTTGGAAGAAAACCCCCGAAGTCGGAAGAAGACCCCCGGAGCTGTCTAATAAATTACTTTAAAAACCTGTGTGTGTTTTTTTGTTGACACCCCTTATTAAAGGGGGCTCCCAGATTCCGATAAGCCCCCGCCCGCAGACCCTGACAACCAACGGCCAGGGTTGTCGGGAGGAGGCCCTTGTCCTCATCAACATGGGGACAAGGTGCTTTGGGGTGGGGAGCTGCAGGGCGCCCCCTCCCCCAAAGCACCCACCCCCCATGTTGAGCGCATGCGGCCTGGTACGGTTCAGGAGGGGGGAACTCGCTCATCCCCACCCCCTTTCCTGACCGGCCAGGCTGCGTGCTCGGTTAGGGGTCTGGTATGGATTTTGGGGGATGACCATTTTTTCAGCGTAGGGGGCTCCCCTTAAAATTCATACCAGCCCTAAGGGCCTCGTATGCCCCGCGACGGGGCTCTCAAGGTGCCAATCTCGCCGATAAAAGTGGTGAGATTGACTTCCTTTTCTTGTCCCGTCGTATCCGAGTCACGTTCAAAATGAACGGACTTGTTCGTGTGTGGGCAAGTCCGTTCATTCGGAAAGTCCGTCGTAATCCCATTGGGAAGACCGGCGGACAAAGTCCGGTCGTGTTTAGGCAAGTCCATCCGTAGTCCGGTCGTGTGTAGGCAAGTCCGTTCATAAAAAAAGTCCGTTGGAAGTCTGTCAAAAGTCCGTCGGACCAGTCCGGTCGGAAAGTCCGCCTGTGTGTACGCCCCATTAGCGTAAATGTTTTCCTCGGGTTCCCATGAGTTTTCCTCGGCCCATAACCCTTCCATTTGATCAGGAATTGAGTTTGGTTGTTTCTTCTTCTGCAATCCAGAATTGCTTGTACCTCAAACTCCTCCTTTCCATCCACCAATACAGGGTCAGGAGGGTCCGAACTTTGGCCAGGAAAAGGATTGGCAACAGAAGGTTTTAATAGTGTCACATGGAAAACAGGGTGAGTTTTAAGTGACTCGGGAAGTTCCAGTTCGTAAGCCACTTAATTGATTTTCCTTTTTACAGGAAACGGGCCTATGAATTTAGGACCCAATTTTTTCGAAGGACATGGCATTTTCAGGTTCATTGTAGAAAACCACACTAAATTACCGGGTACCAGTATCAGTTCCCCACATTTCTTCTTATCAAAAACCTCTTTATTGTGTTCTTGTGTCCTAGCCATGGTCTCTTGCAGGAGCTGATTGTTGACAGAAATAAAATTAATTGTTTCATGAACTGCTGGTACAAAAAATGGCAAAAAATAGGGTTTGTTTTGTAGAGGAGTGTGTAGAGTTTTTGTAGGCGAATTCAGCCAGAGGAAGCAAGGAGATCCAGTCATCTTGAGTAAATGAAGAGAAGCAGCGGAGGTATTGTTTGAGGGTTTGGTTGGTCCTCTCCATCTGCCCATTTGTCTAGGGATGATAAGGGGAGGAGAATGATAGCTTGATCTTCAAAGCTTTGCACAAAGACCTCCAGAATCAGGAAGTAAATTGTACCCCCCAGTCAGAGACAATGTTGGCCGGTACTCCATGAAGTCTGATGATCTCTCTAATGAATACCTGCGTGGTCTCAGAAGCTGAGGGAGTGCCTTTCATGGGAATAAAGTGTGCCATCTTTGACAACCGGTCTACCACCACACAGATAGTGGTGTGGTCTTCTGCTGGGGTAACTCAACAGTGAAGTCTATGGATAACATCTTCCATGGTCTATCCGGAACAGGCAGTGGTTTTAATAACCCCCAGGCTTTAGTTCTACTGCTCTTGTTCTGAATGCAGGTGATAGAGGAATCCACAAATTTTCTGCAGTCTCTGCCTACCTGAGGCCACCAGAAGGTACGTTGTACCAAATCGGTGGTCTTTGTTATACCAAAGTGCTCAGCTAGTGCATGGTCCTGACAAAGTTCTAATATAGGAACTCGTAAGCTCTCGGGTACAAAAATCTTGTCCTTGTACCAGAACAACCAATCTTTTGCTTGCCACTCTGATTCAGTGGGGGGGGGGGGGCGCCCAACCCAGGGTAGCTTGTTTGATCCGAGAGAGCAGATCTTCTTGTAACAGAAAGAAATTCCCTGGGGACAGAATAGTATCAGGGACAGTCGTTTCTTTGGATTTGTGAAATATTCTGGATAGAGTGTCGGGTTTTGTGTTTTTTGAGCCTGGACGATAAGTGATGTGGAAAGAGAACCCTGGAGAAAAACAGCGCCCATCTGGCTTGCTGTGGTTTCAGTCTCTTTGCCGACCTCAAGTAGTCCAGGTTCTTATGATCAGTGATGATCAAAATTGGGTGAGTTGCTCCTTCAAGTAAGTACCACCATTCTTCTAGTGCGGATTTGATTGCTAGTAGTTCCCGGTCTCCCACAACGTAATTCTTCTCGGCAGCCGATAATTTACAGGTGAAGGCTACCGGGTGGAGCAGTGCCTTGGTTCCTTGGCCAAACAGCAATGTTTACCTGTGTCTGTATGACAGGTTTAAATAACACGCCGGACGCACACGAGCATTCCTGTGTGCGTGTGCGCATGCGCATAGGCACCCGCAATCGTGCACCAATAGGTCTGGATTACCAGTTACTGGCAGGATCTTCCTGACAGTACCTGAGCATCTGTCACAGCCCATCTGAGTATCTGTCACAGTTCATCTGAGTACCTGTCACAGTCCATCTGAGTACCTGCCACAGCCCATCTGAGTGCCTGAGTACCTGTCACAGCCCATCTGAGTACCTAAGTACCTGTCACCACCCATCAGAGTACCCGGGTACCAGTCACCAGCCCATCGGAGTACCCGAGTACCTGTGACCAGCCAATCAGAATAACCGAGTACCTGTCTCCAGCCCATCAGAGTAACCGAGTACCTATCTGCAGCCCATCAGAGTACCCAAGTACCTATCTGCAGCCCATGCTTCATAGAATATACGTTGGGGTGTTTTCTTTCCAAGATGGGGTCATTTTGTTGGTAATTCCACTGTTCTGGTGCTCAAGGACCTTCAAAATTGTGATAGGTAGGAATGAAATGAGATGTGTAATTTATGCTCCTAGAACGCCTGAAGGTGCTACTTCAATTTTGGGCCTCTATATGTGGCCAGGCTTTGTAAAAGTCTCACACATGTGGTATCGCCATACTCAGGAGGAGTAGAAGAATGTGGTTTGGGGTGTAATTTTTGCTATATACATGCTATGTGTTAGAAATATCTTATAAATTGACACCTTTATGTAAAAAAAAAAAAAGATTTTCATTTTCTTTCCACGTTTTCTGAAGACTTGTGTAAAAAAATTAACCATTCAAATGACTCATAATGCTTCATAGAATATATGTCGGGGTGTTTGTTTTCCAAAATGGGGTCATTTTGTGGGTAATTCCATTGTCCTGGTGCTCCAGGGGCTTCAAAATTGTAATAGGTCGTTAGGAAATTAGAGGTGTAATTTATGCTCCTAGAACCCCTGATGGTGCTCCCTGCATGTTGGACCTCTCTGTGTGGCCAAGCTGTGTAAAAGTCCCACACATGTGGTATCGCCATACTCGGGAGGAGTAGTAGAATGTATTTTGGGGTGTAATTGGAAGTATGCATATGCTGTGTGTGAGAAATAACTTGTTATTTTGACAATTTTGTGAAAAAAAAAAATCTTAATTTTCCCAAGAATTGTGGGAAAAAATTACAACTTCAAAAAACTCACCATGCCTCTTACTAAATACCTTTGACTGTCTACTTTTCAAAAAGGGGTCATTTGGGGGGTATTTGTACTGTCCTGACATTTCAGAATCTCAAGAAATGAGATAGGCCGTCAGTGCATCAGGTGTGATCAGATGTGATCAATTTTCAATGACTTGCACCATAGCTTGTAGACTCTATAACTTTCACAGAGACCAAATAATATCCACTAATTTGGGTTTTTTTTACCAAAGAGATGTAGCCGTATAAATTTTGGCCCAAATTTATGAACAAAAATTACTTATTAGCAAAATTTTATCATAGAAACTAAAAAAAAGTGTTTTTTTTCAAAATGTTCACTCTTTTTTCACTTATGTCGCAAAAAATAAAAAACCCAGTGGTGATTAAATACCACCAAAAGAAAGCTCTATTTGTATGCAAAAAAATGAAAAAAAAAATTGTTTGGGTACAGTGTTGTATGTCTGAGTAATTGCCATTCAAAATGTGAGAGCGCTGAAAGCTAAAAATTGGTCTGGGAAGGAAGGGTGTATAAATGCCCTGTATTGAAGTGGTTAAAAGCTAAATATGATTAGTGATAAGCAAACTGAACAAAATTCAGTTCACTGGACCATTGACTTCTGCAGAAAAAAAGGGCATTCAAAGCTGGGCACTGCCATGTACCAATGCAATTTTTTTTTTTTTTTAATAATATTCAGCGGGGAGCAGGCTTTTTAATAGGAATTAAAGGGCAACATTAAACACATAATTCCTTTCAGAAAACATGTTTGAGGATGCCTTAAACATGCACGTAGATGGACACAGGTGAACAAGTATATTGCAATTAAATGAAATAAACAGTAAATAAATAATATAAACAAGTGAGTCCAAGGGTCACAAACACAGAAGTGAAAGTTTGAATGTTGTGTCACCAACTTCCTCCATCTTGTGCGACCAGCACCAAAAAAGGATGTGCCCTTACCAAAGAGCGTTTACCACCTATTACGGGGGGTCAACATAGACTTGTATGTCTGATAAAACTCCACGTCTGTAAGGAAGTCCGCTCAACAGAAACTTTAAGCCACCACCGGGGAAAACATCAGGTTTCTTTTACTCCAACTGTGACATCAGGTCATATACCGCAAATGAGAGACAAACACCACAATAGTGTAAAACCTTTTTTACCAGGGTTTAATGAAGGTAATGCACTTACATGAAAAGATTATTAAAACAGCATGTACTGGACACAGTGGTTTCAGAAGTAGATTCTCCAAACTCGATGACAAGAAATGACGCTATCGCTCGACCGGTTTCATCGCTAATTGGACTTCTTCCGGAGCATAAGCGTCATTCTCCATCATCGCCATAAATACCCTCTCTGTGGGTCAAAGCCTAATTTCCATTGACACACCTGTACTATGTGCTAAAGCAAATGTGACATTAAGCCCCCGTTCACACTGAACACGGCTTTGAAATCATGCGACTTCATCTGAAGCCGCAGGATTTCAAAGCAGCATGTCCATGCGACTTCGGGTGCGACTTCATGCACAGATGTCTATTGAAGTCGCACCCGAAATCAGGAAAAGTAGGGCAGGAACAACGTTTGCAAATCTGTGCGGTGCCGCAAAGTCGGCGTCACACCGATTGGAACAGTGCCGTTGCCGGCAATAGGCTGCAACTTGTCATGTGATTTGATCTGTCAAATCGCATGACAAACCAGTTCAGCGTGAACAGAGTGATTATGACTAAGCGAGTTCTAATTCGTGAAACGCGTTAATCTCTGCCATGTCTGCATTGATGTCATGATGTCTACGATGTTGTCTGATGATTTTTATCTTCAATAAAGTCTTCACTTTTGCTTCAAAACTGTGAGTGCAGTCAAACCTTTTCCTGTTCCAGAAGTGTGAACAAGGGCTTGGGCTACAATCACACCTGAGCCTATCGATTTACTGACGGTTTATTTTAAGCTTTTTTTGCAGCCTTTTACAAGCTTTTCTAAAGCATTTTAGAAGTGTATTAAAAGCGTTTTACAGCTTCAGGTCTTTGTTTAGTCAATCGAAAGCACTAAGGGGAGGAGAGGGAGAGGAAATTAGAGGTGAAAAACTGCTATTTGAGCGTTTTATGAGCATTTTTCTACACAAGTCAGGCCAAAAACCTTGTAATCTGCCAAAAAGAAGCTCATGTACTTTTTTGAGCTTCAGGCGTTTTGCATCAGACGACAAAATGCTCATACAGTATGAGAATAGGGGTCATTGAAATGAATAGGATTTTGCTTGTTGGGAGTTTTTGAGCTTCAGAGCTGAGCGTTTTACAAGCTAAAAAACGCTCGGGTGTGAACAGGGCCCGAGTAATAGAAAATTTGCAGCTAACTGACTTTTCCCAGCTAATTTGTTCTGTAAACAAAGTGGCTGGGAGATTCCCCTCAACTTCTATACCAGACCTTTATACTTGATATGAGTTGATTTGTTTCCAAGGTCTTCAGGCTTCACTTTCACGTCCTTGATATTGGGCTTCACTGCTGACAATTTTTCAAAATTTTATTTTCTAAGTGATCAGTGCACTTCCCTTTTTCTTGCTTAGTGACATCTGCTTTGCAGAAACAAAATTAGCATTAAACATTTTTTTGGTGGAGGTCAGTAAGTCAGCACCAGACATCTAGAGGCTTGCTGGATGGGCAGTACTTGAGAAAATCAAGCTCTGAAGCTCTAGTACAGTCAGAAATAGCAGAAGAGGTCATAGAGGATTTTGCCTTATCGGCATGTGCTGGAGCAGACTGAGAACGGAAGGGGTCCATGATTGTTTTATTGTTTGTTGCTGAAGTATGCAAGGTGTCTTTCCCATTCTTCTTCATCACACAATGCTATGACATTTAAGTGCAGGGCTGTCTTTTCCCCAAAATTAAAAGTTTAAGAAGCAAACAGCATGGTGCTCTTTCTCCATTTTAGTACACATAAAAAGCAAGGTTTTTGGTAGATATAGTTTTATAACTCAAAACAATGCTTAGTGCTGTAAAGTATGCAGGTTTTGGGGACATGTGGGTACAAATTAATTTCAACTAAATAATGTTTGCTACTTTATTGATGAAATGCAAACCAAGTTGATTCTCTACTCTTTTACTGTGTGCATATCCAGTGTTTGTGTTTACTGTGTGTGCTGTTTTTACTAGGGGAAGAGATGGGTTTTAGTCCCTGCTTTGCAGGAACACAACATCTATCTCTTCCCCCCATCTGAATGGAACTCTGCTTTGTTTACATAGGCAGAGCTCCATTCTGAGTCTCTGCCCGACGATCAGCTGGTGCCGGCGGACATTGAGTGCTTGGCACCTGCAGATCGGCTTCTGCTGTGAATAATCACAGCATAAGCGGCCCACCGCCGGCACGCCCGCACCCCCTGAAGGTGGAAGTGCAGGATCATGTATACAGTATCTCACAAAAATGATTACACCCCTCACATTTTTGTAAGTATTTTATTATATCTTTTCATGTGACAACACTGAAGAAATTACACTTTTCTACAATGTAAAGTAGTGAGTGTACAGCTGGAATAACAGTGCAAATTTGCTGTCCCCTAAAAATAACTCAACACACAGCCATTAAAGTATAAACCGCTGGCAACAAAAGTGAGTACATCCCTAAGTGAAAATGTCCAGATCGGGCCCAATTAGCCATTTTCTCTCCCCGGTGTCATGTGACTCGTCATTGTTACTCAGGAGTGAATGGGGAGCAGGTGTGTTAAATTTAGTGTTTTTGCTCTTACTCTCTCATACTGGTCACTGGAAGTTCAACGTGGCACCTCATGGCAAAGAACTCTCTAAGGATCTGAAAAAAAAGATATGTTGCTCTACATAAAGATGGCCTAGGCTATAAGAAGACAGCCAGAACCCTGAAACTGAGCTGCAGCACAGTGTCCAAGACCATACAGCAGTTTAACAGGACAGGTTCCACTCAGAACAGGCCTCGCCATGGTTGACCAAAGAAGTTAAGTGCACGTGCTCAGTGTCATATCCAGAGGTTGTCTTTGGGAGATAGACGTATGAGTGCTGCCAACATTGCTGCAGAGGTTGAAGGGGTGGGGGGTCAGCCTGTCAGTGCTCATACTATACACCTCACACTGCATAAAATTGGTCTGCATGGCTGTCGTCCCTGAAGGAAGTCTCTTTTAGAGATGATGCACAAGAAAGCCCGCAAACAGTTTGCTAAAGACAAGCAAACTAAGGACATGGATTTCTGGAACCATGTCCTGTGGTCTGATGAGACCAAGATAAACTTATTTGGTTCAGATGGTGTCAAGTGCGTGTGGTGGCAACCAGGTGAGGAGTAGAAAGACAAGTGTGTCTTGCCTACTTTTAAGCATGGTGGTGGGAGTGTCATGGTATGGGGCTGCATGAGTGCTGCCGGCACTGGGGAGCTACAGTTCATTGGAGGGAGCCATGAATGCCAACATGTACTGTGACATACTGAAGCAGAGCATGATCCCCTCCCTTCGGAGACTGGGCCGCAGGGCGGTATTCTAACATGATAATGACCCTAAACACCTCCAAGATTACCGCTGCCTTGCTAAAGAAGCTGAGGGTAAAGGTAATGGACTGGCCAAGCATGTCTCCAGACCTAAACCCTATTGAGCATCTGTGGGGCCTCTTCAAATGGAATGTGGAGGATCGAAAGGTCTCTAACATCCACCAGCTCTGTGATATCATCATGGAAGAGTGGAAGAGGACTCCAGTGGCAACCTGTGAAGCTCTGGTGAACTACATGCCCAAGGGGGTTAAGGCAGTGCTGGAAAATAATGGTGGCCACACAAAATATTGACACTTTGGGCCCAATTTGGACAGTTTCATTTAGGGGTGTACTCAATTTTGTTGGCAGTGGTTTAGATATTAATGGCTGTGTGTTGAGTTATTTTGAGGGCACAGCAAATTTACACTGTTATACAAGCTGTACAGTTACTAATTTACATTGTAGCAAAGTGTCATTTCTTCAGTGTTGTCACATGAAAAGATATAATAAAATATATACAAAAATGTTAGGGGTGTACTCACTTTTGTTAGATACTGTATATACATGATCTGGCGCACAGCTGCCGCCCTGTAGCAGTAAAACTGCTACAGGGCGGTCAGCAAGTGGTTAATAATGAGCAATTTTCTTGCTTTATTCTTAATATTGAAGAAAGGCATAATTTTCTGTGCTAATGCAAAGAAAACTAAATGAAATCATAGTACAATAAAATGTAAATGAACCATCATCAAGAAAATTGTTTCTCTTCCTAACATCTTTTTTTCTCCAAATGGCAATAGTCTCTGATTCTGTACAGCCTTGACTATGGGAATTTGCTCTGGTTAATAGGGTTGTGCCTAAACCTGCTTCTCTAGCTGCAAAGTAGTTATTTCTTTCTGATCTTCTATGTGATATGGATGAATCTATTTTGTGCACAAGTGGCTACTTTTCAGGGTATGAAATATAAAGCAGGTTTCTATAAGCCACCCGATCAGCTCTTGCTCTAAATTGAAAAAACTCCTAGAAGTGGATGATGTGTACATGAATAAATAGCGCAGGTAAATAATTGTTTCTTTCAATACCTGTGGAGTCAAGTCCATAAGTTACAGATCAGAATAAGATGGACCTGATAATCATTACAGTATTCCATATCTCATTACATAACATAACATAATACAGTGCAGTAAAATTTATCTTTAGATTGCTTCTGAAATCTATACTAAGCTCTCAGTAATTGCTGTCGCCACTTACATGATATGGAAGGAGACTAGAATGGCATTTCATAGGAAGTTTAAATGTGTTGGGGGATTTACCATACAGCCTCGTCTCTAGAAGCCAAGAAGAAACCTAAAAAGCAGTGGAATTTAATTTAGGAATGACAAAATGTAATATATACTTATTTATAATGTAATAGAAGAACATCGTATTATGGATGGATAATAATGTGAAATAAAGTGTTTGTAAAAGTTATGTGAAAATTGGTAATCTGCTTCCCTCAAAGTGTAGGCGATGCTTACCTGATTAACAGTGAATGGTGGTAGGGGGCGCTAGTGCATTGGTTAATAAACAAAACCGTATAATCATACAATCAAATTAAATAAAGTGCTCAGTGCAAAATAAAAAAAATTATTAATTTACGTATAACAATAGACATAAGTGAATATATTCATTTAAAAGTCCATAAATTCTTCTGTGATAAATTCCTGTGGTAAATTTCCAAAACTTGCCACCATCACCATAGACAGATACGAGAAGTTACACCCGATGTGTGTGGTAAGAATTCCTACTCACCGGAAGAACGTGACCTCTTTAACAAAAAAAAAAGGTCAAAATAGGCTTTGTTTGTGGGCCTTTGCACTTGCTTCTGTGATCACTGGGGATGAACCATGGTACCTTTCCAAATGACAGCCTCCTCGCCACAGAGATAACCCATTACAAAGAAGACATAGAAAGTGCCATAGTGTAAAACCATTTATTTAAAAAGAAACAGCATATTAAAAGCTAACTGGCTGCTTACATTGGGAAGGGCCCACTCCCAGCACTAAGAATACTTGCAGACACTTGGGCAGGGATTGCAAGCCGCTCCATAGCCTCAAGCCGCCGTGCGTTCCACTGCCGAATAACAGAAAGCCAGAAGTTCGGGACCCGGAAATGATGTGACTGGACATACGTTTCGTCTTACGACGTCATCATTGCTTCCTGAGGACATCCTAAGACGAGTATGAGACAGTAAGCTGTAATTTGGATAGAGGAGGGCCTGTGGATGTCGTGTATCTAGAGTACTCTATGGCATTTGATACCGTACCCCATAAATGCTTGATTTACATATTAAGGTCTTTTGGCATGGATGATATTGTACAGTATGTACCCAGAGAGAAAACTGGTTGTTGGAGCGTGTCCAGAGGTTGGTGGTTAATGACATATTTTCTGATTTAGAGTTGTGAACAGGGTGCCCCGGGGCTCTGTCATGGAACCAATTCTGTTTAACTTGTTCCTAACATAGAGAGGTTGGAATAAATAGTTTAATCTCAGTGTTTGCTGATAATACAAAGTTAAGCAGGGCAATCATTTCACAACTTTGCAAGAAAACCTATTAAAATAGAGTAGTGGGCATCTATATTACAGATGAAGTTTAATATTGAAAAATATAAGTAAGGCACTTGGGGGCTAAAAATATGAAAACAAGTTACTTGCAAGGGAAAGAAGCTCAAGGGGAATCAAGGATGGAAAAGCACCTGGGGGCCCTAGTAGATCAGAAACTCAGCAATAACATGCAAAGCCAAACTGCAGCAAGCAAAACTAGCCAACTTTTAGCATTCATTAAAAATTGTATTTACTGTACTCAAGAGATATAACAAAACTATAATTCTACCACCTTAAAAAACTTTGATTAGGCGCATCTTGAGTATATGGTCCAGCTTTGGTCACCAGTCCTCAGGAAGGATGTACTTAAACTGGAGAGTGTCCAGAGATGGCCAACAAAGCTAATAAGTAGGCTGGAGAACCACAGCTATGTGGACAACTACAAACATTAAGCTTGTTATCCTTGGAGAAGAGACACTTAAGAGGGAATATGATTGCAATATAGAAATCTCTGAATTGTGACTAGGGATGAGCTTCGTGTTCGAGTCGAACCCATGTTCGACTCGAACATCGGCTGTTCGGTTGTTCGCCGAATTGCGAACGATATGGGCCGTTCGCGCCAAATTCGTGTGGCGCGTCACGGCCCATAATTCACTGCGGCATCGCAGTGCATTGCTTGCTGATGATTGGCCAGGCATGCACTATGACCCGTATGCTTGGCCAATCACAGCGCCGCCTGAACAGAGAGCCGTAATTGGCCAAAGCCAAGGAGGCTTTGGCCAATTATGGCTCAGGGGATTTAGTACATGCCCCACACTATATAAGGCCGCCTGCACGGCAGGCTTGTGCAGTGTGTTCCGGTGTGCTGAGAGATAGAGAGAGAGAGAGACAGTGTCATTTCATTTGAGTTAGCTAGATTAGGCTATTTACATTTAGTGCAGTGCGTCCTACTCACAGTGTTCAGCTAGATCCGTTCCTGTTATCTTCCTACTGACAGGCAGGCTTGTCTTGTTACAGTATATAAAGCTACCTGAAGAAAATTACTGGTGTTCTTTTGATCCTATTAGTACCACAGTCAGGCAGCTAGACTATTTACATTTAGTGCAGTGCGTCCTGCTCACAGTGTTCAGCTAGATCCGTTCCTGTTATCTTCCTACTGACAGGCAGGCTTGTCTTGTTACAGTATTTACAGCTACCTAAAGAAAATTACTGGTGTTCTTTTGATCCTATTAGTACCACAGTCAGGCAGCTAGACTATTTACATTTAGTGCAGTGCGTCCTGCTCACAGTGTTCAGCTAGATCCGTTCCTGTTATCTTCCTACTGACAGGCAGGCTTGTCTTGTTACAGTATATAAAGCTACCTGAAGAAAATTACTGGTGTTCTTTTGATCCTATTAGTACCACGGTCAGGCAGCTAGACTATTTACATTTAGTGCAGTGCATCCTGCTCACAGTGTTCAGCTAGATCCATTCCTGTTATCTTCCTACTGACAGGCAGGCTTGTCTTGTTACAGTATATAAAGCTACCTGAAGAAAATTACTGTTGTTCTTTTGATCCTATTAGTACCACGGTCAGGCAGCTAGACTATTTACATTTAGTGCAGTGCGTCCTGCTCACAGTGTTCAGCTAGATCCGTTCCTGTTATCTTCCTACTGACAGGCAGGCTTGTCTTGTTACAGTATATAAAGCTACCTGAAGAAAATTACTGGTGTTCTTTTGATCCTATTAGTACCACGGTCAGGCAGCTAGACTATTTACATTTAGTGCAGTGCGTTCTGCTCACAGTGTTCAGCTAGATCCGTTCCTGTTATCTTCCTACTGACAGGCAGGCTTGTCTTGTTACAGTATTTACAGCTACCTAAAGAAAATTACTGGTGTTCTTTTGATCCTATTAGTACCACAGTTAGGCAGCTAGACTATTTACATTTAGTGCAGTGCGTTCTGCTCACAGTGTTCAGCTAGATCCGTTCCTGTTATCTTCCTACTGACAGGCAGGCTTGTCTTGTTACAGTATTTACAGCTACCTAAAGAAAATTACTGGTGTTCTTTTGATCCTATTAGTACCACAGTCAGGCAGCTAGACTATTTACATTTAGTACAGTGCGTCCTGCTCACAGTGTTCAGCTAAAGCTACCTGTAGAAGGTTGGTGGTGTTCTCATACTACAGGCAGGCAGTTGATTTTGCTAGCTGCAGTATCAGTACATATATATATATATATATATATATATATATATATATATATATATATATCCCAGCTTAGTGCAGCTACAGGCCATTAGTATGTCTGGAAGGCCAAGAAGGAGAGGCAGACAGTCACAAGCCAATAAGAGAGGGCAAGCAGGCTCTGTGTCTAGTGCTGGTCGTGGAGACGGTGCATCCTCATCAGCACGTGGCCATGGGACACGCTTGGCCTTTTTTTCGGCAGCTGGCCGTGTTGAGCCGCAACATGCCGAAGACTTGGTCAAGTGGATGACCAAGCCGTCCTCATCCTCCTCATCCTCTCTCACCCATGCCCAGGGTGCTTTGTCTGGCAAAGCAGCGGCCTCTTCCCTCGGCTCAATGTCATCAGTGACTCCTTCCCTAGCTCCACCATGTCCTCCTGAGGAGTCCCTCGAACTGTTTGACCACAGTGTTGGGTACATGCTCCAGGAGGATGCCCAGCGTTTGGAAGGCTCTGATGATGATACTGAGCTCGGTGAAGGCAGTAACATGAGCACGGACAGAGGGGGTGCCCAAGAAGGACAGCAATCTGGCAGTCATGCTCCCCCTGCTGCAGCATACTGCCAGGTTTGCTCCAGTGATGAGGAGGGAGGGGATGATGAGGTCACTGACTCAACGTGGGTGCCTGATAGGAGAGAGGAGGAGGAGGAGGCGGCACATCACCAACGAAGCAGGATGCCCTCCAGGGGCCAGCCTAAGGGCAGCACATTGACTGCATCACACCCCAAAGCTCCACATGTGCAGGGCGCTGCAGTCTCTGCGCGTTATTCAAAAAGTTCTTTGGTGTGGGCCTTTTTTGAGACGAGTGCATCAGATCGCACCGCTGCTATTTGCAACATATGTCTCAAGCGTATCTCACGTGGCCAAAACATCTCCCGCTTGGGTACCACATGCTTGACCAGACATATGTTGACCTGCCATGCAGTTCGTTGGCAAGCGTATCTAAAAGACCCACACCAAAGAACAAAGAGGACATCTCCTTGCTCCTCATCAGCTGAGATTTCCAACCCCACTAGACCTTCAGTCCTCTCTGAGACCTGAGAGGAATGAAGGTGTAGAATTAGGTGTGTCACAGCCAAGTACTTGTGGGCAATCTGCTTTTGGTACACCGACATCAGATTGTACCAGGCAAATTTCCCTGCCCCAGCTGCTGCACCGCCGAAAGAAGTTTGCGGTTGAATGCTAGCTTGGCAAAATTGCTAGCACTTCAACTGCTGCCTTTTCAGTTGGTAGACTCTGCCCCCTTCCGTGAGTTTGTGGAATGTGCGGTTCCTCAGTGGCAGGTACCCAAACGCCACTTTTTCTCACGGAAGGCGATTCCGGCTCTCTACCGGCATGTGGAAGGCAATGTCCATGCCTCGCTGGACAGGGCGGTCAGCAGTAAGGTGCATATTACCGCTGACTCATGGTCCAGCAGGCATGGACAGGGACGTTACCTAAGTTTCACGGCGCATTGGGTGACTCTGCTGGCAGCTGGGAAGGATGCAGGACAAGGTGCAGTAGTGTTGGAGGTTGTTCCGCCACCACGCCTCCAAAATGCTAATGATTGTGACACACCTCTCTCCTCCACCCCCTCCTCTTCTTCTTCCTCCATGGCCTCTTCCTCGGAACCAGCGGTGCTCCGTAGTCGTTCAAGGGGCTACGCAAGTACGCAGGCCAAAAGATGCCATGTGGTGCTTGAGCTGGTGTGCTTGGGGGACAGGAGCCACACTGGGGCAGAGGTTCTGTCAGCTCTGCAGGGGCAGGTTCAGAGGTGGTTGACGCCACGCCAACTTAAGGCAGGAATGGTGGTTTGCGACAATGGCACCAACCTCCTCTCTGCCCTCGGACAGGGACAAATGACCCATGTGCCCTATTTGGCTCACGTCCTTAACTTGGTGGTGCAGCGGTTCTTGGGCAGGTACCCGGGCTTACAGGATGTCCTGAGGCAGGCCAGGAAAGTCTGTGTGCATTTCCGCCGGTCATATAATGCCAGTGCTCGGCTGACGGACCTCCAAAAGGAGTTTAACCTGCCCAAGAACCACCTAATCTGTGACATGCCCACCAGGTGGAACTCAATGTTGGCCATGCTGCAGCGGCTGCACACGCAGCAGAGGGCCATCAATGAGTACCTGTGCGACTATGGCACCAGGACAGGGTCAGGGGAGCTTGGTTTTTTTTCCCCACGCCAGTGGGCCATGATCAGGGATGCATGCACTGTCCTGTCACCATTTGAGGAGGCCACGAGGATGGTGAGCAGTGACAGTGCATGCATCAGTGACACTGTCCCCCTTGTCCACCTGTTGGAGCACACGCTGCGTGGAATAATGGACAGGGCACTTGAGGCAGAACAGAGGCAGGAAGAGGAGGACTTCCTTAGCTCTCAAGGCCCCCTTTATCCAGACAGTGTTCCTGCGTGCCCGCTGATCACACAGGAAGAGAAGGAGGAGGAGGAGGAGGAGGAGGAGGAGGAGGAGGAGGAGGAAGATTGTGTCAGTATGGAGGTGGAGCCTGGCACTCAGCATCAGCAGCAGTCTTTAAGGGGTCAGTCCCAAGAAACACATGGACTTGTACGTGGCTGGGAGGAGGTGGCTGCGGACCATGTCATCCTTAGTGACCCAGAGGACTCCGGACCGAATGCCTCAGCAAACCTATGCTGCATGGCCTCCCTGATCCTGCAAAGCCTGCGTAAGGATCCTCGTATTTGTGGTATCAAGGAGAAGGACCAATACTGGCTGGCAACCCTCCTTGATCCACGTTACAAGGGTAAGGTTGCGGACCTTATCTTGCCATCGCAGAGGGAGCAGAGGATGAAACATCTTCGGGAGGCCTTGCAGAAAGGTCTGTGCAACGCGTTCCCAGAGACTGGGAGGTTACAAACTCCTGTTTCTGGACAACGTGTTGCTGAGGCTTCGGTCAGTCAAAGAAGGAGCGGTGGAGAAGGTGGCCGTCTGACCAATGCGTTCAGACAATTTTTTGGTCCGCAGCCCCAAGGTATGATCGGTTCCAGCAACCATCGCCAGCGTCTGTTTTACATGGTGCAGGAATAGCTAGGGGCAAGATCAGACTTGGACACCTTTCCCACCGAAAATCCTCTGGGTTACTGGGTCTTGAGGATGGATCACTGGCCAGAGCTTGCACAGTATGCAATTGAGCTACTGGCCTGTCCTGCATCCAGCGTTCTTTCGGAACGCACATTCAGTGCTGCTGGAGGCGTGGTAACCGATCACAGGGTGCGTCTGTCCACCGACTCGGTCGATCGACTGACCTTCATAAAAATGAA
This sequence comes from Lithobates clamitans, assembly GCA_037952925.1. Taxonomy (NCBI): domain Eukaryota; kingdom Metazoa; phylum Chordata; class Amphibia; order Anura; family Ranidae; genus Lithobates; species Lithobates clamitans. The sequence continues at coordinate 824,292 of JBBGZY010001608.1, read as the reverse complement.
TCAGTCTTGGATCACCACCAGCTACCAAGCACCTGATGCTGAAGTAACCGAATAATTTTTTTTAAAATCTCAGATCCCTTCAAAGACTGCCTATGCTGATGCTGAGTGACTATCCCTGAGTAATTATCCTCTTCCTCCTCAATCATCACGCTGATAGCTTGTAAGAACATTTTTGGTTCTGGGCGCCACCACCAGTGCCTAAGGCACAATTTTTCAGCCCCTGTTTAACAGGGGCGTGTAATTACAATTTTTGATGTAATACTTTGCAGCAGGGCTCGTTCCTGCATTCCAACTAGAGTGTCTGTGAGGGGTTGCAGTGTTGTGGCACCAGCACCAGTGCCTAAGGCCCATTTTTTCTGCCCCTGTTTAACAGGGTGTGTAATTACAATTTTTGATGCAATACTTTGCAGCAGGGCTCGTTCCTGCATTCCAACTAGAGTGTCTGTGAGGGGTTGCAGTGTTGTGGCACCAGCACCAGTGCCTAAGGCCCATCTTTTCTGCCCCTGTTTAACAGGGGCGTGTAATTACAATTTTTGATGCAATACTTTGCAGTAGGGCTCGTTCCTGCATTCCAACTAGAGTGTCTGTGAGGGGTTGCAGTGTTGTGGCACCAGCACCAGTGCCTAAGGCCCATTTTTTCTGCCCCTGTCTAACAGGGAGCGTGTAATTACAATTTTTGATGCAATACTTTGCAGCAAGGCTCGTTCCTGCGTTCCAACTAGAGTGTCTGTGAGGGGTTGCAGTGTTGTGGCACCAGCACCAGTGCCTAAGGCCCATTTTTTCTGCCCCTGTCTAACAGGGGCGTGTAATTACAATTTTTGATGTAATACTTTGCAGCAAGGCTCGTTCCTGCGTTCCAACTAGAGTGTCTGTGAGGGGTTGCAGTGTTGTGGCACCAGCACCAGTGCCTAAGGCCCAATTTTTCAGCCCTTGCTTAACAGGGGCGTGTAATTACAATTTTTGATGCAACACTTTGCAGCAGGGCTCGTTCCTGCGTTCCAACTAGAGTGTTTGTGAGGGGTTGCAGTGTTGTGGAACCAGCACCAGTGCCTAAGGCCTAATTTTTCAGCTCCTGTTCAACAAGGGCATGTAATTACAATTCTTGATCTAATATTTCACAGCAGGGCCCTGTGAGGGCTTACAGTGTTGTGGCCACAGCAACACCTAAGGCCCAAATTTCTGCTGAGTATATAGGGCAGGACCCTACTTTCAAACATCTAACTTACAAACGACTCCTACTTGCAAACGGAAGGAGACAACAGGAAGTGAGATGAAATCTACCCCTAGGAAGGCAAATTCTCTCCTGTAAGAGTTAATATGGGAAAAACATTTCTCCTTTCCACTGATGCTTTCCAATCCTTGTTCCACAAAAAAACCCAAATTTTCAAAAAACATTTTTCATTGGGACAAAAAGTGAGGTGAAATCTTCTGAAGAGGAGGAAAGACAGCAAAACAAATGTCACAGGGGCTATAACCCTTCCCTATGTTTTCCAAAAAGCTTAAAAAAGATTTTTTGGCTGGAGCTAAACACGTTAAAAATGTACCCGTTCAAAATTACAAAGAGATTCTACTTAACAACAAACCTACAGTCCCTGTCTTGTTTGCACCGCCTGTATACTGCTGTTCAGAGTATATAGGGCCTGGTGGCCCCACACCTTTCCTTATTTTAATTTGGGTGCGGGGTTCCCCTTAATATCCATACAAGACCCAAAGGGCCTGGTAATGGACTGGGGGGTACCCATGCCGTTTGTCTCACTGATTTTCATCCATATTGCCATGACCCGACATTACATTAAACCCGCAAGCAGTTTTAAATGAGATTTTTTCCTTTAAAAATGACATTTGGTGCAGGGACTGTTCTAAACACGGGAAACAGGCGTCACTTTACAGGCATACTATAGACACCCCCCAGGTACGATATTTAAAGGAATATTTCACTTTTTTTTTTACTTTAAGCATCATTAAAATCACTGCTCCCGAAAAAACAGCCGTTTTTAAAAGTTTTTTTTGCATTGATACATGTCCCCTGGGGTAGGACCCGGGTCCCCAAACCCTTTTTAGGACAATACCATGCAAATTAGCCTTTAAAATGAGCACTTTTGATTTCGAACGTTCGAGTCCCATAGACGTCAATGGGGTTCGAACGTTCGTGCGAACTTTCGGTCCGTTCGCAGTTTCTGGTGCGAACCGAACCGGGGGGTGTTCGGCTCATCCCTAATTGTGACTCCAGCAGTAAGAGGAACCTATTTAACTTGTGGTCTCTAAAATAAGACACACAACCACACAATAACTTGGATTAGAAGTGGTTCAATCTTACACTGAGCAAGGAGATTTTTACTGTTAGAGTAAGGATGTGGGGCTCTATTCCACAGTTGGTGGTGTCAGCAGGGAATGTAGATATGTTCAAAAAATTTTTAGATGTGTTTTGTGAATGGTGAATATGGAATATGGCAGTGACATAAACACACACCTCCACACACACACACACACACACACAGGTTGAACTGGATGGACTGGTGTCTTTATTAAACCTTACAAAGATTACTAAGTGAAAAGCCAGATATTCATTTTTGTTTTTGGGTTTATCTGTGCTTTAAAATGAACTATGCCCACTAAAGTACTGTATTTTTCGCTCCATAAGACGCACTTTTTTCCCCCAAAAAAATTAGGGGAAATGTCTGTGCGTCTTATGGAGTAAATATTGACCAGCAGGGCTGCTGATAGGGGGGTCGTTGCTGCGGCAGAACAATGCCCTCTGCAGCCCTCTGCACCAGCTAAAAGCCTGTTTCTCCTACTCCTTCAGAAAAACAAAACAACAGGCAGCTCTTAGTAAGACTGTATAGATTTAATGACAAGTTGCATTAAAACACTCACATTTAAGAAACCGTTGTCAGGTGCAGGGGAATTCAGTAGAGCCACATGCTATCTCAGCAGTTCGGATTGAATGGAGCCTTGTATCTTCCTATGCAGCCGGCGTCCTGGTCCACAGGTTTTTTCTGGGATTAGAATCTACAACGAGGCATTAATGTGTCCTTTCTGGCACAAGGCCATTCACATAACTTCTGTAATAGGAACACTCAGGGCTCAAAATTGTGGTCCAATAGGGGATTTATTATGTGCCAGCCCCTCACTTTAAAAAATAGGGTTCTCAGCAACCATATTGATATGGTGCTTAGCTGTGATAGGCAAAGCATGGGGTGTACTGCTGATAAAGTGCATAGGTACAGATTAGTTTAGGGCTTGTGGACACTGGTCTCTTAAAAGACTTGTAAACCTTTTTCCGAACATCCTTTAGGCTTCAAATGCTGTATATCTTGAGAAAATGGGGGGTGGAGGGAGGGAAGGATTTTTACATCTTAGTGCCGCTGTGTTGATGCAGCTTCCTTAGTCCCTCCACACATCTAGATACATAGCAGGCTTAATGTGTGTTTTATAAAAAAGTAATATATCCTATTTTAAGCTGGCTGAAATTTATTTTTTCACAACCTGTCCCTGTGTACGCAAGCACTGCATGTGTTTTTTTTCACAGGGCATGTAATATTCCTGGAAAATGTTTATCAGAAAACAAGATTATTTTTATCTTTGGAAAGCCATGCCACAGGATGATTTGCAGGCAGTAGACTGTTGGCAACAGGGGTAGTCTGTTGTCATAGCCATAAACCAAAATGCCCAAACAAGAATTTTTATAACAGTATGACCAACTGTTAATGCTTATATTATATTTATTGGTAAGGTTTCCATCTACTTTAACCATTTAAGGACCGGTCCTTTTTCTGACACTTGTTGCTTACAAGTTAAAATCAGTATTTTTTGCTAGAAAATGACTTAAAACCCCAAAACATTTTATATATATTTAAGCAGAGACCCTTGAGAATAAAATGGCGGCCGTTGCAATATTTTATGCAGCGGTTTTTCAAACACAATTTTTTTTTGAAAAAATACACTTTTATGAATTAAACTTACAGTAAAGTTAGCCCAGTTTTTTTGTATAATGTGAAAGATGATGTTACACAAAGTAAATAGATACCGAACACGTCATGCTTTAAAATTGCGCACATTCATGGAATGGCCACAAGCTACGGCACCTAAAAATCTCCATAGGTCTCCACGCTTTAAATTTTTTTTTTATGGTTATTAGTTTGGAGTTAGAGGAAGTCTAGTGCTAGAATTATTGCTCTCACTCTAATGATTGTGGCGATACCTCATATGTGTGGTTTGACCACTGTTATACTTGCGGGTGCGAATTACATATGCGTTCGCTCTTGCGTGCAAGCACAGAGGGATGGGGTGTGGTAATATTTTTTTTCTTTTTTCTTTTTTCACACTGTCCTTTTAAATTTTTATTTGTTTTTGATCACTTTTAATGCTGTTATAAGGAATGTTAACATCCCTTGTGACAGGAATAGTCACGTGTTAAAGTGGTGTTCCGGCCAAAATGATAATTTTTAAATAAAAATACCCCTATAATACACAAGCTTAATGTATTCTAGTAAAGTTAGTCTGTAAACTAAGGTCTGTTTTGTTAGTTTATAGCAGTAGTTTGTTATTTTATAAACTTACAGCAGGCCGTGGCCATCTTAAGTGTGGGCATCTGAAGCCAGACTGTATTTCTTCCTGGATCTCATCCTTGCAGATCTCGCACATGCTCAGTGCAGCACAAGCAGTGTAGTAGGTTTCAGGTCAGGTTTCCATAGCAACGGCAGTTTCAGAGGAAGTTGCCGCCCCTTCCCTTTGCATTGCAAACAGGAAATGATGCGATCGGCCACGGCCAGGGAGGAGGAAGTGAGAAATGAATACAACAGATATGCAGTAGGTGCTGAGAAAAAAATTAAAAAATATCCAATTTGTTTACAGTGCACAGTTTAGTGAGGGATGCTGAAGAGTTGTAAAAGTGGGTGGAACTCCACTTTAAGTATTTTTTTGGAGGGTTCTGTGGTCTATAAGACCCAAATTCCCTCCTTTACACTTAAAAGCATTCAAAATGCCAAGTTTGGCTATTTTGAATACTGACATTTTTTTTCAAATCTGGTGCCTTTAAGGCTCCAGTAAACCAGAAGTGAACTCATGACATGGCTTCCGGGCTACTAGATTCAATACCCGATCAAAGCCAATTTGTTTTGCTTTGTTCAGGTCTCCGGCCAGCTAGTGGACGATGCAGCTGGTTGTTCGTGCCTCCCAATGGGACGGGAGAGACCACGGGTGGAGCCGCAGAAGGGGGCATCCCCTCCCATTGCTTGTGATAACAATCGAGTGGCTGATTAGCCGCATCGGTTGTTATCACAGGAAAGCCGACCGTCAGCTCTAAAGAAGACGGTATCAGGGTGATGCCTGCAGCTGCAGGCATCACCCTGTTACAACCACATGAAGCCAAATGACTTACAGGTATGTGGTTTTGCGGCAAATGGTTAAAAACCTATTCTTTAGTTCTTTGAGCAGCATTGCTGGGGTACATTTTTTTATGTGCCTTGCCTGTGTGCATAGATCTGTGTACCCAAAAACCCTTAAGGATCAATATTTGTTAAAAAAAAAAAACCCAAAAAAACAGAAAAAACGATTTAACTGATTTAACTATGTTCTTTTCCAAGCAGGATCTTTTCCCTTTATTGTTTTTTAGATTATACATATACTATTGTTGACGCCAATATACCTCAATTTCTAGATTAAGCGTTATTGGGGTACCGTGTCAAATGCTTTGACAAAGTCTAGATTTACCACATCCACAGGCCTTCCTTTATCTAAATTAAAGCTCACTTTAAAATATTAATAGGTTGGTCTAACAAGACAGATATAACTATTTACAAATCATTCATAAAACATGAAACTACTAGGTTACACAATTAGTGGCATAAATGGATAAACTTTTTGTCTTCCACAAGTAAAGTCAAGTAAAGTCAGTTGGTGCATTCAGTTGGTGCATTCTCTTTAAACTCTTCATTTTAGGAATATAACTCTTCATCTTCATGCTTAAGCAGGGCAGCCTTATGAAGAAAAAATATTAAATAAAAAGCAAATGCTAGTCTGTAAATGTAAAAAAAACAACATAAAAGCATGATGGTGGGTGGGAATTGGCTGGCTCTGGACTATCATTTGGCTCTCAGTCCTATCAAACATCAGGTTTCTGCCCTTTCTATGTTGTTTAAAAGACTGTTCGCTTTTCACTTCCTGAATAATATACTGTGTCACAGATCAGCAGTATAGCAGATCTGCTAGTTATGGTTATTTTAGCATGTGGTCTGAAACTTACTGTACCTTTTTGGTTGACATAAAATCTAATTGGTCCCCAACCAGCCTTTAAGTCAAGCTCACTATTTAGCTGTGCTCAGACCAACATCTGTTGTCTGAGCAATATCGTTATTCCCTAGCCACAGGCTCCAGTCTGTTATTTCTTGCATTTCTGTTTCTATGGTTACTAACTTCAGCTTGTCTCTGACTATTCTTGTTTGCCATTCATCCTGACCTTTTACCTGCCCCTATTTCTGATATTGCTTGTTGTTAGTGTACCATGATTTTGTGTTTTATTGTTTTTAGCTGCAATATACACAGGTTTGTCAGGGCCACAACCAGGTACACCATCAGGAAAGTCCATCACTACTTGTGGGCTGCTCTGGTGAAGATCTGGTGCTTAAGCTTGGTACCTTGACCCTTTTAATGGCTCACACTCTCTTAATATACAAATAGCACATAGAGTCATGAGTTCTTGCTGTAAAATCTGATTCTGTCTGTGATTTGGAAAAAAGCCTTTGGAGACAATCCTCTCTACTCCCAACTACAGGGTAATATTTCTTGTAGCCTGGGTAGTATTTCTTGTAGCCATTTTGCCAGTGCAGTATAACTGCCAGCACCCAAAAAATCTTCCCCCCTCATATTCTTCCTCAGCCTCTGTTGGTGGATGGCTTTCTGTGCAAAATAATGGCAATGGCATATGAGTACCTGCCACTATGGTATAGCACAGGCCACAAAAAAGGGTGCAGTACTGTAAAAAAAAGGATGAATAGAGTGCTTTAGTAGGCTCCAAAATGGGCTACTATATGCCCTTGAAGATGAGAAGGAGGAGAAAAAGGGTGTGTTTCAGCACCCCACCCCTCCAAAAAATGGATGCTTTTTGCTCTTGAATAGGAGGAAAATGGTGCATTAGCAGCCCCCCCCCCAAAAATGGCTGCTATGATCCCATAAGGAGGAGGAGGAAAAGGGCACATAAGCATATGCATGTGATATAGAAGTAGCTGTTACTTTTACCATAGTTAACATAGGTGATGCAGAGATACATAGAGTTACCCGCCACCAGTTGCTCCACCCAACCCAGCCCCTAAACACGCCCTTGTAAATTAACATCTTTTATTCATATCATACGTAGTATGCAGAGTCGTCTTTAATGTTAATTGGACCCTGGGCAAACATTTTAGTGCCCCCTGCAGAAATACTAGAGGAGATGGTCAGATACTGCAGACCTACTACAGGAGAGGACCAGGGAGAGTGCAGACATGGTAAGGAGAGGGTCAGAGAGACTGCAGACTTGGTAAGGAGAGGGTCAGAGAGACTGCAGACATGGTAAGGAGAGGGTCAGAGAGACTACAGACATTGTAAGGAGAGGGTCAAAGAGACTGCAGACATGGTACGGAGAGGGTCAAAGAGACTGCAGACATGGTACAGGTACTGTAGATGGTGTGGTGATGGATGGATGGTTCCCCCCTCCCTCCACATCTCTGTAGAGGGGGAGATGTTGCAGATCAGTGTACACAGCTCTAGGACCTGGGGGAGCCTTTCTCTACACTTGTTCAGTGTGATCCCTGTCCCCTCCCCCTGCTCTGAGTGCCCGACTCCTCTGCTCACTTTCCCCCCTGGACCCTCACTCACATCATCAATAGTGTCTCGATCCAGACAGCACACAGGTCCCATCATACTCCTGGCCAGTCAGCTCAGCAGTGTCCCAGTGCAGACAGCAAATGCTCTCCTGGCCCCTTCCGTTGTCAGCACTTAAGGGAGAAGGTGGAGCCGCTCTGAAGGAGGAAGTTACATCTTCCTCTTCTGAATGCCGGGTCCTCCAAGCACCTTATTGTTTATTAGGACATTAGCAACCAATCGTTTTGACAGGCAAGATTCGGGAGACAACAAGGGGAAGCCAGTAGTTTCACTTGATTGGGCACCTCTTCTCATCCCCCAGGAGAACTCTGGCTGCTGCTGCTAGTGGCTGCTCTACTCGCAATCACTTTATATCCACTCGCCAAATGCGAGCAGGCAAGTAGAAATTTTGAGGGCTGGTTTAAGGCATGGCAGGGTGGTTCTGTGAAAAAAAGATGTTCAAAAACAAAACTGTTTTTTGAATGGCCAAGTTGTACAAAGTTGGGGGTTTAAACATTATTTTTAAAGCGTAAACATTTCTATAGCTTTTAGATCTGTTGTAATTCCTTCCTCCACTGTTCAATATAGGCCTATTACCACTGGATTAAAAAATTAGTTGTTGCAGCCCTAACCAAAAACATATTTTTCAAGTTGTAATGAATCAGAATTGGGTATTGCTGTATTAAGCAAGCAATAATGTAAAAGTTAAATTAATTACACATCCAAGTTACACTGATCTGCCATAGCATTATAACCAACCGCCATAACCAGTTGAGTCATGGACTCCACTACAACTCTGAAGGTTTGCTGTGGTATCTGGCAACTAGTCTTAAGTAGCAGATCTTTTAAGTTCTGTAAGTTGTGAGGTGAGGTCTCCTTGGAATGGACTTGTTTTTTCAGCACATTCCACAGAAGCTCGATTGGATTGAGATCTGGAGAATTAGAAGTCAGCACCTCAAACTTATTGAGTTCTTCAAACGATTCTTGACTTGACTCAAACCTTCCTTCATTGCTCAGTGGTCCAGTTCTGATGCTCGTGTGCCCAATGTAGGGACTTTTGGTTGTGGACACTATGCAGCCCCATACGCAACAAACTGTTAAGCACACATTTCTATCAGAACCAGCACTAACTATTTCAGCAAATTGAGCTACAGTAGCTCTTCTATTGGATTGGACTACACAGGCCAGTCTTCACTCCTCATCAGTGAGCCTTGGCTGCTGTTGCCAGTTCACTGATTTTCCTTCCTTTGACCACTTTTGATAGGTCCTGTCCCCTGCAGACTGGGAACATCCCACAAAAGCTGCAGTTATAGAGTTGTTTTGACCCAGTCATCCAGCCCTTGAAAAATGTACTCAAATCCTTATGACTGTCCATTTTATTTCTTCTTTCAGCCCACCAGCTTCAGGGAGAACATGTTAACTTGCTGCCTAATATATCCCACCCACTTTCAGTCATTATAACAAGATAATCAATGTTATTAACTTTACCTGGCAGTGATCTTAAAGCGGTAGTAAACTCTGCTTTGTGGTTTTTACCTACAGGTAAGCTTATAATAAAGCCTACCTGTAGGTAAAATGAGTATCTGACTGTTTAGAGTATATTCGCTTGTTTGGCAGCCAGCGCATGTGCTCTGAAGAAACGGCATACCTGCGCCGATCCATCGGAGCTCTGGGCCATGGTGGTGACTCCAGTTTCATTTTTATTGTTTCACTTTAAGCATCATTATAATCACTGCTCCTATAAAAACAATGTTTTAAAAAAAAATGATATATGTCCCCCTCGGGCCCACATACCCTTTTTATGGCCAATAACTTGTATATAAGTTTTTAAAATGGGCAATTTTGATTTTTCAAGCTCGGGCCCCATAGACTTTAATAGGGTTTGGAGTTCGGGTCCAAACTTTTGCGATATTTCGAGAGTTCTGCCACAAGTTTATTACCACTTGAATGATCTTACTTGGTACATGTGAAACCATAATTTGTTGTCGCTGACGCTGTCTTTGAGAACTGTACTAATTCATAACACCACATTCCAAGCATGTAATTGAAATAATTGGTGTTGGGGGCGTGGTTTGCCTTGAGAGAAGATGGCTGCTTGATCCCTAGGCTCCCGCTCACCACTGCCTTTTCATTAGCTTATACAGGGGAACACCGACATTTCTCGACCACCCACTATGGGAACTTCTTCCCGCGGAAGCTCGCAGTCACGATCCCGCTCCCCGAGAGAATTTACCGGCCGCACGAACCATACTATACCGGAGATATTCCGCTCCCAGAGACCTAACATGGCGGCTCCCCTTCCCGCCTCACCTCCTCCTCAGGAACTGACAGGGATTGTCCTCACCCCATCCGAACCCCGCACATCGCAAATGGAGACCGACGGCACATCTCTCCGTCAACCGAACTTACGGGATCTCCAAGCTGTGGCAGCTGACATTAAAGACACCCTGTTCTCGGCCATCACAGACTTGCGCCACGAGCTGCAGGCCATCTCAGGGAGAATGCAGCATGTCGAGGATGATGTGGCACTACAAGGCTCAGCAGTGCAAACCATTCACTATAAAGTGGACTCCCACACCATGCAACTTAGAGATCTTCAACGCCATGTTGAAGATCTCGACAACAGGGGCCGCAGACACAATCTCAGGGTGAGAGGCCTACCCGAATCCGTGGACCAAGACCAACTCCTCCAAGTTGTCACAGGTCTATTCAACCAACTCCTCGACAGGCCTCGGCACACGCCTCTGGCTATGGAATGTATCCACAGAGCGCTCCATCCCAGAGGCAGAGACACAGACCCCCCAAGGGATATTATCTGCTTTGTAAACGACTATGCAACCAAAGAAGAACTCCTCAAGAAAACACGCGAAAAATCGCACTTGGAATACGATGGCTGCCACATCCATATTTACCAAGACCTGTCAGCAATTACACTAAGGCACTGCAAAGATCTCCGACCGCTTCTGGAAGTTCTGCGGAACAAAGGAATCCGTTATCGCTGGAAATTCCCGTTCGGCTTATCCGCCTCTCACCAAGGCCACTCTGTACTATTGAGAGTCCCAGAAGACCTCAAAGTATTCTGCCATACCCTGGATATACCATATGTGGCGGTCCCAAACTGGTATGCGGAGTTCAACATCTCACCCCGTACCCGACATCCACCAGAAGAGGAACCGATGGATGCACACAACACCAGCTTTTGTAGACGCAGATCGCCGTCACCCACCAGACCCAATTCTTCCATGGGGCCCGACACCCGCCTCCCAGCCCCATGACAGCGCCCCTGCCTCGCAAAGCTCGCCAAGACCGCTGATCTCCTTCCATGCCCCTGAATACGCTGTCCTCACAAGTCGCTCTTGCTGACAGCTCCTACTCCACCTCTCCCACCTTCTCCTCTCCACCTGTATCTGGAAATCTATCACCCACCTCTCCCATACTCATCAACATCCTACGGAAGAAACAACGCTCCAACCGGATGCCTTGCAACATCACCCAAGACCCGGTCCTCATGTCTGCAATATTCTTTCCCGCTTGCACATTGACTCTGCTAACTACCCCTGAAACAAAACACGGATACCTTAACTTTTCATCCCTGACGATCCTCCAATTAACGGACTACCGAACTGAAACAACCACGGAAGCTAAGCTGTAGTCACCACTCCCCACTGCAGAACATTCTGTCCCCAGGGGCCGCTCCATCTGCTTCCTATACGGACATTTGTATGTACGGAAGTTCTATACTGACACCGGGACACGCATTATATACCTCGTCGGACTTAATACCTGCAGACCCTTTGTATCCTGAGAAAAGTCCAAAGGGTAAATTGTTAAAAGTTATAATTTACTGTTAAAAGTTAAAAGATTTAAGCGGTTACTGCCTCCTGTATCGGGAAGACACTAGTACAATGCACCACACACTGACAACACTTGAGAAAACGATCTCTTTCACAACCCTGTTACCAGTTTAATCTCCCTCAAACTGACTGGCTCCATAAACCACAATCAGTTTTCTGAAATTTAGCTCTTTGCTGCCATCTGCTGGCTTTGGACCCATCTTATTTACATTCCTACACACTATAGACCCTTATTTAATTTAATACATTACAACGAACACGGTTAACATTACATATACCACGCACCACCGACACTTGACATTACACTGACTACATTTGGGCACTACACTTATTACTGTACTCATTACAATCCGTTAATCACTTACGAATCTACACATACATAAAATTAGAGGATTAAATCCTCCTTGTTGTGCTGTCTATGCCTGGGTTAACTACACATACCTACACTCCTACCCCACTCAGGTTAAGATCAATTTATTTTCTAACAAATGTCCATTCTGTACGTGCATAGATGTATTACTATAGATGATTGTTACTACATACGATATGCTACCCTAATTACTCAGCCTTAGGCTCGTCTATTGTATGGACCGGTTGTTTAGCTATAACTTTTAATATTTTAATAAGCGTCACTTACAACTCCATCTCCTCCGCTCCCCTTCCCCTTTCTGTTGGGGTACCCCAAGGCTCTGTCCTTGGGCCTCTCCTTTTCTCACTCTATACTAGGGATGAGCTTCGTGTTCGAGTCGAACCCATGTTCGACTCGAACATCGGCTGTTCGACCGTCCGTCGAATTGCGAACGATATGGGCCGTTCGCGCCAAATTCGTGTGGCGCGTCACGGCCCATAATTCACTGCGGCATCGCAGTGCATTGCTGGCTGATGATTGGCCAAGCATGCACTATGACCCGCATGCTTGGCCAATCACAGCGCCGTCAGTAGAGAGAGCTGTAATTGGCCAAAGCCAGGGTGGCTTTGGCCAATTATGGCTCAGGGGATTTAGTACACACCCCACACTATATAAGGCCGCCTGCACGGCGGCCCTGTGTAGTGTGTGTTCCGGTGTGCTGAGCGATAGAGAGAGAGAGAGACAGTGTCATTTGATTTGAGTTAGATAGATTAGGCAGAACAGTCAGTCAGTTAGCTGCACTTACAGTGTATTGTGTATATATATGCATCCCAGGTGTTGCATATATATATATACACTGTATTCAGTTTAGCTAGATCCGTTCCTGTTATCTTCTATCTAGACTATTTACATTCAGTGCAGTGTGTCCTGCTCACAGTGTTCAGCTAGATCCGTTCCTGCTATTTACATTCAGTACAGTGCTTCCTGCTCACAGTGTTCAGCTAGATCCGTTCCTGCTATATACATTTAGTGCAGTACGTCCTGCTCACAGTGTTCAGCTAGATCCGTTCCTGTTATCTTCCTACTGACAGGCAGGCTTGTCTGGTTACAGTATATAAAGCTACCTGAAGAAAATTACAGGTGTTCTTTTTGATCCTATTAGTACCACGGTCAGGCAGCTAGACTATTTACATTTAGTACAGTGTGTCCTGCTCACAGTGTTCAGCTAGATCCGTTCCTGTTATTTACATTCAGTGCAGTGCGTCCTGCTCACAGTGTTCAGCTAGATCCGTTCCTGCTATTTACATTCAGTGCAGTGCGTCCTGCTCACAGTGTTCAGCTAGATCCGTTCCTGCTATTTACATTCAGTGCAGTGCGTCCTGCTCACAGTGTTCAGCTAGATCCGTTCCTGCTATTTACATTCAGTGCAGTGCGTCCTGCTCACAGTGTTCAGCTAGATCCGTTCCTGCTATATACATTTAGTGCAGTACGTCCTGCTCACAGTGTTCAGCTAGATCCGTTCCTGTTATCTTCCTACTGACAGGCAGGCTTGTCTGGTTACAGTATATAAAGCTACCTGAAGAAAATTACAGGTGTTCTTTTTGATCCTATTAGTACCACGGTCAGGCAGCTAGACTATTTACATTTAGTACAGTGTGTCCTGCTCACAGTGTTCAGCTAGATCCGTTCCTGTTATTTACATTCAGTGCAGTGCGTCCTGCTCACAGTGTTCAGCTAGATCCGTTCCTGCTATTTACATTCAGTGCAGTGCGTCCTGCTCACAGTGTTCAGCTAGATCCGTTCCTGCTATTTACATTCAGTGCAGTGCGTCCTGCTCACAGTGTTCAGCTAGATCCGTTCCTGCTATTTACATTCAGTGCAGTGCGTCCTGCTCACAGTGTTTAGCTAGATCCGTTCCTGCTATTTACATTCAGTGCAGTGCGTCCTGCTCACAGTGTTCAGCTAGATCCGTTCCTGCTATTTACATTCAGTGCAGTGCGTCCTGCTCACAGTGTTTAGCTAGATCCGTTCCTGCTATTTACATTCAGTGCAGTGCGTCCTGCTCACAGTGTTCAGCTAGATCCGTTCTGCGACCTGCAGTGAGAGGAATGAAGGTGTAGAATTAGGTGTGTCACAGCCAAGTACTTATGGGCAATCTGCTTTGGGTACACCGACGTCAGATTGTACCAGGCAAATTTCCCTGCCCCAGCTGCTGCACCGCCGAAAGAAGTTTGCTCCCAGCCATCCACATGCCCAGCGGTTGAATGCTAGCTTGGCAAAATTGCTAGCACTTCAACTGCTGCCTTTTCAGTTGGTAGACTCTGCCCCCTTCCGTGAGTTTGTGGAATGTGCGGTTCCTCAGTGGCAGGTACCCAAACGCCACTTTTTCTCACGGAAGGCGATTCCGGCTCTCTACCGGCATGTGGAAGGCAATGTCCATGCCTCGCTGGACAGGGCGGTCAGCGGTAAGGTGCATATTACCGCTGACTCATGGTCCAGCAGGCATGGACAGGGACGTTACTTAAGTTTCACGGCGCATTGGGTGACTCTGCTGGCAGCTGGGAAGGATGCAGGACAAGGTGCAGTAGTGTTGGAGGTTGTTCCGCCACCACGCCTCCAAAATGCTGATTGTGACACACCTCTCTCCTCCACCCCCTCCTCTTCTTCTTCCTCCATGGCCTCTTCCTCGGAACCAGCGGTGCTCCGTAGGCGTTCAAGGGGCTACGCAAGTACGCAGGCCAAAAGATGCCATGCGGTGCTTGAGCTGGTGTGCTTGGGGGACAGGAGCCACACTGGGGCAGAGGTTCTGTCAGCTCTGCAGGGGCAGGTTCAGAGGTGGTTGACGCCACGCCAACTTAAGGCAGGAATGGTGGTTTGCGACAATGGCACCAACCTCCTCTCTGCCCTCCGACAGGGACAACTGACCCATGTGCCCTGTTTGGCTCACGTCCTTAACTTGGTGGTGCAGCGGTTCTTGGGCAGGTACCCGGGCTTACAGGATGTCCTGAGGCAGGCCAGGAAAGTCTCTGTGCATTTCCGCCGGTCATATAATGCCAGTGCTCGGCTGACGGACCTCCAAAAGGAGTTTAACCTGCCCAAGAACCGCCTAATCTGTGACATGCCCACCAGGTGGAACTCGACGTTGGCCATGCTGCAGCGGCTGCACACGCAGCAGAGGGCCATCAATGAGTACCTGTGCGACTATGGCACCAGGACAGGGTCAGGGGACCTTGGTTTTTTTTCCCCACGCCAGTGGGCCATGATCAGGGATGCATGCACTGTCCTGTCACCATTCGAGGAGGCCACGAGGATGGTGAGCACTGACAGTGCATGCATCAGTGACACTGTCCCCCTTGTCCACCTGTTGGAGCACACGCTGCGTGGGATAATGGACAGGGCACTTGAGGCAGAACAGAGGCAGGAAGAGGAGGACTTCCTTAGCTCTCAAGGCCCCCTTTATCCAGACAGTGTTCCTGCGTGCCCGCCGATCACACAGGAAGAGGACGAGGAGGAGGAGGAGGAGGAGGAGGAGGAGGAAGATTGTGTCAGTATGGAGGTGGAGCCTGGCACTCAGCATCAGCAGTCTTTAAGGGATCAGTCCCAAGGAACACATGGACTTGTACGTGGCTGGGAGGAGGTGGCTGCGGACGTTGTTGTCCTTAGTGACCCAGAGGACTCCGGACCGAATGCCTCAGCAAACCTACGCTGCATGGCCTCCCTGATCCTGCAAAGCCTGCGTAAGGATCCTCGTATTCGTGGTATCAAGGAGAAGGACCAATACTGGCTGGCAACCCTCCTTGATCCACGTTACAAGGGTAAGGTTGCGGACCTTATCTTGCCATCGCAGAGGGAGCAGAGGATGAAACATCTTCGGGAGGCCTTGCAGAAAGGTCTGTGCAACGCGTTCCCAGAGACTGGGAGGTTACAAACTCCTGTTTCTGGACAACGTGTTGCTGAGGCTTCGGTCAGTCAAAGAAGGAGCGGTGGAGAAGGTGGCCGTCTGACCGATGCGTTCAGACAATTTTTTGGTCCGCAGCCCCAAGGTATGATCGGTTCCAGCAACCATCGCCAGCGTCTGTTTTACATGGTGCAGGAATACCTAGGGGCAAGATCAGACTTGGACACCTTTCCCACCGAAAATCCTCTGGGTTACTGGGTCTTGAGGATGGATCACTGGCCAGAGCTTGCACAGTATGCAATTGAGCTACTGGCCTGTCCTGCATCCAGCGTTCTTTCGGAACGCACATTCAGTGCTGCTGGAGGCGTGGTAACCGATCACAGGGTGCGTCTGTCCACCGACTCGGTCGATCGGCTGACCTTCATAAAAATGAATCAGTCTTGGATCACCACCAGCTACCAAGCACCTGATGCAGATGTAACCGAATAATTTTTTTTGAAATCTCAGATCCCTTCAAAGACTGCCTATGCTGATGCTGAGTGACTATCCCTGAGTAATTATCCTCTTCCTCCTCAATCATCACGCTGATAGCTTGTAAGAACATTTTTGGTTCTGGGCGCCACCACCAGTGCCTAAGGCACAATTTTTCAGCCCCTGTTTAACAGGGGCGTGTAATTACAATTTTTGATGTAATACTTTGCAGCAGGGCTCGTTCCTGCATTCCAACTAGAGTGTCTGTGAGGGGTTGCAGTGTTGTGGCACCAGCACCAGTGCCTAAGACCCAATTTTTCAGCCCCTGTCTAACAGGGGCGTGTAATTACAATTTTTGATGCAATACTTTGCAGCAGGGCTTGTTCCTGCATTCCAACTAGAGTGTCTGTGAGGGGTTGCAGTGTTGTGGCACCAGCACCAGTGCCTAAGACCCAATTTTTCTGCCCCTGTCTAACAGGGGCGTGTAATTACAATTTTTGATGCAATACTTTGCAGCAGGGCTTGTTCCTGCATTCCAACTAGAGTGTCTGTGAGGGGTTGCAGTGTTGTGGCACCAGCACCAGTGCCTAAGACCCAATTTTTCTGCCCCTGTCTAACAGGGGCGTGTAATTACAATTTTTGATGCAATACTTTGCAGCAGGGCTTGTTCCTGCGTTTCAACTAGAGTGTCTGTGAGGGGTTGCAGTGTTGTGGCACCAGCACCAGTGCCTAAGGCCTAATTTTTCAGCTCCTGTTCAACAGGGGCATGTAATTACAATTCTTGATCTAATATTTCACAGCAGGGCCCTGTGAGGGCTTACAGTGTTTTGGCCACAGCAACACCTAAGGCCCAAATTTCTGCTGAGTATATAGGGTAGGACCCTACTTTCAAACATCTAACTTACAAACGACTCCTACTTGCAAACGGAAGGAGACAACAGGAAGTGAGATGAAATCTACCCCTAAGGAAGGGAAATTCTCTCCTGTAAGAGTTAATATGGGAAAACAATTTTTCCTTTCCACTGATGCTTTCCAATCCTTGTTCCACAAAAAAACACAAATTTTCAAAAAACATTTTTCATTGGGACAAAAAAGTGAGGTGAAATCTTCTGAAGAGGAGGAAAGACGCAAAACAAATGTCACAGGGGTGATAACCCTTCCCTATGTTTTCCAAAAAGCTTAGAAAAGATTTTTTGGCTGGAGCTAAACACATTAAAAATGTTCAAAATTACAAACAGATTCTACTTAACAACAAACCTACAGTCCCTGTCTTGTTTGCACCGCCTGTATACTGCTGTTCAGAGTATATAGGGACCTTTCCTTATTTTAATTTGGGTGCGGGGTTCCCCTTAATATCCATACAAGACCCAAAGGGCCTGGTAATGGACTGGGGGGTACCCATGCCGTTTGTCTCACTGATTTTCATCCATATTGCCATGACCCGACATGACATTAAACCCGCAAGCAGTTTTAAATGAGATTTTTTCCTTTAAAAATGACATTTGGTGCAGGGACTGTTCTAAACATGGGAAACACGCGTCACTTTACAGGCATACTATAGACACCCCCCAGGTACGATATTTAAAGGAATATTTCACTTTTTTTTTTTTACTTTAAGCATCATTAAAATCACTGCTCCCGAAAAAACGGCCGTTTTTAAAAGTTTTTTTTGCATTGATACATGTCCCCTGGGGTAGGACCCGGGTCCCCAAACCCTTTTTAGGACAATACCATGCAAATTAGCCTTTAAAATGAGCACTTTTGATTTCGAACGTTCGAGTCCCATAGACGTCAATGGGGTTCTAACGTTCGTGCGAACTTGCGGTCCGTTCGCGGGTTCTGGTGCGAACCGAACCGGGGGGTGTTCGGCTCATCCCTACTCTATACCTCTTCCCTGGGCCAGTTGATCACCTCCCATGGCTTCCAATACCATCTCTATGCTGATGACACACAGATCTATCTCTCCACTCCCCAACTCACCCCGACTATCTCCTCACGGATCTCAAACTTGCTGATTGACATATCGGTATGGATGTCACACCACTTCCTCAAACTTAATCTTTCTAAAACTGAGCTTGTTATATTTCCCTCTTCACGGTCCCCCTCCTGTGACTTCACCATTAATATCAACAACACAACCATTGTTCCCTCCACACATGCCAGAGTCCTGGGTGTAATCCTTGACTCTGACCTCTCCTTCAGCCCCCATATCCAATCACTGGCTAAATCCTGCTGCCTTAACCTCCGCAACATCTCCAAAATTCGACCCTTCCTGACTAATGACACTACAAAACAACTTATTCACTCCTTGATTATTTCCCGCCTCGACTATTGCAACTCTCTCCTTAATGGCCCACCCTTAAGCAGGCTATCCCCCCTTCAGTCTATTATGAATGCTGCTGCTAGACTAATACACCTCACTAATCGATCCGTGACTGCTGCTCCTCTCTGCCAATCCCTTCACTGGCTTCCCCTACCCCACCGTGTAAAATTCAAAATGCTAACCATAACATACAAGGCCATTCACAACATCGCCCCCATCTACATCACCAACCTCATCTGCAGATATCGCCCAAATCGCCCCCTCCGTTCCTCCCAGGACCTCCTGCTCTCTAGCTCCCTTGTTACCTCCTCCCATGCTCGCCTTCAGGACTTCTCCAGAGCCTCTCCCATCCTCTGGAATTCCCTGCCCCAGTACGTCCGATCAGCCCCTACCCTGTCCACCTTTAGGAGATCCTTGAAAACTCATTTATTCAGGGAAGCCTATCCCACACCCACATAACTGTCCCTGAGCCACCCCCATCAAATCATTCTTTGCAGCTATTACCTTTTGTACCACCACCCCCTCCCTTTAGAATGTAAGCTCTACGAGCAGGGCCCTCCTGTACCTTTTGTATTGAACTGTACTGTAATTGTGTTGTCCCCCTTATACATTGTAAAGCGCTGAGTAAACTGTTGGCGCTATATAAATCTCGTATAATAATAATAATAATAATAATATCCTTGCGTAGAAATGATTGTTACTGTTATCCTTCTTTATGCCTCCCCCCCCCTCGTTGATATGACCTTACCTGTAACCATCACCCAAACAACTGCTCCCTCTCACACGGTCTGAGGCATAAATAAATACTGATAACATTACCCAACTAAACGTCTCTTCATCACAAATTATTGGTAACTCTATCATTTATGTGGCCCCATTTCACCACGTATCCCAACGTGAGTATTACATACCTGTCCCCCCTTTGCCACCAAATATATAAAATAAGGCTGCTGGTGAGCCAGACCTCACTGACAGACTCTCCCACCTACTGTATACATCTCTCGATTGATAGACCAACCCCCACACAGTGGTTAAGCAAATCTTATCAAGCATCTCCATTATACTAACCTACATACACCACTGACCTCATCCGGCTAGTAAATTACTGTGATTCTGATCACTGAATTAGGTGATTGAGATCACATTAATTGCCGGTATTGATAGTCCTCAATTTCTCCTGTCCCCCGATCTACCTTGCCTATACGCATACACCCTTCGACCCACCCCACCACCTCCACTACCGTAGCACCTACTCGCCTCTTAAATACATTCAAACACCTATACAATGACAAATTCATCCAGCACCACACACAGCTCCATGCTCAAAATAATCTCACTCAATGTAAAAGGCCTTAACACGCCAGAGAAACGCTCTAAACTACTCCTCACCATGTACCGCAATAAGGCTGATATTATCTTCCTTCAAGAAACCCACTTCCGATCCAATGCCACGCCAAAATTACAAAACCACCGGTATCCCATGGTATATCACGCCACCAACCCGTTGCACAAATCAAAAGGAGTCTCAATACTCATTGCTAAATCCTGCCCCATTCAAATCACCGACTCGCTAATAGATGTGGAAGGCAGATACCTATTTTTAAAAGGATCTCTTCTCAATAGGAAATTCACATTGGCTAATATATACGCCCCCAATAGCCGTCAAGTACCTTTCTTTAGAACTATCACGAATACACTCACGACCTTCCAGGAAGGAACCCTCATCTTGGGAGAAGACTTCAATATTCCACTTAACCCTGTCCAAGACACATCCACTGGCTCATCCTCACTCCCATATTCGGCCCTTAAGACAATTAAATCGTTACTCAAACAGTTACTGCTCCATGACTCCTGGCGCACCCTGAATCCAAACGTTAAAGACTTCACCTTTTATTCCGCTCCCCACGACAGATATTCAAGGATTGATTACATTTTTCTGACACAACAAGATCTATCTCTAATCCACCAAACCTCCATTGACCCCATGCTTATTTCAGATCATCACCCCACCTCTTTAACACTTAAAATCCCAAACACGACACCCCATTCACAAACATGGAAATTGGATCCATCATTACTGAATGACCCCTCCATCGCGGCAGAAGTCGAATCCAATCTCAAACATTTCTTCCAAGAGAATATTTCAGCAGATACGTCCCCACTTACCATCTGGGAAGCACATAAATGTGTAATCAGAGGAGTCCTACTCGCGGCGGCTGCTAAACACAATCGCGCACGCAGAAAACAATACTCAGACCTCATCAACAAAATCCATAGACTAGAAGGCACTCATAAACAAACCCAAGCCCTCTCCACTTTGACAGAACTGATTCAAACTAGAAAAGACCTACTAGATATATTAGACACCCAAATTCAACGCAAATATATCCTTTCCAAAAAAAGTTTTATGAATACGGCAACAAAGCCAGTAAAATGCTTGCTAGGGCTTTACAAGTGACAAGAGCTCACACAACGATTCATTCCATCACTGACCCATCGGGATGCAAATTTACCAAAACTCCAGACATCGCACGACAGTTTGTCCAATATTATAGTAAACTATATAACCTTCACCCATCTAATTCCTCCACAGACAAAAACAAAAGAACAGAAATGATAGTCGATTTTTTGCAACAATATGGCCCTACCCCTATCTCTGATTCCATAGCCCAAGATCTGGCCTCCCCCCTAACCAGAGAAGAAATAGACCTAGCTCTGAAACAACTAAAATCAGGTAAAAGCCCCGGCCCCGATGGCTTGACAGTCGGCTACTATAAAAATTACGCAGAAATACTCACTCCCTTCTTCTTAAACACCTTTAACTCCTTCGCAACCCCCACGACACCGCCTAGAGACCTTCTAACTGCCCATATAGCTGTAATTTCAAAACCAGACAAAGACCCATCCCTAGTTACCAATTATAGGCCCATCTCGCTTCTTAATGTTGACTTAAAATGGTATGCGAAGACTTTAGCGAACCGTCTCCTACCACTATTGCCCCAACTTATAGATCTGGACCAAGTTGGCTTTGTTCCGGGAAGAGAAGCGAGAGATAACACTCTGAAAGCTCTTAATATACACCATTGGCTTACATCCAGCCACTCTAGCGGATTTATGCTTTCTCTCGACGCAGAGAAGGGGTTTGACAGAGTGGCGTGGGACTATATGTTAGAAACTCTATGGATGATAGGTCTTCCCCCAACAATGCTGAATTTCATATCAGCCCTTTACTCTAAAGCTACTGCCAAAGTCCACATAAACGGCCACCTGTCGGACGCCTTCTCTGTGTCGAATGGAACCCGTCAGCAATGGCGACCCTAGGGGGGGGCCAGAGGGGGCCCTGACCCCCCCAACATTATGCTGTGCCCCACCATGTGCCCCCCCAAAAAAAAAAATTTTTTTTTTTTTTACAAAAAATCAATGTCTAAGAGGGAGAGAGTCCCCAGTCAGCTCCTGCGGGTAATTCCTCCCCCTCCCCTGCTCGCTGACACTGCATAATGCGAGCGTTCACACAACCACGGCCACCCGATCTGCTCCTTCACCTGCATCCTCATTGGCAGGGAGAAGAGCGAGTTGCAGGAAGGACTCCACCAGGACTCTCAGTTACTGAAAAAACAGACTGTTTTCTCCCGTCCTTAGGACAGGAGGACCAGCCTGTAAATTCCAAGAGATGCCAGACCAGCGCTGTCAATAGCAGGGGCAGGACAGCAAGAGGAGGCTGGGGAACCCCACAGTGGCAGAACACCAGGGCCCGGAGGCAAGACAACCTTTGCAACCCTGATAGTTCGCCCACTGCTTTGGATCCTTATATTTTCTTGGTATGTTGGTGACATATATCTCTTGACCCTGGGGGACCCCAATACAGTAGGAAGGGAGCTCACTGCAGAACATGTGAAAGGGCCCGTTGTGGGGTCGTAGTAAAGGGCCCCAGGAGATATGTATATATATATATATATATATATATATATATATATATATATATATATATATATATATATATGCATTTTATAGTTGCCCCCCTACTTTTGTCCCTGTCCCCCCATGTGCCCCCCCTAAATTTGAAAGCTGGAGATGCCACTGCCCGTCAGGGATGCCTGCTCTCCCCTTTAATTTTTATTCTATCCCTGGAACCCTTCCTGCGACGCATAAGAGCCAATCAAGACATCAAGGGAATTACTATCAAACAACGCACATATAAAATAGCTGCCTTCGCGGACGACATACTCCTCTTTCTCACAGACCCGCTCACGACAATACCCAACCTCCTGAAAGACTTTCAAAATTTTCATACCCTCTCTAACCTCCAAATAAATTACTCGAAATCGATAGCCCTTAATATCTCCCTCACCCCTGAAATTTGTCAACAATGCCAACTCAACTATCCGTTTTCGTGGAATAATAGAGCAATCCCATATCTAGGTATTTTCTTACCGACCTCCTTAAAAGACTTATACACCCTGAATCACGCTGCAATTTTACAGAAAATACAATTAGACTTAAAAAAATGGTCCACAGGACTTTTTTCTTGGTTCGGCAGAGCCGCGATCATCAAAATGAATATCCTGCCCAGAATCTTATATATTTTGCAAACTATTCCCATTAAACTCCCAAAAACATTCTTCTTAACTTATCAAAAAGCCTGTACGACATTCGTATGGGATAAACTACGCCCGAGACTGAGGTTCCTGAGATTGACCACCCCTAAACTCTTAGGTGGCATAGGTCTTCCTGATCTACGTAAATACCAACAAGCGAGCCATCTTACAAGAATTGTGGATTGGAACATACACTCCAAACATAAAGATTGGATCCACATAAAACAATAATTCTCAGAACTCCCATTATCTCATCTCCCCTGGATCACTAAACCTAATATCCCCCCTGAATCCAAACATCACTCACTAATCAACCCAACATTGGCCTCCTTCCACATAACCTGTAATCTCCACAAAATCTCTTCACATAACGGCCCAATGACCCCATTACGGCTGAACCCAGATTTTTTGCCAGGAATGCATTCCACCTTTTTAGCAGACCATTGGCCCCACCCTACTGTATGAGCAGAGCACTTTTTTGAAGGAAATCATTTCCTATCCCAGCCCGCGCTGGCATCAAAAATGAACATAGAATCCTTCCCATTCTGGACATACGTCCAACTGAGACACTTTTTCAGCAAACCCAAACCAGACTGGTCCAGACAAACAACCACATTTGAAAACCTATGCTCCAGTGGGGAACCCCAAAAACACCTGATATCCCAAACATATGCACTGCTATTCACTGCCCGCACACCATCGAAACATTGGACCACCAGACAATGGGAACACGATCTCTCAATAAACCTTACTGACGTAGAATGGGAGAAAATATATACCCTGACCCACAAAGGATCAATTAATGTGCAAGTACAGGAAAACGCCTTTAAAGTACTGTCCAGATGGTACAGAACACCACTGGCGTTGCATCATATTGACCCGTCAATTACCCAAACCTGTTGGAGATGTAAAACAGAGATTGGATCGTTCTTACATGTCTGGTGGTCATGTACAAAAATCCAACCCTTCTGGAAAGAAGTACACAAATTGATCAGCCAAATAACTACATACACATTAGACTTCAACCCTGCATTATTCCTACTCCATCATTCCACGTCACCATTGTCGACCTACTTCCGATCTCTGGCCATGCACATGGTGAACGCTGCCAAGATGTGTATCCATCTCAAATGGCGCTCAACTGACCAGCCTTCCATAGCAGAATGGTTTACATGCATACAAAAAACAATGGTCATGGAGGACCTCATACATCAGGCCAAAGAAACACAGTCTAAGTTCACCAAAACATGGACATGCTGGATACACTTTACTACCACTGATGAATACAAAAAATACCTCAAATGAAAGCAATATGGATGCTGTGACGATAAATATGATATTGTTTACTTACTTCACCCTTGATACTCGCTGTTCCTTTCCTTTCCCTCTCTACTAATGATGAATCCTAAAGCTCCCCAAACCCAAGATGATACTCACAACATTTATACCTTTTACTGACAGAACCCACAACAGCCCACACACTAATACTCTCCCGATTCATCCCCTACGAACCCCTTCTACCAACACCTATTCACATCTATAACCACCTGAACCAAGCTTAAAACAAGCTCTACCAGATGAAACTCATGATTAGATAATTCTCACCCCAACCCACCCTATATCTACCATTATCCATGATAAAATGTAAACCTGGATTATTACGACTCAGCAACAAAATCACTAATGTATTAATTCTTTACTGCATAACAGAATATTTACCCTTACTATATTATCTACTATTACAGTTTATATATAACAACTTTAATTTTTCTCTCACATTATTAGCGACTGCGTCTGCAAATGCATACTTTAATGTATTTAAATTGCCCTTATGCTTTGTTCTCCCTTTTTCTTCCTTGTTACCTTTGTTTAAAAACCAATAAAAATTATTAAAACAACCATGAAAGTGGTTCCAAAAGAAATAATTGGTGTTTTCCCTGTACATCACCTCTCCCCGCATTATTTTTTTTTTTTTTTGCATTGGTACATGTCACCCAAAGCAGTCCTCAGCCTTTTGTGTAGACTTCAGTATGTTTTGATTTTAAGTTTGCAATTTTCATACTTTATGATGGATTCGAGGAATGGCACAAAGACCAAATTTGGACACATTCACCCATCGCTACTTGTGACATTTGCACTACAAAGAGCTCCTACAGACACACGAATATAAAGGTCTTTTCTGTACATTATTGATGACAGAGACCCTGTACTGCTCCTGTACTGCAGTAAGAGGCTCCAGTTGTGAAGCAAGCTTGTTATTCACCAAGTAATGATAGACTTGACACACAATTTCTTCTCTTTATCTGTTGTGTCATAGGGTGTGCTGAAAGCTTTCCAACTGCAACATACTCTTGGTGTGAGTGAACTGTCATTCTGATCAACAAAGTAGTGGCAATCATGGTGATGAAAGGTGACTCATTTTAAGTGAAAACAGATGAAAGATCAGATGACACCCTGATTCTCATTTAATGTGGAGGATCTAGAGACAGGTGACTGTCCACTGGACAAATTAGTACTTGCTTGTGTGACACAATCTTAAAACTTCGCTACCTGGATTTTCCATGATCTTTTTTAATTCTGCCAATGGTAGGATGCAGTCTCTTTGTAAAGACACTTTTTTGCTATTTCTTCACACTAAATCAAATGA
Source organism: Lithobates clamitans (assembly GCA_037952925.1). Classification (NCBI taxonomy): domain Eukaryota; kingdom Metazoa; phylum Chordata; class Amphibia; order Anura; family Ranidae; genus Lithobates; species Lithobates clamitans. Next base: position 798,316 of record JBBGZY010001608.1, on the reverse strand, counting down.
TTATCCCAAGGTTGAGCAGGTTTTGTTACATGGCAGAAGATCTTTGTGTGTTAATGAGGAGTACTAATGTTTGAGTTCTTAAGGAAGACCTAGTCCTTAAAGCTGATTTAGCAAACCAAAATGTTACTTTAAGTCCACTGTACCCTATTGTTGCTGAAAAAAAATGTTACAGCCCTGAAATACCCTTTCATTGGAGAGTGGGTTCTATACAATGCAGAGGACCTAATTGGTCGCTCCTGATGACGTTGTTGTGACGAAACACATAGGGAGGAGCTTCCAGCATCAGTGCATCACTTCTGGTTATGGTCCGTGGAGTGCATCGGTGTCCCAGACTTCCTGATTTTAAATACTGAAACCTTGACATAATGTAAGTGCATCTCTGTATATTGTAATACACAGTGTTTTAGGGAATTACACTATAGGGCCCGTGTGCTGTTGTTGTTTCTGCATGTGAGAAATCTGAAGACAGGAACCCATTGGAGGAGTCAAGGAAGTACTATATCTGGATATTGTGTACAGCCATGTAGTGCTGTGACTGCTGGTTTACCCTCAGTAAGGGGAGAATTTTTGGTGAGTGAGGTGAAGGGGGTGCACGTGTGAAAACCACCAATACATCACAGGATTTGTGAACCCAATTACTATTGAAATATGGACTAATTTTTTGTTTTATAGCATATGTCACTTTATTGACATTTATATTGTATCATGGCACATGTCACTTTCCTCATAGATGTCAATGAAATATTGCAAGCACAACATTTACACAACAGTCACTTTATCTCACATCATGTGTTTGCATATGGTGCTAGTTTAATGTTTACAGTGTTTTATGATTTATATAACGAATCATTACCACACATTTACCATAGGGTTGTTTACATATTATTTATATATTTTTTTCTCTTTGCTCATTTGCACATCATTAGGTTTGTTCTCAGCACGTTCAGTTGAGGTGTATTTAAAGGGACACACACCACTAAAAGTAAGCTGCGTCACACCGTTTACCTTCATACTATTTATTGCTGACTCCACCATGGTGGTAGTTTCATTGCGGGCAGCAGCTTAACAACACCATCCTATCACGTTGTCCATAGCGCAGAACAAATTCCTTTTTTGTCAGAGGAACTAATTGACTGTTAAAGTGGAACTTTATTTTGGATAAAGTAATAGAGGCTTATAACCCCAGTGAAGTTTTTTTTTTGCCATCGGTGTCCCATTGAGGAGAATTCCCCTTCCTGTCCCATAGCCCCAACAGGAAAAGAGGAATCCCTGCAAAATCAAGGACATCCCTGGTTGTCACAAGAACTAGTGTGCCCATCATTATATGGCAGAAGATCTTTGTGTTTTAATGATGAGCACTTAGAACAATTATAAACTTTTCTGTTTTATTAATCTGTACATGCTAAGATTGTTTATGGAATTCTTATAGAAGACTCAATCCTTAACCACTTTCCCCCGGCCTTTTGTAGTAATATGAGTATTACTACAGACCGGATAGGAGCTTTTTTCATTCAGAGCGGACGTCATATGACATCCTCCCACTCTTGTCACTTGTGCATGCCCCTGGGCTGTCCAGAGGTGCGATCTGAGTCTGCTGTGTCCACCAGACACAGCAGATTACAGTCAATGGTACTGGGCCCTTTTACAGTGATTGCCCCAGATATCCTGTGATCTCTGTGACCAATCACAGTGATCACAAGTCAACAACTGTCATGAATGCCATCCACTGATGATAGCATTGTTTACTATTGTGATCTCTGAGATCGGTCACAGTGATCACATGGTACAGGGTCAATCACTGCCACACCAGTAATATTGTCACTAATCACCACCACATCAGTTAGTGTCCCTGATCACGGTCACACCAGTAATGGTGTCCCTGATCACAGCCACACCAGTTATCCCTGATCACTGCCGCAGCAGTCATTGTCCCTAATTGTCATAGTGTCACCATAAGGACTTGTTTACATGTGCGATGCTCTGAGGAGCCATCCATGTTGAGATTGCTCTGAATGGTTCATTTGACAAGCCGTGAGATGGCAAAGGATCGCCTCCTCACCACCCACTTTAACCCCTTGGACCCCTACACAAGCAAGCTCAGTCACTTGAATGAGTCACGACTGATGGGCGTACAGGGGTTACAATTCCTGCCACAGCTGGTGCACACTGGTGAAGCAAAGCATTGCAGTCACAGCAGGGCTATACCCCCAGCCACTGACTCTGCAGTTAAAGGGTTAGTGTTTGAGGGGTGGTAAAACTGTGTGTGTGGATGAGCCCTAATAGTGCAGCCAGTCACAGATCACTGATCACCACCACACCAGCCACAATGTTGCCAGACCAGTGTAGCTAGAATCGGTGTTCCTGATTTGCCTGTTTATTGACCATGTTTCTGCATGTTGCCTGGACCGATCCTTTGCCCGTATGCTGACCATGTCTCTGTCTGCGTCTGAACTGTTCCTGCAAGACACCAGTCCCAGCCATCCCCTGCAGACAACTGAACATGGCAATACACTGTTTTGCCACATTTTGCTGGCTGGAAGCTGAAGAGTGGGAAATTTGAGTGGAGAGTGAAAAAAAAAGCGTTTTGCTTTTGACTGCTGGTCATTGCTTGTGATTGTATTTTCTTCTTTGGGGTCTTTTCTAGCAGCTTTTTAAAACACCTTTTTGTCACTTTTCAAATAGCATTGTTTTTTCTTTCTTTTCTTCAGTCTGCTAATTAAGAGGCAGGGGCGGCCTATCCATTAAGGGTGCACAGGTGCTGCCCCTCCTATCCAGCGCCGCCCCCTCCTATCTATGTGTCCATGTGTCCGGTCCTTTGCAGGATGCCGGGTGCATGAATTCCTATGGTGGGGGTGTTTTTTTGAAGCACTGATTAGACCCAGAGGCTCTAATAGGCTTCAAAATAGGGTGGGCTCAGGGTGCAGAGAGTGCGCTCACAGCCCACCCAGGTGTGTTACAACAGCAAATGAATATTCCCTGTTGTAACACTGATCCTCCTTCCGGCCAATCAGGAAGTGGGTCTGAGACCCATCACCCAATTTGCTGAAAGGACGGGTGATCCTACTGGATTCCTAGGAGGAGGGGAGGAGACACACGGATGAAGCGAGGAGGAGAGGACACAGGAGCCACTGCCCAGATGTCCAGATGCACGCTGCCCAATGCCTGCTGCCTGAATACCCACTGAATGCTGCCCAGATGCCTGCTGCCCAGATGCCCGCTGCACGGATACAGGTGGGCATTGAGGTGCCACCCGGGGGGTTGTTTGCTGCCCCCCCAAAAAAAACACCAGCCGCCACCCGTTAAGAGTAGTGTTTAATTGTTCACAGGTGCTACATACTATATAACTTTCTGTAGAAATGTACTTTGAGCTTTCTCACCCTTTGCTTGGGAGTTAAAATAGGAGAAGATAACAGAAGTCTTCTAATCTGTAAGGAACATCTGAAATATCTTGTTAGTAATATTAATATTGTAACTGGGATCATGAGTGCTAGCAAGGCTGAAGGTTTTGTCCAGTGCATAGTGTGCCCCATGTATACAACAATGGAGCAAGAGCTCCAGGATGGATATCGCTGTGACAAATGTGAGCTTGTTGTAATTCTAGAAGCTCACATTAGAGATCTGGAGGAGCAATTTGCAACACTAGGCAGAACTGACAACCTTGAAAGGGGTCTTCTGCTCAATGAGCAGGTGGTCAATGGGCTTCATGTGGAGGGGTAAGTCAGGATTATCAAGTAGGAAGATGGGTTAATGTAGTCAGAAGGAGTGGTAGGAGCTCACAGTAAAGTACGGCCAGCCCTGGGTTTGAACATCCAAACAGATTTGTCAAGTTGGATGAAGATGCGGGGGTGGCAAGCTTAGAGATGCCAGCCCTAGATGTCATTGCTACCCCTACTAGCTGGGAGAGCAGCCCATCTAGTAGGGGTGGAGAGGGTAGTGCAGGAAGCCTAGACAGCTGGTGGTAATAGGGGATTCTATACTCAGGACTGATAGAATAATTTGTCGCCAAAATCGTCTCAACCAAATGGTTTGCTGTCTTCCTGGTACCAGGGTTCGGCACATGGTGGACCAGGTTAATACATTTCTGGGAGGGGCTAGGCATGACCCAGCTGTCTTGGTCCATGTTGGAACTAATGACAGAATACAGAATGAGGGTCCAGAGGCAGTGATAGCCAGCACGGAAGATATTCCAGAGGGTAGTATTGGGGGCATTAGTGGTAGGTTAACCAAAGCACAAAAACACAAGGTGAGTATAGTAGCAAGTCCTAGTTGCAATCTTGAAACACCCAATACGAGGACAATATGCGACCGGTCTAAACTATGTGGCATGTTCACTAATGCCAGGAGCATGGCGGACAAGATGGGTGAACTAGAGATACTGTTGTACAAGGAGGATTTGGATTTTGTGGGAATTTCAGAGACCTGGTTCAACAGCTCTCATGATTGGCTGGCAAACATTCAAGGGTATACCCTATACCGCAAGGATAGAGAGGGTAAAAAAGGGGGAGGGGTATGCCTATATATCAAGAATAATGTACAAGTGAATGTGAGAGATGACATCACTGAGGGAGCTAGGGAGGAGGTGGAATCTTTATGGGTAGAGCTCCAAAGGGATGAAGCTAAGGGGAAAATAACACTGGGAGTATGCTATAGGCCCCCTAACCTGAGGGAGGAAGTGGAGACAGATCTCCTATCACAAATTGGATTAGCAGCAAGGATGGGAAGTGTTATCATAATGGGGGATTTTAATTATCCAGACATAGACTGGGCGGAGGGAACCGTGCATTCATTTAAGGCTCGCCAGTTCCTTAATGTCTTGCAGGACAATTTTATGGGTCAGATGGTAGACGCACCAACTAGAAATAAAACATTACTGGATCTACTGATTTCCAACAATACAGACCTGATCACAGATGTGGAAATACGGGGCAATTTAGGTAACAGCGATCACAGGTCAATTAGTTTCAGTATAAATCACACAAATAGGAAACATGAAGGGAACACAAAGACACTGAATTTCAAAAGAGCCAACTTCCCTAAACTACAAACCTTGCTAAAAGGCATAAATTGGGATAAAATATTAGGAACAAAGAATACGGAGGAGAGATGGGTTTGCTTTAAGAGCATATTAAATAAGGGCATTAGCCAATGTATCCCATTGGGTAATAAATTTAAAAGAGCAAACAAAAATCCTGGATGGCTTAACTCCAATGTAAAAATGCATATAAAAGCAAAGGAGAAGGCCTTCAAAAAATACAAGGTTGAGGGTCATCCTCAGCATTCAGACTTTATAAAGAATGCAATAAGAAATGTAAGGGTGCAATTAGGACAGCTGAAATAGAACATGAAAGACACATAGCGGAGGAGAGCAAAAAAAATCCCAAGAAATTCTTTAAGTATGTAAACACTAAAAAAGAGAGGACAGACCATATTGGCCCCATAAAGAATGAGGAAGGACATCTGGTTACAAAGGATGGGGAGATGGCAAAGGTATTGAATTTATTCTTCTCCTCAGTCTTCACGAGTGAATCGGGGGGCTTTAGTAACCAAAACTGCAGTGTTTATCCTCATGACACAACACAGGAAGCACCTACATAGTTAACAGAGGACGGAATTAAAATTAGACTTGAGAAACTTAACATTAATAAATCACCGAGACCAGATGGCTTGCATCCGAGGGTACTTAGGGAACTCAGTCAGGTGATTGCCAGACCATTGTTCCTCATTTTTACAGACAGTCTATTGACTGGAATGGTACCAGCTGATTGGAGAAAAGCCAATGTAGCACCAATATTTAAAAAGGGCCCAAAAAACATCCCTGGGAATTACAGACCAGTTAGCCTAACATCAATAGTATGTAAACTCTTGGAGGGGATGATAAGGGACTATATACAAGATTTTAGTAATAAGAATGATATCATTAGCAGTAATCAGCATGGATTCATGAAGAATCGTTCTTGCCAAACCAATCTATTAACCTTCTATGAGGAGGTGAGTTGCCATCTAGATAAAGGAAGGCCCACAGACGTGGTGTATCTGGATTTTGCAAAAGCATTTGACACAGTTCCCCATAAACGTTTACTGTACAAAATAAGGTGCGTTGGCATGGACCATAGGGTGAGTACATGGATTGAAAACTGGCTACAAGGGCGTGTTCAGAGGGTGGTGATAAATGGGGAGTACTCAGAATGGTCAGGGGTGGGTAGTGGGGTTCCCCAGGGTTCTGTGCTGGGACCAATCCTATTTAATTTGTTCATAAACGACCTGGAGGATGGGATAAACAGTTCAATCTCTGTATTTGCAGACGATACTAAGCTAAGCAGGGCAATAACTTCTCCGCAGGATGTGGAAATCTTGCAAAAAGACCTGAACAAATTAATGGGGTGGGCGACTACATGGCAAATGAGGTTCAATGTAGAAAAATGCAAAATAATGCATTTGGGTGGCAAAAATATGAATGCAATCTATACACTGGGGGGAGAACCTCTGGGGGAATCTAGGATGGAAAAGGGCCTGGGGTCCTAGTAGATGATAGGCTCAGCAATGGCATGCAATGCCAAGCTGCTGCTAATAAAGCAAACAGAATATTGGCATGCATTAAAAGGGGGATCAACTACAGAGATAAAACGATAATTCTCCCGCTCTACAAGACTCTCGTCAGGCCGCACCTGGAGTATGCTGTCCAGTTTTGGGCACCAGTCCTCAGGGGGGATGTACTGGAAATGGAGCGAGTACAAAGAAGGGCAACAAAGCTAATAAAGGGTCTGGAGGATCTTAGTTATGAGGAAAGGTTGCGAGCACTGAACTTATTCTCTCTGGAGAAGAGACGCTTGAGAGGGGATATGATTTCAATTTACAAATACTGTACTGGTGACCCCACAATAGGGATAAAACTTTTTCGCAGAAGAGAGTTTAATAAGACTCGTGGCCACTCATTACAATTAGAAGAAAAGAGGTTTAACCTTAAACTACGTAGAGAGTTCTTTACTGTAAGAGCAGCAAGGATGTGGAATTCCCTTCCACAGGCGGTGGTCTCAGCGGGGAGCATTGATAGCTTCAAGAAACTATTAAATAATCACCTGAATGACCGCAACATACAGGGATATGTAATGTAATAAGTTGACCCAGGGAGGCAGTGTAGATTGAAAATAGTAGAGGTCCAAGAACAGAACCCTGAGGGACCCCAACAGAGAAAGGAAGAGGAGAGGAGGAAGTAGAGTTATAAGAAACGCTAAAGGTGCGGTTGGATAAGTAGTAAGAGAACCAGCAAAGTGTACAGTCACAGAGACCAAAGGCGTGTAGTTTTTTGAGGAGGAGGGGATGGTCAACCGTATTAAAGGCAGCAGAGAGGTCCAGGAGTACAGTATAGTGTCGATTAGTTTTGGCCATTAGTAGATCGTTTTTTAGTTTTAGGAGAGCAGTTTCTGTGGAGTGTTGAGGACGAAATCCAGACTGAAGGGGAATGAGAAGGCCATTATCAGCGAGTTGGACGCTCAGTCGGTTGTAGACTAGACGTTCGAGGAGTTTGGATAAGAAGGGGAGCAAGGAGATGGGGCGTAGGTTGTTAAGATTGGATGGGCCCAGTGAGGGCTTTTTAAGTATGGGTCTGACAAGTGCATATTTTAGAGAGTTAGGGAAGATGCCAGAAGAGAGGGAGAGATTGAAGATGTGGGTTAGAGAGTGTAGTATAGGGCCAGAGGGTGAAAGTAGCATTTGTGGGGGAACAGGATCCAGAGGGCAGGTGGTAAGGTGGACATTAGCAAGTAGTTTAGCAACTTCGTCTGTAGTGGTGGGGTTGAAAGAGGGAAATAATGATTGTGCCTGTGGGCATGAAGTGTAAAGCGTGGAGGGTGTCGGCACAGCGAATAGTATCAATCTTCTGTTTGAAGTGATTGGCGATCTCCTGTGCAGTGAGTGAGTTGGCGGGTGGAGGCGGTGGAGGACGAAGAAGAGAGTTTAAGGTGGAGAAGAGTTGACAGGGACAGGATGATAAGTTGCTAAGAATCAATTCAAGTGTTAATGAGGTGGTGGAGGCTCAGCTCCTTGCACAGATAGAAAGGGCCGGGACAGTGATAATTATGGGGGATTTTAACTACCCGGAAATTGACTAAAAAAATGGCACTGCAGAACAGTTAAAGGGCAAAAATTAAAGACAATTTTATGACACAAAAAAATTATATACAGTATATTACAGCGCTTGCAATAGTGCAAAACAATAATCTAAATATAATCAAATAATGACAATTGGTAAATAGGTGAATGTCCATGTAATAAGAACGATGTGCTCCAAATCATAAAGTGCAAGAGTGCTCCAAAATTCGAGGTGTGGCACACCCTCTCCTGTGTCCCCACTCACCGGATGGAATGGACCCCTATCTTTTCAGTCTAGGAGTTGTTCAGGCTTAGAAATTGGCCAGGGATGGCAGATTCACATCAGTTTGCAAAGAAGATCTCACATGCTCATAGTAATCATACGTAGATAATAGTGCCCAAAATGAGATAAAAGAAGGGGACTATAGTGAAGTACTGCTTGCCAAAGTATTTATTGCACAAATAAAAAATGGGTATTTACAAAATGTATAATAAAAACAGGCATTTATTGGCAAGAGATTGCAATAGGAAACGCCGCTACTGGCATGCATTCCACCGACAACCGGAAATGACGCCATTTGGACTAGAAACTGGAAATTGCATCAGATGCAATTTCCAGTTTCAAGTCTACAAACTATGGTGCCAATTACTGAAAATTGATTACACCTCATCACACCTGATGTACTGATGGCCTATCTCATTTCCTGAGACACTAACAAGCCAAGAAAGTACAAATAACCCCCAAATGACCCCTTTTTGGAAAGTAGACAGTCCAATGTATTTAGTAAGAGTCATGGTGAGTTTTTTGAAGTTGAAATTTTTTGCTACAATACTAGGGAAAATTGAGATTTTTTTTTTACATATACTTGTCGTATTAACAGGTTATTTCTCACACACAGCATATGCATACTTGCTACTACACCCAAAAATACATTCTGTTACTCCTCCTGAGTATGGCGATACCACATGTGTGAGACTTTTACACAGCCTGGCCACATACAGAGGCTGACATACATGCATTCTAGTAGCTTAAATTAAACATATAATTTCATGATGACTGTGAGGTCACCTTGAGGCTAGGTGACAGATGCACTCTGTAGGAGTCAGAAGTGCACCGCTAGGTAGTGGACCCTAGGACTGACTGCTGCAGATTGAACCCTGGGAGGTTCAGGAAGCAGGTCTAACGGATCACTGACACAGATCCCACTGGGAGCTAGAGCATAGATTCCCCAGGGCGCGGAGTCTAAGAGCCAGCAGGTGTTCACCAGAGCCTCTAGTGGTGAGGATGGACTGCGCTGCAGTCTGGCTCCAGATCGCGGCCCCCAGGGTCTCAGAGCTCACGCTCACGGTACACTACAGGAGAAGAGGAAAGAGGCAGCAGGCTGGAACAACAAGGAAAGTAAGGGACAGGCCAAGGTTGGGGCCACAAGCAGACAAGGACAACAGAGTTCATGCCAAGGTTCAGGGTAACAGGCAAATAGGGATGGTCGGGGACATGCCAAAGGTCAGGGTCACAAGCAGATAGGAATAGTTAAGAACAGGCCAAAGTCGGTAACTGGAATCAGACGTAGGAAACACAGCAAGTACACAGGAAAGCTAACACACAATGGTTGATCAGCACTGCTGGCTTGCAGTGCACAGGTTAATATAGGGTTCCCTGATAGGAGCTGGGGTGGAGCCATGCTAGAGGAGAGTTTACAAAAGCAGTCAGGTGAGGGTCAGCTGGTCTCTAGAGATGAACACATGGAGACAGGTAAGCTGACAAACTCTATTGCATAACCATGACAATGACCTATCACATTTTTGAAAGTCCTGGAGCACCAGGACAATGGAAATGCCCACCAAATGACCCCATTTTGAAAAACACCACAACGTATATTCTATGCAGTATTGTGAGTCATTTGGATTGTTCATTTTTTTCCACAAGTTTTCGGAAAACGTGGAAAGAAAAAATTTTTTTTTTACACAAAGTTGTCAATTTATAAGATATTTCTAACACAAAGCATGTACATAGCAAAAATTACAGTCCAAAATACATTCTGCTCCTCCTCTTGAGTATGGTGATACCACATGTGTGAGACTTTTACACAAACAGAGGCCCAACATTGAAGTAGCACCTTCAGGCATTCTACGGGCATAAATTACACATCTCATTTCTCAACCACCTATTACACATTTGAAGGCACTGGAGCACCAGGAGAATAGAATTGCCCACAAAGTGATCCCATTTTGGAAAGCAAACACCCCAACGTATAATCTATGAGGAATAATGAGTCTTTTGAACTGTTCATTTTTTTCTAGAAGTTTTTGGAAAATGTGGAACAAAAATGAAAACGCTTTTTTTTTACACAAAGTTGTTAATTTATAAGATATTTCCAACACACAGCATGTACATAGCAAAAATAACAACCCAAAATACATTCATACTACTCCTCCTGAGTATGGTGATACCACCTATGAGACTTTTACACAACCTGGCCACATATAGAGGTCCACCATCTAAGTAGCACCTCCAGGCATTCTAGGAGCATAAATTACACACATAATTTTCTGACTATCGATTACATTTTTGAAGGCCCTTCATATTTATCACACGTAGCATGTACATACCAAATAACAAAAGATTACCTATGGTTTTAGTAGTGCAGTGGTCCACAGAGGAGAGCATCATCCAGGCAGCAGGCAGGAATAATTTCCATAGTTAGTACAGGCAGAGATACTGTCAGCACAGCCAAAGCATTGGTCCAGGTAGCAGGCAGGGATGTCTAGGCACAAATACTGTCTATAGTCAGTAGTGGCAGCAGACAGAGATATGGTCAACACAGTCAAAAGTATTGATCCAGGCAGCAGAAAGAAACATGGTTGATAAAGTCCTGGGTCATTACAGGCAGCGATATGGTCAGCACAGCCAAAGTATTGGTCCAGGCAGCAGTTAGGACCATTAAGCTTAGGGCCAGGGGGACAGGGGTAGAAGCTTCTCCCATCCAAATCTCTATGAAGCCTCTGGACCCCAGACCCTGTTCTAGGAACACGGAAAACCAAAAACTGGTTGTCTCTACTCAGAACGCTATTCCTGAAGTCCCTCACATATGTAAGACACCTGTGTACTAAAGTAGAAGGGCAAAAGATCAGTCCAAGTGGAAGGCAAAAACATGGTCGATAAACAGGCTGAGGTTGTTGCATGTGGAAATCAGGAACGTGGTTTAAAACAGCAGGCAAAGACATCGTTGGTAAACAGGCCAGGGTCAGTTAACATGGAAGGTAGAAACATGGTAGCAGGCAAATGATCCACACAGGTATTTGAAATGGGGAAATGGCAGTCTCTTAAAAATAAGGGGAACTAATATCTAATGGATGTGTGATAACTTCTGAAGCAATAGCTGATGCACAGGTCAGGTTGGGAGGGGCATTGGGGGCAATAATAACTGGCAACTCTTCTAACTCCTCCTCTGCTGCATACATGACATTTCTTTTGGCGTCTTCTTCCTGATTCTGTTGGAGGAATGTTAAAGGGAAAATATTGCTCATGAAGTCGACTCACATTATCAGAGCGAATGCTTCCAGGGGCGGGTCCTTGCTGGTAAATCAGGGTAGTGACAATGTCTTTAATATATTTGAGATAGGTGATGGGTTAGTTTTCGGTTGATTTCTTGTAGCGGACAAACAAATTAAACATGGGCATATGAAAGAGCTGAAATGCAACTTTTTTATATCAGTAATGGGACATTCGGGTTGACAAATATGGTTGTAGCATCTGGTCATTTAAATCCACCCCCCCATGAACAGATTATAATCGTGAACACATTCAGGCTTTACAACGGGGCCACGTCTTCTCTGAATCTCCACCAAGGTGTCATTGTGGATGGTAGAGAGGATGTGAACAACTTTCTTGTCCCTCCACTTCATGGCCAACACTTCCTTATTTCTCATAAATGCAGATTTCCCGTTTTGTAGCTTTTTAGTTAATACATTTTGTGGGAAGCCCTTCCTGTTTTTTTTTTTTTTTTTAAAGTACCGCAGGCCAGGGTTTTTTATGGTAAAGGTGACGAAAAAGGGGCAAGCTAATATAATAATTGTCCACTTATAAACAATATTCTTTTTTGAACAGGGGGTATGCCAGCTCCCAGACAATTTTCCCACTGGTTCCGATACATGTTAGACACTCAGGGGGCTAGAGTTGGGAGTCTTTGCCTTCATAAATGTGGAAGGTGTACACATATCCAATGGCTCTATCACAAAGTTTGTTTCGTTTTAACCCATACCTGGCTCTCTTACTTGAAATATATTGTTTGAACTGCAGTCGGCCAGTAAAGTGGATAAGGGATTCATTCACACAAATATTTTGGTCTGGGATAAACACTTCAGCAAATCGATGGGAAAAAGAAATTATTAGGGGGCGTATTTTTTGTATAATTTGTTGCGGTTGGGGTGATCTCAGGGAGGGCACTGCGAGTTATCATTAAAATGTAGGAAATGCATAATCATGTCATAGCGTTTCCTGGACATGACAGCAGAATATATCGGCATGTGGTGGATGGGGTTGGTGGACCAGTAGGCATGCAGTTCCTTCTTCTTTGTAAGCCCCGTATTAAAAGTAAGACGTTGCCAATGGAACATACAGGCGTAGGATGAATTGGGGTTGGAGGAATAAAATGCTCTTCATAGAGATTTGTTTGATCCATCATATTCTGCAACAAATCTTCTGGGAAAAATAAAAAAAAATAATCTAATTGGGAAAAATTTGTAGTGTTGGGCTGCACACTTGGCTGTGCGGTGAAAGAGGGGATTATAGCTGACCCTGAGCTGGCAGGCAACCATAAGGGGTTTGCCAGGGCATCGAGAAGGTAGGACTGGACCCGGATTCTTTGGGTTGGGTGTGTAATTCCAGTACTGGTACTGGGCTCCTCTTCCTGGTGTCTGGCGCTGCTGGTGGTAAGCAGGTCTTCTGATCTTGATCCTGATCTCCTTATTCTTTTAGGAGGGACGGTTTCCTCCTTTGACTCGGACTCTGATCCACTACCCTCTACTGGCTCATATTCCAAACCAGACTCGGATGATAGGAGTTCCCCGCTGCTCTCATCATCCGACATGGTAAGCATGGTATATGCCTCCTCAGGTGTGTAAACTCTTTTGGCCATGATGATGGTACTGATGGTGGGCCTGTGTGATAGTACTGATGGCAGTACTGATGGCGGGCCTGTGTGACAGTACTGCTGGTGGTACTGACAAGTCACTGATAGTGGGCCTGGGTGGGGTTACTGATGGCAGTAATGATGGCAGGCCTTTGTGATAGTACTGTTGGTGGTACTGACAGGTCACTGATGGTGGGCCTGTGTGACGGTACTGCTGGTGGTACTGACAGGTCACTGATGGCTGGCCTGTGTGATGGTACTGATGGTAGTACTGATGGCGGGCCTGTATGGCGGTACTGATGGCGGTACTGGTGGCGGGGCTGTGTGACAGATCCAGATGGGCTGTGTGACAGATCCAGATGGACTGTGGTAGATCCAGATGGGCTGTGTGACAGTACTAAGGTTCTCTTTATCGGGAGGGCTGTGTTGTGCACAGTAAGGTGTACAATACAGTAATCAGACAGACAATAATTACACACTGATCTCTGCTCTCTCCTCACATGATCGGTGTGTGAGGAGAAGAAGCAGGGATCTCCTAGTTACAGCTCTTTGTTTACACTTGTGGCCGGCTGTGATTGGACACAGCCGATCATGTGGTAAACAGACAATTTCATTGGCTGTTTACCGTGATCGGGGATGGGCTATGTCTAAAGGACATGTGCCGTTACCAATCGCCGCGCTGCATGCCCACGCGCCCTGTCCTATCGGACCTCATATGATGTTCAGTCAGGATAAGGCAACCACTTCCCGGCCGTCATTTTGCTATATGGTGGGCAGGAAGTGGTTAATAATGGCATGCAATGCCAAGCTGCAGTTTTCCAAAGCGAGCAAAATCCTTTCCTGTATTAAGAGAGGTATGGACTGCAGAGAGCAATATAATTTTACCCCTGTACAAATCATTAGTAAGACCTTATCTGAAATATGCAGTTCAGTTTTGGACACTAGTTCACAAAAAGGAAATTGGGGAACTAGAGAACCTGCAGAGAAGGGCAACCAAACTGCTAAGAGGCATGGAGGAGTTCAGCTATGAGAAAAGATTAGAGGAACTGAATTTATTCTCTTGACAACAGAGGATTAAGGGGGGATATAAGAAACATGCATAAATGCATAAGTGGTCCATATAGTGAACTTGGTGTTGTGTTATTCATTTTAGGGCCATCACAGAGGACAAGGGGGCAATTTTTAGGTCTGGAGGAATTTAATCTCAAAATACGGAAAAGGTTTCTTCACAGTAAGAGCTGTGAAAATGTGGAATAGATTCCCTCATGAGCTGGTTCTGTCCAGCTCAGTAGATTGCTTAAAATAGATCTGGATTCTTTCCTAATTGTACATAATATAACTGGATACTAACATTTATAGGTAAAGTTGATCCAGGGAATATCCGACTGCCACTTGGGGGATCAGGAAGGATTTTTTTACCCTGCTGGAACAAATTGGATCATGCTTTGCTGTTTTTTTGCCTTCCTCTGGATCGTGTATATAGGATTGTATAATTTTTTTTTCTTTTATTGGTTGAACAAAATGGACTGGTGTCTTTTTTCAACAAAACTAATGCCCCGTACACACGGTCGGATTTTCCGATGGAAAATGTCCGATCGGAGCGTGTTGTCGGATATTCCGACCGTGTGTGGGCGCCATCGGACATTTTCCATAGGATTTTCCGACACACAAAGTTGGACAGCAGGAGATAAAATTTTCCGACAACAAAATCCGATCGCGTCAATTCCGACCGTGTGTGGCCTGTTCCGACGCACAAAGTGCCACGCATGCTCAGAAGAAATTCCGACACGGGACAGCTCGTTCTGGTAAACTTAGCGTTCGCAATGGATACAGCACTTTCGTCACGCTGCAATGTTAAAAATGGTTTAATACAGCGCACTCTCTTCTTCTTTATAATGTGACAAGAATTAAGTCGTTTTGCTGCTCATATTCACACACACTTCTCACAAACTTTTATTTGTGTTTTTTTAGTGGGATTCCCTCAATATATTGTTATTAGTTGTCACATCTGACAGTTTTATATTTTTTTTGGATTTTTTTTTGGTTTTTAAGCCTTTTTTTTTCTTTAATGTTTGGATTTTTTCCAAGGCTGATCTTTGTTTAATGTTATTTTTATTTTTACTCCAGAATATTTTTGTGTGTGTTTTGTGTGTCAAGTTACCCCAACACCATTGATATCTTTTATTATTTAATCTCCATGAGATTTTTTGGTGTTGGTGTCCCTTGTTCATTTCACGTTGTATATTTGCAATGTACCTGAATCCTCACAAACAAACCATCATTTTTGAAGTAAAGCACATAGGAGAGTATAATTCAAAACAAAAATCCTTTATTAAGGTATCAGAACCAAACAAAGAGGAAGGCAACACTGGATCAACAGCAGAAATTAGTGAAGCCTGGGACCCCCATGGCAGACATCAATTCTTAAACCTCAAAATTGGTGGCCTGAGGAGTCCATATATAAGGGAGGGCAGTCTGGTCCGGGATTCACAGAGACTCGGATAGCAGCAGATGACATCAGTGTCCCCAGGCTGTGGTACCACAAGAGGCTGCATCTTTTGGCCGACCAGACTGGATCCAGGGCAATCACTCTCTGGTCTTCCTTTCACACTTCCTTCCCGGCTGTGGCTGTGCAGTAGGAGATGTGGCAGGAGGAGGAGTAGGACCTGGAGGAGGAGGAGGAGTAGGACCTGGAGGAGGAGGAGGACTGGGAGGACCTGGAGGAGGACTGGGAGGACCTGGAGGAGGACTGGGAGGACCTGGAGGAGAGGGAGGAGGAGGAGGAGGACCATCCCAAAGCTGTGTGTGAGGTGTAAGTTGTCCCCTCACACCTTTCTCCAGAGCCTCTGATATGAGGGCCTGACACATGGCTTGTTGGCCCTCCTCCATCCTCTGCATTTTATAGGCAATGAATGCCGCAAGGTTCTCCTGCCTGGTGTGGGGTGCTCCCAGGACCTCTGTAGCCCTCCAAAAAAATCTGATAGCCGCCTCCTCTAGGCTACTCCTCCTGCTGCCACTTTCTGTTTTCAGGGTGGGTGGAGGGACCTGCAGATCAGCCACCTCCTGGCTGAGACTTCCCTGTGTATGAAAAAAGGACATGGTTTTAGTTTTTGCAGCATCAATCACAATCATAAATTAGTACTCCCAACTAACATCTAAGTAACATCATTGATTGGACAAGCAGAAATATTTAGAGGAATGCTATACCTGGCTCAATCTGGGCTCCTCCACATATGGCCTGGAAGACCCAGGTTGGGCATCAGAAGCCTCAGCCGGGGGGGAAGGAAGCGTGGAAGGAAGACTGGAGAGGGATGGCCTGGGTTCAGTCTGGCCTACCAGAAAGTGCAGCCTGTCGTAGTACAACATCCTGGGGACATAGATGTCATCTGCTGCTCCGGATCTCTGTGAATCCAGGACTTTCTTGCGCTCCCTCAGATATGTGCTCCTCAGGCAACCAATTAAGATCTTTAAATAAGTGATGTCTGCTGTGGGGATCACCTGCTTCACAATTTCACACAATTGCTCCAGTGCTGCCTTCCTCTTTGCTTGGTTTTTGAAATGGGGGTGGGTAATCTCCCACAGACAGGGCAGCTCCCTTAGCATATCAATGAATAGTGACATGAAGTCAGTATCTCTCATTAAGATATCCATGTTCACTGCAAGACACAACACAAGACAAAGCCTAATGTCAGACCAAACTCTCCTAATCTTGTTACAATATAGGCCTCAATCTAGAAGCAGTATAGGCCCAAGTTTGTCTCTTACCTTCGTTCTTACGATCGGCGCGTCCAATGCTCCTTCCTCCGCTCACAGATCGTACGTAATACGCACGCGTGTTACGCTTTATACACACTGCGCATGTGTGTAACTCCGCCCGCCCCTGACGTTCTTTCTATTCTATTCCCCGCCCCTTTTCGTTCGGCTCAGTGGGGGAAGAGCATGATGGCGGAGTTACACCAGGTGCGTGCTAATTGTAGCAACGAGGAGGAGGAGGAAAGCCCAGATCCAGGCACGTCCCGATCCAGAAGGAGACGTTTTAAGGCCACAAATATGTTGTTTGGGGAGATGTTGGAGATGGTCGACATCATGAGGAAGTCCGACTATGATGGAAAATATGGGCCTTACCCCAACCCGAACATCCGAAAGGCCAAGATCATGGCGAAAATGGTCAGGAGTCTCGAGCGGAATTTCGGGGTACGAAGATCAAAAGATCAGCTCAGGAAGCGGTGGTCGGACCTGAAGTTGAGAGAGCCGGAGCAGTACCTAAAGATCCGGAGAGTGCTGCAAAAAAGTAAGTAGTTGTGCTGTGTTTCTATTCTTTCTGGCTTTATTCCGTTCGTTCTGCTCCTAATGATTTTAGTAATTGTAACGTTTAAAAAGGTCAACTTTAATGTTCATGGGCCCATTATTCGTTCGTATCAAACATTTTTCGTTCGGCCTCTAGAATACCATTGTTTAGGCCATATGCATTTTCCCACATTTTTTTGGGGCCTACTTGGATGCCAAATATTTGTTTAGGTAGATGGGTTTGTTACTAGAATGAAATGCAAACTAGATTGTGTGTAAGGAGAGGACACTGAGCAGCTGTTTTCACATCTGGACACTGGAGCACTAGTGTGGGACCCCAGAACACCATTTTTATTAGGGGGGGCACACAGGTGCTCCAGTGTATACTATAGGGGGGGTTACATGTGTGAAGCTTGTACCAAACAGGTAAAGTATTGCAGCTTGACAAAGGGCAATAAAAAAAAGACATCTTTGAACTCGGCTAAAATAGACAATTGTACCCCACTTCCAAGCAATGTTTCCTATTTCTAGTTCTGCCATCAAATATCTGTGTGCTAATTATACCATTTTTGTTTTACATAGGGGAGAAAAGACTCGGACACTCCTCATCCCAGGAGAACACAGACCCCCCCCCTCTGGAAGAAGGGGAACTACCCCAAACACAAACTGCTAGGCAGGAGGAAGAAGAAGACGTGGTGGAGATTGGCACCACAACAGGTGAGTGTCTGCGACCACAGACTCAGGTAAAAGAGATGGCTGGTGGCAGATTTTTGAGACCTGTTTTTTTTGTTCTTTATCTCTTTTTAGGTGATCGTGATGTGAGGGAGAGAGAACGCTTTACATCAGAAAGTGCCCAGATACTGATAGGGGAGATCATGGGATGTAATCTCCAATTGCAAAACATCCAGCAACAAATACGTGATGTTATTAAAAAAAATAATAACATCATTGATGTTTTGGGGCGAATTTAAACCCCACAAAATGACCGGTTTTATGTAATTTAAATTTTTACAATGTTTTGAAAAGCCAAATTTGGAGGATGCACACAGTGTGCCAACATGTGCTATCTGCCATCACGGGAGATCAATGGACGCGTTTTGGGGGTGCAACCCCTTCCTCAATTATAAAGTAGCGTTGAGGAAGGGCTTGCTCCCCCAAAACACGTCCCTTGATCCCCCATGATGGCAGATAGCACATGTTGACATTCGTAAATTGGTGTGCATCTTCCAAATTTGGCTTTTCCAGGGGTGAGTTCCCCCCATCTGAACGCTATATCAAACCCAGTTCCTAAATACTGATGTCTGATATAGCCTTCAGGTTTTACCTAATGTGAACTTTGTAAGTTCTAGTTTTTTGGCTTTCTTGTTGGTTTTACACAGGCCTGTTTTATCTGAAATGGATATTTTGATTTTTCATAATGCTACTGCAAACATTTTATACAACAAACATGTTGGTTTGTTTTAAAAACCTTTGGTAAATGCACATGTGATTGTGCAGGTATAAAAAAGTGCCTTACTCAAGAATGTGTGGATTATTGTCTCAACACTACAACACTTTTGGGGTGATGTAATTGTTGTTTTATGCACAAATGGGGGTTATTTCCTAAGGGCAAATACACTTTGCACTACAAGTGCAGGTTCAGTGCAGTTGCAAGTGCACTTGTAGTGAAATGTGTTTTTGCATTTAGGAAGTACCAGCCAACAGTGCTTTGTATAAGGTTACACAATCACGACATTTTCTGCACTCAACACATTTCTGTCAGGGTCAGCTAAAACAAACACAAGCAGTAAATGTCCACCAAGAATTGCTTTTGGTTGTTTTTTATTTGAAAAAGGTGTCACATATTGTCTGGCATATTGATAGCCCCCCTACCCGCAAAGAATTTCAGGTATCGTAACCGGACATCACGGGCATTCAGGGAGGGCAAGCCAGGACGGCCGCTTTCAAGTGCCGTCATTGTGGAAGTATTTGGGATTCCGGCCTCAGGCCCAACTGAGCCAGCATAGTTGGCTGAATGTTTTCTTAAAAAATTATGGAGAACACAGCACGCCAGTATAATATGGTTCAGTTTATACTCCGCCATATGGATGGGTGTCAGAAATAGTCGGAACCGGCTGGCCAGGATTCCACCACTCTTCGGGCTCTGGCCAGCCGGTAATTAAAAACCCTCTGTTCCGGGGTGAGGGTCCTCATCGGGAATGGCCGCATCAGATGGTCCCCAAGTGCAAATGTTTCATCAGCAACGAACACAAATGGGAGACCTTCAACATTGTCCTCTGGAGGTGGCAAGTCCAAACTGCCATTCTGGAGACGCCTGTAGAACTCCGTCTGGGCGATGACTCCACCATCGGACATCCGGCCATTCTTCCCCACGTCCACATACAAGAACTCGTAATTAGCCGACACCACCGCCAACATCACTATACTATTAAACCCCTTGTAGTTATAATAGTACGACCCCAAGTTGGGTGGTGGGACGATGTGGACGTGTTTCCCATCAATTGCCCCTCCGCAGTTAGGAAAGTCCCACCGCTGGGCAAAGTGGGAGGCCACAGTCTGCCATTCCTGTGGCGTGGAAGGAAACTGTTGAGGAAAAAACAATAAACATTACTATTTTTTCACAGAAACCTGGCAAGCAGATTAGACACAAACATTATGGGTCAACCTCCAGATAGCATTTATTAAGGGGAATTTAACAACAACAAAGTATAAGGTACACCTATCATATTCCCCCTCCCCCCTCTCATGGGCCATTTCTAACATTATAGGGGGGGGGACTCTTGGACAGTTAACCCTCTTCACTTCATTGAGAGATGAATGCCTAAATACAGGGTATTACTTGGAACAGCCCCTCCTTAGTTACACTATTGGCAGCCCACTGGACAGGTAAGAAGTGTCATAATACAAAGATATAAATACACACTGTACACATTTGAGCACATTTGGACATTCTGCTATTACCTATCAAGATCATAATAGGATACAAGAACTTTAAACAGTACCATTGGAAAGTATACAGGCAGGCCCTTGCACTACATGCTTTGGGGAATTCATCCATAAATCTGACCAGTAAAGAGATGGGTATAGTGTGTATGGGTTTGGCAAAGTCAGCAGATAGATGATTGAGGATAGAGAATTGGGATCAGCTGACTTAGCAGTTGGGGGAGGGAGGGTTACCAAAAATTTGGGGACACCACAAAAAAAAGCCTCTGGCCCTCTGCCTGAATTTAAATCCAAAATAACATTTCCAAACATTTTAGGGGGTGTTTGGGGTAAAGCACTACTATGGAGCTGATAAAATACATTGTTAAGTGACTACATGAGGTGAATATAGGGCAGGAGACACCATGCTGGAGAGATTATTGAAGGGCAAATATGTATGAAGGACATAAAATAATAATTACATAAAAATCCAGCATGCATGAGGACAAAGGGGACATTCACAGCATATTACAATCATGGTAATTGGAGAATGAGGAAAGAAATACAATATATTAGCAAACATTCAATACAATAAAGTGTGATATTAAAGGATAAAAATCTTACCTTCATATACTCCTTCTGCAGGACCTGGATGATGGCAGAACAGGTCTCTGGGATAATGATCCCCAGAGCCTGGGGGGAGATGCCTGTCGAGAAATTAAGGTCCTGCAGGCTTCTCCCTGTGGCCAAATACCGCAAGGTAGCGACCAACCTCTGCTCCGGAGTGATGGCTTGCCTCATGCAGGTATCCTGCCTGCTGATATAGGGGGTCAGCGAAGCCAACAAACGGTGAAACACGGGGTCTGTCATCCTGAGAAAGTTCCTGAAATCATCAGGATTATTTTCACGGATCTCACGGAGCAAAGGCATATGACAGAACTGGTCACGCTGAAGCAACCAATTCTTGGTCCATGAACTCCTCCCCACCCTGTTCATGGACTGGACTTGTGTCAAGGTCAGGACCCCAACACCAAGCCCCCGCACAGCACGAACTCATACGAAACATGGCTATAAAACGGTCGGCTGCTCAGAACGAAGTAACAGAACGCACTGAAGAACAGCAAGGCCTGTGAAGAGCGACCTGAAAACCAGTAACGAACGAACAAGAATACAGTGACTAAAGTCACACGGAACTTGCTTGCACGCACTGAAGAGCAGATACAAACCCACGAGCACAAACTGAATGGCAGAAAACGATCTGAAAGCCACGAGTCTGAAAAAGCGCGAATCGTCTCTCACCAAACTTTTACTAACACGAGATTAGCAAAAGGAGCCCAAAGGGTGCTGCGCTTGGTTCTGAACCGGCCTTTTCTAGTCTCGTCGTACGTGCTTGACGTCACCGCGTTCTTGGCGATTGGAAATTCCGACAACTTTGTGCGACCGTGTGTAGGCAAAACAAGTTTGAGCCAACATCCGTAGGAAAAAATCAGAGGATTTTGTTGTCGGAATGTCCGATCAATGTCCGACCGTGTGTACGGGGCATAACAGTCAGGTCACCTGTATCCGGGTGACAGATGCACACCGTTGGGATCAGGATTGCACCGCAAAGTAGTGGACCCTACGGCTGACTGCTGCGGATTGAACCCTGGGAGGTTCAGGAAGCAGGTCTACTGGATCACTGACAAGATCCCACTGGGAGCTAGAGCATAGATTCCCCAGGGCGCGGAGTCTAAGAGCCAGCAGGTGTTCACCAGAGCTTTAATGGTAAGGATGGACTACGTTGCAGTCTGGCTCCAGGTCGCGGCCCCCAGGGTCTCACAGCTCACGCTCACGGTAGACTACAGGAGAAGTGGAAGGAGGCAGCAGGGAAAGTAAGGGACAAGCCAAGGTCGGGGCCACAAGCAGACAAGGACAACAGAGTACACGCCAAGGTTTAGGGTCACAGGCAAACAGGGATGGTCAGGAACACGCCAAAGGTCAGGGTCACGAGCAGACAGGAATAGTAAAGAACAGGCCAAAGTCGGTAACAGGAATCAGACATAGGAACACAGCAAGTACACACAGAGGCTAACACACAATGGTTGATCAGCACTGCTGGCTTGCAGTGCACAGGTTAATATAGGGTTCCCTGATAGGGCCTGGGGTGGGGCCATGCTTAGAGGAGAGGTTACAAAAGCAGTCAGGTGAGGGTCAGCTGGTCTCTAGAGAAGGACACATGGAGACAAGTATGCTGATCGACAAACTCTATTGCATAACCATGACACTATGTAACTAAGTTATATTCCATGACCACTCATATAGAGGCAAACATTACAGTACATTGGTTTTGATACAATTGGTTGATTTGTGCGGTACACAAGGTACAGTGTCTGGAACATAATCAGTTGAAGCACTGAAAAATCTCACACGTGGTATTGCCATACTCAGAATGAGTAGAAGGATGTGTTTTAGGTTGTAATTTTAAGTGTGCCCGTGCTGTATGTGTGAAATATCTTATTCAATTGACAAATTTGTGTAAAAAATAAATGTACTTTCATTTTCATTTTGCATTTTCCAAAAACGTGTGCCAAGAAAAATTAAGCTTTCAAAAGACTCACCAAGCCAGAAATACCTTGGGGTACTCTTTGGATTTTGGGCCCCTCTGTATGGCTAGGATGTGAAAAAGTCTCACACATAAACACATAGAAATGTAGCATAATACATTTTGGCCTAAATGTATGAATAAAGGTTTATTTGAAAACCTTTACAACAGAAACAAAGAAAACATGTTTTTTTTCAAATTTTTCTGTATTTTTTTAATTTATATAGCAAAAAATAAAAAAAAATAGTGGTGACTAAATACCACCAAAAAAACTCTATCTGTTTCAAAATAGTATTTTATATTTGTGTACAGTGTTGCATGACTGAGCATGAATTGTCATTGAAAGTATGACAGCATTGAAAACTTAAAAATGGCCTGGGCAGAAAGGGGGTGAAAGTGTCCGATATTGAGGTGGTTAAAGTGGATTAAGTGGACTACAATTTGACTTTGGGTCCACTGTTCAAATTGCTGAAAAAAGATCCTGTTACAGCCTTGAAATACCCTTTCCTTTGAGTGTGGTTCTGTACAATGCAGAGGAACTGGTTGGCTGTTATAGTGAAACTAAATGCAAGGCTTTTTTATTTTGAATAGAGTAAGGGAGTTTTGTAACCCCTGTTTTTTTTGCCATCAGTGTCCCATTGGGGGAGATTTCCACTTCCTTTCCCTTCAAAATCAGGGAAATTCCTGGTTGTCACCAAAGTCATTAGAACAGGTGATCCCAATGGAAGATTTCCTCTCTATTCCTACCCTGGTGATAACCAAAAATTTTCAATTTTCCTTCACTTTCACTCTCTGTGATAATGGTAAACAGAACAAATACAGAGAGTTAATCTCTCTCACGATGGCACAGACAGCAATAATAGAGAAAGAAAATAGGACAAGAGAGACCTCAGTACATTCACCATGGGCAATGACCACCCAAGATCCCAAATGTAAACAAAGCAAACCACGTATATTAAAATGTAAGTCCACCCTAAAACTAAAATTCCTACATCTACAGACATCCACAATCTAACACTAACCTATCTAGCCCTGTAAATAAGAAATCAGTATACACACCTTTTCTGAAGCTGATCCGATCCAGTCTCCAGCCGTGTAAGCTCTGCAGAGGACACAGCCGGCAATGGCTGCGAAATGAATAGGGAGTGACGTCACCATAGAGTTACTATGGGGCTTCCGTTGTCGGACTTGGGATCGGGTCGGATCGGCTGCAGAAAAGGTATGTATACTGATTTCTTCTTTACAAGGTTACAGCTAGATTGTGGATATCTGTAGATGCAGGGATTTTAGTTCTAGGATGGATTTCCACTTTAAAGTGAAAAAGAAACAATTACAAATAAAGAAGCAGAGTATTCCAAGTGTCAGTGTTCACATAGTAAATATATATTTTGCAATACAAATGAGACAGGTGTTCTAATCCCTCTCCACTATATCCTAAACTAAAAAAAATCTTGTCTTCAGTTATATTTTAAATTGGCCAGTTAACCCAGTCATCACCAATGTTGGCAGTGAGAATGAGGATTACATACTAAAAGAAGAGTTCAGTTGCATGTTATAGATTGTTCAACATAATTTGACATGTCTCTAAATCTCAAAATCACCATCATAGATACTATAACAATTATTATGCAGTAATTTAATTCCATCTTGTCTTGAGCTCTTAATCTCATCAAATGTTCAGATCTTTGCCTAACAACTTCTTTACTAGCATATTTAAGAATCTGGTAAATAGCAGTTTTGATGTCATTTACATAACATAACACTGTTGATTAGTCAACCTGCTACAGAAATAAAGTTTAAGTTTAAAATATTCACATTTTCTATCAATAGCAGTAGTTGAATTCTTGTAGCATTTATTCATTTTCTTCCCATTTGAGACTAATTTGTATTTTTATGACACAACTAAGAAGTGCAGTTTTTTTTTCTATTGTAATTTTTATGATATGTTATAAAGTAAGCATGACTGTTTTTATAGCAGTGATAATTAAATATTCATCAGTGATCTCAAGAGAACTGACGCACAGTAGAATTATTGCAGAAAGTGTGAATATTAAGCAGTATATTTTCATATCTGTAACTTGTCCCAGTTCTTGTTTTGTGCTGATATTAGTTACTTAAAGACATATATTTAAATAATAAAACCTGTTTTTAAAGCCTAACTTATTCTCTTATGGAACTTTAAGTAGTTCATTTGGGCCAAGCTGGTCCAAAGAAACTATTTCTTTCACCAACACATGCCGTGACTGCCAGCACTGTATGAACTGCATACAGTATATCCACCGCTACAAAAAAGGATACAGTGTTGTGTTCTGGCAGCAGGACAGGGACTTCCCGTCCCACTCCCGGAACAAAATGGAGTTGCTCTGAGTATTGCTCAGCCATTCACAGGAGGCTTTGTCTTTTATGAATGATTACAAAGCCTACTATGATTGACTCAGGTGGAGATTTTGATATCTGCTCATCTCTCTGCCTTAGCTAATCAGAGGAAGCCTTGTATTAATTCAGAAAATACAAAGTTTCCCTATTGTAGGTAAACAGAGGGAAAGGTCCACTTTTAAATGCACTTTCTATTTTATAGTGTAGGAAACACAATAAAATGGCTTTGATTGAAGAAACAAGCTTACTGTAAGATGGTCATAACCTAAGAAGAATTTTACCAATTTACTGTAGGGACCTTTTTGTTTGCATCCATTGATTGGAAGATGGAAGACCCTTATAGATGTTTCCAGTAAGGACATTCACTCTTTCCTAAGGTACCCCCCCCCCATTTTTTGACAACTGTTTGCACTAGAATACTGTTCATTTTTCTGCAACAGAAATTGTATTCCCTTTTCCCCCTTTTTTCTCCACCTTGATCTTTCATTTTGAGCAAAAAACAATTGTAATCCTCCAGCACCACTAGTATTATTCTGCGAGCAGAAGGAAAATAAAACACCTTCAACTCCAAGCTTTTTTTGGGCAGCCAGTCCCCACTTTCCCATCCACTACTGCTGGTTTTATAGGTAATAACAGTAGATAGTGCTGTCAATTATATCATACGCTTTTTGTTAATAATTTATTTATTACTGGTATTTATTTTGCATCAACAATTTACACAGCACTTTACAATAATTGTACATTTACATGTCCTCAAACTTACAATCTAAGGTCCCTACCTCACATACATACATAGATATTCTAGGGTCAATTTACCTACCAGTAATGTCTTTGGAGTTTTGGAGGAAACTGGAATACCTGGAGGAAACCCATGCAAGCACAAAAAGAACATACAAACTCCATGTAGGTTCTGGAGGTCTGCTTTAGACCACTAGACCTCTAAAGCAGCTTTCTGTCATGGTTCCCACATGGTCTGCTCATGCTTCAGTGCCCAGTGAATGAACAGGGTTTCATGGGTGTTCTTTTCAACTCTATTATATTCTTTACAGTAAAATGGCATGGCATTCTGCACCTCACTTGGCATACCTTACAAGTTAGGTGCACCTTACGGTTTGAGAGCAGTTGCTGTATATCAGTGAAAGACAACCGTTACAGCTTTATATGATGTGTAATTTCAGCATGCCCTGCAAGAGTTCTGGTTGATATTACTACTGTTCCTTGTTTCTCTGAAATAGTTTAAATTATACTGGTGGCCTTATGCCTGTGTGCACATATGCAGGACTTTGGAACAATGGTCATTTTTGGAACACCCCCATATCCCCCCCCCAAAAAAAAAAAAAACAGGTGAAACCTGTGCTGAGGCTTTCCTCACACTGCTGTGATTAGGACACAAGTGAGTTGTTTATTAATGTAGAAAGTACCTTCCTCTCTAGTAAATGGGAGAAAGAGCTCTGACAAATTCAAACCCCAAATCAGTACAAAAAGACCAACATTTCTAATCCGGCATTTGCCTGAGGAGGGAGGAACTCGTTTTAATTAAAAAACAAACAAAAAACTTACATGGTAATTTCCCAAAATAACACGTTTGTACAGCATTACAGCACAGCTTTATCTGAGAATAAGTCAATTGATAGAGAAATATCCTTCTGTTTGACAAATGCTTCATTTGCAGTACATACAGAATAATTTTAAAAGGTGTAGGGCAGGTGTGATAGAAATGAAAATTTTATAAAAAATAGAATTTAATGAAAATATCAACTCAAAATAATCTTTAAAGTAGTAGTTCTATAGCACAGGGCTGTTCTAAATTTTATCCCCAGAATAATCGCATGAACTTAAATAAATTTGGGTCTTTGAAATTAATGATATTTTCAGCTCTATCATAGAGTATTTGCCCCAGGTTATATGCTCTCATTTGACTGTGTGCTTTGATAATACAATTTTATTTTTAACTATTTAACCTAAATCCACAGGTACACATCCAGCACTGGTGCTATTCTCCAGATTCTAGTTTCACTACCCAGTGAACAAGCATGCAACCCGTGTAGTCTGAAATGCCTGATCTCCCTTCCTGTATTCTTGACCCAGAATAAGAATGACTGTGCTAAAGCATGAACCTTTAAAATCAGTTAGCAATGGCAGCTCTCATAGTTTTGTGCTCACGGGTTCACTTGAACACACGTTCACAGTGCTTTTTCTTTGCACAGTGCCTTGAAAAAGTATTCATACCCCTTGAAATGTTCCACATTTGTCATGTTACAACCAGAAACATAAATGTATTTTATTGGGATTTTATTGAGTACTGTCCGTGATACTTTTTTTATTTGCACTAATTTTTCAGGACAAGCTTTCGGGGTATGTCCCCTTCTTCAAGGTCCAAACAGTACTGATTCACAAATTTTTAAGCAGAATGTTAAAGAAAAAAAACACATCTCTGAGGGAAAGGAGAGAGAAGAAAAAAAAAAACAAGAAAAACAAACACATACAAATCAATGGTAATAAAGATAGCAGCAGACTTAGAGAGATAAGACAGAGGAAGAGCTATAGAATATATATATATATTTTTTTCTTTAACATTCTGCTTAAAAATTTGTGAATCAGTACTGCTTGGACCTTGAAGAAGGGGACATACCCCAAAAGCTTGTCCTAAAAAATTGTATGTTAGTGCAAATAAAAAAAAGTATCACAGACAGTACTCAATTTTCTCTGCACTATTACGGCTACAATTAAATCAAGTATATTGGGATTTTATGTAATAGACCAAGAGAAAGTGGCACATAATTGTGAAGTAGAAGGAAAATGATAAATGGTTTTCAACATTTTTTACAATTAAAGATGTGAAAGGTGTGGCGTGCATTTGTATTCAGCCCCCCTGAGTCAATACTTTGTAGAACCACCCTTCAATGCAATTACAGCTGCAAGTCTTTTTGGGTATGTCTCTACAAGCTTTGCACATCTAGAGAGTGACATTTTTGCCTATTCTTCTTTGCAAAATAGTTCAAGCTGTGTCAGATTGGATGGAGAGCGTCTGTGAACAGCAATTTTCAAGTCTTGCATCAGAACTTGATCGGACTTAGGTCTGGACTTTGACTTGGCCATTCTAACACATAAATATGCTTTGATCAAAACCATTCCATTGTAGCTCTGGCTGTATGTTTAGGGTTGTTGTCCTCAAGTCTTTTGCAGACTCTAACAGGTTTTCCTCTAAGATTGCCCTGTATATGGCTCCAACTATCTTCCAATCAACTCTGACCAGCTTCTCTGTCCCTGCTGAAGAAAAGCATCCCCACAACATAATGCTGCCATCACCATGTTTCACGGTGGGGATGGTGTGTTCAGGGTGATGTGCAGTGTTAGTTTTCAGCCACACATAGTGTTTTGCTTTAAGGCCAAAAAGTT
The DNA here is from genome assembly GCA_037952925.1 of Lithobates clamitans. Classification (NCBI taxonomy): domain Eukaryota; kingdom Metazoa; phylum Chordata; class Amphibia; order Anura; family Ranidae; genus Lithobates; species Lithobates clamitans. Next base: position 769,531 of record JBBGZY010001608.1, on the reverse strand, counting down.
ACATTTTTGTCTCATCTGACCAGAGCACTTTCTTCCGCATGTTTTCTGTTTCCCCCACATGGCTTCTTGCAAACCGCTAATGGGATTTCTTATGGTTTTCTTTTAACATGGCTTTCTTCCTGCCACTCTTCCATAAAGGCCAGATTTGTGGAGTGCGCGACTAATAGTTGTCCTATTGACAGATTCTCCCAGCTGAGCTGTGGATCTCTGAAGCTCCTCCAGAGTTACCATGGGCCTCTTGGCTGCTTCTCTGATTAATGCTCCCCTTGCCCGGCCCATCAGTTTAGGTAGACAGCCATGTCTTGGTATTTTTGCAGTTGTGCCATACTCTTTCCATTTTCAGATAATGTATTGAACAGTGCTCCGTGAGATGTTTAAAGCTTGGGATATTTTTTTATAACCTAACCCTGCTTTAAACTTCTCTACAACTTTATCCCTGACCTGTCTGGTGTGTTTCTTTGGCCTTCATGATGCTGTTTGTTCACTAAGGTTCTCTAACAAACCCCATAGAGCTTCACAGAACAGCTGTATTTATATTGAGAATAAATGACACACAGGTGGACTCGGTTTACTAATTAGGTGACTTCTGAAGGCAATTGGTTGCACTAGATTTTAGTTAGGGGTATCAGAGTAATGGGAGCTGAATACAAATGCACTCCACACTTTTCAGATATTTATTTGTAAAAAATGTTGAAAACCATTTATCATTTTCCTTCCACTTCACAATTATGTGCCACTTTGTGCTGGTCTATCACATAAAATCCCAATAAAATACATTTACGTTTTTGGTTGTAACATGACAAAATGTAAAAAATTTCAAGGGGTATGAATACTTTTTCAAGGCACTGTATTCACAATTTAGAAAACATTTGGTTTCTATTGTATTGGACATGCATGATGTGCAAAATGATGCAGTGCGGTGGGGGTTTAGTAGAGCTGAGGAACCCGTGACTATGCCCACCTTTTCTGCTCACCTCATGCCATGCTATAGCTTCTATGAATTAAACATTATCTATGAATGAAGGACACGCAAATAAAAAGCCACCTCCTCCATTCATAGTTCATATTTCAGTTTTTTGGCAAAACTTTGGCTTTAACCAATTGCTGGGTTTTGTAAAGAAAATGAATTAATGTTTAAAATATATTAAGTATCAAAAATGTATAGTATAATTTATAGTTTTTCTTTTTTACCTATGAAATCTGCAATTCGTGTTTATCTTTAAATGTAGTCTTATCATTAGGATAGTGTGGGGGTTCTTTTCTTATCTCTAATTTCCTCTGAGGAGAGTTTCTTGTTCTGGATATCCCTTGGATGACGCATTTGAAAATGATTTGTAAAAAAGTAATCCAGCACTGATACATCAAACTCTGTAAAAGTAATCTTCCAACTCTGCAGGAATTAAGTATTTCATCAGAGTCCTAAATTATATATGGAGTTATTTTTATACCACTTATTGCTAATACTGACCGTACATGTGATTAATTGGCATTGTGATGTCAATCTGTATTGTGGGCTGTCTGTCAGCAAAATAATTTGAACTTTATAAGCCGCAAAAACTATCTTGCACCCTCCCAATCTAGAGAATCTGTATGTTCTTCAGATATTCATAGATTGAAAAAACAGTGCAATTTCTACATTTGTTCAAGTTGTTACCAAAAGAATAATTCAGACTGAAAACAGAAAATTGTATACTTACCTTTCCATAATTTTTCTTTCCTGACGCATCTCCATGGCAGCACACACTGGGTTGTGACACCCCCCCACAACCTGACAGGATTGGTTTACTATAAATTTGAAGGAGAGGCACCCCCCTTCATTCTCTGTACCTATCATCTTAAAGAAGGGTGGGATGCTGTGTGCTGCCATGGAGATGCGTCAGGAAAGAAAAATTACGGAAAGGTAAGTATACAATTTTCTGTTTTCCTGACGCATCATGGCAGCACATGCTGGGAAATATACAAGTAAAAAGGCGCAATACACAGATACCTCAAAATGTAGTGCCGAGATAGAGGGATGTATATATGTACACATATATACACTCGTAAATACATGTGTCATAGGATTAGTCAGGGCAGCCACCAAGAGAACCAGAAGCGGGTTCCAGTAGGCTAGAGTAAAAACAAGGAAAAGGGGCGCCTCTGAGTATGTATCATAAAACAATTTATTTAAACAACAATATCCACTCACATGGACGAAAGAGGAGTTGTATTCAGGTTTGTTTGCTGGGCTGAAGAGATGGAGTGGGACTGCAAGTCACAGCAGATCCTCTACGGCTGGCACCACATCAAATCCAAGCAGGAAAGGGTGGGATGGCTGAGCACAGCAGAGTGGTCTCCTTCAGTGGTCCAAGCTTATTCATATCACAGTCCAGTGGGATAGACCAGAGTCCATCAGACAAAGATAAGGGTTCCAGGAATAGTGAGTGGGGAAGGACAGACGCCAGTGCTAATGGCTGGCCACGCCACAATGTTCATTCCACCTCTGTGGTGTGGAGAGAGACATCTGGATTGGAACGAGGCTTGGGGAGCAAACACAGCCCGACTATAATGGATAACTGTGTCTGAAATGACCAGTGAATATGTGAAACTATTTAAATAGAAAAAAATATATATAATACATATAAATTGCACAACTAAATCCAAAGTGCTCCTATGCGAGGTCGTGTTCAAAATACATATATCAATATAATGTGAATTGATCATGAAATCAAAAGTGCTCATGTGCATAAGTGATAAACAACTGTGTCACTGGCAATCCTGCCAAAAAAGTCCATATATCACAGAACTAAAAGAATTATTCATATATCACAGTGCTCATGTGTAAATATATGGTATCTAAATGCGTCACTGATGACTGTGGTGTGAAAAGTCCATATATCATATATCTTGAATACTTCTGTTGAGTCCTTTCAGGTCCATAACAGGTCATAAGTCATCTGCCTTCTTTCTTACCAGGAATAGAGGGGAATAAAATCCCCTTCCTCTTTGGTGTGATGGAACCTCCAAAATTGCCCCCTTCATTACTAGTTCCACCACATATTTGAGAAGTGATCTTCTCTTGATTGGAGATGATGGCAGTCTGGTTGACTGAAAATGGTTTTCCGATATTTGGTCTAAAAACCTCCATCTGTGTCCATGCTTTACTGTGGACAATGTCCATGCATCCTTTATGTGTTCCGTCCAGACCTGCTGGAATTTTCTGAGCCTGGCCCCAACTCTCCCTCAAAAAGACTTCTGATTTTTTCCTGACAAGGTGGTCTTAGACTTCTGAAGCCTCAGAAAAGAAGATTGCGGATTCTTCCAATTCCTTTTAAACTCTCTTAGTGGCCTATATGTTTTCGCTTCCCTGTACCGCTCCAGAAGGTTGCGTTTGAAAGAAGGACCCTTCTGAGGCTTAGGTCTTCTGTCAGAAGGAATCAGACCCGATTTTCCCCCTGTTACTTTGGAGATCGCTGAGTCCAGTTTCGAACCAAAGAGATTAACCCCATCATAAGGGATCTTGCACCAATTGGTCTTTGATGCTGCATCCACCACCCATGGCTTGAGCCATAGAGCTCTTCTGGCCATGACTGATGCCAACATAGTCCTTGCAGAAAAACGAATGACATCCACTAAGGGTTCTGCCACAAAATTGCCTGCCAGCTTCAATTCCTGAAGAGAACTGATTATTTTCTCCTGGTCAACTCCTTCACGAATGGATTTCTCTATATTAGCAGACCATCCAGAAATTGCTTTGCCTACTGCGGCTGCTGCTATCACAGGTCTACATGCACCTCCTGCTGTGCAGTACGCTTTTTTCATGTCTAAATTGATCTTCCGGTCCACCACATCCCGGAAAGTTACTGCATCTTCTATGGGTAAAGTAATGTCTTGCAAGTCGCATTAAGGAAGCGTCAACCACCGGCGGGTGGGATAGCAAACTCACCTTCTGTTCCTTCAAAGGATACAGTTTAGCTAATCTATTATTCAGATTAGATCTTTTGTCTAATCTCTCCCACTCATCCTTAATGAGGTCTTCCAGCTCTACGATGAAGGGGAAGGACTCTGGTTCCCTCTTTGAATTAGGAAAGTACTTCCAGACGTTGCGAGGGGTTTCCTTTGCTTCCTCCTATGGCCTCCTTCACTGATCTTAAAAAGGGCTCCACCAGAGTGAAGTCAAATCCATTAGCAGTCTCTGAATCATCATTGTCAGACTCTGAATCCAAACCCACAGGAGGATTTTGAGTTACGGAAGCTGTGCTTGGGCCTGCCTTGTCCTGTTCAGGGAGTGCTGTCTCCAAAATAGACTCTCGCATGGACTCTCTGATGAGGTCATTTACCTCCCTTACATCAGACTCCTTCTCTTTGGTTGCTTTATTGAAGCATGCCTGGAAGGCTAGCTTGTCTGGCAAGGCTGGAGCTCTGCACTACCAGCAGGCATTTACTGCAGGGTGGGTGTGATGGCTCCTCCCGTGAAGGGGAGAAGGTGATCTTCTATGTGAGCGACTCCGGCGTGAGCGACTATAGTGTGAGTGGCTGTGCCTGGAGTGACGGTGGCGAGATGAGGATCTTGAGCGACTCCTTCTAGATCTTCCATGGCTCAAGGTATGGCTGGAGCGTTCATGATGCTTGGAGTTGGAAGATTTAGACCTGGAAGGGCTGTCAGAAATCGCAAAATTAGCGAATATGCACTCTTTCTCTCTCTTCCATACCTACCATACATGCTGGGCACCTCTTACGTCATATGATGAGGGTGGTCTGCTTGGACAGTGACCTCCATGAAACAGGAAATAGTATCTAATGAAGAGTAACACAGTATAGAATTGCAAGCAGTAAAGGAGCAAAAATGGCTACAAAATAGACGTAAGATAAGATGTGGGACTTACCTGAGACTGAGGGCAGCAAGGAACGCCAAGAGGATTTCCTGTAATGTGCCTGTAACCATCAGCAACAAACTGACAGGTTACAGGCCTTTTTAAATTTGCCGCCGCCGTCGCAGCGGAAATGAAGTCACCGCGCATGCGCAGTAACGGTTCCTCGTTACGGGCACCATTTTTGAGAAGTGCAGAGATACTTGTCAAGCCACATCACTTCCTCCGGCACATGCGCAGAATGCCGAGGAGGATGCGGCCGCTATGCAAGAAGCTACCTGGCCTATAGAACTACAGAGCCCAGCTGAACTTTAAAAATAAATAAAACGAAGAAATGGGCATTGAAGTGAATGGAGAAAAGGTAGGAGGCCACTGCAATATTTTAAGCTTCTTTAAAGCTTGTATGTGCCAGAGATACTTGCCCCTGAGATCACCAGATTGGGGCACTCTCCATAAAGGCTCCTTAACATGCTAAGAAAATTCGGAAAAGAGGAAAATTCAGAAGCACCACATCCGAAACAATAAGTTCAAAAATTAGAAAGGGGCATTGAGGCCATTGTATAGGCCTCAGGGACTTTTAACGGTGCTGAGATCAATGATATACAGAACGTATAATAAAATCATATTTTATTTAAACAATCTCATAAAAAGAAACAGACATTGGCGAAAGACAATATACAAAACAAAAAAGGGGGTAATTCTTTGATACAGAAATTAATACCACTTTCTCAACATGTTTCGCTTTCCTAAGCTTCTTCAGGAGATATATTGTGATATTAGAGTCAACTATGAAAATAGAAGAAAATATATATATATGTAAACAATAAAAGTAAATGTCTGCTTATATATCATACAGTCATAATATTTGAATATGGACAATGTAAATGGAAAATACAAAAGGTGAGTAAATCTATACATATATGTAGATATCATATATCAAGGTATGTGTAACATACAGTATGTATCAGGATGATATACAAAAAAAATAAAAAAAAATAAAAAAAAGATATAATTAAAAAAAGGGGGGTTTGTTTATGCGATGGCAAATGTTTTCTCCTCAGTCCTCACCTCACTATAAAGGCATGCAGAGAGGAATAAAATCCCTAAAGATAAAAAATTCTCTAAAAAAAGAGAGAGATCAAATCAGTAAGTATAATGATAGATAAAGTCAATTTGACCAGAGTCCACTATCAGTAGCATTGTGTATGAGGGTAAAAAGAAATCAAAAAAATACCTCTGGTAGAATCAATTTAATGGTGACAAAGGGTTACATCCGAAGGATGATAGGGAGCAAGATTGCTGAAAATGTAAGGGAGCGGTTCTTATGTTGCAGTGGAGTGGCAGTGTTAGGTACCTGGTAGATGAGCCCGACTGGTAGAAGGAGACCTCTCTTAAGCGCTGGTTCAGGAGCCACTGGAGTGGGAACAGTGGTCTCCTGAGCACAGTGGGTAGGAGTGTCTGATGCGATTCCTTGCGACCACCAACACAGGAGCTGAGGAGACTTCTCCGGAATGACTGTATAGCGGATGCAGGCAAGCAGAAGCGGATCCTTTAGCAGACAGGTGGATGGTATGGCAGCAGCAGAACCTGGATCTTGGAAGAGCAGGTGTTGAACAGGGTCACAGGGCACAAGCAAAGCAGCGTCAGACAGTCCGAGTTGGCAGGAGATCAGGCAGGTATAAGGCAGAAGGAATGATCACAGAATAGTCAGGCAGGCAGGTATTCGGTAACAGGTAGCAGGATATCAACAAGGTCAGGCAAGCCGGGTCGGATTGGAGATAGCAGAGTAGTCAGACGGAGCCGGGTCAATAGCAATGATAACAACAAGCAGAATACAGGAATTCAGGTGCAGAGCTGAAGACGAACAGCACCTAATGGGAGTAACTGACACCCTTTTAAAGGGGCTTTGGCGCCAAACAGCGCTAGCGCGAACGGGCGCGCGCACGCGGGAGCGCGCCAGCACCCCCCAGTGGGGAATTCAGCCCAGTAACTCTAGAAACGCTCCTTGTGCACCTACGTGCACGCAAGTTAGCCAGATTGCCACCGACATGTCCCTGACAGGCAGTCAGGAAGGGGGCAGCATACAGGGCAAGAACGTCCATACACAGCTAATGGATGAGCTAAGACCTGGAAGTGTAACTGCAAACTCTCACAGGGAACCTAAAGAGTATGAACATAGTAAGGAGATATATCTAAGTATCAGACATACTGGAATGGATCGTTGCTGAAAAAAGAAGAAAATAGCTGAAAAAACTTACTGTTGATAATCAGAGTTTTTTGGAACAAAATTGCCCGTCAGGAGGGTCCATCTGCCCAGCGCAATGAACAGAGAAGTGACAGAAGTTGGCGGGGAAAAAGCCCGCTTTTAAAACTCTCCAGCGTGACGACGTCTGACTCATCGTCACGCTGCGGACTGAAAGAGACACCTGCGCATGCGCACGTTTCCGATTCTCATTGAGAGAGCAACGTAAGCGACGTCAGGCGCTACAGGCAGACCCGTGGCCATCTTGGGAAATCCTGTGCCCTGAGTCTGATACTATGGAGGCTCACAGGGCTCAAAAGGTAAAATTTGAGTTATAAATGGTAAATAAAGACGCGGTCAGAGTAAGTGGCGTCTAATATAATGTAACTGTCACGCGGCTATCTTTGTAAATCCTATGCCCTGGGTTTGGCACTATGGGGGCCCAAGGATAGTGACAGAGGTATTCTAGCATAATACTGCCATGTATATAGATGAATCGGAAACGAAGAGAGCAGCACTTGGTGTCCAATGACGGGCAACAAAGCAATCAAAACATTGATTAGGAAAGGACTAGCTAAGTGCCCCGGGTGTCCGTGCATACCAAAAAATTTGGAGGAAAGGAGACCGAGGACAAAACATGAGCTCATACCACACTCAAAGTCAAAATATATAAATGGTAACAATCTAGGTTAATGAATTAGTCCGTCAATCAATTGCATAAATCAGTTAACAAAAATCAGTTATATAAAAAAAAAAAAAAAAAAGGGGGAGTAAAATTATAAAAAAGGTTTGTAACTCAATGCATCATTCAGGCCAGGATATTTCAAAGCATTGAGGGTGACAATCCACTTGGTTTCACGTTGTAACAAGATTTTATCATAATCACCCCCTTTTTCACTTGGGGGGACATGTTCCAAAGCATAAAAGTGCATCATCCTATCATCAAATTGATGATGGAGACCCATATGCGGCTTATGGGGGTTTCCATCTTTTTTTTACAGACTAGAGAGACATGGTCTCTAATCCGATGGAAGAAGGGACGTTTGGTTTTCCCCACGTAGTATGCATTGCATTTGCATGTCATTATATAAACCACGCCGATGGATTGGCATGTGGCTTGAAAATTGGGACTATACAACTGACCATTAAGGAGGGTGATATTGCGAGACGCATAGATATATCTGCAGAAGTCACATTTGTGGCAAGGTTTGGTGCCCTTATTTTTGGTATGGGTTGTAGATGGTGGGGCATAATGACTATGGACTATATGGTCTTTAATTGATCGGGATCGTCGGTACGTAATCTCGGGATAGTCTTTTAGATGTTTGGACACCTTTGGATCTCCCATCAGTAAATACCAGTGCTTTTGCAGCAATTCACGCATTTGCCGATGTTGTCCAGAGAATGTGGTAATCATTCTAAGGCCTGGGGCTGATTTTGGTTTTGTGGGCCTATAGATTAGTTGACTACGCTGGCTTCTTTTGGCTCTAAGGTAGGCTCTTTTTAAACATTTATTACTGTAGCCACGTGTCTTGAGACGTTCTCTCAGTGCCCTGGCCTCGGATTCAAAATGGACATTCTCACTGCAGTTTCTCCTTAATCTTAGATACTGTCCATAGGGAACATTGTTGATAAGTGGTTGGGGATGGGAGCTGGTAGCATGCAGGAGTGAGTTTCCCGCTGATGCTTTTCGAAAGAGGGTAGTTCCTATGGTTCTATCCGGGTTGATGAAAAGGGTAACATCCAGGAACGTTAAAATGGTTTGACTTGCTTCCATGGTGAAGGTTAGGTTATAGGAATTAGTTTTCAGACCCTCAAAAAAGCACGAGAGATCTTCTCTGCTTCCGGTCCATATTAGGAACACATCATCAATATATCGTTTCCATATTGATATGTTTTCCATCAAGGTTTGCAAATCTTCCCTAAAGAAAAGGCTCTGCTCCCACTCCCCCAGATACAGGTTCGCATAGGTGGGGGCACATCTGGTCCCCATAGCGACCCCCTGCACCTGGAGGTAATGGGAGCGAGCAAACAAAAAAATGTTGTTCGTGAGGATGAACCTCAGGAGATCCAAGATGAAGCTCCTATAGGTCTCGGGGACATCCCCATCCCGAGAGATGAAGCCCTCCACAACTGCCACCCCCAATTCATGGGGGATTGAGTTGTAGAGGGCCTCCACATCTAGAGCTACAAGCCACGCTCCCTCTGGGATGGTCAGACCATCTAAAACTCTAAGAAGTTCACTGGTGTCTTGTAAATAAGATGTCAAACCCTCCACATGCGGTCTGAGAAATTCATCTATCAATTGACTAGCATTTTCCGTAAGGGATCCGTTTCCGGACACGATCGGTCTGCCAGGGGGGTTGTTTAAATCCTTATGTACCTTGGGAAGGGCGTACAGTGTGGGAATCCGAGGACAGGGCACATTAAGAAACTCCCATGTCGATTTTGTGATTAGGCCCTGATGGTAGGCGGTCCCAATCAACTTTCTATAACGTATGGTCATGTTGGTAACATGCGTCTCTGAGACTTTCTTATACCAGTCTCGGTTTTGTAAAAGGCGTAAGACCATAGATTCATATTGTTCAGTGGTCATCACTACTAGATTGCCTCCTTTATCTGATGGCTTAACCACCAGACGGGAGTCCGACTGCAGTGACTTTAAAGCTAGTTTTTGTTGGCTTGTAAGGTTTGATTGTCTTATGCCCTTCCATTTTGTCCTACAGATGTCCTCAGTGACCTGATGGACAAAGGCCCACACATTGGGATTGCCCTGTGGTGTGGGGAAAGTTTTAGATTTCGGTTTGTACTCCATGGGAGTAAAAGGCACAACTGGATAGGGGGCACTAGACTCATGATCAGGAAAGCCATCCTGATCGAGAGTTTGGGCTTCCAAAAGGTCTGTCTCGTCTATATGACCCTCGTCCCAAAGTTCCATGAGCTTAACATGCTGTACAGGAGAGACTTCCAGCCAGGAGAGGCTTAATCTGGTGGGGCGAATATGGTAAGGGTGCGGAATCCTGTTTCAATCTTGTCAGATGAGGAAAAAAAAGAGAATGAAGGGGGGGTGCCTCTCCTTCAAATTTATAGTTAACCAATCCTGTCAGGTTGTGGGGGCGGAGTCACAACCCAGTGTGTGCTGCCATGATGCGTCAGGAAAGGGGTTTTCAGACTGGAACTGTGTATAATTTATTGTTTACAAGATTTGTAGCTGACATTTATCCAATATCAATGATCAAAGAGACATTTAAAACATTGCACAATTTCAAATGTTTTTATTTTAACTTGGTGCTAGTGTAGTTATATGCCCTAGGTTACAACAAAAAAAGAGAGAGGAAATGGGACTTTATATGAGGCAAGTCATTGGATAGTTTATTAAGAAATAGCAGATTTTATTAAGGAAAGTATCAATCTGTAATACAGGACACAATCCGGTGTAATACATTTGCATAAATATGAATATAAAACAATTGTACAGAAGAAGGTACAGAGTAATAAAAAAACATCTTAATTACAAAAGGACACTCATCCATTCATAAAAGTTCAATGAACATGATCGATTTTGCATGGTAGACCAAAATTGTTTGAAGCATCAGTTTGATATAACTCGACGCACGTTTCATGGCTTTTGCCAATCATCAGGAGTAAGATGCTCTGAAAGTAAATCAGTAATGTTTATAAGTAGGGATATCCTTTAAACGGAGAAACAATCTCTCAAAAATAAAGGTGTGTAACTTACAGTGCGGTCAAATGGTGGCGCCCAACCTAGGATCCAAAGGGAGAAGGGGGACAAGGATAATCATCTCACCCGGGGCTGAGGTGAGGAATCCCGTCCAGGCCAGAAAACAGCAGCCAGGTGAGGACCAGGTGACCATGTCACAACCATGTGGTTCTGGTGTGTGCTTATCAGCCCAAACTGCTCTGCAATGGTAAGAAAATGACATCATGTGATTAATGTGTGTAAGCTGCTGTTTTCTGGCCTGGACGGGATTCCTCACCTCAGCCCCGGGTGAGATGATTATCCTTGTCCCCCTTCTGCCTTTGGATCCTAGGTTGGGCGCCACCATTTGACCGCACTGTAAGTTACACACCTTTATTTTTGAGAGATTGTTTCTCCGTTTAAAGGATATCCCTACTTATAAACATTACTGATTTACTTTCAGAGCATCTTTCTCCTGATGATTGGCAAAAGCCATGAAACGTGTGTCGAGTTATATCAAACTGATGCTTCAAACTATTTTGGTCTACCATGCAAAATCGATCATGTTCATTGAACTTTTATGAATGGATGAGTGTCCTTTTGTAATTAAGATGTGTATTTATTACTCTGTACCTTCTTCTGTACAACTGTTTTATATTCATATTTATGCAAATGTGTTACACCGGATTGTGTCCTGTATTACAGATTGATACTTTCCTTAATGAAATCTGCTATTTCTTAATAAACTATCCAGTGACTTGCCTCATATAAAGTCCCATTTCCTCTCTCTTTTTTTGTTGTATACATATTAGGGATGGAGGCTAGTCATTGCTTGAATTATGTGTAGTATGTTGTGATAGGTCGCATCTATTATATAGCCAAATTAGGGTAGAAAATACCCACTTTCCCAGCGACCTACCACACCTTATTAATTTATTTTTTATTATTTATCCTCCTTTACATTTCCTCTTCAATGAGATTTTCCTTTTAATACCTTCATATTACATTACACATGTATAACTCCATATTCTGATTTTCCTTAAAATGAGCCATCTTTCCAATGCCTTCATATCATTATATACATTTATAATTTTATATTCAGGTTTTCCTTGTCAGCAATTTGACACTATGGGATCGATATAGTGTGCTTCCTTGTTCAGCCATGGATGGGCCCCCTTATCGGGGGGAGTGGGGGTGACGGGGTGCTTTGTCTGATCCCGGGGTTGCGATGCATGGCAGTCTTTCCCCCCCCACATATTCCTTATACAGGTTGGGGGGCTGGGGCCTTGCCTCCTATGCATTGGCATCATGAGTAGGGATATCCTTTAAACTGAGAAACAATCTCTCAAAAATAAAGGTGTGTAACTTAAAGTGCGGTCAAATGGTGGCGCCCAACCTAGGATCCAAAGGGAGAAGGGGGACAAGGATAATCATCTCACCCGGGGCTGAGTTGAGGAATCCCGTCCAGGCCAGAAAACAGCAGCCAGGTGAGGACCAGGTGACCATGTCACAACCATGTGGTTCTGGTGTGTACTTATCAGCCCAAACTGTTCTGCAATGGTAAGAAAATGACATCATGTGAAATTAATGTGTGTAAGTAATAAGTGGAGCCTATATCAGTAGGTGAGTGAAGTGATGAATGGTGTTGTGATAGAGTGTATGAACTAAAAAACAAAGAAAAAACCCAGCAAAAATAAAATAAAAAAGTGTGTGATTGTGTCCAAAACAAAAATGAATAATGGACTGTGTAATGTGAAAGCTATAACCCAAAGAAATGTAGTGGCAAGTATGAAGCAAATGAAATTACCTTGTGTGTGGGTCTGTGACTAGAGATATAACTGCTATCCTGTTGGTGTGAAAGGTTGATGTGAAATGGTCAGCTGGCCAGCCTGAGAAGCTTATATCAGGCATAAGGCGGGTCCCCACCAACACCATGAGCCCCAATAGGATGGAGAGAGGGAGTGTGCACAATGCCCAGGCAATTAAGTGCACCGAGCAGAGCATCAACTCATGATGCCCATGCATAGGAGGCAAGGCCCCAGCCCCCCAACCTGTATAAGGAATATGTGGGGGGGAGGGGAAAAGACTGCCATGCATCGCAACCCCGGGATCAGACAAAGCACCCCGTCACCCCCACTCCCCCCGATAAGGGGGCCCATCCATGGCCGAACAAGGAAGCACACTATATTGATCCCATAGTGTCAAATTGCTGACAAGGAAAACCTGAATATAAAATTATAAATGTATATAATGATATGAAGGCATTGGAAAGATGGCTCATTTTAAGGAAAATCAGAATATGGAGTTATACATGTGTAATGTAATATGGAGGTATAAAAAGGAAAATCTCATTGAAGAGGAAATGTAAAGGAGGATAAATAATAAAAAATAAATTAATAAGGTGTGGTAGGTCGCTGGGAAGGTGGGTATTTTCTACCCTAATTTGGCTATAAAATAGATGCGACCTATCACAACATACTACACATAATTCAAGCAATGACTAGCCTCCATCCCTAATATGTATACAACAAAAAAAGAGAGAGGAAATGGGACTTTATATGAGGCAAGTCATTGGATAGTTTATTAAGAAATACAGGTTTCATTAAGGAAAGTATCAATCTGTAATACAGGACACAATCCGGTGTACCACATTTGCATAAATATGAATATAAAACAATTGTACAGAAGAAGGTACAGAGTAATAAATACACATCTTAATTACAAAAGGACACTCATCCATTCATAAAAGTTCAATGAACATGATCAATTTTGCATGGTAGACCAAAATAGTTTGAAGTATCAGTTTGATATAACTCGACACACGTTTCATGGCTTTTGCCAAGCATCAGGAGAAAGATGCTCTGAAAGTAAATCAGTAATGTTTATAAGTAGGGATATCCTTTAAACGGAGAAACAATCTCTCAAAAATAAAGGTGTGTAACTTACAGTGCGGTCAAATGGTGGCGCCCAACCTAGGATCCAAAGGGAGAAGGGGGACAAGGATAATCAACTCACCCGGGGCTGAGGTGAGGAATCCCGTCCAGGCCAGAAAACAGCAGCTTACACACATTAATTTCACATGATGTCATTTTCTTACCATTGCAGAGCAGTTTGGGCTGATAAGCACACACCAGAACCACATGGTTGTGACATGGTCACCTGGTCCTCACCTGGCTGCTGTTTTCTGGCCTGGATGGGATTCCTCACCTCAGCCCCGGGTGAGATGATTATCCTTGTCCCCCTTCTCCCTTTGGATCCTAGGTTGGGCGCCACCATTTGACCGCACTGTAAGTTACACACCTTTATTTTTGAGAGATTGTTTATCCGTTTAAAGGATATCCCTACTTATAAACATTACTGATTTACTTTCAGAGCATCTTACTCCTGATGATTGGCAAAAGCCATGAAACGTGCGTCGAGTTATATCAAACTGATGCTTCAAACAATTTTGGTCTACCATGCAAAATCGATCATGTTCATTGAACTTTTATGAATGGATGAGTGTCCTTTTGTAATTAAGATATTTATTTATTACTCTGTACCTTCTTCTGTACAATTGTTTTATATTCATATTTATGCAAATGTATTACACCGGATTGTGTCCTGTATTACAGATTGATACTTTCCTTAATGAAATCTGCTATTTCTTAATAAACTATCCAATGACTTGCCTCATATAAAGTCCCATTTCCGCTCTCTTTTTTTGTTGTATACATATTAGGGATGGAGGCTAGTCATTGCTTGAATTATGTGTAGTATGTTGTGATAGGTCGCATCTATTATATGCCCTGGGTTGTTTGTTTGCCTTACCTTGTAATGATGGGCTCACATGCTGTGGCTGCAGTATGTAGTGATCGATTCAAACTAAAACAAAGAAAAATTCCCAACTCATCTTACCTATCAGCCTGCAACAAACCTACGTGTCCTGTCTAACAGTTCACGTTAAAACCAGGGGTTTTGTTTGCACACATTTGCAAATACATGCGTAAGCTGCAGAGGCTGCGACAAGGCAACCCAGTATTACCAGCAGTCCTAACTATAAATTTTGAAAGTCTCCATAGTTGAAGCACATATATAGTAATGGATAAATTGAGGTCAGGTTTGCCTGGAGGGAGCTCACTCCTCTTTAAAGGCACAGGGGCGCAAATAGCACAACTAAACACCTGTTTTAACGTGAACTATTAGACAGGACAATTTAGTTTGTTGCAGGCTGGTTGGTAAGTTGAGCTGGGAATTTTTCTTTGTTTTTGTGTTACAAGTTTTGCCCTTAAATGTTCTTCTTGCTGTAAAGGCCAGTTAAGGCCAGTTATAGGTTGGGACAGTTGTTGTTTGTTTGTACTGTTGTGATCGATTTACCTAATTTCCCTTAATTCACCTAGCTAATTTCTGTTTGCTAAAGGGACAGGCAACTTCTTGTCCCGGATCACGCAGCATCCAATACACTTCTTGCCATTTCCTTTGTGTTGCCTCACAAATGTGGTAGTAATAAAAACACATTTCTTCCAGTATGTGTGAACTCTCTATGTTCTGCCTGTTTTTGGCAGAGTCAGATCTAATTATTGTACCTGCACCAATGCTAGAAAGATAGACCCAAGGATTGTGGGATATGTAGTTTATTCACAGAAAAAATCAATTCTTAGAGTACAGACAGAGGCCACGTATTAACGTGTGCAGTGCCATGCCACATGCCTCTTGTGTCAACACAAACTGAAACTGCTGAGACTGGAATGTTAAGATTTACTGGAATGTTAAGATTTACTCTACTATAGACTGTACATACAGGCCAACAAATGATACAATAAAACTACATGATCAATGCACACCTTATGCAGGTAAAAAAAAACAAGGTGCAGGAAGGTTTGCAATGTGCGCTAACAGAATACCTCTATTAGACTTTCAATTCAGTCCTCAGATATGAGCCACAGTACTATAAATTGTACTTTCTTACCTGCACTTTATTGTAAATAAAATATTGTGTCTCACAGAATTTGGGCAGGGTGCCTAAGCTCAATAGTCTCCAGAGTTAGACCTAGGGCATTCAGTAATCATCATCCTATAACAGAGATGGTCTGACATACTCACCTCTCTTTCCTTGCAATGCAAGTCTGTATGAGGACACTTGTGCAGAGGGCTGTTACTCAGTATCAAACATTTGACTGTGTGGGCAAGTAACAGCATTTTTACTAGGTGTTTTAAGTTATTTCCATGAAAATATCAGTCAAAAATAACATTTATAATATAGTGCTAAAAACATGTAAGACTTTAAGTGGGCTTTAAAGGGTCAGTTTATTGCAGTTTCAGTTTTAGGTGGGCTATCATTTCAAAAGTAATTGATATTGTTTCCCGTAACTGTTTTTATGAAAGAAAAATGCAAAACTTTTGATGTGTGATTATGACATTCTATTGTGTCCAAGTTACTGGATTAATAAATTGGAGCCAGAATCTCTTGAGAAAGATCTACAGCACTGATAATATGAGAGCTCCTAAAAGAACATCCATCGAGTTCTGTATTAATGTAGTTTGGCAATGAATGCATGCTTTTTGCACACAGTAAAATGTGCCCATATGTTTTACTAGCCATTATGTGAAAATAAACCTGCCTCATGAATTCTCTATATTTTCCATTTAATTCTGCCCCTGCAACATATCTAAATTACAGATCTATAAGTAATTGGAGAATATAATAAGAGCAACGGCATTCAAATTTATTTCTGATGGAACACTGCAATATCTTCTCAAGCCTAGGCCCACATCCAGCCTGCTACTAACGAATAATTAGTGGGAACATATCGTAGATATTTTCAGTGCAGGCCTATGTCCAATCTTCTATTTAATTCCTCCCATCTTACAAGTAATGGACTAATTTTGAATCAAGATAATTATTATATTCAATTAGCCTTTCAAGACTTGGTTTTTGTACCATTATCAGCAGCAGGATAATGCCCTTCAGGGTTGGCACAGCTTTGACCTATTCATTTGAAGCTTTCCAGATAATGTTCTAACTAGTGTATGTTATATTTCCTTGATAGTGTCTGTCCAGTTCTCTTCTGCTTGATATCTTGTTCAAAATACATTTAATTTATCATTATCAAGTCACATCTACAGAAAGCCTCAGGAAAACTTACTTTGTACCAGTACATATTATGACATGCAGTCTTAATGTAACAACAGATTCAATTAAGTTCCACATGGTGTTTGTCAAGACATATTGATAAACAAGAATGAGCTTATTAGCTGCAGCAAAGTACAAATGGAATAGGGACTGAGAAAAGAATGATGTTTAATTGTATTACAATAGTTAGGTTGAGAAAAGACACAAGTCCATCCGGTTCAAACAATAGAAGGGAAAAAAAATTGTATACAATCCTATATACACAATCCTATACCCACAGTTGATCCAGAGGAAGGAAAAGAAAACTCAATAAAGCATGATCCAATTTGCTCCAGTAGGGGAAAAAATTCCTTGGATCAACATTTCCTATAAATATTGGTTTCCAGTTATATTATGTGCAGGAAAGAATCCAGGCCTTTCTTAAAACAATCTACTGAGCCGGGAATCATTGTACAATAGGCTGGGCTGGACGGTGTTAAGATTATCACAGAGGACAAGGGGGGAATTTTTACATCTGGAGGAAAAGAGATTTCATCCTCAAATACAGAAAGGCTTCTTCACAGTAAGAGCTGTGAAAACATAGAAATAGACTCCCTCAAGAGCTGGTTTTGGCTCTTCTGGCTCTTCTTACACCTCCCCAGAGTAATCAGTGTTACTATGGTAATACTGTATTGCTCTGGTCACTGTATGTAAAACAAATTATAAAAAAAATAAATGTAATACAAATTTATATATATATATATATATATATATATATATATATATCTACACCTCTTCCCTGGGTCAGCTGATAGCCTCTCATGGCTTTCAATATCATTTCTATGCTGATGACACGCAAATCTATCTCTCCACCCCTCAACTCACTCCATCAGTCTCCTCACGCATCACTAACTTACTAACCGACATATCTATATGGATGTCACACCACTTCCTCAAACTCAACTTGTCCAAAGCTGAGCTTATAATATTTCCTCCCCCACGTGCCTCTTCCCTTGACTTCTCTGTCAAGAGTAATGGCATAACCATCCACCCGTCCCCACACGTCGGGGTGCTAGGTGTTATCCTGGACTCTGAACTCTCCTTTCAGCCCCACATCCAATCACTTTCCAAAGTTTGCCGCCTCAACCTCCGCAACATCTCTAAACTACGTCCCTTTCTAACCAATGAAACCACAAAGCTCCTGATTCACTCCCTGGTTATCTCTCGCCTTGACTACTGCAACTCACTCCTCATTGGCTTACCTTTAAATAGACTATCCCCCCTGCAGTCCATCATGAATGCTGTTGCCAGACTTATCCACCTTACAAACCGCTCAGTGTCTGCTACCCCTCTCTGCCAATCCCTCCATTGGCTGCCACTCGCCCAACGAATTAAATTCAAAATACTAACAATAAGTTACAAAGCCATCCAAAACTCTGCCCCCAGCTACATCACTAACCTAGTCTCAAAATACCAACCTAATCGCCATCTCCGTTCCTCCCAAGCCCTCCTGCTCTCTAGCTCCCTCATCACCTCCTCCCATATCCACCTCCGGGACTTCTCCCGAGCCTCGCCCATCCTCTGGAATTCCCTACCCCAATCTGTCAGACTGTCTCCAAATTTATCCACTTTTAGGCGATCCCTGAAAACCTTCCTCTTCAGAGAAGCCTATCCTGCCTCCATCTAATAACTGCACTATTTTCTCCATTAGCTCATCCCCCACAGCTATTACCCTTTTGTATAACTTGACCCTCCCTCCTAGATTGTAAGCTCTAACGAGCAGGGCCCTCTGATTCCTCCTGTATTGAATTGTAATGTACTTGTATTGTCTGCCCTAATGTTGTAAAGCGCTGCGTAAACTGTCGGCGCTATATAAATTCTGTATAATAATAATAATAATAATAATATATATATATATATTTTTACATATCGTCAACAGTCAGTGTCCCTGTTCACCCCCACACCAGTTATATGATGACGCTATACTGCAATGGTGACAGTATATAAAATATAAAATATATAAATGTAGCACTAACTCACGGTGGAGCTGCTGGTTTAAGCAGGTCTGTTACCTTCACTCTGCTTCCCTGTTTCACTTGCACCAGCTCTTGAGGGAGTCTATTTCTATGTTTTCACAGCTCTTACTGTGAAGAAGCCTTTCTGTATTTGGGGATGAAATCTCTTTTCCTCCAGATGTAAAAATTCCCCCCTTGTCCTCTGTGATAATCTTAACACCGTCCAGCCCAGCCTATTGTACAATGATTGCCGGCGGGAGCACTGTTGATCTGGGAGGACGTCATATGGTGTCCTCCCAGGATAGTTGGCTGCACTCCGACACGATCTGTCATTGCTGCTGTAATCGCTGTGTTCACCGGACATGGCCAATGACGGATCACTGTACCGGACATGGCCAATGACAGATCACTGTACCAGCCTGCTGCCGGTACTATGTGACTGCTGTGCCCAATTACAGCAGGTTACATGACAGTTGTACACAATGAAAGACTTTGTTACATGCCTTTCATTGTGTACTATTGTGATGAGCTCTGTGATTGGTCACAGTCATAACATGGTACAGACAGGGCCAATCACTGCCCATCTGTACCATATGATTAACTGTGGCCAGAAAAATGGTTGCTTATAACTTGAAGATTCACAGTTACAAGCAACCATAGTGTGTAAACAAGAAAAAAAAATCCTGTTCACCTCCCCAGAGTAATCAGTGTTACTATGGTAACACTGTATTGCTCTGGTCACTGTATGTAAAACAAATTATAAAAAAAATAAATGTAATACAAAATTATTCATATATATATATATATATATATATATATATATATATATTTTTTTTTTTTACATACCGTCAACAGTCAGTGTCCCTGTTCACCGCCACACCAGTTGTATGATGATGCTATACTGCAATGGTGACAGTATATAAAATATAAAATATATAAATGTAGCACTAACTCACGGTGGAGCTGCTGGTTTAAGCAGGTCTGTTACCTTCACTCTGCTTCCCTGTTTCACCGGCACCGGGTCTAGGGTTCCATTGAGTTTACTCCTGGACAACACACACACCAACACTGGAGTATGTTTTCAATGCTTTATTAAACAAACAACTTAGGGAGTAGCAGGAAAAAGGTAGAAAGGAAACTTGCAGAAGAAACTCAAATATTCTCTGGTAGGGTTCTCTTGACAAAATGTCCTGGTAGAATTCAAATACTATTTGAAATGCGCTCCCCTCGTGGGACACACTCCTTGCTCGTCTGGATAGGCCTCTCTCACCGGTCTAGCAGCACGCAGCACGAATCAAAGTCTCTGCCACAGACTTGTTTGGGAACAAAATCCATACAATCCTCTGCCACAGGATGTATAGGTTTTTCTGTAGTGAAAGTCAGTCACAGTGCTTGAACCTTTAAGCCGAGCCTGCAACACTATGCTGTGTAGTTACTTTTGCATACATCCTCCAACCGAGTCACCAGGCCCCTCTATAGACCAGCACGCCAGGTAATCTCTCCAAGACGGGTCCTCCCCTGGGATCTCCTCGGTTGTCCAGCTTCGTCACACAGGACCGACAGCTCAGGACCATTCCTCGGCCGCGGTGGTAGGCTACAGACAAGCCTCTGGACCCACCCCTGTGCCGCTGTATCGTGGGCCTCCCGAAAGGAGGACCACGAGGTAGCTCCTAAACGCATACCTGTCAGCCAGGAGGGCCAGCAGGTGGCTGTAAAACGAACCCCAAAATATGGCGTCTGTCCCATAAATACCCTCGCCCAGAATGCAACTCGGAGGACCACCTCCACCGAGCGTGCCTCCGGGACAGAGGAGCATCCATACGCTTCAACACGTTGCCTTGCCAACCCTGACCAGTGGCGACAGCGACACCCACCGGTCAGCACGGAAACACACACAATGTCAGCCAAGCTGGAACAGAGGCAAACTTTAACCTTCCTAACGCGCAATTTACTAAATTTACCTAACATGCGGTAGATTGCAAATCTACCAGCGCTACATAAAAATCTTTTTTTTTCTAATTTCTTTATTTTCCAAAAAAAGTGGCAAAACTACTTGCCATACCTCTTACTACATGTCACAACTGAGTATAAAAGAGAAGAGAGGTGCCTCTAGGTGTAGCAATATGAAGGTAGAATATTACCAACTATGTAACATTTAACAACTCTCATGGTTGATGAGTAAAACAAACATTTAAGTATGCAGGCATCTGGGGTAAAGCTGTCCACATAGTCCATCCTCCGCACTGCCATCAAAGTCATCCCTTCCACGCTGCGCTCTACAAGCGCTTCCTCACTTTCAGATCACTATGCTGAAGGCTAGTCTTCCCGGTCACTATTGCAGACTGACAGAGGTGAGAGCCGGCTGTGTGGAGGACAGTCTATGTGGACAGCTTTACCCCTGATGCCTACACACTTAGATGTGCCTCTTTTATTAATCAACCATGTGAGTTTCTAAATGTTGTACCTTCATTAAATGTAATCATATTGCTACACTTAGAGGAGCCTCTCTTCTCTTTTATACTCTGTAGTTCCTGCTGGATTTTGCTTCTAATCCCCCTGTGGAGGCTGGCATTTGTGAATGGACATCAGGGCCAATCCTGGGTGGGTGCACGGGGTGCCCCGTGCCCCAACACTGCAAAGGAGGGGCACCGAAGCTGTGGCACTCACTTGACCTAGCAGCGGCGGCGCCGCCACCCCGAGACCCAGTCGTCCTGTCCACACTGACACTCCAATGCCTGCCCTGGCTGGCTGCCTTGGTTGCTAGAATCGCCTGCCGCCCGGTGTCTAGCAACCAGTGACATGAGAGGCCGTGGCTGCCCTAGCATTCAGACCGCGCCGCAGCCACCCCAGCATTCAGAGCGTGCCACCTCCGTGCCTAGTCAACTAGCTCCACCACCTCTTCCAAGTTCTTCAGACAGCGTGGCTCAGAGCCAGAGGGAGGGGAGCAGAGCACATCTGAAGAGAGCTGCCTGAGCCTAGCTGTCCACCTGCGCTGCACCAGCATAGCACCTGCTGGCTGCCGCTGCCTGACACTGTCTGTTCTGGAGGCTTGGAATTGACCCTCGGCCTCACCCTGTGAGTAAGCTGTGCCATCAAATGCCCATAAAATGCTGCCACTGTGCCCATTAAATAGTGCCACATCAAATGCTGTCACTGTGCCCATCAAATAGTCCCACTATGACCCCCCTGTCCGCTCGCCATCTGCATGGCACTTACCCTGTCTCGGTGGTGGCGGGTGATGGTGGCTACTGGTGGGACCTTGCGGCGGGTCAGTCCCGTGTCCTCTGTGCATCTCCTCCCCTCCTCCCGATAGGCGTCCAATCGTAGTGCCTGTTGTTTCAGCCAATCAGGTGATGGGTAACAGACCCGCGCACCTGATTGGCTGAGAGGCGGTTCAGTATTAAGAAAGTGAATATTCATTCGCTTTTCTAACACACCTGGGTGAACTGCGATCACAATGCTTTGTGCTCACAGTTCACCTTTTTTTAAGCCTAATAGAGCCTATGGCTCTAATCAAGTGCTTCAAAAACACCCCCGCCGCTGGAATTCAGGCGCCCGGCGTCCAAAAAGGGGCCAGACGCCTGAATAAGGAGTGGCTACATCTGCCATGGATAGATTCATGCAATGCATGAATGGATTGGTGGCTGGAGAGAGGGGGTGGCTCCCGTGCGCCCTTAGTGGACGCACCACCACTGAGGAGCTGTGTATACACTTCTCCTAAAGCGCCCTGCCATTGAAATCAATGGGCAGCACCACCAAAGCGGAAAGGAGTTAGTAAGATGACCACGCCCATGGTAGGGGGCCAGAAATATTTCTGCACCCAGGCATCTGTGACCCTAGGATCCGCCCTGATGGACATTTTATGGTTACACAATCGCATTGCTATAATCTTTTTATATGGACTATAAACTGAAGGACTTGCTTTGATATAAGAGTGCTTTGGATTACAAGCATATTTCCGGAACAAATTATTAATTAATTAATAGATGAAGAAAACGTGTTTTTTTTTCCCAAATTTTCTGTATTTTTGTTTGTTTTGCAAAAAATAAGAAAACCAGTGATGATTAAACACCACTGAAAGAAAGCTCTATTTGTGTGAAAAAAATTCTAAAAAATTCATTACAGTGTTGCATGACTGTGCGATTGTCATTCAAAATGTGACATTGCTGAAAGCTGAAAATTGGCCTGGGGGGTAAAAGTGTCTGGTATTGAAGTGGTTAAAGTGAATAACTCTACACCAAGTTCACTATATGGACCACTTATGTATTTATACATGTTGCTCATATCCCCCCTTAATCTCCTCTTCACAAAATTATGCCTTTCTCTCTCTGCAGTCCATATCTCTCTTTATACGAAAGGATTTTGCTAACTTTGCAAACTGCAACTTGGCATTGCATGCTGTTATTAAGACTATGATCTACCAGAACACCCAGATCCTTCTCCACCATTGATTCCTCCAGTTGTACCCCCCCCCCCCAGTATGCATGATGTAGCATATTCTTAGCCCCCAAGTGCATAATTTACATGTATCAACATTAAACCTCATTTGCAAGATAGTTGCCAAATTAAACAGTGCATTGATGTAAGTTGGAGACATCCTCGTAAGGAAATTATTCTATAACTTGGTATCATCTGCAAAGACTGAAATGGTACTTTTAAACCCAGACCCTTTATCATTTATAAATATATTAAAAGGTAAGGGTCCCTACACTGAACCTTGGGGTACACCACTAACAACCCTAGATCATTCAGAGTATGAATCAATAACCACTATGGTATTTAGCCAGTTTTCTATCAATTTACAAACTGATCTTTCAAAGCCCGTAGACTTTACCTTACACATTAGCCGTGTGTGGGGAACTGTGTCAAACGCTTTTGCAAAATCCAAGTACACCATGTGCACGGCCACTCCCTTGTATAAGGTTTTGCTTACCTCCTCATAAAAAGAAATCAGATTTGTTTAACAACTTCTACCTTTCATATATCCATGGTGGCTATTGCTTAAAATTAGGGTTTTTTTTGTTTGTTTTTTTGCTAGAAAAAACACATCTGCGTGGTCTTTTATTAAACTCTGTATCTTCCAAACTATAGAAGTTAAACTAACAGGTCTATAGTTACTTGCCTTAAGCCAATCCAGTGGTAATATGTCAGTCATTAACCACTTGCCTTCTTACCACTTATACCCCCTTCCTGCCCAGACCAACTTGCAGCTTTTAGTGCTCTGACATTTTGAATGACAATTGTTCAGTCATGCAACATTGTACCCATATGAAATTTGTGTCCTTTTTTCACACACATAGAGCTTTCTTTGGTGGCACCACCTAAGGACAGAGCCTTTTTTTGAGATTTGATGTTTACAAGTTAAAATCATTTTTTTTTGCTAGAAAATTACTTAGAACCTCAAAACCTTATATATTTTTTTTCAGACACCCTAGAGAATAAAATGGCGGTTGTTGCAATACTTTATGTCACACCATACACTTTTTTGAATTAAAAAATAAGACAGCAGTAAAGTTAGCCCTATTTTTTTTATATTGTGAAAGATAATGTTATACCAAGTAAATTGATACCCAACATGTCATGCTTCAAAATTGCGCCTGCTGGAATGGCGACAAATTTTGACCCTTAAAAATCTCCATAGGAGACGTTTAAAAATTTCTACAGGTCACCAGTTTTGAGTTACAGAGGAGTTCTAGTGCTAGAATTATTGCTCTTGCTCTAATGATCGCGGCGATACCTCACATGTGTGGTTTGAACACCATTTTCATATACCGTCGCTTCTGCGCGTGAGCTTGGCGGGGCGCTTTAATTTTTAAAATAATAAATTTAATTATTATTTTCTTATTTATTTTATTTTTTATTTTTACACTGTCTTTAAAAAAAAATGGGTCACTTTTATTCCTATTACAAGGAATGTAAACATCCCTTGTAATAGAAAAAAAGCTTGACAGGACGTATTAAATGTGAGACTTGGGGTCAAAAAGACCTCAGATCTCGTATTTGCACTAAAATGCAATAAAAAATAAATAAATAATCAAATGTCATTTAAAAAAGTAAACTAAAAAATTCCCCTTTAAGACCATTGGGCGGAAGTGATGTTTAACGTTGCTCCTGCCATCCAATGGTGTGGAGCCGAGCGAGGGCCATCTTTCCCTCACTCAGCATCCAGCCTGTGAGGGAAGAGGACCTGATCGTCTCCGCTGCTACCGATGGGCCCTCTCCCGCCCCCAATAAAAGTGATCTTGCGGCGAATCTGCTGCTAAGACCACTTTTATCTGAAAGCCAACCACCCGCTGAAGAAGAGGATACCGGGGTTATTTCAGCTATTTGCTGCCAAACTAATGGTATTCCTCTTCAAACAGCCACCGTATAATGATGGCAGGTGGTCGGTAAATAGTTAATCACCACTGGGTTTTTCATTTTTTGCGCTCTGAATGAAAAAAGACAGAACTTTAAAAAAAAGCATTTTTCTTCGTTTGTTATACAATTTTGCAAATAAGTAATTTTTCTTCATAAATTTTGGCCAAAATGTTGGCCAAAACTTTGGCCAAAATTTATACTGCTACATTGCTTTGGTAAAAATAACCCAAATCAGTGTATATTATTTGGTCTGTGTGAAAGTTCTAGAATCTACAAACTATGGTGCCAAGCATTGATCATACCTGATGTACTAACAGCCATCTCATTTCTTGAGACACTAATAACCCAGGAAAGTACAAATACCCCCAAATGGCCCCTTTGTGGAAAGTAGACCACCCAAGGTATTTAGTAAGAGGCATAGTGAGTTTTTTTGAAGTTATAATTTTTTCCCACAATTCTTTGCAAAATTAAGATTTCTTTTATCTCACACGGCATATTTATACTTACAACTACAACTCAAAACACATTTTGTTACTCCTCCTGAGTTTGACGATACCACATGTGTGAGACTTTTTCACAGCCTGCCCACATAGAGAGGCCCAACATACAGGGAGCACCGTCAGGTGTTCTATGAGCATAAATTACGCATCTAATTTCTTGACTACCTATCACATTTTTTAAGGCCCTGAAGCACCAGGAAAATGAAATTACCAACAAAATGACCCCATTTTGAGGAGCAAACACCCCAGCATATATTCTATTAAGCATAATGAGTATTTTGAAAATGTCATTTTTTTCCACAAGTTTTTGGAAAACGTGGAAAGAAAATAAAAATGTTTTTTTTTTTTTACACAAAGTTGTCTATTTCTAACACATAACATGTACATACCAAGAATTACACCCCAAAATCAATTCTGCTACTCCTTCTGAGTATGTCATTTACAACAAGTGTGAGACTTTTACACAGCCTGGCCACATATAGAGGCCCAATACGCAAGGAACACAACCTATCATATTTGAAGACCCTTCATATTTCTAACACATAGCATGTACATACCAAGAATTACACCCCCAAAATACATTCTGCTGAGCAAAGGGTAAACAAAAGATTACCTGCAATTTTAGTAGTGCAGTTGTCCACAGAGGAGAGCATTGGTCCAGGCAGCAGGCAGGGACTTGGTCAGTAACAACTAAAGTAATTGTTCAGGCAGCAAGCAGGAATATTGTCTATAGTCAGTACAGGCAGCAGGCAAAGATATTATCAGCACAGCCAAATCATTGGTCCAGGCAGCAGGCACAAATGTGGTCAGCAATAGCCATAGGAATATTAACAGGGACAAAATTGGAGTTTATAGGTGCAGACAATCAATAAAAATTGATATTAGAAAAATATTTAATTTTTATTAAACACATATAAAAGAAAAACAATTAGTATAAAAAAAGAGCACAATGGAGTTCAGTGGTCACTATAGAAAAGAATAGGTGCCTCTACATGTTTCACTACAATCGTGGCTTCTTCTGGAGCTTTTTTAGGACCTTATTACATTACCACTAAAACACAAAACATAAAAACAACAAAATTATAATGTGATAAAAATACCAAAATACAAAAACAGTAATAAAGACCTAAAAACAGGTTCTATCAAATTCAATAAATCTTGTGTTTACATAATTAACATAACATAGGGATCATCTGATGGATGCACTCTCATCCCTTTAAGAAGTTCACGGTTCTAAGGAATCTTCAGAGCCCGTCAAGAGCTCTAATGAGGTGTCTGTGTACCAAAAATAACTCTGTATTTACACCTGCAAGACCATATGATAAACATCCATGTATCCTAGTGTCACCCAAATTAATCGTTTACCACGTAAATAAAATCAATTTGAACCTTCACTGATATATCGGAAAATTTGGCAAATTAACGGACTGACACAGATATCCTCCCCACGACGCACACTTCATATGCTAGCAACAAACTTCAGAAAAATGCCCTACAAGATATAATTCAACACAATACTTTTCTATCTAGAACTCAGATTTATAACAAGGAAGGACAATTAGGGCGGCAATTCATACCTGAACAGTTCTTTTTGCCAATATTCCTTTATTTGGTATCAATATTAGGGGTGCTGAAATGAATCATTGCATCGATGCATCGTGATTCGGGTGTCCCCGATACGGCATCGATTCATAGGACCGGAAAATAGATTGCCGGGTGACGCCACCCCGACTTGCCCCACCTCTCCGAGCGTATTGTTAAAATTACCGTGTTTTAACAAATGCGAATTTAACAGTACAATACATTCCACTCATGTGACTGCCCTGCCCGGCCCGGCCCGCCTCTCACCTCTCACGTCTCATATCTCTCCTGACGTCAGTTGGAAATTCTCAGCCCCGCCTCTTTTCTGATCTGATAGCTACAGTCAGTGGGCAGGGCTGAGAATTCCCCACTGACGTCAGGAGAGACATGAGATGTGAGAGGCAGCCTGGGCCGGGCAGTCACATGAGCGGGATGTATTGTACTGTAAAATTCGGTATGAAGTTCCATATTTTTTTAAAAAGCACATACAGCGGGGCACTTCATTCATTGTAACACGGCATTTATTAAAACAATAATTTTAACAATAGTCAGTAGAGTACAAATGTGTTTGTACTCTACTTACACCTCGTGCTCCGTGATGACAGTTCCCTGGGCTTCCCCCTTGCACATTCCACTGTTAACTCCTAGTGTGCTGGAAGGTGCAAACAGGAATGCCAAAGAACTGTCAGCACCAGTGGTGCATTGTGGGGGGGTTAGTGAAGTGATGGCTGCATTTGATGGACACAGGTGGCTGCATTTGATGGGCACAAGTTGCTGCATTTGATTGGCACAAGTGGCTACAATTGATGGGCACAAGTGGCTGCATATGACAGGCACAGTGGCTGCATTTGATGGGCACAAGTGGCTGCATATGACGGGCACAGTGGCTGCATTTGATAGGCACAGTGGCTGTGTTTGATGGGCACAGTGGCTGCATTTGATGGGCACAGTGGCTGCATTTGATGGGGTAGGTTCAGTATTTTTCAGTTTGTTTGTGCCTCCCCAAAAAATTTTGAGCACCAGCTGCCACTGGTCAGCACAAAAACAGTACAAGGAACTTCACAGGGCTGCTTGTCAACTGTGGATTCTATCCCTTCTGACCTCCCAGCAGCAGTGTGTGTGAATGTCTGTAGCCTGTAGTGCACTGGATTAGTGCACATTTTAAGGGAGTGAGGTTATTTTTAATTCAAAGTGGAGTTCCAGTCAATTTTTTGTTTGTTAAAAGTCAGCAGCTACAAAAACTATATCTTCTGACTTTTAAAAAAAAGACTCACCTGTCCCACAATCTAGCCTTGTGGCCACCCAAACCCTCCCTTCTCTCTGCTGCCTGTCCAGTGGGAGCTTGTCAGTAATCATGATGCATCGTGATGCATCGCAAAATCGAATCAAATTGTTGACCAGATAATCGTAATCGAATCGAATCGTAAGACCAGTGAAGATGCGCACCACTAATCAATATGATACCTATAGGCCAGGGAGGATCAAAACAGCTGCTCTGTCCCACAGGGAATAACCCCTAAAGAGATATGATAACCAGCAAGTATTAAGATGATAACTTATCACCAACAAAATATGAAAATATGTCTGCCACAGTCAAAGAGAGCGTAACTTACTTTTAACTTGGTTTTTTGACATACAAGTCTGCCACGGCAATCTCTACTGACTCTGAGGCAATTATATACACACCTGATCCCTGCAGTGTCTGACATCGCTGTTGGGATACAGGCCATCATTGGCTGATCCACAGCTGTTGCTCAGTGAAGACACAAGAGTTAATTAACCATGTGCAAAACACCTGCGGCCATTTTTAAAAATCCATTTGCCCTTACTAAGTTGTTCCACCGTCCATTTGAACAGCGACCTTCCACACTAAGGAAAACCCCCCACGGTCTGTTCCGAGTCATCCCCCACCTCAGTTACAATCAACACCAATTGACAATCAGGCCAGGTGTATCTGGAATCATATCATGGGGAAGGCCATGCTGGCATGAAGCTGCCGCGACCATCTTAAAACATACCCTCTTCCCAACTGCAATTACAGAGACCGGAAATAATTAAAAAAACACCACCTAGTGTTCAAAATGAACACTGCAGTGTTATATTAGACTAAAGAGGGAAAAAAAGCCACAATCAAATTCACCACAGTCATTGGTGTTCCCTTAACCATCCAAATGGTCAGCATGGACACAAACAATCCTAAACAAACAAACACACATGGATTTCTTCAGAATAACAAAGGCCACTTTTTGCAGATTTGGCTGATGCATTGATGCACCGAGGCTGAGATTTAGAAGTCATACACAATTTCTGCTGACTGGTGATTGGAGTCTTTCTGCCAGGTTCTGGGAAAGATACCTTTTGAAGATACATGGTTTTTCATGCTTGAGGGTCACTTTGTGGCCACTACTATCTGGTGAGCGCTTTGATAAACCACTTCGGGTGAAGCACGAATAAGAATTCATGTGCACTTTATTAAGTGGTGATTGGATCTACTAAGAAGAATTTTGTGTGTTTTCTTCAAATTATTTGAGGACATTTGATTTGATGCACTGGATTCACTTCATTGCCAACTTAGCACATTTATTGTTTGTGCACTATAGCACCTTTCTTGTAAATCTATAGGTTCACATCATAATATATTGCATAATATATTGGATTCACTTTATTGCAAACGTAGAACATTTATTGTTCATGCACTATAGCACTTTTCTTGCATAATCTATAGGTTTACATCATAATATATTGCACATATGATGCGCCCAATATTGTTTTGTCAATCTTAAACAGGTGTCATGAAAAGAAATGCATTGATAATCTAGTGAAAGAAATTGAAATAGATATAATCCAACGATGGATATGCTAATAAGGGCAAACTGCCCCATAGTCAGAATAGCCTATGTTTATAAAATCAGCCCAAATACTGTGATATAAGGGCCCCTCACTTGGACCACATCCAGATATAAAATGGATATCCGAGACCTAAATCGAGAATCAGGGTGCAAACCATCACAGTATCCTTACAAAAAACAATTTGAGAAATTTAATTTGTTAAAAAGAATTTATTTTGTACAGAAAATATGAAGTGACCATTACATTAGCCCCCTTAATTTGTGGAAACATGGTTGAAGATAAGTACCGAGTAGGGATGAGCTTCGTGTTCGAATCAAAGGCATGTTCGACTCGAACATTGCCTGTTCGTTCGTTCGCCGAATTCCAAACGAAATGGGCCATTCGCGCCAAATTTGAGTGGCGCATCATGGCCCATAATTCACTGCGGCATCGCATAGCATTGCTGGCTGATGATTGGCCAAGCATGTACTATGACCCGCATGCTTGGCCAATCAAGCTGGCCACAGCACCGTCTGTACAAAGAGCCGTAATTGGCCAAAACCATGGTGGCTTTGGCAAATTATGGCTCAGGTGGTTTAGTACACGCCCCACAATATATAAGGCGGCTACCTGCATGGCAGCCCTGTGTAGTGTGTTCCGGCGTTGAGAGAGAGATAGCTAGACAGAGAGACAGTGTCATTTGATTTAAGTTAGATTAGATAGAGTAGGCAGGCGAATCAGTTAGCTGCACTTACAGTGTATTGTATATATATATATATATATATATATATATACACTGTGTTCAGTTTAGCTAGATCCATTCCTGTTATTCTTTTCCTACTACTGAAAGGCAGGCAGGTGTTTTTACAGCTACCTAAAGAAAATTGCTGGTGTTCTTCTGATCCTATTAGTCCTATTAGCTACAGTATTTACAGTTAGTGTAGTGCGTCCTCTGCACAGTGTGCACCTAAACCTACCTGAAGAAAATGAGTGTTCTTCTGATCCTATTAGTACAGTACTGCAGGCAGCTGTAGTATTTACAAGTTAGTGTAGTGCATCCTCTGCACAGTGTGCACATAAAGCTACCTGAAGAAAATTAGTGGTGTTCTTCTGATCCTATTAGTACAGTACCACAAGCAGCTTCAGTATTTACAAGTTAGTGTAGTGCATCCGCTGCACAGTGTGCACCTAAAGCTACCTGAAGAAAATTGGTGGTGTTCTTCTGATCCTATTAGTACAGTACCGCAGGCAGCTGCAGTATTTACAAGTTAGTTTAGTGCGTCCTCTGCACAGTGTGCACCTAAAGCTACCTAAACAAAATTAGTGCTGTTCTTCTGATCCTATTAGTACAGTACCGCAGGCAGCTGCAGTATTTACAGTTAGTGTAGTGCGTCCTCTGCACAGTGTGCACCTAAAGCTACCTAGAGACAATTGCTGTTGTTCTGCTCCTATTAATACCACAGGCAGGCAGCTACAGAATTTACAGTTAGTGCACTGTGTCCTCTGCACAGTGTGCACCTAAAGCTACCTGAAGAAAATTAGCGGTGTTCTTCTGATCCTATTAATACCACAGGCAGGCAGCTACAGTATTTACAGTTAGTGTAGTGCATCCTCTGCACAGTGTGCACCTAAAGCTACCTGTAGCCAATTGCTGTTGTTATGCTCCTATCAATACCACAGACAGGCAGCTACAGAATTTACAGTTAGTGCACTGTGTCCTCTGCACAGTGTGCACCTAAAGCTACCTAAACAAAATTAGTGGTGTTCTTCTGATCCTATTAGTACAGTACCGCAGGCAGCTGCAGTATTTACAAGTTAGTGTAGTGCGTCCTCTGCACAGTGTGAACCTAAAGCTACCTGAAGAAAATTAGTGGTGTTCTTCTGATCCTATTAGTACGGTACCGCAGGCAGCTGCAGTATTTACAAGTTAGTTTAGTGCGTCCTCTGCACAGTGTGCACCTAAAGCTACCTAAACAAAATTAGTGGTGTTCTTCTGATCCTATTAGTACAGTACCGCAAGCAGCTGCAGTATTTACAGTTAGTGTAGTGCGTCCTCTGCACAGTGTGCACCTAAAGCTACTTGGAGACAATTGTTGTTCTGCTCCTATTAATACCACAGGCAGGCAGCTACAGCATTTACAGTTTTTTTTTATCCAAGAAAAAGTTTTTATTGAAAAACAAGTACATACAGTCCAAGAAATCCACAGTTAAATTATACATAGTAGCCTAAACAGGCTTAGTTCTATAATAGAATCAAGCTCATACAATAATATAAAGTACTTCCCACTGTTAGAGAATAAAATAGGAAATGAGATCACTGCCTCCTCCTCTTTCCAAATTCCAACCCTCTATCTGTAACCAGCAGGAGCACTGAGCTCCATTCAAGACTAATGCAGGGTGCACCATGCCTTCAGCCATTATTAAGGCGCAGTAATCTATCCATGACCAGGTCCTCAGGGGCTAGCCCAGGAGTGCCTAGCCATGGTTCCCATAGTTTTTCAAATTTCCTTGAGCATCCCCTGTGTTGGTATATAATTTTCTCCATTCTTAGTATATTTCCTAGTGCAGTAATCCATTCCTTGACTGAGGGAGGCGTTTCAGATTTCCAATGTACCATGATTAGCTTACGGGCCACAAAAAGGGCTCTAGATAAAGCTTCCCTGACATGGGGTTCCCACTCTAGTTCATCTAACACATTCAAAATACAGTGTCTAGGGTCCAGCGGAATTGAGACCCCAAACACTGCGTTCAGCGTGTCCACCACCCCCTTCCAGTACACATGCAATCTGGGACATCTCCATAACATATGTATTAAATCTCCATGATCTCTCTTACATCTAGTACAGGTTGGGGTGGAAAGAAGTCCCATATTATGTAGCCTATGGGGTGTATAATACGCTCTCAAAAGTGTATATAGTTGCGTTAGTCTTTGCGTTACATTCAGTGAGCATATGGAAACTGACTGCAAGACCTCCTCCCATTGATCCTCATCCAAGGGTCCAACATCCAACTCCCATTTCCCTTTCACTGTCAAAGGATGTTTTAGAGGGTATTTATGGAGTAAGGTGCTATAGCTCTGGGAAATGAATCCTTTAGAGGTCTCCGCCCCTTTAAGCAAATCGACCAAAGGGTTCAAGCTAGTATGCCAATCAGAGGTTTTTGACTGTGCTTCAAATGCGTGTCTAAGTTGCATATAATAAAAAAGCATGGAGGTCGGAAGACTATATAGGTCCCTTAAATTGTCAAATGAACGCAATTTACCTTCACTTATGATTTGCTTTAGGTAGAGAATGCCAAACCTCTTCCACCTCTCCGCATGTTGTAGTTTAGCAAGTTCTGGGTAGGATTCATTTCCCCATATAGGACTATACTCATTGATACCTGTCGCCTCCTGAATATACTTAGTTTTGTTCCATATTTTTTGTATGAGGGCATAAGTGGGGAAACATTTCTGAGGCTTGCTAAAAGCCGCGGCCTCTAAAGCATTGGGAACAGATTTACCCCCTATCGTATGTAACATTATATATTCTGAAGCGCTAGGGATCCTGGCAGTAGACTCCCCTTCCATGGCCATGGTGCCTATTAAATGTTGTATTTGCGATGACAAGTAATAAAGCCATGGATTTGGTAATGCAAGGCCACCTTCATCTTTAGGGCGTTGTAAATTTTCTAGTTTTATCCTTGGTGGGCGGTTCTTCCATATCAGTTCACGAAAAATGGCATTAACTATCCTGAATATCTTAAGTGGGATGACTACCGGTGAATTATGTAGTATGTATAGCAGTTGAGGCATTAGAATCATTTTAATTAGATTCACTTTGCCTGCAACCGACATACACAGAGCATTCCAGGTTTTAACTCGTAGACGAAATCGAGCCAGCAGTGGGGAAATATTCAACTGACTATATTCCCCAATCTTAGGAGAGACCTGTATCCCCAGGTATCTGAAGGAAGCAGACACAGGGATTCCCCCAACTTTCTCTTCATTTAATAATCTTGTATCGTCTATTGTCATTAGGGCTGATTTGGTCCAGTTTATTTTAACGCCCGAAAAATCCCCAAAGCGAACCACTGTATGCATTGTATTTTTTAGGGAGTGGTCAGTATCACCCAAAAGAATCATGGTCAGCAATTACAGTTAGTGTAGTGCGTCCTATGCACAGTGTGCACCTAAAGCTACCTGGAGACAATTGCTGTTGTTTTTCTCCTATTAATACCACAGGCAGGCAGCTACAGAATTTACAGTTAGTGCACTGTGTCCTCTGCACAGTGCGCACCTAAAGCTACCTGAAGAAAATTAGTAATGTTCTTCTGATCCTATTAATACCACAGGCAGGCAGCTACAGTATTTACAGTTAGTGTAGTGCATCCTCTGCACAGTGTGCACCTAAAGCTACCTGAAGACAATTGCTGTTGTTATGCTCCTATTAATACCACAGGCAGACAGCTACAGTAATTACAGTTAGTGCACTGTGTCCTCAGCCCAGTGTGCACCTAAAGCTACCTGAAGAAAATTAGTGGTGTTCTTCTGATCCTTTTAATACCACAGGCAGGCAGCTACAGTATTTACAGTTAGCGTAGTGCGTCCTCTGCACAGTGTGCACCTAAAGCTACCTGGAGACAATTGCTGTTGTTCTGTTCCTATTAATACAGTACCGCAGGCAGCTACAGTATTTACAGTTAGTGCACTGTGTCCTCTGCACAGTGTGCACCTAAAGCTACCTGAAGAAAATTAGTGGTGTTCTTCTGATCCTATTAATACCACAGGCAGGCAGCTACAGCATTTACAGTTAGTGTAGTGCGTTCTCTGCACAGTGTGCACCTAAAGCTACCTGGAGACCATTGCTGTTGTTCTGCTTCTATTAATACCACAAGCAGGCAGCTACAGTATTTACAGTTAGTGCACTGTGTCCTCAGCCCAGTGTGCACCTAAAGCTACCTGAAGAAAATTAGTGGTGTTCTTCTGATCCTATTAATACCACAGGCAGGCAGCTACAGCATTTACAGTTAGTGTAGTGCGTCCTCTGCACAGTGTGCACCTAAAGCTACCTGGAGACAATGGCTGTAGTTCTGCTCCTATTAATACCACAGGCAGGCAGCTATAGTATTTACAGTCAGTGCACTGTGTCCTCTGCACAGTGTGCACCTAAAGCTACCTGAAGAAAATTAGTGATGTTCTTCTGATCCTATAAATAACACAGGCAGGCAGCTACAGTATTTACAGTTAGTGTAGTGTGTCCTCTGCACAGTGTGCACCTAAAGCTACCTGGAGACAATTGCTGTTGTTCTGCTCCTATTAATTCCACAGGCAGGCAACTACAGTATTTACAGTTAGTGCACTGTGTCCTCTGCACAGTGTGCACCTAAAGCTACCTGAAGAAAATTAGTGGTGTTCTTCTTATCCTATTAGTACAGTACCGCAGTCAGTTGCAGCAGTTACAGTTAGTGTAGTCCGTCCTCTGCACAGTGTGCACCTAAAGCTACACGGAGACAATTGCTGTTGTTCTGCTCCTATTAATACCACAGGCAGGCAGATACAGTATTTACAGTTAATGTACTGTGTCCTCTGCACCTAATGCTACCTGAAGAAAATTAGTGGTGTTCTTCTGAACCTATTAGTACAGTACCACAGGCAGCTGCAGTATTTACAAGTTAGTGTAGTGCGTCCTCTGCACAGTGTGCACTTAAAGCTACCTGAAGACAATTGCTGATGTTCTCATACTAATAATACTACAGGCAGGCAGTTGATTCTGCTAGCTGCAGTATCAGTATATATATACATCCCAGCTTTGTGCAGCTACATCTCACTGCAGGCCATTAGCATGTCTGGAAGGCCAACAAGGAGAGGCAGACAGTCACAAGCCAATAAAAGAGGGCAAGCAGGCTCTGTGTCTAGAGGCAACAGTGCTGGTCGAGGAGACGGTTCATCCTCATCAGCACGTGGCCGTGGGACACAATTGGCCTTTTTTTCGGCAGCTGGCCATGTTGAGACGCAACATGCGGAAGACTTGGTACAGTGGATGGCCAAGCCGTCCTCATCCTCCTCATCCTCTCTCATCCAGGCTCAGGGTACTTTGTCTGGCAAAGCAGCTGCCAACGTGGCCTCTTCCCTCGGCTCAATGGCATCAGCCACTCCTTCGCTAGCCCCACCATGTCCTCCTGAGGAGTCCCCCGAACTGTTTGACCACAGTGTTGGGTACATGCTCCAGGAGGATGCCCAGTGTTTTGAAGGCTCCGATGATGGTACCCAGCTAGAGGAAGGCAGTAACGTGAGCCCAGAGAGAGGGGGTGCCCAAGAAGGACAGCAATCTGGCAGTCATGTTTCCCCAGCTGCAGCATACTGCCAGCTTTGCTCCAGTGATGAGGAGGGAGGGGATGATGAGGTCACTGACTCCATGTGGGTGCCTGATAGGAGAGAGGAGGAGGAGGAGGAGGAGGCACATCACCAACGAGGCAGGATGCCCTCCAGGGGCCAGCTTAAGGGCAGCACACCAACTGCATCACACCACAGAGCTCCGCATGTGCAGGGGGCTGCTGTCTCTGTGCATTATTCCAAAAGTTCTTTGGAGTGGGCCTTTTTTGAGACGAGTACATTAGATCCCACCGCTGCTATTTGTAACATATGTCTCAAGCGTATCTCCCGTGGCCAAAACATCTCCCGCTTGGGCACCACATGCTTGACCAGACATATGTTGACCTGCCATGCAGTTCGTTGGCAAGCGTACCTAAAAGACCCACACCAAAGAACAAAGAGGACCTCTCTTTGCTCCTCATCACCTGGGATCTCCAACCCCACTATACCTTCAGTCCTTTCTGAGACCTGCACTGAGAGGAATGAAGGTGTAGAATTAGGTGTGTCACAGCCAAGTACTTGGGGGCAATCTGCTATCGGTACACCAACGTCAGATTGTTCCAGGCAAATTTCCCTGCCCCAGCTGCTGCAGAAAGAAGTTCGCTCCCAGCCATCCACATGCCCAGCATGAATGCTAGCTTGGTTAAATTGCTAGCACTTCAACTGCTGCCTTTTCAGTTGGTAGACTCTGCCCCATTCCTTGAGTTTGTGGAATGTGCGGTTCCTTAGTGGCAGGTTCCCAAACGCCACTTTTTCTCATGGAAGGCGATTCCAGCTCTCTACCGGTATGTGGAAGGCAATGTCTTGGCCTCGCTGGACAGGGCGGTTAGCGGTAAGGTGCATATTACCGCTGACTCATGGTCCAGCAGTCATGGACAGGGACGTTACCTTTCTTTCAACGTGCACTGGGTGACTCTTCTGGCAGCTGGGAAGGATGCAGTAGTGTTGGAGGTTGTTCTGCCACCACGCCTCCAAAATACTACTAGTGGTTATTCTGCCACACCTCTCTCCTCCACCCCCTCCTCTTCTTCTTCCTCCATGGCCTCTTCCTGTGCTGATTTGACTTTGGAACCAGCGGTGCTCCATAGGCATTCAAGGGACTACGCAAGCACGCAGGCCAAAAGATGACATGCGGTGCTTGAGCTGGTGTGCTTGGGGGACAGGAGCCACACTGGGGCAGAGATTCTGTCAGCTCTGCAGGGGCAGGTTCAGAGGTGGTTGATGCCACGCCAGCTTACGGCAGGTATGGTGGTTTGCGAAAATGGCACCAACCTCCTCTCTGCCCTCCGACAGGGACAAATGACCCATGTGCCCTGTTTGGCTCACGTCCTTAACTTGGTGGTGCAGCGGTTCTTGGGCAGGTACCCAGGCTTACAGGATGTCCTGAGGCAGGCCAGGAAAGTCTGTGTGCATTTCTGCAGGTCATATAATGCCAGTGCTCAGCTGGCTGACCTCCAAAAGGAATTTAACCTGCCCAAGAACTGCCTAATCTGTGACATGCCCACCAGGTGGAACTCAACGTTGGCCATGCTGCAGCGGCTGCACATGCAGCAGAGGGCCATCAATGAGTACCTGTGCGACTATGGCACCAGGACAGGGTCAGGGGAGCTTATTTTTTTTCCCCACGCCAGTGGGCCATGATCAGGGATGCATGCACTGTCCTGCCACCATTTGAGGAGGCCACGAGGATGGTGAGCAGTGACAGTGCATGCATCAGTGACACTGTCCCCCTTGTCCATCTGTTGGAACACATGCTGCGTGGAATAATGGACAGGGCACTTGAGGCAGAACAGAGGCAGGAAGAGGAGGACTTCCTTAGCTCTCAAGGCTTATCTTGCCGTCGCAGAGGGAGCAGAGGATGAAACATCTTCGTGAGGCCTTGCAGAAAGATCTGTTCAACGCGTTCCCAGAGACTGGGAGGTTACAAACTCCAGTTCTTGGACAACGTGTTGCTGAGGCTTCTGTAAGTCAAAGAAGGAGCGGTGGAGAAGATGGCCGTCTGACCGATGCGTTCAGACAATTTTTTAGTCCATAGACCCAAGGTATTATCGGTTCCAGCAACCATCGCCAGTGTCTGTTTTACATGGTACAGGAATACCTAGGGGCAAGATCTGACTTGGACACCTTTCCCACCAAAAATCTTCTGGATTACTGGGTCTTGAGGATGGATCACTGGCCAGAGCTTGCACAGTATGCAATTGAGCTACTGGCCTGTCCTGCATCCAGCGTTCTTTCGGAACACACATTCAGTTCTGCTGGAGGTTGTGTAACTGATCACAGGGTGTGCCTGTCCACCGACTCGGTCGATCGACTGACCTTCATAAAAATGAATCAGTCTTGGATCACCACCAGCTACCAAGCACCTGATGCTGATGTAACGGAATATTTTTTTTTTAAATGTCAGATCCCTTCAAGACTGCCTATGCTGATGCTGAGTGACTATCCTGTTATGCTGAGTGATTATCTTCTTCCTCCTCAATGATCATGCTGATAGCTTGTAAGAATATTTTTGATTCTGGGCGCCGCCACCAGTGGCTAAGGCCCAATTTTTCAGCCCCTATTTAACAGGGGCATGTAATTACAATTTTTGATGCAATATTTTGCAAGGAGGGTTCGTTGTTGCACTCAACTAGAGTATTTGTGAGGGATTGCAGTGTTGTGGCACCAGCACCAGTGCCTAAGGCCCAATTTTTCAGCCCCTGTTTAACAGGGGCGTGTAATTACAATTTTTGATGCAATAATTTGCAGCAGTGCTTGTTCCTGCGCTCCAACTAGAGTGTCTGTGAGGGGTTGCAGTATTGTGGCACCAGCACTAGTGCCTAAGGCCCAATTTTTCAGCCCCTGTTTAACAGGGGTGTGTAATTACAATTTTTGATGCAATATTTTACAGGAGGGCTCATTCCTGCACTCCAACTAGAGTATCTGTGAGGGCTTACAATGTTGTGGGAACACCTAAGGCCGCAATTTGTGCAGAGTATATAGGGCAGGCCCCTACTTTCAAACATATAACTTACAAACGACTCCTACTTGCAAACGGAAGGAGAAAACAGGAAGCGAGATGAAATCTACCCCTAGGAAGGGAAATTCTCTCCTGTAAGAGTTAATATGGGAAAAGTGTGTCTCCTCTCCACTGATGCTTTATCACCAATCCTTGTTTCACTAAAAACTCCAAATTGGCAAAAAACATTTGTCATTGGGACAGAAAGTGAGGTAAAATCTTCTGAAGAGGTGCACAGACAGCAAAACAAATGTCACAGGGGTGATAACCCTTCCCTATGTTTTCCAAAAAGCTTAAAAATAGATTTTTTGGCTGGAGCTACACTTTAAAAATGTACCAGTTCAAAATTACAAACAGATTCTACTTAACAACAAACCTACAGTCCCTGTCTTGTTTGCACCGCCTGTATACTGCTGTTCAGAGGGCCTGGGGCCCCCCCGCCTTTCCTTTTTTTAATTTGGGTGCGGGGTTCCCCTTAATATCCATACAAGACCCAAAGGGCCTGGTAATGAACTAGGTAGGGTACTCATGCCGTTTGTCTCACTGATTTTCATCCATATTACCCGGACCGGACATTACATTAAAGCCGTAAGCAGTTTTAAATGACTTTTATTACTTTAAAAATGTCATTTTGTGCAGGGACTGTTCTAAGCACAGGAAACACGCGCCACTTTACAGGCATACTATAGACACCCCCCAGGTACGATATTTAAAGGAATATTTCACTTTTTTTTCACTTTAAGCATCATTAAAATCACTTCTCCCGAAAAAACTGCCGTTTTTAAAACTTTTTTTTGCATTGATGCATGTCCCCTGAGGCAGGACCCAGGTCCCCAAACCTTTTTTAGAACAATACCATGCAAATTAGCCTTTAAAATGAGCACTTTTGACTTCAATGGGGTTCTAGTGTTCCTGCAAATTTTCAGTCCGTTCGCAGGTTCTGGTGCGAACCGAACCGGGAGGTGTTCGGCTCTTCTCTAGTACCGAGATATAAAAAAAGGGAAGAAAATGGAAAAAAATGAAAATAAATTATATAAAGGAAATCCAAACATCCCCTAGGTGCAAATAGTTCTTATATTGTACGCAAGCCCTATAGAAATGGCTTGAAACTTAATGCATCATTGAGCCCCGGATACTTAATGGCAGACAAATTAAATATCCATTTTGT
The DNA here is from genome assembly GCA_037952925.1 of Lithobates clamitans. Taxonomy (NCBI): domain Eukaryota; kingdom Metazoa; phylum Chordata; class Amphibia; order Anura; family Ranidae; genus Lithobates; species Lithobates clamitans. The sequence continues at coordinate 728,845 of JBBGZY010001608.1, read as the reverse complement.
TTCTCGTTGTAACAGCCTTGGACATTTGTCCACATCTCCCCCTCTTTCATTCAGGGGGATGTATTCCAAGGCAAAGAACCTCATTTTAGTGGCATCAAAGTGGTGGTACAGCCCCATGTGGCAACTAATAGGACTCTCTTACCAGCTCTCCTCTCCTTACACACAGTTTCTAGTGTGAGGAGAGGAGACTCAGGGAACAGTGAGTTACCGATCTGTCTCTGTCAATGTACTGCACCAAGCACCACACAAAGAGAACCCGTCCCATCAGCAGTGTTACAGTCCTTATCAGTGCCCATCAGCAGTGTTACTGTTGCCCCCCAGTGCACCTGCCACCCATCAGTGCACCTGTCAGCCATCAGCAGTGTTACTGTCACCTATCAGTGCCCATAATGGCACCTATGACCCATCAGCAGTGTACCCGTCGCCCATCAGTGACCATTAGCAGTGCACCTGTCGCACATCGCCTATAAGTGCTGCCATCTGCAGTATACCCGTCACACAGCCACCCTTCACCAGAGTGCCCGTCACACAGCTGCCCATCACCAGAGTACCCATCACAGAGCCACCTATCAGCAGAGTACCGCTCTGACAGCCGCCCATCACCAGAGTACCCTTTACACAGCCAACATCAGCAGTCTACCAGTCCCTGTGTCACCAGAGCCAGCCATGTCCAAGAAAGTTTACATCACTGAGGAGGCATTTCAGATCCTTAGCATGACTGAGAGCAGGGGGGAGTTCTCACAGTCCGATTCAGATTCGGTGTAGGAACCCATCGAAAGCAGTGAATGGGCGACCAAATCGGAGGAAGAAAAAGTTCCTCCTAAAAGGATACAGCGCTCTGAAAACCAGGCAGCCACCAGCAGCGCCTTACACCCCTATGGTCAATCAGAAAACGCCAATGGCACTAGACCCCAGGATGAAAGGCCCAGAAGCAGCGCTGGAGTATCACATTCCCCAAGTACCAGCACTGGAGTATCACATCCCCCAAGAATCAGGGCCCATATATACCTCCCAGATGCTCTTGCCAACTCATTATGGCTGCCTTCCAACCTGGGTTTAGCAAGCATTCCCCCTTTTATCGCACAGCCAGGTGTGCAGTCCAATACTAAACAAATTTCAGAAATTTGTTTATTTATTTATTTTTGCCTGACAGTTTACTTCCAATTAATGGTGGACCAGGTAAATCTTTATGCCCAAGAGTATATTTTATGGGCCTCACCCCTAACATAAGGCTTACAAAAAAATTAAGAACATACATATTGGTCCACTCATCCCATCCACCACATGCCCATTTATTCTCCTGTAATGTCCAGGTCCCTCTATGAGATGATCATGTGCTGCCTTTATTTCAGTGACAATACCCAGTACCCTCCCCAAGATCACTCCAACTATGACAAATTATACAAAATTTACCCACTTATTCATTTTATTTTCCCAAAGATTTTCTGAACTGACCAATATATGTGTGGATGAATCCCTTGTTCACTTCACTGGCCGGCTGGGTTTCAAACAATACATTCCAAGCAAAAGGGCCAGATATGGAGTAAAAATCTACTAGCTTTGTGAAAGAGCCACGGGATATCTCTATGCATTTTGCATATATGAAGGAAGAGATTCCCAGCTTCAGTCCCCTGAGTGCCCAAACTACATTGGCACCAGTGGCAAAATCACATGGGACCTGGCATACCCACTTCTCGAAAAAGGTTATCACATCTACCTGGATAACATCTACACTAGTTTGACCCTTTTCCGCCACCTACACCATGCAAAAACCTTGGCCTGCGGTACCTCCAGAAACAAGCTTCCCACAAACTTTAGTGAACACAAGGCCACAAAGGGGAATCAACAAGTCTGAGAAATGACAAAGTGTTCGCTGGACCAAGTATGCCGTAAAGTCCGGTTATGTGTACGCGGCATTACTGTTTGCCTCTGTTCCAAGTTGGTGGTTCTTACTGCTGCAGAGAGCAGCACTGACATAATGACATCAGTGTCCCACCAGTACACTGTAAATAAAGGGCACCTTGGTAATGCCCCCTTAAGATGTGTGGCTATGACACCCTGCATTCACAGTATGCTGGGCATCATTCAACTCAGTAGTTCTGAAGTGAAGGTGACTACTGCAGCTCTAACTGCTTTTTTACAGCCCCTGGTGGACTTTCTATACAAGCAAAAAAAAGCCTAGATGTGGGCTTTAACCACTTCAGCCCCAGAAGGATTTATCCCCTTCCTGACCAGAGCATTTTTTGCGATTTGGCACTGCGTCACTTTAGCTGACAATTGCGCGGCCGTGCAACGTTGTACCCAAACAAAATTGATATCCTTTTTTTCCCATAAATAGAGCTCTCTTTTGGTGGTGTTTTATCACCTCTGCTGTTTTTATCTTTTGCGCTATAAACAAAAAAAGAGCGACAATTTTGAGAAAAAAGCAATAATTTTTATTTTTTGCTATAATAATATAATAATAATAATATCCCCAAAAAATATATAAAAAAATTTCTTCCACAGTATAGGCCGATATGTATTCTTTCACATATTTTTGTTAAAAAAAAATCTCAATAAGTGTATATTGATTGGTTTGCGCAAAAGTTATAGCATCTACAAAATAGGGGATAGATTTATGGCATTTTTATTATTATTTTTTTTAGTAGTAATGGCGGAGATCTGCGATTTTTATCGTGACTGCGAAATTACGGCTGACAGATCAGACACTTTTGACACTATTTTGGGACCATTGAAATTTATACAGCGTTCAGAGCTAAAAATAGCCACTGATTGCTGTATAAATGTCACTGGCATGGAAGGGGTTAAACACTAGCGGGTGATCAAGGGGTTAAATGTGTCCCCTCAATGTGTTCTAACTGTAGGGGGGATGCACTTACTAGAACATGACAGAGATCACTGCTCCCGATCACTAGGAGCAGTAAATCCCTGTCATGTTGCTAGGCAGAACAGGGAAATGTCTTGTTTACATAGGTGTCTCCCCATTCTGCCTCTCCTCTTTGCAATTGTGGGCCGCCGGTGCACATCCAGTGCGCAGGACCCACGTACATGCTCCCCCGACACGCAGCGGGCGTGCGCACTCAGCGGAAAATACGAAAGGACGTACGGGTACGCCTTTTTGCGCACCTGTGCCATTCTGCCAACGTAAATCGGTGTGCGGCGGTCGGCAAGTGGTTAAAGTGAACTTATGTCTAAGCTAAGTGCAATAAAGTGTTTAGAGCAGGATTAGCTGAGCTATGTGAGAGAAGGACTTGAACAAGTTTAGTACTTCTGCTGTGAACTTTGAGGATGAATTGCTTTATGGTGCCTAAACTGTGACATAAATCACAGTTTATGTAAAGCATTTTGACTACACATATTGCTGTTAACTATAGACATGGAGGAAAGGCCTATGGCCACACCACCCTAAATGTGCCTGATCTCATCTGACTTTGGAAGCTAAGCATGGTTGGACCTAGTTAGCACTTGAATGGAAAGCATTGGCAGTAAGATCTTAATCTTGATCTTATTTTTCATTACTATTTATTTTTATAATTTTGGTTCTGAGTTTGTGAGCACTGCACTTACATACCTACATCTGTTGTGCCAAGTATCTAGGGATAATGTCAGCAGATAATATATACTGTACATAGCTTCACCTTAGAGCAGATATTTTACTTCTACTTACATTATATAAAAGCAGTTTGGAGTTAGTTAGTGGAGTTTTTTTTTTAAACAAGAACATTCAAACTATGAACAATATAACATTTATTGTATGTAGTCTGTGCGTTAGAATTCTCAAGGTCAAAAGTGAAAGGTGGCTCAATTATTTGCTTTACTTAAGCACTTTGCGTCATTGTAAGTGACATACTTTAATCTATCTAAATTATAGTTCTCTTAACAACACACATGATTGAAAATTACATGAAAGAAAGGAAATCTATAGGTAATACGTGGAAAATGACATGTGATTATGTATAAAGAATGATGTTTCTCATCCCTACATTTAACAAGCCTTTGACTTACAACAACACTTCTGGTTCGAAATGTAATGATTTATAATCACTGGCTGCCATTTTCTCATTCTATGTTATATTTTGTAGCGCAGATGAAAGATTTGATGCTTCTTTTCACACTAATGTACTGGTGAACTCATCTGGTCATTGTCAGTATTTACCACCAGGTAAGAGGCCAATTTTGATTTAATGGTTTAATCTTTATCATGTTTCTTTTGTTACCATAAACTTCTGTTATATTTTTGTATGGTTAGATTGTAAAACGGTTTTGTTGCAGATTTACAATATAGCATTCCATCACCTTCAAATCTCTTGTACATAGAGAAATCCACAGCGCCCTCATTCCTTTGTAAAGAACAGTATGTCCCCCATCCCATTATTTCTTGCTTTCATTACACCATAGGACCTGCATAGAAATACAGCAGAATTACATTTCACCAGAATTTGGCAAAGCATGTCAAATTTGCATTTATAGCTCCATTGTGCTATCTGAAACTGGGGAGATGCATCAAGGTGAGTGGCTCTATCTACATTTCTACACAGTTAGGTCAGATGGACAATGATTTGTACTTTACATGGATGACTATAATAGACTTTAGTAAAGTATTAGTGGAAATTGCTCTTTGCATGTGATTGTGCAGCTAAAAGAGACACTGCACTTTGCCCATTCAGGGCAAAGTGACTATGTCTGAAGATAGCCACCCCCAAAAGCAATCAGTCATGCTTACTGAGCCACACTCGCACATTGCCTCCCAGCCCTAACATAGCTGGGATTCCAGGAATGAAAGAGCACCTGACCTTCTCTATGTGAAAGTACTCAGCCTTGGGTTGTCAATCACCAGTCCAGGAAACTTTCATGTGGGTGAAGATGGCATGACATCACCCCCACCAATCTAAGCTCTGACATTAGCTGGCACAAAAGCTTAGGATGCTGCAGTGGGGAGGTAGCAGGAGAGTGTGGCTCCATAATATAAATGCCCGGAGGAATGGGCTATCTGCCTTTATTTGGCAAAGTGGCAGTCCCATCCATATGCTAATAAAGAAAAACTGGTCATCATTTACAATGTACAAACATCAATATATTTCAATAAAGTATTCAATACATTTAATGGAGTTGTAAAGACATTAAGATAAAAAACCTTCTGTGTGTAGCATCCTCCCCAGCACCCCTAATACTTACCTGAGCCCCATCTCTATCCAGCGATGTCCACGAGTGTCTCGGCCATCCGAGACTCTCCCTCCTGATTGGCTGAGACACAGCAGTGGCACCATTGGCTCCTGTGGCATTCAATCAAAGTCAGTTAGCCAATCAGGAGAGAGAGAGGGGGCTGGGCTGAACGACAGCTCTGTGTCTGAATGGACACACGGAGCTACAACTTGGCTCAGGTGCCCCCACAGCAAGCTTGCTGCTGCTTGCTCTGGGGGCACTCGACAGAAGGGAGGGGCCAGGAGCAGCAAAGAGGCACCTGAGAAGAGGAGGATCTGGGCTGCTCTGTGCAAATTAACTGCACAGAGCAGGTGGGAAAACATGTTTTTTTTTAAAAAAAAAAAAAAAACGAGACTTTATAATCACTTCAATAAAACCACGCAAGGAGAAACATATTAATTGTGCCCATTGCACCCACTCAGAATTCATCTTGGGACAGTTCGGCTTCAACAAGTTCAATACTGATTGGCTGATGTGCATTACAACATGTACTTGGAACTTTGCTCCTTGTACTGTTTACTGAATATGGTAAAACATCCACTCCTAAATCACATAATGAGAGAAAGTTTAGGATGTCATGAACATAGGTAGTTTTAACATTTTAGTTAAGGGGGGCATGTTAGTATAACTTTTGAATGACACAACTAAAGCTTTCATTAAACTTTGGAGATTGTGGGGTTCATTTACTAAAACTGGAGAGTGCAAAATCTGGTGCAACTCTACATAGAAACCAGCTTCCAGTTTTAATGTCAAATATTAATTAAATAAGATAAAGTTAAAAACCGATTGGCTACCATGCACAGCTGCACCAGATTTTGCACTCTCCAGTTTTAGTAACTCAATCTCTATGAGTTATTGGGGTGAAATAGGTGTCATATGTAGTTCTGTGTGTCTTGCCATATCTCAACTACTTCACGTAAATTACCCTGGGGGATAGAAGAAGGAACTACTTTCACATCTGTAACCATACTCATCAGAATTATAATGCAGAATAGGTATGTGAATGCTGCCTTTACAAAAAACAATGCTGCAAAATACATTAAATACGTTGGTAAAAACAAAGAACTAAAGAGCCTACTAATGGGATTAAAATATGATATTAGGATTTGTACTTCATTTTACACTGCTAATAGAATTTATTATGTGCTGTTTTTGGTATTTGGTGTATAAGCTAAGCATAGGATGTAGATGGTCAAATAATCCTTGTATTTTTTAGGGATCTTCAAGAGTTCATGCTACATAGATGTTCGCTGGTTTCCTTTTGATATTCAGAAATGCAAACTAAAGTTTGGCTCTTGGACCTATGGAGGATGGTCTTTGGATCTACAAATGAAAGAAGCAGACGTATCGGAATATATCTCAAATGGAGAGTGGGACCTAGTAGGTAGGCTTGAATTTTTAGCTCAACTACAGATAAGGTGAACACTATTATTATGGCACTTAGAACACACATTTTGATTTTTTTTTAAATAAGTGTGATGCTAAATGCATATTGCACCTATATTTTCAGGCAGGTGTTAGAGTCACAAGTAAATATTTCAAATCTTGTTCACTTCTTTCCTTAAGGCTGGGTTCACACTGGTAGGACAAATGCTCCAACATTGGGAGCTCGTGTGCAAATCAATGATTCCCTATGAGAGCCATCCTAAATGGTCCGACACAAGTTGGTCCGACATTGAAAATGCTCCCTGCACTACTTTGGTCTGACTTTGGTCCTAATTCAGCCCATTGAATAGCATTGAAGTGGGATCAAAGTAGGATCCTTGTCCAAACCATCTGACTTGTGACATCCGACATGGTGATTACAGCAACAGTAAAAAGAATTTATGTCACTCTGGGATTGTTTTGATTGGTCAAAGGACAAGTCAGACTATCTCAAAGTCGGAGCAAAATCTTATCTTGTTCATTCAAGTCGGATGGAAGTAAGACCGAAGTAGGACCAATGTAGGACAGATGTAGCAGGGCAAATTAGGATGATAGTCATACAACAGTCGTGTCGTATCAGTGTGAACCCAGCTTAATATGTAGCAAAGAAGAAAATAGGGGAGACATCATGGAAACCATTAAATATAATAGGGTGCGAACAGAGTTCAGGAGGGCAGTGTTTTCAATATGAAACTAAGATAAAGAACATGGGGACAAGACCTCAAACCATCAGGAGAAAAGTTCAAAACTAATCTTAGAAGGTATATTTTCACCAAGTCAGTAGTGGATGCTTGGAGTAAACTCCCAGCAGAGGTAGTGATTCAGCGAACAGTAAGTAAATGTAAACGTGTGGAACAAACTTAGCTTTATACTCCAACAAACAGGTTAAGAGAAAAAAAAAACAAGAGGGGCATTTATCAATAAATGCTTTGATAAAGAAAAGACAACATTATTTTACAAATTTATTGTACCCCAGGAATATTTTCAATACTTTCAGGGACTTTATCATATAGTGGAATTTCTTAAATAAGGAATTATATTTTTGAAGGGGATATATGGTTTTATTGTATTGTTTGACTTTGACATTATACTCATATACCCTAAAAGTATATTTCAAATCTACTTTATTTGTACATTTTACAAGCCATGTAGTCCAAATCAAATCAAATCTAAAAACATTTTTCTTTAGACAAACTTTCATGTAATTGTTCCTTTTTTCCTTTTTTTATCCTGTGTATTTCTTGTGTTTTCTTTATAAATCCCTTTGAGAAATCACTTTTAAAAGCACTATATAAAATAAAGTTTGTTAGTATAAAAAAAAGTTTATTCTGTAGTGTCAGGACATCGGAGTTCAAGAGAGAAATGTAAAAACTCAAAATTGAATTAAGCTTAAGTGGACCTTCCAGTTTAGTTTCTATGACATACAGGAGTAGCCTATTTCATACAAATACAGTCAGGTCCATAAATATTGGGACATCAACACAATTCTAATCTTTTTGGCTCTATACACCACCACAATGGATTTGAAATGAAACAGTGTGCTTTAACGGCAGACTTTCAACTTTAATTTGAGGGTATTTACATCCAAATCAGATGAACGGTGTAGGAATTACAACAGTTTGTATATGTGCTTCCCACTTTTTAAGAGACCAAAATTAATGGGACAGATTAACAATCATCCATCAAACTTTCACTTTTAATACTTGGTTGCAAATCCTTTGCAGTCGATTACAGCCTGAAGTCTGGAATGCATAGACATCACCAGATGCTGGGTTTCATCCCTGGTGATGCTCTGCTAGGTCTCTACTGCAACTGTCTTCAGTTCCTGCTTGTACTTGGGGCATTTTCCCTTCAGTTTTGTCTTCAGCAAGTGAAATGCATGCTCGGATTCAGGTCAGGTGATTGACTTGGCCATTGCATAACATTCCACTTCTTTCCCTTAAAAAACTCTTTGGTTGCTTTCGCAGTATGCTTCGGGTCCATCTGCACTGTGAAGCGCCGTCCAATGAGTTCTGAAGCATTTTGCTGAATATGAGAAGATAATATTGCCTGAAACACTTCAGAATTCATCCTGCTGCTTTTGTCAGCAGTCACACCATCAATAAATACAAGAGAACCAGTTTCATTGGCAGCCATACATGCCCACGCCATGACACTACCACCACCATGCTTCACTGATGGGGTGGTATGCTTTGGATCATGAGCAGTTCCTTTCCTTCTCCATACTCTTCTCTTCTCACCAATCTGGTACAAGTTGATCTTGGTCTCATCTGTCCATAGGATGTTGTTCCAGAACTGTGAAGGCTTTTTCGGATGTTGTTTGGCAAACTCTAATCTAACCTTCCTGTTTTTGAGGCTCACCAATGGTTTACATCTTGTGGTGAACCCTCTGTATTCACTCTGGTGAAGTCTTCTCTTGATTGTTGACTTCGCACACATACACCTACATCCTGGAGAGTGTTCTTGATCTGACCAACTGTTGTGAAGGGTGTTTTCTTCACCAGGGAAAGAATTATTCGGTCATTCACCACACTTGTTTTCCGCGGTCTTCCGGGTCTTTTGGTGTTGCTGAGCTCACCGGTGTGTTCTTTCTTTTTAAGGATGTTCCAAACAGTTGATCTGGCCACACTTAATGTTTTTGCTATCTCTCTGATGGGTTTGTTTTGTTTTTTCAGCCTAATGATGGCTTGCTTCACTGATAGTGACAGCTCTTTGGATCTCATATTGAGAGTTGACAGCAACAGATTCCAAATGCAAATAGCACACTTGAAATTAACTCTGGACCTTTTATCTGCTCCTTGTAAATGGGATAATGAGGGAATAACACACACCTGGGCATGGAACAGCTGAACAGCCAATTGTCCCATTACTTTTGGTCCCTTAAAAAGTGGGAGGCACATATACAAACTGTTGTAATTCCTACACCATTCACCTGATTTGGATGTAAATAACCCCAAATTAAAGCTGAAAGTCTGCAGTTAAAGCACACCTTATTTGTTTCATTTCAAATCCATTGTGGTGGTGTATAGAGCTAAAAAGATTGGAATTGTGTCGATGTCCCAATATTTATGGACCTGACTGTATGTAAATGAGAACTGCTTGTTCTATCCAGAGCTTTATTGGTTGTACTACAAAAATAGAAATATCAACTGCCCAGCCATTAGACCATCAGTATTGTGCCATCCCCTTATGGCCAAAGTTTTATTGTCCTAAAACATGCTTATTTAATGGATGGCTTCTTTCATAAAAGCCCCCAAATAAAATTACAGACCTTATTTGATCTTCTCACTCCTTGGCCTGTCTATGCAGGAGCATTTGAAAAATGATGCACATGCACTATTATTATTATTATTATACAGGATTTATATAGCGCCAACAGTTTGCACAGCGCTTTACAACATGAGGGCAGACAGTCCACTTACAATACAAATCAATACAGGAGGGATCAGAGGGCCCTGCTCATTAGCGCTTACAATCTAGAAGTGAGGGTCAAGTGGAAACATAAGTTAATAACTGTGGGGGATGAGCTGATGGAAAAAATGAAAATACAGTTGTTAGGTGTGGGTAGGGTAGGCTTCTCTGAAGAGAAGGGTTTTCAGGGATCATCTAAAAGCTAATAAAGTAGGAGATAAGCGGACAGATTGGGGTAGGGCATTCCATAGGATTGGGGAGGCTTTGGAAAAGTCCTGGAGGTGAGCATGGGAGGAGGTGACGAGGGAGATAGAGAGCAGGAGGTCTTGAGAGGAATGAAGAGAACGAGTAGGTTGGTATTTAGAGACTAAGCTAGTGATGTAGCTGGGGGCGAAATTGTGGATGGCTTTGTACGTAGTTGTTAGAATTTTGAATTCAATTCTTTGGCCGAGCGGAAGCCAGTGGAGGGATTGACAGAGAGGAGTGGCAGACACAGAGTGATTGGTAAGGTGGATGAGTCTAGCAGCGGCATTCATGATAGATTGAAGAGGTGATAGACTATGTAGAGGTAAGCCAATGAGAAGGGAGTTGCAGTAGTCGAGGCGAATGATGACCAGCGAATGAATTAAAAGCTTTGTTGTGTCATTGGTTAGAAAGGGGCATATTTTGGAGATGTTGTGGAGGTTGAGGCGGCAGGATTTGGACAGTGATTGGATGTGTTGCTTGAAGGAGAGTTCAGAGTCTAGGACTACACCTAGAACCTTGGCATGTGAGGATGGGCTTATAGTTGTGCCATCGATTCTGACAGAGAGATCAGGGGAAGGGGCATATGGGGGAGGAAAAATTATAAGTTCGGTTTTGGATAGATTGAGTTTGAGAAAGTGGTGATACTGACTGATATATCTGATAGTAAATTAGTGATACGTGAGGAGACAGAGGAAGTGAGCTGAGGGGTAGAGAAATAGATTTGGGTGTCGTCAGCGTAGAGGTGGTATTGGAAGCCATGGGAGGCTATCAGTTGACCCAGGGAGGCGGTGTGGATTGAAAATAGGAGAGGTCCAAGAACAGAACCCTGGGGGACCCCAACAGAGAAAGGAAGAGGAGAGGAGGAAGTAGAGTTGTAAGAAACGCTAAAGGTGCGGTTGGATAAGTAGGAAGAGAACCAGTGAAGAGTACAGTCACGGGGACCAAAGGCGTGTAGTTTTTTGAGGAGGAGGGGATGGTCAACTGTATCAAAGGCAGCAGAGATGTCCAGGAGTAGGAGTACAGAATAGTGTCGATTGGTTTTGGCCATTAGTAGATCGTTAGTTTTAGGAGAGCAGTTTCTGTGGAGTGTTGAGGATGAAATCCAGACTAAAGGGGATCAAGAAGGTTAGTATCAGCAAGGTGGACGCTCAGTCGGTTGTAGACCAGACGTTTGAAGAGTTTGGATAAGAAGGGGAGCAAGGAGATGGGGCGTAGGTTGTTAAGATTGGATGGGTCCAGTGAGGGCTTTTTAAGTATGGGTCTGACAAGTGCATGTTTTAGAGAGTTGGGGAAGATGCCAGAAGAGAGGGTGAGATTGAAGATGTGGGTTAGAGAGTGTAGCATAGTGCCAGAGGGTGAACGTAGCATTTGTGAGGGAACAGGATCCAGAGGGCAGGTGGTAAGGTGGACATTAGCAAGTAGTTTAGCAACTTCGTCTGTAGTGGTGGGGTTGAAAGAGGGAAGTAATGATTGTGCCTGTGAGCATGAAGTGTAAAGCGTGGAGGGTATCGGAACAGTAGAGATCTCCGCGCAAATTGTATCAATCTTCTGTTTTAAGTGATTGGCGATCTCCTGGGCAGTGAGTGAGTTGGCGGGTGGAGGCGCTGGAGGACGAAGTAGAGAGTTGAAGGTGGAGAAGAGTTGACGGGGACAGGATGATAAGTTGCTAATGAGAGTGGTAAAATAGGTCTGCTTGGCAGAGAGGAGGCTGGAATTGTATTTTTGGAGGGCAGATTTATATTGGTTGAAATCTCTCTGAGACTTGGTGTTACGCCACAGGCACTCAAGAGCACAACTACGTTTTTTCAGACATCTAGTATCATCTGTTTGCCAAGGTTGAAGGGGTCGAGGCTTGATTCTGTGTGTAGTGAGGGGGACCAGTGAGTCCAGTGAGGCTAGAAGTGAAGCATTGTAGACAGAAGTGGCTAGGTTGGTGCAGGATAGGGGTGAGATTTTGTCGTAAAGGTTGTCGATAGCAGAGTAGAGAAGAGAAGGGTTGAGATGATATAGGTTTCTGTGGGTAACTTTAAGGTGGTTGGAGGGAGAGGAGGTGAAGGAAAGGGAGAGAGTGAAACTAATAAGGTGGTGATCAGAGAGAGGCAATGGATAGTTAGAGAGGTTGCATGGAGTGCAAAGGTGAGAGAAAACGAGGACAAGGATATTGCCTTCGGAGTGAGTAGGAGCATGTATCCACTGCTTCAAGTCAAAGGAGGAGGTTAGGCTGAGAAGTTTGGAAGGGGCAGGAGTATTAGTATCAATGGAGATGTTGAAGTCTCCAAGAATGATTGTGGGGATTTCAGTGGAAAGAAAGTAGGGTAGCCAGGCAGAGAAGTCATCAAGAAAGGCTGATACTGGTCCAGAGTGCCTGTAGATCACGGATATCCTTAGAGAAATTGGAGTGAAAAGACAAATACAGTGTGCTTCGAAAGAGGAGAGTGACAGAGAGGGAGGTGGCTGAAGTACCTGAAAGGTGCTGTGGGGCTAGAAGGATTCATTCCGACACCTCCTCCCTTATGTCCACTGGATCTGGGGGAGTGCGTCCAGAAAAGACCACCATGGGATAGGGCAGCAGAAGACGCAGTGTCGGATTCGTGGAGCCAGGTTTTGGTAATGGCGAGTAGGTTAAATGAGTTGGCGATATAGAGGTCATGGAGAGAGGTGAGTTTGTTGCAGACAGAGCGGGAATTCCAAAGGGCACAAGAGAAAGGGAGTCTGGTCTTGGGAAGAATAGAAAGCGGAACTAAATTGTGTTGATTGTGGCTGCTGCCAGAGGGTGCAGGGTGATGGGTGCATGGGGTACAGTTAAATGACGGAGGCCCAGGGTTTGGGGATATATCTCTAGAGGTTAGGAGAAGCAAGAGGGTGAGGGAGGTAATATGGGAGTGGGATCTATATGAAGGGACATGGCCCAGGGTCTTGGAGATTTTTAGTATGTGTGGATTTAGAATTAGCAGGAGTTGGTGGGTGCAGTAATAAGGAGAGGACAGAAGTGAGGGTGATATATATATGCTGTGGGGGGGAGAAGAGGGGTGAAGGAGAGATAGTTTTAGGATAGAGGACAGAGCTGTCAAAAGGAGTGGTAGAGAATGCATGTTGCAAGGAGAAAGAGCTAAAGGAGTAAACAAGGTCACCTGATGTCTGTGTGGTGTTTTTCAAAGTGTATATCTTGTGTCCCTTCACTTTGTGCATTCGCTGAAGTGCAGAGTCAGAAGTGCTTCCACTTATAGAAATTGCCACTTTGAGAAAGAGCCCAGTTGTAAATGTGTGCCCCCTGCAAATGCTTCCCCCAAGAGAAGCTTATATTTATACTGATAGGGGTGGGATGTGGGTGGATTTCAATTAACACTCAGGAGGTAATAAAGCTTGGCTGGTTAACAGGGCAAAATTCCTAATTCAGAAACAGACTAGCAAGAAGGCACTAAAGTTAAACAGGCCATAATTTTGGGTAAGACAAGGGAGATAATAAAGCATTGTAATGAGGACAGGTCTACAGACGGTTAAGTAAAAGTTACATACCAGCATTATTAGAGACACATAAGAAAAGCAGATAGCAGCGTTTCAGTTTTTTGGGTGGAGATGGTTCAGTTAGCACATACCAGCATTATTAGAGACACATAAGAAAAGCAGATAGCAGTGTTTCAGTTTTTTGTGTGGAGATGGTCCAGTTAGCACATACCAGCATTATTAGAGACACATAAGAAAAGCAGATAGCAGCGTTTCAGTTTTTTGGGTGGAGATGGTTCAGTTAGCACATACCAGTACTAAGATATCACTCTAGGGAAAAATTGTTGTGTCCATCTACAATTAGGTGTATTAGCCCTACATGATCATTATTACAAGGGCTCTTTATGAAAAAACTGTCCATGTTTGGCAGTGGCAAAATAAGCAAGTCTCACTATAAATTTTACATTTATTTGGAGAATAGTTGACATGGAAGGGTGAGTTGGATAATGACCTTTCCTTTAATTAGTAAGCAGAAAAAGAGAAAAAAAATTAAATACAGCAACATATAGCAACTAATCAGATTGCAACATACTGAAAAATTGCATATGCTGTTTAAAGAATAAACAAGTACCGGTAGATTATTTATGATATAAAATGTAATTGTTTTGTTGTTATAGTACAGTTTAGCTACAGCTCTTAAGAATGGTTAACTGTCAACTCAACTACAATTCTGCTTTCCAAGTAATGCAGACCCCCTAGACACCTATTTACTGCATGGCATTGTAGTGATGCAACATCAGTAGATAGTTTTGTACAATAATAGAACACATTCAATAAAGTGTGTTTCTTTATTATTCATAGACAACCATGATCAAGGTTCATCTCCTGACAATATGGTTGCTGTAAAATGTATTGACCATTACCCTAACTCCTAGCCCATCAATAGGCATACAATGATAAAATTGGACATCAGAAGCTTGAAAAGGTATACCAATACAATATTAAAAACAGTTCGCCTGCAAGGTGAAGACTCATTTTGCCTTTGTCAACACATGTTGAGTAGGACCCCTTTTATAAAAACGCCAGCCATGTGCTTCTAGGCACCAAACTTTTCCAAGCTGTTCAGGAGGTGGTATTGGAACCTTTTTTCATGCAGTTACATTGCCACACCTTACTGATGAACTTAAAACTACAAAAGTAAGTAGGACCCCCCCCCACTATTACTTTGTGAAGAAATTAGTTCAAAGAATAATAATCCAAGAGCATATTTAACATTAAATTGATATGAAACCCTTCTGTTTTTACTGCCAGCTGACCATACACTATTATATTTTTGGAAAAATGTTTGTATGAACATTTCTACAAAACATTAGTACATTGGATGATTTCATGAATGTCTCTACCATTTGCCTGGTTGAGCTGATTAGAGGGCTCCCCTTACACTGCTTATCCTGTTTCTCTTGGGGGTGTTGACTGGGTATAACAGGGCAAAAAGTGGCATGGGTGCCTGTAGGTGATCCGGTTCTGAATATCTTAGAAGTAGATGCAGAGCAGGAACAGGTTAACTGGCAGTAGAGAGATACTGGATCTCGAATGCAAAGTCAGATGATCAGAGGTCAGCAACACCTGGGCAGCAAGAGTACAAGGCCAGGAACCAGAAGCAGAGTCAGAGCCAGGTCAGGGTCAGCATCAAGCGAGCAGAAGATGTACCAGAACAGCAGGCAGGATGCAAGGTCGGGTCACAAGCCGGAGTCAGCAACAGAGGTTCAGGAACAAACAGGGTGAACAAACAGGGTCAGGATAAAGATGAGCACATGATCAGGTCACAAGCAGAAGAAGCTGATGACCACACAGCAATGAACATGAGTCCTGTGTGCATGCACATTCCTTTGAGCACAGGCATTCATTTGAGCATTACCATTCCTTTGAGCTTGAATTTCCTGACAGTCACCTGAAAGTGCTTTAAAGAAAAGTTTGCTTTTTAACATTGAATATCAATTTGACCCCACTATTATTAAAAAATCAAACAAACTATCTTAAAATGAAATTTTTTTAACACAATTCTACTAGTGTATGACCAGCTTTATCCTCTATTGACAAGGTGTTGCACATGTGATCAGCTATGACACCAGATATTTGATGGTTTGATAGTGACATGCCTTGAATGTAACAGTTTTTGTAAGGAATTGCTGCTTTTTTTTTTTTTTTTTTTCTGAGGTTCCTGTTCGAATTGTTGGGTCCCTGTAGGAACATTAAGATATATGCATGTATATTATAAACTAAGAGAAAATGGACTTGGATAGGGTATGCAGTGCCAACCATCCTCTCCCATTTTTTATTTTTTTGTCTGCTGGTTTGTTTGCTTTTTTGTCCTTTTAAAATTATACTTTACAAGAATAAATAAGATGTATTTAAATTTGCTTAAACAATGGGCGTACATTAATATGAGTTGTAAGTAGATGATGCAATGCCCTGTTGTGATTTTGTATGATGAAATATGTCTTGATAAAAATAAAAATTTATTATAAAAAAAAGAATGTAATGCCGCGTACACACGACCAGACTTTCCGGCAGAAAAGGTCAGACGGAATCATTCCGTCGGACATTCCGATCGTGTGTGGGCTTCATCTGACTTTTTCTTTCTAAAATTCTGATGGACCTAGAAATATAACATCTTTCAAATCTTTCAGAGGGACTCAATTCCTATCGGCAAAACCGTTCGTCTGTATGCTAGTCCGACGGACCAAAAATGACGCAAGGGCAGCTATTGGCTACTGGCTTTTGAACTTCCTTTTTCTAGTCCCGTCGTACGTCATCGCATTCTAAACGAACGGACTTTGGTGTGATTGTGTGTAGGCAAGTCCGTTTCAGCGGAACTCCGTCGGAACTCCGTCGGAAAGACCGTCAGAGTCTACTCTGACGGAAAGTCCGGTTGTGTATACGCGGCAATACAGTTTTGTTAAACTGTTAAATCAGTTGGTTTATTCCACTTTAACTGTATTTGTGTTTTTTGTTATTTGAAAAATGCCATCTAGCATTTAAGTTGGGAGAGCCAAAACGACCAAAATTATCATTCTAGGCTTCTCAGCCCCATTTTGAGTGAATCTCATAGAGATCTATTATAATGACTAATGTGTGGGATTCTGTTCCTCTGCTCAAGACTACCTTTCCTAATAAAAAATATTTCACCAAGAGATATTGATGTTCTAATGTTTTAAAACTGCATGTAAACTCAACCCACCCACACCATTTCCCAGGCCCCCTTAGTGTTAAACAGCCTTTTAACACTAGACTGGTAATATGGAGAGGATGGGACAGTTTTTATGTTCTTCCATTATGCAGCTGAGTGATATTTAACTGGTCGTTGGCTTGCAACCTTGTGGCTTGATTCAATACAGATCCTGAACTTGGAAAATAAAATCAATTATCTCTACTCTAAAGTATATGTACAGCCAAAACCATTTTTTTAGTGTTGCATAGAGTAGGAAAGTGTTAAAACCAGGTTAATTTTATGTCCTACTGGGGAGGTTTCCCTTCACTTCCTGGTATCAGTGAGGCATCAGAAAGTACTGGGATGTTTCCCCAAAGCAAAAAGAATTGTCATCTTAGACAGTTTGCTTTTACAAACAGTTTAAGTAGAATTCCAGCTTACACCTAACTAGTCTTAAAACATTTTTTAAGGCTAGTTACAGTAGGTGTAAGATGGAATTCTTGCTTAAAGTGGAACTAAGCCCTTCTATTCTTTTCAGCCAAGGAAGCTGCCGTCTTGTGCTCTGTTTGATCTGCACCTTCCCTGGTGCTGCACATCTGATCAGTTAGGACACCAGCTATTGGATGGTTTGACAGTTTGGTTGAGAGCACAAGTATTACAGTTAACATTACCAGTTTGCCTTAAATGTAACTGTTTTTTGAAATTGTAAAATCGTTGGGTTTAGTTCCACTTTAAGAACATTGCAGTAGGTATGTGACATCAGGTAAATTGAAACTTTTATAGTATGTTAGCAGTTATATACTCATTATGCATAACAGTAACCTCTTTATATGCTGATTAATAATTAGCAACTGTAGAGAAAGTAAGAGTGTGACAATAAAATATATTTTCTCTGTAGGAGTCCCTGGGAAGCGGAGTGAGAGTTTTTATGACTGCTGTAAAGAGCCCTATCCAGATGTGACATTTACGATTACAATGAGACGTAGAACCCTCTACTATGGGCTGAACCTCCTCATTCCCTGTGTTTTAATATCTGCACTCGCCTTACTAGTGTTTCTGCTACCTGCAGACTCAGGAGAAAAGATCTCACTTGGTAAAAATAGTTACTTGAAAACAGAATTGACTTTTATCAGACCTGCAATGGTGTTTGCAATCTAGATATGCGAATACATTTAGGTGATTAGACAGAAAGCAGAGCTATTATGCAGCAAGGTGCAGCAGTCACACATTTTAATATTCAGGTCTTGCCATTGCAGCATGTCCTATGACTTTGGGTTTGAAATATTTTCTTAAACTGATATGTAGTGTTATGTACTCATCCGTTATAGAACTGACAGGCTCAACTGCATATAAGAAAACCGATTAAATGGGGAAATATTTTTATATATGGAGTGCTTATGTGGTCTGCAGGTCAGACATAAACAGCAGTGGTTTTGTAAACAAGATGGGTTAAATCGGGTTCACAAAAAGTGCACTTTGATAGGTTTTTTTTATAAGGGTCTATTTATAAAATATTTCCTATGCAAATATGTTAGCATTCGCCCAAAAATCTCAAATTACCTTTGCCAATGTTTTAACATGTGCAAACTTTTATTTTCTGATATTGTCTTTTGTGGTACGATAGCGAATCCTGTTTGTTCTTGTGTTGCCTAACTAAAAACAGATATATGTCAGTCTGAAAAAGTCCCATATTCAGTTACTATGTGATGCACAGGCCTTATAAACCAACTAAGAAACTTTCTTTACTTTCCCTGATTCAGCCAAATCCTCCACTGTGTCGTCTCACCTACTCCCCCTCCCAGACACTACAGGAGGCTATAAGTAAAAGAGGCAGTGCTGTCAATCCATAAAGAAGTGGGCAGGACTAGATGTGTTCAAGTGCTGACTGACAAGCTACAGGCTTGTGAACAAGAAGTGACAATGCTGACAACGACACCCCCTGCACAATGTGTTCATCCACTGCAATAAAAATAGGTACAACTTACGTGAAGGTGGCAACTGTGCTCTGAAATCAGTAAACATCATTGCCACATTATCACAGAAAGCTGCATTAGGTGGACTTCGTTAGCAGGATCAACTGGTATGTTTGCGATTTTGCAATAATGCTAAAAGAAAACATAGTGGTATATTTAGTAAAGGCAAACAGACTGTGCTCCGAAAAAAGAATAACCAATCACATGCAAAGAAAATATAAAAACAGCATTTTTGCTTGCACATGATTGGATGATAGAAGCCAGCCCCTCATTTACTAAGCTCTGGGGCAACTGCACTTGCAAAGTGCACAGACTACTTGCCTTTAGTAAATCAACTTGTAATAGTGCAGATGCACTTATTGCTTTTTAAAGAAACTCACTTCCCTATGTTTTCTTTTTTTCAGTGTGCTTATTTTTATCCTGAATTAGCGTACTCACCTGCAGTGAATCCGGGGTTGTCCTGCCAAAATCCGCTCCTTCCCTGCCACATAGTAGGTCCAATGCCATCATGTTCTATACCAACCTTTTTCAACCAGTGTGCCACCTGAGGTATCCAGGGGTTTTGCGGCATCCTCATAGAGAGGTTGTCACATGAGATCAAACTCCTGATCTCCAGCCAAACTGTAAATCTGCATTTTGGGAGTTCAGTCAAGCAGCGAATGGAAAGTGAAAGCAAGGGAGAGGTGTCTTGCTGAGTGTGTGCTCTGCTCTCTGCCTCCCCATACAGTGCAGTACCCGGCAGTCAGAGTGAATGTAAAGTACTGTCGATTTTTAAAAGGCTATTTGTATATGTGTGTGTATATATAGGGAAAGCGTTCCCTAATCTTTTTTTTTAATTGCACTGCACCGAAAACACACAGTGTTTGCCACTACGCGGAGGTACCATTGAGCATAAATGATACCCCTGCTTTCTGCTAAAGAGCACTGCATTTGCATGTCAGGAACATGCGTGATTTTGCACTCATTCATTGACATGCAGTAATGTGAACCAAGCCTTAGAGTGGGGTGGCTCGAGACTGAAAATGATTTTCAAGGGTGCCCTGACTGGAAAAATGTTGAAAAACACTGTTCTATACTGATGTAATTCAGAGCTGACTGTCTTTTCCTTGTTCACGCAGTCAGCCCCCAGATAATGTACAGCAAGTCTGCCCCTTCTAGCCACAGGTCCACCCTTCTCCAGCTATTTTTGAAAGCTGAAGCCTCCTGGAATATGTGACATGGATATCCCAGGTGGCTTCAGGCGAAGGGTCCACGCCATTCTCACCTAGGTGAGAATGGAGGATGGGAGCGGGTGGAAAGGAGGAAAAATATATAAATACACACACACTAGTCAGCTTGGTAGCAATGGGAAAATTCTCTAAAATCATTCAATTAGAAGAGAAACTAATCTAATTGGATTTGTAAAACATTCAAAAAACAGTAATATACACTGTATATTAACATAATACTATGTTCAACTACATTCAACCAAGTTTATGCGTTAGTAACTATGTTTTTGAAACTTGCGCTAATCCAGGAACCCGTCGCCCAACTGACAAATAATGATGGCCTATTTGTCATCTAAATCTGGGCAAAATCTTCGAACATTCAACCAACAAACAGTCCACAAAATTGACTAATCAACATTTGATGGAGCGCTTACTGCTAAAAAGATTTTACCTAACATTTATTTTCTATTTGCAGATAAGCCAATATTCACATTAAAATAAATTTTCCGATTTGTGCCAATTGCCCAACAGCAGCATGCACATGGAACCAAGTAACTTTCAGTTTTGCCCCATTCACACAATAGCCACAGCATTATTTGTGTGAAAAATATTCAATGCATTCACCTTTGCCAGATAAATATTTGTGCAAATGTTTTTATAAATAGACCCTATAACCTTACACAGTGGTAAAACAAACCATTTCTGACCTCTCTAGCTGCATGTACTGTGAAGAATGTCATCCCAAAACATCACAACAAAGATTCAAAAGCTAAATTTAAACTGCTTTAAATCCTCTGCTGTATCTGCTGTATGATTAGATAAGAAGTCTGGAAAGCTGCCAAGGTGCTGCTTTCATAGAAAGTAAAGGGGTGAGAAGCAGTGATTTTAGTATCCCTGTTGTGAATTTTGAAGATGAACGTCTCCACAGTGCCTATAGCTAAAAAGGTAAGAACAGGCTTATTTTAAAGTGTTTTTAATGCTTGTTCAGAATATGTACATAAGTTAATGTGCAAAGTCTGGACACAGGTTCACTTTTGGAAGAATTAGACAACATATAACCCTAAATTAACAGAGGTTATATTAAAATCTGTCTTTAATACAAGACATGGCTGTCTAACAGATGTAGAATTATGCAATAAAGCAATTTAAAGAGTAATTAGAACAACCTGTTTTAATACATAATGTACTTTTTAGAAACCAACTGCTCGGAAGTAGAAATATATGTGTTCTTTGAGTTAACATTTGGAGAGTGAATGTTACTATTTGCTTATCTCAGAATCACAGGGTTTGGACTTCTAAGTCATAATGTAGTCAGCAATGTGTTTAAAAATGTATTATTCAAAGTCTGCAAATACATAATTCAGTACTATGCTTTTACAATAACTTGATATATATATTTTTTTAATTTAGGTATAACTGTGCTGTTGTCACTTACTGTATTTATGTTACTGGTAGCAGAAATAATGCCTGCCACATCAGACTCTGTGCCATTAATAGGTAAGATTACTGGAACTATATACATTGTTTTACACAGTTAGAGAACAATTTACAGTATGTAATACAGGAGATGTTAGTACATTATTTTGTGTCTCTAAAATTGCTCTACAGCCTGAAAACTGCCATTTACTGCTATGTATCAAAGACTAAATGCATTGAATGGATAGTAATTTTGTATATGTAGTACAGTAAGAAATAAAGATACATATTAAAAATTCTACATATTGCATATTACAATTTGCATTCATTTGTCCAGTCAGTAGATGAAACTCTAGTCTCCTTTTCACAAATAAAGCACTTTATAACGTTTTGCTAACACCTAACAAAATCCTTTTGAGTACATCACAGCAGTGACCCATCCCCAGGCTTGGTCTTCAGTTTTAATCAGGATAATCAGGATAATAGAACCTCAATGCAAGTTGCATCTGCTGTGCTATCTCTGTAGCTAACCCATACTGCTCTTGAAATCATTTGGTTCTCTGTAGTGCCCCACTCATACTGCACCTTTATTTCAGGCCCCTGCTGCCCTGTTCACCCATTGAGAGCAAGGCTACAAACCCCTCTATAAGCTCTGAGTCACGCTAGTAGAAATATACATAGGCCTAAGGACAATCTTTCCAACCCTGCAAGTCTGAGGACTCTTTTCCTACCACCTTGTGACTGCACTGGCCCAATAACCCTACCAAGCATGAGAGGCAGAAGAGTTAGAGTTAAAGTCACAGGGAACAGCTTTAATCTGTATTCGCTGGAATCTAAAATAGACAGGTGAGTACAGTTTCACTTTAAGGAGCAAACTATCACAAGACAAAGTTCTCACTTAACTTGCTGATAGAGGATCTGCACAACTATACTGTTTCCATATTACCTGTCCCATAAGGTTTTGCAATGCTGTAGACAGTTTTGCAAGTCTGGACTAGCAACTTTACAATTTTGGCAGTAGTGTTAGTTTCAGTTACATTATCTAGTGAAATTGTATGACATGCAGACTGATAAATCTCAGCAGTCTTTTAACAGCATAATAAAATCAGCATAATAAAATCTGCTGTGGTGTTTACATAATCAGTCGTTGGTTCCAGTTCTTCTTGCTACTGTTGACTTGACAGAAAGTGATGAAGAATATTAACCGGGCTGGCGCGCATCATAATCAAAGAGCTGCTTTTATCACAATTTGGTACTTAACGTATTGGGGGTGATTTACTAAAGACTCCAGGAGATAGACTTTCAAGAGACACAGTTGCTCAGTTTTTGTTACACATAGGATGGGGACAGACTTGTTAAATCTACCATGCATAAATATTGTGATGCAATCACTTATAGTACAAAACTACAGTTGATAAATATGAGAAACATAATCCCTTTCTATGCTAAAAATTGAACTTTTCTTTTGCAATGTCTTTTACAGCCCAATACTTTGCCAGTACAATGATCATTGTGGGTCTCTCAGTGGTCGTAACAGTCATTGTCCTGCAATATCATCACCATGACCCACATGGGGGAAAAATGCCAAAATGGGTAAGTTCTTTAAAAAAGGAGTATTATGGTGAATGCCCAATATAACCAGTTAAAAATAATGTCTATTTTAAATACTTCAATTCATTCGCTGAACAGCCTGCTAAGAATGCACAAGCAAATTACAAATTCTGATTCAATTTGGTATTCTAAACTTGGAAGGAAATACTCTTTCTCCTGATGTGTATTGAATTTGTCTCATGCATAGTAATTGTAAGATCTAGTATTGGGCTTCAGAACTCCTTAGAAACTTGTGGCTGGGAATGCAATTAAAATGTCTTGCTTACAAACCAGAATAAAAAGCAGTAAGCACTGTATAATTTCATCTTGTATAGAATAATTTCACCTTTCTTATTTTCTTCTCATGTGTGAAGGCATTTACCCACATATACATTTGTGAAACACAAACTGTTCCAGTTTTATAATGTAAATAAACACACACTTGTTAGTGTTTCAGGCTACATTTATATCTGTTTCTAATTATCTCATTAGCAGAATTCTGGAGAATAGGCCCATCCTAAAGCCTAGCACACACCACTAGTTGAAAGCAAAAAAAAAAGTCAGCTCAGTTCGGAGCCGCTGCACTAACAATCCAATGTTAGTACATTGATCTCCCCTGCTGTGCTATTGTGTTCTGATAGGGGGGCGGCCCCCCGCCAGATGGCTCTGGGCAGTGTTCTTAGCCATTGGCTGAGAGCACTGTTCGGGAGCCTGTCGGCTGCTGGTTTTCCAGCATGCTCCTCCGACTGAAGCCAGCTGAATGGCTGGCTTCTGTCTGACCAGCTTCCAAACACATGGACTGAACGTTGGCTGGTTTTTATTGAACCGGCAATTGTCGCCCGTCATTCGGCCCGTGTGTTTTGGCTTTAGCATAACATTGATATTCCATGGTTATCTGATCCTATCTAATTTTTTCTATTTTTAAATGATCTCATGAAGCTGTTAAAGTTTCTTAACATGTTAATTTTCTTTTGGCATATAGTTGCTATAATATGTGAAGCAGAATTATTGGACACAAATGTAATTTTAAAGATAATATAACAATTAAACATTAAGAGTAACTTTAATATGCATCCTAATAACCTTATTTCCCAAAAAATATCAGTGTTATATCGGGCATACCTATACACAATTCTGGTTGCTGGGGCTTGCTGGTGGCTTTACCTGTCCAGCACTAGGGATGAGCCGAACACCCCCCGGTTCGGTTCGCACCAGAACCCGCGAACGGACCGCAAGTTCGCACGAACGTTAGAACCCCATTGACGTCTATGGGACTCGAACGTTCGAAATCAAAAGTGCTCATTTTAAAGGCTAATTTGCATGGTATTGTCCTAAAAAGGGTTTGGGGACCCGGGTCCTACCCCAGGGGACATGTATCAATGCAAAAAAAACTTTTAAAAACGGCCGTTTTTTCGGGAGCAGTGATTTTAATGATGCTTAAAGTAAAAAAAAAAAAGTGAAATATTCCTTTAAATATCGTACCTGGGGGGTGTCTATAGTATGCCTGTAAAGTGACGCGTGTTTCCCATGTTTAGAACAGTCCCTGCACCAAATGTCATTTTTAAAGGAAAAAATCTCATTTAAAACTGCTTGCGGGTTTAATGTCATGTCGGGTCATGGCAATATGGATGAAAATCAGTGAGACAAACGGCATGGGTACCCCCCAGTCCATTACCAGGCCCTTTGGGTCTTGTATGGATATTAAGGGGAACCCCGCACCCAAATTAAAATAAGGAAAGGTCCCTATATACTCTGAACAGCAGTATACAGGCGGTGCAAACAAGACAGGGACTGTAGGTTTGTTGTTAAGTAGAATCTGTTTGTAATTTTGAACATTTTTAATGTGTTTAGCTCCAGCCAAAAAATCTTTTCTAAGCTTTTTGGAAAACATAGGGAAGGGTTATCACCCCTGTGACATTTGTTTTGCGTCTTTCCTCCTCTTCAGAAGATTTCACCTCACTTTTTTGTCCCAATGAAAAATGTTTTTTGAAAATTTGGGTTTTTTTGTGGAACAAGGATTGGAAAGCATCAGTGGAAAGGAAAAATTGTTTTCCCATATTAACTCTTACAGGAGAGAATTTCCCTTCCTTAGGGGTAGATTTCATCTCACTTCCTGTTGTCTCCTTCCGTTTGCAAGTAGGAGTCGTTTGTAAGTTAGATGTTTGAAAGTAGGGTCCTACCCTATATACTCAGCAGAAATTTGGGCCTTAGGTGTTGCTGTGGCCAAAACACTGTAAGCCCTCACAGGGCCCTGCTGTGAAATATTAGATCAAGAATTGTAATTACATGCCCCTGTTGAACAGGAGCTGAAAAATTAGGCCTTAGGCACTGGTGCTGGTGCCACAACACTGCAACCCCTCACAGACACTCTAGTTGGAACGCAGGAACGAGCCCTGCTGCAAAGTATTGCATCAAAAATTGTAATTACACGCCCCTGTTAGACAGGGGCAGAAAAATTGGGTCTTAGGCACTGGTGCTGGTGCCACAACACTGCAACCCCTCACAGACACTCTAGTTGAAACGCAGGAACAAGCCCTGCTGCAAAGTATTGCATCAAAAATTGTAATTACACGCCCCTGTTAGACAGGGGCTGAAAAATTGGGTCTTAGGCACTGGTGCTGGTGCCACAACACTGCAACCCCTCACAGACACTCTAGTTGAAACGCAGGAACAAGCCCTGCTGCAAAGTATTGCATCAAAAATTGTAATTACACGCCCCTGTTAGACAGGGGCAGAAAAATTGGGTCTTAGGCACTGGTGCTGGTGCCACAACACTGCAACCCCTCACAGACACTCTAGTTGGAATGCAGGAACAAGCCCTGCTGCAAAGTATTGCATCAAAAATTGTAATTACACGCCCCTGTTAGACAGGGGCAGAAAAATTGGGTCTTAGGCACTGGTGCTGGTGCCACAACACTGCAACCCCTCACAGACACTCTAGTTGGAATGCAGGAACAAGCCCTGCTGCAAAGTATTGCATCAAAAATTGTAATTACACGCCCCTGTTAGACAGGGGCTGAAAAATTGGGTCTTAGGCACTGGTGCTGGTGCCACAACACTGCAACCCCTCACAGACACTCTAGTTGGAATGCAGGAACGAGCCCTGCTGCAAAGTATTACATCAAAAATTGTAATTACACGCCCCTGTTAAACAGGGGCTGAAAAATTGTGCCTTAGGCACTGGTGGTGGCGCCCAGAACCAAAAATGTTCTTACAAGCTATCAGCGTGATGATTGAGGAGGAAGAGGATAATTACTCAGGGATAGTCACTCAGCATCAGCATAGGCAGTCTTTGAAGGGATCTGAGATTTCAAAAAAAATTATTCGGTTACATCTGCATCAGGTGCTTGGTAGCTGGTGGTGATCCAAGACTGATTCATTTTTATGAAGGTCAGCCGATCGACCGAGTCGGTGGACAGACGCACCCTGTGATCGGTTACCACGCCTCCAGCAGCACTGAATGTGCGTTCCGAAAGAACGCTGGATGCAGGACAGGCCAGTAGCTCAATTGCATACTGTGCAAGCTCTGGCCAGTGATCCATCCTCAAGACCCAGTAACCCAGAGGATTTTCGGTGGGAAAGGTGTCCAAGTCTGATCTTGCCCCTAGGTATTCCTGCACCATGTAAAACAGACGCTGGCGATGGTTGCTGGAACCGATCATACCTTGGGGCTGCGGACCAAAAAATTGTCTGAACGCATCGGTCAGACGGCCACCTTCTCCACCGCTCCTTCTTTGACTGACCGAAGCCTCAGCAACACGTTGTCCAGAAACAGGAGTTTGTAACCTCCCAGTCTCTGGGAACGCGTTGCACAGACCTTTCTGCAAGGCCTCCCGAAGATGTTTCATCCTCTGCTCCCTCTGCGATGGCAAGATAAGGTCCGCAACCTTACCCTTGTAACGTGGATCAAGGAGGGTTGCCAGCCAGTATTGGTCCTTCTCCTTGATACCACGAATACGAGGATCCTTACGCAGGCTTTGCAGGATCAGGGAGGCCATGCAGCGTAGGTTTGCTGAGGCATTCGGTCCGGAGTCCTCTGGGTCACTAAGGACAACAACGTCCGCAGCCACCTCCTCCCAGCCACGTACAAGTCCATGTGTTCCTTGGGACTGATCCCTTAAAGACTGCTGATGCTGAGTGCCAGGCTCCACCTCCATACTGACACAATCTTCCTCCTCCTCCTCCTCCTCCTCCTCCTCGTCCTCTTCCTGTGTGATCGGCGGGCACGCAGGAACACTGTCTGGATAAAGGGGGCCTTGAGAGCTAAGGAAGTCCTCCTCTTCCTGCCTCTGTTCTGCCTCAAGTGCCCTGTCCATTATCCCACGCAGCGTGTGCTCCAACAGGTGGACAAGGGGGACAGTGTCACTGATGCATGCACTGTCAGTGCTCACCATCCTCGTGGCCTCCTCGAATGGTGACAGGACAGTGCATGCATCCCTGATCATGGCCCACTGGCGTGGGGAAAAAAAACCAAGGTCCCCTGACCCTGTCCTGGTGCCATAGCCGCACAGGTACTCATTGATGGCCCTCTGCTGCGTGTGCAGCCGCTGCAGCATGGCCAACGTCGAGTTCCACCTGGTGGGCATGTCACAGATTAGGCGGTTCTTGGGCAGGTTAAACTCCTTTTGGAGGTCCGTCAGCCGAGCACTGGCATTATATGACCGGCGGAAATGCACAGAGACTTTCCTGGCCTGCCTCAGGACATCCTGTAAGCCCGGGTACCTGCCCAAGAACCGCTGCACCACCAAGTTAAGGACGTGAGCCAAACAGGGCACATGGGTCAGTTGTCCCTGTCGGAGGGCAGAGAGGAGGTTGGTGCCATTGTCGCAAACCACCATTCCTGCCTTAAGTTGGCGTGGCGTCAACCACCTCTGAACCTGCCCCTGCAGAGCTGACAGAACCTCTGCCCCAGTGTGGCTCCTGTCCCCCAAGCACACCAGCTCAAGCACCGCATGGCATCTTTTGGCCTGCGTACTTGCGTAGCCCCTTGAACGCCTACGGAGCACCGCTGGTTCCGAGGAAGAGGCCATGGAGGAAGAAGAAGAGGAGGGGGTGGAGGAGAGAGGTGTGTCACAATCAGCATTTTGGAGGCGTGGTGGCGGAACAACCTCCAACACTACTGCACCTTGTCCTGCATCCTTCCCAGCTGCCAGCAGAGTCACCCAATGCGCCGTGAAACTTAAGTAACGTCCCTGTCCATGCCTGCTGGACCATGAGTCAGCGGTAATATGCACCTTACCGCTGACCGCCCTGTCCAGCGAGGCATGGACATTGCCTTCCACATGCCGGTAGAGAGCCGGAATCGCCTTCCGTGAGAAAAAGTGGCGTTTGGGTACCTGCCACTGAGGAACCGCACATTCCACAAACTCACGGAAGGGGGCAGAGTCTACCAACTGAAAAGGCAGCAGTTGAAGTGCTAGCAATTTTGCCAAGCTAGCATTCAACCGCTGGGCATGTGGATGGCTGGGAGCAAACTTCTTTCGGCGGTGCAGCAGCTGGGGCAGGGAAATTTGCCTGGTACAATCTGACGTCGGTGTACCCAAAGCAGATTGCCCATAAGTACTTGGCTGTGACACACCTAATTCTACACCTTCATTCCTCTCACTGCAGGTCGCAGAGAGGACTGAAGGTCTAGTGGGGTTGGAAATCTCAGCTGATGAGGAGCAAGGAGAGATCGTCTTTGTTCTTTGGTGTGGGTCTTTTAGATACGCTTGCCAACGAACTGCATGGCAGGTCAACATATGTCTGGTCAAGCATGTGGTACCCAAGCGGGAGATGTTTTGGCCACGCGAGATACGCTTGAGACATATATTGCAAATAGCAGCGGTGCGATCTGATGCACTCGTCTCAAAAAAGGCCCACACCAAAGAACTTTTTGAATAACGCGCAGAGACTGCAGCGCCCTGCACATGTGGAGCTTTGGGGTGTGATGCAGTCAATGTGCTGCCCTTAGGCTGGCCCCTGGAGGGCATCCTGCCTAGTTGGTGATGTGCCACCTCCTCCTCCTCCTCCTCCTCCTCCTCTCTCCTATCAGGCACCCACGTTGAGTCAGTGACCTCATCATCCCCTCCCTCCTCATCACTGGAGCAAACCTGGCAGTATGCTGCAGCAGGGGGAGCATGACTGCCAGATTGCTGTCCTTCTTGGGCACCCCCTCTGTCCGTGCTCATGTTACTGCCTTCATTGAGCTCAGTATCATCATCAGAGCCTTCCAAACGCTGGGCATCCTCCTGGAGCATGTACCCAACACTGTGGTCAAACAGTTCGAGGGAATCCTCAGGAGGACATGGTGGGGCTAGGGAAGGAGTCACTGATGACATTGAGCTGAGGGAAGAGGCCGCTGCTTTGCCAGACAAAGCACCCTGGGCATGGGTGAGAGAGGATGAGGAGGATGAGGACGGCTTGGTCATCCACTCGACCAAGTCTTCCGCATGTTGCGGCTCAACACGGCCAGCTGCCGAAAAAAAGGCCAAGCGTGTCCCATGGCCACGTGCTGATGAGGATGCACCGTCTCCACGACCAGCACTAGACACAGAGCCTGCTTGCCCTCTCTTATTGGCTTGTGACTGTCTGCCTCTCCTTCTTGGCCTTCCAGACATACTAATGGCCTGTAGCTGCACTAAGCTGGGATAGAACACCTGTAATTTTCTTCAGGTAGCTTTATATACTGTAACCAGACAAGCCTGCCTGTCAGTAGGAAGATAACAGGAACGGATCTAGCTGAACACTGTGAGCAGGACGCACTGCACTGAATGTAAATAGCAGGAACGGATCTAGCTAAACACTGTGAGCAGGACGCACTGCACTGAATGTAAATAGCAGGAACGGATCTAGCTGAACACTGTGAGCAGGACGCACTGCACTGAATGTAAATAGCAGGAACGGATCTAGCTGAACACTGTGAGCAGGACGCACTGCACTGAATGTAAATAGCAGGAACAGATCTAGCTGAACACTGTGAGCAGGACGCACTGCACTGAATGTAAATAACAGGAACGGATCTAGCTGAACACTGTGAGCAGGACACACTGTACTAAATGTAAATAGTCTAGCTGCCTGACCGTGGTACTAATAGGATCAAAAAGAACACCTGTAATTTTCTTCAGGTAGCTTTATATACTGTAACCAGACAAGCCTGCCTGTCAGTAGGAAGATAACAGGAACGGATCTAGCTGAACACTGTGAGCAGGACGTACTGCACTAAATGTATATAGCAGGAACGGATCTAGCTGAACACTGTGAGCAGGACGCACTGCACTGAATGTAAATAGCAGGAACGGATCTAGCTGAACACTGTGAGCAGGACGCACTGCACTGAATGTAAATAGCAGGAACGGATCTAGCTAAACACTGTGAGCAGGACGCACTGCACTGAATGTAAATAGCAGGAACGGATCTAGCTGAACACTGTGAGCAGGACGCACTGCACTGAATGTAAATAACAGGAACTGATCTAGCTGAACACTGTGAGCAGGACACACTGTACTAAATGTAAATAGTCTAGCTGCCTGACCGTGGTACTAATAGGATCAAAAAGAACACCTGTAATTTTCTTCAGGTAGCTTTATATACTGTAACCAGACAAGCCTGCCTGTCAGTAGGAAGATAACAGGAACGGATCTAGCTGAACACTGTGAGCAGGACGTACTGCACTAAATGTATATAGCAGGAACGGATCTAGCTGAACACTGTGAGCAGGACGCACTGCACTGAATGTAAATAGCAGGAACGGATCTAGCTGAACACTGTGAGCAGGACGCACTGCACTGAATGTAAATAGCAGGAACGGATCTAGCTAAACACTGTGAGCAGGACGCACTGCACTGAATGTAAATAGCAGGAACGGATCTAGCTGAACACTGTGAGCAGGACGCACTGCACTGAATGTAAATAGCAGGAACGGATCTAGCTGAACACTGTGAGCAGGACGCACTGCACTGAATGTAAATAGCAGGAACGGATCTAGCTGAACACTGTGAGCAGGACGCACTGCACTGAATGTAAATAACAGGAACGGATCTAGCTGAACACTGTGAGCAGGACACACTGTACTAAATGTAAATAGTCTAGCTGCCTGACCGTGGTACTAATAGGATCAAAAAGAACACCTGTAATTTTCTTCAGGTAGCTTTATATACTGTAACCAGACAAGCCTGCCTGTCAGTAGGAAGATAACAGGAACGGATCTAGCTGAACACTGTGAGCAGGACGTACTGCACTAAATGTATATAGCAGGAACGGATCTAGCTGAACACTGTGAGCAGGACGCACTGCACTGAATGTAAATAGCAGGAACGGATCTAGCTGAACACTGTGAGCAGGACGCACTGCACTGAATGTAAATAGCAGGAACGGATCTAGCTGAACACTGTGAGCAGGACGCACTGCACTGAATGTAAACAGCAGGAACGGATGTAGCTAAACACTGTGAGCAGCACGCACTGCACTGAATGTAAATAGCAGGAACGGATCTAGCTGAACACTGTGAGCAGCACGCACTGCACTGAATGTAAATAGCAGGAACGGATCTAGCTGAACACTGTGAGCAGGACGCACTGCACTGAATGTAAATAGCAGGAACGGATCTAGCTGAACACTGTGAGCAGCACGCACTGCACTGAATGTAAATAGCAGGAACGGATCTAGCTGAACACTGTGAGCAGCACGCACTGCACTGAATGTAAATAGCAGGAACGGATCTAGCTGAACACTGTGAGCAGGAAGCACTGTACTGAATGTAAATAGCAGGAACGGATCTAGCTGAACACTGTGAGCAGGACACACTGCACTGAATGTAAATAGTCTAGATAGAAGATAACAGGAACGGATCTAGCTAAACTGAATACAGTGTATATATATATATGCAACACCTGGGATGCATATATATACACAATACACTGTAAGTGCAGCTAACTGACTGACTGTTCTGCCTAATCTATCTAACTCAAATCAAATGACACTGTCTCTCTCTCTCTCTATCGCTCAGCACACCGGAACACACACTACACAGGGCCGCCGTGCAGGCGGCCTTATATAGTGTGGGGTGTGTACTAAATCCCCTGAGCCATAATTGGCCAAAGCCACCCTGGCTTTGGCCAATTACAGCTCTCTCTACTGACGGCGCTGTGATTGGCCAAGCATGCGGGTCATAGTGCATGCTTGGCCAATCATCAGCCAGCAATGCACTGCGATGCCGCAGTGAATTATGGGCCGTGACGCGCCACACGAATTTGGCGCGAACGGCCCATATCGTTCGCAATTCGACGGACGGTCGAACAGCCGATGTTCGAGTCGAACATGGGTTCGACTCGAACACGAAGCTCATCCCTATCCAGCACTACTGATGACTTCTCCACTCTCCTAAAATTTTAGGCACCATTCAAAAATGGTACAGTGAAGGACACCTTTTATCTTACCCTTTTAGGTATAGCTCATTCTCTCTATACACTGATTTTTGGCTCGAGGCTCCAACACTAAACCCAGTGGGCGAGTCCTGTCCAGTGGCATTTGCTGAGAAGTAGAGATGTGTGGATAATCTGCTCTGCTGGTCCTTTATGTGATCTTCTCCCACAATCTATTCCGTATAACTCACTCTTAGCAGTCCACTGTATTTTAAAAGGTTTTTTTTTATTTTTTTACAAGAGATCTTGAGTTACTCCAGCCAAGCTACCAGCTAAGTATTCTCTTGAGTACCAGGTTGGCTTTGGATGATGACCAGATCAATTATTCCCCCTTGTGTTCTTTTGAGGGCAGGTAACCTGCTAGATAAAAGCCCATGGTAAAAGAATCTTTGAGACTCCAACCCCATGCACCTGGTGCAGTAGAGTTTTTCAGTGAATGACAGTTGTTTGGTTATAGAAGACTTTCCTTTTACAGACCTCATTAATTTGCTGTGCACAGTAAATCAACATCTCTGGCACCCTGCATGTACTCTAGATTCTTAGGTCTAGTGATGCCACAAGCTTTAGATAATGCAGAGAGCTTGCCATATGAAAGATTACTGATGCGCTTCCTCCTTCAAACACCACATATGCCCTGAAAGGATCTCTTATTCTGTATACAGATTTGCTCATTAAGAAACTAGGATAACAATGACTGTAGAGAAATGCAAATCCTTGGCACGCAAAAATTTAATAACAGTTTCCTTTGTTGCATGCTACAAAAAAAAGTCAAATGTAAATTTGTAGGATTCATGTCTGTTTTAATGCAAAAACAAATCTGCAA
Organism: Lithobates clamitans; assembly: GCA_037952925.1. Taxonomy (NCBI): domain Eukaryota; kingdom Metazoa; phylum Chordata; class Amphibia; order Anura; family Ranidae; genus Lithobates; species Lithobates clamitans. Next base: position 695,495 of record JBBGZY010001608.1, on the reverse strand, counting down.
ACATCATTGTGTTATGAAATTAGTTGTATCCTCATACATTTAATGACTGTCAGTCCTTACTACTTACCAATTTACCTGCATGATTCCCCCAGTCCATCCTAAATATGTTAGAGAGTTACAGAGAATAAGTGAAGACATATAAATACGCTGCACTATCAAAAATGTAAATGTGTGTGATATATAACATAAAAGTGCAATCAATGCAATATTGCAAATAAAGTGATGATGTGCATATACTTAAAATGTTACATACGGCATCCAAAAAAATATATTATACAAAAATGTATAATTATTATTATACATGCATCACAGTGAGTATATATAGCTGGACATATACTCAAAGATAAAGTGCTACAATGTGCTAGTGCAATATTCAAATAATAATCAATAAACGTTCAAAAATTCATCCATGCGATTAAGTGCTGCAAAATTTTGTGCGATATTATATATACATCACAGTGAGTATATATGGCTGGACATATGCTCAAAAATAAAGTGCTAGTGCAATATTCAAATAACAATCAATAAACGTTCAAAAATTCATCCATGCGATTAAGTGCTGCAGTGTTTTGTGCAATATTCAAATGAAAAGTCCATAAGTGGTCAAAAATCATCCATGCGATTCAGTGAATGCAAAAGGTAAAGTGTTGTAACCACACACAGGTGCTCCCTCCTAGGTGATAGCCGCTCACCTTAGGGCGTGTGACCTTGCTGTTAGGCTTGGTCAAAACACGCCTTGGAACCACAAAAGGGTTCAGAGTAAATTAGGATCCTGGGTTGGTTTCACTTGTGCCTCTGTACATCAAAGGGGTGCCATTTTTACCTTACTCAGCGATGTTCGTGGATCTGTTGAATTTTAATTTTCCATCCAAAGCTTTTATAGAAGGTGTTTATAGGTGCAGCGTATTTATATATCTTCGTTTGATTCGTGCATGATATATGAGACATGTGTAACGTTAGCAGCTGATCATCAAAAAGAGTATTAGTTTTGAGCTTTTTATTTTGTCTAGAAATCAGTGGAGGCTCATAGGATTACATGTTTTTATTATACAGAGAATAAGTGACTTCCTATGGTATTATATATACTCTTACAAAAGGCAATGTCTTTGTTTTTACATTTTAAAGCTGCTGCTATAAATCTCATTGGGAGCATTAAAATACAACCCAGGTTGTTTCTATCCTATAAATTCATTGTGAAAAAGAACTTGCGAGTTCAGAAACAATTGGCGTCAATGTGGCTATGGATGAAGTTCTCCGGCAGCAGACCTTGACTTCATTAAACTTTTCTACAGTCTCAAATGCTATTTCTTCTTGTGTTCTGAAGGCGAAAAACAAACTTTGAAATTCTTGTTTGAAGTATTGCATTATCTATGTGAATACTTTCTCAAAAATATCCAAAACAAACTTCAGCTGCATGAGATTCAGCCTTTTAGGCAAACTCAATAGACTAGTTGAATGATCAGTGCAGTAAACCATAGCATCCAATCATATGTTTGTTTATTGAAGTCAGCCTTCACTTTGCACTTTGTCTTATTAAACAAGCGTACATAAGTTTATTTGATATTTAGGGGTTCTATTGATGCTAAATAACACATAATCAATAATTAGCTGCAAGTGAAAATATACAAACACTTTTCTCCTCATTCTTGTGGCCTGATTAATTGCTACTTTTTTGTGACGTTAATTTAGGTACCTGCAGTATCTACCCAAAGCAATATTTTAGATAAAGGTGAAATTTGGTGGGTTGGGTGAGCTTCTGGCTTCTTATATGACTTAGATACACCAGGAGTGAAATCCAGCTGCTGTAATTTGACCCTGCTCTTGTCCACAGGGATGTTTTTTTTGTGTTTCTGCTCACTTTTTGTATGTTATGAAAATGCACAAATCCAACAGAAAGAATGGGATATCCTCATAATGGCCATAGCAGGTATGCAGACCCACGAACAGTGTTAATTTTAACACTGTTTTAGTTGACTAAAATAGGACTAAAACTAAAACAATTCAGATGACTAAAACAAAACTAAAAGATTATGACTAAAATCAAATCAAAATTTGACAACAAAATTAACACTGGCTATATATCACAATGGCTAAATCTGTGTCTTTAGGGCATGTTAAAACCTTAATACCATAAATAATAATCTTAGATTTTTACTCCAGGAGTATATAATGAGTTTGGAAATTCACGAGAAATGCTTAAATAATGTATTACAATTTAATAAAACCCATTTGATATTAGTCAACAAAAATATACTGGAAATGTTAGTCAACTAAAATATGACTAAAATAATTCAGATTACTACAATACAACTAAAACTAAAATGGCATTTTAGTCAAAAGACTATGAGTAAAACTAAATTGAAATTTGATGACAAAGTAAACACTGCCCATGAACTCATGTAAGATCATATCAGTTTCCTTGATATATATGACATTATTGTCAGGTTGTTTAGCTATCCGGGATCTAATAAAAATAGAATTGTCAGTTTTGGGTGGACATACTCTTTAAATATAGAATTCTGTAGCTTTCTCATTTATACACAAAGCATTTGTCTATAGCAGGGATATGCAGTTAGCGGACCTCCAGCTGTTGCAGAACTACATGTCCCACGAGGCATAGCAAGACTTTGACAGCCACAAGCATGACACCCAGAGGCAAAGGCATGATGGGACTTGTAGTTTGGCAACAGCTGGAGGTCCGCTAATTGCATATCCCTGGTCTATAGCATTAATATGTGCATATTGATATTTTATTATGTCCATAGATTGTATAGCTACCTACGGTGACTTGAAAAAGTATTCATACCCCTTGAAATTTTCCACATTTTGTTGATAGACCAACATAAAGTGGCACATAATTGTGAAGTGGAAGGAAAATGATAAATCGTTTCCAATATTTTTTTACAAATAAATATGTGAAAAGTGTGGCGTGCATTTGTATTCAGACCCCCTGAGTCAATACTTTGTAGAACCTCCTTTCGCTGCAATTACGGCTGCAAGTCTTTTTGGGTATGTCTCTTCCAACTTTGCACATTTAGAGTGACATTTTTGCCTATTCTTCTTTGCAAAATAGCTCAAGCTGTGTCAGATTAGATGGAGAGCGTCTATGAACGATAATTTTCAAGTTTTGCCACAGATTTTCAATTAGATTTAGATCTGGACTTTGGCTGGGCCATTCTAACATATGAATATGCTTTGATCTAAACCATTCCATTGTAGCACTGGCTGTATGTTGAGGGTTGTTGCCTGCTGGAAGGTGAACCTCTGCCTCAGTCTCAAGTCCTTTGCAGACTCTAAAAGGTTTTCTTCTAAGATTGCCCTATATTTGGCTCCATCCATCTTCCCATCAACTCTGACTAGCTTCCCTGTCCCTTCTGAAGAAAAGCAGCCCCACAACATGATGTTTCCATCATCATGTTTCACAGTGGGGATGGTGTGTTCAGGGTGATGTGCAGTGTTAGTTTTCTGCAACAAATAGTGTTTAACTGTTAGGCTAAAAAGTTCAATTTTGGTGTCATCTAACCAGAGCACCTTCTTCTACATGTTTGCTGTGTCCCCCACAAGGCTTCTCGCAAACTTGAAACATGACTTCTTATGGCTTTCTTTCAACAATGGCTTTCTTTTTGTTGCTCTTCCATAAAGGCCAGATTTGTGGAGTGCTTGACTGATAGTTGTTGACAGATTCTCCCACCTGAGGTGTGGATCTTTGCAGCTCCTTTAGAGTTACCACGGGCCTCTTGGCTGCTTCTCTGATTAATGCTCAGCCTGGACTGTCAGTTTAGGTGGATGGCCATGTCTTGGTAGGGTTTGCAGTTGTGCCATACTCTTTGCATTTTCAGATGATGGATTGAACAGTGATGTGTGAGAATTTCAAAGCTTGGGATATTTTTTTATAGCCTAACCCTGCTTTAAACTTCTCTACAACTTTATCCCTGACCTGCTTTGTGTGTTCCTTGGCCTCTTATGATGCTGTTTATTCACTAAGGTTCTCTAGGAAACCTATGAGGGCTTCACAGAACAGCTTTATTTATACTGAGATTAAATTACACACAGGTGGACTTTATTTACTAAGGCAATTGGTTCCACAAGATTTCAGTGAGGGGTATCAGAGTAAAGGGGCCGAATACAAATGCACGCCACACTTTTCAGATATTTATTTGTAAAACATTTTGAAAACCATTTATAATTTTCCTTCCACTTCACAATTATGTGCCACTTTGTGTTGGTCTATCACCTAAAATCCCAATAAAATAAATTTACATTTTTGGTTGTAACATGAAATAACGTGGAAGATTTTAAGGGGTATGAATACTTTTTCAAGGCACTGTAAGCCTCAAAATAAAGTATTATGCCCTGTACACACGGTCAGACATTGATTGGACATTCCGACAACAAAATCCAAGGATTTTCTCTGACAGATGTTGGCTCAAACTTGTCTTGTATACACACGGTCATACAAAGTTGTCAGAATCCAATCGTTCTGAACACGGTGACGTAAAACACGTACGTCGGGACTATAAATGGGGCAGTAGCCAAAAGCTTACGTCTCTTAATTTATTCTGAGCATGCATGGCACTTTGTGCATCGGATTTGTGTACACACGATCGGAATTTCCGACAACGGATTTTGTTGTCGGGAAAATTTCATAGCAAGCTCTCAAACTTTGTGTGTCGGAAATTCCGATGAAAAATGTGTGATGGAGCCCACACACGGTCAGAATTTCCAACAACAGGGTCCTATCACACATTTTCCGTCGGAAAATCCGACCGTGTGTACAGGGCATTAGACTGCACCAGATTAAAGTTGTCATCAAGCCTTCTAGCTTCAATAACATTGTACTCGTGAAGAGTTGTTTCCTTTTCCCATGGGTCCCAAGTGTAAGGTACAGCATAGCTGAAGCATGTGACCTTAGTTCTTTCCATGTGATCAGCCAACCAACCCGCACGCCTTCCAAACAGGCCAGTCATTTTTATTAATTAGTATTTATATTGGGATTATTCTGCTCATAACCAAAAAGATAATTGTAAGTTATTCCAAAATGAAATGGCATACCTTAAGTATAACAGCCTGGAAGTCATGAGCCCATGACTTATGTTTTAAAAGGAGTGAGTTATTTTTGCCCAATATCCAAATCACCAAAGCACCTGCTGTTGCTAAAAACATGTGGGCTGGTATTATCACAAAATAGGGCCTGCAAAATTTCTAAGAGCATTCACTAGGTACACTAACAACATTTGTAGAAATAATTTTTTTCCCAAAATAGACCCCTCTTTCAAACTGTTAAAAAGCTTTGTCTAATGAAAAAGATGTGACAGTATTGCAGGGAAAATATTACATTAATGGCACTAATACAGGGGGCAATTGATGCAGAAGATACTTCTCTCAAGTTATTAGAAACAAAAATGAAAGATGTTCTTTAGAGTCCAATTGAACTCAGTTTTAATCAGCTAAATACATTCCAGGTGCGTGAAAACAAAAGAGTTTGATTTCTTATGGTTCATTTTCTTTCTAGAGCAGCCACATTTTGGGTAGAAAGGCCTGTCCCCTGCTAGTAGCTGCAGAGTAGGACCATTGCTCTCTGTGTGTAAGTAGGGTTCTCATAAAAGGGACATGCCCCCGATGAGTCAGTCCAATAGTCCACTGATTGGGGAGCTCAAGCTCTTGGACGGAGGCATATCGAACCTCTGCAAAAAGATCGCTGCTTCTCCACAGAGGTTTCCACTCAGGCTGTGTTAGACTTTGAATACCTTTTGTTTTGATGCACCTGGGGTGTATTTAGCTAATTTTATTCTCACATTTCTTTTATAACTGGCCTTAATTCTGTTTTGCACCACCAGCTTTATTGTTGTAGAATAAAGCAATCTGTATTTTGGCTTAAAATTTGAAGTAGAATATATATGGAACTGTGATGGTATTTTTCTTGCTTTTCTTCTAGACAAGAATCATTCTTCTAAATTGGTGTGCATGGTTCCTGAGAATGAAAAGACCTGGAGAAGACAAGGTCAGACCTGTTTGTCAACACATTAATAAGCAGCAACATCAGCAGCAACATCAGCGACGCTGCAGCATGAACAGCGTGGAAGTTAATACTGTTAGCGGTCAGCAGTCTAGCAATGGAAACATGCTTTATATTGGCTTTCGAGGTTTAGAAGGAATTCATTGTACACCTACTACAGATTCTGGAGTAATATGTGGCAGAATGGCTTGTTCACCAACCCATGATGAAAATCTAATCCACCACACACGCCACTCTGAAGGTGACCATGACTTAGCCAAGATTTTGGAAGAACTGCGCTTTATTGCCAATAGGTTCAGAGACCAAGATGAGGATGAAATCATATGTAATGAATGGAAGTTTGCTGCCTCTGTGGTGGATCGATTGTGTTTGATGGCATTTTCGGTCTTTACCATCATTTGTACTATTGGAATATTGATGTCAGCTCCCAATTTTGTAGAAGCAGTGTCTAAAGATTTTGCTTAACTTCAAAATAATATCTTTTTAATGGTGTCCTTTCCACCTAAGTGGGCTTTTTCTACTGAAACCAGTGCTGAAATGAATAACTTGTGTTCATATTGGAGATATGCATTGGCGTTAACCATAACTCAAAGTGTACAATTCTTAATTTATTTTTTTTTTATTAAATATTATGTTTAGGTATGATCATGCAATTTCTTTACCTTCACAGAAAATGTGACTGTTTAGTTATGTCACCAGTATGCATACAATACACCGATTATCCACTGTTTGGTTATATAATATTGCCATACAACACAAACTAGAAGTATTTGACAAAAACTGTGTCATATATCAGTATGTTACTTTACAATTGTTTTATATATCACTGCAGACTGCCATATATCTAGAAATGAAATTAAATTGGCAAGTATTCAATGAAATAATTATATTTTTATAATACATACATTTATATGAAATATTGTAGAAGTATTTAAGATAAAAAAAGTTCTCAGGGTCATTTACAACAGACAGACACTAGAATTTTATTATACTCAAGAGTGCCTGCCTAAATGCATACATATGTTATTATGTTATATAGCTGCCTATTATAAATGTGCACAATCTAGCTTATTGCAAGCTCTGTAATGTTAGGTCATGTGCCAGCACTGTCTACCTGAATCACTATGCCTGCTTTTAAATCACGGTTGGCAAAGTAATTAAATTTCGCTGTCAATCATAGTCTTATGTCCATTATCAAAAATAAGAGCACTTTCAAAAGTGCACTCTTAAAAATACTCTCATTTTCCCCCTGAGAAACAAAAAAATTAAATGTTAATACAGACCCAACATAGCTGTCTCCCCTGTTTCTGACTGCTTTGGTCTATCCATATTTTGCAGGAGATGGGTATTCCATTAATCTCAATGGCAGCATTGTTTGTCATGCACAATACCTTACAGGGTTTGTTCCGGGAGAAGCAGTAAACAGTACCTTGGGGTAAGCTGTGGCAGTGTTAAGTGTGTGAGGTTAATATTTGTGGACTGAATTGCCATTTCATTGTTGCTAAGGAGGAGCCTTAGAGGGGGAAGTGCACTTGCCCTTTTAAAATGAAGGGCTAAGAGATCCAAGGGTACTTTTTGTGCCTTAGCTGTGAATTAAGCCTAGTACACATGGGCCAAATGCCAACCCGTGTGTGCTGCAGCCGGTTGGGGGCTTCTTTTCAATGAGGCATGACCGAAAAAGGTGCTCCCAATCAGCGGTCTCAGCCATTGGCTGAACAGAGTGTTCTGGCAGGTGGCCATCCCCCTGTCAGAAGACAATAGCACAGCATGGGAGATCATTGTACTAATGTTGCATGGTTAGTACAGCGGCTTCTCTGGAGCTGTCAGTTTTTTATTGTTCAGTCCTGCTGGGTTGAATGTAAAGAAAATAATAGTGTGTACTAGGCTTTAGTATGTATTCTCTAGTTATCAATGCGAGTAAGAATTAGTGTCAGCCATTATATTATAATGGCAATGAGCACAATAACATAATTGCCTTGTATTAGTCACTATAGGGATTGTGAATGCTTTCATGATTGTGGTATCACAGGAAGGCCGTATAAGTGATTGCAACCTCTGATCTTATAACATAGGAGGTCTCATGTGTATAATCAAGACAAAGGTAAATGGGAGTCATAAATTAAATGTGAGTTGTCATTTTTAGGTGTAAGTTTGAAAAATACAAACAACCTAACTGGTTTAATAAAATGACTTTTTCCTTTCTCTGGTTTTACACAAGGTCTTCTATACCATTTTTGAGTTTTAATAAAATTAAATATTAATGCACAGAAAACAAAATATCTATCAAAATAAGACAGAACAGAAAATTTGCCCATGGGACTTTTTCTGAGTAGTGCTGAATAAAAAATACATGAAATGTATAAAAATGCAAAATTTTTAATCTCGATTTGCATAAAAATCGCACGAAGACATTTTCACATAGAAATCAAAAGAAGAAAAACTTTTTATAAAAAAATACAAATACAATTTCCCCCCTGTACATTCCATGTGTCAACCAACAAAGTAGGTCATTATCTTATTGACAGAAGCTGTAATCTCTATGCATTTCGTGGGGCAATGCCCACATCATCAGGAGACAGCCATAAGCTGGTTTATGTGTACATACAGAGGTGAAGTAACATAGAAAACATGACCATATGGTTAAAACCAAAAAAGGAGAAATGATATCTGGATCTCAATGCTGTGAACACTCACAGCGGAGGTTCCCCCTGGGAGCTGAGGGTAGGTGGGTAACCTGAAGTCACGTCTTTTGGATGTGCAGCATTCTGTCATACACCTGCGCCGGAGTTTGGCTCCATGCTTTCACGTGCTTTGTTTACTGAACATCGGCATGGTGTTTTGATGTTTCTAATTCATAGACAACGTTGTCTTTATTTTATGATGGTGGAAGGTTTATTTATTAATTTTTCTTTGAGAGCCCTTTCACACTGGGGCGGTTTTCAGGCGCTATTGCGCTAATAATAGCGCCTGCAAACCGACCCGAAAGTGCCGCTGCTGTGTATCCAGTGTGAAAGCCCCGAGGGCTTTCACACTGGAGCGATGCGCTGGCAGGACGGTAAAAAAAACCTGCTAGCAGCATCTTCGGAGCGGTGAAGGAGCGGTGTGTATACCGCTCCTTTACCGCTCCTGCCCATTGAAATCAATGGGACGGCACGGCTATACCGCCAGCAATGCGCCTCCGCAGAGGCGCTTTGCGGTGGTATTTAACCCCTTCTCGGCCGCTAGCGGGGGGTAAAACCGCCCCACTAGCGGCCGCATACCGACGGTAAAACTCCGCTAATAATAGCGGCGTTTTACTGCCGACGCTGCCCCCCGCCCCAGTGTGAAAGGGCTCTCAGTGTTTATATTATTTGTTGTTTATCAATAAACTTTATATATTTTTTTCATTTATAACTATGTACTCCTTGAATGCTAGATCCCTGTGGCTCATTTAAGTGGCACTTTGGATGGCATCTTCTCTATCTTCCCTATCTTTTGGATGTGCAGAATTTCTCTATTCTGCTCTGTCTTCATACTTTCCTCTTACCACTTGCTTTGATATAAGGGGGTCTGCAGTAGGGGGTCTCTATCTATGCCCCACCTTCTGGTTACCCACCAACCTTCAGCTCCTGGGGGGAACCTCCGCTGTGAGTGTTTACAGCATTGAGATTCAGATATCATTTCTCCTTTTTTGGTTTTAACCATATGGTCATGTTTTCTACATGTTTTCTACATTATTTCTATTACTGCTGTTTGTACACATAAACCAACTGGCTGTCTCCTGATGAAGTGGACATTGCCCCACGAAAAATGCATAGAGATTACAGTTTCTGTCAATAAGATAATGACCTACTATGTCGGTTGACACATGGAATGTACATGGGGGAAATTGTATTTGTATTTTTTTTTTCAAATCAGATTTTATTTTCCATTTTTTTAATATTACAAGAACATATACACAAATCAACTCATAAATATTCATACTATAGCAAAAATTTGTATTTTTTATAAAAAGTTTTCCTTCTTGATTTCTATGTGAAAATCCTTGTGTGATTTGTATGCAAATCAAAATTAAAATTTTATATTTTTATAAAATTCATGTATTTTTTATTCAGCACCACTCAGAAAAGTATGCCCTGTACACACGGTCGGACATTAATTGGACATTCCGACAACAAAATCCATGGATTTTTTCCGACGGATGTTAGCTCAAACTTGTCTTGCATACACACGGTCACACAAAGTTGTCGGAAAATCCAATCGTTCTGAACGCGGGGACGTAAAACACGTACATCGGGACTATAAGTGGGGCAGTAGCCAATAGCTTTCGTCTCTTAATTTATTCTGAGCATGCGTGGCACTTTGTGCGTCGGATTTGTATACACACGATCGGAATTTCTGACAACGGATTTTGTTGTTGGAAAATTTTATAGCAAGCTGTCAAACTTTGTGTGTCAGAAATTCCAATGGAAAATGTGTGATGGAGCCCACACACGGTCGGAATTTCCGACAACAAGGTCCTATCACACATTTTCCGTCAGAAAATCTGACCGTGTGACAGGGCATAAGTCTTTTACATGAATAAAAATAATTGACTTTTTGTTTAGCATTTAATCAATCATGCACACAGTATATGCATATTTAGAGCTGGGGATAAATAGCACGTAGAACCCTTCCTAGGGCGAGCACACTTTCAGGTACAGATACCAGTCCAGTGCTCAAGTGACAAACCGTGGGGTTATTATTGGGGCTATTTACAATTCTAATTACAGGTGCTGTACAGTGTTCTGCAAAATAAACAGAGCAAAAGCTTCAAAATAAAATTCTAGCCATGTCCCGGCACTAAGTGCACAAATCAAAGTCCTAACTAGCACTCTGTATATATATATAGCTATAACATTATGACCACTGGCAGGCTTGTTACAATGGCATCTGCATGTGGGCAAGATTTATTAGGCAGTAAGTGAACGTGTTGTCCCTGAAGCTGGTGTGTTGAAAGCAGAAAAAAAAATGACAAGCATAAGGATTTGAGTGAGTATGACAAGGGTCAAAGGTGTAATGGCTAGACGACAGGATCAGAGCATTTCCAAAATTGCAACTCTTGTGGGATGTTCTGGGTATGCAGTGGTCGGGACCTAGCAACAGTGGTCCAAAGAAGGAAGACTGGTGAACCGGAGACAGTGTCATGGATCGTCAAGGCTCATTAATGCACGTGGGGAGCGAAGACTGGCCAGTGCAGTCTGGTCCAATAGAAGAGCTACTGTAGCTCAAACTACTGAAAAAGCTAATGCTTATTCCAATAAAAAGGTGTCAGAAGACACAGTGCATTACAGTTTGTTGCATATGGAGCTGTGTAGAAGTAGACCAGTCAGGATGCCCATGCTGACCCATTTCCAGAGCCAAAAGAGCCTACAATGGGCACTTGAGCATCAGAACTCGACCATGGAGCAATGGATGAAAGCGGCATGGTTTAATTAATTCAAGAATGGTTTGAGGAACACAACCATAAGTTAGAGGCACTGACTTGGCCTCCAAATTCACCAGAGCTCAATCCAATCAAGCATCTGTGGGATGTGCTGGAAAAGCAAGTCTGATCCAAGTTACAACTTACACGATTTAAAAAGCTCTGCTGCGGATGGCTTGGTGCCAGATACAACAGAATACATTCAGAGGTCTAGTGGAGTCCATGGCTCGATGGGTTATGGTGGGTGGTCATAATGTTATGGCTGATGTTTTCCTGCTAGTCCACTGAATATGTTGCCTTTAAAAAAGGCAGACATTGGATTGCACATCGAAAAACCTAAAAAAAAATCACTAGTAAACCTAATGGAAGTTTGTGATATTTCTTTATTAACTAAGAGCTGCAGGGGTATCTACACTAAGCCTGGGCTCACACTATTGCAAGCACAGACATCGTATGTGATTTGCACCGCATTGCGGTGACGACCACATGTGATGTCTGTGCAATGCAAATTCAGCCATACAGTTGTATAGATAATTAAAAGAAACAGGTGCACTAATCTATAAGAATATTTACAGTGCAAACATACCTGACAAAAATGTAAGGGCAAAAATAAATTAAAAAATTGATTAAAAAAATTGGATGATATGACTCATAAAGTGAAAAATGTATGATTCAGTTCATAAAAGGTGCATAAAAAAATGTGCATACAAAGATGTGCATAAAAAATGTCCAACTGGCAAACCCTTATACAAAAGGGAACTAAGAGAACTTTTAATTATCTATGCTTATGGTAGGGGTCCGGACCTTTTGGGTTGCAGCTTTTCTTCATCCATATATTTTCATTTATTTATTTATGTGTTTCATTTCTCCTTTTCAATAGTCACACTTCCCTTCACCAGGAGAGTAGGATAAGAGCAGGTTTTTAACCCTTTTTGACATACAGTTGTATGGCTGAACTCGCATTGGATTCGCACGAAAAAGGTGCAGGAACCTTTTTTTCCCCACACTGGAATTGGATTGCATAGGTGTTCACACCTATGCAATCCAATTCCTGTCCAAATTCACAGTTGGCACTGCGATCTGTGAACCGATCTGGGGGTGTCATTAACTTTGTATTGACACCCGCAGCAGTTCGCAGAGGGCAGTGTGAACTGTCTGCTAGGGAGATGCAATGCGGGAACCGGCACTGGAATCGAACTGGTTCCTGCATCGCAATAGTGTGAACCCAGGCTAAAGCTTACAAATGAGAAATCAGATCCCCAAAGGGTGCTGCATGTTTCTACCTGTTAATAATAGGTGAGTTTGGTGCTTGAGGAACGTGAATTGAGTGCAACAGCTAGTTTGGTATTCAGGACATACATAATCAGGCACAGTCAATGAAGTTTTAATTTCATACTACAGGCCTAGAACTTCATGGGATTATACTTTTTGACAGACATTGTATTAAAAAAAGCAAAAAGCTGACATGCTTAAATAAATTTCAGTGTGCATATTTATACTTTTTCCCAGAATTTTAAACTGTCGGCTCTAGGACTGTTAATTGACAGTTTTACACCAACGGCTGCACAGTAGTCCCATGTCAATCATTCACTAAGAAGTGATGGAAGGATAAGAATGCCAGCCCTAGATCCTGAAAATGTTGACCATGTCATGCCACGTTTCTGTCCTGGCAAGTTTTCCTTTAAATCTTTCCATACACTGTATTCACTGTATTTTACAAAATGACAGGTAACCAAAAAAGCATTATTTAGATTGTTTGATGTTGTAAACAATCGGCACCTCGGGCCTGCCTGTTGTAAATAACCCATAATGTATTACATATCTTACAGAACCTTATTATCAAAAATCAGTTACTGGAGTGAAAAATACTGTCAGCAATAGCTTTGTAATAAATTTGAAAATATTTTAGACTTTTAGCATAGCAAGTAGAACATTTCCAATCTGTCTAAAGTTTTTGGTCATTTTACCATATTCATTGTAAAATGTTTAGTCTGTATACACAGTGACATGGAAATGGTGCAAGTACTATGATGTCATACAGGAAACTATAGAGATTACTATTTCTGTATGTTGCAATAAATCTTTTCATGATGACCCATATTTGTTTCACATAATATGAGGGGATGTGGCATACGAATCTTCAATGGTTTCAATTATATTATGTGGTTTTGTCTTGATCCTTGCTATATATTTGCTAATATTAAAACATTGCCTCTAAACACTAAACAAGTTAGATAAATCCTTATGTTTAATCAAACAAAGTGACTCTATAAGCAAAGTGGGAGATTTGGCCCATATTTATGCTTCAAACAGGGAAGATTCACTTATATTTTTTTATGCTGTTGGCAATTTAACAGCCGTTTTTTTTAAAAGGCACACGGGCGACCTCCAAGGCCAGTTATGCCTGGTGTACTGATCCAGTACTAAGCCCCTGGTGATGTTGGTGGGCATATGGGTTAAAATCAATAAGCAAAGGCTTAGCTTGCATATAAGATTTTTACATTTTTAGTAGCATGAGTAGTATAGTAGTGAAGTTCCTTATTTGCAACATTATGATTACAGTGCATTGAAAAGTGAGACAGCTGGAGTTAGTTACATAGTTAGCCAGGCTGAAATAATATTTAGTCTATGTTGTTCAACCAATAGAAAAAAAAACAATATTAGAAAACCTTCACATACATAATCCTTTACCCACAGTTGATCCAGAGGAAGGCAAAAAACTAAGCATGATCCAATTTGCTCCAGCAGAGAAAAAACCCTTCCTGATCCCCCTAGAAGGCAATCAGATATTCCCTGGATTAACTATCCCTTCTGTTATTACCTATACATGATAATAACCGGTTATATATTTGAATTTAGGAATGCATCCTGCTCTTTTTTATAACACTCTACTGAGCTTGCCAAAACTGGTTCTTGATAGTCTGTTTCATATTTTCACAGCTCTTAGGGCTTACACTTGCTTCAAAATGTGGCACTTTACACACTTTTTTTAAACCACTCCAAAATCCTATCAAAGCACCTGGCACTAAATAAAATGGTTACTTTTCAGTCCTGTTTACACTGTTGCATTTTTTTGGCTTTAAAAATTATACCACATGTTGCTTTTTTGATGCTTCAAAGCGTTGGTTGAACTAGATGGACTTGTGTCGTTTTTCAACTAGATTAACTATGTAAATATGTCTCTAAGGCCTCCACAGAGCCTATCACAATGCTTGCTAACAGCTGTAGCATATGAGGGGCTTTTATTCAGAAATTTGCTTTGTTTTGCAGGTATGGAAGGTATAAGGTATCTCAGGATGCACTGGGAAAGCAACAAGTGAACCAGAAAGCAGGCACTTCTGGTTCATGTGTATATATTATGGGAGTATCTGGTGCAGATATCACAACTGGTGTGCAGCATGAAGCGGCAGAAAGTTAAGAGGGTCTGGACCAGAGTGGAGTAACGAGCAGACAGCACACAAGCAAACAACACATGTGGTGTGCAATGTTGGAACACTATAGCGGAAGGTGAGTGGGGACTACTCAGATAAGACAGAGTGGTGGACCAGAGCAGGGGAAATTAGCAGATGTCACATGCGTTGAGCAGCATGGGAGCAATATAGCAGGAGGTGAGCAGGGATTGGAGAGAGAAAGGACTGAGTGGCAGAAAATCAGCCCAGCTGAGGGACCAGGGCTAGAGGAACTAGCAGATGTCATACGTGATGTACAGCATGGGAGCAATAAAGTAGGAGGTGAGCAGGGACTAGAAGAGAGAAGGATCAGCAAACCAGAGGATCGGCAGAGCTTGAGCTTACTACTGAGTGGAGGATCAGCAGAGCTGGGGGTTACTATTGAGTGGGGGATCAGCAGAGCTTGAGGTTACAACTGAGTAGGGGATCAGCAGTGCTGGGGGTACTACTGAGGTAGGGATCTGCTGAACAAGGGTATTAATGTTCTGGGGATCTGCTGAAAGGGGCTACTAATGAGCTGGGATATTACTGAGTTATGGGTAATACTGAACCCCTGTAAAACAAATAGAAAATCAGCACACACAGGGCATTTGCCAAGCTTCATAAAAGCTTCAAAAAAGCATCACAGAAGCACTAACACACATCAAAAAAGCATGTTGAATGGAGGGCGCTTTAATGTGTGGTAGTCAAAAAATGAGTAGATGAGCCCTTACTCAATACATTTTATTGAGTTTACAGTTTAACAAAAAAACAATACAATAAGATAAGATAAAATAGTTCAATACACACATTACGTATTGTTATATGTTCACCATCAATATTCAAGGATGTTGTTGATATAGATCAATATTCCTGTGGAGGCATCATATGTTACTATATTTCTCCGTCCAAACTGACCAATTTTTATCAAATGTTTTGCAAAGCATAGAATTAATAGCAATGAGGCGTTCAAAGGTATGGTTACGTTGGACAGATTTTATTACTTCAGAAATATGAAATTATGAGTGAATTATCTTTCAATTTGCGAAGTATTAGGGTACGATTTTCAAGTAGGATGTGGGTTATAACGGATCTGAATTGAGGAGGAAACTTTACTATTCCTATGTGGAGGATTGCAAGTGCTGGGTTAGTAATGGTTATAATTCCTGAGATCAAGGAAATTAATTAGAAAATTTGGTTCCATAGACTTTTTATACTCGGACAGTCCCAGAATGTGTGTAGCAGATTTCCTGTTTGACCGCAGTTCCGCCACAATGGTGACTTATCTGGATAATATTTAGCGAGTCTAAATGGGTTATAGTTCGATCTGTTTATTTATTTATATATATTTTTAAAGAATTTTTATATTGCGGGATAAAGACAGGACTTTAGAAAGCATATTTGCTGGCGCAGCCGCTGTACAGTAGAATACAGAAATGTGAACATTTAAAACAGGTCAATTGTTACGTAATACAATTAACAAGACAATAAACATACGGTCATTGGATGCATTGATCTGATGTTCTGGAGTGTGAACAAGGCTGTGTTTGTTTCGTATTGTGACTAGCACATCTTAGTGATTGCTAACTCTCTGTTCTCTCTGTATCTATCAGAGACTGTCAGATTGCTGTTATAGTTTAATAAATTGCATTGTGGGAAGCAAGAAAATAAGAAAGGAGGGGGAAGTATGTAAGGGATCAGAGGGAGTGACTGTGAATATTTTAGGGTAGGGTGGGGGGGGGTTTATCTGAGTTCTCATATCGTGAAGATCGGGAAAGTGGGAGGTTGGGTTGAGAATTCGACCCTCCTCTCCTGCCGCAGCTCTTCACGGGTATGTCACTTCATGAGTTGCTTGTATTTGTTGATTGTGACGAAGTATATGTAGCCAGCAAGACCATGTTTTCTCAAATTTGGAGGGGGTGTCTACCTCTGTTTATTATTTTAATCGCCAGTTCCCAGTGTTTGACACAGTGGGAAGCTATATGGATTTCTCTGAAGGCATATTGTGTCTAAGAAAGTGGTGCCCATTTCTGTTTCCCATTTTTGAATTATTGTGGAGTTTAGCCGTGAAGTTTCTATTTGTGTGGGATGGGGGTTGTCTTGGAGGAGAGAGTAAATGAGAGCTATTAGGTGTCTTTGTGGTATATTATGGGAGTAAAGGATTTCAAATGGTGTAAGTTGTCTTGATCATGTGTCAGTTGAATCTTTAGAGGTAAGAAAATGTTTCAACTGTCTGTAAGAAGGGAAACCCCTTTGTGTGTGATATTGACATCAAGACCCTTATGAAAGAAATAGTGTGTTTGGATATCATCATGTGGTCATTCTTGTAATAAGAATGTAGTTGACTCTCCTGGGGGGAAGTCCGGATTCCCCCTTAGAGAGATCAGTGGTCCTGGTTCTGAGGATATGTGGTAGGAGGATACTGCTTTGCTAAAGGCTAACAACGAGGGATAGAAAAGTGGATGTGTTTTGATAGATTGGGGCCAACATTTTGGTGAGAGCCAGGGGAGAATGTGTATTGGATTACACATGAAGGAGCTTTCCAATGTGACCAAGGCCTTCCCCAGTCGGTGAGCTTTCCAGTCAACTACTCTAGTTAACTGGCATGCCAGATAGTAGTTGTGGAGGTCTGGTAAGGCGATTCCCCCTTAGTCTTGGCACATGTCAAGCGTGTGTATTTAATGTGTGGGGTGTTGTTTTTCCAAATGAAGGTCATACAGGCTTTTTTATACGTTGAGAAAAAGGAAGGGGGTAGGTGAATTGGGATTGTCTGCATAAGATAGAGAAGGCGGGGAGAACGATCATTTTTATTAGGGCCGAACGCCCAAACCATGAAATATTGAGATTGGCTCAGTCTTTCAGATCCATCTGGATTTTTGACAGGGCATGTAGAAAATTGTGGTTGTAAAGGTCTGTTATTCGTCTGGTGATTTGGATGCCAAGATAGGTAATGGTTTCTTTTTTCCATTGAAAAGGGAAAGAATCTTGGCAATGGAGTACTTCTTGCGGGGGTAGGGAAATGTTTAGGGCATAGGATTTGGAATAATTGATTTTGAAATTTGATAGAGCACCAAAGTATTTGATATCTCTCAAAAGATTAGTTAAAGAAAGTCGGGGTGATTGCAATATAGTAAAGTATCATCCGCAAATGCGTCAACTTTAAATTCTTTGCGGTTAGAGATTACCTGAATGTCTGTGTTGGCACCTAGTCTGTTTAAAAGGGGTTCTAATGTCAGGACAAAGATCAGAGGGGATAGTGGGAATCCCTGGCGAGTACCATTGGTTATAAGGAAGGCGTTTGACAGGAGGTCATTTGCTTTCACCCTTGCTGAGGGGTTAGTATATAGGGCGTTAATGTGTGCAAGCATGCAGGGTAGAAGGCCTATGCCTTTTAGTACTTCCTGCATGTAATCCCAGGCCACCCTGTCAAATGCCTTCTCAGCGTCGATTGATAAAAGGAATCCCTTAGTCACCAACGAGCTGAGCCAGTGGTGAACATTTAGGGTGCGTATGGTGTTATCCCTGGCTTCCCTCCCGAGGATAAAGCCTACTTGATCAGATGAAATAAGGCCAGGGATGAGGGGTAGTAACCTATTTGCTATCATCTTTGCATAGAGTTTGATATCCACATTCAGTAATGAGATGGGTCTGTAATTAGATACCTGTGAAGGGTCTTTGCCTTCTTTAGGTATGACTGCCACGTGGGCTTCTAGCATGTTGCCTAGGGGGGGTAAGTGGATTCGATAGGGAGTTAAATGCTGCCAACATCTTGGGTGTGAGTATATCCGAAAAACATTTGTAATAGATTAGAAGAAGGCCATTAGGGCCTGGGCTTTTACCCACTTTCATTTGTTTTATTGCTAGGTGTAGTTCCTCAATAGTGAGTGGATGTTCTAAGGCTTCAGCTTATTGCGAGGTGATGGGTTTGGGGTAGTATTGGGCTAGGAAATGTCTCATTTGGGATGGTCGGTCAGGTATATCAGGTGACCTTGTGGTGTTTCGTGGTAGGTTGTAGAGTTTAGAGATAGAATTTTTCAAAGTGTGTGGCTATGTCTTTGTTTTTAGACAGAAGTGTACCTTTATCATCTCGAAGATGGTGAATTATAGATGAAGTTTCAGCTGCCTGTATCATGCGGGCTAACAGTCTTCCACTTTTGTTGCCGTGTTCATAGAACACTTTCTGTTTAAGAATGTATCGCCATCTAGTGCGTTTCCTTAGCTCATCCATCAAAGAGGAGCGAGTGTGTAAAAGGTCCTGTAGTGTAGTTTGTGAGGTTGAGTGTTTGAGTGTTGCTTCAAGTCGGTTGATTGTTTTGATTAGCGATGTGATCTGTTCCTGATGTCTCTTTTTAGCAATCGTTGCTAAGGCTATAAGTTTTCCCCTAATAACACATTTGTGTGCTTCCCAAAGTGTGATAGGTATAATCCCTGGGGCAGAGTTTTCTTGTCGTTGCGTTTCTGGATGTTTTAGTAGGGTTGGGTTCAGCCTCCAAGTTTTAGTTATTTTTTTGAGTCCGGAAATGTGAGGGTCATTGTGATAGGATGATGATCGGACAAGAACATTGGTTTTATTGTGGCCTGTGATAGGAGACATAGGTCTGTTTGAGACAGGAATATGTAGTCAATTCTTGAACACTTCTGGTGTGGGGGAGAGAAAAAGGTATAATCTTTGTCGGTCGGGAATATGGTGCACCATGTGTCGTGGAGAGTCAGGTTTTGTAGTTGGAGTTTGATCTGCTGTAGTGCATGGTACGGGAGCATGGAAGTGTCTGTAGAGGAGTCCAGTGTTGAAGTCTCCACCCAGTATCATTATGCCCTCTTGGAAGGTGGAGAGAAGGTTACATATTTTTCTGAAAAATGTTAGTTCGGGCAGTATACATTTGCCAATGTGATTATTAAAATTATGTGTTTAATTTTTGCAAAGATGTGATTTTCATATGACTTTGCTTATGCCCCAAGTCTCAGTGATGTAAAAGATATATATGCCAAATTTCAAGAAGATTGGATAATATTTAGGGCTTGCACACATTGATCACTTTTATCAAAGCAAAGTCTGTGGGCTTCACTTTATAAGAAGTCATATACAACAATGCTGGATGAAGAAAGTCCCGTTCAAGGCTTTCTAGAAGAACAACGAGTGAAAATGGTTAACAACATCCAAAATGTCCTAAAAGACAGAAGATATCCAAGAGAAGACTACAAAGAGTTATTACAACTCTCACTCCTGTACCTAGGAGGCTGGTCTAAAAACGACTTCAGTTTCAGGATCCCAGGGGCACTGCATCAAGCAAGGTGGATGGCAAAGGCAATATATGCACTTAAAATTGTCCTCTTCACTAAACAGTTGAATATTCCTCAACGACAATTGGAAGGAATGAAACGGGTTGCACATTTTGTCAGCCTCATATATGTTTGCTTTTGGCATGAGGCAATTGTAAGTGTATGGGCTCCAAAGAATGATTTGGATATGCTACAGTTTTTGAGCACTTACCCAGATACAGACGTCAAAAAATGTGCTCTCACGGTTGCTAAGAGACACCTTACTGAGCGTAATACTGAACGTATTACTGAGGCTGTTAAGGAAATTATGACTAAAAATTTAGAAACCAAACCTGCAAAGAAAAAGGAAGTGAAACGATTAGAGGGTAAAAACATGGTTTTGGAAGGAAAAGACCTGAGCCATTTCGCTACTAATAAAACAAAGACATTATTTGAATTGTTTGCGATCCACGACATGACAGAATACTGCAGTGATTCTCTAAGAAGTCATGTGAACGCTCTTAAGGTTGTCAATGATACCGCATAAAGAGGAATTGTTCTGATGAAAAAAGTATAACGAATCGGTCAGGGATGAAAAACAAAAACAATTCTTGTTGAGGGTAGTCGAGCATCACAGAAAAGTCGTCACCAATCGAACAAAACAAGGAATTGCATTGTTCAAAGTTGATTAATATAACACATGTTTTGTCTATCATATTACCTATTAATCATAGTGTATAGTTTTAAAAGTATTTTAAGTTTGTGATTTCTAGTTTTCCCAATAAAAGTAATTAACATTGAAAAATCATATTTTTTGCCTACTTTTACAAAACAGATCAAAATGTGCAACCTCTAAATATTATCCAATCTTCTTGACATTTAGCATATATATCTTTTACATCACTCAGACTCTGGGCGTAAGCAAAGTCTGCAAAAATTTTACAGTTTTTTTTTCCATTAGAAAATAAAACACCCTAGTGATTTGGATGCATATGTGCCTTTGATAAAAATGTATCTACCGTCATGGTCGATCATTGAGTCAGATAATTGAAAATCAGCGTGTTTGGAAATGAGTATGGAGACCCCTTTGGTTTTGGAGACTGGGTTTGTGGAATGTAATACTTGTCTATATACGTGGTTTGCTAGTTTAGTAACAGCATTCAATCGGAAGTGTGTTTCCTGCAGCATTAGGAAGTGGGCTTTGTGTTTTGTTAAGGCTGAGAGAACCTGAGATCTCTTTTCTGGAAGGTTTATGCCCTTCACATTGAGCGAGAGACATTTTAGTGAAAGTTGTTGTTTAGTGTAATAATAAAAATTGATTTCGCGCTAAATGCATCTATCACCTAAAAATAAAGTGCATACAATAATATAAATCACTACCCGTGCAGTATTAAAAGTGCTCCATAGTGCAATAATATATCAAAGTGCTATGTGCATCAAAGTGACAATGCAAATAAAAAACATAAATTGTGATCAAAAGTTCATAATGTGCACCAAAGTCTATATTGTGTTGTTTCACTGGGGTCATTCAATGGAAATACACAGTGATGATATTCTTGAATTTTCTAATCCGGTAGCACCGGGCTCTCTAGCCTCTCACCTTGAATCAAATATAAAGGGGCATTGTAACCAGATTCTTGGCTCTTTGTGATATGGTGATGTTGCAGCGATCTCTCTGCTTGCCAGTACCTATAAGTAGTAAGGACAAAGAGGATTGCCCACCTGTCAGTCGATTACCCCACTTCTGGTACCATTTCTGTTTAGTCGCCCCTATTTCTCCTTTGGACCCGGGTTGGACCTAGTTTTGATAAGTACTCACTCCCACTTCTGCTTGAATCGCTTAGGACAGTGGTCCTCAACTCCTGTCCTCAGGGCCCACTAATAGGACAGGTCCTCACTGTTGTTTAGTGGTTGGTCCTTGCTGCTTGTTACGTGCTTTAAGATGATGGATAGTGTTACGTGGGTCTAGCAGATTCCGCTCAGGCACCCCTGTGTTATTTAGAGATTGACTTGGTGCCTTTATGAGAGGGGTGAGAGAGGAGTGGCCCCTATCTGTGGGAAGGCTTAGAGGATGGAAAAGACGTAAGAGGGGGAGAGTGGGATGAATAAGTGTAGGAAGAGAGAAGAAGGGGGGGTAGGCAAACGTAGTTATGTAGAGTTACCTCAGTAACTAAACTGGGTCACTTATGCGATTTATTACCAGAGGTGGTCGTAGGCGTGCCTATCCACCTAGTGGAGGAGGTCCGGATTGTCAGCTCTGGTCAGTATGGACAGCTGTGTGGGGATAGTGAACTAGGAAAGGAACTAGGGTACCTCGATAGTGAGTGGTGTTGGAGTAGGTGCACTGAATAACCTTTAGGAGCATAGTTACATTGAACGAAAAAGACACTTTCAGTAAGACAGTTAGAAAAACATCCTAATAAGTCATATGTAGTATTAACGATAAGCTTAAGCAATAATCTTTTTCCGCTAAACAGTGTTAGAGATTGTAAGACACTTATTTCATTCCTCTTTTCAGTCTCATTGCCTCCCCCTCTTTTGGGACTCTCCCAGCTAATAGGTCGGATCTGGGAGTTCTGTTTGGGTTTGGGGTATATGTGCTAATACAGTAGAGAGAGGAAACTGACTTTTCACCCTCATGTTGGATGGTATGATTTGTGTTCATAGTTGGTGTAGGTAGGGACTTGCAGTGAGTGATATATAATGCTCCCTGGTCTCCAGCGACTCTGTGAGGGAGAGCGATGTTGTGGGGTAGTTGTTACTGAATTGGAGGTTTGAGGGAGAGGCGTGTAGTATCTCTGAAGGGTGTGGACATATAAGGAGCTTGATGAGTTGTAGAGAAGGAGTTT
Organism: Lithobates clamitans; assembly: GCA_037952925.1. NCBI lineage: Eukaryota > Metazoa > Chordata > Amphibia > Anura > Ranidae > Lithobates > Lithobates clamitans. The sequence continues at coordinate 672,500 of JBBGZY010001608.1, read as the reverse complement.
CTGAGTGTTTTGTATCAGTTTCCTTCCCCTTGTGTGGGGGGGAGAGAAAATGATGCGGGGAGGCTCCTTATAATGGTCCTAAGGTGTATGTGGCTAGTTATCCTAATACCCAAATTCTGACAATAATGAGACCACATATTGTACCTTGCCTCCGGATTTCCCTTTTATAGTCATTCAGAAAATGTAAATATAAGTACAATTGCTGGAGCGGTTCTGGGATGGTAAGAAAGATAGTAGCAGTATGTTGCCATGATAAATTTTCTCAGTTAGGTAAGTATTCTCTGCTGGTATACAAACATGCGGATAACAACAGTACCTAGGTAAGAGGTACGTGAGTTGCAAAACCCTAGATCCAGGAAGAGTTCTTTGTGGTCAAATTCCCTCTGGGGTGCCGAGAGTCACTAGGGATCTGGTGTTTTAGCAAAAATAGGGAAACAAGGGAAACAAGCAAACAAACAGTTCGGGTAGAAATAGGAGTAAGAACAGTTAGGGGGTATCTCAACTTACTGAGCCAAACATGAAAGCTAAGGCAGGTTGTTTTTACCGATCCTGGTATCCCCGACGTGGGGTGGAAGCAAACTCTGTGCTGTGTGAGGGAAGGTCCCTTCTCGATTGGCGGTCTCCAGGTAATGTGGGGTCTAGTCTGCGGCGTCTGGAACGTGGACGCTGGGCTTTGGGTGATGAGCTGTGTGAAACAGGTTTCCATGGTTCAGAAGGAAAGTAGAAGGAGTATCACTCCAGTAAATCAACTGGTGGGATGTCCAAGTGTTCACAGAATGTGGGCAAATCTTCCAGGGTCTGGAGGAGTGCTGTGCGGCCTCTGGAGGTTGCAGAAAAACAGAATGGGAATTTCCACCTGTACTGGATATTGCGGTTGTGCAGTATGTCCAGTAGAGGGCGCAGGGTGCGCCTATTCTGCAGGGTTATCTGTGAGAGGTTTGGAAAAGTTTAATGTCTGCCCCATTGAATAAAATGTGGCCCAGTTCTCTTGCCTTTCTGAGTATTTCCTCCTCGAAGGGAAAGTTGACTATACAACAAATAATGTCTCTGGGAGGTTCAGAATCACAGGGAGGGGGTCTGAGAACGAGGTGTTCACGCTCCATCTCAATAGGGGAGTCAGCAGGGCGGCCTTGTAAGTTGTTAAATATGGAGCATACTGTCTGTGGCAATGCAGTTGGTTCCACTCCCTCAGGGACCCCTCTTAGTCTAATATTATGCCTGCGACCTCTGTTATCTAAATCTTCCACCTGTCTATGGAGCTCAAATATGTGTGGTAGTTGTATATCATAGGATTTTTGTAATTGCCTGATGGCTGCAGCCTGTAGCTGAGAGGTTTCTTCCATTTCTGTGAGGCGGTGATTCATCGTTTGGATGTCCGTTTTTATACCGTCAGGGTGTGTTTAATGTCTAGGGCGACGTTTTGCAGATCTCTCTGTAGGTCAAGGAGACTCGGGTTAGAAGCTGTGGGGGCATCCGTTATCGATTCCGCTGCACTTCTAAACGAGTCCGGGGATGAGGCCTGCGAGGCTTGCAAGGCCTGTGTCTCCACGTGCTTGCCTGCCGGACGGGTAGGGAACATCTCCGGGATGTTGTTGCAGAGCTGCGTCTCGGTTTCTTTCATGGTGCGGGGAGTTGAGATACTCCTGTTGGATCTGCCCATAGCTGGATTTGCCTATGAATCCTGTTTGAAAGGCTTTTTCATCCTCTTTGTGCAGGAGAACTTGCCTCAGGCAGCCATCTCGGGTCCCGTCCAAGCCACGCCCATCCACTGTTTTTTTCTAGCCAGGACAGTTCCTTCTTTGAAATATCTTTCAGTCGGGTTTCTAGTTTGGTCGTTAGTGGTTTGATATTGGCAGCAACTAGTGATGCGGTTGTGTTAGTCAGTGTAATTCCTAGGTATGTAATGCCTTTGGTGCTCCAGGTATAAGGAAGATTTTTCTGTAAGATGTATTGGGCATTTGGGGTAACTCCCATGTTGAGAATTAGAGATTTTGCAAAGTTTACCTTGTAATAGGAAACATCTCCAAAAGTTGTTAGGATATTGTGGACCTGTGCTAGAGATATGAGTGGGTTAGTCAAAAGAAGGATGACGTTATCCACAAATACGTTTATGGTGTGCATGTGAGAACCAATTTGGAAGCCTGTGATTGAAGCGTGTGTTCTGATGGATTCTGCTAGTGGCTCTATCGTTAAATATGCTTGGCATCACTGTCCCATTTGTTATGCTAAAGGGTTTGGACAGGAGACCTGAAGAGTACACTTGTGCTGTAGGGCATGAGTATAGGGGTAGGATTGCTGTTAATATAGATCCCTTAAAGCCAATTTTGGATAGTACCATTTCCATATATGTCCAATGGACTCTATTGAAGGCCTTCTCTGCGTCTATAGATAGCAGCAGAGAAGGCATTCAAGCTTGTTCAGCATAATGCATAACATTTATGGTCACGCTGAAAAATGGAGGGGAAGATATTTCTTAGCCTTCTGGCCAATAGTTTTGCATATATTTTGATATCTGTATTGAGGAGGGATATTGGCCTAAAATTGGCCGGTGTGTTAGGTTCTTTTCCCGGTTTAAGTAGGGTTACAATGTGTGCTCTCAGCATCTCTTGAGGGAATGATGATGATTCTGTTGCTTTTGTAAATACCGTTTGAATGTATGGTGATAGTATGTGTTTGAATGTTTTGAAGTATTTGTTAGAGAAACCGTCTGGTCCTGGTGATTTTCCATTTGGTAGTGTAGTTATAACTGATTCTGTTTCTTGAGTTGTGAATGGGGCATTTAGTTCTTCTAACTGGGTGTTTGAGAGAGACGGAAGATTTATTTTTTGCAGGAATTGTATTTTTTCTATGGTTGGTTGTGGTGTTAATGTGTCTTTGTTTAAGTTGTATAGCACACTATAGTATTCTGCAAATTGATTTGCTATGCCTTGTGGACTGGTAATTTTATATTGTAGAGTGGGATGCATCAAATGTGCTATCCTGGATTTGGTACGTGCTGCTTTGATTCTGTTGGCTAAGTATTTTCCTGCTCTTTTAGCATTGGCATAGTAATTAAGTTGTAGGTAGAGATATTTATCATATTGTTGGGATAAATGTTCTCTCAGACTTTCTCTCAATATTGAGAGTTTGTTTGTCGAGGTATCAGTAGGCGACTGTTTATTTAGGGTTTCTACAGTGTGGATTTTGGATAGTAAGGTGTTTAGTTTTTATGTATGGCATTTTTTCTCTTTGGCCCTAATTGTATAAATATGCCCCTCATGACCGCCTTATGGGCATTCCATAGTGTGTATGTGTCATGTACAGATGAATTATTGTTCAAGAAAAATTCCTGAAGATGCTGAGAGAGTATTGTGTGGGTTTGGTATTCTTGTAGCAGTCTAACATTGCAGCGCCAGAGGGAGGAGGAAGAGGAGACACCCTGTTCTCTGATAAACAGAGATATTGCAGCGTGGTCTGACCACGTAATATCATGAATTTTACCATCCAATATTTGTTGTAATAGCCATTTGTCAGTTATATACATATCTTTATGTGAGTATAAGCAGTGTCTATGCGAGCCTGTGTTGTCCTTCTCATTGGCATGGAGGCATCTCCGTGCATCAAACAAATCGTCCGTGTGTAGTAGCTTACGGAGGGATCCTGTGCCACTGGGTTTGCTCATGGTAGTGTCCGTTTTTGGATCGGATGTTATATTAAAGTCTCCACAGACCAGGAGTTTCCCATATTTCAAGGAGTTGGCTTTTTTGCTTACTTTCTTTATAAATGGAAGTTGGTGGGAGTTTGGAGCATAGTGTGTTACCAGTGTGTATGGTTGGGAATTGATTGCTCCTGTAACAATGATGTATCTGCCTCGACAATTGTCTCCTTGTCGAGAAAGGGAGTTTTTGATGGCTAGCATTACCCCTCTCTTTTTTTGGTTGGGAGTGCAAGCCAGAAATACATGCGGGGAGTCTCTATGTGAGCGTTGTGGAGTTTTGGTCAATTGAAAATGGGTTTCCTGCACGCAGAGGATATCCGCTTTCTGCTTACATGCTTCTTTCCACAGTGAAAATCATTTTGAAGGGTGGTTTAGGCCCCTTGCGTTAATTGAGAGACATGTAATTGTCATTTTGGTTTAAATGCATGTTGCTGTGTGAATAAATGGTGTGAGTACTCACTGTAACCGCTGGGTCTTTGTGTAGATCTTCGTGGTATGGAAAGTCGATTCGAGTCTTGTTTTCTTCATTGGAGTAGTAATAGTATCTTCGGACTGAACTGTGTGTATTGAACATATAATAAAAGGAACAAAAAACATGTAAAATTAAAACCCGGAAAGTTTAGTGGGTTCCTGTTTTGCTGGGTTGTGAGCTTCCACCGGAGTGTTTCTTGTTTGTATGTTTGTGCGATACCACTTGCCATTCATTAGGGACTGGTTGCGCCTTTGATGAAGGTGGCGGATAGGGATGAGCTTCGAGTTCGAGTCGAACTCATGTTCGACTCGAACATTGGTTGTTCGCAAGTTCGCCGAACAGCGAACAATTTGGGGTGTTCGCGGCAAATTCGAATGCCGCGGAACACCCTTTAAAAGTCTATGGGAGAAATCAAAAGTGCTAATTTTAAAGGCTTATATGCAAGTTATTGTCATAAAAAGTGTTTGGGGAACGGGGTCCTGCCCCAGGGGACATGGATCAATGCAAAAAAAAATTTTAAAAACGGCCGTTTTTTCAGGAGCAGTGATTTTAATAATGCTTAAAGTCAAACAATAAAAGTGTAAAATCCCTTTAAATTTCGTAGCTGGGGGGTGTCTATAGTATGCCTGTAAAGGGGTGCATGTTTCCCGTGTTTAGAACAGTCTGACAGCAAAATGACATTTCGAAGGAGAAAACCCATTTAAAACTACTTGCGGCTATTGCATTGCCGACAATACACATAGAAGTTCATTGATAAAAATGGCATGGAAATTCCCCACAGGGAAACCCCGAACCAAAATTAAAAAAAAAAATGATGTGGGAGTCCCCCTAAATTCCATACCAGGCCCTTCAGGTCTGGTATGGATATTAATAGGAACCCCGGCCAAAATGAAAAAAAAAAAATGACGTAGGGTTCCCCCTAAATTCCATACCAGACCCTTCAGGTCTGGTATGGATTTTAAGGGGAACCCCGTGCCAAAAAAAAAAAAACAGCGTGGGGTCCCCCCCAAAAATCCATACCAGACCCTTATCCGAGCACGCAACCTGGCAGCCCCCAAAACACCTTGTCCCCATGTTGATGAGGACAAGGGCCTCATTCCCACAACCCTGGCCGGTGGTTGTGGGGGTCTGCGGGCGGGGGGCTTATTGGAATCTGGAAGACCCCTTTCACAAGGGGACCCCCAGATCCCGCCCCCCCCGTGTGAAATGGTAAGGGGGTACTTACCCCTACCATTTCACTAAAAAACTTTCAAAAATGTTAAAAATGACAAGAGACAGTTTTTGACAATTCCTTTATTTAAATGCTTCTTCTTTCTTCTATCTTCCTTCATCTTCTTCTTCTGGTTCTTCTGGCTCTTCTGGTTCTTCCTCCGGAGTTCTCGTTCAGCATCTCCTCCGCGGCGTCTTCTATCTTCTTCTCCTCGGGCCGCTCCGCACCCATGGCATGGGGGGAGGCTCCCGCTCTTCTCTTCATCTTCTTCTTCATCTTCTTCTCTTCTTCTCTTCTTCTCTTCTTCATTTTCTTCTCCGGGCCGCTCCGCATCCATGCTGGCATGGAGGGAGGCTCCCGCTGTGTGACGGCGTCTCCTTGTCTGACGGTTCTTAAATAACGGGGGCAGGGCCCCCCTCTGACGCACGGGACATGACGGGACTTCCCTGTGGCATTCCCCGTGACGTCACAGGGAAGTCCCGTCAAGTCACTGTGTTTTTTAGTGAAATGGTAGGGGTAAGTACCCCCTTACCATTTCACACAGGGGGGGGCCGGGATCTGGGGGTTCCCTTGTTAAAGGGGGCTTCCAGATTCCGATAAGCCCCCCGCCCGCAGACCCCCACAACCACCGGCCAGGGTTGTGGGGATGAGGCCCTTGTCCTCATCAACATGGGGACAGGGTGTTTTGGGGGGCTACCCCAAAGCACCCTCCCAATGTTGAGGGCATGTGGCCTGGTATGGTTCAGGAGGGGGGGCACACTCTCGCCCCCCCTCTTTTCCTGCGGCCTGCCAGTTTGCATGCTCGGATAAGGGTCTGGTATGGATTTTTGGGGGGACCCCACGCCGTTTTTTTTTTTTTTTTGGCGCGAGGGTTTCCCTTAAAATCCATACCAGACCTGAAGGGCCTGGTATGGAATTTAGTGGGACTCCCACGTCATTTTTTTTTTAAATTTTGGTTCGGGGTTCCCCTGTGGGGAATTCCCATGCCATTTTTATCAATGAACTTCTATGTGTATTGTCGGCAATGCAATAGCCGCGAGTAGTTTTAAATGGGTTTTTTCCTTCGAAATGTCATTTTGCTGTCAGACTGTTCTAAACACGGGAAACATGCGCCCCTTTACAGGCATACTATAGACACCCCCCAGCTACAAAATTTAAAGGGATATTACACTTTTATTGTTTGACTTTAGGCATTATTAAAATCACTGCTCCTGAAAAAACGGCCGTTTTTAAAACTTTTTTTTGCATTGATCCATGTCCCCTGGGGCAGGAACCAGGTCCCCAAACACTTTTTATGACAATAACTTGCATATAAGCCTTTAAAATTAGCACTTTTGATTATTCATGTTCGTGTCCCATAGACTTTAACGGTGTTTGCGTGTTCGCACAAACTTTTTTCCTGTTCGCATGTTCTGGTGCGAACCAAACAGGGGGGTGTTCGGCTCATCCCTAGTGGCGGATATGGTGCCTGGTCTGGGAGTATGCCCCATTGTCTGAGGGCTGTGAGCCCTTCTTCTAGTGTGTTGATTGATGTGGTGGTCCTGTTATGCATAATGGAGAGAGTTGCAGAGTATTTCCATTTGTGGAGAACCTTGTGGTTTCTTAGGGCCTTGGTGATTGTCACCAGATTGCGGCAGTGTTGTAATGTGTGCCTGGACAGGTCAGGAAGTAGACATATAGTGGCATATTGTGGAGGTATGCTGTCGGGTTTACATGACACTTGGAGAATTTGTTCCTTCATGTGGTAGTAGTGTCCCCCTAATAATACATTCCACTGTGTTTCTTCAGAAAGAAAAGAGGGTTTAGGGACCCTATAGATCCTGTCCACTATGAGGTCTTGTGGTGTCAGCGTTGGGACCAAAGTTGAGAATAGGGTTTGGGCATATTGTAGAAGTTGGTTAGGCGAGACAGATTCTAGTCCTCTAAGTCTGTGACTTTGTCTTTCAGCCATGCAATTCCATCCCCCTTGAGCTGTATGGCCATCAACTTGCACGTTGTATGATGATGCATACTCATCCATCTTACTTTCAACTTTATCTACCCTGTGTCCCATAGTTTGGACTTCCCTCTGACACTTGTTAATCCCTTTGATGATGTCTGATTGCAGTGAGGATCTTAGGGACAGTAACATTTCTTTTAACATTGTGTCAGAAATGGGCCTGTCTGATGTGGGAAATTCTGCTATGGGATTGCTGGAGGGTGTATCTTGAGAAGTATCAGCATTTTGTGGCCTGCTTACCTCCATGCTTGTGTCAGCTTGTGGCCTAGCTGGGGAGTACCTCCTCGGTTTAGACTTTGCTGGGCTTCTCGTGGATGGGCTGGATGCTCCAGAGGAGGACTCACTGTATGATTTGGCTGTGGAAAATGCAGTGGATGGCCCTCCGCAGCCATTGTTGTAGCCCGCGCTGGTGTGCTGAGAAGAAATCCAGCATTTTGTGCTGCTGCGGTGGGTTCTTCCTGTGCCTCGTCATCCCTGGATGGTTTGGAAAAGTCAGCGTGGATGGCCGTGGATGGAGCCGGTGGGCTCGGATATGGACAGATTCTCTCCAGTGGCTAGCGGAGCTCCTGTCTCAAGCGTCCATCTTGGAGCCTGGTCGCCATGCCCTCCAGAAAGAAGCCTTTCTGTATGTGGAGATTAAATATCCACATAAAGAATGCCTCCTTGTCCTCTGTAATGACATGAAAATGAATACGTTTACACCAAGATCACTATATGGACCAACTACTGTATGTATTTATACATGGAGATCATATCTCCCCTTAATCTCCTCTTCTCAAGAAAGAATAAACTCAGGTCAGCCAATCTTTTCCTCATGGTTGAGCTCACCCTTGACTCTTATGATTTGGCTGCCATTCTTCACCTTCTTCTGTCGTATGTCCATTTTGTGAACTGGTGCGCAAAACTAACTTCTATCTATATGCAAACTGATTTTAACTTACACATTAGCCATACTGTATATAGGGAACTGTGTCAATCATTGTCCAAGTTGTTACTTACCTCATAAAAAGAAATAAGATCTGCTTGACAAGTTAGGTCTTTCATCTATCCATGCTTAAAGTATAGTTTTCTAGCAAAAACACCTCTATGTTGTCTTTTAACCACTTGCTGACCGCCTCCTGTATATATACGTCGGCAGAATAGCACGGCTGCGCAAAGTAACGTACTGGTGCATTACATTGAATTTGCCGCTGTGAACGAGTGCGCGCTGCCACGAGCTCCGTGACTATGCTCGCGGTTCCCGCGGACTCTAACGCCACTGGGATACCCGCGATCGTGTCACGGAGCTGAAGAACGGGGAGATGCCATTGTAAACAGCATCTCCCCTTTCTGCCTAGTGACAGTGTCACTGATCTCTGCTCCCTGTCATCGGGAGCAGGGATCAGTGATGTGTCACAGCTAGCCCATTCCCCTACAGTTAGAATCACTTCCTAATACTGACTTAACCCCTCCCTGCCCCCTAGTGGTTAACCCCTTCACTGCCAGTGTCATTTACACAGGGATCAGTGCATTTTTATAGCACTGATTGCTGTATAAATGAAAATGGTCCCAAAAATGGGTCAAAAATGTCCGACATGTCCGCCATAATCTCGCAGTCACAATAAAAACCGCCATTACTAGTAAAAAAAAAAAATATTACCGGTAATAAAAATGCCATAAAACTATCCCCTATTTTGTAAACGCTATAACTTTTGCGCAAACCAATCAATAAACGTTTATTGCGATTTTTTTTTACCAAAAATATGTAGAAGAATACGTATCGGCCTAAACTGAGGAAAAAAATGTTTTTTTATATATTTTTGGGGGACATTTATTATAGCAAAATGTAAAAAATAATGCGTTTTTTTCAAAATTGACGGTCTTATTTTGTTTATAGCGCAAAAAATAAAAACCGCAGAGGTGATCAAATACCACCAAAAGAAAGCTCTATTTGTGGGGAAAAAAGGAAGTCAGTTTTTATTTGGGAGCCATGTAGCACGACCGCGCAATTGTCAGTTAAAGCGATGCAGTGCCGAATCGCAAAAAGTGCTCTGGTCAGGAAGGGGGTAAATCCTTCCGGGGCTGAAGTGGTTAATAAAATTCTCATTATATTCCCATATATTGAAGTTAAACTAAGTTTAATCCCTTTTTAAATATAGGCACCACATTGGCTTTATATAAATCCAGTATTACCATGACCCTCATTAAAGAGACACTAAAAATTAGAAACAATAGCTTTAAAATAACAGAGCTCATCTCTTTGATTTATTTTATTTATTTATTTATTTATTTCAGGTACTTATAAAGCGCCGTCAATTTACGCAGCGCTTTACATATACATTGTACATTGTACATTCACATCAGTCCCTACCCTCAAGGAGCTTACAATCTAAGGTCCCTAACTCACTCATACATACTAGGGACAATTTAGACAGGATCCAATTAACCTACCAGCATGTCTTTGGAGTGTGGGAGGAAACCGGAGTACCCGGAGGAAACCCACGCATGCACAGGGAGAAAATGCAAACTCCAGGCAGGTTGTGTCATGGTTGGGATTCAAACCAGCGACCCTTCTTACTGCTAGGCAAGGCAAGTGTGCTACCCACTACACCACTGTGCTGCCCACTCTTTGATGACATGTGGATGTAAACCATCTGGTCCAGGTACTTTATTCACCTTTATTTGGTCTAAATTTTTCTGGACCATATCAATCTTGAGCCATTGTGAATCATTATGTCAATGCTATCCTCATCATGGACTTGATCCTCCCCATTTTCCTTTGTATACACAGAGCTGAAGAAGATATTTAAAAAACATACCTTCTCTTTGTCCCCAGTCACCAATTCTATTATACATACATTTTTTTTAAATGCCTTTATATTATTATTTTTATCTATTTAACTTGGACATGAGCTACAAATCTCATTTAGCCTTTTAAATGTATTGACCAAAGAGAATTTAATTTTCAGTGTGTTTGCATACAGTCAATTTGAAGCATTCCTCTGCCACTAAGGAGAAACATAGTTCCTATGTACAGTAGTTGAACCCTTTGACCATTTAAACTTTTTTTTGTTATTGAAGACACTGGAAGAAAACTCAGTATTAAGACTGTAAGTAATCTATTGTATTTTAAAATTGAGAGGCATTGCTTATCCTCTTGCTTGATTCTCCTTATTTGTTAGTAAGAAACTATAAAGTACAGGTAGTACTACTGCACAACTTAAGTGTAATGCAACAACTAAATAGGATGATGTGGAGGAATTCTTAAGCTAAAGGTCTTCCCTTAATAAACCTGGGAGTTTTAAAATTATATGAGTGATCAAACCCACTGGTGTCTAGCTAAAGCTTAAAAAATTACTTTTGGGTGAGCTCACCCTTTAAGTCTGTGTTATTAAAGAAGAACTTTACCCCAAAGGGGAAGTTACATTCTCTTCACTCCTCCCCCTCCTCTTCCTCTTTTACGACTTTTACGGTTAGATCCGTTCATGGTCAGATCGTCTAGGCAATTCCACTGGAAGTACCCCCCCAACCCACAACCATCTGAGACACATCATAGGTCCCAGAAGGCTGCAAGACCATTCACAAAGCTCAGTGCAGATCACGCATGTGGAGTGGGAGCTGGCTGTGAAGCCATAAGAAGTCACAGCCAGCTTCCCACAGTCAACATGGTAGGTTTATTGGCTTCTGTCCAAAATTGGCCCTATTATATGAATGTAAGTTGGGGACCTTGGATTGTGGGCTCCTTGAGGGTAGGGACCTATGTGAGTGTGCGATGTATGTGTTGAGCGCTGCGTAAATTGACAGTGCTATATGGGTACCTTAAATAAATAATAATATAACAGATGAGCATCTCAATGAGACACAATGTACAGGGATATTAGACAAGCACCCACACTCACTCAGGTTGAACTGGATGGACTGGTGTCTTTATTCAACCTTACTAACTATGTAACTATATAACTATGTAACATGCTGAGGCATGGACCCAAAGTGAAGAATCAACCTGGGTAAGGACAGAGCTGGATCTTTGGACAGGTAAGTGTCTTGATTAAAAGTCAGCAGCTATCATATTTGAAGATCCTCTTTAAAATGGAACAAGGCATGCCGTGAATAATAACTGTCACATTTGCTTGTTATCGCACCCAAATCTACACAGCTATCAAATGGCTGAGGTCATAATTGACCACTTGTGTAGCACCATGGCAACTGCAGATCAAACATAGACTAAAACGGAAGTTTCCTTCTCAGTAAAGTAGGGTTTAAGCAGAGAGTACCAAGAAATATCAATTAGGAGAAACCAATCCTTGAGTATTCTTGTTTCTGAGTGCCGTTCATCTGCTAATGCTTAGCTGATAGTTAAGATGTATACTGACACGGGGGCACTGAAGTTTTGTGACAACTAAATGAATTTGGTCTTATCTATTTAAAAACAGTCCAAAAAAGAACCACTCCCTTTCACACTCTTAATTAGATTTTACTGAGTCGCTTTTCTTTTAAACTACAATACAAGAATTGTTTACAGATGTATAGCAAGTGTAAATGCAGGCTAAAATTGTGTTTCTGTTAAAACCTCTACACTTTTACTCTGAATTGGCACTTTCTAAAAGCTGGTTTGTTATAGAAACTTTCCCTAAAGGGTGCTTTTAATAACCTATTTTCCCCCAATGTGTTATAACATTTTTTTTTGTAATTACTTGTGTATATAACTTTTAGTATAAGAAAATTATTCCTCAATGTATACCAACCAACCATAAATCATATTTCAGCACACTCTGTAGTAAATGCTTGAAGCTGGCTAACAACGACTAACTGTCGAAATCAATAGCATAATGGATGTTTTAGCTTTCCTATTTCTGTGGGTTTTATGGCATCTTACACAGGAGAAATAAAGATTATATATAGATTTTAGCTTAAAAATCAAGACTGACATATTTCAGATGCCCTTTAAATAGAGATTGTGTCACTTAGGAGTCTATATTTTAGATAGTGTTGAACACAGAAAAGTACATTTTATATCCAATCAATAGGATATACATTTTGCCAGACATTTTGTTCCTGAAACAAGGCATAAATTAGGTAAGATTTTTTATTCCTGTGCATCTGGTACTTGTCACTATTTCAATAGGCAAGGTAATTGGTTAAATGAACCATTTATGTTGCCTCATATGATTCATCATTAATGGCTCATTTGACGTATGTTCCAAACTCATTTTAAAATCTCCGTATGCTGCATTTCTATAGACACTGGTGCATGTTTCAGAAGAGAATTTCCATAATCTGTTACAGCTGCACTCCTCAGATTCCCCATTTGTTAAGTCTTTTGCTTTGAGTAGGCCCATCTGATCTAAATATAGGTTGTTCCTACAGTTGTTTACTTGCTTAATGCAGAAATGATTAAATATATGTTACATACAATACAACAATAAAAAAAGTTTGCAGGTCCTACCCCGTCTTGTAGGTACTACAGCACCAAGCAGGTACATTAAGATAGGTGCTTTAAAAATAGGGCTTCTTCTTAAACACCAGCTACTGCTCAGTAGTGACCTATTCTACTTGATAATAAGTACTTAAAGAAGTAATGCAGAATTATAGAGTCCTATGTTCAACTTAAGCCCTGTACAAATGGCCGAATATTGGGCAGTATCGGCCGGTTCAATAGAAACCGGCTGACATTCGGCCCTTGTATATGGCAGCCAGTCTGACAGAAGCTGGCCAAACATCTGGCTTCTTTTGAAGGTGCATGCCCGAAAAAGGTCTGCTGATTGTCATCTGATCAGCGCTTTCAGCCAAAGACAGGTGTGTTCAAACTGGTGTGTTCTGGTGAGGGGCTATCCCCCTGACAGAACACAATAGCTCAGCGGGGGGAGATTACTGTACCAACATCGGATTGTTAGTACAGGATCTTCTCCTGAGCCCGCTGGGTTGAACGAAAAAAAAAATTGTTAGTGTGTACTAGGCTTTACTCTTGTTCATGGGAGGGTAAGTTGCTACATTTAACAGTGTGAAATGTTAAATGGGTTCTTAGGCACAGTAACCCTGGTGTGAACAAACGTATAAATAAATGACATACAACAATTAATCTGCACCACAGATCGCAAAAGAATCCTAGCTGAAAATTTTGGTGCAGCTGCTATCTGTAAGGTGCAAAAAACACTAGCCATGTGCAATTCATTTTGTAACTAATCAAAATTCGGCCAAATTTTGCATCTTTCGGACATTAAGATGCCTCCGTATGTCCGAAGAAAAAAGTAACGAATTTCTACTAATTTGAAAGAAATTATACCAAAAATAATGAATGAATTTGGCATGATTTGTTAATTAGTTAAAGGTCTAATGAAACAGCAGGTCGACTCATAAAGGCTTAACGAATGATCTGAATTGAATCATATCGATACGTTTTTATTCTACTAGTGAGCAACTGAGCAAGTGGAAAGGAATTAACCCATCCGCGTTACAGTTTTCTAGTCCAATCAGTTGATTTCTTTTGTGTTGGGGGGCTGGATTACTGGCAGGGAGTAAATCAAACGGGGTAAGTCAATCGACTTTCCGAATTACGAATTGTTATCACCAAAATATACACATAAATAACGAATTATCCGATAACAAAACAATAAAACAATAAAACACATTGATTATAAGGAATACCTATACACTACAGAAAGAATTAATTATCCAAAAACAAATTAAATGTAACATAACGAATATGAAAGAGCGAAATTATGTTTTTTATGAATAAGAACAAAGTAAAACAACATTTTCCATCGAGCACAAGTCTAAAACACACCCCAAACTGAATAATAAATATCTGGATAGCGTTATCACAAAAAAGTGCTAATATCACAATGAATAATAATTTAAAAAAATACCAATTCATCAAAAATAACAAAATAAAATATTGCAATCAATATATCAACAAAAGCACAGTGCTTGCTGTACAAAACTTGCAAAAGTAAATAAAGTACAAACAATTGTAAACTTGATCAAAGTGTCTTTTTTCTTTTCACAGTCTCTCTAGTTGTTCCAGAAGCCCCACATTAGAACATTTAGATGTACTGAACCACTCTCTTTGGTTAAACGATTCTTTTCTTGTATCTTTTACCAATTTTAGAATATTTTGCCATGGATAATATACATCTGTAAATTATGCCTTAAAAACTATTTGAATAAGCACTATTTGACAACAAAAAAAAAATACCATTATGACTAGTCCTATTGTGTACTGGTATGGCTTTAAAAGGTGTCACTGCTTGGTCAGTCTGAGTGCTGACACTCTGTAGAGCAGACCTCTGTCTAGCAGCTCCGTGAAGAGCTCGGCCACTGGCCACCCCTTCCTCGGCTCTCCCCCCCTCCCTTCTAACCCACATCCCCCTTCCTATCCCCCTACCGCCAGACCTACTTCAGACGCCGTTCTTAGTCGGCCGGCCGCTCAGGACACCCCGCGGCTCCGGCCCAGCCCCCCCTGGACCACCACGCCAGTCCCTCCCCTTGACTCTCCGGCGGCCACCTTCAGCAGCCGGTCGGCCGCTCAGGACACTCCGCGGCTCCGGCCGCCCTCGGCAGGCTAGCCCGCAGCTCTCACTTCTCCCCCTGCAGCATTCTGCCGGTCCCCCCCTCTAACCATCCGGACGCCGCCTAGTCAGCTGCTGTACTGCCTAGTCAGCCGGCCGGCCGCTCGGGACTCTCCGCGGCTCCTGGCCGGCAGGTTACAGCACTTACCGTCCCCCTCTACTGACCAGCCGCTCTGGCGGGTCCGCACCCCTCTTCCTACTGACCATCTTCACCGGACGGTGTGGGCAACAACGTCAGGATAGCCCGCGGCTCGGGCCTAGCCGGCGGCCATCTTGGTACTCCCTCTGCCGGCCAGCCACGGCTTGGGCCAAGCCGGCGGCCATATTGGTACACCCAGTGCCAACGGTGCAGCATCCGAGGACCCCCACCTGAGGCCATCAGCCCCCAGCCACACCACCGCCCGATTGGACCCACTACCCCCTAGTCCATCTATTCAGCCAGACCCCCCCCCCTCTGTGGCCCCACCGCAGCCGCGGACTCAATCACCACGTTCTAGCCGCTAGAGTCGGTGGGACAGACCACGGCTGCAGCCTAGCCCAGACAGCTTGCCACCACAACCCCCTCACTGTTGTCCAACAGAGCCCCGTGCCCCTCTGCACCGGGAATCACCCCTCCTGCTACTGGACCTCACTGCGGGGGCACTAGAGATTCACCGGGGGCCAGTCTACCTCAAATCGCCTGAGACCCAGCCACCGCACCACCTACCGCACCAGTCCCCCTCCTTCACCCTCGGGTCCTTCAGCACAGGTAAGCCACCGGGGGCACTCGAGAAGTTGATCCAGGGGCCCTTGTCCGATCGCCCCTCGGGGGGGTCAGGAAGGAATTTTTTCCTCGACTGCACCATTGGCCTACGCAGCCAGGGGTTTTTTTTGCCTTCCTCTGGATCAACGAGAGGGAGGTGGGCAGCCCACCTCCCTCTAGTACCTCCGCTCCAACACTCAGCCGTCACTCTCACCACTCCATAGCAGTGGTCAGCCATCCGATCCCCCCATCCCCCTGCAAGGCTATCATCGCCACACCAGTGCCTTCGTCATACAAATTTCTTTTCTAGCAACGCCGCCTTCCGCATCATGTGCAACTTCAAGTACACAGCAGACACCCTCCACAGGCTAAGAAACACGGCCGCAACTTTACCGACCACCACGCAAAAAAGACTAAAAAAAGAACAATTACTAAGGACCAACCCACAATCAACCATCAAAGGCAGGGAGACACCGATCCAACCACAACAACTAGCATGCGCCCTCATCAACACCAGATCTGCAGTCAAGCACAGGCTGGAAATCCGCGATTTCATCATCGAAAACAACATAGACTGCCTCTTCATTACAGAAAGCTGGCTAACTTCCGACTGCAACACCATCCTAACTGAATTGGTGCCCAAGAACTACAGTATCCTATCTGAGCATAGAATAGGAAAAAAAGGAGGAGGTCTAGCAGTGATTTTCAAATCGCACCTGGGGTTCACCAAACCAAACTTACAGAACTCAGTGCCTTTCATGGAAACACTCTCACTGCATCTTCAAACAACACCTCAAGACACCATTCACATACTACTATGCTACAGACCACCAGGACCAAAGACCAATCTCCTCACACCGCTCACTGAATTCTTCTCAATGCACACCTTGAAAACCAAAAACCTTCTGGTACTTGGGGATTTCAATCTGTGGGCAAACTCCGCCCAAGACCCTATTGCAACCGCCTGCGTTAACCAAATGGAAGAACTTGGCCTGCAACAACTGATAAATGCTCCTACGCATGGTTCAGGACACACTTTAGATCTCATCTTCAAACAGAATATGGACATCGACATATTGAACAACACCCCACTACCATGGACGGACCACCATGCTATCAAATTCAAAATCACCACTAACACCACCCTCCAAAAACAGAAACGGGCAATAGCAACACACTGGAATAGATCTCAGAAGAAACTACACTCTGAACTCTTCAAAACTACATTGTCAAGCAAAATTCTTCTGCTAAACCCAAACCTCTCAACGGAACAAACACTCAACTCCCTAAACAATGTTTTACTACAAACAGCAGACTCCGTGGCGCCAAAACGCAGAACACCCGTCCGCACCAAAAACTCGAGTTGGTTTAATGGCACTCTCACCCTACTCAAGCAAGAACGCAGAAGATCTGAGAGAACTTGGAGAAGAAATCCCACCAAGGAAAACCATGCTAACTACAAAGCACTCACGGTGAAATACCACAAGGCAATCTTCAAAGCCAAAAAAGAACATTTTGCAGACACCATCTCATCCGCCTTAAACCGCCCACGGGAACTTTTCAAAATAGTTGCTCAATCAATGAACCCGACCTGCCTAGAGCCCCCTGCAAACGATACTCAAGAATTCTGCAATGAGTTATCAGATTTCTTCATCGACAAAATCGACAACATTCGGAAAGCAATTCATCAGAAAATAACAACCAACCTCACCCAACCAATGCAAAAAGAGGATATCGACACGAACATCACTCAACCACCGAAGTTCTTTTTGTCCCCAATCACCACGGACACGACTAAAAACATCATCGGAAGCCTTCGCGACAGCACATCACCGAACGACATCATCCCCACCAAATTGTTCAAAGAATGTTCCGACATCCTGGCCCCCACCCTAACACATCTCATAAATCAATCATTCAAAGAAGGGACTGTGCCAACCTCCCTCAAGCAAGGCATCGTCAAACCCCTGCTAAAGAAACCTAATCTCGACCCTAAAGACCCTAACTGCCGCAGACCAATAACAAGCCTCAACACCATCTCCAAGATTATAGAGAAAACAGTAGTACAGCAGCTACAACACCACCTGGAGACAAACCACCTCCTGGACCCTCTGCAATCAGGCTTCCGCCCAGGCCATGGCACAGAAACAGCACTTCTCAAAATATGGGACGACGCCCTCGAAGCAGCAGATGACGGGGAACCGAGTCTTCTGGTACTGTTAGACCTCAGCGCAGCATTCGATACAGTGGACCACAATACTTTACTTGTCCGCCTCTCAGAAGTTGCAGGAGCCACAGATTCTGCCCTAAAATGGTTTACATCCTTCTTAGAGAATCGCTCTCAGACAGTGAAACTGGGAACATTCACCTCGGAATCTCGGGCAGTCTCCTGTGGAGTCCCTCAGGGCTCACCCTTGTCACCAGTGCTATTTAACATCTACATCCGCCCGCTTCTCAATATCATCAGGAAAACGGACCTCTGCTTCCACTCATACGCAGACGACACCCAACTCTACCTTCGCATTAATGGACAAAAAGATCATCATCAGCAACTACAGAAATGCCTCACTTTAATCAATGACTGGATGACCGCTAGCTCCCTCAAACTTAACGAATCAAAAACAGAACTTCTTCTCCTGCAAGCCAACAAAAATTCCAAAATTAAGACTCCGGGGACACCACCCTCCATCCTCGGACAGACCATCTCCCCCAGCACCAAAGTCAAGAGTCTCGGAGTCATCTTTGACTCAGGAATGACAATGGATGCACAAATAGGATCGGTGGTGAGCGGATCCCACCACCTCCTCCGCCTGCTTCGCAGACTCATCCCCTTCATCCCAGAAGAGGACAAAGCGGCAGTTGTGGGAACGATCATCAATTCCCGACTCGACTACGCAAATTCCCTCTACGTAGGTCTACCCCAATATCAGCTTGCGCGCTTGCAACTCATGCAGAATACGGCGGCAAGACTGTTAACAGGAAAAAAGCCCTGGGAATCCATCTCCCCATCCCTAAAAAGCCTACACTGGCTAACTGTGAAGAACCGGATCATATTCAAGACCCTCTGCCTCACCCATAAATGCATACAAGGAAACGCTCCGCAATATCTCCGGGAAAAAATAAAACACTACACACCGAATCGCAGTCTTCGATCAGCTAACCAAAACCTCCTCCTCATTCCCAAATACCGCTACAAAGCAAAGGGAGAACGTAGATTTGCAGTCCAAGGACCTCGCCTATGGAATGCTCTCCCAACCAACCTCCGCATGGAAGAAAACCACCAGGCCTTCAGGAAAAAACTAAAGACCTTCCTTTTCTAGAAGCTGGCTACAGAGAATACATCTAGCGCCTTGAGGCGATTCAGTTCGCAATTGCAGCGCTTTACAAATCATTCATTCATTCATTCATTTTACATTACATAAAGATAGCTGGGAAAAGAACAGCAAGAAGATCATCAGGATTTTATTATATGCATTTATACAAAAACAGCAAATCACAAGCTAGCTACAAATGTGAGATTTCTACTGTTGTTTTTGTGCAAACAAAACATAGAATTGACAAACAGTTGCTGACAAATTTGATTGCATGCCAGCTGGCACATTGTGGCTGATTTAGAAAAGGAATAACGCCTATTTACTCTGCGAAGTGGATATTCACTTTGCAAGGGAATTTTCACTGTCCTTCCTAAATGTGGTGAAAATTCACTTGGCAAAGAACACCCAATCATGTTCACAGAAAATGAGAAGGATTGTTCCTTGCACATGGTTGGATGATAGAAGTTTAGCTTAGCAAAGGAAAAATTACCTTGCAAAGTGAAAATACACTTTGCAGTGTGAACAGGCTCTACTACTTTAGTAAATTAGTCACATCAAGTGGATTTCTCTTAAAGTGGTTCTAATGTCTAAACTTTTTCCTAACTGAGTTTACCCTCTCCTTGACAAACTATCTTACCCCAGCCCCCCCACACACACTTATCTAGCTCTTGTCACTGCTCCAGTGTTGTCTCAGACCCCAGCCCCACTCTCCTCACTTTCTGCTTTCAAAGGAGAAACTGAAGGCTGTGGAGCCATAGACTCTGCTGTTGTCAGTCAAACTCCTGTAAGGACGGAGGGAGTAGGGGCATGGTTTACTGGCGCTGTGTGTCTATGGACACACACAGCCTAGCTTGAGAGTGCACTTGTACTTTTGCCTCCTTAGCACCCTGTGTGATATTGTTGCAGTGCAAAGAAGTATAACCTTTTTTTATTTAAAAAATAGACTTTAGTATCACTTTAAGACCTCATCTGTGTTATCACCTTGTCACATTCTCCCTCACTGGGGCTACAATTAGCTGCAACGACAGACACTGCATAGGGATAGTCTACTGTTGCCACTATCAGGAAGTCCACCCCTCTGGTCAGTAACATACTGCCCTCAATGGAGTGTATGTATGTTGACAGGAACTAGGTGCACATAGGCAGCAGGAGATCACACCTCATTGCCGTGCAGATCACATGCAATGTCTGTGCAATGTGAATTCAGCCATTCAAGCTGTATGGCTGAAATAGTATTGTATTTGCACCAAAATGGTGTAGGACCCTTTGTTTGGTCTGCACTGGAATTGAATCGCATGGGTGTTCACACCCATGTGATCCGATTCCTACCCCACTTGACAGTTCGTACTGTGATCTGTGAACCGATCTGGGGGTGTCATTAACTTTCTATTGAAACCCACAGTGGTTCGCAGAGGGCAGTGTGAACTGCCTGCAAAATATATGTGATGTGGGAACAGGAATCGCACTGGTTCCCGCATCCCATGTATGTGAACTGAACCTAAGAGGAAAGGGAAATTATTCACCAGTGATAAAAGAACAGATATATCCAGATATATGCCATATTAGTGTAATCCGTTCCAGAGAACTTCCATAGTTTTTAAAGCACAATGTATCTTTTATAGCTTATCTTTTCAGTTTTCAGGCTATCAACCTGAACTTTTCAGATCTAGATTTAATGTTTCTCCTTGTAGAAATCATTCCACCTCATAGGTAGAGGACTTGAGCACTCTCCCTCCATGTTTCAAAATAAATAATTATGGCTATAGATAAAACCTTCTCTCCAAATCCTTTGAAGAACTTTTAAAATGTTCAGAAATGGGGGAAGGATGTAAAGGAAGGCCTCATTTGCCCTAGGCCCCTAGCTTCTGGGCATCATGTCCTGAAAAAAAAAATCTGGCGAAAGCAGGTCATGGTATTTGAGTGCTGTCAAATCCACTTCATCTATCTAATGACCTGGTAAATGGCCTGATTTTTAATTTGTCCAGAGGATGGTGTTATGGAATCTTTACAATCAACATGCCCTTACGGACAGTCCAGATATTGAATCAAAGTTAATTGCCCTTTCTGGAAATTGTTTAGTGAATCATGTTTAGACAGAAACTAAAGCAGTAATTCTTGCAAGGTATTTATTTTTTATGTTTGGTTATAAAACAGGACACTTATGCTGAATATTATGCTGAAATTGCAGTAAATGACCAAAACTATAACTATGCAAATGAATATAGACACAGAAATATGAAATTGTGTTAGCTGTTCAAAAACTGAATTATGACGCAAGTAATAATAAACACAGCAGAAAGTAACCAGCTAGGCAAACAAGAACAAGCAGCTATAAATATGCCATGGGGGTTATTTACAAAAAGCAAATCCACTTTGCACTACAAGTGCACTTGGAAGGGGTAGATCTGAAATGAGGGGAAGCTTTGCTGATTTAATCATCCAATCATGTGCAAGCTAAAATGCTATATTTTCCTTGCATGTCCCCCTTGGATCTACAGCGACTGCACTTTCAAGTGCACTTTCAGTGCACTTTCAAGTGCATTTGCAGTGCACTTGTAGTGCGAAGTGGATTTACCTTTAGTAAATAACCCCCCATAGCAATACAACAATGCAAAAACAAGAAAATCAAAGTGATCAATAAACAATGAACTAGTGCAAATACAATTCATAAACAAAACATACAAGAGGAGCAGGAGCAAGTCTTAAAACAAACATGGCTGAATATGATGGGAGCTATCGAAAGCCAAAGAGAAGTTACAAGAGGTTATGGATAAATAACTTGCTTGGAGTTATAATTTACTATGATAATTGAGTGAACCATCAAGCCGATTTACAAATCAGGTCCACTACTGCCTTTGCTCTAAAACCTAAATCAAACGTATTCTAATTTAAAGTGACACTGGGAGATGACAGGCTCACATTGGTTTTAAAGCCAATTTAGTTTATCTTCTTTTTTTTATTCTACCGCTTTTGCCTGAGTAACTACTTTGAAGAAGGCTTTGCAAGCTAGACTGGATGGCATGCATGAGAACTAGACATGTACGATTCGTTTCGTAGGAATCGAAAATTCGTACGAATTTCTAGAAATTCGTACATTCGTGAGGATCCGAAATACAAATTTTTATGCATACGAATTTTGTACGAAATATGAAATTTCGTTTACGAACTTCGGATCCAAATTCCGTTACAACAGAATCGGACAAAATTAGAATGTTCGTTAATTACGATTATCCGTTATGATGAAGTTAAAAACCCCAGGAAGTAAGCACAGCACAGGGATGGTGGGAGCCCCTCATAATGATAAATTCATCATAACGAACATTCGTAATTGTTACGAAAAGTTAACGAACCTAAAAGTTAAAAACACAGGAAGTGAGCACAGCACAGGGATGGTAGGAGCCCCTCATAATGGGCACAGCGGGTGTACAGACCCGGGAACTCAGCACAGGGATGGTGCGAATCCCTCATAATGGACACAGCGGGTGTACAGACCCAGGAACTCAGCATAAGGATGGTGGGAGCGCCTCATAATGGGCACAGCGGGTGTACACTAAGACCCCGGAACTCAGCACAGGGATGGTGGGAAACTGCCATTCCACTCCCTGACAGCGAGGTGTGAGGTTGCTAGTTCCTTTGCTCCTGTGCTTCCAGAGACCAGGGACTAGAGTTGCTCCTCTGCCCCAGGAGTGATGCAGGATCCTGGGGAGGACCCTGGTGGAGGCCCCCTGGATAGGCCTCAGCCTGTGGACGACACTGGGCCTGGCCCAAGGAAAGATGAGTCCCTGTCTGCCTTTAGACGGAGGGTTATTGAAACGCTGAAGCGGATTGAGAAGGAAGAGGAGAAGTTGGTGGCTTTGAAAAATGAATTTAAAAAGAAAAAGCAGATTTGTGCCAAAGTGTTCAGCAAGAAAAGACCGGCTCTGAGGCCTGAGCTGAAAGACCTGGAACAAGCTCTGCGGAAGCAGAAAGAACTGGTGAGTTCTCTGAAGGAGAATAGTGGAGCATTTAAAGAGAAATATAATAATGAAGAAAGATTTAGCCAAATGAGAAGAGGAGCCGTTTCCTGCATGGAGGGTGAGGAGACCAGTGAGGAGATGCAGCTACAGACAGCAGAGAGTGAGAAAGTGGGCCCGGAGGATGAGCCCAGCTCTTCAACACCTCAGGCATCTGCTGAGCCCTCAATGGTGGAGGCCTCAGTCCCCTTCACTCCCCAGCAATGTGGAACATCTGAGCAGGAGGTTGAAGGTTCTGCCATGCTGGATTTCATCAATAAACTTGAATCCACTTCCCAGGATGGTGAGGAAAAGATGGACGCCGTTCCTAGCCCTGTGGAAGAAAGACCTGTGGAGAGACAAGGTGCAGGTTCAGTGTGTGTGCAGGATGATGGTGTGAACTTTAATGACAATGTGCTTGCTGAGGGTTGTAGTGCTGCAGGCAGTCGGCCCAGACCCATAGACAATACACAGCATGTAATAACATCTGCTAATAACTGTTAGCTTCAGTCTGCAGAGAGGTCCATGAACAATACAGAGACTTTGCCTGGACCAGGCACAGCGGCTGTTCCTGTGAATGGTGGAGGAGATGCTGGGTGCAGTAATGCTACAACTTTCCAGGAGTCTGCAGCAGCCATGACTGTGATTGATCCCAGAAAAGAAACCATGTGCTCGGGGGAGGGGGAGGGTGCTGCCTCTAATCAGAAGACTGCTATCCCAGCTGATTCAGACTCTCTGCCAGCAGGTTTGATTGTGTCTAAGGACAAGACTGCAAATGCTTCTGGTGGAAGAAAAACTTATGCTGGTGTTGCTGCTACAAGATCTGGGAAGGGGCAGCAAGCAGGGAGGGAGCATGAAAATGTTTTACCTTCCTCCATGTTTAAAAGGAGGAATGTTGTGCAATTAAAATGGGAAGGCAGTGGAATCCCCCCACATAGGAGGACAGTGGTGGATAAGATTCTACAGATGGGGTTTACACCCACAGATATCTTCGCCTTGATCAGTCCGGCAGGTTCCTATGAAGATGATTTGTCCTTTATCCGGCCGGAGTCTTTGGACATATTTTGGGAGAAGTATGAGCACGTGTGTAGGGGCCTGCCGGACTGGAAAGGGCTCATCCCAAAGCTTGTATCACGCCAGCCCCTCATTAAAATGGTCACAATTTTGGTCCGCAATGAATCCATACCGCAAGGGGATTTATCTGTATGGTTGAGGAGGTATGGAGACTTCCTGAGCCCCCTAAAAAAGATTGTGGACGATCGGGGAATATGGACGGGGGGATGGTCTGTGCAGCTAAAATTAAAGGTTGTTGATAATGTTGTCCAGCATCTGCCATCCTCAGCTTTCCTGGGAAGGGACAGGCTGACCATCTTCTATCCAGGCCAGCCAAAGCTCTGCATTAAGTGTGGAGATAAAGGGCATCTTGCATCCGCCTGTCCAGTGATGAAGTGCTCTCTGTGTCAGGGTATAGGACATTTGGCGAAAGACTGTAATATCATCAGGTGCAATCTGTGCAATGCGGTGGGACATCCTTACAGTCAGTGTCCTGAGGCAATGCACAACAATCCTGAGCTCACGAGAGAGTTCTTCCGCATGGACATGGAGGATGCTCAGAGCTCAGCAGCTGGGGTGCCTGTGAGTCCATCTGAGTCTGTGCCAATACCCAATGTGTCTCCCCAATCTGTGGTGCCCCAGTCTGTGCCAATACCTAATGTGTCTCCCCAATCTGTGGTGCCCCAGTCTGTGCCAATACCTAATATGTCTGTGTCTCCCCAGTCTGTGCATTTACCTAGTGTGCCTGTGTCTTCTGTAGGTAAGGTATCGGTTGCCAAAAATGTGTCCAATCCTTCTGTGTCTGTGTCTTCTAAAATTGCAGAGGCAGCAAGAGGTGCTGAGGCAGGTGCGTCAGGTGTGGT
This sequence comes from Lithobates clamitans, assembly GCA_037952925.1. Classification (NCBI taxonomy): domain Eukaryota; kingdom Metazoa; phylum Chordata; class Amphibia; order Anura; family Ranidae; genus Lithobates; species Lithobates clamitans. The sequence goes on along the minus strand of JBBGZY010001608.1, from coordinate 647,611 downwards.
GCCAACCCCCCTCCCCCGACGCTGCAGGGTTTCTATTAAGGATCGTGGGGTGCAGAGGAGTGGGGTGGATGGTGGAGAGGCTGGCCTGGTGGTAGATAAGGGAAGGGGGAGTGGGGGGGCTGGGGGGTGAAGGGGAGGATAGGGGTGGGGAGGCTGTTGAGTCTGGTTTGTCTAAGGATGATATGGAGTGGTTGGAGGATAGGAGGAGGAGGGGCAAAAGAAGGAAAAAAGGGGGTTCAGTTACCTTAAATCCTAAATTTTTGCCTTTAGAAAATAAGTTTAAGGTCCTGTCTGATGATGATGATGATGATGAGGAGGATGAATGGGACTCATTCAGTTCTGCATCCTCTATGGAGGATGAGTGCCAGGGTGCAACAAAGCGCGCTGGTTCTCCAGGAAGAGGGAGTAGTCAGGCTAAGAAACGGCTGCCTCAACTACCCTAATGGCAGTTCCCACTCCGTTAAAAGTGGCAACCATTAATGTTGCCAGCTTAAGATCAGTAAGTGCTCGTCATATGGCCTTATTTTTGCTCAGCGAGTTTGATGCTGACATTTTGTTTTTGCAAGAAACCCATCTGAGTAGTCTGGCCGATATACATCTGGCAAAAAAGGAGTGGAGACGTGGTCCCTCATTTTGGTCTCTTGCGGCCGAGCCTTACAGCGGAGTTGCAGTCCTTTTTTCTGGTATGGTAACGTGCCGGCGGGTAATTGAGGTAGAGATAGGGAGATGTATGGTCTTAGACATCTCTGTGAAGGGGCAGGACTTGCGCCTGATTAACATCTATGGTCCCCAGACGAAGTGGGACCATAGATGGAACTATGACACCCTTTTTCTTAATGCGATAGTTCGGGAAGCAGGTCTGGTAGATGCGCACATTAAGCGCTGCCCAGACAGCACGGGGTTCACTTTTCAGCGAGGTAATAGTCAGAGTAGGATAGATAGGTTTTTTTTAAAGGGAGACTCCGCTTTTTCGGCACCTGTGTGTCGGGCAGTGGAGTTTTCTGATCACTGTATTCTATCTGTGACTCTGAATGCCCCAGACATGCCACCTAGGGGGAGGGGTATCTGGAGATTGAATTCGGCCCTCCTGGAAGACGAGAGAGTAAGACAATCCTTTGAGGATTTTTTTCAAGCACAGGTAACGATCCTAGACTTTTGCAACAGCAAGTCAGAATGGTGGGAGCTTGTTAAACAGCGGACTGTTGGGCTTTTCAAGGCCATAGGAAGAAAGAAGCAGCAAGATAAGTATATCACCTACCAGCGTTTGCGGAGGAAACTTGACCGCCTTGTTTCGAATGGAGGAGATTCTAGGGCGATCTCTGAGGTGAAGCTCCTCCTTAGGAGACATCAATATGACCGGCACGCCTCTTTGGTTCAGGAGAGGGATTACGGGAAATACCATTCGCCTGACCCTTACCAGAACTGTAAACAGAGCGTAGCAGTTAAGACGGTCAATGGCCTGAGGGACAGTACAGGCTTTCTGACGAAGTCTAGGTCAGGGATCCTGGAGGTTGTCAGGTCATACTATGCCGATCTCCTGGGAGGAAGGAACCTTGATCGGACAAGGATGTTGGGTTTTTTGGACTCTACACCAGGACTGGAAAGTAATGTTCCTTTGATGAATTTGACAGATGAAATCACTGCAGATGAGGTAATTCAGGCTATTGATAAACTAGCCATCAAGAAAACTCCAGGGCCAGATGGTTTGACAGCCGAGTTCTATAAATGTTTTAAAACGATCCTGGCTCCCTACCTTGCGGAGGTTTTTAATGGCTGTTTGAATGAGGGTGCTCTAACTCCCTCCATGAGGCAATCTGCAGTGATCCTTCTGTCAAAGGGTAAAGATCCTTCGATGATTGGGAATTGGCGCCCCATTAGCCTTCTTAATGTCGATAGAAAGATACTGGCAAAGATTTTCTTCTGGCGATTATCACCAGTTGCAGGCAGTTTGTTATCCCGCCACCAGCACTGTTCGGTCCAAGGTAGAAGCACTTTCTCAGCAGTGTTAGCTGTCCGGGAGGCCTTGGAGCGTTGTAGGGCTGCTGGTTGGGGTAAACATTTGCTGACATTGGATCAGGCTAAGGCCTTTGATCGGGTTAATCATGAGTACTTGTGGCTCCTTCTTGACAAATATGGCCTGGAGGGGGGTTTCATTGATTGGCTCAACATTTTGTACAAAGGGGCTGAAAGCTTTCCTCTGGTTAATGGTTGGGTCGGGCAGCCCTTTGCGGTCGGCTCGGGTGTGCATCAGGGGTGTCCATTGAGTCCTCTGCTATATGTGTTTGCAATCGACCCCTTCATTAGAAGGCTAGAGAGTGGACCATTGTGTGGGGTACCTTTGGGCATCGCTGGTGAGCCTCCTTTGAAGGTTGTGGCCTATGCTGATGATGTTTCTGTTTTTATCTCTGGGACTGCGGAGGCGCAGGAGGTGGTCTCAGTGATAGGGCAGTATGCAGAGGCATCTGGTTCAAAGGTCAACCAGGACAAGTGTGAAGCTTTCTGGATGGGTGTGGAAGGGGAGAGCTTTGTTCTCCCGGATGACTTCCCGGAGCCCCAACAAAAAATTTGAGTTCTAGGCATTGAATTCGGCCCAGGTGACTATGGTCATGCAAATTGGGTGAACAGGCTGGAGAATGCCGATGCCAAGGTGGCAAGCTGGAAAGGTTGGCAGCTTTCCTTGAGGGAAAAGGTTGATCTGATCAAGACTTACCTGATTCCGATTTTTCTGTATGTCAGTTTTGTTTGCGTTTTGCCAGTTTCTCTCTATACCAGGATCTATAGTTGTTTCTTCCAGCTGTTATGGGGGAACAGAATAAACCTTGTCAAAAGGAATGTGACTTACCTTCCTAGGCGGGAGGGTGGTCTAGGGATGGTCAACCCTGTAGTCTTTTTCTCTCTGATGTTTCTGAAGTACAATCTTGGTAACATGTTGGCAGAGAGACTGCCTGGATGGGTTGGTATTTTCCAGTCCTGGTTTAGGCCCTTTCTGCGAGACTGGGAGAATGGTGGGCCAGTGAAGAGCCTGAGGGTCAAGCATGAACAGCTCCCGGCTTATGTTGCCCCGTGTTTGAAAATGCTTCGGCAGTGGCAAGTAACAGCAGGAGAAGTCAAATCTCTTCCAAGGAAACTTCTTGAGAAGCGGATCATGAGCTCTGCTTTTTGCGAGCCACTGGCCTTGAGGGATTGCCCAAGCCTGGTTTTGGGGGTGGGTTTGCGATTGATTAATTTGGAGAGAATCCCAATGAAGTTTAGGGATCAGGCTTGGCTTGCCTTTCATGGAAAACTATATGTGAAGGGCAACTTGAAGTTTCTTTCCATGAGTGATCGGGGCTGCCCGAAAGTGGAGTGTGGAGGAGTGGTGGAGTCCATGGATCACTTTTTACTTTATTATTATTATTATTATTATTATTCACGATTTATATAGCGCCAACAGTTTACGCAGCGCTTTACAATATAAAAGGGAGACAATACAGTTATAATACAATACAATACAATACAATAGGTTTAAGAGGGCCCTGCTCAGAAGAGCTTACAATCTAATAGGGTGGGGCAGGTGGTACAAAAGGTTGTAACTGTGGGGAATGAGCTGGTGGAAGTGGTAGGAGATTAGTTGCAGACGTGATAGGCTTTCCTGAAAAGATGAGTTTTCAGGGATTGCCTGAAGGTAGCAAGAGTAGGGGATAGCCGGATAGATGGAGGTAGCAAGTTCCAGAGGATGGGAGAGGCTCTGGAGAAATCCTGGAGACGAGCATGGGAGGAGGAGATGAGAGAGCTTGAAAGCAGGAGGTCTTCAGAAGAGCGGAGAGGTCAAATTGGGTGATATTTGGAGACAAGATTAGTGATGTAGCTTGGGGCAGAGTTGTGAATGGCTTTGTATGTTGTTGTTAGAATTTTGAATTTAATTCGCTGGGTGATTGGGAGCCAGTGTAGGGATTGAAGTAGAGGGTTGGTAGACACTGAGCGGTTGGTAAGGTGGATAAGTCTGGCAGCAGCATTCATGATAGACTGAAGAGGGGATAGCCTATGGAGCGGTAGGCCAATGAGAAGGAAGTTGCAATAGTCAAGGCGAGAGATAACAAGGGAGTGAATGAGGAGCTTGGTGGTTTTATTTGTTAAAAAAGGACGAATTTTAGAGATGTTACGGAGGTGAATTCTACAAACTTTTGACAGCGATTGGATTTGAGGCTGAAATGACAAGTCAGAGTCTAGGATTACACCTAGTACCCTGGCGCGAGGGGAGGGACTGATGGTTGCATTGTTGATTTTGATGGAAAAGTCATGGAGGGGGGCATGGGCAGGGGGGAATATTAATAGCTCAGTTTTAGAGAGATTTAGTTTAAGGAAGTGGTGCGACATCCATGCTGATATGTCAGTTAGTAAGTTAGTAATGCGAGAGGAGACTGAAGGAGTGAGGTGAGGAGTAGACAGATAGATTTGGGTGTCATCAGCGTATAAGTGGTATTGGAAGCCGTGGGCAGTTATTAAGTGACCAAGGGAGGAGGTGTAGATAGAGAAGAGAAGGGGTCCAAGAACCGAGCCTTGGGGGACCCCCACAGAAAGGGGCAATGGAGAGGAGGAGACAGAGTTGAAGGTGACACTGAAGGAGCGCTGTGATAAATAACCAGAGAACCAGGATAGAGCAGAATCTCGGAGACCAAGGGAATGTAGTTTATTGAGAAGGAGTGGGTGGTCAACAGTATCAAAGGCCGCAGAGAGGTCAAGTAGTAGGAGTATGGAGTACTGGCTATTGGTTTTAGCAGTTATTAAATCGTTAGTGAGTTTTAGTAAGGTAGTTTCCGTGGAGTGCTGCGAGCGAAAGCCAGACTGTAAGGGGTCAAGAAGGTTATTTTCATTGAGGTAGGATCTAAGACGGTTGTAGACTAAGCGTTCTAGAAGTTTAGAGGTGAATGGGAGTAATGAGATGGGTCTTAAGTTGTTCAGGTCGGTGGGGTCCAGTGAGGGCTTTTTAAGAATGGGAGTGATCTGTGCATGTTTTAGAGGGGAGGGGAAAATGCCACTAGAAAGGGAGAGATTGAAGATGTGGGTGAGGGAGCATAGGATAGAAGAAGAGGGTGACCGTAGTAGTTTTGAGGGAACAGGATCCAAGGAACAATTGGTTAGGTGGGCATCCGAGAAAATTTTTGTAACCTCTTCTGTAGTAGCCAATTCAAAAGAGGAGAGTGTTGAATGTGCTGCTGGGCAAGGTATGATGGGTGGGGAAGACGTACGCACAGTGGAGATGTCCTCGCGAATTGCATCGATCTTGTCTTTGAAGTGATTGGCAATCTCTTGGGCAGTGAGTGAGTGTTAGTGGGTAGAGGGGGTGGTGGACGAAGCAGAGAGTTAAAGGTTGAGAAGAGCCGACGGGGACTGGATGACAAGGAATTAATAAGAGAGACAAAGTAGGCTTGTTTGGCAGCATGGAGGCATGAATTGTATTTTAGAAGGGCAGATTTATATAGGGTGAAGTCTTGCAGGCATTTGGTTTTACACCACAGTCGTTCAAGAGCACGGCAATGTCTCTTAAGATTTCTAGTGTTGTCAGTTTGCCAGGGTTGTAACAGTCGGGGCCTAATTCTGCGTGTGGTTAGAGGAGCAAGTGCATCTAGTGATGATGAGAGTGAACTGTTGTAGACAGAAGTGGCCAGGTCAGGACAGGACAGGGGAGAGATTATGTCATATAGGTGGTCAGTAGCAGAATAGAGAAGAGAAGGGTTAAAGTGGCGAAGGTTTCTACAAGTAATTGTTTGCTGCTTGGAGGGATGGGTGGTTGGAGGCAAGGATACAGTGAAAGTAATGAGGTTGTGATCAGATAGATCACAACCTCATTACTTCAATCACTTCAATGCCCTTTTAATATAGAGGTGTACAAGAGGGTTGGGAGGGCTCTGAGTATACCCTTCCTCCCCCATATGAGTTATGCAGAGTGGGTGTATGGGGCATTCCAGACTCGTCGGGATTATGATTTGGAAACACTTTTTTTAATTAGTCTGGTAGTCCGTTATTTCACGTGGAGTACACGGTGTCAGGTATCCTTATGGGGTAAAATCCTCCCTGTCGAAGTAGTGGTGCAGGACATTCTGGGTGAGGTTGGGAAGATTCAGGGTCTTGAGAAAGGCAGGTGGCAGCAGAAGGCCCGGATAAGGGCGTGGAGGAATATCAGGACTCTGTAGCTGCTGCCTGTTGATCTCGGGGTGTGCGGCTTTTCTTTGTATTCTTGATTCACTCCCCTAGATTTTCAAGATGAAATATATTTTTGATAAAAGGCTACATGCATGGTGACGGTGACGTTCCTTAGTCTGGCTCTCCCATAGGGATTATGTAGTGCGCAATTTGGTTTGTACCATTTATAATGTTCTTGTTTTGTATTATCATATTCAATTATTTTGTAAATATGTTTTATTTATTTATTATGGTTTTATTGTATATAAGTTGTTGTTTGTAAGATTTTTCAATAAACAAAATTAACCCTTCATAATGGACACAGCGGGTGTACAGACAGCGGAACTCAGCACAGAGATGGTGGAAACCCCTCATAATGGGCACAGTGGGTGTACAGACCTGGGAACTCAGCACAGGGATGGTGGGAACCCCTCATAAAATGGGCACAGCGGGTGTACAGACCCGGGAACTCAGCACAGGGATAGTGGGAACCCCTCATAATGGACACAGCAGGTGTACAGACCCAGGAACTCAGCACAAGGATGGTGGGAGCCCCTCATAATGGGCAAGAGCAGGTGTACACTCAGACCTGGAAACTCAGCACAGGGATGGTGGGAACCCCTCATAATGGACACAGCGGGTATACAGACCCGGGAACTCAGCACAGAGATGGTGGAAACCCCTCATAATGGGCACAGTGGGTGTACAGACCAGGGAACTCAGCACAGGGATGGTGGGAACCCCTCATAAAATGGGCACAGCGGGTGTACAGACCCGGGAACTCAGCACAGGGATGATGGGAGCCCCTCATAATGGGCACAGCGGATGTACAGACCGGGGAACTCAGCACAGGGATGGTGGGAGCCCCTCATAATGATAAATTCATCATAACGAACATTCGTAATTGTTACGAAAAGTTAACAAACCTAAAAGTTAAAAACCCAGGAAGTCAGCACAGCACAGGGATGGTGGAAGCCCCTCATAATGATAAATTCATCATAACGAACATTATTGTTAAGAAAAGTTAACGAACCTAACGAAAATACGAATGAACTCTAATACGAAATGGAACGAAATGAAACAAATTTATTGACGGTGCACATGTCTACTGAGAACCATGTAGTAAGTAAGGATGAGCTGAACACCCCCCCCCCCCCCCCGGTTTGGTTCGCACCAGAACATCCAAACAGGCAAAAAATTTGGACGAACAAACGAATGCTGTTAAAGTCTATGGGACACGAACATGAAAAAAATCAAAAGTGCTCATTTCAAAGGCAAGTTATTCTCATAAAAAAGTGTTTGGGGACTCGGGCCCTGCCCCAGGGGACATGTATCAATACAAAAACAGTTTTACAAATGGCCGTTTTTTTGGGAGCAGTGATTTTAATAATGCTTAAAATTAAACAATAAAAGTAAAATATTTCTTTAAATATTGTGCCTGGGGGATGTCTATAGTATGCCTGTAAAGTGACGCACTTTTCCTGTATTTAGAACAGTACCGCAGCAAAATGACATTTCTAAAGGAAAAAAGTCATTTAAAACTGATCGCTGCTGTAATGAATTGTTGGGTCTCGGCAATATAGATAAAACTCATTGAAAAAAATGGCATGGGTTCCTCCCCAGTCCATTACCAGGCCCTTTGGGTCTGGTATGAATATTAAGGGGAACCCCAAACCAAAAATTAAAAATAAAAATTGCATGGGGGTCCCCCCAAAATCCATACCAGGCCCTTCAGGTCTGGTATGGAAATTAAGGGGAACCCTGCGCCAAATTAAAAAATGGCGCAGGGGTCCCCCCAATATGCATACCAGATGAAGGGTCTGGTATGGATTTTAAAAGGAACCCTGCGCCAAAATTTTTTAAAAAATGGCGTAAGGGCACCCCAAAATCCATACCAAACCCTTATACGTGCAAGCAACCTGTCAGGCTACAGGAAAAGAGGGGGAGATGAGAGAGTGCCCCCCTCCTGAACCATAACAGGCCACATGCCCTCAACATGGGGAGGGTTCTTTGGAGTACCCCCCCAAAACATCTTGTCCTCATGTTGATGGGGACAAGGGCCTCATCCCCACAACCCTTGCCCGGTGGTTGTGGGGGTTTGCGGGCAGGGGGCTTATCAGAATCTGGAAGCCCCCTTTAACAAGGGGACCCCCAGATCCCAGCCTCCCCCCATGTGAATTGGTAACGAATACATTGTACCCCTACCATTTCACCAAAAAAGTGTCAAAAATAGTACAAAAGACAGGAGGCACTTAGGGACAAGTCCTTTATTAAAAGATAAAAAAATAAAAATGTCCATTCACCTTCTATCATGCCGTCAACGAGCAGAAAAAAAAAGCCGCAACACCTCCGCCTCCATGAGAGGCTCCCGCTGAGTGACGCTTCTTCTCGATGACAGCTGTTATATAGCTGAGGGCGGGGCCACTTGGTGATGTAAACGGGTGACCCCATCCCCCATGATGCCACGTGATGTCAGAGGAAGGCAGGGTCCCCCGTTTACGTCACAGAGTAGCCCCGCCCTCAGCTATATAACAGCTGTCATCGAGAAGAAGCATCACTCGGTGGGATCCTCCCATAGAGGCGGAGGAGTTGCAGCTTTTTTTTTTTCGGCTCATCGAAATGCACAATGCATTTAGGAAAATGACACACCCCATTTTCGCAGCATATGATGAACTGAAGCACAAAAAATTATTGAATAGACCAAAGAAGTTCTATTTTCCCCACTATTATTCTTTTTAAAAACACATTTAAAAATAAGATACGCAATATAACACTTTTGCTAGTTAGGGTGTTTGTAAAGGCAGAAAGTTTCTTTACCTTAACCTCTTCAGCTCTGGAAGATTTACCCCCCTTCATGACCAGGCCATTTTTTGCAATACGGCACTGCATTACTTTAACTGACAATTGCGCGGTCGTGCAAAGCTGTACCCAAACAAACTTGATGTCCTTTTTTTCCCACAAATAGAACTTTAGTTTGGTGTTTTTTGATCACCTCTGTGGTTTTTATTTTTTGCGCTATAAACAAAAAAAGACAGACAATTTTGAAACAAAACTATATTTTTTACTTTCTGCTACAAAACCTATCCAATAAAAAAATGTATTCATTAACCTCCCTGGCGGTATTCCCGAGTCTGGCTGAGATTTCAGTACCAAAAGCAGTAACCCCGAGCCAGACTTGGGATCGCATCACAGGATCCATGTAGAGGTTACTTACGTTGTCCCCTGGATCCTGTGATGTTTCCCCACTGTGATCTGCGTGCCGCCATGTCTCGCTTGATTCACAGTGCCAAGCTCCGTTCCCTGCGAGCGTGGCAACGCACGGGGACGGAGTTCAGTGCCAAATTCAAAAAGTAAAAAACACAGTATAGATACAGTATACTGTAATCTTACAGATTACAGTACTGTTTCAAATAATTACACATCCCCTTTGTCTCTAGTGGTTCGTCCAGTGTCCTGCATGCAGTTTTATGTTATAAATACTATTCTTTCTGCCAGGTAACTGTAGATTGTCCACAACGGGATTAGAACACCAGTCAGTTTTTAAAACAAAAAGCTCTAGAAGTCCATAAATGTAATTCATAAGCTATAGCAGCTCTTGAAGATAAGAACATCAGCCTCCAATAGTGATGATATGCCCTCTGAAGAGAGAATCCAAAACACCCAAGGTGTTCCTAAGAGGTATTCATATGGTGTCTTGTCAAATAGATGATAACCTTCACCGCACCACGTGAGATAGCTCCCCTCAAAAAACACGCTCACCAGAATGGTATAATAAAACCGCCTTGTTACAATGATGGATCTTTAACCTGTAGCAAGCCCACATCCTTAATCAGCATACATACGATAGGTCTGATCACTCAAACCAGGGTGTCCGTTTGTTGACTTGTTTAACACACACTGTCACCAGCCAGTGTCCCTGATCAATGACGCTGGTAACCCCCCCGGTGACTCCTGTACCCTGTGTATTATTATTCCCGGGACTACACATACACTGGACTAGTACTAGTAAGATAATACAGCCTCCAGCCAGGCACCACCACCAGCATCTTCTGCCCAAGCAGGGTACAGTGAATAGCTGATTGTTAAGGAGCGGGCCGGGAACCTGGCCACTCCATACTTAACAACAGGTGAGTCATCAGCTGTCAACGGACTTCCCCGCTGACAGCTAAATGAAAAGAAAAACATTGCCGGCAATAGAAAAAAGTAAAAAAAAAAAAAACGCCATGGGGGTTCCCCCCAATCCACGCCAGGCCCTTCGGGTCTGGGCACTGATATATATGCAGTTTGAAAGTATTGCTGGGTAAACTGAAAATGAACTGATGGAGATTGTTTCATTGAGCTGATTATATGTAAATGTTCACACAATTTCCAGTTCTGTATACATTTTAAGCTAGATAACTTTTTATGCATCTGTTCATTTCTACCCTAGACAATAAAAACTGCTATGAACTGCTGCTATGAAAGTATAATACCGGTAATTAAAACAATCCACTACAATTAACAAATGTTAAGGTGAGAAGAGGTTAAAAAATTAGTTTGACGCTATATTCACACTGATCCAACATGGAAGTAGTACGACTTCTGATCTGACTTTGCCCTGCAACTTCATGTCTGACTTCCATGCATATTCAATGAACGGGATCTGACTTTGATTCGACTTTGAGATGATTGCGACTTTAATCAATCAAAACAATTCTGTTGCTTCTGGTATGGAGAAAAAACCTCACGCCAAATTTATCAAAAAAACAAAAAAGGGCTGGGGCTCCAACCCAAATCCATACCAGGCCCTATTAGTCTGGTATGGATTTTGAGGGGGAACCCTAGGCCAAAATTGAAAAATAAAATGGCGTTGGGCCCCCCTAAGATCATACCAGACCCTTCGGTCTGTTATGGATTTTGAGGGGAAACCCTGCTCTCCAATAAAAAAAAGGGCATGGGGTTCCACCCAAAATCTATTCCAGACCCTTATCCGAACACAGACCAGGCCAGGAAAGGGTCTCACCCCCTTCTGAACCATACCAGTCTACATGCTCTCAACATGGGGACAAGGGCCTCTTCCCCACAACCCTGGGCTGTGGTTTTGGGGGGTCTGCAGCCAGGGGCTTATTGGAATCTGGATGCCCCCCTTTCATAAGGGGGCCCCATTTTCCATCCCTCCTATATTAATGAGTATGGGTTACATTTTACCCCTACCCATTCACCAAAAAAAAGAAGTGTAGCGTTACAAAAACAAAGAGATGGTTTTTGACAAGTCCTTTATTAATAGTGAAGAATGTCCCCTGTTGTAGCTTCAAGTCTTCTTCCTCTGGTGATGTCTTCTCCCTCCGCTATCTTCTTCCTCCGGTCTTCTCCCTCCACTGTCTTTTTCCACTGGTCTTCTCCCGCCACTGTCTTCTTCCTCCAGACTTCTCCCTCCACTGTCTTCTCCCTCCGGTGATGTCTTTTCCCTTCACCGATCACTTCTTCATTTCTTCTTCTTCCTCCGCCACCAACACGCTCAAAATAAGCAAACCGATCCTGCTCCGACGCTGGCTTCAGCGGTTATGTCAGCTACAGTGTCTGCCAGTTCTTATATAGCTATGGGGCGGTAATATCATGGGGGTGGGGTATCTGAGTGACATCACATGATGGCCATGCCCCATAGCTATATAAGAACTGGCAGACACACCGTAGCTGACATAACAGCGGGAGTCAGTGTTGGAGTAGCATAGTTTTTTTTATTTTGAGTGGGTTGGTGGCTGTGGAGGAAGAAGCTGAAGAAATCAGTGAAGGGGAAGACATCACCGAAGGGAGAAGACAGAAAGAAGTAGACAGCAGAGGGAGAAGACCAGAGGAAGAAAACAGCGGGGGAGAGAAGACAGCGGAGAAAGAAGACAGCGGAGGGAGAAGGCCAGTGGAAGAAGACATCACCAGAGGAAGAAGATACCTTGGAGCTACGACGGGGACATTCTTCAATTTTTAAAAAAACTTGTCAAAAACTGTCTCTTTTGTTTTTTGTAACACTACACTTCTTTTTTTGGGGGTGAATGGGTAGGGGTACAATGTACCCCATACTCATTCACATGGGGGGGCCAGGATCTGGAGGCCTCCTTGTTAAAGGAGGCTTCCAGATTCCGATAAACCCTCCTACCCGCAGACCCCCTCAACCACCGCCCAGGGTTATCGGGACGAGGCCCTTGTCCCTATCAACATGGGGACAAGGTGCTTTGGGTGGGGGGCGCAAAATCCCCCCCTGCCCCAAAGCACCCACGTCCCCATGTTGAGGGCATGTGGCCTGGTATGGTCCAAGGGAAGCTAGCGCTTGCCCCCCTTTCCTGATCTTCTGGGCTGCGTGCTCGAATAAGGGTCTGGTACGGATTCTGGGGGGCCCCACACCATTTTTTTTTTCAATTTTGGCATGGGGTTCCCACTCAAGAGCCTGAGTCCACAAGTTGGATCAGTTAAGATGATGATCCCAACTTCTATTCAAATGAATGGGCTGAAATTGTGCCCAAGTCAGACCAAAGTAGTGCAGGAAGCATTTTCAAAGTTGGACTGACACAAATCGGAAAATAAATAAAAATAAACTTTAAAAGGCATCCAGAGCGAGGATGCCTTTTAAAGTTTATTTTTATTTATTTTTCTTCTCCATCCATCCATCCTGTCCGGTTCAGCCTCTCCTGATTCAGAAGAACCCTCCATATAGGCTGTAAATCTCCTGAGGAGTCACACCACACACAAACCACCTTATAGATTCAAGGAAAGATTGCCCGTGAGATTGCCCACACCCCTCAGGACCCGGGTGCCACTTGGAGGAATACAGTAATCCGTGAGATAACATCCTTCTTTGAGCCTAACACAGCCACTCACCACCCAAGCCTTATCTGACCCAATTCGGCGTATGCCCCTTTGGGTCCACCTCATCCGGTAAGCCTTTTCATCTCTTGGTGGGAGTGAGCCGGTCTGCATTTGGGATGCCAAAAAAATTTTTTCAAAAAAATTTTTTTTCTGTTTAAAATATGTTTTTATAAGGACTACTCACCTTTATTGTTCAGTCACAATGTCTGCATGAGGACTACCTATTTATAAGATTCATTTCTCAGATACAGCTGATCCCTTTCACTGCATACTGACTGGTCTATAGTTGCTTTATGTTTGATATTGTTTAGCGCTACACTTTTTCGTTGTTTTTCACATTTATACTTTGTTGGTCGTGTCAGCTGCTTTTGTTTCCTTTTTTTGGGTAGCGCAGAATTATTTTGTATATATAGGACCAAGGGTCATACTTGATTGTTACACCAACAATGCAATCTAGGACCACCATATCTTTGGGAGTCAGGGGTGCTACATAGGCTTTAAGCCTCATGACATATTCTGTGGTTGGTATGATATGTGATATCCTATGTTATGATATGTTATTCTAAAATAAAATATCTCCTTAACCAAGAACCAAAAGTCTTATCTTTTTTAATAGTTCTGAGCTTTCCCATCTTAGGATAACAGTTGAGATATTCAGTTCTTTTAATTATTTACTATTGGCATTAATTGCATCAGCTATAATGATGGATTGATTAGTATTCTGCAGTGAAAATGTCACAAAACTAACCATTAACATTAATTTAATTTAAAATTGCATTGTTTTTGCAGTAAAAGAGAGAGGACCAAATGAATATTATACAGTATTTGCTATCTGTTGCATAAGAAAAGATTATAGTATCAAAAGGTCTTAACTCACCGCCTGACTATATTAAAATGGAAGGTGTTATTGAAGTAGAAACATTCCTATTTATCAGTTTGATATTCATATATGTGAAAGTGATAAATTGCTTTTTTAAACTAAGTAACTTAAATTAGTTTTCAATCTTAGCTGCATATAATTTGGAGCTGCACTGATGAAAGTTTCAATGTCCTGTAAGCAAAAATCACATATTAAAATACAGCTATCATTACAGTTAATCTGCTAAACTATCCAAGCAGATAAAAGCTAGGCACCTCCAGGTGTTATTCTGTTGCAATGCATTTTAATTCATGTCTGCATGGTGCTCAGAGAAAACCTGGAACACCAAATCTACATTATGTGAATTTCAACTTTACAAAAGTCATTGCTAAAGCATACTCCAGGACAGAAATTTCAAAGCCTCAGCAACCTACTGAGAAGAGTTCCACCACATATTTTGGAATACAATAAGGGAATTTTTGGTCAAACCAGGATTTTAACCTGCAGGTAGTATTGATAGATCATGAGACTTCCTGAAGCTGTGTGTTTCAGAAGTGAAAGCGTTGACACCCCAACACTTTATATTCTGATATGTGGCTGCTGTACCATGTACTTGTATGAGAAAGTATCCTGTTGTCTTTGTATTGGTTCCCTCATGTGAAACCCCTGTTGTTCCTGGCAGTCCCTCTGCTTTCCTATTAAAAACTGACCACGCTAAGCAGGAGAGCACACTGTGGTCAGTTCTCTAGCTATGCTGGGAACTCAGCCTGCTTTCCTCCAATAATCAGACTTGTCCTGACAATCCCTCCCTGCACATCCAATTACTGAGAAGCTCAGTGTGCTGCTGCTTCTCCTCCCCCAGCTCGCATGCAGCTGAGAACAGAGGGAATGTGATCGCTTAGTATATAAAAAAAGGGTAAAAGGGTATTTATAATGTTTTTTAATATCTATAGAAAAATGTTTTGCTTTTCATTTTATTTTAAGCGGAATGTGTTGTTTTACAGGGTGATCGTTACAATCACTTTAATGCATTTTTTGCATCTACTGTACCTGACCGCAAGATTGTGTTTCCAGTGCAATCCCATTGCGCTGGTTCTCGGCGACAGGGTACTGTGCATCTGGCGCTGGCTCACTCAACGGGAAAGGAAAACTTTTTTTCCTTTCCCGATGAGCGACAGGCAGTGCTGACAGCTGTCTGGTAAGAATCATGAGGGGGAACGCCGCGCCAAATTTAAAAAAAAAAAAAAAAAGTGGGTTCCCCCTCAGCGGCATACCAGGCCCTTAGGTCTGGTATGGATTTTAAGGGGAACCCCCTACACCAAAAAATCGGCATGGGGTCCCCCCAAATCCATACCAGACCCTTACCTGAGCATGCAGCCCGGCCGGTCAGGAAAGGGGGTGGGGACGAGCGAGCGCCCCCCTCCTGAACCGTACCAGGCCGCATGCCCTCAACATGGGGGGGTGGGTGCTTTGGGGCAGGGGAGCGACCTGTGGTCCCCCCCACCCCAAAGCACCTTTTCCCCATGTTGATGAGGACAAGGGCCTCTTCCCGACAACCCTGGCAGTTGGTTGTCGGGGTCTGCGGGCGGAGGGCTTATCGGAATCCGGGGCCCCCTTTAATAAGGGGGCCCCCAGATCCCAGCCCCCCACCCTATGTGAATGAGTATGGGGTACATCGTACCCCTACCCATTCACCTGGGGAAAAAAGTGTCAATAAAAAAAATACACTACACAGGTTTTAAAAGTAATTTATTTGGCAGCTCCGGGGGTCTGCCAAATAAATTCTATGACTCAATGCCGATGGACATTGAGTCATAGAATCACAGTGGGAGCAAGCCTCCAGTGGCACGCAATTGCGGCCGCTACCCAGAAATGCAGGATCGCTTATTTATATATACACATCTATATATATGGAGTAATAAAGGCCTACCAAAAGGAGGTATATCTGTATTATGCCGCTTGGTACAAGAATGTTCTTTTGATTCACACTTATTTTCAGCCTTAAAGGGGTTGTAAACCTGCAAGGCAAAGGCATAATGTGCTAGTATGCTTCGCATACTAGCACATTATGTGAAACTTACCTGAAAACAAAGCCTTCCAGTGATGCAATGTCAACGCTGGAGACAGCTTCCATCTTCACCCGTCTTGCTTCCAGGTTCGCGGACTCCGGATCTGTGATTGCATGCGCGCAGGGGCGGCTGGTCACGGCACAGGGCTCTGAAGAAAGGCACGGGTGGCACATTTAACAGATATTCACACTACCTATAGGTAAGTCTTATTATAGGCTTACCTATAGGTAAGATTCAAATATGGAAGTTTACTTCCTCAATAACCCTACTTCTATCCTATTTGAGACTGACACTGATGCCGCGTACACACGATCGGAAATTCGGCCAGCAAAAGACCGATGAGAGCTTTTGGTCGGAAAATGCGACCGTGTGTATGCTCCATCGGACTTTTGAGAGCAGGTTCTTAATTTTCGGTCGGAAAAAGTTCCTATCCGAAAATGCGATTGTCTGTACAAATTCCGACCAGTGGGTTGAGCGAAAGAAAATTAATAGAATCCCCCATCCAGATTGAATGTGTGGATGGGAGAATCCCTCCCATGAAGCTACTGTATTCTGACGGGGACAGGGATCTAGTGAAAATCTAATGAGATCATCTTCTGTACAAGCAGTCTGTCCATAGAAGCACTGAAGTTCAGCCAGTTCCTGCTAAACTGGTTGCATTTTGATCCATCTATGGCTGGCTTAAGGCAGAGGGCAGTTTACCATGATAACATCCATCTCTGAAGATGCATGAAAGAGATGGCTACATAAGTTGACTTTGACCAGGAGTTCCTGGGATCAGACTTCTTTGTTTTTACATTTATTTTAACAATGTTAAATGTTCTTGTACTGTGAGTTGCATTTTGGCTGGGCTTTGAGACTAGTAGTAGGTTTCTAAATTTGTACACTTAGGCCGCGTACACACGGTCGGACTTCTTATCTACAAAAGTCCGACGGATGCCGACGGACCAAATCCGGCGGACAATTCGATCGTGTGTGGGCTTCCGCGGACTTTCAGCGGACTTTTCCAGCCGCAAGTCTGACGGACTTTAGATTTGGAACATGCTTCAAAATTTTACGTCGTAACTCCGCCGGACCCAGAAATCCGCTCGTCTGTATGCTAGTCCGACGGACAAAAACCCACGCTAGGGCAGCTATTGGCTACTGGCTATCAACTTCCTTATTTTAGTCTGGTGTACGTCATCACGTACGAATCTGTCGGACTTTTGAGTGATCGTATGTAGGCAAGTCCGTTCGTTAGAATGTCCGCCGCAAGTCCGCCAAAAGTCCGTCGAAAGTCCGTTGAAAGTCTGTCGGACGGGCTGTCGGACTTTTGTAGCCGAAAAGTCTGACCGTGTGTACGCGGCATTAGTCTTTGGGTCCATTTTAATCCCTGTAATAGTATACAAGCAGCTGATGCATTACGCAAGTAAAACACTGGCAATATAAGGACAGTTGTGGCAAGGAAGCAGACAACTTGGTTGGTTGGTTGGCAAATGTGGCTCTCTGAAATTGTCTGTATTCAGGAAACCCAATGACAATGCAGCAGCAATCCAGCAGTACAACCACTTACTATTTTAGAATAGAGCAGAGGTTTGCAGAACAAATCTGGTCACCACAGTGGAGCCAGGCGATGACCACCCCCCATCCCCAGACTCTGCTGGGCTTTGAGAGAACCACGAAAAGTACATCTATATCTTCTTCTTCCTGCAGATCACCCCCTCCAATATTTCATACAACTATTGGAATTAGCAGTATTTTGTTGCCTATGTGTTGCAAAAAATTTTTTAGCAAAATAAAATTAAACAAAAGTTACATGTAAACTCACCCTTCAAAAAATGTTTCAGCTGCCCCTACCCCCACATACACACATACATCAAAGGCACAACATTTGCACACACCCATATATACAGTATCTCACAAAAGTGAGTACACACCTCACATTTTTGTAAATATTTTATTCTATCTTTTCATGCGACAACACTGAAGAAATGACACTTTGCTACAATGTAAAGTAGTGAATGTATAGCTTGCGTACATTTTCTGTCCCCTCAAAATAACTCAACACACAGCCATTAATTATGAAAAAAAAGGAGGGGAAGTGGGACTTTAAATGAAGCACACAGCAGCACAACGCAGGTCAAGTGACCAAAATTCATTTATTTGGTATAATCCATGGTGTATAAAAAACATTTCGGGCATCCAACCTTTAAAATGCTGTGGGCATCAAGCCTCTATATAATAAACCATGGATTGATTATACATAAAATACACATAAGTTGCACAATAAGTCATGATCCATTGTCACACAGAGAGCAAAGATAACAATCAACATACATGTGTACAATTGTTACTGTGATTAGACCCAAAGAGAGCCATGAAAATAAGGACAAATAGGGGGGAGATGGGCGGAGTCTAGCAGGGCAGACATGCATTGTTAGAGCTCCGCACCGCTGAGGAGAGAAGGACAAAGCGGAGCCTGCAGGCTCAATTTGAACCTTTTTGCCCCAGGGAACAAACTGTGAAAGTTTGGGCAGGAAATATGGTACTGGGAGGAAGCCGTGGCAGAAATAAAAATCACCTCACAAAGAGCTCACAGGCACTCACTGCAACTAAAGCAGCTCCAGTCACCTCACAATATACAGCATCAGGGCGCTCTCACAGACAGAAAATGTCACAGCAAGACTCTCCATTTGAGTCAGATACAGAACAAATCCTCTCACAAACGTCTCCACAAGCCTCCTCAGCATCCCCAGTAATATTATTACAATTTGAAAAGATGCTTCATAAGGCTTTAAAACAAACCTCAGACCAAATAACAAACAGCCTAACCAAAGAAATAAGAGAGCTGGGAAACCGCACCGCAGCCTTATGCCGCGTACACACGGTCGGACTTTTCGTCTACAAAAGTCCAACGGACGCTGACGGACTAAAGCTGGCTGGTAATCCGATCGTGTGTGGGCTTCTCCGGACTTTCAACTGACTTTTTTTGCCTCAAATCCGACGTACTTTAGATTTGAAACATGCTTCAAATCTTTCCGACGGACTCGAGTACGGTCGAAAAATCCGCTCGTCTGTATGCTAGTCCGACGGACAAAAACCCACGCTAGGGCAGCTATTGGCTACTGGCTATCAACTTCCTTATTTTAGTCCGGTGTACGTCATCACGTAAGAATTCGACGGACTTTTGTGTGATCGTGTGTAGGCAAGTCTGTTCGTTAGAAAGTCCGCCGCAAGTCCGTCGAAAGTCCGCCGCAAGTCCGTCGAAAGTCTGTCGGACAGGCTGTCGGACTTTTGTAGACGAAAAGTCCGACCGTGTGTACGCGGCATTAGAAATAAAAATGGATGAAATTGAAATTACAACCCAAGAAAATATAACAGAATTGGAACAATTAAAAGAAGAGAATTTAATACTTCAAACTAAGCTTGAAGATTACGAAAATAGAGCCAGACGTTCAAACTTGCGCATAAGGGGAATACCTGAAACTGTGACAGACCTGCAATCTACTATTACTGCTCTATTACAAGAACTAAAGCCAGATATCCGTATTGAACGTTTAGAACTGGACAGAGTACACAGAACCCTCACAGCCAAAAAGAAAGATGGACCCCCACGTGATATAATCACAAAATTTCATTATTACAGAACAAAAGAACAAATGCTAATTGCTGCAAGAGAAAAAAAGGAACTTAATTTTCAAGGACACAATTATCAAATTTTTGCTGACCTATCCCAACTTACTATTACTAAAAGACGATCCATGAAACCCCAACTAATGGAACTGCAACGCCACAACATTATGTATCAATGGGGCTTCCCCTTTTCAGTCAGATTTAACTACCAAGGTACAATTTACAGAAGCAGATCAGCAGATGAACTACAACAAACCCTTTTAAAATTAAATCTGACAGAACCCACAAGCAGCAACTCTCCCACACGCAGAAGAATGGCATAATCTTCATCTTCAGGCAGCACCCAGAAAATTTCAGAACAAAATGGGAATCATCATTCTCACAAAAGAGGCCGTTATGCCACATCATCCATGGACCAAGAAGATTCAATGGACTGACATCCTAATTCCTGATATCTCTTCATTTATTATACTAAGAGATGGTTCTCTATAAAAAAAAACCTGTATTTATAACTGAATGTAACTGCATTCTGATAGTCACACACTGTGTGGGATCATGTTACATTCCAGTTATATTTCTTATTACTTCTGATTCATATAGCCTTAGAATATATAAGTGAAATAAGGAAATTCTTGTTCAGTTATATATTTTCAGGTAATAACAATAGATTTATTACTTTTTAGGACAAATATGTTCAATAATCCAGAAGTAATGGAAGCTTTTTCTTTCTTTTCTTAAAACAAATATATTTTTACCTAACTAGTTCCTAGAACTATGTTTTTGTTTATTCTAATCTGAAGCAATACAACCTCAATTTTATGAGTTAACATATCTAAACAGTTACATATGAATAAAATATGTAATTGTTTACTCTAAAAGGGTTAAAATCCCAAAATAATTCAAACTATCTTCATCAATACCAAAGTTATTAACAGTGCCTTTCTAACTGAATTATTTAGCCTAGGAATTATTTAGCCTAGGGCAAGACTAACCATATACAACCAACAAAAACCATATTCTGCACTCCAATTAATGAATCATCATTTTGATGTCTTTTGACATAGCACTTCTCTCCTGTAAGCGGAAGATCCGTGTACCCCCATTAGCCTTCCTCAATCTCCCAACCATATTATGTGGGAGTGTGACGAAGGCACTTATTCCCCTGAGAGAGATATTTATTCTCTTTCACGGGTAAATTGTGATTACTTGCAAAAAATAATTTATACAATGTATCATCTAATCTCATATGTTTTTTGTTTACTCTTTACTCCAGAATTCACTGGTTTCTTTTCTATCTTTTCATCTCTTCAGTCCACACAGGTTGATCTGCGCAGTCAGCTCTGCATAACAAAAAGTAAGTCAAAACTATTTGATCTGTTGCCATGGAACCACTGAATATACTTTCCCTGAATGTTCAGGGAATAAATGTCCCTCAAAAAAGGACCAAAGCCTTCCGTACTTTCCATAACAAGAAGGCTCACATAATATGCCTCCAAGAATCACACTTCACCAAAGATTCTACTCCAAAATATATTTCTCCTTTTTATCAACAAATTTACATGGCTTCTGCCTGTACCAAACAAAGGGGAAATCTAATTTCACCGATCCACACCATTCACCTTATCATCAGAAATTAAAGACCCAGAAGGTAGATACCTGATACTCATGGGTTATACAATGGATAAAGCAATCACGGTGATTTCCTACTACGCTCCTAACAAACAACCTACACCATTCCTCTCACATATATTACAAGTGATTAATACACACAAAATAGGAACAGTGATAATGTGCGGGGATTCGAACCAGGTCCTCCTCCCATTTCTAGATAAATCACCTTTTACACCATCCAAAATAACCTCTAGATTACCTTTTTCTCAACTTCTTTCCAAATACAATCTGGTAGATTCGTGGAGAGAAAGTAACCCAATGAAAAAGAAATTCACTTATTTCTCGCACCCTCATCAAACCTTCACCAGAATAGATCATATTTTTCTAACAATAGGAATGATACCAGAAATTATTGCATCAGATATAATTCCGATTCCGTGGTCTGACCATAATGCAGTATACACTACTATAGCCTCAGCCATACCAAAAGCGCATGACCCAACGTGGTACTTACCGGACATAATGCTCAAACACCCACTACATCAGATGGCCATTGAACAAGCTTTAAAGGAATACATATCAATTAATAATACAACAGACATTTCCCCAATAACACTGTGGGAAGCTCATAAGCCTGTCTTGCGTGGTACAATACAAAGACAAATGGCACTATTTAAACGGGAACGCAAAAATCTAGCAAAAAAACTAGAACTCAATTTTAATGCAGCCTACATATCATTCCAAGATAATCCATCTGAGAGTACAAAATCTCATCTGGAAAAATCTAGATTGGAATACGATCTATTTCTCACTGAGTCAGTTGATAAATCCCTCAAACGCTCCAAACACAATTTCTACATGAATACAAACAAACCAGGTACATATTTGGCTCGGGCATTAAATTCAACGAACAAATCTTTCAAACCAATACGTTTGAAATGATCAAAAAATGTTTATACTTGTAATCCAGTTAAAATAGTCCATAAATTTCACTCACATCTCGCAACTTTATAAAAGACAAACAATGAATTTAATCCTACAGAGGCTGAATCCTTCTTCTCAAAAATAACCTTACCTGAGTTGTCTCAGAATCAAAAAAGCAGTTTGGATGAGCCTATAACTATAGATGAAGTTGCTAACGCCATAAAAGACCTAAAACTTAACAAAAGACCAGGCCCAGACGGCTACTCGGCTTTATACTATAAAACATTCTCAGAAATACTCTCTCCCATTCTCACTGAAACTTTTAACAAACTTCTAGAAGGACATTCTTTTCGGCAAGAAACACTAATGGCAATTGTTTGTATGATCCCAAAACCCCTTTCTGATGATACTTCCTATGTGAATTATCGGCCTATCTCTCTGTTAAACCTTGATATTAAATTATTAGCAAAAATAATAGCAAAACGCCTCAATAGCATTATAGGAAAATTAACACATAGAGATCAAGTAGGCTTCATGCCAAATAGACAGGCAGGCGATAGTATACGCAGGGCAGTGTTATTGGCACATATTGCTAAAAAACGAAAAATCCCTTTATGTTTTCTATCTCTCGATATTAAGAGGGCATTTGACACAGTATCCTGGCAATATATGCAATATTCATTACAAAAATGGGGTTTTGGACCCCACTTTTTAACATGGATCAAAGCATTATATAATAAACCCAAAGCCTATATAAAATATGCTGGATACAAATCTGATGCCTTTAATATCGAAAGAGGTACCCGACAGGGTTGCCATTATCTCCCTTATTATTTGCCCTTATACTCGAACCCATGGCCCAATACATCAGAACAAACCAAACTATAACTGGCATTGAAGTAGGAGGTATTACACACAAATTATGTATATTTGCAGACGATATATTACTTTTTCTATCATCACCACAGGTCTCTGGTCCTAACTTAATACCAGCTCTTGATGGATTTGCAGCCCTGTCCGGCCTTGATTAATCCTAAGAAATGCCTAGTGCTTAATATTTTGCTCACAAACATGGAATTGATCCCGGCTAGGGCTGCACTCCCATTCACATGGGCAGAAAAATCAATCCCATATCTTGGAATTCATTTAACAGCATCTCATTCTGACTTATTCTCAACCAATTATCCTCCTGTATTAAGACAGATCACAAATCTAATAAAACAATGGTCGCAACTTCCTTTATCCTGGATAGGGAAGATTAATGCAATCAAAATGACTATTCTACCCAAATTGCTTTATTTATTCAGTGTCCTCCCTATACCAATTCCTTCCTATTTTTTGAGAATAGTACAAAAAAGAGCAACTTCGTTTATACGGGGCTCTTCTAAACCACGTATACCTATACACACACTACATCTTCCCAAAAATAAAGGAGGCCTGGAATACCCTAATTTTACTAACTACTACAGAGCAGCACATTTGGCTAGTCTGTCCAAATACCATGCAAAACAGGAAATCCCGTTATGGGTATTTATAGAGGCTTCAGAAAATGACCCTCTATTAATATCAAACTTGTTATGGCTTGATCCTAAAGACCGCTTTAAAATTCATAATCCCATAACTAAACACTTCTTATCTCTCTGGGATAAACTAAAAACCAAATATCAGTTACAATCTCCACACAATCCTCTCCTTTCTTTTATCAGAAATCCGGCCTTTTATCCGGCATGGATCTACCCAAATTCTTTTAAAGCTTGGACAACATCAGGCATTCAGACACTAAATGACTTCATAGCATCTAAATCATTCCTTT
This sequence comes from Lithobates clamitans, assembly GCA_037952925.1. Lineage (NCBI taxonomy): Eukaryota > Metazoa > Chordata > Amphibia > Anura > Ranidae > Lithobates > Lithobates clamitans. The sequence goes on along the minus strand of JBBGZY010001608.1, from coordinate 623,724 downwards.
CATTCCCATCGCTTAGAGAAAAATATGATCTACCAAACTCTGAGATATTTAGATATCTCCAAATCAAAAATTTCTATACACCATTCCTAAAGGGGGATACACCATTATCCCAATTATCCATTTTTGAATCAATCTGTACAAAAGATCCATTTGCTAAAGGTACAATTTCATCACTTTAGAATCAATTATATGGAGTAGTAAATCTTAATAGACCCTCTTAGGTTCAGAGGTGGGAGGAGGACCTGGGACGAACTTTAGAAGACACGGACTGGTCTAACATATGGCTCACATCTAAGTCATCTTCACCCAACATCTTAGCACTGGAGACAAATTATAAAGTCCTAACTCGCTGGTACCTTGTACCTGCTAGAGTGGCAAAATATTCACCTAATACCTCAGCTCTTTGTTTTCGAGGATGCCCAGAAATAGGCACACATTTACACATATGGTGGACGTGCCCAGTAATCCAAACCTTCTGGAAGGAAGTCTTCGTGATTGCATCTAAAATATTTAAAAAAATAATACAACCAGATCCATATATAACTTTACTTAATCTAAAACCGGAATGGTTAACACTCTCTCAATTCAAACTTATGATCCAACTAATAACGGCTGCAAAACAAACAGTGGCCAAGGCATGGAAATCTCCTACATTGGTACTAGCAGAAACAATTCACAGAATGAATAATACAATGTCCCATGCTAAGATGGTAGCCATCGATCAAAATCACATTCCAAAATTTGAAAAACTTTGGCATCCTTGGATAAAACAACAGTTCCTGTCAAATTTCAATGATTCTGTCCTGTTGCCATGGTAACAGATTAAATGACTTAAGAGACACCCATTCTAAGGCTTCAAAGAGAACTAAAAAGAATAATAAACTGACGAGCGGGACAACCTTGTGGACCATACCTCTGCCTTTCTACCCTTTTTCTTCTTTCTCTTTCCTTTTCTCCACCTTATGATTAAAGCTCATTATCAGAATTTATTTGACCTATATACACTCTACCTGTAAACAATATGTATAGTAGGTATAAATCATTTAAATACCTACAAAAGTAACTAAGGAAATGATATATCTCTTTAATTTAGGTTTACGTGAACCCAATGTTTAATATTTGAAATTTCATGATATTTACCTATATAAACCCTACTGTAAAACAATGAGCTTACTTTATAGATCCTTGTAAACTTACTTTATGTATCTTTATAATATTGTATACTCAATAAACTTCTTTTGACAAGGAAAATTAGGACAAATAATGCAAATACTAAAAAGGATTTAATACCATGACAGATACTTATGGAGGTAAATGGAATCATTGAAATCTTGGTATTCCATGATATGTGAAGATTGGTAATAATCAAAGCTCTACGCGTTTCGCGGTATAGCAACCGCTCATCAGGAGCATACGTCATGGAATGATTCTAAAAAATATATTTTTATATAAAAAAAAATATATATTTTCAGTAAATAAGCAGGAAATGAAAAAAGGTTTTGTATACAAATATTTTACTTGTATAAAATGAATTAAAGGTTGTGCGTCCAAACTCATGTCTGCATCAGCGATCCAGTGAAACAGTATCCAGAATCGCAGAGAGCTGCAATGCAAAGCCGCCCAATGCCAGGGTGGTCTGCGGGAATGAGAACAACAGCCATAGGCAAAACCATTGCTGGTAGGTGCAATGAGTGTAGGATGTGTAGGATGTGTAGGATAAAAATTAGCTTTTTCATAAAAGTAGTTTTCACTTTTTTTCTTCTATGTTACATCTCTGTGCTGCTGATCTTTAAATAAGCATTAAAAATATTAAACGTAAATATTTTGACGTTGTAAGTATTTTGACATGCAGTCCCCTTTACAGCAAACCTCAGGATGAAAGGGAGAAGCAGCAAAAGGAAATGCTGAAACAGAGCATATTATTAGGAGTAGAGTGAAAGAGAGATGAGTTCATCATTGTGTTGCTTCTTCTTCTCCTTCCATTCTCAGACTGGGGGCAAAGAAGCAACCTGTAAAGCCAGCCATAGACGGTTCAAATCTCAGCAGGAGATTCCAACCGGGTATCAGCAGGCTGAATGTACCCAAGTTAATTGATCGATCAACTTAGGTACAACCAGCCTGCAGGATCTTACATGCAATTATTGAAGGTGGCCATTATAGCCACTAGCAATAATCACTGTGTTCTCCCTGCAGGAATGGCGTCTCATAACCTCCCCCCTTAGGAGAACACAATGGCTCAGTGGGAGGGATTCCCCCCTATTAACATTGATTGTTAATGGGCAAATTAGGCAATTTGCTTTTCTGCAACCCGTAGTTGCAGGAAAGAAAATCGCTTTGTCTATGGTCGGCTTTAGTGTTACTTAGCTACAGAAGATAAAAACAAGTCTGACAGGGGTTTGCTTTGTGGCAGAGCTGTGTATAATCTAAAAACTGGATGGACAGAAATAGAAATCCTTTGGCATTAAGTTGTTTTCCTGGAGTTCAGCTCTAAAATGTTTTTACATTTTTACCTGTGCCCTGGGCTCTATAGTGCCCCAGGCAGCTTCATGGTTTGCTCAACCCTGAAAACGGCTCTAGTATGAAGTATGACTCTGTCCATTATCCTTAAATCTCCTTTATTCCAGATTTAGGAATTGATTTCAAGTCCATTGTGTTTTAACAAAAGGCAGTGTTGCAATCCATTTTTTTTTTGTTTTATAAAATGCAGTGTTGTACTTCATATTTTTGATCTAATATTCCTCCCACAATATAGTAGCTTGGGAACATTACCTACCTGCACATTTTTAGAAAAATGTACAATATATATCTTTGACCTTGGCACAATGACAAGAGGATGGAAAATAAATATATTTTTTCAAGTTTAAAACAAGTTTTTGTTCTGTACTCTTGCAATAAATCGGTTTGCACGTTAATGAAAGACAAACACCTTTGTCATTCACAATTTAATAATGAAAATCAATTAACTATGGTTATAATACTAATTAAAGCAGACCACTATATGTGAAAAAAATATTATTTAGCCTAAGGTAATAGTGAGATAAAGTAACAGTTACACTGCAATCTTACAAAAAATATTCATTATTTTTAAAACGATAATAAATCCTCTGAACAATCTTTGCAAAGTAAACTGGTTTAGACTTAACCCCTGAATTTTCTGACTAATATGTTTCCTTCAGATATGGCAATAAAGCTTAAAGTGGAGCTCCAGGCTCCTTCAAAAAAAAAATATAAGTCAGCAGCTACAAACTACAAATACTGTAGCTGCTGACTTTTAACATTAGGACATTTCTCTGTCCATTAATTTAGCTGTGTCTTCTCCTGAGCTGATTTTTCGGTCAGCTCTTGGGTGCTGCTGCTGCAGTCATCTTGGGTAAGGGAAAGCGGCAGTGAAGCCTTATGGCGAAGTGTGCTGCGCATTGTGAATGGCCCAGCGGCGGGGGAAGGAGAAGAGGGGCCGAACTACTGGAAGAATTTGCTTCAAAGAAGTCAGCTGGAAGTGGGAGAGGTCCCTGTCAAAATCAGGTATCCACTCCCTCTGAAAGGTGCCAAATCTGGCAGTGGAGGGAGGGGAGGAGGCAAATAAGTTGAGTTTCCCCTTTTGGGTGGAGCTCCGCTTTAAAATATAAATGAAGCTAAAACTTTTTTTCTCATTTTAGATCGAGTGGAAAGGGGTTAGACACCCTGTCAAATTTTTAATGCTATCTGTGTCCCTGTTAGCTAAAAAAAAGGTTTCCTCTAATAGGACTTTAGGGGACAAGGACTCCTCAAAGATCAAACAATGTTGAAAAAAAATGACATTTTATTAGAAAAGTTAAAAAGCAAGTAGGAATAGCATGATAATAAAATCACAATGGATGCAAATACAGATGTGAATACAAAACACATGACATGCAAGAAACCACTGACTCTGTCGGGCAATGTGAACAACAGAGAGTACCCAACTCGTTTCAAGTTTACAACATTGATCCTCTTCTTCAGGGAAAAAGCGTTTCTAGATAAAGCGTTTTATGTCTATAATTGACAAAAAAGACATAAGAATTCATCCTGCATTGATTAAACATCAAAAAGGATATTCAAACAACAGTATACATATATGGTTTGCGTGGAATATCATTGGTATTGCATCCTATTAAAAACCATGGGAAAAGTTGCTGCCATGAACCATTCAGACAAGGCCAAAGGGTGGAGGTGCACGACGGGCCCAAACAAAACCACCTACAAAGGGTACTCTGCTTCAGCCCCACAGGGGGAACACACCACACCAAGGACTGATACACCTGCTGTCTCTAAAGGAGTAAAGGAGTATGACTGATTACTACAGATGAATGAAGTAAGGCGTGAGTGTGTCAGCTATACTCTATATTATGTGATTGTTATTCAACCACTCTACAAACCTTTTTGCTGGGTGGGTTAAAGCAGTAAAAGCAGGATCACCTGGGTCACACCATGTAGCATTGAATGTTCAGATTACACGTCAAAATTTGAGCTATTGGCCTAAAGAAAGGGGGGGGGACAGCATGAATATGGGTGGGATGGCAAAGAACATTAAGCCTAGCAGAGTAATTGCAGTCCATAAGGTGTGGACGGCATTTAGTTCAATGAACTCGGATATAGGGCCTTATAGTGAAGGATTAATCCTATAATTATTATCAAAAAGCAGTACAGCGCATATGATTTAAAATCTCATACAAACATTAATAAAAAGTCAATTTTTAAAGTTCAAGATAAAGATTGCCAGCAAATGATCCAGTGACACGAGTGACATCCACAAAAGATGAGTGACTTAATGAAAAGACCTCCACCATCGGTAACACAAGCCGCTCACCTCAGCAGATGGACCCCTGAGTTAATCAGTCAGGTCTAAAACAGCAGTTCCCTCAAAGGGATGATAGCAGGAACACTTGTAACCGATCAGACACCAATATCTTGTGAACTTGCAGTAATCACATGAAATAAAAATAAAGAAGATCTAGTGCTCTCTGTATGTTGCATAAAGGATTTAATAAAAAACAACAGTAGGATTAAAATTCTGGGGTATCGAAAAAGTTATTAAACATTGGAGGGGGGGCGTGGCCAAGATGGTGCTGTGAGCGGCGGCTTTTTTAGAGAGCTCCGCTCATCCACATTCTAAATCCGGATCCATCGATCCTAATTATCCGCAGATTGCATCCCAGCTGCTCGGGGGGGGGGACCCTGGGACTCCCTAGCAAGAGAGGAGTGAGCAAGTTTTGGGATCTCGGGCCGCGATCGGTGCCGCCGCGCGCTTCCGGCCTGTGGAAGACAACTAGGCCGAAGCCGCGGCCTTTCCTGACGGGCCGCGCGGCGAGCCGGGAGTCCCCTGGCGCTATCGACCCGGTTCTTTGACCTATCCGGCTGCTGTGGACTGCGGATGGGCGTGGGGGACGAGACCCTGAACTGTATATAGGCCGTGCTTTGGGCCTGGTCTGTCCTTCCCCCCCCACATCTGCCTAGGCCGCAACCGCGGCCTTTCCTGAAGGCCCGGAACTGTCGCACTGCCTGGGGGAGATCCTGTTCCTGCTGGCCTGGAGGAAGAGCCCCTGTGCTGGGTGAAGATATCTCCCTGTGAGGAGGAGCAATCCCTGGAGCACCTTCACCCCCTGCCCTACAGATCGCTGGCTGGGCTGAATACCCTGAGAAGCCTGTGGAGGCCTGAAAAGGACAGCTTCTGTATTACACAACTGCAGGTGAGAGGGAAGACTGTTAAGGGCACACACACTGCATCATACCCACTTCTTGACTACCCCTGACCCTACAGGCAGGTTCCCACAGCAAGCTGCTGACTACTGCCCGGCTTTGGGCCCCCCTAGCTCCTGAATGAGACGCAGGAACTCTAGCGCAAAATATAGTAAAGGGGGTAAGAGGTTGACTTTTCCACCACAGTTGGACTCCCCTCAGACGCCCGCCTGCCCCTCTCCGGAGGATCTTACTACGCGCAGCACCCACAAAGCCTCGCAGGTGACTATTATGGAATTGGATGACTCTCGGCCCCCCTGGCTGGCGGACGTCATGGCGGCCATCGCCACTTGCCAATCCACGTTAACATCCAAAATTGAGGCTGTACAGCTGGATATGGGTCTCATCCGCCAAGATATAGATAAAATAAGATTGCGAGTTGCTGAGACGGAGCAAAGAATTAGCACCACTGAAGATACCATTGCGGATCATGGGGCATCACTCTGTACACTCCAAACCAAGGTAAAAGCCCTTGAATACAGAGCTGAGGACGCGGAGAACAGAAACCGGCACAATAATCTCCTCATTGTTGGTTTACCAGAGGGGGTGGAGGGGGCTAACCCTACCTCCTTCATAGAGGGTCTGTTGCGTGACCTGTTGCCTGAGGCCCGCTGGTCACCTTATTACACGGTGGAGAGGGCGCACCGCATCCCGCCTAGGCCGGGACCCCCTGGGTCCCCTCCCCGCACCTTCATTCTCCGTCTCCTCAATTTCAGAGACAGAGATGAAGTTCTCCGCGCTTCTAGAAATGTTGGGGACCTCAGATTCCAAAACATTAAGCTGATGATCTTCCCGGACTACTCGGTAGAAACCCAGAAACTCAGGAAATCTTTTGACCAAGTTAAAGCAGCTTTGCGATCACACAGCATTCGCTACAGTGTACTCTTCCCGGCTCGCCTCAGAGTCCAGGATGGCGAGACAACTCGTTTCTTTACTACACCGAAGGAGGCCTCTACCTGGCTGGACTCCCTACCACAGATTCGATGAGGGACTACTTGGTATGTGTTGTATGACCCCTCTCATTGCTTACCCACCATGGCCTGGGCTCAGGTCTGAGTTACCACACAAATATGACATTGATGATGTAGTTTTGTTGCACAGGTTATGCACAGTTCAATCTATTTTGTGTGTGGATTTGAGGAGGGGTGCTCACTGTCCCTACCAGGGAAATTTCAAGCTAATGCCCCTGCCAAAGAACTTGGTCAGGAGACCGTTGAGACATACAGTTCCTTTACACCTGTTTGTTTCTGGAATAATGTTGAAGTTCTTGTCTGTGTATCCTCCTAAAGACGGATCGATTTCACTGTGAGGCCGCACTATGGGCTAATTTCCTTCGTCTGACTTTCTAGGTCCTCACAGCCTGCTGTATTACAAGCGGAGATCTCATGTGTGGAAAAGCCGCTTGAACTGCTGCTTCCTCCCCCCGTGTGCAGTCTCGGGAGGGTGGGCTCGCCTCTTCCACGGACCCCCTGTTGCAGCTGGCGAGCTGAATACGTTTGGGATTGAAACCCGCCTCAGTTTTGGGGGGTTGGGGGGTGGGGTAAGTTCCCCTAATGGGGCAAGTTGCATTTACTTTAGATATTGGTATCCTTTACTGTTTTTTTTTTTAGTTTGGTTTTGTTTTTATTTGATAATTGTACTAAAATACTTGACTTATCAGCATTGCACTATTTCCAGATGTGTCCGCTTCGGGCCCCGGGGTCCAGTTCGGGAGCCGTGACCTGCATTATTCCTAACACTCTCATTATCCTTGGTAGATATGTCCTCCCTTAACATCATCTCCTGGAACACCAGGGGACTGAACTCCCCAGTCAAGCGTTCTCTGGTGTTCCAATTCATTAAAACTTATAACCCACATATATGTGTGCTCCAGGAGACACACCTAACAGGACGTAGAGTTTTGGCCCTAAAAAAACCATGGGTTGGCCATCATTACCACTCTACGCACTCCACTTTTTCTAGGGGTGTCACTATTCTGGTATTGAAATCACTTCCTTTTCGGCTTCTGGACTTGGCCCTGGACCCGGACGGTCGGTATGTTATTATTCATGCTAAAATATACTCTCTAACATGGACTATTGTGGGCCTATATTTGCCTCCTCCGGCTTCCTGCTCAACCAGATCACCGGCAAGATGGCTGAATTTGCATCTGACAATAATGTTATATTGGGTGACTTCAATCTGGTCCCTGACCCGGACGTGCACAGGTTAACTCCTGCGGGACATCATTGCCCTGAGTTGGCTGAGTGGGCGGATACCTATGGCCTGACGGATGTCTGGAGGTGGCGTCACCCCCAGTCCAGGGCATACACATGCCACTCGGCCTCCCACAGAACGTTTTCCCGCATAGACTTGGTCTTCGCGGGGGGCCCAGTCCTCCCATGGGTCACGGACATACAAATACTCCCTAGGGGAATCTCCGACCATGCACCCTTGTTGTTGTCCTTAGACCTTTCCTTGGGCACAGTAGAAAGGATATGGAGGCTCTCCAGGTTTTGGATTTCAGACACCGCAGTAGACTCCCAATTTAGAACGGAACTGCTTGGCTTCTGGGCTGTAAATGTGGGCTCAGCTGACCCCACAGTTGTGTGGGATGCCGTCAAAGCCACGACGAGGGGACACTATCAGACCATCATTGCCAGAGTCCGTCGGGAGCGCAGGGCAGACTTAGTTAGGGCTGAGAGGGAGGCGGGTAGTGCAGAGGCTCTTTTTTTGGTTCGCACTCGGGACCCTGTGCACTATTCACACCTACAACTTGTGACGAAGGAGGTGGTTTGCCTCCGTACCTCTCTTACCCAGAAGAAAATGTTGGCTCAATCCCAACGGATTTTTGAGCAGGGGGAGAGGTCAGGCCATTTGTTGGCCTGGCTTTCCAGGGAACAGGCGGGAGGGCTGAGCATCTCACATATTAGGGACTCCTCGGGACAGTTGATCCATACACCAGAAGGGATTCATGGCTGTTTTGCGCAATTCTATGAATCCCTCTACAGGTCCAGGGTAGACTACAGAAGGGAGGATCTGGTAGCATACTTAGATGACATTGATGTTCCAACCCTTACAGTAACATATCGGGACAAGCTCGACGCCCCAATCACGTCCTTGGAGATACTCCGGGCACTTCAATCGATGCAGACAGGGAAAACACCGGGACCCGATGGCATCCCTGTGGAGTTTTACAAACAATATGCTACAGAACTAGTTGATAAACTTCAGGGCCTTTTCTCTGCATCCCCGCGTCTCAAAAAACTCCCGGACTCAATGAGCGAAGCGATCATAGAGGTGATCCCTAAGCCAGGGAAGGACCCCACGTTATGATCCTCCTATCGCCCTATATCCCTTCTGAACATGGATGCAAAGGTACTGGCAAAGGTATTGGCCAATAGGCTTAACTTGGTCATTACTGCCCTCATCCACAGGGATCAAACGGGCTTCATGCCTGGGAAAGGAACTGACATTAATATCAGACGCCTCCAAACTCACATAGACAGGGCAGACGAGGTGACTAAAGGAACGGTGGCCTCATTCGACGCGGAGAAGGCTTTTGACTCCGTCGAGTGGGGCTACCTATGGGAAGTGCTGTCGCGATTCGGGTTTGGCCCGGGTTTCACGAAATGGCTCCGTATATTATATCATGGCCCCTCAGCTAGAATACGTACTAATGGATGCCTATCGGGGAAGTTCCAACTGTTCCAGGGCACGAGGCAGGGATGCCCCCTCTCCCCTGGCCTATTTGCTCTGGCGATGGAGCCTCTGGCTGTTTCGCTGAGGGCTCACCCTGGGGTGAGGGGTCTTCAAGTAGGTCCAATTGAAGAAAAGATATCGCTGTATGCGGACGATGCTCTGCTCTATTTAGCGGACACCTCATCCTCATTGCAGACCGCCCTGGATCTGATTAACAGATTCGGTGGCTATTCGGGGATTCGTATTAATTGGGCCAATTCGTCCATGACGACTCCGATGCAAACTACTGTGAGGGTCTGGCAGGAGGCTAGGAAAATATATCGGAAGCCCAATCACATTTCACCTCACATGCCCCTATGGGGTAACCCTATGCTCCCCCACTTTTATAGCATACCGGACCCCTCTCTCTGGGCAAAGAAGGGAATCCTCACATTAAAACATGTGGTTAAGGATGGCAGGCTTATGACTTTCCAAGCCCTGAGGCAATCCTTCGGTGTCCCGCCCTCCTTCCAATTCAGGTACTGGCAGCTGAAACACGCCTTTGAAGCTCAGTTCTCAGCCCCCCTCATTCTGGAACCAGACTCAATTGAACGGCTCTTAACCTCCAGTGTGATAGGAAGCCTCTCTCAACTCTATATTTATATCTTACAGTGGAGTATGATGCCAAATTAACTAAAACCTGGGAGAAGTGGAGGGTTGATATTCCCTCTTTGGACGAGGAGGAATGGAGGGAGTGTTTAATTTCCTACATTCCCTCCATGATCGCTGCAAAAGACAGGTTCATACAATTTAAGTTCCTACACAGAGCGTATTTCACCCCACAGAGACTGGCGCGCATTTACCATCAAAGAGATCCCAACTGTCAGAGATGCAGGCAGGAGGAGGGCGCATTCTGGCACATGGTCTGGTCTTGTCCCAAGATCCGACCCTTTTGGTCAGCAGTTGCCTCCACACTGAGCAAGGTCATGGGCTCAAACCTACCGGTGGATCCCCAATTACTGTTGCTTAGTCATCTGGAGGATGTTGACGGTGATAGGTATAGTAAACTCTGTCTAACCTTTACATTGTACTATGCTAGGTGGGAAATTTTACTGCGATGGAAACTGGTAGAGCCTCCTACCCTGGCCTCGTGGAGAAGGTTGGTGAATATGGTACTCCCCCTATATAGATTGACGTATGAAAGTAGGCAGTCCGGGGAAGTTCGATAAAATTTGGTCCTCCTGGGTGGACGCCTCTGGAGACCCTGAACCCCCTACCCCATAATTAGGACATGAAATACAGCAGAGGACATCCTACATTTCAGGTCTATTCTTATGCCCATTCCCCCTTTGTTCACCTCCTTCCCATCCCTTCCCCCCCTTCTTCTTCTCTCCCCCCTTCTTCTTCCCCTCCTTTTTCTCCCCCGCCCCCCCTTCCCTTCCCTTTCCCCACCCACCCACCAGGCTTGATTGAATACTGGTTATCTATTTTACATTACCTAAGGGTCTATAAGATTGTTACGCTGTAGGAGTATTGTTAAGTGAAACTTCTGACATCTACTTAGCTGGAATAGTTGATAAATAGTGGCTATCGCCTGAAGATAGATTTTTTTTACTATCATTATTATCACCACAATGACTGTACTAAATTTCTTGTTTATTGTAATGCTGATTTGTTTAATAAAAAATCTTCTGTTAAAAAAAACATTGGAGGGGGGGTAACTTCCTTTGTCAACTTATTCGCAGGGAATCCTATTGGATTCACGAGACCAAGGTTCTCTTACCGGGGGGCTTGAACGTCGAATTTGACGTTAATTGTTTTATTTCTGATCGTTAGAAGTTCTGTTTTTAGTTATTATTATGTTTTATCTAACATTGTCATTCTTTGTTGACCATGGATGCTCCACGGGATCGAGCTTGAACGCGGGGTGATTATTACACACATTTTTCACATATTGTTTTTATTATCAGTAAATCTATATACTAGTTAACTTAGTTATATATTTACCCGTTGTTTTACCTTATGGCAAAGTTGTCTTAGTTGCATCATTGCAATTATGGACACTTCTCATATACTGTTCTAATGGTTATTGCTTACGCCTTTTACCTTTCTGGGTTGCTATGGTGATTAGTATACACTGAGACCCATTGGTTGTTCCGATCAGCAGACATGCATATTTAGCAGGTGGATCACGTCATGCCGTCGCCGCTGAAGAAGTCCAGCCCCCATTAGGGACGTAACGCGCACGGAAAAGCATCACGTGACATAGATCGTGACGTCACCCACGTCTTGTTCGCTGATCTCCGTGGATCATCCATTTTACGATTTATCCTCCGCACTGGGTTACAGTGCACTGTTTATAAGTGTTCCTACTGTTGTTTTTTTATTAAATCCTTTATGCAACATACAGAGAGCACTAGATCTTCTTTATTTTTTTTCCATGTGATTACTGCAAGTTCACAAGATATTGGTGTCTGATCAGTTACAAGTGTATCTGTTCCTGCTATCATCCCTTTGAGGGAACTGCTGTTTTAGACCTGACTGATTAACTCAGGGGTCCATCTGCTGAGGTGAGCGGCTTGTGTTACCGATGGTGGAGGTCTTTTCACTACAGTCACTCATCTTTTGTGGATGTCACTCGTGTCACTGGATCATTTGCTGGCAATCTTTATCTTGAACTTTAAAAATTGACTTTTTATTAATGTTTTTATGAGATTTTAAATTATATGCGCTGTACTGCTTTTTGATAATACTTATGTTTAGGGATTCGATACATTTTACCCTCAGTACCACAGCTGCTTATTGATAGTCATATATGATTTGCGCTGGTTGATTTCCAATATACAATCCTATAATTACCTGCAATGCAGCTTTGTCACTGTTCAATCCGGACAGTCCTGATAGACAGCATATGGCTGAACTTCAAGATACCCACCTATATATGGGTTCATCTGTGGTCCTGTGAGTTCAGTCCCGGTGTGATATTGGGAGGGACCGAGAGCAGAGGGAGTGCCTCCCGAGTCCCCGGCATGTGAAATCACCCCTGCATGGACAGCTGGGTGGTAATGGCATTTGCAGACGCCAGGAAACAACATCCTGACGTTATCCACCAAAGGGGTGGAGAGCTGGAACCCGCGTCGGCGGCCCGCGGCGAATCTGCGCGCCATTGGAAACCAAGCAAACATTTGGCTATCAGCATTCAATTACAAAAGGCGACCGCGGCGTGAGAGACGACGCGGAAGGCCCCTGTGTGCTGAGTGAGTAACAATGAAAGGACACACCACACGGTGACCGGATGCAGGAGTGAGAGGAGAGGCGAGTGAGCGTCCCCCTGCCTGACGCCTCCGTGTTCAGCGGAGCTAACTTAATGCTCTGGCCTGGCTGACCGAGCCTTCTCTCCCCCGCAGTGTTTGCTTCTTCCTGGCTCCCTCATCGCCGCCCAACCCGGAGCGTGCCGGCGGTGCTTCGGCGCAGCCGCTCGGGAAAGGAAACGGACAAGAGCCCTTGGAGCGGCGAGGAGGAGCTCAGGCTATCAGCTCTAAGCAGTTACCCGGGCAACAGCAACGGCTTTAACAGGAAGAGGCGGCGTGTGTCACCAGCGGGAGGATTCGCCACTAGAAGCGTCCCTGTGCTGCCCAGGCACCCGGCAGCATCAAGGTATCAACCCTTCCAGCTAATTCAGAGGTGGACTGCCTATCCCCTCTCCCCAAGGTCTAGTCTATTACCACGGACGAGGGGGGGTGGAGGCATAGGTGGGCCCAGGCAGCCGGCCACACTGTTTCTTAATGATCTGTCCTTGGGCTTAGGCAGGCTTGGGCAGCCTGACACACAGCGATCTGTGTCCACCAGGGAGAAGATATCCCTTGATGGCTGGTGGAGGGCCGCACTAATGAGAAAGACATTTAATCTCTTGTCACATTTCATAATCTCAATTAAACCGAAATACCGGCCACTTTAAACTGGGCAAGAACTCCAGGGGCAGCTGCAAACTAGAAAGGTACTGCTGGGGCTGAGGCGGTGCTGGGGGAAGGGAGGAAGAGTAAGGGAAAGGTGAAGAGAGGGGTGAAGAGAGGGGGGGGGGGTAGGTACTGTAATGGAAATTTGTAAGTTCTGTATATAATTGTATTGTATTTTGTATGTATTGCACATTGCCCTCACTGTGCAACAGCACTAATAATGTTTTCAGTAAATGTTTACATTCTTTCGAGTCCTGATTAGAATTAGCCTGCCTATGTAACGCCCCTTGTTACGATAAACCTACAATTGTAATATTAATGTGATACCTACGTAATCATGTGCATAAAAACCTTCAATTGCGTCATAATAAAGCAGAACAGTAATTTGGAAAGATGCTGAGCGTATCTTTTGTGTCTGTTCCCTACTGCAGTAGTTATTATTAATTTGGAACCACTAATCAATATGAGGATAGGAGTTGCCTATCATCAATTTAACCGAGTCAGTACCAACCCCACGAGCGGCTCAACTCTTTTATATCCTCTCTTGGTCTATGTAAATAGCCATGACTAGAAAAAAGGGTGAGGAACTGCAACAGCAGGACAACACTAGCTCCCAAATGACCCGCACTTCAAAAGAAAAGGTGAACCAGGCAGCAGCCGCCGCAGCGGCCAAACTGGAAAAATTTGCGCACCCCTCCACCTCTTCACCATCCAAAAACACCCAGCAGCAGCAGGACAGACCGCATGCGGGGGGTTCAGGGGACAGGAAGAGCCTTGGAAAAGGACCAGCAGCAATGCACACAGTAAAAACGACAAGCAGTAAAATTACGCGGGTGAGCCCGCGGGATTAGCAATCAACAATGCTGCTGCGCAAGACGCACTAGCAGAAGTGGAACCCACATTGAAAGATGTTCTATGTGCTGTTAACTCCTGCAAGGCCTCCCTAAGCGATCTGTGCGACCGGCTGATGGGACTAAAGGAAGAGCTAATTATAGTAAGCCAAGAACTGCAAGGGATTAATGCTAGAACAACTGCGCTGGAGGAGAGAGTTAGCCAGGCTGAGGACGAATTAACCCCACTGAAGCAAGAACTTAAGGCATTAAAAATGCAGATGGGTCTGCATAAAGTTAAAATGGAGGAAATGGAAAACAGGTCCCACAGTAAGAACGTGAGGGTGGTAGGCCTACCGGAGCGGTGTGAGGGCCCCCACCCTGAGGAATTCTTGGAGAAGTGGCTCAAGGGAATATTCGGGACAGAAACCTTCTCCCACCTCTTTGCCATCGAAAGAGCCCACAGGGTGCCAACTAGGGCCTCACCATCAGGGGGGCACCCTAGGCCAATAATAATGAAGCTTTTTAACTACAGAGACAAGGTAACATTGATGCGTAGGGCTAGGGAGCTGGGGGAGATCCTACACAACGGAGTCAAGGTTTTATTTTTTCCCGATTACTCCCCAGACCTCCAGAAGCGGAGGGCTGAATTCAGGGATATAAAGCACAACCTATGGACTTATAAAATAGAATACGCCCTGCTGTATCCTGCACGGCTACGCGTCACTGCCTTAGGGTCTACCCATTTTTTTGACACAACAGCAGGGGCAATAAAGTGGCTGGAGGATAACAAAGCGGACCTGCAGAGCCAGGGGTTAAACAAGGCTATTTAGACTTGGATAGGAAAGGAGGAAAATGCAATTTTTTTTTCTTCTTTTTTTTTTTCCCTCTCCTTTTTCACAGTAATGAGCAGCTGACACGGAGGAGGGGGGATGGGGGGGGGCATGCGTGATTGACGCACGGATGAAAAATGTGATCCCACTAGTTTTGTATGTTTTAAGTGTTGTTCTGGGGGTGGGGGGGAGGGTAGGGGATGGGGGGATGGGGGGGATGAGTATGGCAGTGAGTCACATTGTATTTTTTCAGCATATGTGTGGGGAGGTATTTTCTGTGTGGTTGGAAGGGGGGAAAAAGGTCACAAGCATAGCCCCTTGGGCTAGCCTAAGTAGGCAGGAGGGGGGGTCACGAATAAGGGTGGTAAGAAGGGGGTTGCATAAACCAGAGGGTGGGGGGGATGGGGGATTCACAGCGAGTCATAGGGCTAGGCAATGGGGTGATTGTAAGGAGCACATAGCTACGAAGAGTGGGTTCACAATAACAAAAGTAAAGTATACTAGCACAGGTGGTTTGTATTTGCAGTTAGGAAACGTGGGGGGGGGGGGTCCCTGGACGCGGGGGCCCTCCGCCCTTCCCCACTCTATTTATTTATTATTCCTTTTTTTTTCTTTTTCTTTTGTATACACTACCACAGCGCCCACGATCAATTTGGTATCCACAAATGCACTAAGGAAATGCCCTTTTTTTGGGGGGGGCATTTTCCCCTTCTTCTTTTTTGGCTTTTTTCGTTGCTTTTCTTGTCTTTTTCTTCTAGATGCCTTTTAAAACGCTAAAGATAGGCTCCTGGAATATCAGGGGCATGGCTGATCCCGCCAAAAGGGCAGCAGTTTTTATGGCAATGGAAGCGCATGGCGTTGAGCTGGCCTGCCTGCAGGAAACTCACCTTACTAACTATACTAAATTACTTGTTCGGAACCACAAATTCCAAGAACAGTATCATTCAGTCTACACCTCATACTCAAGAGGGGTGAGCATATTGGTGGGGAGAAGTGTCTCGTTTTCCTGCAGGGAAGCCAGAATTGACACGCTGGGACGATATGTTTTTTTGAACTGTGTTGTGGAAAATAAGCCTCTGGTAATAGCAAACATTTATATTCCTCCTCTGTTTAAAACAGAGATCATCTTGGATTTGTTGGAATTTGTGGAAAGTAAGTTAGATTCACAGATAATATTGGTGGGGGATTTTAACGCAGTTTTGGATAATAAAATGGACCGGTTTCCGCCTATGAATCGGGCGGAAAGGTTATCAGAGGGCCGACTAGGCCAACTTCTGGTAGAGGTTGGGTGGTGCGATCTATGGAGATCCCGCAACCCAAAAACCCGGCAGTATTCCTGCTACTCAGGATCACATTCTACTCTCTCGCGTATAGATATGGCAGTAGGCAACAGCGAGGCTTTGCAACTAATAGGGAATATAGAGTACAAGCCGAGGGGTATCTCAGATCACTCTCCCTTGACCTTGACTTTAAACTTAGGTGCTAGACCAAGCCGGAAAAGGTGGACAATAAAGCCACTATGGTTGGACGTAATAAGTAGCCCAGAAGAAGTTACATCCAAACTAAAAGAGTTTGTAACATTTAACTCAGGTACAGCCCCTGTGGGGGTAGTGTGGGACACCTTAAAAGCATTCCTTAGGGGTTTGCTACACCAGCAGGTCGTTATAATTAAGAATACGTCAAGGGATTGGGAGGTGAGAGCTAGCAGAGAAGCCATGGAATCAGAAGCACAATACGTGGCGGACCCAACCCCTGAGAAACAGGAGGTCTGGCTCAGTAGACAACAAGAGTACAGAGAATGAATTAATAGAAGAACAGAAAATAAAAGACTCTTCCAGAAACAAAATTATTATGGCGAAGGGGAGAAAGTAGGTCGGATGTTGGCACTTATAACCAAGTCTAACCTATCCCCATCTGCCATTTTCTCAATTAGGACACCGGCTGGAGAGATTACTTCAGACCCCGCCGAGGTCCTAAAGACCTTTTCCACGTTTTACAGGGACCTGTACAGGTCGCGCCGGGGGTCGGACCGGCACGATATGGATGGATTTCTGGAAGGGGTAGCTCTGCCTGTGCTCTCGGAGGGAGACAGGAGTGAGATGGAGTCTCCCCTGACCCTGGAGGAGTTGCAAAAGGCTGTTGCAGTGCTGTCAGGCCGGCCAGAAATCTCCTAGCCCGGATGGCTTGCCATTGGAGATCTACAGGAAATATGGGGAGATTTTACTCCCGGAGCTTTTAAAGGTTTTGGAGCAGGCGACAAGGGACGGAAGGCTACCACCATCAATGCTGGAGGCTGATATAGTGGTGATACCAAAAGAGGGGAAAGACCAACTGGAAGTTACCTCATATAGACCGATATCACTACTGTGTTCGGACGCCAAGATCGTAGCAAGGGTGTTGGCGTCCAGGCTAAACAAGTGCATTGCAAAACTTGTACACCCAGACCAATCGGGGTATATCCCCGGTCGGTCCACCAGCACTAATATTAGAAGGGCGTACTTGAACCTCCAGGTTCCAGCGGAGAAGGTGGGATCTAGAGCCATATTGTCTCTGGACACCGCCAAGGCCTTCGATAGCCTGGAATGGGAATATCTTTGGTGGGTGCTAGAGAGGTTTGGATTCGGCCCCGTATTTATCAGCTGGTTAAAAATCCTATATAGTCACCCAAAGGCAAGACTCAAGATAAATAACGATTATTCGGAAAGCTTCCCCCTTGAAAGAGGGACTAGACAGGGCTGCCCCTTGTCTCCTTTATTGTTTGTTTTGGCCATGGAGCCATTGGCTGGAGCGGTGAGATCATCATCTGAATTGCAGGGCTTTCATAGGAAGGGCGAGGAGGAGAGAATAGCGCTTTTTGCGGACGATGTCCTATTTTTCCTTGGGGATACGACCTCCTCATTGGAGAAAGTAATGTACTTGGTGAAGGACTTCGGAAAATTCTCAGGATTGACGATTAACTGGGAGAAATCATCGCTCCTGCCGGTCGACCCATTGGCCAATCCTATCTCAACGAGCCTACCCCAACTGAGAGTCACGGGGAAAATGAAGTACCTCGGTGTCGTGTTGTCCAAGGGCCCCGGTGCATTTATTGAGGATAATTTGGTCCCTCTCCTATTAAAATTTAGAAAAAAATGCGATATTTGGAGTAGACTCCCCCTTTCTGTGGCGGGCCGGGCCAACCTGATCAAAATGGTATGGCTGCCTCAGTTGCTATACCTGTTCCACAACTCCCCAGTGTGGATCGGGGAAAAGTGGTTTCAAAAAACCCAATCCCTCTTCAGGGAACTAATTTGGAAAAAAGGGCAGGCCAGGATAGGCCTACAAAAACTGCAGCGCCCCGCCACAGGGGGGGGGGACTGGGGGTCCCCCACCCGTTCGCCTACTTCCTGGCAGCCCAGTTACAACAACTTGGGGGATGCGCCATTGATGAAGGGGGCAGTAAGAGCGCCCAGGTTATCCTACAGGGAAGCCCACATAGTTCATTAGTTGAAGCACTGGAGGCAGATTCATTACAAAAAGAGATTCCGACACTTAAAATGATCACCAGGGTTTGGCAGACTGCCAAGCGAATAATGGGGTATAAGGGAATCTCAGAATACTCACCAATCTGGAACAACAAGAACTTGCAGGAACTACTATCTGTCGACAGGAATAGGCTTTGGGAGAGGAACGGGATATGCCGGTTGATACAGATATACGAAGGGGATACCTTGAAACCCTTCGAGGAACTGAGGTACGAGTATGGGCTACCAAATCGTGTATTTTATAGCTACTTACAGATTAGACACGCTTTGGGAAAGCAGTTTGGAAGGCAGCCCCCCACATGGTGTAAGATCCCACTACTACAAACAATAATTAAATCAGAGACCTCCAAGGGGTTAATCACAGAGATATATACCCAGCTACTAAAGAAAATAAACACTCAAGTGGGCTCCTCCGGGGGCAGGGACAGGTGGACGGCTGATGTGGGGGAGATAACGGACACACAGTGGAAAAGGATTCTGGAACTTGGACCAGAGGTGTCGGTCTCTCCTTCACAAAAGGCCTCCCACCTGATGCTGCTGCACAGATCCTACTATACACCAAAAAAGCTCTTTACGTTCGGTCGCCGAACCAATGACGAGTGCCCCAGATGCAGAAGAACAGGCGATCTGATCCATATGTTCTGGAGGTGCCCAAAACTAGTCAGGTATTGGCCCGAGATCCTAAAGAAAATAAACACCACGTTTAAAATTAACCTAGAGCTAGACCCCAAGACCTGTGTGCTGGGATATGTTACTGACGGACTGAGAGACAGTAGCACGGCGGTAGTGGTAGCAAGATGCCTGTTCCAAGCTAGAAAACTAATCGCACAGTCTTGGCAATCCAGGACTCCCCCTACCCCGGAAGATTGGATAGGAGCTGTCAACTCCACAGTGTGGAACGAAAGAACATTCTACACTAGGTCCGGCAACTATAATAAGTTTGCGAGAATGTGGAACCTGTGGGTTCAAACAATGCCTTGCCCGTTATCAGTGCTATCCTAACGCTGAGAATATCCGTCCTCCTACTAATGGGGAGAGGCTGAGTTAGGAGCAGTTTAGAGTCTAGAGCTGAGAGAGAATAATGTATGGAACCTATGACGAGTACCGGACGTGCCTTGGAACTATAGGGGTTTAAAGGGGGGAGGGTCACAGGAGGGTGGGGGGGTGGGTTCTTTAGAAAGAAAAGCACCAATACATAATACGTATAGTAGCAATATGAGGGTATGCGGCTAATCGGCTTTGAGACACAAGATGTATGCTACGCACTTTGTAACGTGGCACTACTGTACTTACATATATACCGAAATGTACATCGCTATAATATTTATAAATCAAAAAAAAAAAAAAGGGGTAAACTTGGAAAGGCCACAATGATGTGACTGGATTAGAGACATATATGAACATTACTCTGAAAACAGTCTCTGGATAAAGTTAACTGAAGTGGCAAAGAAAAAAAAGAAAAAAAAAAAAAAAAGGACACACCACACAACTCCCCCAGAGGACAATGAAATCTTGGCAGGCAGCAAGAGTTTCCTCAGGATGGAACAAAGAAAGAACATTTGGCATCAAACATAAAACATAAAGGAGTGTCTTAAAGCAGAGGTCTGCCCACCGCTGCAAAAATTAAAAGCCAGCAGCACATACTGCAGCTGCTGACTTTTAATAATAGGACACCTACCTGTCCTGGAGTCCAGCGATGTCGGCACCCCAGCTGATGTTTCCATCAGCTGTCGGGTGCATGCCGCCGTCATTGCGGGTAAGGGAACCCGGCAGTGTAGCCTTACAGCTTCACGCCGGGAACCCTACTGTGCATGCGCAAGTCTCCACTCCTCTCTCCTACTGGCCCGGCGACAGGGCCAGCAGGAGAACCCCAACCCCAACCAGGATGTATGCAATCCAAAATTATAAAGGATATTTTAGGGAAGACCCTATCATAAATTGCAGTCACATGTCTTCCCAAGGGAAGACCCAGATTGCAAGTCTTCATGGAAGCAATGTGGTGATATGCTCTCCACCAGAATTCTAGCATTGTTTTGCCTACAAAGAAGCATGCACAGTCACATAATAGAAGGTAGACCACACCAAATGTTTGACAGTTAGCGTAATGTTTATGGTTGTATCTTTCCACATTAGGTAGCCTGATGTTTTTAGATGTATTCATAAACTTGCGGTAGCCACACCCTCCACATCTGAAGGTCCCCGGGAGTTTGCATGGATCCCTGGACCCCCCCTTGAATTCACTTGAGACCAATCAGTCTTTCAAGGTTTTGGCCCACCTGAAGGTTAATGCAGGGGCATCGGATACAAATGGACCAATTGTAGGGTCCATTTCCAGTACATGCCAGTACTTCTCAACAATCTTCTTAATGGATTTGTGTTGATTCGAGAATTTTGTGAATTTTGTGATAATGCGGATTGGATTGCTCTTATTTTTAGTAGAGGCAGGGTTTTATAACAGGTCCTGTCGTGTTCTCGTACATGACCTTCTAAAGTCTTTTTTCAGGCAGGTGGTCGAATAGCCACGCGCCAATAGCCTTTCTTTCAGTAAATCTGCCTCTCTTCTAAATACATCATCATCCAAGCAATTGATTCTAATCCACAAGTACTGACTGTATGGGACAGAGGAGATTAAAGCTTTAGGATGGAAGCTGCTTGAATGCAATATTAAATTGCCAGCTGTGGGTTTGCAGTATAGGCTACTGGTGAGTAGTCCATCCTGTCCCTTCTGGATTGTCACATCCAGAAAGGTGATTGACTTGCAATCAAACGTCATGGTGAACATTAGGTTGAATGTATTGTTGTTGAGTTGTTAAAGGAAAGATTGCAGTCCATCAGAGTGTGCATCCCACACAAGGAGGCTGTCATCAATGTATTGATACCAGACAACCATGCTCTCCATATAGGGAAGCATATCTTCTGATTGGTTTAGCATCTCACTCCCCCAGGTACAAGTTGCCAAAGGAGGTCCCCATCGCAACCCCTGCACCTGGAGGAAATGGGAACCATTAAAAGTAAAGTAGTTTTGATGGAGTATGAACTCCAGAGCACCAATCAAGAATTTCTTTGTCTTTCTTTCAAAACAACTGTGATGGGAAATGACATGGTTGATGCATGACAACCCCTTGTCGTGTGGTATTGAACTGTAAAGAGCCTCTATGTCAATAGCCACAAAAATTGACGTTGGGGGAATATATAGCCCATCAATGTTTTGCAAGAGGTGCATGGTGTCTTGTATATAGCTTGGTAGATTCAAGACATATGGGCTTAGGTGTCTATTCACAAAATGGCTCAGGTTCTCAGTTATTGAACCATTGCCCGATATGATGGGTCTACACAATGGACGGTGCATGCTTTTTTGGAGTTTGGGTAGGGAGTAAAAAGTTTGTTGTTCGTGATAATGATATTGCCCCCTTTGTTGGAGGGTTTTATAGTAATGGTGGGGTTATCTGCCAGAGATTTCAAAGCTTCTCGTTCTGCCTCTGATAGATTGTCCTGACTGTTACGTGAAGTATTTATTTTCAGAATTTCATTGCATGTGAGTTTTACAAACGCCGATACATTGATGAAGATCAATTCGGTCGATCAAATCTGGTGGATCATTTTCCTCCAACGGGCCAATTAAGGTATCAAGAGCTTTGAGTTCCTGAGATTTGAATTTTGGTTTATTGGGTAGTCAGGGCTGGACTCAGCCCTTCCTTCTCTGAGCTGGCCGCTCAGCTGTCGACTAATTGCCAGCTCCTTTCTCTCCACAGTGACTCAGCTGTTGATGATCTGCTCATCAGTCCTGGCTACTTAAAGCCGTCCAGCTCACGTCATCTCTGCCTTCGCCTTTGGTCACATCTCAGAGACTTTCCCCTGCATTCCTGTTGAAGACTTGCTCGACTGACGTCCCTTCTGGCTCCTGATCCTGCTTGCTGTACTACTACATTGATCTCTGGCTCTCTGACATTGGCATTGGCTGACTACCTGATCTGGTTACTGAACTCTGGCTATGTATTGACTACGCTTACTCTGTTTACCTTTTTATTATTATTAAACAAGTGTGATTAACTGTACTTCTGTCTTGGTCTGCTTCATGGTTTCTGAAAGTAGGTGAAGGCCATGAATTCAGAAGATGCAGTCAGTCCACTTGTTGGTAATATTTTTACCAGATTGGATGACCAGGATCACAGCATGGATCAGTTTGCCTTGGCATTACAAACGCTCCTGAGTCGCACGGCTCACCTGGAATCTTCCACTATGGCTGCTCTGATACAACCTGTGTTGCAGGCCGTCCCTGCTGCTGCTCCAGTCTCTGTACAGGCACCCACCTCCAGCATTACCTCTATAAGTGGCATGTCTGGTTCCACTCTGCTTCCCCAGTGATTTGGGGGCAATCCAGTTCAATGCAGAGGGTTTCTCAACTAGGTTGAGATATACTTTGAGATGCTGCCCCAGGCATTTCCCATGGACAGAAGCAAAATAGGTTTCGTGATATCTTTGCTTTCTGAGAGAGCCTTTACCTGGGAAAACCCTCTATGGAAGGAGCAAAAAACCGTGGTCCTGAGTTACTCAGTATTTGTGGCTTCCTTCAAAAGGGCATTTGATGTTCCTGCACGCTCTGCTTCTGCTGCCAAGAGCCTCATGTCCATCAGAGTACGAGAACTGTTGCCGATTACGCCATTGAATTCCGTACTCTGGCAGCAGAGGTTGCTTGGAACAATGAGGCCCTCATGGCTGCCTTATCTCATGGTCTCTCGGATAACATCAAGGATGAGATAGCAGCGCAAGATATACCCACTGAGCTGGAGAGGTTGATCACATTTGCCATCCTCATTGACTCCAGCCTCAGAGAAAGAATCTCTTTTAAGGAGCGCTGGCGCAAGCCTCCTGTACATTTGTCTCCGAGCTTTGCAGTCCCACCCTTGCCTCCCCCACCTCCCATGCCTCCTGGTACCGAGTCGGTCTGTGAAGATGAACCCATGCACTTGGGCTTCACGCGTCTCTCTGCAGATGAGAGGGCCCTTAGGAGGAGGGAGAGATTGTGCCTTTATTGTGGCCAGGCTGGTCCCTTTTTGAAGTCTTGTTCTACCCATCCAGGGAACACCCGAACCTTGAGGTCCTGTCACGGACAGACCTTAGGTGGCGCTGTTTCATCTCCAGTTTCCCAGAAAGATAAGCCCCTGGTTTTGTTTACCCTGTCTTGGGCTGAGTCATCCATCAAGATACAGGCTCTAATTGACTCTGGGGCTGCAGGCCTGTTCATTGATGCTGCCTTTGTATCCAAGCACTTGATTCCGCTGCAGCTGCATGACACTCCACTTGCCATTGAGGCTCTTGACGGGAGACCGCTACAGCCTGCCCATGTGACTCATGAGACTGTTACATTGTCGATTGCGGGAGGGGTCCTTCACCATGAGATAATCCAATTCCAAGATATTTCCTCACCTAATTTTCCGCTGGTTATTGGTTATCCTTGGTTACAGAGGCACAACCCTTCTTTTGATTTGATTGAGGTTCTGTCCTGGTCGCCACAGTGCAGTGAGAGATGCTTCCAGAAGGTAGCCAAGGTCCTGTGCACCTCTTCACTCTCCTCCCTGCCAGAGGAGTACCGCAAATTTTAGCGATGTCTTTGACAAAGGCCAAGCCGGTACTTTGCCTCCACACCGGTCGTATAATTGCGCAATTGACCTTCAACCTGGTACAATACCCCCTCATGGCCGGGTTTACCCTTTGTTGATCTTGGAGGATAAGACCATGGAGGAATATGTTGCAGACGCACTTTCTCGAGGCTTCATCTGCAAATCCTCATCTCCTGCTGGTGCTGGTTTCTTTTTTGTGAAGAAGAGTGGTGAACTGAGACCTTGTGTCGATTATAGGGGTCTCAATCATTTCACGATTAAGAATGCCTATCCCATTCTGTTGATTACGGAGTTTTTTGACCGCCTCAAGGGAGCAACGGTTTTCACGAAGCTTGATTTGAGAAGGGCGTACAATCTCGTCAGGATTAAGGAGGGCGACAAAGTGGAAAACTGCGTTTAATACCAGCCTTTGGCCTTTGTAACACTCCAGCAGTTTTCCAGGAGTTCATTAACGATGTCCTCTGAGATTTGTCGCAGTTGTGTATGGTGGTTTATCTCGACGATATCCTCATATTTTCTAAATCCCTGGAGAGCCACCACACAGATGTCTGTTGTGTGCTTCAGAGACTAAGGGAGAACAATCTCTATTGTAAATTGGAAAAGTGCGAATTCCATTGTAAACAGGTTAAATTCCTGCTGGTTTTTCGATGGACCCAGTGAAACTTTCAGTGGTCCTACAGTGGCCTCGACCTGTGGGTTTACGTCCTCTGCAGCGTTTTCTTGGCTTTGCCAACTATTATCGGAAGTTTATTCGTAACTTCTCATCTCTGGTCAAGCCCCTGAATGATATGACCAGGGAAGATGCAACCCACAGAGTTGGTCTCTGGAGTCCATTAAGGCCTTTGAGAGTCTCAAGGCTGCCTTTGTTTCTGCTCCTGTGTTGGCACACCCTGATCCTACGTTGCCTTTTATCCTAGAAGTTGATGCTTCTGAGACTGGGGTTGGCGCCCTTCTGTCTCAACGTCCTAACTCTGAGTGTGCTATGCATTCGTGTGGCTAATTTTCCAAGAAATTGTCACTGGCAGAGTGCAATTACGAGATTGGTGACAGAGAGCTCATGGTGATCATTTTAGCCCTGAAAGAATGGAGACATCTCCTTGAAGGTACCACTGTGCCTGTTCTCATTCTTACTGACCATAAGAATCTCACATTCTTGTCTGAGGCTAAGCGCCTCTCTCCCAGGAGGGCATGATGGGCTCTTTTCTTGACAAGTTTTAATTACATTGTCTCATTCTTACCCGGTACTAAGAATGTAATGGCTCACGACAATTTCCCTCCACTTCCAAGATGGAGTCGATTCCAGTTCCTGTGATTCTTTCTTATCGTATTCTGGCTACGGTTCGCACCAGTCTTAGTTCTCCTTTGGGTGACAAAATTCTTGCTGCTCAGGTCAATGCTGTGCTCCAGACTTACTATTCTCGCAAGGCTGCTGGCCATGCTGGGAAGAATCAACTCTTTTGGGCCATTTCCCAACAATTCTGGTGGCCTTGTCTACATGCTGATGTAACCACCTTCGTAGCTGCCTGTTCCGTGTGTGCTCAGAGTACGACTCCACGACACCTTCCAGTGGGCTTCCTACAACCCATACCCAATGGAGAGAGGCCCTGGACCCACCTGTCTATGGATTTCATTGTGGAGTTACCCAACTCCCGGGGCAACACAGTTATCCTTATGGTGGTTGACCGATTCTCGAAAATGTCACATTGTATTCCACACAAGAAGTTGCCTACTTCTAAAGAACTGGATTCTATTTTTGCTCGGGAGATCTTCCACTTACATGGGCTACCCAAGGTGTTTGTGATCTATGATCAAATAAAAAACGGATCACTGAACCATCTAATTCATTGGTCTTTCACAACGGTCCACACTTGGTGTCAGGTAACTGAGCAGGTGGCTTTGGTCTTTCTCCTTCACTTTGTCACTCTGACACAAACACTCTTCTTCCTAGACTTTCCTCGTCAGGTAACACTGCATCCCCACTTAATGCACCACAGGACGATTTTTTAATCAATGTCGAAAAATAAGTGATCACAGATCCGCTAAGCAGCAAGACACATCTGCACAATCACCACCTAAGGTAAATCTCAATGTGATTAACCTGTGTTTCGATCAGTCAGAACCCCCTGCTTCTATATCACAAATGTACAAAAAGAAATCAGATAAGTTTCTGATGCTTAATACAAACTCCACTGTATTGGAGTTTGTAAAACTCACATGCAATGAAATTCTGAAAATAAATACTTCACGTAACAGTCAGGACAATCTAACGGAGGCAGAACTAGAAGCCTTCAAATCTCTAGAAGATAACCCCATCATTACGATAAAACACTCCAACAAAGGGGGCAATATCGTTATCATGAACAATGAGAATTATGTGGATATGTGCAATAGAATTCTTAACAATAAACAATGGTATTTCAAAATCTCCCCTACTATAATTGAAAATTCCACCAGGAGTTCTACAACATAGTAGATAAAGCACATGCTGCCAACATTCTCTCAAAATCAGAATGGGATTATGTTCGAACTACATTACCACGCACACCCACTTATTACTCCCTACCCAAACGCCATAAAAGCATGCACTGTCCATCGGGTAGGCCCATCATATCGGGTAATGGTTCAACAACTGAGAACCTGAGCCAATTTGTGGATGGACACCTAAGCCCATATGTTTTGAATCTACCAAGCTATATGCAAGACACCATGCACCTCTTGCAAAACATTGATGGGCTATATATTCCCCCAACATCAATTCTTGTGGCTATTGACGTAGAGGCTCTTTACAGTTCAATACCACATGACAAGGGGTTGTCATGCATCAAGCATGTCATTTCCCAGAGCAGTCATTTGGAAAGAAAGATCAAAGAATTCTTGATTGGTGATCTGGAGTTCATACTCCATCACAAGCCCTGGAAGCCCAGGTTCTGAATTTCCCTGGAAGCCCAGGTTCTGAATCCGGGGAAGCAACTGTCAGCACTGAGAAGTCCCTCCATACTAAAGGTGAGCCAGGTACGTACACGGCAGGTGCCGGCAGGGGCCAGCACAGAGGCGGGTGGAGACAAAGAGGTGCAGGCACTAGCAAAGAGTAGATGGGTGACAGTCAGGAGGGGTAGAGGGGGAAGTGCCAGGGAGGCCGATCCAGGACTGGAGCATCCCAATAAGTACGCTCCATTGAGTGTCATTGATGAAACCAGTCAGGGACCAGCACTGCTGGAGATGAGGGACTCTCCTAGCTGCCAGGGGAAGAACTCCTCCAGTGAGAGTGGGGGGGCAGCAAAGGGAAAGGAAAGACAGATTCTGGTGGTAGGGGACTCAATTCTTAGAAGGACAGAGAGGGCAATCTGTAACCAAGACCTGAAGCGCCGAACAGTATGTTGTCTACCGGGCGCTCGGGTTCGGCACATCACGGATCTTGTGGACAGATTACTGGGAGGGGCTGGGGAAGACCCGGCTGTCATGGTGCACGTTGGCACCAATGACAAAGTCAGAGGCAGATGGAGTGTCCTAAAGAACGATTTTAGGGACTTAGGAGCTAAATTGAGGAAAAGGACCTCCAAGGTAGTGTTCTCAGGAATACTACCGGTACATCGAGCCACACCAGAGAGGCAGAGGGAGATTAGGGAAGTAAACAAGTGGCTGAAGAGCTGGTGTAGTAAGGAGGGGTTTGGGTTCCTGGAGGACTGGGCCGACTTCTCAGTCGGTAACCGGTACTATAGAAGGGACAGACTGCACCTAAATGAGGAGGGTGCAGATCTGCTGGGAATGAAGATGCCAAAAAGTTAGAGGGGTTTTTAAACTAGGCGATGGGGGGGAGGGTCCAGAGACAGTGATAGCCAGCGTGGAAGATATTCCAGAGGGTAGTATTGGGGGCATTAGTGGTAGGTTAACCAAAGCACAAAAACACAAGGTGAGTATAGTAGCAAGTCCTAGTTGCAATCTTGAAACACCCAATACGAGGACAACCGGTCTAAACTATGTGGCATGTTCACCAATGCCAGGAGCCTGGCGGACAAGATGGGTGAACTAGAGATACTGTTGTACAAGGAGGATTTGGATTTTGTGGGAATTTCAGAGACCTGGTTCAACAGCTCTCATGATTGGCTGGCAAACATTCAAGGGTATACCCTATACCGCAAGGATAGAGAGGGTAAAAAAGGGGGAGGGGTATGCCTATATATCAAGAATAATGTACAAGTGAATGTGAGAGATGACATCACTGAGGGGGCTAGGGAGGAGGTGGAGTCTTTATGGGTAGAGCTCCAAAGGGATGAAGCTAAGGGGAAAATAATACTGGGAGTATGCTATAGGCCCCCTAACCTGAGGGAGGAAGTGGAGACGGATCTCCTATCACAAATTGGATTAGCAGCAAGGATGGGAAGTGTTATCATAATGGGGGATTTTAATTATCCAGACATAGACTGGGCGGAGGGAACCGCGCATTCATTTAAGGCTCGCCAGTTCCTTAGTGTCTTGCAGGACAATTTTATGGGTCAGATGGTAGACGCACCAACTAGAAATAAAACCTTACTAGATCTACTGATTACCAACAATACAGACCTGATAACAGATGTGGAAATATGGGGCAATTTAGGTAACAGCGATCACAGGTCAATTAGTTTCAGTATAAATCACACAAATAGGAAACATGAAGGGAACACAAAGACACTGAATTTCAAAAGAGCCAACTTCCCTAAACTACAAACCTTGCTAAAAGGCATAAATTGGGATAAAATATTAGGAACAAAGAATACGGAGGAGAGATGGGTTTTCTTTAAGAGCATATTAAATAAGGGCATTAGCCTATGTATACCATTGGGTAATAAATTTAAAAGAGCGAACAAACATCCTGGATGGCTTAATTCCAATGTAAAAATGCATATAAAAGCAGAGGAGAAGGCCTTCAAAAAATACAAGGTTGAGGGATCAACCACAGCATTCAGAATTGATAAAGAATGCAATAAGAAATGTAAGGGTGCAATTAGGATGGCTAAGATAGAACATGAAAGACACATAGCGGAGGAGAGCAAAAAAAATCCCAAGAAATTCTTTAAGTATGTAAACAGTAAAAAAGGGAGGACAGACCATATTGGCCCCATAAAGAATGAGGAAGGACATCTGGTTACAAAGGATGGGGAGATGGCAAAGGTATTGAATTTATTCTTCTCCTCAGTCTTCACGAGTGAATCGGGGGGCTTCAGTAACCAAAACTGCAGTGTTTATCCTCATGACACAACACAGGAAGCACCTACATGGTTAACAGAGGACGGAATTAAAATTAGACTTGAGAAACTTAACATTAATAAATCACCGGGACCAGATGGCTTGCATCCGAGGGTACTTAGGGAACTCAGTCAGGTGATTGCCAGACCGTTGTTCCTAATTTTTACAGACAGTCTATTGACTGGAATGGTACCAGCTGATTGGAGGAAAGCCAATGTAGCACCAATATTTAAAAAGGGCCCAAAAAACATCCCTGGGAATTACAGACCAGTTAGCCTAACATCAATAGTATGTAAACTCTTGGAGGGGATGATAAGGGACTATATACAAGATTTTAGTAATAAGAATGATATCATTAGCAGTAATCAGCATGGATTCATGAAGAATCGTTCTTGCCAAACCAATCTATTAACCTTCTATGAGGAGGTGAGTTGCCATCTAGATAAAGGAAGGCCCGTAGACGTGGTGTATCTGGATTTTGCAAAAGTATTTGACACAGTTCCCCATAAACGTTTACTGTACAAAATAAGGTGCGTTGGCATGGACCATAGGGTGAGTACATGGATTGAAAACTGGCTACAAGGGCGTGTTCAGAGGGTGGTGATAAATGGGGAGTACTCAGAATGGTCAGGGGTGGGTAGTGGGGTTCCCCAAGGTTCTGTGCTGGGACCAATCCTATTTAATTTGTTCATAAACGACCTGGAGGATGGGATAAACAGTTCAATCTCTGTATTTGCAGACGATTCTAAGCTAAGCAGGGCAATAACTTCTCCGCAGGATGTGGAAATCTTGCAAAAAGACCTGAACAAATTAATGGGGTGGGCGACTACATGGCAAATGAGGTTCAATGTAGAAAATGTAAAATAATGCATTTGGGTGGCAAAAATATGAATGCAATCTATACACTGGGGGGAGAACCTCTGGGGGAATCTAGGATGGAAAAGGACCTGGGGGTCCTAGTGGATGATAGGCTCAGCAATGGCATGCAATGCCAAGCTGCTGCTAATAAAGCAAACAGAATATTGGCATGCATTAAAAGGGGGATCAACTGCAGAGATAAAACGATAATTCTCCCGCTCTACAAGACTCTGGTCCGCCCGCACCTGGAGTATGCTGTCCAGTTCTGGGCACCAGTCCTCAGGAGGGACGTACTGGAAATGGAGCGAGTACAAAGAAGGACAACAAAGCTAATAAAGGGTCTGGAGGATCTTAGTTATGAGGAAAGGTTGCGAGCACTGAACTTATTCTCTCTGGAGAAGAGACGCTTGAGAGGGGATATGATTTCAATTTACAAATACTGTACTGGTGACCCCACAATAGGGAAAAAACTTTTTCGCAGAAGAGAGTTTAATAAGACTCGTGGCCACTCATTACAATTAGAAGTAAAGAGGTTTAACCTTAAACTACGTAGAGGGTTCTTTACTGTAAGAGCGGCAAGGATGTGGAATTCCCTTCCACAGGCGGTGGTCTCAGCGGGGAGCATTGTTAGCTTCAAGAAACTATTAGATAATCACCTGAATGACCGCAATATACAGGGATATGTAATGTAATACTGACACATAATCACACACATAGGTTGGACTTGATGAACTTGTGTCTTTTTCAACCTCACCTACTATGTAACTATATGTAACTATGTAACAACGACTTTACTTTCAATGTTTCCCATTTCCTCCAGGTGCAGGGTGTTGCGATGGGGACCTCCTGTGCCCACCTGTACCTGGGGGAGTGGGAACGCATGCCAAACCAATCAGAAGATATGCTTCTCTATATGGTTGTCTGGTATCGATACATCAATGACATCCTCCTTGCATGGGGTGGACACTCCGATGGACTACAATCTTTCCTTCAACAACTCAACAACAATACATTCAACCTAACGTTCACCATGACATTTGATTGCAAGTCAATCATCTTTCTGGATGTGACAATCCAGAAGGGAGAGGATGGCCTACTCACCAGTAGCCTATACCGCAAACCCATGGCTGGCAATTCAATATTGCATGCAAGCAGCTTCCATCTTAAAGCTTTAATCTCCTCTATCCCATACAGTCAGTACTTGTGGATTAGAAGGAATTGCTCGGATGATGATGTATTTAGAAGGGAGGCAGATTTACTGAAAGAAAGGCTATTGGCACGTGACTATTTGACCACCTGCCTGAAAAAAGAAGAGCATGTATGAGAACACGACAGGACCTGTTATACAACCCTGCCTCTACTAAAAATAAGAGCAATTTAATCCACATTATCACAAAATTCACAAAATTCTCAAATCAACACAAATCCATTAAGAAGATTGTCAAAAAGTACTGGCATGTACTGGAAATGGACCATACAATCGGTCCATTTGTATCCGATGCCCTGCATTAACCTTGAGATGGGCCAAAATCTTGAAAGAACGATTGGTCTCAAGTGAATTCAAGGGGGGTCCAGGAATCCATGCAAACTCCCGAGGACCTTCAGATGTGGAGGGTGTGGCTACCGCCAGTTTATGGATACATCTAAAAACATCAGGCTACCTAATGTGGAAAGATACAACCATAAACATTACGCTAACTGTCAAACGTTTGGTGTGGTCTACCTTCTATTATGTGACTGTGCATGCTTCTATGTAGGCAAAACAATGCTAGAATTCTGGTGGAGAGCATATCACCACATTGCTTCCATGAAGACTTGCAATCTGGGTCTTCCCTTGGGAAGACATGTGACTGCAATTCATGATAGGGTCTTCCCTAAAATATCCTTTATAACTTTGGATTGCATACATCCTGGTATGCGAGGAGGGGGTTGGGGTTCTCCTTCTGGCCCTGTCGCCGGGCCAGTGGGAGAGAGGAGCGGAGCCTTGCGCATGCACAGTAGGGTAAGGCTACACTGCCAGGTTTCCTTACCCGCAATGACGGGGCATGCACCTGACAGCTGATGGAAACATCAGCTGCGGTGCCGACATCGCTAGACTCCAGGACAGGTAGGTGTCGTATTATTAAAAGCCAGCAGCTGCAGTATGTGCTGCTGGATTTTAATTTTTGCAGCGGTGGGCAGACCTCTGCTTTAAGACACTCCTTTATGTTTTATGTTTGATGCCAAATGTTCTTTCTTTGTTCCATCCTGATGAAACTCTTGCTGCCTGCCAAGATTTCATTGTCCTCTGGGGGCGTTGTGTGGTGTGTCCTCTCACTGTCACTCACTCAGCACACAGGGGCCTTCCGCGTCCTCTCTCACACCGTGGTCGCCTTTTGTAATTGAATGCCAATAGCCAAGTGTTTGCTTGGTTTTCAATGGTGCACAGATGCCCCACATTCTCATCACCGCTACATCACATGTAAACTCCCGGGGACCTTCAGATGTGGAGGGTGTGGCTACCGCCAGTTTATGAATACATCTAAAAGCATCAGGTTACCTAATGTGGAAAGATACAACCATAAACATTACGCTAACTGTCAAATGTTTGGTGTGGTCTACCTTCTATTATGTGACTGTGCATGCTTCTATGTAGGCAAAACAATGCTAGAATTCTGGTGGAGAACATATCGCCACATTGCCTCCATGAAGACTTGCAATCCGGGTCTTCCCTTGGGAAGACATGTGACTGCAATTCATGATGGGGTCTTCTCTAAAATATATTTTATAATTTTGGATCGCATACATCCTGGTATGCGAGGAGGGGATTGGAATAAAATCCTTTTGCAGCATGAACAAAGGCGGATTTTCCACCTGGATGTGACTAAACCTCCAGGGCTAAATTAATTGAAAATACTTTAGGTCTTCTCTAGAAGGCTTCACATCAGGAGGACCTGAATAGGAACCTGATGATGTAAATTAAATCCAATAATAACAATTTCCCTGTTAATGGTTTCTTAGTCAAAGTACTGTCTGTTTTCATACATTTTTCCCTAAACTATAGAACAATGGTCTACATAAGGATCAAGTAAAATGGTCTCTACCCTAATGTCTTTATGTACAGTTGTTCTCATAAGTTTACATACCCTGGCAGAATTTATGATTTCTTGGCCATTTTTCAGAGAATATGAATGATACAACAAAAACATTTCTCTCACTCACGGTTAGTGTTTGGCTGAAGCCATTTATTATCAATCAACTGTGTTTACTCTTTTTAAATCATAATAGCAACAGAAACTACCCAAATGACCCTGATGTTTACATACCCTGGTGATTTTGGCCTGATAACAAGCACACAAGTGGACACAAAGGGGTTTGAATGGCTATTAAAGGTAACCATTCTCACCTATGATCTGTTTGATTGTAATTAGTGTGTGTGTATAAAAGGTCAATGCGTTTCTGGACTCCTGACAGACCCTTGCACCTTTCATCCAGTGCTGCACTGACGTTTTTGGATTCTGAGTCATGGGGAAAGCAAAAGAATGGTTAAAGGATCTGTGGGAAAAGGTAGTTGAACTGTATAAAACAGGAAAGGGATATAAAAAGATACCCAAGGAATTGAGAATGCCAATCAGCAGTGTTCAAACTCTAATCAAGAAGTGTAAAATGAGGGGTTTTGTTGAAACCAAACCACGGTCAGGTAGACCAACCAAAATTCCAGCCACAACTGCCAGGAAAATTGTTCGGGATGCAAAGAAAAACCCACAAATAACTTCAGGTGAAATACAGGACTCTCTGAAAACATGTGGTGTGACTGTTTTATGTATATAATGTGATCTAGATGTAGATTGTAACCGTACAATATTGTGCAGATGTATACAATTAAGACACTCCTTTATGTTTTATGTTTGAAGCCAAATGTTCTTTCTGTGTTCTATCCTGAGGAAACTCTTGCTGCCTGCCAAGATTTCATTGTCCTCTGGGGGCGGTGTGTGGTGTGGCCTCTGATTGTCACTCGGTGCACAGGGGCCACCCACATCGTCTCTCACGCCTCTGTCGGCCTTTGTTATTGGGCTCCGATAACCGAGTGTTTGCTCGGCTGCCATGGCCCGCCGACGCGGGTTCTCATCACTGCTATGTCACATCCGGCTTGCCTCTCCTTTGGCGGATAACATCAGGACACTGTTTCCTGGTGTCTGCAGATGCTGGATGCCATTTCCACCCAGCTGTCCATGCGGGGGCGATTTTGCATGCAGGGGACTCGGGGGGCACTCCCCCGCTCTCAGCCCCTCCCAGCATCACACCGGGACTGAACTCACAGAATTGCAGATGCCCCCACATATAGGAGGGTATCTTGAAGTTCAGTCACATGCTGTCTATCAGGACTGTCCGGCCTGAACAGTGACAAAGCTGCATTGCAGGTAATTATAGAATTAATCCTTAACTATAAGGCCCTATATCCAAGTTCATTGATCTAAATGCCGTCCTCACCTTATGGACCTTATGCACTACAATTACTCTGCTAGGATTAATGTCCTTTGCCATCCCACCCATATTCATGCTGTCCCCCCCTTTCTTTAGGCCAACAGCTCAAATTTTGCCATGCAGTCTATACATTCTATGCTACATGGTGTGACCCTGGTGATTCCGCCTTTACTGATTTAACCCACCCAGAAAAAAGGTTTGTAAAGCGGTTGAACAACAACCACATAATATAGAGTATAGCTGACACACTCATGCCTTATTTCATTCATCTTTAGTAATCAGTCATACTCTTTCCTTTAGAGACACCTGCTGTATCGGTCTTTGGCCTGTGGGGCCGAAGCAGAGTACACTTTGTGGGTGGTTTTGTTTGAGGCCATCGTGCGCCTCCATCCTTTGGCCTCATCGTGGTAGCAACTTTTTCTATGGTTTTTAATAGGATGCAATACCAATGATATTCTACACAAACCACATAATCAGTGTATATGTATACCGTTTTTGATGTATAATAAATGCAGGATGAATTCTTATATCTCTTTTTGTCAATTATAGACATAAAACGCTTTGTCTAGAACCGCTTGCCCCTGAAGAAGAGGGTCAATGTTGTAAACTTGAAATGCATTGGGTACTCTCTGTTGTTCACTTTACCTGACAGAGTCAGTGGTTTCTTGCATGTCATACATTTTGTATTTACATCTGTATCTGCATCCATTGTGATTTTATTATCGTGCTATTCCTTCTTGATTTTTAACTTTTCTAATGAGTCCCATTAGAGGAAACCTTCTGATGAGTCCCATTAGAGGAAATCTTTTTGTAGATTGCTTGATTTAGGGATGTGGCCTCCTATCCTATAATACAATTAGCACCATTTACTGAATTTCGATGTCCCTGTTAGATCCACCCTCTATTTGTCCTGGTGACTGTTTTTAAAGAAAGTGAAAGTGAAAGAAATTCCCAAATATTGGTCACCAGAACAGAAATAGAGGGAAATCTTTCAAAGGGAACACTAGTTCTGGTGGCCCTGGTGACTACCAGGGATTAAGGGAAATCTCCCCAATGGGGTGCAGAATGCCATAAGCTGACAAGGTTGATATTTCTTCCCTATTTTATCCAAATTTTAAATAAAAGTTTGCTTAAGTAAGTAAATAAAAATGTACCTGCAGTAAAGCCACCCTAGATACTTGGCAGAAACATAAACCCTCTGTTTAAGGGGAGCCAAAAGTATTGGTGATGCGTTAACATAGTTACATACACTATAGTAAAGTATTGGGATGCATGCCCTCCTAAACCTTGTTGACAGCATTCTCAAAAGAGTTGAAATGTTCTAGCTGCAAAGGGTGGGCCAAATCAATATTGAACCCTATGGACTAAGACAGCGATGCCATTAAACTTCATCTGCATGTAATACTTTTGATAATATAGTGTAGTTAGTCTGGTTGAAAAAAAATCCATCCAGTTCAACCCACAGAGAAAAAAAAACAAAAACCTAAAAAAACAAAACATACACACAAATAGAAAACTTCCATATACACAATCCTATGCCCACAGGGAAGAAGGCAAAAAAAGCAATAAAGTTTGATCCAATTTGCGCCAGTGGGGGAATAAATTCTTTTTGGATCCCTCAAGAGGCAAACGGATATTCCCTGCTCTTGTTTTGGCTTTTTTTGGATTACATTGATATATACCTAGAGTGCCAACAAAGACTTCCTCTTGGCTCCCTCTTATGCCAGCAACAGAGCATTGAGTTTTTTTCTAACCAAGGCAGCTTCATTATTCACCCTGGGATTGCAAGATCTCTGGCTATCCCTGCTATTACTTTGTATATATTGGTGCAATTTGATTGTAATTATTTTTTATAAAAGCAACTTTCTGTGAAATCTGGTCCCTTCTCTTGTTTTGTATTTTAGCTCATGTCTTGAGATATCTTAGATACTAGACATGTGCACACTGAAATATTTCGTTTTGGAATTTCGTTTTCGGCCGAAAAATAAATTTATTTACGGTAGTTACTCCCAAAATTCGTTTTTATTTATTTTGTTTTGGTAAAAAATGCATTCGTCTGAAAATCCGAAATAATTAAGGTCGAATCTGTCATTGAAGGCTTATGGTGTCTGACGAGTGTTCTAAGAAGATTCGACGGAGCAGCTAAACTGTACGACGCCGCAATCTTACATTTCTGGTTGAATGTTCCGCCTACAAGCTATAGTAGAATTCTAATGTTGTTTGACACTAGTAATAATTTTATTTATTAATTATTATTACTAGTCAACCAACATTAGAATTCTTCTATAGCCTATGGGTGGAGCATTTGACCATAAATGTCCACTCACGGCAACTGCTTCGTCAAATGTTCATGTTGAATCATTTCTCTCTATGTCGAATAATCTTGGACTAATAGAGTTAGGTTAGGCACATTCAACCTTTTTTGCTATTGTCTCTATAATGTAAAATCTTTTCTCTCTATGTCGAATCTTCTCTCTCTATGTAGAATAATCTTGGACTAATAAAGCTAAGGTTAGGCACATTCGACCACAGGTTAGATGGACACAGATCGCTATTGTCAGCGTCATGTCGAATCTCCTATCTATATCGAACTGTTGTCGCAACGAAAACGAAAACAAAGCATTTGTTTATGTCGGATCTTTCGGTTTTCGGATTCTGCACCTTCGTTATCGTTTGTTAAAACGATAACGAAAATACCCGAAATTCGGCCGAAAATGCATTCGGACGAAAACGAATGCACATGTCTATTAGATAATTCACTTAGCATGTAAGGTGCAGTGTTTGTATGAAGATTAACATCCTTCACTGTCTTTTCTTTAGTCAGTGATGTCCCAATGATTGGTTTTGATTTAGGCTGGCCATACACTAAGATTTCTTCATTCAGCCTTCAGATCCTTCCATCCATGCTTTACAGCATAGAAGGACAAATTTACCTGCTGGGCTATTGTACTCTGTCAGCCACTGAATGGATGCAGATGCCGTTTGGCCATTTTTTTTTTCATTGGCTCCTTCAAATTTTCAGTCAAACAATATCAGGTGAGAGGGGGCTGACAGAACCACCCTCTCAGTGAATTTTTGCTGGATCATCTGGTAATCCAGCCAGTAAGTCTGTTGTTTTCCAAAAGAAAAAGCTCTCTTCCAGATGTATCAGTTTACAGAGCTGAGACAAACCATTTAATACTGCTTACAATGATCAAATTTTATTTATTCATGTCAAACTTTTATCCCCAAATAAAACAAAGAAACTGTTTGCTGTTACTGATTGTAAAGTATGAGCTGGAGTTTGGCCTTCAAACTGCCTGCTGTGCCTCCTGTTCTCATTCATCCCGGATGGAGGCACCCTTACACAGGAAGTGTGTTACTGGCCAGATCACCAGGGGAAAACAGAGGGAAAAAAGACTAAAATGTTTGGCATTGGGTTTAATTGCACTCTAATTTTATGTACCAAAAAAAATTCAGCTGAAAATGATAAAGTTCCTTTTATTTACTTTTTTGGGTTTTAAACGTTTTGAGCACTTCCTAATTCTTTATTCTTATTCACACCTATCTTTGGTATTACTACACCGCATATGAGACTTATTCACACTGTCAGTGTGGCCATACATTGGCTTATTGCCTATCATTGGAAATCCTCGTCGGTTCCGACCTCCCAACTAAAAACAAGAATAAATACCATCAACTTCATGGAAAAAATATTCCACACATTATATAACACCATGCACTTCTACGATAAAAAATGGGATCCCTGGTTTAAACATTCTGACGTATTATTTAGACTTTTGGATAACTAACTTTAGCCATTTGGTTCCTGATTTCTATTCGATTCTCATAGAGATTATTCAATACACCAATATGTATGCTTTTTTATTCTTTGTAATATGAATATTTAACAAACCTAGCTCAACATGTCCTTTGTACAAAATGTACTTTAACTCTGCACTGTTTAACACAATTTAAGTTGCATTGCTTTTAATATGCGATCATTTTGTTGTACCGTCATTTTATACCAAATAAAAAAAGTTTGGAGCACAAGTGGGATAAAGGTCACAGAAATGGATGCTACACTATTGTTTGTTTATTTGGAAGTATGGTCTTTCTTTTCTCTTTTAAAATGCCATGTCTTTATTGTAGACATGATTCTTTTATTTATTTATTTTGCAGACAAAGCTCAATTTTCAGCTGACATTTTCTGTATAAGGTCTTTAGAACAAGCGTAGCTCTTAACCTATTCTTTCTCAGAATTAGAGACCATTGATCTTTTGAAAGTATGAAAACAAATGTAACATGTTTGCTTCGACAATAACATACATTCTCACCTTTTTGAACTGGGGTTAACAGCAATGGAAACATCAGCCTTTGAAATGGACCTTCTTGTATGGTTAGGCTTGTTATGACTCGCACTTTCTTTGGCCCAAAATCACACATCTCATACCTCTCTCCACAGGAAGATATCAGTTGTCTTTAATGAATAATTATTGTTTCAGCTGATTCATCTATTTAATTGAAGTGTAGGCCAACTGCTCCAACTAACATCATACCATGGCCTTTCTTGTGAATGTAAAACAAATGTACTCTTTACCCTAGCTACACATGGGCTGTTCCTCTTACTCTAACAGTGTTTTTTAACCACTTCAGCTATGAAAGATTTTACCCCCTTTAATGACCAGGCCATTTTTTGCGTTACGGCACTGCGTTATTTTAACTGACAATTGCGTGGTCGTGTGGCACTGTACCCAAATAAAATTTATGTACTTTTTTCCCAGAAATAGAGCTTTCTTTTGGTGGTATTTGATCACCTCTCTGGTTTTTATTTTTTTAACTATAAACAAAGAAAGAGAGAAAAATCAAATTTCTTCTTAAATTTAGGAAAATATGTATTCTGCTATATATTTTTGGTAAAAAAAGATCCCAATAAGTGTATATTAATTGGTTTGCACAAAAATTATAGTGTTTACAAATTATGGGATATCTTTATGGAATGTTTACTTATTTATTGTTTTACTAGTAATGGTGGCGATTAGCGATTTTTAGCGGGACTGCAACACTGCGGCAGACAAATCGGACACCTAACTGACACTTTTGACACTTTTTTGGGGACCAGTGGCACTAATACAGTTATCAGTGCTAAAAATATGCACTGATACTGTACTAATGACACTGGCAGGGAAGGGGTTAACACCAGGGGCAATCAAAGGGTGAAGTGTGTCCCTAGGGTGTTCTTACTAACTGTGTGGGGATTGCTCTGACTGGGAGAACACAGGGATCCATGTTCCTGCTTAGCAGGAACACAAGACCTCTATGTTCTCTCCTGTTAGAATGACAATCTGCCTATATAAACAAGGCAGATTGTCGTTCTGACAGGAGAGAACATAGAGGTCTTGTGTTCCTGCTAAGCAGGAACACAGATCTCTGTGTTCTCACAGTCAGAGCAATCCTCTGCCTCTCTGGGGAACGATCGTGGGTGGCGGACAGACATTACATCCACCGGACCCACTGATTGGCTCCCCCTCTGTCCAATCTGCACGCCCCCAGAGGCTACTGCCTGAAGCAACGTACAGGTACATCGTTTGGCGCAGCCGGGCCGCCTTGCGGTAGTAAATGTGAGGAAGGCAGTCTGGAAGTGGTTAAAGTGTTACTAAAGGCAAACTTTTTTTTAAAATTAAAATAATAAACATGTTATATTTACCTGCTCTGTGCAGTGGTATTGCTTAGAGCTGCCCTGGTCCTCCTCTTCTCGGGTCTCCAGCAGCTATCTCAGCTCATTCTCTCCTTCTTGGGACCACCATAGCCAGCCGCTGGCTATGGGGAGAAACGTAGTCCTCGGGCTCCTGACCTATGTGTCTATGGAGCTGTGCTCCATAGACTTACACAGCGGGACTAAGGCCTACCCCCACTTTCTCCTCACTGCATTTGATTCACAGCAACAAGAGCCAATGGTTCCTGCTGCTGCTTGAATGCTGTGTGAAGAGGAAAAGAGGGGAGAATAGATGCAGTCTGTAGTAATATGACTGAACAGAAGTTACTCCATTTTGTGTTAAGTTAAGTCAACTAGTTCTGTTTTTCAGCTTTGTAACAGGTCTTCTATAAAGCACACATGTAAGAAAATATAGCTTGTGTAAGCAGTTTTATTCTGTACTGTCTAAATAAAGAATTGTGGCTCAGTATGTCAGGGCCACCTTTCCTGTGTAATGAGACATGAAACAGGGAAGCAGGACTCATGACTATGAGTCATAAGAGCAGATGCCATAAGTTACTCTAGTGACCTATGTCAGCCATTGTGAAAAGTTAATCATCTGACCATTAATGATATGTAATGATATGTAATGATATGAAATTTACACCCCTGTATTAACCACTCCCATCTTCCATATTATGATTGGTTAGTGATGACCATATATAAATTGTATACCCGCCCAGAATAAAGCAGATAGCTTTGGACATTTAGACTCTGCATCATCTCTTTTTGTGTTCACCAAGAAGCTATCTCCTCAGTACTGAGAGGGTCTTGTGAGTGTGGTAGTTGCTTTGATTATACCTAGCTGGTCTTGTCAGGTATACAGAAATACCGTTTGATTCTCTTCACAGCCGTGCACAGCTCTGATCTCTTCTCACCTCTCTTCCCCTTCACACAGGGGAATGGGGGCACAGGGAGACTGAAAACATTTTTAGGTTTAGTAACACTTTAAGAATGGGTCAAACTTACTCTTTCACTCTACATGGATCTTTACACTATTGTTTTACACTAGCTTGATGCATTCCACATTCTAACTTCTTATTTGCTCTTTGCCTTTTGGGCAGAAACCATTTTCAACTTCTTTCATGTTTAGACTTAAAGAATAACTCCACTTTTGTTAAGAAAAAAACAAACCCTCTGGGTAATCTATGTACATTACAAGGATTGTAACAAACTTTGTTGCAGATTCCTACTTTTCATTATTCTGAAGAAATCCCTGTGTGTTTGTGTCCATGTGGGAAAGTGAATATAATGGGAGTGTTTGCATAATCATCAATCAGCTGCTGCACCTGCAGGGCTCTTATGAGGAAAATTGCAGGATCTGCATCCCTTTAGATGTGATTTCCTAATGGAAGTATCAAACCAAAAAAAAAAAAGAAAGAGAAATATCCCTAGGTTGGGACTTTATAGGCACTACCACAAAGAAAAAGAAATAATATAAATAATTATAATTTTATTGTACAAAGAACATATCAAAAATAGAAAAGTATAAATGGACAATACATGAGTACATCTAAACATGGATGCAGGATAAAAACCCGTCAATGATAAATGAACATCTCTCCCTGAAACAGACGCATTTCGGAGAAATCTTTTCCTTCATCAGGGTTCCTTATGGAGAAATTAATGTCTGGGGGTTTGTAAAATACAAATAATTAATAATCAGTACAGTTACAAACAATTACTGTCCCAGAATGATTTACCAAAGTGATCCACTTACATTATATTCATTGACAAAAGCAACTAAGCATCCACACATTTTAAAAATAGGAGATGTGCAACCTCGCATTCTGTTCCCCACATGCAGTACTCCAATGGTCAACTCATTATGTATGTGGGTGATCAAAAAGACATATCAAGGGGGGGACAGGAGGGGGTCCCCAATAGCATCAAAGAGACACCACGTCCTAGCCCAGGTGCATCGCCTGTATGAGTGCTGGGGTCCAAAGCAAAAACCTGGGGGCAGAGACACATAAATCACAGGGCTGACCTCAGAAAAAAATATATATAGATAAATCTGTAGATATATCAAAAAGAAAAACTTTATGTGAAAAACCTACCTATATGTAAAAATGTCCGCATGTACCGGCAGGTGGGACGGTCAGTGTTAATGGCCTGGACAGTGTTAGAAAATCTCCTCAGAACGCTGCAGTATCCACTTAATCAAACAAGGAAGTCACAAAAGAGTATATGCCATGAAAAGAGGAAGGTGATGAAAGGTTCCAAGACCAGTATGTTATTACTTTTGCATGGTCAAAAAAGTGCTGCTATAAGATAGGTACACATACACACTAATAATTGCATAGTACTCAATGAATCTTGGATGAAAAAAAGTATTTATGGGCCAGTGAATAAGTAATGAACCAAACTTGTCTAAGCACCCCATGGAAACTCAACACGTTTCATGGCTGTATGCCATTCATCAGGAGCTGGGTACAGAATTAAAAGGTCAGCTATAGCACTATGCTTAGCTAGCATCGAGGAGGATGGGACCCCAAATGGTTGTCTGTTCCAGAGCTGAAGCAAGGAACCCCACCCCAGCCAAGAAGACCTCCACATAGCATGCCCGATTGCTGCAACACATTCCACATGTGTGGGGATGATTAAAAGTATGGTGTTGTGTGTCTGTATCCAGTGAATAGGCTGTGTGTGTTACCTCCCTGTAGCACATTTTCACACAGTGAAAATGTGTTTGTATCAGTATTCCTGTGTCTGTGTCTGTGCCCCCGCATTTGGCTTTCTACACACAGTTTATCCCCCCATGGAGACATCACCCTCTAATTCAATAAATGTAGTGCTAATCTCCTGCTAAGATGTAACCTGGGGGGGGGGGGGCAAACGGTGGGATTTTTTCCGCTGTCTTGCTCATCCCATGTTATATATACTAGTTTCATGCACTAGTAGTTATATATTTTTTGCCAGTTTCCCCTTTTAGACATGTCGAGGAAACATCCATTAATTTTGCATGCCCGACACAGCAAAGATGTCCTTTTGAGGATATTTGGTGAGAGCTTGTACTTTGCCATCTGTCATCCTCTCCCCATCAGCCCTGGATCAGTCACTTCTGGACTGTCTCCAGGGCATGTGCGCCGTGTCGGTGGGACTCAACCGTGGCGCGCCTCTACGCGGCACGGCCGGATGATGTTCTTCTCTTCTGTGCGTTCCAGTGTGGTTTCGGAAACATGCGCGGGATGTCGCCTGCGTGGTGTGGAGGCGGGGCGCGGCCGAGTCTCAGGGGGCCCGCCCCGAACCTCCAATGTGAACACTTCTTCCAGCTGATTTCAATTTGAAATCAGCAAGGGCTGAATGAGCAGGGCTTTATATAACCCTGCTCATTCTTTGCCAAACTTGGCATCGGTGAAGACGGTCTGTTGCAATCTTGGCTGGGAATTGTATTGAAGTAAGTTAGATTCCTTTCTTCCATTTTAACTTTGCTGGGCACTTTTTTGACCATGCAAAAGTAATAACATACTGGTCTTGGAACCTTTCCTCCCCTCCCTCTTTTCATTGCATATACTCTTTTGTTATTGTGGTATATTACTGATTGTCTGAACAAAGTTCAAATTGAACTGCCAGGAACTGGGAGACTAGTCATGATCGAGGGAAAGATTAATGCAGCAATGTACAGAGCCATCCTTGATGCAAACCTGCTCCAGAGCACTCTGGACCTCAGACTGGGGTGAAGGTTGATCTTCCAACAGGACATCGACCCTAAGCACACAACCAAGACAACAAAGGAGTGGCTATGGAACAAGTCTGTATATGTCCTTGAGAGGCCCAGCCAGAGCCCAGACTTGAACCCGATGAACATCTCTAGACAGATCTAAAAATGGCTGTGCAGTGTGCACCGACGCTTCCCATCCATCTGATGGAGCTTGGGAGGTCCTGCAAAGAAGAATGGGAGAAACTGCCCAAAAATAGGTGTGCCAAGCTTGTAGCATCATACTCAAAAAGACTTTAGGCTGTAATTGGTGCCAAAGGTGCTTCAACAAAATATTGGTATATAGTTTCCGGATGCACTGCATACCCAGTGAAGTGATACACTGAGATGAACAAATCCTCCTACATAGGTTTTACTTGGTCTTCTTCTCTCTACACCCCTTCAAAAGTGCAGATTGTGTTAAAAATCTTTCTTTATCTGTCAGCAGCATAGAGAGGAGGGTAGAGAGACTGCAGTTACAGCATGTGAGAGATGATTGGAGGAAAGGAACACACTCCCCTCCACACAGCAGAAGAACTGTATTGTAAACAGACAAGCT
The DNA here is from genome assembly GCA_037952925.1 of Lithobates clamitans. Lineage (NCBI taxonomy): Eukaryota > Metazoa > Chordata > Amphibia > Anura > Ranidae > Lithobates > Lithobates clamitans. The sequence continues at coordinate 579,008 of JBBGZY010001608.1, read as the reverse complement.
CCTTTCTGAGCTCCCCCCCCCCTACCTCCTGACACAAAATGATCTCATGTGTCAGGAAAACTTCTCAGAAGCTCAAGAGAGAAACAACACTTATAACTTTGGAGAGAAATAAGTAAACACTGCAGATATAGCAGTGCTTTTCTCAAATTCCATGACTCAGGTTTACAACCACTTTAATGTATTAGGAGCATCATTCTGACATGGCAACTGCTGCTAATTCCCCAACAGTCGTACTGCTCCTAAAAAAAAGGTTTTGCATACCTCACAGCATCCCTGATGGCCACGTAAAGTGTCCCTAATTACCACCACACCAGTACAGTGTTACTAGACCAGCACAGCCAGCCACAATGTCCCTGAACACTAGCCAAACCAGTACAGTGTCCTCAGATTAGCACAGCCAACCACAGTGTCCCTGATCACCACCACAGAGTATAGTGCCACAAGAACTGTGCAGCCAGCCACAGTGTCCCCTAGCACAGCGTCATCAGACCAGTGCAGAAAGCCACAGTGTACTGATTGCCATCACACCAGTACAGTGTCACCAGCACAGCCACTCACAATGTCCCTGATACCAAGCCAAACCAGTACAGTGTCCTCAGATTAGCACAGCCAGCCACAGTTTCACTGATTGTCCAGTACAGAGTAGAGTGCTACCAGAACAGTGCAGCCAGCCACAGTGTCCTCTATCATTGCCCCCCCCCCCCCTGTACAGTGTCAGCAGATAAATTCAGCCAGCAACAGTGTCCCTGATTGCTGGTCACACAGTACAATGTCACCAGACCAGTGCAACCAACCACAGTGTTTCTGATCACTAGCCACACCAGTACAGTATCACCTGACAAGGGAGGCTGCCACAGTGTCCCTGATCAAGTCCCACCAGTCCCAGGCCAGTGTAAGCCAGCCCCAGTGTTCCTGATCACATCACACCAGTCACAGTGTAACCAGACAAGCACAGCCAGAAACAGTATGTCCGATTGCTAGCCACACCAGTCGCAGTGTCACCAGACCACTGCAGCCAGCCACAGTAGCCCTGATTGCTACCACAACAGTACCAGTGTTGCCAGAACAATGCAGGCAGCAACAGTGTTCTTTTTCACCCCCACACCATCCACGGTATCACCAGAGCAGTGCAACCAGCCATAATGCCCTCATCGTTGCCACACTAGTGCCAGTGTCATCTGACCAGTGTAAGTCTGCATCAGTGTTTCTGATTGCTGCCACAGCAGGCACAATGTCACCAATATCCCTTGAGCCACCATCTCTGATTCAGAGATTGTCCCTTCTAAAATAGTCAGGTGTACAATGCCACCAAGAGCTGAACATGCTAATGACTTGCAACAGGCAAGTACCAGCAGTGTGGTACATCTTGGTGAAAAATGTGGTAGGTATTCAGGAAATTACCCCTTGAAACTTCTTGAATTGTAGGCACCATTATGCAGCTAGGCTCCAAAAATGGCTCATACATGTGCTATGCGTATACTCAGGAGTAGCAGAACGTGTTTTTGGCTGTAATTCCAAATATGCCCATTCTGTGTTTTAGAAATATTTTATTAATTTACATCTTTGTGTAATAAAAAACAAAAAAAAACCTTTTTTTTCTACTTTTCGGTGTTTCTTTCCAATTATGGTCATTAAATGGACATTTCCACGGTTCTGTCATCTTGAAAAATGTGATTGTTAATCAGGAAATTAGATGTGTAATTTTTACCTCTTGAAAGCTTAAAGGTGCTCCTTTGATTTTTGACCCTTCTATGCAACTAGGCGATGAAAGAGCCTCACAAGTGGTATCCTCAAACGTGGGAGAAGTAGAAGAAAGTGTTTTTGCGTGTATCTCTACAGTAAATATATCCATACTGTCTGTTAGAAATATCTTAATTGACAAATTTATGTAAAAAATACATTTTTGTTTTCTTTCTGCATTTTCTTAAAATTTGTGGCAAAAAATGAAATCTTCAAGAGATTTCCTTTGCCTCCTAGTGAATACATTGAAGAGTCTTATTCCAAAATATTGTCAATTTCTGGGTATTTCAACTGTCCTCCTGACACTTCAAGACCTCCAAAAATGTAATAGCTAGACAGGAGATTAAGGATAATATAAAGTCTTGTGTGCTACGATGTATTTAAAAAATACAAAATGGTGAAATATAAATATAAATAAAAGGAATAGCCCAAAAAAGGTGATCAGATGTGTGTTGTGCTCAATCAATTAGTAACTGAGGACTGCTGCTAGCCGTCCATATCTTAATTTCCTCAATGGTGAGCTGTCCCTTTAAGGAAAACAAGCAGCCAGTAAGAAAAAAAATACACCAAGAATATATAAAGATATTGATATGGTCATGTGAAACTAAATTGTATAACTATCAAATGTTCCACAAAAAAAACAAACCATGACATATACTGTGCATATAAACAAATTAGCATAGGTATCTTTAAATATGAGTCCTTTCAATATCAAATTAAGTGTCCAAAAAAATGTTGTGCCTTTTTGTGCTTTAATAATGTGAACAACAGATACATTCTATTCCAAACAATATTCCATACACATATTATTATTCACATGTGTTGTGGCCAAAGCCACCAGTCCATTATTGCGTGCAATGCCTGCTTACCTTAGAATTAGACCTAATATACTAGGTCACATGCCTTTTAGCAATTATTCCATGCAGGTCCACCTCCATCTGTTAACAGCCACTTCGTATATGGTCCCTTTAAAAGACTGATCCTCAGTGCCTCCAATGCAAGTGTAGCTCCTCTGCTCAATGTTCCAGCAACATCTTCTCCCTAGTTCCCCCTAAATGTCAAAAAAATTGTAAAAAATGAAAAAATAATATATATATTTTTTTTTTAACATAGTGGCACCAGTCAGTGTTCCTTATCACCGCCACTTCAATTATTTGATGATGCTGTACTGCACTGGTGACAGTATGTATAAAAATTGTCAAAAAAAAATTATTATATTTTTTCATTTTCAAAAAAATTGTGACAAAAAATTGCAACTTCAAAAAGCTCAATGTGCCTCTTACTAAATGCCTCAGACTGTCTATTTTGCAAAAGGGGGTTATTTGGGGGGGGGGGGGGTTGTACTGTCCTGGCATTTTAGGGCCTTAAGAAATTACAGTACATCAGAATCAGAATTTATTCAAATAAATATATATCATAGTTTGTACTCTATAACTTTCACACAAACCTATCGATTTCCACTTATTGGGATTTATTTTTATCAAAGACATGTAGCAGAATACATTTTGGCCTAAATTTATGCCGAAATTTTATTTTATTGGATATGTTTTATGACAGAAAGTAGAAAAAAATCGTTTTTTTTCCCCAAATTTTCAGGCTTTTTCATATATATTGCAAAAAATAAAAAACCCAGTGGTGATCAAATACCATCAAAGGAAAGCTATATTTGTGTGAAAAAAAATGATAAAAATGTAATTTGTGTACAGTATTGAATGATAGGCTTTTCTTCCACTCGCTATGCTTTCCCAATCACAGCTAAAACACAATGTCAATATGGCTGCTGTAACATCATCATTTTATACTGATGGGGATGGATTATCCAAAAGCCCCCTTATTGGCCTTTCTAATCCAGTTGACGTCAATTCAAAGGGCCATGCAGTGCATTATCATTACAAATAATCCAGTCTGGTGAATTCTCACATTAATTTACAAGGGCTGCCAATCCCAAACATGCAAATCCCACATCTCAGCTCTACTCCAAGATGTATGACTGATGGAACAACAAACCTTTTTTCTTTTCTCAAAACCTTAACCACTTGCCGACCGCCGCACGCCGATGTACATCCAAACTTTGCCGGCGGATATCGTTGTTATGGCAGCAGCTAGCTGCCATAACCCCAGTATCTCCGTTTTTGTGCGGTGGTCGGCTTTCTGATAAAAGTGGTCCCTGCGGCGCATTCGGCGTGAGATCACTTTTGTCAGTGACGGGAAAGGGCCCCCCGCCGCGATCCGATGCCTTCCGCCGCTCACCGGAGCCCTCGGTAGTGGCGGAAGCGATCACGTCCTGCTCAGTGCTGTGCCTGGAGACGAGTGAGGCTAAGATGGTGTCCACTCGTCTCCATGACACTGCTGGGCAGAAGCGACGCCAAAACGTCACTTCCGCCCACGCCTCTTAAAGGCATGTTTTTTTCAATGTCATTTTTTTAAATTACTTTTTTTTTTTTTAATTGCATGTTAGTGTAAATATGAGAACTGAGGTCTTTTTGACCCCAGATCTCATATTTAAGAGGTCCTGTCGTGCTTTTTTCTATTACAAGGGATGTAGGGAATAAAATGACGGTCGTTGCAACTTTTTATCTCGCACAATATTTGCAACAATTTTTTGAACGCTTTTTTTTGGAAAAAACTGTTTCATGAATTAAAAAATTAGAAAATAGTAAAGTTAGCCCATTTTTTTCGCATAATGTGAAAGATGATGTTACAACGAGTATATAGATACCCAACATGTCATGCTTTAAAGTTGCACACACTCATGGAATGGAGCCAAACTTTGTTACTTAAAAATCTCCATAGGCGACGCTTTAAAATTTTTTACAGGTTACCAGTTTAGAGTTACAGAGAAGGTCTAGTGCTAGAATTGTCGCTCATGCTGTAACGTAAGCGGCAATACCTCACATGTGTGGTTTGAATGGCATTTACATATGGGGCGGGACTTATATGTGCGTTCACTTCCGAGCGTGAGCTACCAGGGACAGAGGCATTTTACATTTCTTTTTTTTTACTTTTTTTTATTTTTACACTCTTTTTTTACATTTTTTTTATCACTTTTATTCCTATTTCAAGGAATGTAAACATCCCTTGTAAAAGGAATGGTTTGTGACAGGTCCTCTTTATGTAGAGATGCGGGGTCAATAAGACTCCAAATCTCTTCTCCAGGCTGGAAAGCATGAGATCGAAAAAAAATCCACGATCTCATGCTTACCAGCCACAATTGTGGCTTTGTTTACAACCGCGGCCTGGACGTGATGTCATAACGTCACGCCCGGGCCTCCAACGGTCATCATGTGGCGGAGGCCGATTCTTTCTCCAGGTCCCCGATGGCATGGGAGAGCCTGGAGAAGCACTAGATGGCAGCGGGAGGGGGGATGTCCCCTTCTGTCATCTGTAAGAACAATCAAGCGGTGGAACTGCCACTATGATTGTTCTTATGGTGCACAGAATCACCGGCTGAAAACAAGGATATCTGAATGAAGAGTGTAGCTAGATATTCCCACTGAAAGTCAAAGACGTCATATGATGTCCTTGGGCTGGAAGTAGTTAAGCGGTGCTTTTCGGCTGCTAGTGGGGCACTTTTAACCCCCGTCCGTGGCCGAAGAAGGGGTTAAAAATGCCCGTGTTGTGGTGCTTCCAAAACGCTTTTCAGGCGCTTCGGAAGAACTGCCCAGACACTGCTCCCAAACTGCCCCAAAGATGCTGCTTGCAGGACTTTTTCTAACATCCTGAAAGCACACCGCCCCAGTGTGAAAGCACTCAGGCATTCACATTCGGGTGGCATGGAAGGCAGTTTTCATGGGCTTTACAGGCGCTATTTCTATCGCTAAAATGCCCAAAAACTGTCTCAGTGTGAAAGGGGTCTTAATATTTGGAGCTTTTGTCATTGCTTTGTGAAATAAAAAAACTCTTTGAAAAGACCCTTTAAACTCTCCATCTCTACAGTCTACATTTCTGGATCTCAGTATGGGTAGTCATCACTTGTTCTCGATGTAGTAAGTCCATAATAATAATAAGAGACAAAAACAAAAAAAAGGAGGATCTTTGTTCTCAACAGTACAATAAAAATAGTACGAAAGTCCATAATGCAAATCTGGTTCATGTTGCTCTTGCTTCTGAGACCGTTCCATGGTGATTCCAAATGGATACAGCATACAGTATTCAGTAATGGCCTTTGAACAGGCTTTCCTGGCTTTCTGAGATTATACTTTACTAATGTGAACAAAGGTAGGGCAAGAAAACACCAGTACTACTAAGACATATACATTTAAATGCTTATTTTGTAATTCTGAGTAGTATGGACCTTTGATTAGAATTGCCATTGTTATACTGTGACTTAATAATGAGATCCTTAACCATTGACATGTTTAACAATTTGAATAGTTACTGTTGGGGACTTGAACCGGACAGCCGGATTGGCCCCATCGGGATTCCGGAAGTACAGATTGAGCCGCACACAAGATGAGATTAACATATACTCATTTAACCTCACGCCGATATACGTCGGCAGAAGGGCACGTACAGGCATACTAATGTACCTGTACGCTGCCCTTTAAGAAGCATTTTGCGGTTGCGCCCACCGCAAGTTCTGTGAGTGTGATCATGGGTCCCGCGGACTCGATGTCTGCAGGGATACCACGATTGTCTCATGGAGAGGAAGAACGGGAAAATGCTGATGTAAACAAGCATTTCCCCATTCTGCCTAGTGACAGGACAGTGATCACAGCTCCCTGTAATCGGATTACAATTATCCAATGTTAAAAAGGAAAAAAAACAACAGTTGGAATTTGGCCCAAACACAAAATGCTATAGGGAAGCATATTATATAATATATAATATTCTATATCAACATTTTTAAATGTTTTTTTTTTTTTTTTTTTATTTCACCATAGCAAAACCAATCTCAAGAATCAATAACAGTGATAAAGGAAAAAAAGAAAATAGTTCAAATTAAAAGAAAAAAAAATAATTTTTTTTAAAGTACAGATTTAATGCTGCCTCAACATGACATTTGCCCTACAATTCCCTCTTTAAATTGTTAAAGAGCATTGAATCTGTATTCAGTTTCCAAAAACACAATTGAAACTGCTTCCCAACATTGCAGCTATACAATTGGCAACTCCCTCTCCTGTAGTGAAAAAAACATATTAATTGATCCCCTTTGAAGACCAATTTGCATTTCAGGCAGGGAACAAAAAAATTATAGTAGAGAGAGGAACGTAAACTCTGGTTAATGAAAGAGACAAACCAAAAAAATATTTTTTTTTAGAATTTAGTTAGTCCTGACTGCAATTACTCAAATTCAGAGGCTTCTCATTAAAACAAACATAAAGAAAACTATGCTTTAAGGTCCTCTGTGTTGTTCCTCTGAAAGTATTTTGCCAAGTCTGGGTCATACCGATGTTTGTGTATTTTTTTTTTCTAAGATACAAAACTCTGAAACCATTAATAACATCTCACTCTACCTCTCTGAGAGGTTCTTAGTGGACTAAACTAGTAGTGGATGCTTGGAACAGACTTCCAGCCGAGGTAATAAGTCCATCAACAGTAAGTACATTCAAAAATGTAAAAACTCACCCACCTATCTATGCTTTGACAAAAAGGTTATAGGAAAAAAACCTTGGTGTGTTTCTAAGTTCTTGAAGTCCAGAACAACAACATGTAAACATATAACCTTCACACACATTAACAAGACATAAGTCCCATTTGGAAGGAAAAACAAAACACAAGACATACTGAATCCATAAAATGCCATAAGGTACAAAATAATGTATTATTATGTACTTTCCGAGTGTCAGAGTGAATGAAAACTTCACTCTGAGCCCCGGGGAAATAAAAAAAAAAAAGAATCCTACAGTTTCTGTGAGTTATGGTGTTTGAGATCTCATATTTGTGCACAGGTTATTGAAAATTTTTAATTTTTTTGGTACCAGTACTGAGCTCATTACAAATGGAAACCAAATAACTAAATGCATACGCGGTAATGTGATCACATTTCATATTGATGGCCATCCACCATTGGGGTGTTCACACCCCTGAAATAAAAATTGTTTACATATAAACAGTACATACACATCCATTATATCACACAGACACATTAATTGAGATTGAATCCCATACATTCTGGATAGAGAAAGCTTATGTAACTCCCAATGAATTACTATGTGTTTCTGCAAACGTGAGAACAAAACAACAAAGAACACAAAAAATTAAAATTATGAAACAAGAATAAGCTTCTGTCTTAAGCAATACTTGTACCCTATATCTTTAAATATTTATTCTGATCCTTTGGGGAAGATAAACACCTGTATTAATAATTACCATGTTTGAATACCTAGCCTAATATACTTTACCTTTGCTAGATGTGTGCATTTATGTATATATACATCTATATAAATACACCTGCTTAATATGTAAATACTTTTTCATGGACTCACTGAACTTAGAAAATATAACTTATAGACAAAATGTATTTATTGCTACCCTTTTCCCTTTCTTTGACACACAAATTAAGCAAACAATACCACATTTTTACATTTACAAATTTACATTGGTATATGGTCACTGACATTCACACTTAGATCTGGTGAAAATAAATTACTCAGATTATAGACATTTGAATCACACATTAGATGTGGTGTTTCTACATTGCTTATATTCAAGGTTTGTTCAAGGTTTGTTCCCAGTAAGGTGAAGTCCTAGCAGATAACATAGGCTGGGCCTCCCTCCTGTATTTTCTGTTTGAATGGAACAGATGGTTTTCTTTGGGACCTTAAAAATCTGATAAAAAGATTGTTTTATTTCATTCAGTTCTTTCCTACACTGTACCACATCTGCATTGCATGCATCTGTGTATAAAGCAGAAGCTCTCCGACAATTGCTGGACACAGATTTTTACTGTGAGCTTAGAAGCAATCCTACTGATGAAGTGAAATATACAAAGTATATCGCGCTGTCCAAAAATGCAAGGGTAGCAGCCAGCACAGCAGTGATTCAAAATGCAGAGATAAATATGTTAAAGTGAAGTACAGCGCTAAAAAATTAGTACAATTATTTTGAATATAATGTACAAAAATAAATGTCCATAAGTGAAAATATGGTGACCAGTGTAGGTCCTAATAGTGATAAACCAAAAAGTAGTCCAGTGAAATGAAAAAACAATCCAGGTGTATCAAAACACTGATAAGTCAGACTATAAGTGTCACATAAATTGTGACAATTGATAGAAGATCCACCACCAAAGTCACCAATCGCTTACTGGAATAATTGAACTCAGATAGGTATACACCTAATGAATCAATCAGACTTTTGTGAGGTACCAGGGATGGTTCAGGCTCACAGAAAAAGCTCAATCAAAAACTAAACAAACTCAGCTACTGACTTGAGTATCTACTGAGAACTCCAGCAATAAGATCTCACACCAGGTCTCCAGCAATTAAAGGACACAGATATTTACTGTGAGCTTAGAAGCAATCCTACTGATGAGTTGAAATGGGTTTTGGGTGAGCTTGTACTAAAAGGTATATGTCTGGGCATTTTATCACAGAAGGACGGTGAGAACATGATCCCTGAGGCACCAATAGATCCAGTGTTTCACCATATTTCCAAAAAACATAAAGGTTTAGTCCCTCTTAAAGAACGTCCCATAGTGACTAGGATAGGCTCACTCAATGAACCTTTTTGGGCTATGGGTTTATTGTCAGCTACAGCCCATAGTGAGGGGCCTTCCCAGCTATCTAAGGGACAGGAAGCAATTTATACAATGTTGCAATAAGCTAGCATGGGAGGATGGTGGGATGGATGATGGGAGGATGGTGACACCTACCCTGTTTCCCCGAAAATAAGACCTAGCGTGATTGTCAGTGTTGGCTGCAATATAAGCCCTACCCCCCAAATAAGCCCTACCCTCTTTCCCCGAAAACAAGCCCTGCCCTGAAAACAAGACCTACAAGGACTTTAACTAGGGCTTATTTGGGGGGTAGGGCTTATATTGCAGCCATCACCGACAATCACGCTAGGTCTTATTTTTGGGGAAACAGGGTAGACCACTTGTGATGTGTCTCTTTTTCAAATTTTTTTTATTGAAAAGTTTTACTTTTTTTTTTTAAACTTCCATACATACAAGCAACCAAAACAGTTGGCACTGTACCTCTAGTTACCTAGTTACCTAATTTTCAAGATATGCCTTTCCCAAATAAGGTGGTATTTACTTGGGTTCGCCACTCCTCAAACTTAGGAGGGAGGGGGGCTATCCATTTCAATAGTACACATTTGCGTGCCAAATACAGCAGGTGAGTAATCGCCGTATGAACAGGTGTAAAAAGTTCTTCATCTTAAAACACAAGTCAGAGGCTTATTTTGAAGAGAGACCTGAAAAGCTTGATTGATAACTGAAATAATTGTGTTCGAATATCTTACAAGCTTGGGGCACCTCCAGAACATATGCAGATGATCAGCTGTAGAATCACCACACCTGGGACAGTCAGGGACCTCTCTACAGTGCCATTTAAACTGCTTGAGGGGGGTTCTATGAAACCGGTGAATAAAGTTGTGACAAACGCTGAGTAGGGGAAATGGAGACCAATGGGACCTGTTCTAAAATGAACTGCCATATTTCACCATCAATTGTTGGGATATATGATGACCAGTCCCTTCTACCATGAACCTGCACCCTACTTTGATAACTAAACGCCAATGACCCATAGATCGAGGAGATAAAGCCTTTTTCATCAGTAACATTAGCTAGTTGATCTATTAATGGGGTGTCGACCTGTTGTCTTTTGAGATGTAGAACTAGCTTGGACAAGAAGTGCATGGCGAAGCTGGAGGTATTGAAAAAAACAAGAGTGAGAGACACCAAAATCATCCTGTAAATCTTTGAATGATTTAAGATGTTCATTAGAGTATAATTGGTGAAGAAAATGTATACCTCGGTTATACCAGCTAGAAAATCCCTGCAGCTTCCCAAGCTCCTCCAATCTTCCTCTTTCCCAAATTGGGTGAAAACTCGAGATACCCACATATTCCATAATCCTGCGCATTTTATCCAAACCTTGGCCATCATTAGTAAGGTATTATACTGACAACTAGTCCTATACCCACCAGGTTTCAATTGGACCAATAAGTGGTATTTGGGTGACCTGGATAGCAACATTGCCTGAATGAGGTCTTGAGTGTTCATGGTTCCCCATCCAGAAAAATGTTCCAGCTGGGACGCTATAAAGTACAGTCTTACCAATGGGACAGCAAATCCACCACCATCTTTAGGCAGTTGCAAGATGGATTAAAAAGATTCTGGGTTGCTTCCCCTTTCCCTGTAATTGGGGAGCCCAAATAATTTTAATTCGATTTTCCCTACCCACAACTGATAGAGGGAGCTTGCACCATGCCTTACTTTTAGATTTAAATTTGTCTAACGGGGTTATAGGTTGTATTTCAAATAATCTTGTACATCTGGGTACATGTACCCAGACTCCCAGATATTTAAATCTAGAAACAATTTTTATTTTTTGTGCGCCGGCAGGGAGATCCACCTGTGTATTATCTATCGGGAGGAGCACAGATTTGTCCTAGTTAATCGTAAAAACCCCAGAAGGATCTAAATGTAGTAAAAAGGGACATAAGGGAAAGGGAGGAAAGAGATTTATTAAAGTTACCAAGAAAAAGTAATACACCATCCGCATATATCTTCGAACAGATAAACGCGTGATGTCTCTAGCTTTTACTCTTCTATACCCCACCACATGGGCTTATGGGCAGTTGAATTTTTCTTGGATCATGTCAGTCACTATTCTTCCATGCACAAAGTGTACATTTTGGAATGTTTGGAATATCTGCTTACCCATAACTTCTTTTCCTTTGATGTTTAACTCTCTGAGGATCTGAAAAAAAAAATTGTTGCTCTACATAAAGATGGCCTAGGCTATAAGAAGATTACCAAGACCCTGAAACTGAGCTGCAGCACGGTGGCCAAGACCATACAGTGGTTTAACAATGCATGTTCCACTCAGAACAGGCCTCGCCATGGTCGACCAAAGAAGTTGAGTGCACATGCTCAGCGTCATATCCAGAAGTTGTCTTTGGGAAAAAGACTTAGGAGTGCTGCCAGCGTTGCTGCAGAGGTTAAAGGGGTGGGGGGTCAGCCTGTCAGTGCTCAGACCAAATGCCGCACACTGCATCAAATTGGTCTGCATGGCTGTCATCCCAGAAGAAAGCCTCTTCTAAAGATATTGCACAAGAAAGCCAGAAAACAGTTTGCTGAAGATAAGCAGACTAAGGACATGGATTACTGGAACCATGTCCTGTGGTCTGATGAGATCAAGATAAACTTATTTGGTTCAGATGGTGTCAAGCACGTGTGGTGGCAACCAGGTGAGGAGTACAAAGACAAGTGTGTCTTGCCTACATTCAAGCATGGTGGTGGGAGTGTCATGGTCTGGGGCTGCATGAATGCTGCTGGCACTGGGGAGCTACAGTTCATGGAGGGAACCATGAATGCCAACATGTACGGTGACATACTGAAGCAGAGCATGATCTCCTCCCTTCAGAGACTGGACAGCAGGTCAGTATCCCAACATGATAATGACCACAATCACATCTCCAAGACAACCACTGCCTTGCTAAAGAAGCTGAGGGTAAAGGTGATGGACTGGCCAAGCATATCTCCAGACCTAAACCCTATTGTGGGGCATCCTCAAATGGAAGGTGGAGTAGCGCAAGGTCTCTAACATCCACCAGCTCTGTGATGTTGTCATGGAGGAGTGGAAGAGGACTCTAGTGGCGACCTGTGAAGCTCTGGTGAACTCCATGCCTAAGAGGGTTAAGGCAGTGCTGGAAAAAACTAGTGGTACACAAAATATTGACACTTTGGGCCCAATTTGGACATTTTCACTTAGGGGTGTACTCACTTTTGTTGCCAGCAGTTTAGACATTAATTGCTGTGTGTTGAGTTATTTTCAGGGGACAGCAAATTTACACTGTTATACAAGCTGTACACTCACTACCTTACATTGTAGCAAAGTGTAATTTCTTCAGTGTTGTCACATGAAAAGATATAATGAAATATTTACAAAAATGTGAAGTGTGTACTCACTTTTGTGAGATACTGTATAGTGCCCTCAGTGTAGTATATATAATACAGTGCAGGGTATATAGTGCAGTGTACAATAAAGAATATAGTGTATTGAAGTGGTTAAGGGGAGCCCTATGACAGAATTAGGAAAAAAAAATGGCATGGGTTCCCCCCGTCCATACCAGTCCCTTTGGGTCTGGCGTGGGGTTTACCTTAATATCCATACCAGACCCGAAGGGCCTGGTATGGACTGGGGGGGCCACACTGTTTTTTTTAAATGATTTTTTTATGTATATTGCCGGGATCTGGCAATACATTACAGCCGTGAGCAATTTTATATTACATTTTTTCCTTTAGAAATGTCATTTTTCTGCAGTACTTTTCTAAACATGGGAAAAATGTGCTACTTTACATGAAAATACGTAAATAGTGAGCAAATGCAGCGCTAAATATAATAAATGACAGTGAGGTGTGTTCACATCTCATATGGAAATCACATCCTATATCATATAATGAGTGACAGGATAGTATGTTCACATCCTATATAAAATTCGTATAGTGACTGTTATAAGTGATATTTGTAGACTGAAAATAACCTAAAATCAGTAAACATTCACAAATAACTAGAAATAAAAAAAGTCTAAGGTGATTGAGAGTTCATGAACATATATGGTGTAGCATTCTTAAAGTGGGGTAAGAACTGGAACCAAGTGCAAATAATGATTTCAATTCAAACACAAATCTTCTTATATTCGGAATCAAAAGTGTAAGTGGCAGAAGTGAATACCCTTACCGGAGGAGATGGACACAATCACCGTACGGTGGAGTGTCATACGAGCTTTTAGGGGTCAAACGATCCCAGGGATATTGTGCTGGAAAATCCTGATGGTAGGTTCCATCCGGGATGACCGTGCTTGTAAGGTGATATGTGGATCCACAGCGGATAGAGGGATGACTCTCAAAAGAAACAGGCTGTTGGAGAAGACGGCTTTCACCCCATGAGTGTCCAGTTCATAAGGAAAAGAAAAAAATCTCCACATAGGGCATGAATCCAATATAAAAAGTAGTTTTATTGAAAAACAATGCTGGAGGAATCTTTAACACGCACAAAGTCGAGTAAATAAAAGGTGATTAGAAAGTAGAAATAAAATCGCGTGGTAGCAGAACATCAGAAGCTTTAGCGACCCGACATGTTTTGGACGATAGTCCTTCAACTGGGGCATATAGTTAGATGTCTGTACCACACTCACATATATACACAATAAAATTGATGACATAGCAAACAGCTGTGTATGCCGCCGTTGGGCAGACATAACAGCCAATCAATAGCAAGCTCTGTGTTGTGGACTACATTGCTGACACTCCGGGAACACAGAGAAAGTTGTCCTCCAATTGCAGCCTCTGAAGCGGGGTCATGTGACGGCCGTCGCACTCCGAGCCTCCATTCCATTCAAGGAAGTGTAAATATACAGGGCCAGGAGGTGAGGTAACCACACCCACACTGGCCTTGGAGGGATGTCATTGCGTGCCGATCTAAGGCGCTCCTATGCGCTCAACTTCCGGTGTCTCCGGAAGAATGAAAGAGATGCTGTAGATGGCAAGAGGAGGACAATGTATATTAATATGCATGATAAAAGTGACAAGATTATTGGGAGAGGTTGTTGTTTTCCTTACCATATACATATATCTTAGAAAGAACAAAAATGGTATTAGGTCAGTGTGACATAAAGATAACAAAAAGGGAAAATATGCACATTAAGTATGTGGAGCTCTAATCAGCAACCATGTATACTGTTAGGGTGATTTTATCCTATAAGAAGTGAATAATGACACAAAAAAACATGTAAATAACGGGGACTTTTCAAGCTATTAAGACTTATTTATAAATGCGTTTATGTCCCATTCCACGTTTAACCCATGGGGGGATAGCTTTTCAACTGGTAGATCCAAAAAGTTTCAAGCTTAGATACCCCCCTGGTACACGGACCCCCCCTTCATGATGGGACAAACTTATCTATAACTTGAAACTTAGAGCCCCTCGGATTCTTATTGTGAAACTGTAAAAAATGTTGAGGGATGCTATGATTAGTGCGACCTTTCTTGATAGAAGCAATATGTTCGTTTACTTGGGTGCTGAATGTTCTTATGGTGCAACCCACATACTGCATATTGCAGGGACATGTAATAAGGTACACAATGTAACGAGTAGTACATGTGACAAAATGTCTTATCTGATAGATGGTGGAGGTAACGGCAGACTGAAAACATACGGATTTATGGTTACCACAAAGGTTATGTATACATACACTGCATTTTTTGCAGGGATAATAGCCTTTGGTTTCTGGAAAAATGGATGGCTTTGTAGGCACTTCAATAACAATATGGGAAATGCGATTCCGTAAGGATGGAGCCCCTCTGAAAAGGACACCTGCCCTAGTAGGGAGCACCGGGCCTAGAACAGGGTAATTTCTCAGGATGTTCCAGTGGCGATTCAGGATTCGTTTAATTTGTCTGTGTTGAACAGAAAATTGGGTAAACAAAGACCACTTGAACTTATTATTGGGGATTGGCTTAGGTCGCACAGTTGTGAGCGTCTTGCGATCTATGAGGGAGACCTTTGTAATCTCCTGGTCTATCTGGGATGGTTGGTAGCCTTTTTCCACAAAACGTTCCTTCAAGAACTGTGCTTGTTTCAAAAAGTCAACAGAGTTTATACAGTTTCTACGGATGCGCAGTAATTGGCTGCGGGGGACAGAGTCAAGTCAAGGGCCATAATGGCAGCTGTCCATGGAGATGTAACCATTTCTGTCTGTTGGCTTGAAAAAGGTGGTGGTTACAATGCGGCGGTCAGAAATGTCGATCTCCAAATCCAAAAAGTGGATCGAAACTGTACTAAGCTCATACGTAAGAGTAATGCCCCTGTCATTCTGATTAAGAGTAGCCATAAAGTCATGAAGAGTTTCCTCGTCACCTTTCCCTAGGAGGAGGATGTCGTCCATATATCTGGCCCACAGGCACAGCTCTGATCGCTGTGCAGGATAGACAACATTCTCCTCCCACAGGGCCATAAAAAGATTGGGGAGGCTGGGGGCAAACTTGGCCCCCATAGCCACGCCTTTTTTTTTGTAGGAAGAATTGGTTGTTGTACCAAAAATAGTTTGTTTGTGTTATAAAACGGAGGAGTTCCATAATGTAATACTTGCTGTGATGGAGGAATATTGTCACTGGTGTTTAGATAATGTTCTACAGCCGCCAAACCCAATTCGTGTGGGATGCAGGTGTACAATGCTGTAACGTCCGCGGTGACAAGAATGAGATTTTCTTGGTAATCTACGCACTCTAAACGGCGGATGGTGTCACCTGTATCTTTAAGGTAAGATGGAACTTTACACACAAGTGCGTGGAGGAAGAAATCTATGTAGCGGCCGACTCTAGAGGTTACCGAGTCAATACCGCCTATAATAGGTCTGCCGGGAGGTTTTGTACTGTTTTTGTGTACCTTAGAGAGATAGTACATCACTGGGATACGCGATCCTACCGGGACCAGGTAATCCTTTTTTTTTTTGGTAAGAATTTCCTGTTGAAAACCACGTGTGACCAAATCAACTAAGTACTTCTTAAAATCCCTAGTAGGGTCTCTAGGTTGGGGTGTATAGGTTTTCTTGTCACTGAGGATACAGCACATATCCATGTGGTAATCTTCTTTATCCAGAATAACCAAGCCTCCCCCTTTATCGGCGGGGCGGATCACAATGTCTTTGTGTTCACATAAGGATTTTTATCCAGAATAACCAAGCCTCCCCCTTTATCGGCGGGGCGGATCACAATGTCTTTGTGTTCACATAAGGATTTTAAGCCGGTCTTGATGTTGGGATGGTCAAAAATACGTTTATCGGGTAGTCTTTCCAGGTCTTTTAATACTAAGTCACAAAAGACTTTAATGGAAGGTGCTGTGGCATTTGGAGGGTTAAACAAAGAAAAGTTTGCTAGCCCAGCATGGAGGGCTACTTCACTATGGGCTACATTATTCACACTATTTGTGCTTTCAACACAATTAGAAGTGGCTAAAAAATGTCTCTGTACATTGAATTTTCTTTTAAACCTCTGGACATCTATAAAGGTCTCGAACCTGTTCAACTTCTTAGAGGGGGCAAATTTGAGGCCTTTGTCCAGTACATAAAGTTCAGCGCTAGAAAATGTTTTTTGGCTCATGTTGAAAATTCCACTAGTTTTTAGTGTCGTTTTCTTTTTCCTGGCCCTCCACCCTCCTCTGGAGCCTTGTTTGCGTCTGCTCTTCGCTTGGGCCCAAGTGGTCCCTGGGGAAAATCCTCATTGCGTGGGGGGTCTGGATATGCATGATTGTATGTATATGGCGATCTATCGAATTGATTAAATTCTCTAGTATATGGTTCTTCTCTAAGCGGTGAAAATCTGTTATGGGTACGAATAGGAGTGCGATATGTATAATGCTGTTCTGGGTAATCCCTTGCGTAGTGATTACGTTGAGGAGATCTGGTGTAAGTATATGGATCTGAATGTCCATTACCTCTACTATTCCCTTGGGGTGACCCCTACCTCTCTGGGTATTTCCTCTACCCCTATTGGGATGTTGGTAGCCATATCCAGAAGGATTGTTGGGAGGATGGTTCCTATTGTGTGATCTGTTACGATTTTTTGGGGTAGTGGGAAGATGGACATTTTTACGAGCAGTGACTTGGGTATTATGTGTCCCAGAAGCTATAGGAACTATTCCATTGTTTGGGGCTAAAGAAGAGGTGTCCATCTCCACCGGGCCAGAGGTCTCGGCAGGGACACCGCCATCTTTTTTCTGCCAGTTGAACACAAGATGGTTCTTGTAGTCATTGGCATCACATGTATATTTTTTCTGTTTTTTGGTGTGTTGATCCTTTTCTTCTTTTTCTAAGTGACTTTTAAGGTTAGCCGAGAGAGACAAATACTCAGATGTAGTTTTGTGGGGAAGAAGTTTATCTTTTAGTTCCTTGATTTCCCTGTCGATCAACGATAATCTATTTCTCTGGTTTTCCCCGGGGACCACTTGGGCCCAAGCGAAGAGCAGACGCAAACGAGGCTCCAGAGGAGGGTGGAGGCCCAGGAAAAAGAAAACAACACTAAAAACTAGTGGCATTTTCAACTTGAGCCAAAAAACATTTTCTAGCGCTGAACTTCATGTACTGGACAAAGGCCTCAAATTTGCCCCCTCTAAGAAGTTGAACAGGTTCGAGACCTTTATAGATGTCCAGAAGTTTAAAAGAAAACTCAATTTACAGAGACATTTTTTAGCCACTTCTAATTGTGTTGAAAGCACAAATAGTGTGAATAATATAGCCCGTAGTGAAGTAGCCCTCCATGCTGGGCTAGCAAACCCTTCTTTGTTTAACCCTCCCAATGCCACAGCACCTTCCATTAAAGTCTTTTGTGACTTAGTATTAAAAGACCTGGAAAGACTACCCGATAAACGTATTTTTGACCATCCCAACATCAAGACCGGCTTAAAATCCTTATGTGAACACAAAAACATTGTGATCCGCCCCGCCGATAAAGGGGGAGGCTTGGTTATTCTGGATAAAAATTTTATGTGAACACAAAGACATTGTGATCCGCCCCACCGATAAAGGGGGAGGCTTGGTTATTCTGGATAAAGAAGATTACCACATGGAGATGTGCCGTATCCTCAGTGACGAGAAAACCTATACACCCCTCCCTTGAGATCCTACTAGGGATTTTAAGAAGTACTTAGTTGATTTGGTCACATGTGGTTTTCAACAGGGAATCCTTACCAAAAAAGAAAAGAATTACCTGGTCCCGGTAGGACTGGGTATCCCAGTGATGTACTATCTCCCTAAGGTACACAAAAACAGTAGAAAACCTCCCGGCAGACCTATTATAAGCGGTATCGACTCGGTAACCTCTAGAGTCAGCCGCTACATAGATTTCTTCCTCCACGCACTAGTGTGCAAAGTTCCATCTTACTTTAAAGATACAGGTGACACCATCTGCCGTTTAGAGTGCAGAAAATATTCCACCATCACAGCAGTATTACATTATGGAACTCCTCCGTTTTGTAACACAAACAAACTATTTTTGGTACAACAACCAATTCTTCCTACAAAAGAAAGGCGTGGCTATGGGGGCCAAGTTTGCCCCCAGCCTCGCCAATCTTTTTATGGCCCTGTGGGAGGAGGATGTCGTCTATCCTGCACAGCGATCAGAGCTGTGCCTGTGGGCCAGATATATAGACGACATCCTCCTCCTATGGAAAGGTGACGAGGAAACTCTTCATGACTTTATGGCTACTCTTAATCAGAATGACAGGGGCATTACTCTTACGTATGAGCTTAGTACAGTTTCGATCCACTTTTTGGATTTGGAGATCGTTATTTCTGACCGCCGCATTGTAACCACCACCTTTTTCAAGCCAACGGACAGAAATGGTTACATCTCCATGGACAGCTGCCATTATGGCCCTTGGCTTGACTCTGTCCCCCCGCAGCCAATTACTGCGCATCCGTAGAAACTGTACAAACTCTGTTGACTTTTTGAAACAAGCACAGTTCTTGAAGGAACGTTTTGTGGAAAAAGGCTACCAACCGTCCCAGATAGACCAGGAGATTACAAAGGTCTCCCTCATAGATCGCAAGACGCTCACAACTGTGCGACCTAAGCCAATCCCCAATGATAAGTTCAAGTGGTCTTTGTTTACCCAATTTTCTGTTCAACACAGACAAATTAAACGAATCCTGAATCGCCACTGGAACATCCTGAGAAATTACCCTGTTCTAGGCCCGGTGCTCCCTACTAGGGCAGGTGTCCTTTTCAGAGGGGCTCCATCCTTACGGAATCGCATTTCCCATAATGTTATTGAAGTGCCTACAAAGCCATCCTTTTTTCCAGAAACCAAAGGCTATTATCCCTGCAAAAAAACAGTGTATGTATACATAACCTTTGTGGAAACCATAAATCTGTATGTTTTCAGTCTGCTGTTACCTCCACCATCTATCAGATAAGACATTTTGTCACATGTACTATTCATTACATTGTGTACGTTATTACATGTCCCTGCAATATGCAGTACGTGGGTCACACCATAAGAACATTCAGCACCCGAGTAAACGAACATATTGCTTCTATCAAGAAAGGTCGCACTAATCATAGCATTCCTCAACATTTTTTACAGTTTCACAATAAGAATCCGAGGGGCTCTAAGTTTCAAGTTATAGATAAGTTTGTCCCATCATGGAGGGGGGGTCCGCGTACCAGGGGGGTATCTAAGCTTGAAACTTTTTGGATCTACCAGTTTAAAAGCTATTCCCCCCATGGGTTAAACGTGGAATGGGACATAAACGCATTTATAAATAAGTCTTATTAGCTTGAAAAGTCCCCGTTATTTACATTTTTTTTTTGTGTCATTATTCACTTCTTATAGGATAAAATCACCCTAACAGTATACGTGGTTGCTGATTGGAGCTCCACATTACATAATGTGCATATTTTCCCTTTTTGTTATCTTTATGTCACACTGAGCTAATACCATATTTGTTCACACAAGAATATAGTTTTCTTTCTAAGATATATGTATATGGTAAGGAAAACAACAACCTCTCCCAATAATCTTGTCACTTTTATCATGCATATTAATATACATTGTCCTCCTCTTGCCATCTACAGCGTCTCTTTCATTCTTCCAGAGACACCGAAAGTTGAGCGCATAGGAGCACCTTAGAGCGGCGCGCAATGACATCCCTCCAAGGCCAGTGTGGGTGTGGTTACCTCACCTCCTGGCCCTGTATATTTACACTTCCTTGAATGGAATGGAGGCTCGGAGCGTGACGGCCGGTGCGCGATGACGTCACGTGCAGTGACGCCGTCATATGACCCCGCTTCAGAGGCTGCAATTGGAAGACAACTTTCTCTGTGTTCCCGGAGTGTCAGCAATGTAGTCCACAACACAGAGCTTGCTATTGATTGGCTGTTATGTCCGCCCAACGGCAGCATACACAGCTGTTTGCTATGTCATCAATTTTATTGTGTGTATATGTGAGCGTGGTACAGACATCTAGCTATATGCCCCAGTTGAAGAACTATCATCCGAAACATTTTGGGTCGCTAAAGCTTCTGATGTTCTGGTACCACACGATTTTATTTCTACTTTGTGATCACCTTTTATTTACTCGACTTTGTGCGTGTTAAAGATTCCTCCAGCATTTTTTAAAAATAAAACTACTTTTTATATTGGATTCATGCCCTATGTGATGAGATTTTTTTCTTTTCCTTATGAACTGGACACTCATGGGGGCCTTCTCCAACAGCCTGCTTCTTCTGAGAGTCATCCCTCTATCCGCTGTGGATCCACATATCACTTTACAAGCACGGTCATCCCGGATGGAACCTACCATCAGGATTTTCCAGCACAATATCCCTGGGATCGTTTGACCCCTAAAAGCTCGTATGACACGCCACCGTACGGTGATTGTGTCCATCTCCTCCGGTAAGGGTATTCACTTCTGCCACTTACACTTTTGATTCCGAATATAAGAAGATTTGTGTTCGAATTGAAATCATTATTTGCACTTGGTTCCAGTTTTTACCCCACTTTAAGAATGCTACACCATATATGTTCATGAACTCTCAATCACCATGGACTTTTTTGATTCCTAGTTATTTGTGAATGTTTACTGATTTTAGGTTATCTTCAGTCTATAAATATCACTTATAACAGTCACTATATGAATTTTATATAGGATGTGAACATACCATCCTGTCACTCATTATATGATATAGGATGTGATTTCCATATGAGATGTGAGCACACCTCCCTTTAATTTATTATATTTAGCGCTGCATTTGCTCACTATTTACGTATCTTCTTGCACTGTGTACCACATTGTTCCATGCTGGCAGCTATCACTCTTATATTATTTTATTTTTATTTTGTAATAGCGCAATTATTCATTAGCTTCATCTACTTTACAGGAAGACTAAGGGGACTCCCCGGCACGATATTTAAAGGGATACTTCATTTTTATTGTTTCACTTTAGGCATTCTTAAAATTGCTGCTCCTAAAAAACGGCTGTTTTTAAAAACTTTTTTTGCATTGATACATGTCCCCTGGGGCAGTACCGGGTCCCCAAACATTTTTATGGCAATAACATGCATATAAACCTTTAAAATGAGCACTTTTGATTTTTCACGTTCGTGTTCCATAGACTTTAATGGTGTTTGCATGTTCACACAAATTTTTTTGTCTTCTGGTGAGAACCAAACCGGGGGGTGTTTGGCTCATCCCTACACTACAACTAGAGACACACTTTTGTGTGATAGGATGCCTAAACGAGATTCTGTGAAAATTCTGTATTTTTTTACTCCATTCAGCCTTGAGTTTCAGCAAGTTTTAAATGTATTGAAACAACATATTTCTATCCTCTATGACAGGGGTAGGCAACCTTGGCCCTCCAGCTGTTTTGAAACTACAAGTCCCATGAGACATTGCAAGACCCTGAAAATCACAGTTATGACTCCTAGATGCAGAGGCATGATGGGATTTGTAGTTTCACCACAGCTGGAGGGCCGAGGTTGCCTACCCCTGCTCTATGAGGTTGATACATATGCTAAAGTTCTGTCAAAAGGCTTCAAAGCGGCGTCCCATCTGGCACCTTCTTTGAGTAATTCCCTATCACTAAGTGAGTTCAAGTACAGTAAAATCACACTTGTTTATAAATAAAAATAAAAAGGTAAATAGAGTAAGCGTAGTCAAAGCATAGCCAGAGTCCAGTAACCGGATCGGGTAGTCAGCCAAGCCAGGGTTCAGTAACCAGATCGGGTAATCAGCCAAGCCAGAGTTCAGTAAAAAAGATCAGGTAATCAGCCAGGCCAGAAGTCAGGGATCCAAGGAGAGGAACTGCAAGCAGGATAAGGAGCCAGAAGGGATGTCAGCAAAGCCATTTAAACAGGAATGCAGGAGATGGTTTCTTGTGATGTGACCAAGGCGAAGGCAGGAATGAAGTGAGCTGGAGATCCTTACGTAGGCGGGACTGATAAGCAGATCCACAACAGCTGGTTAACTGTGGAGAGAGATGAGAGCTGGCAATTAGCCGACAGCTGAGTGGCCAGCTCAGAGAAGGAAGGGCTGAGTCAGTCCTGACAGTACCCCCCTCCTCAACCACCCCTCCCCCTCGGAGGACCACTGGGCTTGAGGGGAAAATGTCTATGGAAATCACAGAAGTGGGCATGAGCATGTACGTCCGAGGATGAGACCCAGGAGCGTTCCTCCGGACCGTACCCCTTCCAATGCACCAGGTACTGTATGCACCCACGGAACCAACGGGATCAACAATGGATTGTACCTCATACTCCTCATGGTTCTCAACCTGTATAGGGTGAGGACGTGGCACCAAGGTAGTAAAGCGGTTGCAGACAAACGGTTTCAATAAGGAGACATGAAACGCATTTGAGATGCGCATACTAGGAGGAAGGTCCAACGCGTAAGCCACTAGATTAATCCTGCGAAGGATACGGAAAGGCCCAATAAACCGAGGTGCTAATTCAGTGAGGGAACACGAAGTCGGAGGTTGCGAGATGACAGTCAGACCCTGTGCCCAACCTGGTAGGAAGGCGCAGGCAGGCGTCTGTGGTCAGCATGAAATCTGTACCTATCAATAGCATGATGCAAAGCCTCCTGGACTTGTGCCCAAGTGGAACGAAGACCACAAAGATGCTCCTCTAGTGCAGGAATACTCTGCGGAACAAACGAGTCAGACAACATGGAAGGTTGGGAACCTTAATTCCCCATAAACTGAGACAATCGGGAAGCAGAATTCAAGGCACTGTTGTGAGCAAACTCTGCCCATAGTAATAGGTCTGACCAGTTGTTGTGATGGTCAATAGGGATGAGCCGAACACCCCCCGATTCGGTTCGCATCCAGAACACGGACCGAATATTGGCGCAAACTTTCGAACACTGTTAAAGTCTATGGGACTCGAACGTGAGAAATCAAAAGTGCAAATTTTAAAGGCTAATATGAAAGTTATTGTCCTAAAAAGGGTTTGGGGACCCGGGTCCTGCCCCAGGGGACATGTATCAATGCAAAAAATTTTAAAAATGGCCGTTTTTTCGGGAGCAGTGATTTTAATGATGCTTAAAGTGAAAAAATAAAAGTGAAATATTCCTTTAAATATCGTACCTGGGGGGTGTCTATAGAATACCTGTAAAGTGGTGTGTTTCCCATGTTTAGAACAGTCCCTGCACAAAATGACATTTCTAAAGGAATAAAAGTCATTTAAAACTGCTTTAAAACTGCTTGCGGCTGTAATATAATGTTGGGTCCCGGCAATATGGATGAAAATTATTGAGAAAAATGGCATGGGTAACCCCCCAGCCCATTACCAGGCCCTTTGGGTCTTGTATGGATGGATATTAAGGGGAACCCAGCACACAAATTAAAAAAAGAAAAGGCCCCCAGGCCCTATATACTCTGAACACCAGTATACAGGTGGTCCCAAGAAAGACAGGGACTGTAGGTTTGTTCTTAAGTTGAATCTGTTTGTAATATGGAACAGGTACATTTTGTAAGTGAAGCTCCAGCCCAAAAATCTATTTTTAAGCTTTTTGGAAAACATAGGGAACGGTTATCACCCCATGTAACATTTGTTTTGCTGTCTGTGCCCCTATTCAGAAGATTTCACCTCACATTCTGTCCCAATGACAATTGGATTTTGAAAATTTGGGGTTTTTAGGGAAACAAGGATTGATGATAAAGCATCAGTGGAGGAGACACCTTTTTCCCATATTAACTCTTACAGGAGAGAATTTCCCTTCCTAGGGGTAGATTTTCTCTCACTTCTTGTTGTCTCCCTTCATTTGTAAGTAGGAGTCATTTGTAAGTCGGATGTTTGAAAGTAGGGACCTGCCCTAATTACTCTGCAGAAATTTGGGACTTAGGTGTTGGTGGTACCAGAACACTGTAAGCCCTCACAGTTACTTATGGTGGGCGCTGGAACGGGCCCTGCTGTGAAATATTATATCAAGAATTGTAATTACATGCCCCTGTTGAACAGGGTCAGAAAAATTGGGCCTTTGGTGGTGGTGTGGTGGTGTTGCCACAACACTGTAAGCCCTCACAGTTACTCTTGGTGGGTGCAGGAACGGGCCCTGCTGTGAAATATTAGATCAAAAATTGTAATTACTATTACAATTAATTAATATTAATTGCACGCCCCTGTTGCACAGGGGCAGAAAAATTGGGCCTTAGGCACTGGTGGTGGTGCCACAACACTGCAACACCTCACAGATGTTCTAGCTGAGCGCAGGAACAAGCCCTGCTGCAAAATATTATAACAACAATTGTAATTACACGCCCCTGTTAAACAGGGACAGAAAAATTGGGCCTTAGCCACTGGTGGTGGTGCTCAGAACCAAAAATGTTCTTCCAAGCTATCAACATGAACATTGAGGAGGAATAGGATAGTTACTCAGCATAACAGGATAGTCACTCAGCATTAGCATAGGCAGTCTTCAAGGGATCTCACATTCATAAAAAAATTAGTTGGTTACATCAGCATCAAGTGCTTGGTAGCTGGTGATCCAAGACTGATTCATTTTTATGAAGGTAAGCCGATCAACCGAGTCAGTGGACAGACGCACTCTGTGATCGGTTACAAAGCCTCCAGCAACACCGAATGTGCATGCCGAAAGAACGCTGGATGCAGGACAGACCAGTAACTCAATTGCATACTGTGCAAGCTCTGGCCAGTGATCCATCTTCAAGACCCAGTAACCCAGAGGATTTTCGGTTGGAAAGGTCTCCAAGTCTGATCTTGCCCCTAGGTATTCCTGCACCATGTAAATCAGACGCTAGCGATGGTTGCTGGAACCGATCAGACCTTGGGGCTGCAGACTAAAAAAATGTCTGAACGCATCTATCAGACGCCCGCCTTCTCCACCACTCCTTCTGTGACTGACCGAAGCCTCAGCAACACATTGTCCAGGACCAGGAATTTGTAACCTCCCAGGCTCTGGAAACGCGCTGCACAAACCTTTCTGCAAGGCCTCCCGAAGATGTTTCATCCTTTGCTCCCATTGCGATGGCTGGATAAGTTCCGCAACCTTACCCTTGTAACGTGGATCAAGGAGGGTTGCCAGCCAGTACTGATCCCTCTCCCTGATACCATGAATCCAAGGGTCCTTTCGCAGGCTTTGCAGGATCAGTGAGGCCATGCAGCGTAAGTTTTCTGAGGCATTCGGTCCAGAGCCCTCTGGGTCACTAAGGACGACCTAATCCACAGCCACCTCCTCCCAGCCACGTACAAGTTCATGGGTTTCTGGGGACTGTAAACAATCCCTTGAAGTCTGCTGCTAATGCTGAGTGCTAGGCTCCACCTCCATACTGACACAATCCTCCTCCTCCTCTTCCTATGTGATCGG
Organism: Lithobates clamitans; assembly: GCA_037952925.1. NCBI lineage: Eukaryota > Metazoa > Chordata > Amphibia > Anura > Ranidae > Lithobates > Lithobates clamitans. The sequence goes on along the minus strand of JBBGZY010001608.1, from coordinate 552,767 downwards.
TGGGCCCACAGGAACACTGGCTGGATAAAGGGGGCCTTAATAGGTAAAGAAGTCCTCCTCTTCCTCCCTCTGTTCTGCCTCAAGTGCCCTGTCCATTATTCCACACAGCATGTGCTCCAACAAGTAGACAAGAGGGACAGTATCACTAATGCATGCACTGTCACTGCTCATCATCCTCGTGGCCTCCCCAAATGTTGACAGGACAGTGAATGCATCCTTGATCAGTAGCCACTGGCATGGTGAAAAAAAGCCAAGCTCCCCTGACCCTGTCCTGGTGCCATAGTCACATAGGTACTCATTGATGGCCCTCTGCTGCATGTGCAGCCACTGCAGCATGGCCAATGTTAAGTTCCATCTGATGGGCATGTCACAGATTAGGCGGTTCTTCGGCAGGTTGTATTCCTTTTGGAGGTCAGCCAGCCGAGCACTGGCATTGTATAACTGGCGGAAATGCCCACAGACTTTTTTGGCCTGCCTCAGGAGATCCTGTAAGCCTGGGTTCCTGCACAAGAACTGCTGCACCACTAAATTAAGGGCATGAGCCAAACAGGGAACATGGGTGAAGTGTCCCTGTCAGGGGGCGTAGAGGAGGTTGATGCCATTGTCGCAAACCACCATTCTTGGCTGAATCTGGCGTGGTGTCAACCACCTCTGAACCTGCTCCTTCAGAGCTGACAGAATCTCTGCCCCAGTGTGACTCCTGTCCCCTAAGCACACCAGCTCAAGCTCATGGCATCTTTTTGCCTTAGTGCTTGCGTAGCACCGCTGGTTCCAAGGACAAATCTATAGAGGAAGAGACCATGGAGGAAGAAGAAGAGAAGGGGGTGGAGGAGAGAGCTGTGTCAGAATCACCACTAGTAGCATTTTGGAGGCGTGGTGGTGGAACAAGCTCCAACAATACTGCACCCTGTACTGCATCCTTCCCAGCTGCCAGCAGGGTCACCCAGTGCACCGTGAAAGATAGGTAACATCCCTGTCCATGCCTGCTGGAGCACGTTGGTGTAGCGATAGCAGATTGCCCGCAAGTACTTGGCACACCTAATTCTACACCTTCATTCCTCTCAGTGCAGGTTTCTGAGAGAACTGAAGGTATAGTGGGGTTGGAGATCCCAGCTGATAAGGAGCAAGGAGAGGTCCGCCTTGTTCTTTGGTGTGGGTCTTTTAAGTACGCTTGCCAACGGAATGCATGGGAGTTCTGGTCAAGCATGTGGTGCCCAAGCAGCTGCTGTTTTGGCCACGCTTGATATGCTTCAGACATATGTTGCAAACAGCAATGGTGCGATCTGCTGCACATGTCTCAAAAAAGGCCCACACCAAAGAACTTTTGGAAAAACACGCAGAGTCAGCAGCGCCCTGCACATTTGGAGCTCTGCGGTGTGATGCAGTCGGTTGGCTGCCCTTAAGCTGGCCCCTGGAGGGAATCCTGCCTCATTGGAGATGTGCCTCCTCCTCCTCTCTCCTATCAGGCACCCACGTAGAGTCAGTGACCTCATCATCCCCTCCCTCATCATCACAGGAGCAATCCTGACAGTATTCTGCAGCTGGGGGAACATGACTGCCAGTTTGTTGTCTTTCTTGGGCACCCCCTCTCTCTGGGATCACTGCCCTCCTCAATCTGGGTATCCATCATCGGAGCCTTCAAAATGCTGCGCATCCTCCTGCAGCATGTATCCAACACGGTGGTCGAACAGTTCGGGGGACTCCTCAGGGCATGATGGTGGAGCTAAGGAAGGAGTGACTGATGACAATGAGACGATGGAAGAGGCCGCTTTGGCAGCTGCATTGGCAGCCAAAGTACTCTGAGCCTGGGTGACAGAGGATGAGGAGGACGGCTTGGTCATCCACTCTACCAACTCTTCTGTATATTGTGGCTCAACACGGCCAGCTGACGAAAAAAAGGACAAGCGTGCCCCATGACCACGTGCTGAGGATGCACCGTGTTCGTGACCAGAAATGTTGGCTGTAGACACAGAGCCTGCTTACCCTCTTTTAGTGGCCTGTGAGTGTCTGCCTCTCCTTGTTGGCCTTCCAGACATACTGTATTTGATGTATTTGTAATGTATTTGAATAGGTACACCAGGAATGGCCTGCAGTGGTATGTAGCTGCACAAAGCTGGGATGTATATATATATATATATATATATATATATATATATATATATATATATACTGAATATACTGCAGCTAACTGAATGAACTGCCTGCCTGTAGTATATTAGGAAGAGAACAACAGGAATGGTCTGCAGCGAGATCTAGCTGCACAGGATACAGTACTGAATATACTGCAGCTAACTGAATGAACTGCCTGCCTGTAGTATATTAGGAAGAGAACAACAGGAACGGTCTGCAGCGAGATCTAGCTTCACAGAATACAGTACTGAATATACTGCAGCTAACTGAATGAACTGCCTCCCTGTAGTATATTAGGAAGAGAACAACAGGAATGGTCTGCAGTGAGATCTAGCTGCACAGGATACAGTACTAAATATACTGCAGCTAACGGAATGAACTGCCTGCCTGTAGTATATTAGGAAGAGAACAATGGGAATGGTCTGCAGCAAGATCTAGCTGCACAGGATACAGTACTAAATATACTGCAGCTAACGGAATGAACTGCCTGCCTGTAGTTTATAGGAAGAGAACAATGGGAATGGTCTGCAGCAAGATCTAGCTGCACAGGATACAGTACTGAATATACTGCAGCTAACTGAATGAACTGCCTGCCTGTAGTATATTAGGAAGAGAACAACAGGAACGGTCTGCAGCGAGATCTAGCTGCACACAGGATACAGCAGTACTGAATACACTGCAGCTAACTGAATAAACTGCCTGAATGAACTGGATACAGTATATATATATATATATATATATATATATATATATATATATATATATATATATATAAAGCCTGGAATATATATATATATATATATATATATATATATATATATATATATATATACTAAATATACTGGTGCTAACTGAATCAACTGTCTGCTCAATCTATCTAAATGAAATGAAAAGACACTCTCTCTCTCTCTTCCTATGAACGCCGGAACACAATACACATGGCCGATGTGCAGGCGGCCTTATATAGTGTGGGGCGTGTACTTAATCTCCTGAGCCATAATTATTTGACTTACTCCCTTGAGGCAGTCAAATAACTCTGTAATCAAAGGGATTGGGTAGACATTCTTAATCGTGAAACGATTGATACCCCTATAATCAAAACAAGGTTTCAGTTCACTGCTCCTCTTCTTCACAAAGAAGAAACCAGCACCAGAAGGAGACGAGGATTTGCGAATGAAACCCCAAGAAAGTGTGTCTACAACATACTCCTCCATGGCTTTATCTTCCAAGACCGACAAAGGGTAAACCCGGCCACGAGGGGGAGTGGCACCAGGTTGAAGGTCAATTGCGCAATCATACGGCCGGTGTGGAGGCAAACTACCGGCTTGAACTTTGTCAAAGACATTGCTAAATCACGGTCCTCCTCTGGCAGGGAGGAGAGTGAAGAGGTACACAGGACCTTGGCTACCTTCCGGAAGCATGTTTCACTGCATTGTGGTGACCAGGAGAGAACCTCAGCACGGAGCCAATCAAAAGAGGGGTTGTGCCTCTGTAACCAAGGATAATACCAATACCAATAACCAGCGGAAACTTAGGAGAGGAAATCACTTGGAATTGGATTATCTCATGGTGAAGAGCCCCTACAGCCATGGACAATGGAACCGTCTCATGAGTCACATGGGCAGGCTGTAGAGGTCTCCCGTCAAGAGCCTCAATGGCCAGTGGAGTGTCACACAGCTGCAGTGGAATCGAGTGCTTTGATACAAAGGCAGCATCAATGAACAGGCCTACAGCCCCAGAGTCGATTAGAGCCTGTACCTCTCTAGACGACTTTCTCGATAGACATAAAAGTCATTAAAAAAATGGCTGGTATGAATATTAAGGGGAACCCCGAACCAAAATTTAAAAAAAAAATTGCGTGGGGTCCCCCCAAATTCCATACCAGGCCCTTCAGGTCTGGTATGGATATTAAGGGGAACCCCCGTGCCAAAACACACAAAAAAGTGTGAAAATGGTAAAAATGACAAGACACGGCTTGGGACAAGTCCTTTGTTAAAAAATAAAAAAATAAAAATGTCCCACAAAGTCTTATTTTTCTTCTACCCCCAAAGCACCCTCCCCATGTTGAGGGCATGTGGCCTGGTACGGTTCAGAAGGGGGGGTGCTTTCTCGTCCCTCCCTCTTTTCCTGTGGCCTGCCAGGTTGCGTGCTCGGATAAGGGTCTGGTATGAATTTTTGAGGGAACCACCACTCCATTTAAAAAAAAATTTGGCGTGGGGTTCCCCTTAATATCCATACCAGACCTGAAGGGCCTGGTTTGGGATTTGGGGGGACCCCCGTGCAATTTTTTTAAAATTTTGGTTCAGAGTTCCCCTTAATATTCATACCAGACCCAAAGGGTCTGGTACTGGACTGTGGGGGAATACCATACCATTTTTTTTAATGACTTTTATGTGACTTTTATCTGACAATTCATTATAGCCGCAAATACTTTTAAATTACTTTTTTTCCTTTAAAAATGTCATTTTGCTCTCGGGCTGTTCTAAACACGGGAAACATGTGCCACTTTACAGGCATACTATAGACACCCCCAGGTATGAAATTTAAAGGAATTTTTCACTTTTATTGTTTCACTTTAAGCATTATTAAAATCACTGCTCCCAAAAGAAGGACGTTTTTAAAACTTTTTTTTGCATTGATACATGTCCCCTGGGGCAGGACCCAGGTCCCCAAACACTTTTTATGACAATACCATGCATATAAGCCTTTAAAATTAGCACTTTTGATTTCTCCCATAGACCTTTAAAGGGTGTTCCGCGGATTTTGAATTTGCTGCGAACACCCCAAATTGTTCGCTATTCGGCGAACAGGCGAACACCCAATGTTCGAGTCGAACTTACATTCAACTCAAACATTGGGCTCATCCCTAATGGTGACATGAGTCTCTTGCAAATACAAGGTAGAGAAATTAATTACACCTAGTAAGGGGGAAATAGATTTAGAATCCTGAGTAAACGGGAAGTGTTCTGAATATTTTCCCTCAATACTAGAATTCTCATGAGCTTAAATTTTGAATGGAACTTGACTCATTTCTATGAATAGGTAACACCACTATTTGCACTTGGACATTTATAATTATATTATTTATGGCCATATATACATTTGGGGGGTTTTATGTCCGTGTGCTATTTGTGGTAATATCCATTTTTATGGTGTGCATTTATCTTCTCCGTTATTGGAAAAAATGTTTATTCCTTTATTGGAGAAGTTGCTATATAGAACCTTTTCTGCTTTCAATTTTTGTTGTTTGTATATCTTCAATTACTATCTTTACACAGGAGAGTGTTTCCAGATTGGTCTGTGTCATCACTTAATTTGATCTAATGGAATACACCTGAATTGTCATGTGATTAACCTGATTTAAGAGAGTGTATTGTGTTTGCATTTGTGTATTTTTGACAAAGCACTTCAATAGTATGAAACACATCAACCTTACCTTTTCTTCCCCTGCCTGTATCCATCCATTGCTTTTATGAATTTTCAATAAAGGAATCTTATCATAATTTTTGTGTGGGTGTGCAGCCGGTCCAAAGTCTTCAGTTCCATATGACTTTGGTAGTTCAATATCAGAGAGGTAATTGTGGTATTTGACTTAAGTTCTTTCAGAACAGATCTCCGGTACTGTAATCTGAGATTGCTTTTCATGGCATTTACATCCAAAGGGGAGGATGAGGCTATTTGCCTCTGACTAGTAACTGCGGGGCCATGCCTAAGGATCCTATTTTTGGAGGCATTGTAATTGTAATGGTCCCTCTTTCTGTTTGAAAAGGTGGCCAATTCTCCTGTAGTGTGACTTGCTAAACAGGTATTATTGTTTGTACTCTGGTGATATATCTTGGATTTTATGGAATTAGACCTTCTGACTACAGGAAAATACTTGTGCATGCAGTCCATGATGCATTGATATGATTCTTTAAGAGGATTCATAAAAAATCCGCATTTTATTTAAAATTTTGGCCCCTTTCACACTGGGGTGCTTTTCAGGCATTTTATCACTAAAAATAGCGCCTGTAAAGCAACTGAAATGCACCTCTCAAGCCTCCCCAGTGTGAAAGCCCGAGTGCTCTTACATTGGGGCAGTGCGCTTGCAGGACAAGAAAAAAACTCCTGCAAGCAGCATCTTTGGGGCAGTGTGGGAGCGGTGTATACACCGCTTGGGAGCGGTGTATACACCGCTCCTAAACTGCCCCTGTCATTAAAATCAATGGGCAGCGTTTCCGAAGCGTCTGCAAAGCGATTTGGCAGCGGTGATTTTTGTGGGGGCTTTTAACCCTTTATTCGGCCACTAGTGAGGGTTAAAAGCCTCCGCTAGCAGCCAAAAATAGCTGCTATAACAGCAGTGAAACACCGCTAAAACAGCAGTAAAGCGTCGCTAGCGGCACTTTCCCGCTAATGCCCCCCCCCTGCCCCAGTGTGAAAGTAGCCTTATGCCGCGTATACACGAGCGGACTTTTCGTCCGGATTGGTCCGACGGACCAAGTCCGGCGGACAATCCGATCGTGTGTGGGCTTCATCGGACCTTCAGCGGACTTTTCCTGACAAACTTTAGATTTGAAACATGCTTCAAATCTTTCCGAAGGACTCGAGTCCGGTCGAAAAATCCGCTCGTCTGTATGCTAGTCCGACGGACGAAAACCCACACTAGGGGGCTATCAACTTTCTTATTTTAGTCCTGTCGTACGTCATCACGTACAAATCCGTCGGACTTTGGTGTTATCATGTGTAGGCAAGTCCGTTCGTTCAAAAGTCCGTGAGAAGTCCATCAAAAGTCCATCGAAAGTCCATTGGAAAGTACGTCGGACCAGTCCGGTCGAAAAGTCCGCCCGTGTGTAAACGGCATTAGATGTTAGGAGGGTTTTGTACTCTGGGTCTTCTCTGTGTACGTTTCTCCGTTTGCCTACATAATAAGATGACCATAGCCTGTTTGCATAAACAAGTGGATTCTCATTATTTTCATGTTTTGTTCTATACACTGCTATTAAGCCTAGGTCAAAGTGATGTAATATTTTTAGCAATTCATCTACAGTTTCAATGTAATCTGCACTTCCTTCTTTAACATGGTCTGGTAAGGAAGACCATGTGTTTAGGTTAACTGTTAATGGTAAAGCTTTTACCTGATCTCTGGAGTTGGCAACTCCCAGCAATTTACATTGTTGCAAGGCATTGGGGGTTATTTATGAAAGGCAAATCCACTTGAAAGTGCACTGAAAGTGCACTTGGAAGTGCAGTCGCTCTAAATCTAAGGAGTAGATCTGAAATGATTGGAAGCTCTGCTGATTTTATCATCCAATCATGTACAAGTTAAAATGCTGTTTTTTATTTTCCTTGCATGTCCCCCTCGGATCTACAGCGACTTTACTTCCAAGTGCACTTGCAGTGCAAAGTAAATTTTTCTTTAGTAAATAACCCCCATTAAAATAAGGAACGGGTTTCCGCGCTCACGAACCTAAAGGCCTGCAGCCTCCCCTTACACTTACCCCCTAGGGCAGTGGTTCTCAACTCCAGTCCTCAGGACCCACCAACAGGCCAGGTTTGCAAGATAGCTGAAATACATCTCAGGTGATATCATTTGCTGCTCAGTGATTGCAGTATTCTAGTCTGCAACTCCCCAAGGTAATACTTAAAATCTGGCCTGTTGGTGGGTCCTGAGGACTGGAGTTGAGAACCACTGCCCTAGGGAGTGAGTTAAATATTAATGGAAAGTCTATTAGGGGTAAATGGCGCTACCTTACCAGGGTACCTTGATTTATAATTGGATGAACCTCAAAGGGACAAAGAAATCAGAAAAAATATAATAAATAAATACACCCCTTTATCATTCATTAGGTAGTGGATCTAGGTGTCCAGCATTACCTGAATGGACTGTACTAACAGGTCAGTCTCATCCCTACATGCAGGCGTACACCGTGTGGCTAATCATCATAAATTGTGTGGTCTCTGTGGTAAGTGTCTTTCGTGAGAACAGCTGATCAAATCCAGTGACTTGCGGTGCTCCCCCTCAAAGATCCCCACTTACCAGCTCCCTGCACCCCTGCAGGGGTAGTAGGCATGTAGGGGGGAGCACCGCAAGTCACTGGATTTGATCAGCTGTTCTCATGAAAGTCACTTACCACAGACGTTTTTACTTCCTGTTACTGGACTTTGATACACTACAATATATATATTTTTTTCTCTTACCAATTTTTCATTAATAATTTTTCATTAATTTTTCACCAGTTTTTTATTATTTAATGTGCGGTCCTGCACTATATACCTAATGTTGGGACTATTTAATTCACCTTTATGCTTATAAGCACACTTGGACACATTTGGGAATCAACATAAGTTTTTATCGTGGTGTCTTACTACTTATTTTATTTTATTTTACTGGATTGTCATATATTAATTTTTATAAGTTGTCACTTAATCAATTTATGATGATTAGCCACACGGTGTACGTCTGCATGTAGGGATGAGACTGACCTGTTAGTACAGTCCATTCAGGTAATGCTGGACACCTAGATCCACTACCTAACAAATAACCCCCATTGTCTGCATGCAATGTTATGTGCACTCCTGGCAATAATTTACCAATATTATTAGGTACAAGTAGCACATTTTCTAAAGACTGTCTGTCCTCCCTATTAGGGATGGTCCCGATGTTCGAGTCGGACATAAGTTCGACTCGAACATAGGGTGTTCGTCTGTTCATAGAACAAACAAACATATTGGGCACTCATGGGAAAGTTTACCCGTTGCGGAGCACCCCATAATGCACTGCAAGATCACAGTGCATTGACAGCTGCTTATTGGCCAAAGCATGCACCTGACCAAAGCAAATGCTACTTGAATACCATTTATATACCTCTTTTAGAAGATAATGAGAGGCGGTGCTGGCCGGGAATTGGCTCTATAAATGATTTTGTTGGTCTGTGCCACCACACACTGAACGAATTAGGTTATATCTCAGCTGTTCTAGGTATGTTATATTTTTATTTTTTGTATTGACATGATGTCGCCTGCTGTGGGTGTTAATAAAGATTATATTTGAAAAATAAAATAACGATCATATAAATACAAATACTGAAATGGAACAAACACAAGCACAAAGAACATGAAATGAACTGAACTAAACAAACCTATATACCTGGGATATGCAATTAGCGGACCTCCAGCTGTTGCAAAACTACAAGTCCCATCATGCCTCTGCCTCTGGGTGTCATGCTTGTGGCTGTCAGAGTCTTGCTATGCCTCATGGGACTTGCAGTTCTGCAACAGCTGGAGGTCCGCTAATTGCATATTCCTGCTATATACCCTCAGAACATAAAAAATACCATTTAAATAGGGATGGTCCCAATGTTCGAATCGAACATAAGTTAGACTCGAACATCGGGTGTTCTTTTGTCTGCAAACAAACTGAACATATGGGGCATTCGCTGCAAATTCGAGCACCGCAGAGTGCCCCATAATGCACTGCGAGATCGCAGTGCATTGACGGCTGCTGATTGGTCAAAGCATGGACCTGAATTGCATGCTTTCGCCAATCACAGTGCAATCATGGCTCAGGGGGCTAAGTCCATGCTGATGGGGTGTAGGGATGTTTTAGGAGCAAAGGAACCCTTGTATCTATCCTGCCAAGAGTGTTCCTTCAAACCTAATTAGGCCTGGAGACCACTTTGGTAAGAAGTTATGACACACAGTCAATACATGCAGTTCTCAAAATGGTATGCTGTTTTATTTCCGTGTTTCCACTTATATAATGAGAATGACATCACAACAAAAGTTCAACCCTTTCATTAATATATGGTAAAGATGCAGACATACAGGATGTTTTAAAACAAGCAAAAATAGGATATTAATAACTCATATACTCATAAACTAACATCAGGAAAAGGCTAACAGGAAAGGACTTACACGTCATTTCGGGGAAATCAAAACATTTACAAGAAATTGAAACTTAACTTCTCATAGACGTCACATATACATATTATTCTAAAATGGATACACATTTTTACAAGGGTGTATAGCTAAAATGGTGGACAGCAAGCTAAAATATCCCTTCAATCGCCTCTTTGATCATAAATGTATGATCTCACTTCCTTATCATGGTGGTTAGGGATGAGCTTCATGTTCGAGTCGAACCCATGTTCGACTCGAACATCGGCTGTTCGCCTGTTCGCTGTATTGCGAACGATATGGCCCGTTCACGCCAAATTCGTGTGACGTGTCACGGCCCATAATTCACTGCGGCATCGCAGTGTATTGCTGGCTGATGATTGGCCAAGCATGCACTATGACCCGCATGCTTGGCCAATCACAGCGCCGTCTGTAGAGAGAGCTGTAATTGGCCAAAGCCAGGGTGGCTTTGGCCAATTATGGCTCAGGGGGTTTAGTACACGCCCCACACTATATAAGGCGGCCAACACGGTGGCACTGTGTAGTGTGTTCCAGCGTTCAGAGACAGAGACAGAGAGACAGTGTCATTTGATTTAAGTTATATAGATTAGGCAGGACAGTCAGTCAGTTAGCTGCATTTACAGTGTATTGTCTATATATATGCATTCCAGGTGTTGTATATATATATATATATATATATATATATATATATATATATATATATATATATATATTACACTGCATTCAGTTTAGCTAGATCCGTTCCTGTTATTATCTTCCTACTGACAGGCAGGCTTGTGTTGTTACAGTATTTACAGCTACCTAAAGAAAATTGCTGGTGTTCTTCTGATCCTATTAGTACCACAGTCAGGCAGCTAGACTATTTACAGTTAGTGTAGTGCGTCCTCCTCACAGTGTTCAGCTAAATCTACAAGTTAGTTTAGTGTGAACTCTGCACAGTATTCAGCTAAAGTTACAAGTTAGTGTAATGCGTCCTCTGAATAGTGTTCAGCTAAAGCTACACGTTAGTGTAGTGCACAGTGTTCAGCTAAAGCTACAAGTTAGTGTAGTGCGTCCTCCTCACAGTGTTCAGCTAAGCTACAAGTTGGTGTAGTGCGTCCTCCTCACAATGTTCAGCTAAAGCTACAAGTTAGTGTAGTGCGACCTCTGCACAGTGTTCAGCTAAAGCTACAAGTTAGTGTAGTGCGTCCGTCTCACAGTGTTCAGCTAAAGCTACAAGTTAGTGTAGTGCACAGTGTTCAGCTAAAGCTACAAGTTAGTGTAGTGCGTCCTCTGAAAAGTGTTCAGCTAAAGCTACAAGTTAGTGTAGTGCACAGTGTTCAGCTAAAGCTACAAGTTAGTGTAGTGTGTCCTCCTCACAGTGTTCAGCTAAAGCTACAAGTTAGTGTAGTGCGACCTTTGCACAGTGTTCAGCTAAAGCTACAAGTTAGTGTAGTGCGTCCTCCTCACAGTGTTAAGCTAAAGCTACAAGTTAGTGTAATGCACAGTGTTCAGCTAAAGCTACAAGTTAGTGTAGTGCGTCCTCCTCACAGTGTTCAGCTAAAGCTACAATTTAGTGTAATCCGACCTCTGCACGGTGTTCAGCTAAAGCTACAAGTTAGTGAAGTGCAACCTCTGCACAGTGTTCAGCTAAAGCTACAAATTAGTGTAGTGTGTCCTCCTTACAGTGTTCAGCTAAAGCTACAAGTTAGTGTAGTGCACAGTGTTCAGCTTAAGCTACAAGTTAGTGCAGAGTGTCCTCCTCACAGTGTTCAGCTAAAGCTACAAGTTAGTGTAGTGCGACCTTTGCACAGTGTTCAGCTAAAGCTACAAGTTAGTGTAGTGCGTCCTCCTCACAGTGTTCAGCTAAAGCTACAAGTTAGTGTAGTGCACAGTGTTCAGCTAAAGCTACAAGTTATTGTAGTGCGTCCTCCTCACAGTGTTCAGCTAAAGCTACAAGTTAGTGTAGTCCGACCTCTGCACGGTGTTCAGCTAAAGCTACAAGTTAGTGAAGTGCAACCTCTGCACAGTGTTCAGCTAAAGCTACAAATTAGTGTAGTGTGTCCTCCTCACAGTGTTCAGCTAAAGCTACAAGTTAGTGTAGTGCACAGTGTTCAGCTAAAGCTACAAGTTAGTGTAGTGCGTCCTCCTCACAGTGTTCAGCTAAAGCTACAAGTTAGTGTAGTGCGACCTCTGCACAGTGTTCAGCTAAAGCTACAAGTTAGTGTAGTGCACAGTGTTCAGCTAAAGCTACAAGTTAGTGTAGTGTGACCTCTGCACAGTGTTCAGCTAAAGCTACAAGTTAGTGTAGTGCGACCTTTGCACAGTGTTCAGCTAAAGTTACAAGTGAGTGTAGTGCGTCCTCCTCACAGTGTTCAGCTAAAGCTACAAGTTAGTGTAGTGCACAGTGTTCAGCTAAAGCTACAAGTTAGTGTAGTGTGTCCTCCTCACAGTGTTCAGCTAAAGCTACAAGTTAGTATAGTGCGACCTCTGCACTGTGTTCAGCTAAAGCTACAAGTTAGTATAGTGCGACCTCTGCACAGTGTTCAGCTAAAGCTACAAGTTAGTGTAGTGCACAGTGTTCAGCTAAAGCTACAAGTTAGTGTAGTGTGTCCTCCTCACAGTGTTCAGCTAAAGCTACAAGTTAGTATAGTGCGACCTCTGCACAGTGTTCAGCTAAAGCTACAAGTTAGTATAGTGTGACCTCTGCACAGTGTTCAGCTAAAGCTACAAGTTAGTGTAGTGCACAGTGTTCAGCTAAAGCTACAAGATAGTGTAGTGTGTCCTCCTCACAGTGTTCAGCTAAAGCTACAAGTTAGTATAGTGCGACCTCTGCACAGTGTTCAGCTAAAGCTACAAGTTAGTATAGTGCCACCTCTGCACAGTGTTCAGCTAAAGCTACAAGTTAGTGGAGTACGTCCTCTGCACAGTGTTCAGCTAAAGCTACAAGTTAGGGTAGTGCATCCTCCTCACAGTGTTCAGCTAAAGCTACAAGTTAGTGTAGTGCGTCCTCCTCACAGTGATCAGCTAAAGCTACAAGTTAGTGTAGTGTGACCTCTGCACAGTGTTCAGCTAAAGCTACAAGTTAGTGTAGTGCATCCTTCTCACAGTGTTCAGCCAAAGCTACAAGTTAGTGTAGTGCACAGTGTTCAGCTAAAGCTACAAGTTAGTGTAGTGCGTCCTCTGAATAGTGTTCAGCTAAAGCTACAAGTTAGTGTAGTGCACAGTGTACAGCTAAAGCTACAAGTTAGTGAGGTGTGTCCTCCTCACAGTGTTAAGCTAAAGCTACAAGTTAGTGTAGTGTGTCCTCCTCACAGTGTTCAGCTAAAACTACAAGTTAGTGTAGTGTGTCCTCCTCACAGTGTTCAGCTAAAGCTACAAGTTAGTGTAGTGCGACATCTGCACAGTGTTAAGCTAAAGCTACAAGTTAGTGAAGTGCAAACTCTGCACAGTGTTCAGCTAAAGCTACAAGTTAGTGTAGTGCATCCTCTTAACAGTCTTCAGTTAAAGCTACAAGTTAGTGTAGTGCACAATGTTCAGCTAAAGCTACAAGTTAGTGTAGTGTGTCCTCCTCACAGTGTTCAGCTAAAGCTACAAGTTAGTGTAGTGCACAATGTTCAGCTAAAGCTACAAGTTAGTGTAGTGCATCCTCCGCACAGTGTTCAGCTAAAGCTACAAGTTAGTGCAGTGCGTCCTCTGAACAGCGTTCAGCTAAAGCTACAAGTTAGTGTAGTGCAACCTCTGCACAGTGTTCAGCTAAAGCTACAAGTTAGTGTAGTGCATCCTCTGAACAGTGTTCAGCTAAAGCTACAAGTTAGTGTAGTGCACAGTGTTCAGCTGAAGCTACAAGTTAGTGTAATGTGTCCTCCTCACAGTGTTCAGCTAAAGCTACAAGTTAGTGTAGTGCGACCTCTGCACAGCGTTCAGCTAAAGTTACAAGTTAGTGTAGTGCAACCTCTGCACAGTGTTCAGCTAAAGCTACAAGTTAGTGTAGTGCGTCCTCTGAACAGTGCTCCGCTAAAGCAACAAGTTAGTGTAGTGCACAGTGTTCAGCTAAAGCTACAAGTTAATGTAGTGCGTCCTCCTCACAGTGTTCAGCTAAAGCTACAAGTTAGTGTAGTGCGTCCTCCTCGCAGTGTTCAGCTAAAGCTACAAGTTAGTGTAGTGCGACCTCTACACAGTGTTCAGCTGAAGCTACAAGTTAGTGTAGTGCACAGTGTTCAGCTAAAGCTACAAGTTAGTGTAGTGCGTCCTCCTCACAGTGTTCAGCTAAAGCTACAAGTTAGTGTAGTGCGACCTCTGCACAGTGTTCAGCTAAAGTTACAAGTTAGTGTAGTGCGACCTCTGCACAGTGTTCAGCTAAAGTTACAAGTTAGTGTAGTGTGTCCTCTGAACAGTGTTCCGCTAAAGCTACAAGTTAGTGTAGTGTGTCCTCCTCAGAGTGTTCAGCTAAAGCTACAAGTTAGTGTAGTGCGACCTTTGCACAGTGTTCAGCTAAAGCTACAAGTGAGTGTAGTGCGTCCTCCTCACAGTGTTCAGCTAAAGCTACAAGTTAGTGCAGTGTACAGTGTTCAGCTAAAGCTACAAGTTATTGTAGTGCGTCCTCCTCACAGTGTTCAGCTAAAGCTACAAGTTAGTGTAGTCCGACCTCTGCACGGTGTTCAGCTAAAGCTACAAGTTAGTGAAGTGCAACCTCTGCACAGTGTTCAGCTAAAGCTACAAATTAGTGTAGTGTGTCCTCCTCACAGTGTTCAGCTAAAGCTACAAGTTAGTGTAGTGCACAGTGTTCAGCTAAAGCTACAAGTTAGTGTAGTGCTTCCTCCTCACAGTGTTCAGCTAAAGCTACAAGTTAGTGTAGTGCGACCTCTGCACAGTGTTCAGCTAAAGCTACAAGTTAGTGTAGTGCACAGTGTTCAGCTAAAGCTACAAGTTAGTGTAGTGTGACCTCTGCACAGTGTTCAGCTAAAGCTACAAGTTAGTGTAGTGCACAGTGTTCAGCTAAAGCTACAAGTTAGTGTAGTGTTTCCTCCTCACAGTGTTCAGCTAAAGCTACAAGTTAGTATAGTGCGACCTCTGCACAGTGTTCAGCTAAAGCTACAAGTTAGTATAGTGCCACCTCTGCACAGTGTTCAGCTAAAGCTGCAAGTTAGTGGAGTACGTCCTCTGCACAGTGTTCAGCTAAAGCTACAAGTTAGGGTAGTGCATCCTCCTCACAGTGTTCAGCTAAAGCTACAAGTTAGTGTAGTGCGTCCTCCTCACAGTGATCAGCTAAAGCTACAAGTTAGTGTAGTGTGACCTCTGCACAGTGTTCAGCTAAAGCTACAAGTTAGTGTAGTGCGTCCTTCTCACAGTGTTCAGCTAAAGCTAAAAGTTAGTGTAGTGCACAGTGTTCAGCTAAAGCTACAAGTTAGTGTAGTGTGTCCTCCTCACAGTGTTCAGCTAAAGCTACAAGTTAGTGTAGTGCACAATGTTCAGCTAAAGCTACAAGTTAGTGTAGTGCATCCTCCTCACAGTCTTCAGCTAAAGCTACAAGTTAGTGCAGTGCGTCCTCTGAACAGCGTTCAGCTAAAGCTACAAGTTAGTGTAGTGCAACCTCTGCACAGTGTTCAGCTATAGCTACAAGTTAGTGTAGTGCATCCTCCTCACAGTGTTCAGCTAAAGCTACAAGTTAGTGTAGTGCACAGTGTTCAGCTGAAGCTACAAGTTAGTGTAATGTGTCCTCCTCACAGTGTTCAGCTAAAGCTACAAGTTAGTGTAGTGCGACCTCTGCACAGCGTTCAGCTAAAGTTACAAGTTTGTGTAGTGCGTCCTCCTCACAGTGTTCAGCTAAAGCTACAAGTTAGTGTAGTGCACAATGTTCAGCTAAAGCTACAAGTTAGTGTAGTGCATCCTCCGCACAGTGTTCAGCTAAAGCTACAAGTTAGTGAAGTGCGTCCTCTGAACAGCGTTCAGCTAAAGCTACAAGTTAGTGTAGTGCAACCTCTGCACAGTGTTCAGCTAAAGCTACAAGTTAGTGTAGTGCATCCTCTGAACAGTGTTCAGCTAAAGCTACAAGTTAGTGTAGTGCACAGTGTTCAGCTGAAGCTACAAGTTAGTGTAATGTGTCCTCCTCACAGTGTTCAGCTAAAGCTACAAGTTAGTGTAGTGCGACCTCTGCACAGCGTTCAGCTAAAGTTACAAGTTAGTGTAGTGCAACCTCTGCACAGTGTTCAGCTAAAGCTACAAGTTAGTGTAGTGCGTCCTCTGAACAGTGCTCCGCTAAAGCAACAAGTTAGTGTAGAGCACAGTGTTCAGCTAAAGCTACAAGTTAGTGTAGTGCGTCCTCCTCACAGTGTTAAGCTAAAGCTACAAGTTAGTGTACTGCGTCCTCCTCACAGTGTTCAGCTAAAGCTAGAAGTTAGTGTAGTGCGACCTCTACACAGTGTTCAGCTAAAGCTACAAGTTAGTGTAGTGCACAGTGTTCAGCTAAAGCTACAAGTTAGTGTAGTGCGTCCTCCTCACAGTGTTCAGCTAAAGCTACAAGTTAGTGTAGTGCGACCTCTGCACAGTGTTCAGCTAAAGTTACAAAATAGTGTAGTGCGACCTCTGCACAGTGTTCAGCTAAAGTTACAAGTTAGTGTAGTGCGTCCTCTGAACAGTGTTCCGCTAAAGCTACAAGTTAGTGTAGTGTGTCCTCCTCACAGTGTTCAGCTAAAGCTACAAGTTAGTGTAGTGCGACCTTTGCACAGTGTTCAGCTAAAGCTACAAGTGAGTGTAGTGCGTCCTCCTCACAGTGTTCAGCTAAAGCTACAAGTTAGTGCAGTGTACAGTGTTCAGCTAAAGCTACAAGTTATTGTAGTGCGTCCTCCTCACAGTGTTCAGCTAAAGCTACAAGTTAGTGTAGTCCGACCTCTGCACGGTGTTCAGCTAAAGCTACAAGTTAGTGAAGTGCAACCTCTGCACAGTGTTCATCTAAAGCTACAAATTAGTGTAGTGTGTCCTCCTCACAGTGTTCAGCTAAAGCTACAAGTTAGTGTAGTGCACAGTGTTCAGCTAAAGCTACAAGTTAGTGTAGTGCGTCCTCCTCACAGTGTTCAGCTAAAGCTACAAGTTAGTGTAGTGCGACCTCTGCACAGTGTTCAGCTAAAGCTACAAGTTAGTGTAGTGCACAGTGTTCAGCTAAAGCTACAAGTTAGTGTAGTGTGACCTCTGCACAGTGTTCAGCTAAAGCTACAAGTTAGTGTAGTGCACAGTGTTCAGCTAAAGCTACAAGTTAGTGTAGTGTGTCCTCCTCACAGTGTTCAGCTAAAGCTACAAGTTAGCATAGTGCGACCTCTGTACAGTGTTCAGCTAAAGCTACAAGTTAGTATAGTGCCACCTCTGCACAGTGTTCAGCTAAAGCTGCAAGTTAGTGGAGTACGTCCTCTGCACAGTGTTCAGCTAAAGCTACAAGTTAGGGTAGTGCATCCTCCTCACAGTGTTCAGCTAAAGCTACAAGTTAGTGTAGTGCGTCCTCCTCACAGTGATCAGCTAAAGCTACAAGTTAGTGTAGTGTGACCTCTGCACAGTGTTCAGCTAAAGCTACAAGTTAGTGTAGTGCGTCCTTCTCACAGTGTTCAGTTAAAGCTAAAAGTTAGTGTAGTGCACAGTGTTCAGCTAAAGCTACAAGTTAGTGTAGTGTGTCCTCCTCACAGTGTTCAGCTAAAGCTACAAGTTAGTGTAGTGCACAATGTTCAGCTAAAGCTACAAGTTAGTGTAGTGCATCCTCCTCACAGTGTTCAGCTAAAGCTACAAGTTAGTGCAGTGCGTCCTCTGAACAGCGTTCAGCTAAAGCTACAAGTTAGTGTAGTGCAACCTCTGCACAGTGTTCAGCTATAGCTACAAGTTAGTGTAGTGCATCCTCTGAACAGTGTTCAGCTAAAGCTACAAGTTAGTGTAGTGCACAGTGTTCAGCTGAAGCTACAAGTTAGTGTAATGTGTCCTCCTCACAGTGTTCAGCTAAAGCTACAAGTTAGTGTAGTGCGACCTCTGCACAGCGTTCAGCTAAAGTTACAAGTTTGTGTAGTGCGACCTCTGCACAGTGTTCAGCTAAAGCTACAAGTTAGTGTAGTGCGTCCTCTGAACAGTGCTCCGCTAAAGCTACAAGTTAGTGAAGTGCACAGTGTTCAGCTAAAGCT
Source organism: Lithobates clamitans (assembly GCA_037952925.1). NCBI lineage: Eukaryota > Metazoa > Chordata > Amphibia > Anura > Ranidae > Lithobates > Lithobates clamitans. The sequence goes on along the minus strand of JBBGZY010001608.1, from coordinate 534,606 downwards.
ACAAGTTAGTGTAGTGCGTCCTCCTCACAGTGTTCAGCTAAAGCTACAATTTAGTGTAGTGCGACCTCTACACAGTGTTCAGCTAAAGCTACAAGTTAGTGTAGTGCACAGTGTTCAGCTAAAGCTACAAGTTAGTGTAGTGCGTCCTCTGAACAGTGTTCAGCTAAAGCTACAAGTTAGTGTTGTGCGACCTCTGCACAGTGTTCAGCTAAAGCTACAAGTTAGTGTAGTGCACAGTGTTCAGCTAAAGCTACAAGTTAGTGATTTGTGTCCTCCTCACAGTGTTAAGCTAAAGCTACAAGTTAGTGTAGTGCGACCTCTGCACAGTGTTCAGCTAAAGCTACAAGTTAGTGTAGTGTGTCCTCCTCACAGTGTTCAGCTAAAGCTACAAGTTAGTGTAGTGCACAGTGTTCAGCTAAAGCTACAAGTTAGTGTAGTGCGTCCTCCTCACAGTGTTCAGCTAAAGCTACAAGTTAGTGTAGTGCAACCTCTACACAGTGTTCAGCTAAAGCTACAAGTAAGTGTAGTGCACAGTGTTCAGCTAAAGCTACAAGTTAGTGTAGTGCGTCCTCTGAACAGTGTTCAGCTAAAGCTACAAGTTAGTGTAGTGCACACTGTTCAGCTAAAGCTACAAGTTAGTGAGGTGTGTCCTCCTCACAGTGTTAAGCTAAAGCTACAAGTTAGTGTAGTGTGACCTCTGCACAGTGTTCAGCTAAAGCTACAAGTTAGTGTAGTGCGTCCTCCTCACAGTGTTCAGCTAAAGCTACAAGTTAGTGTAGTGCGTCCTCTGAACAGTGTTCAGCTAAAGCTACAAGTTAGTGTTGTGCGAACTCTTCACAGTGTTCAGCTAAAGCTACAAGTTAGTGTAGTGCGTCCTCTGAACAGTGTTCAGCTAAAGCTACAAGTTAGTGTAGTGCACAGTGTTCAGCTAAAGCTACAAGTTAGTGAGGTGTGTCCTCCTCACTGTGTTAAGCTAAAGCTACAAGTTAGTGTAGTGTGTCCTCCTCACAGTGTTCAGCTAAAGCTACAAGTTAGTGTAATGCGACCTCTGCACAGTGTTCAGCTAAAGCTACAAGTTAGTGTAGTGCGTCCTCTGAACAGTGTTCAGCTAAAGCTACAAGTTAGTGTAGTGCACAGTGTTCAGCTAAAGCTACAAGTTAGTGAGGTGTGTCCTCCTCACTGTGTTAAGCTAAAGCTACAAGTTAGTGTAGTGTGTCCTCCTCACAGTGTTTAGCTAAAGCTACAAGTTAGTGTAGTGCGACCTCTGCACAGTGTTCAGCTAAAGCTACAAGTTAGTGTAGTGTGTCCTCCTCACAGTCTTCAGCTAAAGCTACAAGTTAGTGTAGTGCACAGTGTTTACCTAAAGCTACAAGTTAGTGTAGTGCGTCCTCCTCACAGTGTTCAGCTAAAGCTACAAGTTAGTGTAGTGCGACCTCTGCACAGTGTTCAGTTAAAAGCTACAAGTTAGTGAAGTGCAAACTCTGCACAGTGTTCAGCTAAAGCTACAAGTTAGTGTAGTGCATCCTCTGAACAGTGTTCAGTTAAAGCTACAAGTTAGTGTAGTGCACAGTGTTCAGCTTAAGCTACAAGTTAGTGCAGTGTGTCCTCCTCACAGTGTTCAGCTAAAGCTACAACTTAGTGTAGTGCGACCTTTGCACAGTGTTCAGCTAAAGCTACAAGTTAGTGTAGTGCGTCCTCCTCACAGTGTTCAGCTAAAGCTACAAGTTAGTGTAGTGCACAGTGTTCAGCTAAAGCTACAAGTTATTGTAGTGCGTCCTCCTCACAGTGTTCAGCTAAAGCTACAAGTTAGTGTAGTCCGACTTCTGCACGGTGTTCAGCTAAAGCTACAAGTTAGTGAAGTGCAACCTCTGCACAGTGTTCAGCTAAAGCTACAAATTAGTGTAGTGTGTCCTCCTCACAGTGTTCAGCTAAAGCTACAAGTTAGTGTAGTGCACAGTGTTCAGCTAAAGCTACAAGTTAGTGTAGTGCGTCCTCCTCACAGTGTTCAACTAAAGCTACAAGTTAGTGTAGTGCGACCTCTGCACAGTGTTCAGCTAAAGCTACAAGTTAGTGTAGTGCACAGTGTTCAGCTAAAGCTACAAGTTAGTGTAGTGTGACCTCTGCACAGTGTTCAGCTAAAGCTACAAGTTAGTGTAGTGCGACCTCTGCACAGTGTTCAGCTAAAGCTACAAGTTAGTGTAGTGCACAGTGTTCAGCTAAAGCTACAAGTTAGTGTAGTGTGACCTCTGAACAGTGTTCAGCTAAAGCTACAAGTTAGTGTAGTGCACAGTGTTCAGCTAAATCTCCAAGTTAGTGTAGTGTGTCCTCCTCACAGTGTTCAGCTAAAGCTACAAGTTAGTATAGTGCGACCTCTGCACAGTGTTCAGCTAAAGCTACAAGTTAGTATAGTGCGACCTCTGCACAGTGTTCAGCTAAAGCTACAAGTTAGTGGAGTGCGTCCTCTGCACAGTGTTCAGCTAAAGCTACAAGTTAGGGTAGTGCATCCTCCTCACAGTGTTCAGCTAAAGCTACAAGTTAGTGTAGTGCGTCCTCCTCACAGTGATCAGCTAAAGCTACAAGTTAGTGTAGTGTGACCTCTGCACAGTGTTCAGCTAAAGCTACAAGTTAGTGTAGTGCGTCCTTCTCACAGTGTTCAGCTAAAGCTACAAGTTAGTGTAGTGCACAGTGTTCAGCTAAAGCTACAAGTTAGTGAGGTGTGTCCTCCTCACGGTGTTCAGCTAAAGCTACAAGTTAGTGTAGTGCGACATCTGCACAGTGTTCAGCTAAAGCTACAAGTTAGTGAAGTGCAAACTCTGCACAGTGTTCAGCTAAAGCTACAAGTCAGTGTAGTGCATCCTCTGAACAGTGTTCAGTTAAAGCTACAAGTTAGTGTAGTGCACAGTGTTCAGCTAAAGCTACAAGTTAGTGTAGTGCGTCCTCCTCACAGTGTTCAGCTAAAGCTACAAGTTAGTGTAGTCCGACCTCTGCACGGTGTTCAGCTAAAGCTACAAGTTAGTGAAGTGCAACCTCTGCACAGTGTTCAGCTAAAGCAACAAATTAGTGTAGTGTGTCCTCCTCACAGTGTTCAGCTAAAGCTACAAGTTAGTGTAGTGCACAGTGTTCAGCTAAAGATACAAGTTAGTGTAGTGCGTCCTCCTCACAGTGTTCAGCTAAAGCTACAAGTTAGTGTAGTGCGACCTCTGCACAGTGTTCAGCTAAAGCTACAAGTTAGTGTAGTGCACAGTGTTCAGCTAAAGCTACAAGTTAGTGTAGTGTGACCTCTGCACAGTGTTCAGCTAAAGCTACAAGTTAGTGTAGTGCACAGTGTTCAGCTAAAGCTACAAGTTAGTGTAGTGTGTCCTCCTCACAGTGTTCAGCTAAAGCTACAAGTTAGTATAGTGCGACCTCTGCACAGTGTTCAGCTAAAGCTACAAGTTAGTATAGTGCGACCTCTGCACAGTGTTCAGCAAAAGCTACAAGTTAGTGGAGTGCGTCCTCTGCACAGTGTTCAGCTAAAGCTACAAGTTAGGGTAGTGCATTCTCCTCACAGTGTTCAGCTAAAGCTACAAGTTAGTGTAGCGCGTCCTCCTCACAGTGATCAGCTAAAGCTACAAGTAAGTGTAGTGCACAGTGTTCAGCTAAAGCTACAAGTTAGTGAGGTGTGTCCTCCTCACTGTGTTAAGCTAAAGCTACAAGTTAGTGTAGTGTGTCCTCCTCACAGTGTTCAGCTAAAGCTACAAGTTAGTGTAGTGCGACCTCTGCACAGTGTTCAGCTAAAGCTACAAGTTAGTGTAGTGTGTCCTCCTCACAGTGTTCAGCTAAAGCTACAAGTTAGTGTAGTGCACAGTGTTCACCTAAAGCTACAAGTTAGTGTAGTGCGTCCTCCTCACAGTGTTCAGCTAAAGCTACAAGTTAGTGTAGTGCGTCCTCTGAACAGTGTTCAGCTAAAGCTACAAGTTAGTGTTGTGCGACCTCTTCACAGTGTTCAGCTAAAGTTACAAGTTAGTATAGTGCACAGTGTTCAGCTAAAGTTACAAGTTAGTGTAGTGTGTCCTCCTCACAGTGTTCAGCTAAAGCTACAAGTTAGTGTAGTGCGACCTCTGCACAGTGTCCAGCTAAAAGCTACAAGTTAGTGAAGTGCAAACTCTGCACAGTGTTCAGCTAAAGCTACAAGTTAGTGTAGTGCATCCTCTGAACAGTGTTCAGTTAAAGCTACAAGTTAGTGTAGTGCACAGTGTTCAGCTAAATCTCCAAGTTAGTGTAGTGTGTCCTCCCCACAGTGTTCAGCTAAAGCTACAAGATAGTGTAGTGCACAATGTTCAGCTAAAGCTACAATTTAGTGTAGTGCATCCTCCTCACAATGTTCAGCTAAAGCTACAAGTTAGTGTAGTGCGTCCTCTGAACAGCGTTCAGCTAAAGCTACAAGTTAGTGTAGTGCGACCTCTGCACAGTGTTCAGCTAAAGCTACAAGTTAGTGTAGTGCATCCTCTGAACAGTGCTCAGCTAAAGCTACAAGTTAGTGTAGTGCACAGTGTTCAGCAAAAGCTACAAGATAGTGTAATGTGTCCTCCTCACAGTGTTCAGCTAAAGCTACAAGTTAGTGTAGTGCGACCTCTGCACAGTGTTCAGCTAAAGTTACAAGTTAGTGTAGTGCGACCTCTGCACAGTGTTCAGCTAAAGCTACAAGTTAGTGTAGTGCGTCCTCTGAACAGTGTTCCGCTAAAGCTACAAGTTAGTGTAGTGCTCAGTGTTCAGCTAAAGCTACAAGTTAGTGTAGTGCGTCCTCCTCACAGTGTTCAGCTAAAGCTACAAGTTAGTGTAGTGCGACCTCTACACAGTGTTCAGCTAAAGCTACAAGTAAGTGTAGTGCACAGTGTTCAGCTAAAGCTACACGTTAGTGTAGTGCGTCCTCTGAATAGTGTTCAGCTAAAGCTACAAGTTAGTGTTGTGCGACCTCTTCACAGTGTTCAGCTAAAGCTACAAGTTAGTGTAGTGCTTCCTCTGAACAGTGTTCAGCTAAAGCTACAAGTTATTGTAGTGCACAGTGTTCAGCTAAAGCTACAAGTTAGTGAGGTGTGTCCTCCTCACAGTGTTAAGCTAAAGCTACAAGTTAGTGTAGTGTGTCCTCCTCACAGTGTTCAGCTAAAGCTACAAGTTAGTGTAGTGCGACCTCTGCACAGTGTTCAGCTAAAGCTACAAGTTAGTGTAGTGGGACCTTTTCACCTAAAGCTACAAGTTAGTGTAGTGCGTCCTCCTCACAGTGTTCAGCTAAAGCTACAAGTTAGTGTAGTGCGACCTCTGCACAGTGTTCAGCTAAAAGCTACAAGTTAGTAAAGTGCAAACTCTGCACAGTGTTCAGCTAAAGCTACAAGTTAGTGTAGTGCATCCTCTGAACAGTGTTCAGTTAAAGCTACAAGTTAGTGTAGTGCACAGTGTTCAGCTAAATCTACAAGTTAGTGTAGTGTGTCCTCCTCACAGTGTTCAGCTAAAGCTACAAGTTAGTGTAGTGCACAATGTTTAGCTAAAGCTACAAGTTAGTGTAGTGCATCCTCCTCACAATGTTCAGCTAAAGCTGCAAGTTAGTGTAGTGCGTCCTCTGAACAGCATTCAGCTAAAGCTACAAGTTAGTGTAGTGCATCCTCTGAACAGTGCTCAGCTAAAGCTACAAGTTAGTGTAGTGCACAGTGTTCAGCTTAAGCTACAAGTTAGTGCAGTGTGTCCTCCTCACAGTGTTCAGCTAAAGCTACAAGTTAGTGTAGTGTGACCTCTGCACAGTGTTCAGCTAAAGCTACAAGTTAGTGTAGTGCATCCTCTGAACAGTGCTCAGCTAAAGCTACAAGTTAGTGTAGTGCACAGTGTTCAGCTAAATCTACAAGTTAGTGTAATGTGTCCTCCTCACAGTGTTCAGCTAAAGCTACAAGTTAGTGTAGTGTGACCTCTGCACAGTGTTCAGCTAAAGTTACAAGTTAGTGTAGTGCGACCTCTGCACAGTGCTCAGCTAAAGCTACAAGTTAGTGTAGTGTGTCCTCTGAACAGTGTTCCGCTAAAGCTACAAGTTAGTGTAGTGCACAGTGTTCAGCTAAAGCTACAAGTTAGTGTAGTGCGTCCTCCTCACAGTGTTCAGCTAAAGCTACAAGTTAGTGTAGTGCGACCTCTACACAGTGTTCAGTTAAAGCTACAAGTTAGTGTAGTGCACAGTGTTCAGCTAAACCTACAAGTTAGTGTAGTGTGTCCTCCTCACAGTGTTCAGCTAAAGCTACAAGTTAGTGTAGTGCACAATGTTCAGCTAAAGCTACAAGTTAGTGTAGTGCATCCTCCTCACAATGTTCAGCTAAAGCTACAAGTTAGTGCAGTGTGTCCTCTGAACAGCGTTCAGCTAAAGCTACAAGTTAGTGTAGTGCGACCCCTGCACAGTGTTCAGCCAAAGCTACAAGTTAGTGTAGTGCATCCTTTGAACAGTGCTCAGCTAAAGCTACAAGTTAGTGTAGTGCACAGTGTTCAGCTAAAGCTACAAGTTAGTGTAATGTGTCCTCCTCACAGTGTTCAGCTAAAGCTACAAGTTAGTGTATTGCGACCTCTGCACAGTGTTTAGCTAAAGTTACAAATTAGTGTAGTGCGACCTCTGCACAGTGTTCAGCTAAAGCTACAAGTTAGTGTATTGCGTCCTCCTCACAGTGTTCAGCTAAAGCTACAAGTTAGTGTTGTGCGACCTCTACACAGTGTTCAGCTAAAGCTACAAGTAAGTGTAGTGCACAGTGTTTAGCTAAAGCTACACGTTAGTGTAGTTAGTCCTCTGAACAGTGTTCAGCTAAAGCTACAAGTTAGTGTAGTGCGTCCTCTGAACAGTGTTCAGCTAAAGCTACAAGTTAGTGTAGTGCGTCCTCCTCACAGTGTTCAGCTAAAGCTACAAGTTAGTGTAGTGCACAGTGTTCAGCTAAAGCTACAAGTTAGTGAGGTGTGTCCTCTTCACAGTGTTAAGCTAAAGCTACAAGTTAGTGTAGTGCGACCTCTGCACAGTGTTCAGCTAAAAGCTACAAGTTAGTGAAGTGCAAACTCTGCACAGTGTTCAGCTAAAGCTACAAGTTAGTGTAGTGTATCCTCTGAACAGTGTTCAGTTAAAGCTACAAGTTAGTGTAGTGCACAGTGTTCAGCTAAAGCTACAAGTTAGTGTAGTGCGTCCTTTGAACAGTGTTCCGCTAAAGCTACAAGTTAGTGTTGTGCACAGTGTTCAGCTAAAGCTACAAGTTAGTGTAGTGAGTCCTCCTCACAGTGTTCAGCTAAAGCTACAAGTTAGTGTAGTGCGACCTCTACACAGTGTTCAGCTAAAGCTACAAGTAAGTGTAGTGCACAGTGTTCAGCTAAAGCTACACGTTAGTGTAGTGCGTCCTCCTCACAGTGTTCAGCTAAAGCTACAAGTTAGTGTTGTGCGACCTCTGCACAGTGTTCAGCTAAGCCACAAGTTAGTGCAGTGCATCCTCTGAACAGTGTTCAGCTAAAGCTACAAGTTAGTGTAGTGCACAGTGTTCAGCTAAAGCTACAAGTTAGTGTAGTGCATCCTCCTCACAGTGTTCAGCTAAAGCTACAAGTCAGTGTAGTGCGTCCTCTGAACAGTGTTCAGCTAAAGCTACAAGTTAGTGTAGTGCGACCTCTGCACAGTATTCAGCTAAAGCTACAAGTTAGTGTAGTGCGTCCTCTGAACAGTGTTCAGCTAAAGCTACAAGTTAGTGTAGTGCACAGTGTTCAGCTAAAGCTACAAGTTAGTGTAGTGCGTCCTCCTCACAGTGTTCAGCTAAAGCTATAAGTTAGTGTGGTGCGACCAATGAACAGTGTTCAGCTAAAGCTACAAGTTAGTGTAGTGCACAGTGTTCAGCTAAAGCTACAAGTTAGTGTAGTGCGTCCTCTGAACAGTGTTCAGCTAAAGCTACAAGTTAGTGTAGTGCACAGTGTTCAGCTAAAGCTACAAGTTAGTGCAGTGCGTCCTCCTCACAGTGTTCAGCTTAAGCTACAATTTAGTGTAGTGCGTCTTCCTCACAGTGTTAAGCTAAAACTACAAGTTAGTGTAGTGCGACCTCTGCACAGTGTTCAGCTAAAGCTACAAGTTAGTGTAGTGTGTCCTCTGAACAGTGTTCAGCTAAAGCTACAAGTTAGTGTAGTGTGTCCTCTGAACAGTGTTCAGCTAAAGCTACAAGTTAGTGTAGTGTGTCCTCCTCACAGTGTTCAGCTAAAGCTACAAGTTAGTGTAGTGCGAACTCTGCACAGTGTTCAGCTAAAGCTACAAGTTAGTGTAGTGCGTCCTCCTCACAGTGTTCAGCTAAAGCTACAAGTTAGTGTGGTGCGACTTCTGAACAGTGTTCAGCTAAAGCTACAAGTTAGTGTAGTGCGTCCTCCTCACAGTGTTCAGCTAAAGCTACAAGTTAGTGTAGTGCGTCCTCCTCACAGTGTTCAGCTAAAGCTACAAGTTAGTGTAGTGCAACCTCTGCACAGTGTTCAGCTAAAGCTACAAGTTAGTGTAGTGCATCCTCTGAACAGTGTTCAGCTAAAGCTACAAGTTAGTGTAGTGCGACCTCTGCAGTGTTCAGCTAAAGCTACCTGTAGAAGGTTGGTGGTTTTTTCCTGATCCTATCACTACCACAGGCAGCTACATTATTTACACGTTAGTCTAGTGCGACCTCTGCACAGTGTTCCGCTAAAGCTACCTGTAGAAGGTTGGTGGTGTTTTCCTATACCTATCACTACCGCAGGCAGCTACATTATTTTAACGTTGGTGTAGTGCGTCCTCTGCACAGTGTTCAGCTAAAGCTACAAGTTAGAGTAGTGCGACCTCTGCACAGTGTTCATCTAAAGCTACCTGTAGAAGATTGGTGGTGTTCTCATACTACAGGCAGGCAGTTGATTTTGCTAGCTGCAGTATCAGTATATATATATAGATATATATATATATATATATATATATCTATATTTATATCCCAGCTTAGTGCAGCTACATCTCACGGCAGGCCATTAGTATGTCTGGGAGGCCAACAAGGAGAGGCAGACAGTCACAAGCCAATAAAAGAGGGCAAGCAGGCTCTGTGTCTAGAGGCAACAGTGCTGGTCGGGGAGACGGTGCATCCTCATCAGCACATGGCCGTGGGACACGCTTGGCCTTTTTTTCGGCAGCTGGCCATGTTGAGCCACAACATGGGGAAGACTTGGTCGAGTGGATGACCAAGCTGTCCTCATCCTCCTCATCCTCTCTCACCCATGCTCAGGGTACTTTGTCTGGCAAAGCAGCTGCCAATGGGGCCTCTTCCCTCGGCTCAATGGCATCAGTGACTCCTTCCCTAGCCCCACCATGTCCTCCTGAGGAGTCCCTCAAACTGTTTGACCACAGTGTTGGGTACATGCTCCAGGAGGATGCCCAGCATTTTGAAGGCTCTGATGATGGATACCCAGATTGAGGAGGGCAGTGATCCCAGAGAGAGGGGGTGCCCAAGAAAGACAACAAACTGGCAGTCATGCTCCCCCTGCTGCAGCATACTGCCAGGTTTGCTCCAGTGATGAGGAGGGAGGGGATGATGAGGTCACTGACTCAACGTGGGTGCCTGATAGGAGAGAGGAGGAGGAGGAGGCACATCACCAACGAGGCAGGATGCCCTCCAGGGGCCAGCCTAAGGGCAGAACACTGACTGCATCACACCGCAATGCTCAGCATGTGCAGGGCGCAGCTGTCTCTGTGCATTATTCCAAAAGTTCTTTGGTGTGGGCCTTTTTTGAGACAAGTGCATCAGATCGCACCACTGCTATTTGCAACATAAGTCTCAAGCGTATCTTGTGTGGCCAAAACATCTCCCGCTTGCTTGACCAGACATATGTTGACCTGCCATGCAGTTCGTTGGCAAGCGTATCTAAAAGACCCACACCAAAGAACAAAGAGGACCTCTCCTTGCTCCTCATCAGCTAAGATCTCCAACCCCACTATACCTTCAGTCCTCTCTGAGACCTGCACTGAGAGGAATGAAGGTGTAGAATTAGGTGTGTCACAGTCAAGTACTTGTGGGCAATCTGCTTTCGGTACACCGACGTCAGATTGTACCAGGCAAATTTCCCTGCCCCAGCTGCTGCACCGCCGAAAGAAGTTTGCTCCCAGCCATCCACATGCCCAGCAGTTGAATTCAACTTCTACCTTTTCAGTTGATAGAATCTGCCCCCTTCCGTGAGTTTGTGGAATGTGCGGTTCCTCAGTGGCAGGTACCCAAACGCCACTTTTTCTCATGGAAGGCGATTCAGGCTCTCTCAAGGTGCAGTAGTGTTGGAGGTTGTTCCCCCACCACGCCTCCAAAATGCCACTACTAATGATTCTGACACACCTCTCTCCTCCACCCCCTCCCCTTCTTCTTCCTCCATGGCCTCTTCCTGTGCTTTGTCCTCGGAAACCAGCGGTGCTCCGTAGGCGTTCAAGGGGTTACTCAAGTATGCAGGCCAAAAGATGCCATGCGGTGCTTGAGCTGGGGTGCTTGGGGGACAGGAGCCACACTGGGGCAGAGGTTCTGTCAGCTCTGCAGGGGCAGGTTCAGAGATGGTTGGCACCATGCCAACTTAAGGCAGGAATGGTGGTTTTCGACAATGGCACCAACCTCCTCTCCGCTCTGCGACAGGGACAAATGACCCATGTGCCCTGTTTGGCTCACGTCCTTAACTTGGTGGTGCAGCGGTTCTTAGGCAGGTACCCGGGCTTACAGGATGTCCTGAGGCAGGCCAGGAAAGTCTGTGTGCATTGTCATATAATGCCAGTGCTCGGCTGGCAGACCTCCAAAAGGAATTTCCGATTCAGTACTTTTTTTATTCTTTTCATAGCAGTACAAGTTATACATTTCTCCATACATTTTATTCCAGATACATAATCTTGCTTCTAACATTCACCCGCCCCCCCCAAAAAAAAAAAAAAAGGGGCAAAACCCAACAACAACAAAAATAGATTTCCTCCCCCTACTGTATCTCTCCCCCCCCTTGACCCCAAAAGCCCCCCCCCGTCCTCCCATCCTCTACCCAAACCCAGTATTGTCCCTCTCCCATATTGATTCATCTTTTATTTTCATTGTCCCAGGCCTCTACCCAGCTTTTCCAGATAGCGTCAAATTTATCTTGGCTCCCTCTATGTGTATAAATAAATTCCTCCTTTATTATGGTTTCTTTTATTTGTGTTCTCCATTCTTCGACCGTTGGGGGGTATATAGATATCCACTTCTGAGCGATTAGCTTTCGTGCCTGAAACAAGCCTCTCGTCATTGCGGTATGGATATGTTTTGAAATATTTGGTTCCTCCACTATATTTAATAAACATAAATTTGGGTCTAGTGAAATTTCTATACCTAATGCGCTATTTCTGTTTTTAATTATATCCTGCCAATAAAGATGGAGTTTGGGGCATTTCCACAACATGTGTATTAGATTAGCCGGTGCACCACTGCATCGGGGGCATAAGGGGGATTCCCTGCGTTTCCATTTAAATAGTTTTTCGGGGGTATAGTATGATATATGTGTATACTTTGCAGTATGATCTATGTGTAATAAAAAGTTGTGTAATTTTTGAGTAGCTGACAGAGATACCTTTGGGATCGCAAACAAGACCTCCGACCACTGAGCATCAGTCAGTGCTCCCAGGTCTCGTTCCCACTGCGACCTGGCCGGCACCACTACCGTTTCCTCTAAATTTACACTGCAATATTTTAGAGATAAGTCCCTTCTTTTGATCCCTTTTCTTCAACAATATTGTTATTTTAGAGACATTAAACTTAAATACAGATGTACGGGCCTGGACATGAAAAGCATGTCTAAGCTGGAGATACTAAAAGAACCTCTGTCTTGGAATCCCAAATTCCTCAGATATTTGCGCAAATGATTTTATCTTATCATTCCAAAACAGTTTTTCCACATATCTCAGCCCCTGAGTTTGCCAAAGCCCAAATCCCTCCAATCTCTGCACTTCCTCATAGTTTACGTTATTCCATATTGGTGTATAGGAAGTATAACCTGTAATGTTAGTAATCTTTTTTATTGCTAGCCATACCTTACTGAATAGCTCACCTGTCATGAATTTCTTATCTTTTTGAAAGGTTTTTGTCTCTAGTAGGGACATCAGTGAATATCCCTTACCCAGTGGAAGTAATAACCCCTGTATGGGATCATTCTCATCTACCTCTGTCCAGCCAAAAAATTGCTGGGTTTGTGAAGCCAAAAAATAATTTTTTGGATGTGGGATAGAGAGTCCCCCCTCATCTTTAGCCAGCATTAAGGTTGTTAATTTAATACGTGCATATTTTTTCTTCCAAATGAGTTCGCGAAAAAGCGATTCTATCCTTTTAAACCAAAATGCGGCTATCCACATCGGGCAGTTGTGAAGAATGTACAATAATTGTGGGGCCCAAATCATCTTTATAAGACTGACTCTGCCAATCACAGTTAATGGGAGTTTGCACCAGGCCCGAGATTTATCTTTAAGCCTAGTCAATAGTGGTCTAAGGTTAAGGTCCACATAGTCCCCCACTTTTCGAGTTACCTGGATCCCTAAATACTTAATTTTATGTTTTATTTGAATTTGTTTTGCACAGTCTGGTAATGAAATTTTTGCTTTATATAGTGGCATCAATACCGACTTCTCCCAGTTGATGCAAAACCCAGAAAACTGTCCAAATGCAGATACAAGTGTCATGAGTTCCTCTAAGGATTTTGTGAAAGATTAAGGCATCATCTGCATATAGGGATATTTTGTCCTCTCTTCCTGCACGTCGGAATCCCTCTATCCCCGAAGACTGTCTAATTGCGATGGCCAATGGTTCCACCGCCAATGCAAACAGCAACGGGGATAGAGGGCAACCTTGTCTAGTTCCCCGGGATAACGGGAAAGCTGGTGACATAGTGCCATTGATCCGCAGCCTTGCCCTAGGGTCTTTATATAATAATTTTAGCCAGGTTATAAAGCCTGGACCTATACCAAAGGCAATCAATACCATCCATAGATACTCCCATTCTACCATGTCAAATGCCTTTTGTGCATCCAATGACAGAATGGCACCAGCTCCTCCATTGTCCATTGGCAATTGCAGATTCAAAAAGAGCCTGCGAATATTTGTTGCTGCTGATCTGGAAGGGATGAAACCTGTTTGATCCCTATGGATCAAAGTATCAATGTGTCTGGATAACCTATTTGCCAAGACCTTAGCTAGTATTTTAACATCAGATGTAAGGAGAGATATTGGACGATAAGAACCGGACTTTAGTGGATCTTTATCCGGTTTTAGAATTATGATTATTATTGTTTCCATCATTGATTTAGGGAGTTCCCGTGTGACATATGCTTCATTGAGTACTTCGAGGAGTTCTGGGATCAGGATCTGACCGTATAGTTTATATATCTCCACGGGGAGTCCATCCATCCCTGGAGCTTTGTTGTTTTGAATTTGTCCCACCGCTTCCTCCAGCTCTGCCATAGTTATAGGAATATCCAAGGATTCCCTTTCTATTGAGGTCAGCTTGGGCATAGTTAGATTATCTAAGAATTGTTCAGTCTTTTGCCTTACATTTAAGTTTTCAGATTCATACAACTGTAAATAGAAATCTACAAATATCTTTTGGATGCCCTCTGTATCATACTTTACTATCCCCTTTCTGTCTTCAATAGCAGCTATAGTGGATGAGCCTTCCTGGTTCCGTGTTATCATTGCTAACATATGACCCACCTGTTCCCCCATTTCGTAGTGCTTTTGGTTCTGCAAGAATCTATTATTCTCTGCCTTGGTTAAAACCAGATTTTTATATAGATTCTGCATCGTCCTGCCATGCTCCAAATTTCTCGCTATTAGCATCTGATGTGTATTCTTGTTCTGTTTACTTAACTCTCTGGGTTAACTCTTCCTCCCGCTGTCTTGTGGCTAATTTAATTTTAGATATTTCTTTAATTATTAGGCCTCTAAGGTATGCTTTCATTGTATCCCACACCATCATCGCGGAACGTGAGCCCTTATTATCTCCAAAAAAGCCCATTAGCAGTTGTTTTATTTGACTACTCTCTGGGATCAAGGATAGCCACTGTGGATTGACTTTCCACATTGGCCGAATCAGGTGTTCTGTCCACTCCAAAGTCACAGTTAATGGAGAGTGGTCCGAGATTCCCCGTGCTTCGTACTGAATAATTTTTACTAATGGGAGAAAATGACCATTTCCCAAAGCCATGTCAATTCTGGATAGTGATCCATAAGTACTTGAATAGCATGAGTATTCTTTACTAACCGGGAATCTTACTCTCCATATATCTGATAGACCCATCTCTTGTATCTGGCTGGCCCATCTTGTGACCTTTCCCCTCCCATTTCTCTTTTTTTTACTTTGCCTGTCCAACTCTTCATTTAGTACATTATTAAAGTCCCCAATTATCACTGTTGGAACATCAGGCAGAACATCAGGCAGTACCAAGAGGATTATTCTATCATTTATGGAGCATAATAGCATCAAATATTGACCAGCCGGATCTTTAATACACTGCTTACAGGTAAACCTAATAGCGTTCGAAATCAAAATACTCACACCACGGGAGTATGTAGAATATGTAGCATGAAATTCATATTTATATTTAAATGTACAAAACATTTTGTCATCTTCATTCCCCTTATGTGTCTCCTGTAGGCAGACTATTGCGGGATTGTAGAATTCAATTAGTTCTTTTACAGCACATCTCTTTCTACTATCCCCCAATCCTCTGACATTCCATGACATCACTTTGATTTCACTTATCATCTTGTATCAAAAGAAGACAAGAATACAAATAGAGAGTAAGAATTTTTTGGGGCATAGCAGAAATCCCCGAAGGGTAGGAGAGGGTGAGAGAGAGGGGGCCAAGAGGGGCAGATGACGAGGAGGAGGAGAAAAAGTGAGAGAAAAGAAAAAGGGAAGAAACAATAATAAAAAAAATAAAATAAAAAAAAGACCACACACACCACCCACCCTTGTATCCCCCCTCCCCCCTCCCCCCCACCCTCCTTCACTACGTACAATCCTACTACTTCCATCCCCCTTCCCATCTCACTTCAATCTGTATCTGGACACTACCATTCCAAGCTGAGAGTCCGTCCCCAAAGGGGGGAGAGTGGATACGCTACACCAACATGCTTCTTGTCCACACGGAACCCATACAGGGGGCCCACTGTAGCCATTTCCAATGTTACATCCGTACCATATATCTACCCAGGTGGGGGAGGAGGAGTATGACCCCCCTCCCTCCATGGGAGAAAAAAAAGAAAAAAAGAAAAAAAATACTCACACCACGGGAGTATGTAGAATATGTAGCATGAAATTCATATTTATATTTAAATGTACAAAACATTTTGTCATCTTCATTCCCCTTATGTGTCTCCTGTAGGCAGACTATTGCGGGATTGTAGAATTCAATTAGTTCTTTTACAGCACATCTCTTTCTACTATCCCCCAATCCTCTGACATTCCATGACATCACTTTGATTTCACTTATCATCTTGCATCAAAAGAAGACAAGAATACAAATAGAGAGTAAGAATTTTTTGGGGCATAGCAGAAATCCCCGAAGGGTAGGAGAGGGTGAGAGAGAGGGGGCCAAGAGGGGCAGATGACGAGGAGGAGGAGAAAAAGTGAGAGAAAAGAAAAAGGGAAGAAACAATAATAAAAAAAATAAAATAAAAAAAAGACCACACACACCACCCACCCTTGTATCCCCCCTCCCCCCTCCCCCCCACCCTCCTTCACTACGTACAATCCTACTACTTCCATCCCCCCTTCCCATCTCACTTCAATCTGTATCTGGACACTACCATTCCAAGCTGAGAGTCCGTCCCCAAAGGGGGGAGAGTGGATCAGCTACACCAACATGCTTCTTGTCCACACGGGACCCATACAGGGGGCCCACTGTAGCCATTTCCAACGTTACATCCGTACCATATATCTACCCAGGTGGGGGAGGAGGAGTATGACCCCCCTCCCTCCATGGGAGAAAAAAAAGAAAAAAAAAAAGCTACAGGTAGGCTCCGGAGGTGAAAAACCCCCTCTCAACCCGACTCTTCTCATCTATTCTTCGATCCTTATGCCCAGACTACTCCTGTCTCCTATCCAGCCAAGTATTAACTGCGTCTGGTGTATCAAAAAACTGAGCTCCATCCCGATCTGTAATACGTAGTTTTGCCGGACAACATTGCATATTTAATCTTTAGTGCAAATAAGCGCCGTTTAACTTCCGTAAATTTTGCCCTCTGCTTCTGTACTTCTACTGAGAAGTCTGGGTAGAAGGACACTTTGTTGCCCTTATACTCAGTACTGCCTCTCTGTCCAAAAGGAATTTAACCTGCCCAAGAACCGCCTAATCTGTGACATGCATACCAGGTGGAACTCAACGTTGGCAATGCTGTAGCAGCTGCACACGCAGCACAGGGCCATCAATGAGTACCTGTGCGACTATGGCACCAGGACAGGGTCAGGGGAGCTTGTTTTTTTTTCCCCACGCCAGTGGGCCATGATCAGGGATGCATGCACTGTCCTGTCACCATTTGAGGAGGCCACGAGGATGGTGAGCAGTGACAGTGCATGCATCAGTGACACTGTCCCCCTTATCCACCTGTTGGAGCACACGCTGCGTGGAATAATGGACAGGGCACTTGAGGCAGAACAGAGGCAGGAAGAGGAGGACTTCCTTAGCTCTCAAGGCCCCCTTTATCCAGACAGTGTTCCTGCGTGCCCGCCGATCACACAGGAAGAGGAGGAGGAGGATTGTGTCAGTATGGAGGTAGAGCCTGGCACTCAGCATCAGCAGAAGTCTTTAAGGGATCATTTACAGTCCCAAGAAACACATGGACTTGTACGTGGCTGAGAGGAGGTGGCTGCGGATCATGTCGTCCTTAGTGACCCAGAGGACTCTGGACCGAATGCCTCAGCAAACCTGCGCTGCATGGCCTCCCTGATCCTGCAAAGCCTGCGGAAGGATCCTCACATTCGTGGTATCAAGGAGAAGGAACAATACTGCCTGGCAACACTCCTTGATCCACATTACAAGGACCTTATCTTGCCATCGCAGAGGGAGCAGAGGATGAAACATCTTCGGGAGGCCTTGCAGAAAGGTCTGTGCAACGCATTCCCAGAGACTAGGAGGTTACAAACTCCTGTTTCTGGACAACATGTTGCTGAGGCTTCGGTCAGTCAAAGAAGGAGCGGTGGAGAAGGTGGCCGTCTGACCGATGCGCTCAAACAATTTTTAGTCCGCAGCCCCAAGGTATGATCGGTTCCAGCAACCATCGCCAGCGTCTGTTTTACATGGTTCAGGAATACCTAGGGGGCAAGATCTGACTTCTACACCTTTCCCACCGAAAATCCTCTGGGTTACTGGGTCTTGAGGATGGATCACTGGCCAGAGCTTGTACAGTATGCAATTGAGCTACTGGCCTGTCCTGCATCCAGTGTTCTTTCGGAATGCACATTCAGTGCTGCTGGAGGCTTTGTAACCGATCACAGGGTGCGTCTGTCCACTGACTCGGTCGATCGACTGACCTTCATAAAAATGAATCAGTCTTGGATCACCACCCGCTACCAAGCACCTGATGCTGATGTAACCGAATACATTTTTTTGAAATGTCAGATCCCTTGAAAGACTGCCTATGCTGATGCTGAGTGACTATCCTATTATACTGAGTAATTATCCTCTTCCTCCTCAATGATCATCATGATAGCTTGTAAGAACATTTTTGGTCCTGGGCGCCGCCAGTCCCGCCACCAGTGCCTAAGGCCCAATTTTTCAGCCCCTGTTTAACAGGGGCATGTAATTACAATTTTTGATGCAATTCTTTGCAGCAGGGCTAGTTCATGCGCTCCAACTAGAGTATCTGTGAGGGGTTGCAGTGTTGTGGCACCAGCACCAGTGCCTAAGGCCCAATTTTCAGCCCCTGTTTAACAGGGGCGTGTAATTACAATTTGTGATGCAATTCTTCGCAGCAGGGCTAGTTCCTGCGCTCCAACTAGAGTATCTGTATGGACTTACAGTGTTGTGGCTCCAGCACCACCACCAAAGGCCCAATTTTTCTGCCCCTGTTCAACAGGGGCATGTAATTACAATTCTTGATCTAATATTTCACAGCAGGGGCCTGTGAGGGCTTACAGTGTTGTGGCCACAACAACACCTAAGGCCCAAATTTCTGCTGAGTATATAGGGCAGGCCCCTACTTTCAAACATCCAACTTACAAATGACTCCTACTTGCAAACGGAAGGAGACAACAGGAAGTGAGATGAAATATACCCCTAGGAAGGGAAATTCTCTCCTGTAAGAGTTAATATGGGAAAAACTTTTCTCCTTTCCACTGATGCTTTATCATCAATCCTTGTTTCACAAAAAAACCCAAATTTTCAAAAAACATTTGTCATTGGGACAAAAAGTGAGGTGAAATCTTCTGAAGAGGAGCACAGACAGCAAAACAAATGTCACAGGGGTGATAACCCTTCCCTAGGTTTTCCAAAAAGATTAAAATAGATTTTTTGGCTGGAGCTAAACACGTTAAAAATGTACCAGTTCAAAATTACAAACAGATTCTACTTAACAACAAACCTACAGTCCCTGTCTTGTTTGCACCGCCTGTATACTGCTGTTTAGAGTATATAGGGCCTGGGGGCCCCACACCTTTCCTTTTTTAATTTAGGTGCAGGGTTTGCCCTTAATATCCATACAAGACCCAAAGGGCCTGGTAATGGACTTGGGGGTACCCATGCCGTTTGTCTCATTGATTTTCATCCATATTGCCAGGACCCGACATTACATTAAAGCCGCAAGCAGTTTTAAATTACTTTTTTCCTTTAAAAATTACATTTTGTGCAGGGACTTTTCTAAGCACGGGAAACATGCGCCACTTTACAGGCATACTATAGACACCCCCCAGGTACGATATTTAAAGGAATATTTCACTTTTTTTTTTTTTACTTTAAGCATCATTAAAATCACTGCTCCCGAAAAAACGGCCATTTTTTAAAGTTTTTTTTGTATTGATACATGTCCCCTGGGGCAGGACCCGGGTCCACAAACCCTTTTTAGGACAATACCATGCAAATTAGCCTTTAAAATTAGCACTTTTGATTTGGAACGTTCGAGTCCAATAGACGTCAATGGGGTTCTAACGTTCGTGCGAATTTTCGGTCCGTTCGCAGGTTCTGGTGTGAACCGAACCGGGGGGTGTTCGGCTCATCCCTAATGGTGGTATTTTCAGCCTGCTTCTGATGATACATACGTTTTGTTGGGAGATGAGGGATCTGAAATGTGAGTGGCTCTATTAATAAGGCACATAATAAGCTTATACACAAAATAAAGGAAAAGGAAAAAGAACACAATCATGATTAAAATTATGGCAATATCCCTTATCCAAGAGAATATCCCTCCAAATCCAAAATCAACATTTCCAAAAGGACTCCAGGTCTGGGCTAGGTTGCAAGCCTCTTGTTGCAGCTTGGCCACCTCTTTCCTATGCTGAGCTATCACATCATAATAATCAGGTACCTCTATACTAGTATTGTGTGCCCAAGTACAACATGCATAATCCTCAGTCATTTCACATAATCCTGTAAGGGCTGAACTCATGCTTTCAATGGCAAAGTCATGCAATTCTAGTTGTTTTATAATAGCCCTAGTTTCAACATTAAGTTTAGAAATGTCATCAGAGTTCTTTTCCATCATCTCATCAATAATTCCTGAGTAATTATTTAACCTTTTCATCAAATCTATTCCCCATCCTGTCCAAGAAGGGAACCATGCCCAGGCCATATCATTTTCAAGGAATAACTCTCTCTTATTACGATGTTTTAATGGATACCTTGGGTGTATGCTAGCTTCAAGTAAATTACTCCCATCATTATCACCTACCACCCCCGTTATGGGCACCAGTGAGGCCAGGTAACACCAGCCTTGGGCCTCTTGTGGAATCCAGGGATAACAAGTCTTTCCACAACAAACATAAGTGTGGTTACCAAACGAGAAGGGCATATTCACAGCAGTCTCTTGATCTACTGCTGTAACTATTGCCAGAGCCTGAAACAAATGCTGTACAGATTTATTACTATCATTTTTAAAGGCAAGAGTTTTTTTTAGATCAGCCCGTACTCTGACCTTATGGTGGTATGTTTGATATAAAGCGCAAGACTTCCCACTAGGGGCATAGCAATTAGAGATGTTCAAAACAGATTGACTACAGGTATAAACATTTCTAGTAGAATTCCCTAAATTAAAATAGAAGGTAGGATTATGACTTCTATTGATGGTGTGAAAGGAAATGGTGTCATTAGTTCTTCTGCTGACATTCAAAAGGTCAAGGGGAATCTTTCCTCTCAAAAGGGGAGTAATATTCAAAGGTATAGCCATTAAGGGTAT
This sequence comes from Lithobates clamitans, assembly GCA_037952925.1. Classification (NCBI taxonomy): domain Eukaryota; kingdom Metazoa; phylum Chordata; class Amphibia; order Anura; family Ranidae; genus Lithobates; species Lithobates clamitans. The sequence goes on along the minus strand of JBBGZY010001608.1, from coordinate 514,210 downwards.
CCTAACGGTGCTAGGGTGCAGTTTGCTACAGATCCAACATTTCTGAAATCCTGATTTCTGAGCATAAGCATGTTAAAATTTTAGCAAAAGCATTTTATTAGCAAAATTATCTTCAATGTCTCTCTTATTTCTAACTTGTATCACTGTAACGTTCTCCTGTGTATGTGTGTTCCCCCAAATGCTTTTAATGGCACCCAAATCTTCAGAGTGGTAGATAGTTAGTGATGATCCAAGTGGGCGGGAACACTATCAGGGTGATCAGGAATAGGAGGCAAAATGCCTTGCCAGAAGTCTGTGGTGAAATAGGATCTTCTTCTCTGGCCAGACCTGCTTTTCCAGGAACACCTCCTTCATCTGCTTACACTTCTGCTTGAGGGCCTCCTGTGTTTAGGATCTCCTTCCTGCTCTTGGAGCTTTGGGCAACCTTTTTCACTCGGCTAGCATGGATCCAGGATTGGCAATTTTCCACCAGGATAGCCGTTCTGGTCACTGCAATCACCGTAGTAAGCTTCTTGCTCCTATTCAACTGCTGGACCACCACTGTGTCTCCTACCTTAAAAGGATGGGTAGGTTCCTGTGAAGAAAAAGGACAGGTGCGAGCAACATTTCTCTCAACTGTATCCAAAGTTTTGATTAGTTTCCTTACATACTCTGACTGTATCAGATCCAAATCCTCCTGCTCTATCATAAGAGGTGCTCTGGCCCAGGGAGTGGGAAAGGGACGTCCCATCAGCACTTCAAAAGGAGAGTAGCCTGTAGTTTTGGAAGGAGTAGTTCTTATCTCGGCCAACACCGCTGGGAGAACCTTCTTCCAATGGACAAAAGTTCCTCCTGTGGCTTTCCTTATTTTATCTTTCACGGTCCTATTTACCCTCTCCACTATCCCTGAACTTTGGGGATGGTATGGAATGTGAAACTTCCATTCTATTTGGAGCGAGTGTACCAAGTCCTGACATACTTTTGAGGTGAATGCAGGACCTCTGTCTGAGTTTATCTGAAGTGGGCATCCCCATCGAGGAATAATTTCCTGTGTGAGAATTTTCACTACTGTTTGTGCGTCTTCCTTTGTGGTCACAAAAAGATCGACCCATCTCGAAAACATGTCCACAATTACCAAAAGATATTCCTATCTTTTTCCTAACTTGGGCATGTGTGTAAAATCAACTTGGAGGTGGGTGAAAGGTGTACTGGGATATATCAAATGTTCGTGTTTCCCTTTGTTTGGGATGTTTGGGTTGTTCCTAATGCAAGTAATACACCTGGACACATAATCTATTGTCAACCAGGAGAGATCTGAAATGTAAAAATCCTTGCCTAGTAATTCACAAGTTGCCTTCCAGCCTCTGTGACCTATTCCATGACACTGGGCAATAAATAGTGATGCACTTGCCATTGGTATACATACCTTCCCCTCTTTGAACAAAAGTCCTGTCTTTGGATCTATTTGTGCACCTACTTTTTCCCAATCTTTCATGTTGACTTCTGATGCATAATCTTGTAGGTTAGACAGTACATGGTCAAAACAAGGTAGTTCAGGCTCTAACATTGGCATTTGGATTTGAGCTGGTTGAGAGATAGCTGCTTGTCTGGCTGCTGAGTCAGCTAGGGCATTTCCTCTAGCTACCTCTGTATGTTGGCCTGTATGTGCTCTGCATTGTATTATGGCAAGAGTTCTAGGCAACTGAATGGCTTTTAACAATGACACTACTAGAGAGGAATGGGAGATGCTTTTTCCATCAGCTGCAATGAAACCCCACCTATTCCATATGACACAGAAGTCATATACCACGCCATACCCATATTTGGAGTCAGTGTGTCAGTGTGACGCGTCACACAGCGGGAGCCTCCCACCATGCCAGCATGGATGTGGAGTGGCCTGGAGAAGAAGATGAAGAAGAGAAGAAGATAAAGAAGAGAAGAAGATGAAGAGAAGAACGGGAGCCTCCCCCATGCCATGGGTGCGGAGCGGCCCGAGGAGAAGAAGATAGAGGACGCTGCGGAGGAGATGCTGGACGAGAACACCGGAAGAAGAACCAGAAGAGCCAGAAGAAGAAGAAGATGAAGGAAGATAGAAGAAAGAAGAAAGAAGAAGCATTTAAATAAAGGAATTGTCAAAAACTGTCTCTTGTCATTTTTAACATTTTTGACAATTTTTTAGTGAAAGGGTACCATTTCACACAGGGGGGGGGGCGGGATCTGGGGGTCCCCTTGTTAAAGGGGGCTTCCAGATTCTGATAAGCCCCCCGCCCCCAGACCCCCACAACCACCGGCCAGGGTTGTGGGGATGAGGCCCTTGTCCTCATCAACATGGGGACAAGGTGTTTTGAGGGGCTACCCCAAAGCACCCTCCCAATGTTGAGGGCATGTGGCCTGGTACGGTTCAGGAGGGGGGGCGCTCTCTCATCCCCCCTCTTTTCCTGTGGCCTGCCAGGTTGCGTGCTCGGATAAGGGTCTGGTATGGATTATTGGGGGGACCCCCACGTCATTTTTTAAAAAATTTTGGTTCAGGGTTCCCCTGTGGGGAATTCCCATGCCGTTTTTATCAATGAACTTTTATGTGCATTGTTGGACCGGCAATACAATAGCTGCAAGTAGTTTTAAATGACTTTTTTTCCTTTGAAATGTCATTTTGCTGTCAGATTGTTCTAAACACGGGAAACATGCGCCCCTTTACAGGCATACTATAGAAAACCCCCAGCTACGAAATTTAAAGGGATATTACACTTTTATTGTTTGACTTTAAGCATTATTAAAATCACTGTTCCTGAAAAAACGGCAGTTTTTAAAACTTTTTTTTGCATTGATCCATGTCCCCTGGGGCAGGACCCGGGTCCCCAAACACTTTTTATGACAATAACTTGCATATAAGCCTTTAAAATTAGCACTTTTGATTTCTCCCATGACTTTTAAAGGGTGTTCCGCGGCATTCGAATTTGCCGCGAACACCCCAAATTGTTCGCTGTTCGGCGAACTTGCGAACAGCCGATGTTCGACTCGAACTCAAAGCTCATCCCTAGCCCTAAAGTCCTGTACAAACCTGTAACTGCCATCTGGGTTGATAGGAGTGTTGTAAGGAGAGATGATTTCTTTTAAAATACCTTTCTTCAAGAAATCCTCCACAATGGGCTCTATACCCTCTTCTTTTTCTCTGGACATGGGTTACTGTTTATGATACACAGGTAAAGTTCCTAGTTTCAAAGTGGCTTTATAGGGCGTACAGGAAATGAACCCTACATCAAGAGGATTCATTGCCCATACTCCCTCCTCACTCAATTTGACATCTTCTTCTTCCGGGTGTGAGAGCAATGTACATTTTACATATAACCCTCCATTTGCAGTAATTTTTATTTCATTGTAATGCCTAATTTTCCCAGCAAATCCCTTCCCGAGAGACTCACGGGACAATCAGGAATAATTCTGAAACAATGTTGGAGATCACAATCAGCACCAGTATGAGTGCTCAGTGAAAGCGGGGGTGTTTTAAAAGTTTTGGTGAGTATCCCATTTATTCCCATTGAAGGCTCAGCATCCACCACCTCTCCCCTATAAAAATCCTTGCTAATGGTACTACACGTCGCTCCAGAATTGGGCAAGAATGGTACCTCATACCCGTCTACAAGCAATGAAATTATAGGCTATTCATGATAAGAATGAAAGACAAGTGGAAATGCCGGGATACTACCTTCCGGGCAGCTTCATTGTGACTGCTGTTGTCTCCAAGAAATGGGGTACTTAACACCATGTTGCTGCTGTACTGGGGTTGGTGCCTTTGTAGTCCAGTCTGAAATCTGCTGTCTCACAGTGAGTGGATATTTAGGGGTCAGGTTGCTAAGATAAGTCTATATTAGAAGACTGTGCATTTCATCTTGAGTGTTAAGTCCGGCATCTTGTGTCCAGACTTCCTGAAATCTTTTCCAAAATTCCAACACTGTCTCTGATGATTTTTGTTTGCAAGCTACTGCAGTAGGGAGTGATGACTTATTAGTGAAAACTCTTTTCATTTCCTTCTCTAGCTCTTCCCACATAAGGTTCCTTCCTTCAACAGTGTTTATTGAATAAGCCTCTGCCTTGGTGGGGGGTGCCTCTAGGACATTTATGGTGGGCACTTTAGTCCAATTCCAAGGGGAGGTAGTTCCCACCAAACTGTCTATAATGATCCTTATATCTTCCTGTGTATAATTTCTACCCTTACACACTTTCTTTAAATAAGCTATCACCCCCAAAGCTGATGTGGAAGGTTTGGGGCAATGTTTGATAATACAATTGATAGCCTCAATATCAATAGACTTTATTACCAGAATGTCACCCACAGTCAGGAAAGGAAAATTCTGCATAACTAACTGCGTAGTTACTTCCTCTTCTTCCTCCGGCTGCTCTCTGTCAGCTGCCTGTTTTAAAACTGCGTGTATTGTACTATGACCCTCTGCAGCGTGTACAGCCTGTTTTAACTTCTGCGTTGCACTCCTAGTTTGAGCAGGATCTTCTCTATAGGGTCCGTGGGGCATCTTTGGTTTATGTTCCTCCACAGATGTCTTTTCAGCCTTGGGTAATTCCTCATCCATAGTGGAGGAAACAGCACCGGTCGGCTGTTGTATTTGTGAAACTATAGGCAGTGGCTGATCTATTGGGACAGCAACCTGTGGTTCTGGTAGGACCACAGGCAATGCCTGATCCACCACTGCACCCTGCTGTGGAACGGGTGCAGGGAGGGCAGGTGCCTCTGCAGGTGGCACTCTGTTCTCAAATGGACGGACTGCTGCAACTGCAGCCAAAAACTCCATATCCTCTTTTGAGAATGAGGGGTATATTTGTTTAGGTGATCCCCTGTTTGGCTGCAGTACATAAGGTGGAGGTGGTGGGGCACAGGGAGCTGGGGCAAAAGCTAGTGCACATGGAATTAGGGATGGGAAACCTGATTTAAGTCTTTTCTCACAAGCATGTAACCCTGGGGCTTCCTTGTCCTTTGGATTTGGACTTTTATTTATTTTTTTCTTATCTGCTCTCTCATACCAGTAGCGGGCATACAATAATCAATTTTCCCTGCCTTTCTTTATATATTACTTATCAAATTGGGGGTCTCCCGTATAATATGGGAAGGCTTCCCTATCTCCCAAGCAAAGGCCCTTAATCATATCCATGTGAAAAGTATCATTTTTGCCCTGTCGGGGAAACGGCTTACTACTCCTCATGGTTTCAGTCCATACCGCCAGATTATCTACCCAAGGGTTAATATACACATAATCAGTTCCACATATTCTGGCTTAATAACATTTACATGTCACTCCTACATCTGGAGGGGGAATCTTCTTCCCTGAAAGCTGACCCATAATAATACAATGGTGGACGCCACCTCACCTCACAGCGTCCTACAAAATCCACACAATACACGTACAAATTATCTTATTTTATATCTTATTTTATCTTCTAAGCGATAAAAAAGGTAAGCAAAGAGGTTGGGTTTTTCTGGCACACTCTATCAGATATCTTTATCAAACTTCTTACAGTACTGTATTATATTACTTTGGGCTTCTTAGAACCCCTTGGAACTTTCTCAGAGTTCCTTTGGAACTATGTCAGAGTTCCTTACACCGCTGTCACCCGAACAGACTTCTACCTAAGTTCATACATTTATATAAATGTTTCTAACACTACACCTACTGTTGATCCCATGTAGGGAAACGGTCTTTTAAACTAAAATTCATGGTAAGAGAAATAATAATAATTAAATCAGACTCACCGGACTTAGATAATGATGACTGTCCCACTTCTGACACCAACTGATGGGGTGTAGGGATGTTTTAGGAGCAAATGAACCCTCGTATGATATCCTGCCTAGAGTGTTCCTTCAAACCCAATAAGGCCTGGAGACCACTTTAATAAGAAGTTATGACACGCAGTCAATACATGCAGTTCTCAAAATGGTCTGCCGGTTTATTTCAGCGTTTCCACTTATATAATGAGAATGACATCACAACAAAAGTCCAACCCTTTCATTAATATATGGTAAAGATACAGACATACAGGATGTTTTAAAACAAGCAAAAATAGAATATTAATAACTCATATAGAAACTAGCAACAGGACTTACACGTCATTTCGGGGGAAATCAAACCATTTACAAGAAATTGAAACTTAACTTCTCATAGACGTCACATATACATATCATTATAAAATGGATACACATTTTTACAGGGGTGTATAGCTAAAATGGTAGACAGCAAGCTAAAATATCCCTTCACACGCCCCACACTATATAAGGCTGCTTACATGGAGGCTGTATGTAGTGTGAAAACGTGGAGAGATTGAGAGAACTTGAGCTAGATTAGACAGGTTAGTTAGTAGCGTGCAGGCAGTTTAGTACATATATATATATACAGTATCTCACCAAGTGAGTACACCCCTCACATTTATGTAATATTTTATTCTATCTTTTCATGTGACAAAACTGAAGAAATGAAACTTTGCTACAATGTAAAGTAGTGAGTGTACAGCTTGTATAACAGTGTAAATTTGCTGTGCCCTCAAAATAACTCAACACACAGCCATTAATGTCTAAACCGCTGCTAACAAAAGTGAGTACACCCCTAAGTTAAAATGTCCAAATTGGGCCCAAAGTGTTAATATTTTGTGTAGCCACCATTATTTTCCAGCACTGCCTTAATCCTCTTGGGCATTGAGTTCAACAGAGCTTCACAGGTTGCCACTGGAGTCCTCTTCCGCTCCTCCATGATGACATCACAGAGCTGGTGGATTTTAGAGATCTTGCACTTCTCAACCTTCCATTTGAGAATGCCCCACAGATGCTCAATAGGCTTAAGGTCTGGAGACATGTTTGGCCAGTCCATCACCTTTACCCTCAGTTTCTTTAGCAAGGTAGTGGTCAACTTGGAGGTGTGTTTGGGGTTGTTATGTTGGAACACTGCTCTGCGGCCCAGTCTCCGAAGGGAGTGGATTGTGCTCTGTTTCAGTATGTCACAGTACATGTTGGCATTCATGGTTCCATGAATGAACTGTACCTCCCCAGTGCCGCAGCACTCATGCAGCCCCAGACCATGACACTCCCACCACCATGCTTGACTGTAGGCAAGACACCCTTGTCTTTGTACTCCTCACCTGGTTTCGGTCACACACGCTTGACGCCATCTGAACCAAATAAGTTTATCTTGGTCTCATCAGACCACAGGACATGGCTCCAGTAATCCATGTTCTTAGTCTGCTTGTCTTCACAAACTGTGGGCTTTTCTTGTGCATCATCTTTAGAAGAGGCTTCCTTCTGAGACAACAGCCATGCAGACCAATTTGATGCAGTGTGCGGTGTATGGTCTAAGCACTGACAGGCTGACCCCCCACCCCTTCGAACTCTGCAGAAAAGCTAGCAGCACTCATACGTCTATTTCCCAAAGAAAACCTCTGGATATGACACTGAGCATGCGCACTCAACTTCTGTGGTCGACCATGGTGAGGCCTGTTCTGAGTGGAACCTATCCTGTTAAACCACTGTATGGTCTTGGCCACCGTGCTGCAGCTCAGTTTTAGGGACTTGGAAATCTTCTTATAGCCTAGGCCATCTTTATGTAGAGCGACCATTTTTTTTCAGATCCTCAGAGAGTTCTTTGCCATGAGGTGCCATGTTGATACTCCAGTGACCAGTATGAGAGTGAGAGCGATGACACACCTGCTCCCCATTCACACCTGAGACCTTGTAACACTAACGAGTCACATGACACCGGGAAGGGAAAATGGCTATTTGGGCCCAATTTGGACATTTTCACTTAGGGGTGTACTCACTTTTGTTGCCAGCAGTTTAGACATTAATGGCTGTATGTTGACTTATTTTGAGGGGACAGCAAATGTACACTGTTATACAAGCTGTACACTCACTACCTTACATTGTAGCAAAGTGTGATTTCTTCAGTGTTGTCACATGAAAAGTTAGAATAAAATATTTACAAAAATGTGAAGCATGTACTCACTTTTGTGAGATACTGTATATATATATATATATATATATATATATATATATATATATATATATATATACACACACACACACACACACACACACACACACAGTGCAGTCAGTGTAGAATATATATACAGTGCAGGCAATCAATATATCTATATATATATATATTTTTTTTTATATACTACCGTGTAGTATATATATATATATATATGTATATATATATATATATATGTATATATATATATATATATATATATATATATATATATATATATATATATATATATATATACAGTGGGGGTCGTTTACTATAGAGCTGCAGTGCTAATAAGTGCTAATTCATGGCAATTTTGCGCTATTAGCGCTAAAACGGTATTCACTATAGCGCTGGTGAGAAAATACTCCCAAAATCGAATTTACTATAGTTCCCTGAAACCAAATAGCACCCAAACCCTTACTCTGCTAAAACCTGGAGTAGTGCACATGGAAATAATGTTTAGAGCATGATATAATTGCCTAAATGGTACTGAAATATGTGGTATATTATTCAAATATAATTTGCTTTTAAACTGTGTGAAAAAGTGATTTCTACACTAAAATATCTTTAAAAGTCTGAGAAGTGAAAAATTCCCTGTTTTGGACAACTAGGTGCCAACACAACTGAGCATGCTCAGACCTCAAAATAGCTCTCATTTTAACTCAAGTGTCTTTTTTACCCAGCGATATAGTAAATACCAAAATGAGAGCTAATTAAAGAGCATTTTTTTGGAAGTGAAAATCTGCTCTATTCTAGTCCAAATCAAGTTTTAGCCATTGATTCTAATGGAACAATTGTAACTTTCACAAAAAAAACCTTTTAATGTTGAGATGAAATGTATCTTTCTCTGAAATAAATTTTCCTTTGCAACATTGTTGCTTCTACTTAAAATATTTTGTTTTTAAGAATGCTAGAATGTGGAATGTTTTGATGTTTTGCTAAAAAATATTTTTCTCTGTCACTTTCACTTGTTACTCTCTTTCTCACAACAATCTTTACCCCAAACTCACACAGGTGCCTTTACAAACCACAAACAATACCATTGCTGATGCAAATTTAAAATGAATCACCATTTTTTGTGCTTTTTATTAATTCCAAATATTCATAATTTGAGCCCAAAAAATGTGATATATGTACCAACATATATCAAATGAAATCAAAATGTAATTCCCAAACATTTGAGGGTAATATTCTACTCTCACCCAAAAAACACCAAATGTCACAGAATAAATCAAGAAGAATAACTCTTATTAACTACTCTTAATAACTCTTAGTAATGTAATTCCATCACCTGTATGTCTAAAGAAATGCAGTATTTATGTGTTTTTATGTGTATTTATGTGTAGATATGTGTAGGAGGTTCTCACACGTGGCAGCTCTGTGGCTTAGAGGTTAGAACTTCTGCTTAGTAACACTGAGTGTCTGGGTTTAAATCCCAAACATGCTGCTTCATGTAGAGAAGTTGTTTCATCTCCCAGGTCCTATAATTATGTCTAAATGTAGTATTTATGTGTAGGAAGGTTCCACCACCATTGTAAATCTTTTCCAGATACACTATTTAGCCAAAAGTATTGGGACACCTGCCTTTACACACACATGAACTTTAATGGCAGCCCAGTCTCAGTCTGTAGGGTTAAAATTTGATTTGGCCCACCCTCTGCAGCTATAACAGTTCTGGAAAGGCTGTTCACGAGGTTTAGTGTGTCTATGGGAATGTTTGATCATTCTTCCTGAAGTGAATTTGTGAGGCCAGGCACTGATGTTGGATGAGAAGGCCTGGCTCGCAGTCTCTGCTCCAATTCAGCCAAAGGGTGTTCTATCAGGTTGAGGCCAGGACTCTGTGCAGGCCAGTCAAGTTTCTCCGCCCCAAACTTGGTCATGCATGTCTTTATGGACCTTGCTTTGTGCACTGGTGTGCAGTCATGTTGGAACAGGAAGGGGCTTTCCCCAAACTGTTCCCACAAAGTTGGGAGCATGAAATTGTCCAAAATGTCTTGGTATGCTGACTCCTTAAGAGTTCCCTTAACTGGAACTAAGAGGCCAAGCCCAACCCCTGAAAAACAACCCCACATCATAATCCCCCCTCCACCAAATCATTTGGACCAGTGCACAAAGCAAGGTCCATAAAGACATGGATGAGTGATTTTGGGGTGGAGGAACTTGACTGGCCTGGACAGAGTCCTGACCTCAACACAACAGAACACCTTGGGGATGAATTAGGGAGGAGACTGTAGGTCAGGCCTTCTTGTCCAACATCAGTGTCTGACCTCACAAATGCACTTGGAAGAATGGTCAAACATTCCCATAGACACACTCCTAAACCTTGTGGACAGCCTTCCCAGAAGAGTTGAAGCTGTTATAGCTGCAAAGGGTGGGCCAAATGAGTTTGAACCAAATACTAATACTGGGATGCCAATACAGTTCATGTGCGGAAGGTCAATATATTGTATATTGCTTATGACACTGAGCATGGCTATGGACTTAGGGCTGGTTCACACCACAGAGATGCAGAGAACATGTGTGGGGCTGCCTTGTGGCTAAGTTGGTAGCAGTCCTGTCTAGCAGCACCTGGGATGTTGGTTCAATTCCCCAACATGCTAATGCTTGTATTGAAGTTTAGATCAATAGAATAGCAAGGGCAAACATAGGCAACATCTAGCACCACATCCCATATGTTTATAACAAATACAGGCAAAAGGGGAAAAGGGGTTGGAAAACACCGGGACTGTTAAGGTGCTTACATATCACAATGGATAGAGTAGAAAAACATGTGCAACTTATCCATAAAAATTATTTTTATTAATTACAATTAAAACAAATACATAGCAAAAAAGTTTTCACTTAAAAGCAGCGTATAAGTGTCAAGGACACCACATCTAATGGTAGGCAAATAGATGGAGGAGTACCACTTGTTTAAATACCACTCAATTGAATACCACTCTACATGTTTCACTCAATTTAGAGCTTCCTCAGGAGTTTTGGCATAAATTGTGGTATACTGTAGATTATAGAAAAGACAAAAATACAATTTGCTGTTATATTGATACAATGTAAAATTTTTAACATGATAAAATCATGGATAACTATTTCATACAATTGAAAAACATTCAAGGTGTCTATTGATCGAAGGAATGATACAACAATATTTCTTACCAGGCGGAAACCCCTGTAGTATCAGAGGGGGGCGGGGTCTCCTGTACATGTCACTAGGTAAACCCGCGGTGTTTCCCCGTTGTGTCAGAGGGGGCGTGGTCACTTGCGCACGTCATGGATGGCCCCGCCCTCAGCTTTTTAAGAACTATCATGGCAGTTCTAGCGTCATTCAGCGGGCTCCTCCCATGGAAGCCGATCGTGTCGTGGTGGCGTCTTTCTCCATATCCTGGTACGAGGAAGGATTACACAGCTGGAATTTTTTTTTCTTTTTTAATAAAGGACTTGTCCAATGCTGTGTCTGTGTGTTTTTTCCAATTTTTGACACTTTTTTGTGAACTGGTAGGAGAACAATGTACCCGTTACTATTTTACACAGGGGAGCCATAATCTGGGGGTCTCCTTGTTAAAAGGGGGCTTCCAGATTCCGATAAGCCCCCCGCCCGCAGACCCCCACAACCACCGGACAAGGGTTGTGGGGATAAGGCCCTTGTCCCCATCAACATGGGGAAATGCTCCCCATGTTGAGGGCATGTGGCTTGGTACGATTCAGGAGGGGGGGCGCTCTCTCGTCCCCCCTCTTTTCCTGCGGCCTGCCAGGTTGCGTGCTCGAATAAGGGTCTGGTATGGATTTTGAGGGGGACCCCCACGCTATTTTTTCTTTAAATTTTGGCGCGGGGTTCCCCTTAATATCAATATCAGACCTGAAGGGCCTGGTATGGAATTTGGGGGGACCCCCACACCATTTTTTAAAAAAAAAATGGTTCGGGGTTCCCCTTAATTTTCATGCCAGACCCAAAGGGCCTGGTAATGCACTGTGGGGGATCCCAGGCCGTTTTTATCAATGACAATTCATTAATAGCCGGCACTTGCGCTAGCACTTTTAAATGACTTTTTTTTCCTTTGAAATGTCAATTTGCTGTCAGACTGTTCTAAACATGAGAAACATGCGCCACTTTACAGGCATACTATAGACACCCCCCAGATACGAAATTTAAAGGAATATTACACTTTTATTGTTTCACTCTAAGCATTATTAAAATCACTGCTCCTGAAAAAAACAGGCTTTTTTTGCATTGATTCATGTCCTCTGGGGCAGGACCCGGGTCTCCAAACACTTTTTATGGAAAAGAACTTGCATATAAGCCTTCACTGAGAACTTTGGATTTTGCAGGTTCGAGCCCCATTGACTTCCACTATTCCAGCATATGTGATCTGACAGGCATTATTGCGGGCAATAGCACTGCTTCCATTTGCATTAGCACTGAGTTTCTGAGAGTTAAAGTCTTTCTGGCCTTTTTGAGAGCTATTTTTTGGCACTGCAGGATAATTTTTTGGCGCTATAGTAAACGACCCCCAGCAAAAGTGAGTACACCCCCACATTTTTTTGAATATTTAATTATATCTTTTCATGTAACAACACTGAAGAAATTACACTTTGCTACAATGTAAAGTAGTGAGTGTACAGCTTGTATAACAGTGTAAATTTGCTGTCCCCTCAAAATAACAACACACAGCCAAATTGCTGGGGAAGCGGAGCGGAACCAGACATACCTCTTATAGAGCTAATACTCGAGGCAGGTGCCTGCACAGAAACTGGAGCAGCACCAGGGATGGGCTGCAACACAGGTTGTACCAGAGCAACCACAGTGGGAGATTCCAGGTGAGCCATGCAACTCAGGAGCTTTTGTAACGCTAGTTAGTTAGGTGTTTTGCTGTGTCTTGCACCCATTACTTGTTTATGGTTTGCACGTGTGTCTTTATCTTAACTAAACGTACTTTTTTTTTTTCACTTACTTGTTCGTTCTTAATTCCTTGGTGCAGCCCAATGATCTGATCACCTGTATTGGATGTCTGTGTATGACATCCCCTGACAGTCATGATTAACTAGGGAGTTGTACAAGTTATTTAAGGTGACACAGTTGCGAACCCTTACATGTACCACCCTCAAACTGATGGCTTGGTGGAACACTTCAATAAAACATTAAAGAGCATGTTTAAAAAGGTTGTTGACAAAGATGGGAAAAACTGGGACTTCCTGATTCCATACTTGATGTTTGCCATCAGGGAGGTTCCCCAGTCCTCTATGGGGTACTCACCATTTGAGTTGCTTTATGGGAGACATCCTCGGGGACTCTAAGACATAGCCAAGGAAACCTGGGAGGGGGAGCAGACACCCCACAAAAGTGTCATTGAGCATATCTCTCAAATACAGGACAGGATTGCAGCAATCATGCTGATGGTAAAAGTAAACTTACTGCAGGTCCAAGCAGCCCAACAGAGAATATACAACAGGGGGGCCGAACTCCATGTTTTCTCAATTGGTGACAGGGTCCTGGTGTTAGTTCCCACTGTTAAGAGCAAGTTCCTGGCTAAGTGCAGGGTCCCTTCAAAGTAATTGAAAGAGTTGGGGAGGTAAATTACAAAGTATATCAACCAGGTAAAAGGAAGCCCAAACAGATTTACCACATAAACCTGTTAAAGCCCTGGAAGGATAGAATGGCATTAACCTCCTGGCAATGCCTACGGTTACTGCGTCCCCTCTGATCTCTGAGGTCACGATTCCAGACACCCTGTCGTATTCCCAAATACAGGAAGCTAGAGAGTTCCTTATAAGGATCAAAGAGAAATTTTCAGAGTTACCTGGCACGACTTCAGCAGTTCAACATGATATTGTTACTGAACCTGGGGTCTGGGTCAAGCTCAAAACTACAAGAAAGGACATCCAGTGATCAAGTTAAAAGGATGTTGGAGCTATATGTCATTGAGGAATCCAATAGTGACTGGTCTAGCCCCATCGTGTTAGTCTCAAAACCGGATGGCACTTGGAGGTTCTGTAATGACTTCAGGAAGCTTAATGCAGTGACATAGTTTGACACGTACCCAATGCCCAGGGTAGACAAACTTATAGACTGACTGGCAAGGCCCGCTATCTGACCACTTTGGACTTGACAAAAGGTTATTGGCAAATACCCCTGACTGCACCAAAGAGAAGACTGCGTTTGTGACCCCGAAGGGTTCGTTTTAGTATGAGAAAATGCCTTTTGGGTTGCAAAATGCCCCCGCAACATTTCAGAGGGCCATGGACAGGACCCCAAGACCCCACTGAGGTCATACGCATCCGTCTGAATGAATGCTTTTTGGTTCAGGCAGATGCCTGAACCTGGTACTGTTTGTTAGGGGGCCAGTTTGATTTAATAACTGACCATGCTCCCCTGAAATGGATGGCTCAAAAGAAGGAGACTAATAGACGGGTTCTACGGGATTATTCCTTCACTGTAAAACACAGGCCAGGTGTTGAGATGGGGATGTAGATGCCCTGTCCCGTGTTCACTCCTGTTGGGCCACAGGTGTTCCAACCCTGGGGTTGAAACAAGGAGGGGGGATATGTAGCAGAGCATCCCAGAGGGAGTCTGGAAAAGTCCTGTTTGGGGTTTATACTTCTCCCAGGTTCCTCTCCTACACATTCAGGGATCTCTGATCAATGGTCCAGTTCGGATCTTGGTCCTCTCCCCCAGACCAATTTAAACTCACCTGAGACAGACAGCCAGTGCTCTTGGCCTGGGAACCTCAGACAAATTCTGTCTAGGAGAGCAAAAGGTTGGTAAAAGCTATTAAGCTGTGTATGTGGGAGCTGATAAGCTGTAGGCTTGCTAAGCCTAGTAGTTAGGATCTGTAAACAATTGCATAGTTGGTGCCGAGACAGTACAGCACCTGTATATAGACTTGTATATATCACAAATAAACACCGCACTGTTTGTCACTACCTCACTGGATTTGGTATCTGTGCCTGAAAGACTGCTCATCCCTTGGAGCTTTGTATCTTCTATATATATATATATCTATATATCTATCTATATATAGATATATAGATATATATATATATACACACACACACACACACACACACACACATACACAGTGCAGTCAGTGCAGAGTATATAATACAGTGCATTGAAGTGGTTAAGGGTAACCCTATGACAGAATTAAAAAAAAAACAGCATGGTGTAAAAAAAAAATTGGTGTGGGGCCCCCCAGTCCTATCACGCAGCCTGGCAGGCCAGGAAAGGGGGGGGGACAAGCGAGTGCCCTCCCTGAACCATACCAGTCCGCTTGTTGCCCTCAACATGGGGAGGGTGCTTTGGGGTCCACCCCAAAGCACCTTGTCCCCATGTTGATGGGGACAAGAGCCTCTTCCCGACAACCCTGGCCATTGGTTGTCAGGGTCTACGGGTGGGGGCTTATTGGAATCTGAAAGCCCCCTTCATCAAGGGGACCCCCAGATCCCACCCCCCATGTGAATGTGTATCGGGTACATTGTACCCCTATCCATTTATCAAAAAAAGTGTCAAAGAGTAAAAATCATAATAGACAGTTTTTGACAATTCCTTTATTAAAAAAAAAGTGTCCAATCATCTGCAATCATGCCACTCGAAGGACCCGAAAAATAGAAAAAAAAAAGCTCTGCCCCGATGGGAGGACTGCCGGCAACTGCTGTCTCTTTAAAAATAAGAAAAAAAAATAGAAAACTAGAAAAAAAAGGAAAAACTGTCTTTTGGCTGTGACAGCTGTTATATAGGCAAGGGCGGGGCCACACGGTGATGTAACCGAGTGACCCCGCCCCATCTTGACGTCAGATGAGGTGGGGTCATCCGGTTACGTCAATGGGTGGCTCCACCCTTGCTTATATAACAGCTGTCAAATAAAGGAATTGTCAAAAACTGTCTCTTGTGGTTTTTACTTTTTGACACTTTTTTTGGTGAATGGGTAGGGGTACAATGTACCCGATGTTAAAGGGGGCTTCCAGATTCCGATAAGCCCCCCACCCACAGACTCTGACAACCTATGGCCAGGGTTGTCAGGAAGAGGCCCATGTCCCCATCAGCATGGGGACAAGGTGCTTTGGGGGGGACCCCAAAGCACCCTCCCCATTTTGAGGACGATCAGCCTGGTATTGTTCAGGAGGGGGGGGGCGACAGGCTGCCAGGCTGCCAGGCTGCTTGCTCAGATAAAGGTCTGGTATGGACTGGGGGAGGGAACCCACACCAATTTTTTCATCTATATTGCCAGGAGCCGGCAATACATTACAGCCGCTAGCAAGTTTAAATGCTATCCTTTAGAAATGCCATTTTGCTGTGGCACTGTTCTACACATTACACAGATGCACCACTTTACAGGCAGACTAAGGGGACCCCCCCCAGGCATGATATTTAAAGGAATATTTTATTTTTATTGTTTCACTTTAAGCATTATTAAAATCACTGCTCCTGAAAAAATGTCTGTTTTAAAAACTTTTTTTTGCATTGATACATGTCCCCTGGACAGTACCCAGGTCCACATACACTTTTTATGGCAATAACTTGCATATAAGCTTGCCGAATGAGCACTTTTGATTTCTCATGTTCATGGCCCATAGACTTTAAGGGCACTTTCACACTGGGGCACGGGGGGGCATTAGCGATAAAGCACCGCTAAATTTTGCAGCAATTTACTGCTGTAATAGCAGTGCTTTTTGGCTGCTAGCAGGGCACTTTTAACCCCCCGCTAGCGGCTGAATAAAGGGTTAAAAAAGCACCTGCAAAGTGCCGCTGCCAAAGCGCGTTGCAGGCACTTCAGCAGTGGTGGCCATTGATTTCAATGGCAGGGGTGGTGGAGGAGCAATGTATACACCGCTCCCGCACTGCATGAAAGATGCTGCCTGCAGGACTTTTTCTAACGTCCTGCAAGCGCACCGCTCCAGTGTGAAAGCACTAGGGCTCTCACACTGGGGCTGCAGGGGAGGCGTTTTTCAGGTGGTTTACAGGCGCTATTTTTAGCCCTTAAGCGCCTGAAAAATGCCTCAGTGTGAAAGTAGCCTAATAGGGTTTGCATGTTTGCTTAAACATTTTGCCTGTTAGCATGTTCTGGTGCGAACCGAACCAGTGGGTGTTGGGCTCATCCCTTCTTTTTAAACAAAGAAAAGAAGAAAATCTCTTTTTCCCAACATATTTTCCTAACCAAATAATTAAGCAAAAGTGAGTGCTTCCGCTTTGGCCAAATTTCACCAACCTCAAAATAAGTCATTTTGTATCGATGTTTCCCGTGTTAACAGTCTGACAGCAAAATTACATGTCAAAGGAAAAAAAGTAATTTAAAACTACTCGTGGCTATTAATGAATTGCCGGTCCGACAATACACATAAAAATTAATTGATAAAAATGGCATGGAAATTCCCCACAGGGGAACCCCGAACCAAAATAAAAAGAAAATGTATAGAGTGTGGTTGCAGATTGTTGCAGATTGAAATTAAAATACAATATATGCAAACAGTGAATTACAAAAAGGGTTATGCAGTAATCACATACATCTTTATTTTAGTAAAGATGAAATTAAGTCTTACAAATACATCTGACATATAAATCAGTCAACAAATATATAAATATTTACCCCTTTCAAAATGTGTTTGTGCTGCTAAAAGCCAGATTTCAAGCTTTCAAATACACTTATTAATGCACTTTAAAAGCAGCTGCTAACAAATATCCCTGGAGTTTCATTAGAGATGTTTTTCTGAGATTAGTAACCTAGAAAAAGACCTCTGAATGGTTTCCCATTTTATTAACAAGCTCTGCGCCAACCTCAATTTAAAATCCATAAGAATTTGTAATATTTCTAGAAAAGGCACAGGTATAAATTTTAAAATGAAATTTACTCAAATGCTTTTCAATATACTGTATATTGTACATGACATACCAGAGGTCTCCAAACTGCGGCCTGAGGGCCACATCTGGCCTGCTATGAGATTTTATCCAGTCTGCAGCAAGGGTCAATGGCATTTCCTTAAACTCAGTGCAAAGAGTGAGGATTCAGATTAATTGATAACAAAAAGAGGAGTGCGGTATGAGATGGGTATACATCTTGTGTCTCAGTCCCAAAAAGTATTGAATAACAACTATTTAAAGCCCACAGGACCTTTTGAGTCACACCTCAAACACAGGTAAAATATACAAAATGTATTTACTTTCATTTAAAAACAGCAAGTCATACATGTATAGCAAAGACAGAAGTACATTCTAAATACTGTACAATTCAATTACTGAAACTTTTACATAGAACCTATATGGCTTCTTTTTATAGCCGCCATCAGCCTGGAAAATCTGTGCTGGTATTCTCAATGCGTTTCGCTAGTTAAAAACCTTGCTTCCTCAGGAGAAGCACAGAGAATATCTGGAGGCAAATCACACACATAAGTACCAATAATATAAATAACAAATAAATAAAAAAACAAAACTAAAGGAAACCTCCAAGCCCTACCATACGTCACACCTCACATATTTGACTTACAGTTGTGAGAGTTGTGGCCATATTCCACCTTTCATATAATAGTATGGCAAGCAGATTATTAAAATCAAATGTCTTCCAAGTATCTACAAAAAGGAGAGGCCAGGATGAAATAACCCACAGGTCCACTGTTTTCTAACCGGGGGTTGTGGATACACGGGGAGAGGGAGAGGAAGCCAAGCAATTCCAGGGTGAGCCCCCAGGCGTAAGTGTCAGATCCAAAAAGAGACATCGAAACCCTAAAGAAAATCAATAAAAACTCACCTAATCAACTAGTTAACATATGTATATATATCTGTTCAGAACTGAATAATATGTGCAATTTGAAATAAGTCAATAATAAATAAGTGTATGAATTAATATACATAGTATCAAGTCTTAAAGGTAATAATGCCAAAAATGTGCAATAATTGGTGCTAACTATATAAAGTGATAGCTTTAAAGGGCAGATGCTAATTGCCAGGTGAACTCACTAATAAGCTCACAAAAACCCAACTCTGATTACTTACATAAATCTGTGAGTGAAGTAAATAAAATTATTAGCTAAGTAGTGTTAGTGAAAGACCACATACTAACAAAAGCTAAAAGCTGTGATAATAGAAAGTAAGGGGTTCCTGCATTTGTTGGGACTTCCCAGTGTCACCACTATTCTACCATACAATGAACCTAAAAAAAAGAAACAAAAACAAAAATTACCCCAAACACTAAACAGTGATCCCCACTGAATCTATGGCATGATGTGCATGCATCATAGCAAGTGAATATGGTGTCCTTTTATGAAACTGCGGTGTGTAGATCGCTTCTCATGTTGAGTTAAGAAGCGATCTACAAACGCCGGGAACTCCTGAGAACGGCTCCTCTCACTGTAATCTCGCGTGATATAGCCTGATTACAGTATGAGGAAGCGTAAAAAAAAAAAAGTTTAACACGAATCAGCACACATTATTCCCCAACACATTAATAAAATAATAAAGTTAAATTCCCCCTACACAATATACATTAACCTAATTATTAAAAAAAATTGTTTTAATCAATATTTAAAGATCATACATGTGCCTATTTAAATGTGAATGGTGTATAGTAAATGAATGTAATCCACATATGTAATGCAGCTATACACCATTCATATAAATGCAAAATACATTTATAGTCTTAAAAAAATAATTTTAATAAAGTATACAAGTATAAATATTTATTAATATATTAAAATAAAATATATTTCATAATTGATAAACATAAAAATTGATAAACTGGTGCGATGCGAGAACACTGCGAACCCACTGCGGCCTCCCGCATCGCACCGGCTCGCATGTCAGTTCACACTGCCATATGCAAATCGCTGGGGAGTGTCAATACATTACGACAACTCCAGTTCAGCTTGCATATCGCACTGCGAACTGACAGTTCAGACATGAATCGGATCGCATATGTGTGAACACACATGCGATCCGATTCTGGTCTGAACAGAAAAAAGGGTCCTGTGTGTGTTTGGACCGAATGCGGTGTGATATCAGCCATATTATCTGTATGGCTGATATCGCACTGCACAGACATTGCATGTAATGTGAATGGCAGTGCGCTGCGAATTACATGCAATCCCTGTACGATGTCTGGCATCGCACAAGTGTGAACCGGCCTAAAAGTTAACAACACCAACAAATCAGTTCGCATATCGCAGTGCGATCTACAAACTCGGACAGGAACCGGATCACATGGGTGTGAACACCCATGCGATCCGATTCTGCTGCGGACCAAAAATAGGGTCCTGTACGAGTTTGGTCCAAATGCAATGCGAATTCAGCCATACTATCTGTATGGCTGAAATCACATTGCACAGAGATCGGATGTGATTTTGCACTGCAGTGCGGTGCGAATCACATCTGATCTCAAACACCATAGCAGTGGGAACCGGCCCTAAATCATATTGCATTTGCACCAAAATGGTACAGGAACCTGTATTTGGTCCGCGCTGGAATCGGATCGCATGGGTGTGAACACCCATGCGATCTGATTCCTGCACCATTACATAGTTCGCACTGCGATCTGTGAAATGATCTGGGGATGTCATTAAATTTACACTGACGCCCGCAGTGGTGCGCAGATGTCAATGTAGGTGCAATGTGGAAACCCGCACAGGAATCACGCTGGTTCATGCATCACACAAGTGTGAACCCAGCCAGAGAGGTGAACATCTAAAAAAAAAATTATAATTAGATAGATAGATAGATAGATAGATAGATAGATAGATAGATAGATAGATAGATAGATATTATTTTTTATTTTTATTATTATTATACAGAATTTATATAGCGCCAACATTAGGGAGGACAGTACAAGTACAATACAATTCAATACAGGAGGAATCAGAGGGCCCTGCTCGTTAGAGCTTACAATCTAAGAGGGAGGGTCAAGTTATACAAAAGGGTAATAGCTGTGGGGGATGAACTAATAGAGAAAATAGTGCAGTTGTTAGATGGAGGCAGGATAGGCTTCTCTTAAGAGGACATTTTTCAGGGATCGCCTAAAAGTGGATAAATTTGGAGACAGTCTGAGAGATTGGGGTAGGGAATTCCAGAGGATAAAATGAAGGGGGGCTAAGCGGGACATTGAGTGAAGCATGTAGTCATCAGTGAAGGGTACAAGACAAGGTACTTTATTACATACCATAAAAATTCATACAAATAAATATTGTCACAATATAATTCATTTATCTACAAAAAAGGAACATGATAATACACGACAGTGGAAAGGAATTGAGCCTACACAACCTGAGAACATCCTATTGTATCAGAATTATTTAAAACTCATGAACATATACAATTGTATGAATGAATGATATAGAGGACATAGTCAGTTTAGAATGCAAAAAGAGTGTAGATAGAGAGTACACTCTTATTAAAAAAATATATATATTTGATATGCGTGTACTCTCTATCTACACTCTTTTTGCATTCGCTTTTTTCTTTTCTCTTATTTCTAAGGCAGTGACCCAGAAACATGTTTGCTTCATTTCAGATACTTACATTGCTGCTCCTGAAGAGTGGATAAAAATACTTCACAAAACGCGTAGAGCCTTTGTATATGCAATGTCTAAACCGACTATGTCATCTTTATCATTCATTCATACAGTTGTACATGTTCATGGGTTTTAAATAATTCTGATACAATAGGAAGTTCTCAGGTTGTGTAGGCTCAATCCCTTTCCACTATCATGTATTATCATGTTCCTTTTTTGTAGATAAATGAATTATATTGTGACATTATTTATTTGTATGAATTTTTATGGTATGTAATAAAGTGCCTTGTCTTGTACCCTTCACTGATGACTACGTGCTTCACTCAAAGTCCCGCTTTGCCCCCCTTCATTTTGTTCATATATATAGTGATGGAGGCATGAGACCATACCCGGTCTCTGCCTCACTCAAAGTCCCACATTTCCCTTTTTTCCCCCTTCTTTATTTGGAATTCCAGAGGATGGGCGAGGCTCGGGAGAAGTCCTGGAGGTGGATATAGGAGGTGATGAGGGAGCTAGACAGCAGGAGGTCTTGGGAGGAATGGAGAGGGCGATTAGGTTGGTATTTTGAGACTAGGCTAGTGATGTAGATGGGGGCAGAGTTGTGGATGGCTTTGTAACTTATTGTTAGTATTTTGAATTTAATTTGTTGGGTGGGTGGCAGCCAATGGAGGGATTGGCAGAGAGGGGTAGCAGACACTGAGCGGTTTGTAAGGTGGATGAGTCTGGCAGCAGCATTCATGATGGACTGAAGGGGGGATAGTCTATTTAATGGTAAGTCAACGAGGAGGGAGTTGCAGTAGTCGAGGCGAGAGATAACCAGGGAGTGAATCAGGAGCTTTGTGGTTTCATTGGTTAGAAAGGGACGTAGTTTAGAGATGTTGCGGAGGTTGAGGCGGCAAGCTTTGGAAAGTGATTGGACGTGGGGCCGAAAGGAGAGTTCAGAATCCAGGATAACACCTAGCACCCTGACACGTGGGGACGGGTGGATGGTTGTGCCATTGCTCTTGACAGACAAGTCAGGGGAAGAAGCACGTGGGGGAGGAAATATTATAAGCTCAGTTTTGGACAAGTTGAGTTTGAGGAAGTGGTGTGACATCCATACAGATATGTCGGTTAGTAGGTTAGTGATGTGTGAGGAGACTGATGAAGTGAGTTGAGGGGTGGAGAGATAGATTTGTATGTCGTCAGCGTAGAAATTATATTGAAAGCCATGAGAGGCTATCAGCTGACCCAGGGAAGAGGTGTAGATTGAAAATAAAAGAGGTCCAAGAACAGAACCTTGGGGGACCCCGACAGAGAAAGGAAGAGGAGTGGAGGAAGTAGAGAGCCACTGAAGAGCACAGTCACGGAGACCGAGGGAGTAATGTTTTTTGAGGAGGAGGGGGTGGTCAACCGTGTCAAAGGCAGCTGAAAGATCCAGATGTAGGAGTACAGAATAGTGTCCGTTGGTTTTTGTAGTTAGTAGGTCATTTGTGAGTTTTAAAAGAGCAGTTTCTCTGGAGTGATGAGGGCTAAATCCAGATTGAAGGGGATCAAGAAGGTTGTTTTTAATGAGGTGGTCACTCAGTTGGTTGTAAACCAGGCGTTCAAGGAGTTTAGAGGAAAAGGGGAGCAAGGAGATAGGGTGTAGGTTGTTAAGATTGGTAGGGTCCAAGGACAGCTTTTTAAGTATGGGGGTGACCAGTGCATGTTTTAGAGCATTGGGGAAGATGCCAGAGCTGAGGGAGAGATTGAAGATGTGGGTTAGAGAGTGTAGGATGGAGTCAGAG
The DNA here is from genome assembly GCA_037952925.1 of Lithobates clamitans. Taxonomy (NCBI): domain Eukaryota; kingdom Metazoa; phylum Chordata; class Amphibia; order Anura; family Ranidae; genus Lithobates; species Lithobates clamitans. Next base: position 490,956 of record JBBGZY010001608.1, on the reverse strand, counting down.
GGCGACCGTAGCATATGAGAGGGAATAGGGTCCAGGGGACAGGTGGTTAGGTGGGCGATAGAAAGAAGTTAGTGACTTCGTCTGTAGTAGCAGATTTGAATAGGGGGCGTGTCAGTTGTACCTGTTGACATGGGGTCTTAGCTGGGGGAGATACCTGTAGAGTGGAGATTTCATCACGGATTGTATCAATCTTGTTTTTGAAGTGATTAGCGATCTCCTGGGCAGTGAGTGAGTCAGTGGGTGGAGGCGGTGGAGGACAAAGTAGAGAGTTGAAGGTAGAGAAGAGTTTCCGGGGACTGGATGAGAAGGTGTTAATAAGAGCTGTAAAATAGGTTTGCTTGGCAGTGTGGAGGAAAGAATAGTATTTTTGGAGGGCAGATTTGTATTGGTTGAAGTCTTTGAAAGACTTAGTCTTGCTCCACAGACGCTCAAGAGCGCGACTACGTTTGAGAATTTTAGTGTCATCTGTTTGCCAGGGTTGTAGGGGTCGAGGGCTGATTCTACGTGTAGTGAGGGGAGCGAGCTTGTCCAGGGTGGAGGACAGGGATTTATTGTAGATGGATGTGGCTTGGTTGGGGTAGGACAGGGGAGAGATTTTGTCATAGAGGTCGTCAGTAGCAGAATAGAGGAGAGAGGAGTTGAAGTTGCGAAAATTTCTACGGGTGATGGTTAGGCGATTGGAGGGAAAGGTGGTGGAAGACAGGGGGAGAGAGAAACTAATAAGGTGGTGGTCAGAGAGAGAGGAAAAGGATTGTTTGGGAAGTTGCATGGAGTGCATAGGTAGGAGAATACAAGGTCAAGGGTGTTGCCATCAGAGTGAGTAGAAGCCTGTACCCATTGCTTCATGTCAAATGAATAGGTTAGACTAAGAAGTTTAGAAGTAGCAGGAGTGTCTATATTAGCAGGGATGTTAAAATCACCGAGAAGGATTGTGGGAATTTCTGAAGAGAGAAAGTAGGGTAGCCAGGCAGAAAACTCATCAAGGAAAGTCGATAATGGTCCAGGGGGCAGGTAGATCACAGTAATTCTTAAGGAAGTAGGAGAGAATAGATGCATACAGTGGGCTTCGAATGATGAGAGGGAAAAAGAGGGAGGAAAGTGAATAACCTGGAAGGTGCTCTGGGGGGGATAGGAGGAATCCCACTCCACCTCCCTTTCGTCCATTAGGCCTAGGGGAGTGAGTCCAGTGAAGGCCACCCTGGGATAGGGAAGCACTGGGAAGGGGTGTCATGTCATGAACAGCAGTGAGTTTGTTGCAGACAGAGCAGGCGTTCCAGAGGACGCAGGAGAGAGGGAGGCTGACGTTAGGAAGAAGAGGAATGGAGACTAAATTACATAGATTGTGACTACTGCCAGAGGCTGTAGTGTGATGGTGATGGGTGTGTTGGACACAGTTAAATAAGGGAGGCCCAGGGTTTGGGGAAATATCTCCAGTGGTTAGGAGAAGCAGAAAAGTAAGTGAGCTAATATGAGAATATGATGATTTGTATGTGGAGACATGCTTCGATATCCTGGGGGGTTTGTTAGCAAGTGGGCTTAGAGTTAGAAAGAGGTGGAATTGAGGTCACCTGCAGTCTGATGTGTTTTGCTTTGTGCAAATCGCTGAAGTGCAAGAGCAGAAGTGCCACTAATTTAAAGAACCCCACTTCTTTGGAAGAGCCCCCTGTATGTGTTCCCCGTAAAGAAGGCCTTGTTTTTATACTGTGTGTAGGGTGTGGGTTGAATATGGCAATTAATCAATTAGGAGGGGATATTAGGAACACAGCCAGCAAAGCAAAACTTTCACACCACAATCAAACTGCAAGGGGACTAAAAGGCCAAAATTGTAAAGATAAGGGAACCCATAATTTAGGTAAGACTTAATGGCTAAATAAACATTGAAATAATGTGAGCATGGCTACAGATGGAGTTGAAACAGTGGTGACAAACAGATTTACCAAATATGCATGTCAGTACTCAGTCAATATTCAGTTTAAAGTATATGGAGGTATAAACGCAGGTTTACCAAATATGCATGTGAGTAGTCAGTCAATATTCAGTTTAAGGTATATGGAGGTATAAACGCAGGTTTACCAAATATGCATGTGAGTAGTCAGTAAATATTCCGTTTAAGGTATATGGAGGTATAAACGCAGGTTTACGAAATATGCACGTGAGTAGTCAGTCAATATTCCGTTTAAGGTATATGGAAGTATAAACGCAGGTTTACCAAATATGCATGTGAGTAGTCAGTCAATATTCAGTTTAAGGTATATGGAGGTATAAACGCAGGTTTACCTGTGAAGAGAGAAGAAAATGTTAAGATGGATGGTGCAAGAGCAGAAGTGCCACTTATTTAAAGAACCCGACTTCTTTGGAAGAAACCCCTGTATGTGCAGCCCCCTGTATATAGATATATATAGATCTGTATATGCAGATTTATATATATATACACACACATACACATTGAAATAAACATATGTATATATATATATATATATATATATATATATATATATATATATATCATAAATTCCTATCCTGGTTTTGGGGTGTGTAATGGTGGGGAAGATGTGCTCTGAATGGTGAAAGAAAGAAGTCAAAAGACTTCTTGCTTTATCCAAAATACTTAGCCAGCTTCACGCTTCTCTCTCTGATTCTCCACCTCTGAAATGGTGAATCAGAAAGTGAGAACTCTGTTACAGATCGCCAGTGAGGTGCCAAGATCGGACCTTCATAAACTGGGCGTTTCTGTGACAGTCAGTTACAGATTCTCACTGTGCTGAAATAATCAGCGGAGAACATGTTCTCCGCTGATTACCTCAGTTTAATAAACTGGTAATGACCTGAGATCAGCGGTGAGACTCGGGATCAACGCTGATCTCAGTTTCATAAAAGGACACCTATGCACCTCAAACTAAAGACTAAAAAGCATGCAAGATGAAAAAATGTCTCTTATTCAAAAGCAGCAGAAAGGATCAACCAGCCTGGTCTCATCTACAGATGATTAACAATGGAGAGAGCTGCTTCTTGGCTATATAAAGCCCACATCTCAATCCACATCCAGCCTGCTAATTGCCAGGTGAACCCACTAATAAGCTTACAGAAACCCAAAGCTTGGGTTTACCTGGCAATTAGCATCAGCTTTTTAAAGCTATCACTTTATATAGTTAGCACTAGGGATGAGCTTCGAGTTCGAGTCGAACTCATGTTCGACTCGAACATTGGCTGTTCGCAAGATCGCCGAACAGCGAACAATTTGGGGTGTTTGCGGCAAATTCGAATGCCGCGGAACACCCTTTAAAAGTCTATGGGAGAAATCAAAAGTGCTAATTTTAAAGGCTTATATGCAAGTTATTGTCATAAAAAGTATTTGGGGACCTGGGTCCTGCCCCAGGGGACATGGATCAATGCAAAAAAAGGTTTTAAAAATGACAGTTTTTTCAGGAGCAGAAGAAGTAAAAAATAAATGAGTGTATAAATAAATATACATAGTATCAAGTCTTAAAGGTGATAATGTCAAAAATGTGCAATATTTGGTGCTAACTAGGGATGAGCTGAACACCCCCCTGTTCGGTTCACACCAGAACATGCGAACAGGAAAAAAGTTCGTTCGAACACGCAAACACCGTTAAAGTCTATGGGACACGAACATGAATAATCAAAAGTGCTAATTTTAAAGGCTTATATGCAAGTTATTGTCATAAAAAAGTGTTTGGGGACCTGGGTCCTGCCCCAGGGGACATGGATCAATGCAAAAAATAGTTTTAAAAACGGCCGTTTTTTCAGGAGCAGTGATTTTAATAATGCTTAAAGTCAAACAATAAAAGTGTAATATCCCTTTAAATTTCGTAGCTGGGGGGTGTCTATAGTATGCCTGTAAAGGGGCGCATGTTTCCCGTGTTTAGAACAGTCTGACAGCAAAATGACATTACGAAGGAAAAAACCCATTTAAAGCTACTCGCGGCTATTGCATTGCCGACAATACACATAGAAGTTCATTGATAAAAACGGCATGGGAATTCCCCACAGGGGAACCCCGAACCAAAATTTTTTAAAAAAATGACGTGGGGTTCCCCTAAATTCCATACCAGACCGTCTGGTATGGATTTTAAGGGGAACCCTGCGCCAAAAACCCCCCCAAAAAAACGGTGTGGGGTCCCCCCAGAAATCCATACCAGGCCCTTATCTGAGCACGCAACCTGGCAGGCCGCAGGAAAAGAGGGGGGACGAGAGTGCGGCCCCCCCTGAACCGTACCAGGCCACATGCCCCCAACATTTGGAGGGTGCTTTGGGGTAGCCCCCCCAAAACACCTTGTCCCCATGTTGATGAGGACAAGGGCCTCATCCCCACAACCCTGGCCGGTGGTTGTGGGGGTCTGCGGGTTCGGGGCTTATCGGAATCTGGAAGCCCCCTTTAACAAGGGGACCCCCACATCCCGACCCCCCTGTGTGAAATGGTAAGGGGGTACTTACCCCTACCATTTCACTAAAAAACTGTCAAAAATGTTAAAAATGACAAGAGACAGTTTTTGACAATTCCTTTATTTAAATGCTTCTTCTTTCTTCTATCTTCCTTCATCTTCTTCTTCTTCTGGTTCTTCTGGTTCTTCCTCCGGCGTTCTCGTCCAGCATCTCCTCCGCGGCGTCTTCTATCTTCTTCTCCTCGGGCCGCTCCGCACCCATGGCATGGGGGGAGGCTCCCGCTCTTCTTTTCATCTTCTTCTTCATCTTCTTCTCTTATTCCTTCTTCTCTTCTTCATTTTCTTCTCCAGGCCACTCCGCATCCATGCTGGCATGGAGGGAGGCTCCCGCTGTGTGACAGCGTCTCCTCATCTGATGGTTCTTAAATAATTGGGGGTGGGGCCACCCGGTGACCCCGCCCCCCTCTGACGCACGAGACATGACGGGACTTCCCTGTGGCATTCCCTGTGATGTCACAGGGAAGTACTGTCAAGTCACTGTGCGTCAGAGGGGGCGGGGTCACCGGGTGGCCCCACCCTTGTTATTTAAGAACCGTCAGATGTGGAGACGCCGTTACACAGCGGGAGCCTCCCTCCATGCCAGCATGGGTGCGGAGCGGCCTGGAGAAGAAAATGAAGAAGAGAAGAAGAGAAGAAAAGAAGATGAAGAGAAGAGCGGGAGCCTCCCCCCATGCCATGGGTGTGGAGCGGCCCGAGGAGAAGAAGATAGAAGACGCCGCGGAGGAAGATGCTGGACGAGAACACCAGAGGAAGAACCAGAAGAGCCAGAAGAACCAGAAGAAGAAGATGAAGGAAGATAGAAGAAAGAAGAAGCATTTAAATAAAGGAATTGTCAAAAACTGTCTCTTGTCATTTTTAACATTTTTGACAGTTTTTTAGTGAAATGGTAGGGGTAAGTACCCCCTTACCATTTCACACCGGGGGGGACCGGGATCTGGGGGTCCCCTTGTTAAAGGGGGCTTCCAGATTCCGATAAGCCCCCCGCCCGCAGACCCCCACAACCACCGGCCAGGGTTGTGGGGATGAGGCCCTTGTCCTCATCAACATGGGGACAAGGTGTTTTGGGGGGCTACCCCAAAGCATCCTCCCAATGTTGAAGGCATGTGGCCTGGTACGGTTCAGGAGGGGGGCCGCACTCTCATTCCCCCTCTTTTCCTGCGGCCTGCCAGGTTGCGTGCTCGGATAAGGGTCTGGTATGGATATTTGGGGTAACCCCACGCCGTTTTTGTTTTTTTTTGGCGAGGGGTTCCCCTTAAAATCCAATCCTGAAGGGTCTGGTATGAAATTTAGGGGGAACCCCACGTCATTTTTTTTTAAATTTTGGCCGGGGTTCTCCTTAATATCCATACCAGACCTGAAGGGCCTGGTATGGAATTTAGGGGGACTCCCACGTCATTTTTTTTTTTTAATTTTGGTTCGGGGTTCCCCTGTGGGGAATTCCCATGCCGTTTTTATCAATAAACTTCTATGTGTATTGTCGGCAATGCAAAAGCCGCGAGTAGTTTTAAATGGGTTTTTTCCTTTGAAATATCATTTTGCTGTCAGACTGTTCTAAACACGGGAAACATGCGCCCCTTTACAGGCATACTATAGGCACCCCCCAGCTACGAAATTTAAAGGGATATTACACTTTTATTGTTTGACTTTAAGCATTATTAAAATCACTGCTCCTGAAAAAATGGCCGTTTTTAAAACTTTTTTTTTGATCCATGTCCCCTGGGGCAGGACCCAGGTCACCAAACACTTTTTATGACAATAACTTGCATATAAGCCTTTAAAATTAGCACTTTTGATTATTCATGTTCGTGTCCCATAGACTTTAACGGTGTTCGCGTGTTCGAACGAACTTTTTTCCTGTTCGCATGTTCTGGTGTGAACCGAACAGGGGGGTGTTCGACTCATCCCTAGTTAGCACCAAATATTGCACATTTTTGACATTATCACCTTTAGGACTTGATACTATGTATATTTATTTATACACTCATTTATTTTTTACTTCTTTTGAATTGCCCATATTGTTCAGTTCTGAACAGATATACTGTATATACATATGTTCACTAGTTGATTAGGTGAATTTTTATTGTTTTTATTTAGGCTTTGGATGTCTCTGTTTGGATCTGAGCCTGGGGCTCACCCTGGAAATGCTTGGTTTCCTCTCCTTCTCCCCGCATATCCACAACTCCCGGTTAGAAAACAGTGGACCTGTGGGTCGTTTCACCCTGGCCTCTCCTTTTTGTACATACTTGGATTTTGGATTTTTGATTTTAATAACCTGATTTTTTTATTTTAATAACCTGCTTGCCATACCTTGATATGGGACTTTGATATGTAAGCAGGGCTCTGAAGTGATGAGGGACTTCTGATGTGAAAGGGGGGTGTCAGGAAAGATTTCACCTGCTGGTGGTGCTGTCAGATCTTTGGGCCGCAGTACTGGTGTCCACCGGCAGTCTGGAGCCGACATCATCTCCTGCAATCAGACGTCACCTGAGAATGATTGTAGGAGGTGTGTATATATACACCAGGCAGATGCTCACACATTTGCCTTGGTATTTTCCTTGAGCCCTGATCTGTATTTCTGAATCCTGTACCCTGTGACCTGTATTCCTGAATCGCAGTGTTCTGTCTATCACACAAGCTGATCTAGGAGGAGGGCCGAACAGGCCCTCCTCCTAGATCAGCTTGTCCGCGTTTTCTCACAATGTGGCCAAAGTTTTCACACTCAGCTCAGACACACAGCGGGAGATGCCCGCAGACTGTGTAATCCAGGCACAGGCACTGACTACAGTGAGGCTACGATTATGGGCACGGTGAGACTGCATTATGGGCACGGTGAGACTGCATTATGAGCACAGTGAGACTACATTATGGGCACGGTGAGGCTGCCATTATAGGCACGGTGAGGCTGCGATTATGGGCACGGTGAGGCTGCGATTATGGGCACGGTGAGGCTGAGATTATGGGCATGGTGAGACTGCATTATGGGCACGGTGAGACTGCATTATGGGTACGGTGAGACTGCAATTATGGGCATGGTAAGTCTGAGATTATGGGCACGGTGAGACTGCATTATGGGCACGGTAAGGCTGCTATTATGGGCACGGTGAGGCTGCAATTATGGGCATGGTAAGGCTGAGATTATGGGCACGTGAGGCTGAGTTTATGACGTGTGATGTCCTAGCCATGCCCTGCTTTGTCCGACTTTGCCGTTGCTACAACAATGGTGCTAAATCAGCTAAAAATAGTTGGATCTGTATATGCGTTATAATTAATTGAAATTAGTCGATTAAAAAAAAATTGATTAATCGAACATGAAAATTTTAATCAGTAACAGCCTTAATAATAACTATTGCTAACTATTAAATCATAGTTATTGTAATTTCCCTTCAAATTTGGCTTCAGATAAATTCGAATACGAATTTATCTGAAGTTACAACTTACCGTATCCAAAATAATGAATGCCGCATCTAAAAGAATGGAACCCAAAAAATAATAATAATAAATAATAATAATAATAATAATAACACATTTTTCAAATTATTATTATTATTATTAATTATTATTAATTTGTTACGTTCCACTCATTTAGAGGCGGCATTCCTTATTTTGGATAATTCATAATTTTGGATAAATTCATATTCGTTGCGTTAAGTAACAGTCAAATTTGAAAGGAAATTCCAATACTTTTAATTTAATAGTTAGTTAGTATTAGTTAGTTTGTTATTAATTCATATTTTCAAATTTTCTTATTTTCATTATTATTTTTGGATTTTCGTTCTTTCGAATTTTCAGATTTTCCTACTTATTTTTGGATTTTTGGATTTTAAAATTTTAGGATTTTCGTTCTTATTTTCAGATTTTTGTTCTTTCGAATTTTCGGAATTTTGTACTTGTTTTCGGATTTTTTTAATTTTCCAGATTTTCAAAATGTTCTAATTTCATATTTTTACGAATTATCGAAATAACGAATACTGCATCTAAATAAATGGAATGTAACAAATTCAAATTTTTATGAAGTTAAAAATTTATTCTAAATAACGAACTTCGATCATAACCAATGACCCGAAAGACGAAAAAAAAAAGACAAACGAAACTATAACTAACAAAATTTTCCACATTGCACATGTCTCCTTAATAGTTGATGATTTAAACAGCTGATGATTTTGCAACACAGTTGAAGGACTTGGATTTTGTTTACGTTTATCAATTTTTTATTTTATATTATTGTTTTATTTATGGTTATTGTATTGTCACGGTATTTTATCATAATCTTTGGTTAATGTTTATTATTTAAATGACACTATTGTATTGTTACAATAGGAGCGCGGCACCATTTTTAGTTTTGGTCATGGAACACACACACACGTTTATGAGAGGGTGTTTGGTGTGAGCGATCCAAATAATATTTAGAGACACTATTTACATTTACTTATCGCAAACATAGCAGTGCGCAAGTACACATTGTTTTATACTAGAGTATAACAAGCATGCTTTACTGCATGTAAAGACTGATTTTTTCTGTTGTGGGTTTAGTAACCCTTTAACCACTTCAGCCCCGGAAGGATTTGCCTCTTTAATGAATAGGCCCTTTTTTGCGATACGGCACTGCGTCACTTTAACTGACAATTGCGCAGTCGTGCGACACTGTATCCAAACAAACTTGGTGTCCTTTTTTTCCCCCACAAATAGAGCTTTCTTTTGGTGGTATTTGATCACCTCTGTGGTTTTTATTCTTTGTGTTTTAAACAAAGAGCGACAATTTTGAAAAAAAAAAATTTTTAACCACTTGCAGCTCGCCGCAGGCTGATGTACATCCAAAGTTTGGCGGCAGATATCGTTGTTATGGCAGCTAGCTGCCATAACCCTGGTATCCCCGTTTTCATGCGTCGGTTGGCTTTCAGATAAATGTGGTCTCTGCGGCACATTCATCGCGATATCACTTTTATTGGTGGCGGGAGAGGGGCCCCCCCTCCCGCCGCGATCCGGTGCTTACCGGGGCCATCGCTAGTGGCGGAGGTGATCGCATCTGTCTCCTTGCTGTGCCTGGAGACGAGTGAGGCTAAGATAGCGCCCACTCGTCTCCATGACACTGCAGGGTGGAAGCGACATCAAAACGTCACTTCCGCCCATATGTCTTAAAGGAACATTTTTTTCAATGTAATTTTGTTAAATGACTTTATTTTTTTTATGCATTTTAGTGTAAATATGAGATATGAGGTCTTTTTGACCCCAGATCTCATATTTAAGAGGTCCTGTCATGCTTTTTTCTATTACAAGGGATGTTTACTAGGGATGAGCTTCGTGTTCGAGTCGAACTCATGTTCGAATTGCGAACGATATGGGCCATTCGCGCCAAATTCGTGTGGCGTGTCACGGCTCATAATTCACTGCGGCATCGCAGTGTATAGCTGGCTGATGATTGGCCAAGCTTGCACTATGACCCACATGCTTGGCCAATCACAGCGCCGTCGGTAGAGAGAGCTGTAAGCCAGGGTGTCTTTGGTCAATTATGGCTCAGGCGGTTTAGAACAAGCCCCACACTATATAAGGCCGCCTGCATGGCGGCCCTGTGTAGTGTGTTCCGATGTGATGAGAGATAGAGAGAGAGACAGTGTAATTTCATTTGAGTTAGCTAGATTAGGCAGGACAGTCAGTGAGTTAGCTGCACTTATAGTGTATTGTGTATATATATGCATCCCAGGTGTTGCATATATATATATACACTGTATTCAGTTTAGCTAGATCCGTTCCTGTTATCTTCCTACTGACAGGCAGGCTTGTCTTGTTACAGTATTTACAGCTACCTGAAGAAAATTGCTGGTGTTCTTTTGATCTTATTAGTACCACAGTCAGGCAGCTAGACTATTTACAGTTAGTGTAGTGCATCCTCCTCAAAGTGTTCAGCTAAAGCTACAAGTTAGTGTAGTGCGTCCTTCTCACAGTGTTCAGCTAAAACTCCAAGTTAGTGTAGTGAGACCTCTGCATAGTGTTCAGCTAAAAGCTATAAGTTAGTGTAGTGCGTCCTCCTCACAGTGTTCAGCTAAAACTACAAGTTAGTGTAGTGAGACCTCTGCACAGTGTTCAGCTAAAGCTAAAAGTTAGTGTAGTGCATTCTGCTCACAGTGTTCAGCTAAATCTACAAGTTAGTGTAGTGCGTCCTGCTCACAGTGTTCAGCTAAAACTACAAGTTAGTGTAGTGAGACCTCTGCACAGTGTTCAGCTAAAGCTACAAGTTAGTGTAGTGTGTCCTGCTCACAGTGTTCAGCTAAGGCTGCAAGTTAGTGTAGTGCGTCCTGCTCACAGTGTTCAGCTAAAACTACAAGTTAGTGTAGTGGGACCTCTGCACAGTGTTCAGCTAAAGCTACAAGTTAGTGTAGTGCGTCCTGCTCACAGTGTTCAGCTAAAGCTACAAGTTAGTGTAGTGGGTCCTGCTCACAGTGTTCAGCTAAAATTACAAGTTAGTGTAGTGAGACCTCTGCAAAGTGTTCAGCTAAAGCTACAAGTTAGTGTAGTGCATCCTGCTCACAGTGTTCAGCTAAAATTACAAGTTAGTGTAGTGCGACCTCTGCACAGTGTTCACCTAAAGCTATCTGTAGAAGGTTGGTGGTGTTCTCATACTACAGGCAGGCAGTTGATTTTGCTAGCTGCAGTATTAGTATATATATATATATATATACCAGCTTAGTGCAGCTACAGGCCATTAGTATGGCTGGAAGGCCAACAAGGAGAGGCAGACAGTCACAAGCCAATAAAAGAGGGCAAGCAGGCTCTGTGTCTAGAGGCAACAGTGCTGGTCATGGACACGGTGCATCCTCATCAGCACGTGGCCGTGGGACACACTTGGCCTTTTTTTTGGCAGCTGGCCGTGTTGAGCCGCAACATGTGGAAGACTTGGTCGAGTGGATGACCAAGCCGTCCTCATCCTCCTCATCCTCTCTCACCCATGCTCAGGGTACTTTGTCTGGCAAAGCAGCGGCCTCTTCCCTCGGCTCAATGTCATCAGTGACTCCTTCCCGAGCCCCACCATGTCCTCCTGAGGAGTCCCTCAAACTGTTTGACCACAGTGTTGGGTACATGCTCCAGGAGGATGCCCAGCGTTTGGAAGGCTCTGATGATGATACTGAGCTAGATGAAGGCAGTAACATGAGCACGGACAGAGGGGGTGCCCAAGAAGGACAGCAATCTGGCAGTCATGCTCCTCCTGCTGCAGCATACTGCCAGGTTTGCTCCAGTGATGAGGAGGGAGGGGATGATGAGGTCACTGACACAACGTGGGTGCCTGATAGGAGAGAGGAGGAGGAGGAGGAGGCACATCACCAATGAGGCAGGATGCCCTCCAGGGGCCAGCTTAAAGGCAGCACACTGACTGCATCACACCCCAAAGCTCCGCATGTGCAGGGAGCTCCTGTCTCTGCACGTTATTCCAAAAGTTCTTTGGTGTGGCCCTTTTTTGAGACGAGTGCATCAAATCGCACCGCTGCTATTTGCAACATATGTCTCAAGCGTATCTCGTGTGGCCAAAACATCTCCCGCTTGGGCACCACATGTTTGACCAGACATATGTTGACCTGCCATGCAGTTCGTTGGCAAGCGTATCTAAAAGACCCACACCAGAGAACAAAGAGGACCTCTCCTTGCTCCTCATCAGCTGAGATCTCCAACCCCACTATACCTTTAGTCCTCTCTGAGACCTGCACTGAGAGAAATGAAGATGTAGAATTAGGTGTGTCACAGCCAAGTACTTGTGGGCAATCTGCTTTCGGTACACCGACGTCAGATTGTACCAGGCAAATTTCCCTGCCCCAGCTGCTGCATCGCCGAAATGAGTTCGCACCCAGCCATCCACTTGCCCAGCGGTTGAATGCTAGCTTGGCAAAATTGCTAGCACTTCAACTGCTGCCTTTTCAGTTGGTAGACTCTGTTCCCTTCCGTGAGTTTGTGGAATGTGCGGTTCTTCAGTGGCAGGTACCCAAACGCCACTTTTTCGGCTCTCTACTGACATGTGGAAGGCAATGTCTTGGCCTCGCTGGACAGGGTGGTCAGTGGTAAGGTGCATATTACCGCTGACTCATGGTCCAGCAGGCATGGACAGGGACGTTACCTAAGTTTCACCGTGCATTGGGTGGCTCTTCTGGCAGCTGGGAAGGATGCAGGACAAGGTGCAGTAGTGTTGGAGGTTGTTCCGCCACCACGCCTCCAAAATGCCACTACTAATGATTGTGACACACCTCTCTCTTCCTCCATGGCTTCTTTCTGTGCTTTGTCCTCGGAACCAGCGGTGCTCCTTAGTCATTCAAGGGGCTACGCAAGTATGCAGGCCAAAAGATGCCATGCGGTGCTTGTGCTTGGGGGACAGGAGCCACACTGGGACAGAGGTTCTGTCAGCTCTGCAGGGGCAGGTTCAGAGGTGGTTGGCGCCACGCCAACTTAAGGCAGGAATGGTGGTTTCCGACAATGGCACCAACCTTCTCTCTGCCCTCCGACAGGGACAAATGACCTATGTGCCCTGTTTGGCTTACGTCCTTAACTTGGTGGTGCAGCGGTCTTGGGCAGGTACCCAGGCTTACAGGATGTTCTGAGGCAGGCCAGGAAAGTCTGTGTGCATTTCTGCCGGTCATATAATGCCAGTGCTCGGCTGGTGGACCTCCAAAAGGAGTTTAACCTGCCCAAGAACCGCCTAATCTGTGACATGCCCACCAGGTGGAACTCAACGTTGGCCATGCTGCAGCAGCTGCACACGCAGCAGAGGGCCATCAATGAGTACCTGTGCGACTATGGCACCAGGTCATAGGAGCTTGTTTTTTTTTCCCCACGCCAGTGGGCCATGATTAGGGATGCATGCACTGTCCTGTCACCATTTGAGGAGGCCACAAACATGGTGAGCAGTGACAGTGCATGCATCAGTGACACTGTCCCCCTTGTCCACCTGTTGGAGCACACGCTGCGTGGACAGGGCACTTGAGGCATAACAGAGGCAGGAAGAGGAGGACTTCCTTAGCTCTCAAGGCCCCCTTTATCAAGACAGTGTTCCTGCGTGCCCACCGATCACACAGGAAGAGGAGGAGGAGGAGGAGGAGGAGGAGGAGGATTATGTCAGTATGGAGGTGGAGCCTGGCACTCAGCATCAGCAGCAGTCTTTAAGGGATCAGTCCCAAGAAACACATGGACTTTTATGTGACTGGGAGGAGGTGGCTGCGGACCATGTTGTCCTTAGTGACCCAGAGGACTCCGGACCGAATGCCTCAGCAAACCTACGCTGCATAGCCTCCCTGATCCTGCAAACCTGCGTAAGGATCATCGTATTCGTGGTATCAAGGAGAAGGACCAATACTGGCTGGCAACCCTCCTTGATCCACGTTACAAGGGTAAGATTGCGGACCTTATCTTGCCATCGCAGAGGGAGCAGAGGATGAAACATCTTCGGGAGGCCTTGCAGAAAGGTCTGTGCAATGCGTTCCCAGAGACTGGGAGGTTACAAACTCCTGTTTCTGGAAAACGTGTTGCTGAGGCTTCGGTCAGTCAAAGAAGGAGCGGTGGAGAAGGTGGCCATCTGACTGATGCGTTCAGACAATTTTTTGGTCTGCAGCCCCAAGGTATGATCGGTTCCAGCAACCATCGCCAGCGTCTGTTTTACATGGTGCAGGAATACCTAGGGGCAAGATCTGACTTGGACACCTTTCCCACCGAAAATCCTCTGGGTTGCTGGGTCTTGAGGATGGATCACTGGCCAGAGCTTGCACAGTATGCAATTGAGCTACTGGCCTGTCCTGCATCCAGCGTTCTTTCGGAACGCACATTCAGTGCTGCTGGAGGCTTTGTAACTTATCACAGGGTGCGTCTGTCCACCGACTCGGTCGATCGACTGACCTTCATAAAAATGAATCAGTCTTGGATCACCACCAGCTACCAAGCACCTGATGCTGATGTAACCGAATAATTTTTTTTGAAATCTCAGATCCCTTCAAAGACTGGCTATGTTGATGCTAAGTGACTATCCTGAGTAATTATCCTCTTCCTCCTCAATGATCACGCTGATAGCTTGTAAGAACATTTTTGGTTCTGGGCGCTAGCACCAGTGCCTAAGGCCCAATTTTTCAGCCCCTGTTTAACAGGGGCGTGTAATTACAATTTTTGATGCAATACTTTGCAGCAGGGCTCGTTTCTGCATTCCAACTAGAGTATCTGTGAGGGGTTGCAGTGTTGTGGCACCAGCACCAGAGCCTAAGGCCCAATTTTTTAGCCCCTGTTCAACAGGGGCATGTAATTACAATTCTTGATCTAATATTTCACAGCTGGGCCCGTTTTTGCGCCCACCAAGAGCGAGTGAGGACTTGCAGTGTTGTGGCACTAGCACCATCACCACCAAAGGCCCAATTTTTCTGCCCCTGTTCAACAGGGGCATGTAATTACAATTCTTGATCTAACATTTCACAGCAGGGCCCTGTGAGGGCTTACAGTGTTGTGGCCACAACAACACCTAAGGCCCAAATTTCTGCTGAGTATTTAGGGCAGGCCCCTACTTTCAAACAACCAACTTACAAACGACTCCTACTTGCAAACAGAAGTGAGATGAAATCTACCCCTAGGAAGGGAAATTCTCTCCTGTAAGAGTTAATATGGGAAAAACATTTCTCCTTTCCACTGATGCTTTATCACCAATCATTGTTTCACAAAAAAAAACAAATTTTCAAAAAACATTTGTCATTGGGACAAAAAATGAGGTGAAATCTTCTGAAGAGGAGAACAGACAGCAAAACAATTTCACAGGGGTAATAACCCTTCCCTATGTTTTCCATAAAGCTTAAAATAGATTTTTTGGCTGGAGCTAAACATGTTAAAAATGTACCAGTTCAAAAGTACAAACAGATTCTACTTAACAACAAACCTACAGTCCCTGTCTTGTTTGCAACGCCTGTATACTGCTGTTCAGAGTGTATAGGGCCTGGTGGCCCCACACCTTTCCTTTTTTTAATTTAGGTGCGGGGTTCCCCTTAATATCCATACAAGACCCAAAGGGGCTGGTAATGGACTGGGGGGTACCCATGCTGTTTGTCTCACTGATTTTCATCCATATTGCCAGGACCCGACATTACATTAAAGCCATAAGCAGTTTTAAATGACTTTTTTCCTTTAAAAATGACATTTTGTGTAGGGACTGTTCTAAGCACGGGAAACATGCGCCACTTTACAGGTATACTATAGACACCCCCCAGGTACGATATTTAAAAGAATATTTCACTTTTTTTTTAACTTTAAGCATCATTAAAATCACTGCTCCCGAAAAAACGGCCGTTTTCAAAAGTTTTTTTTGCATTGATACATGTCCCCTGGGGCAGGACCCGGGTCCCCAAACCCTTTTTAGGACAATACCATGCAAATTAGAATGCCTTTAAAATGAGCACTTTTGATTTCGAACGTTCGAGTCCCATAGACGTCAATGGGGTTCTAACGTTCGTGCAAATTTTCGGTCCGTTTTTTCGGTCCGTTTGCAGGTTCTGGTGCGAACCGAAGCGGGGGGTGTTTGACTCATCCCTAATGTTTACATTCCTTGTAATAGGAATAAAACTGACAATTTTTTTTTTAAAACAGTGTAAAAATAAATAACATCATGTAAAATAAATAATAAAAATAAAAAAATGTTTTAAAAACCCCCCGTCCCGACAAGCTCGCGCGCAGACTCGAACACATACGTGGGTAGCCCCCGCATATGAAAACGGTGGTCAAACCACACATGTGAGGTATCACCGCAATCGTTAGAGTAAGAGCAATAATTCTAGCCCGAGACCTCCTCTGTAGTGCAAAACATTCAACCTATAGAAATGTTTTAAATGTTGCCTATATAGATTTTTGAGGGTAAAAGTTTGACGCTATTCCACGAGCAGGCACAATTTTAAAGCGTGACATGTTGGGTATCAATTTACTCAGCGTAACATTATCTTTCACAATATAAAAAAAATTGGGCTAACTTTACTGTTGTCTTATTTTTTTATTCAAAAAAGTGAATTTTTTCCAAAAAAAGCGCGCTTGTAAGAGCGCTGCGCTAATACGGTGTGAAAAAAAGTATTGCAATGACCACCATTTTATTCTCTGTTAGAAAAAAAAACAATATATAATGCTTGGTGGTTCTAAGTAATTTTCTAGCAAAAAAACCTGTTCTAAACATGTAAACACCTCAATTCCAAAACGAGGCTGGTCCTTAAGTGGTTAAACTTTTTGCTATAATACATATTATAGCAAAATATATATACATGTACATAGGCTCCATGGGACAGTACAGAGGGCTGCCTTTCTTTCCCATTCTCTCCCCTCTTCTCATTTTAGGTTGCTCTGAGTTATGGCAAAATGTGGTACACCATAGCAACGGGTCTCAATTGGCTGAATCAGGCACGATTGAGCCAGGCAGAAGTTATAAAGCCGGTGGCTTTCCCGCTCTGTTCACTGCCTGAGGAGCCCCATGCTGCTCCCACCCACCCTCCCTTAAATATATATATATGAATTTATGTCATGGCGTTTGTTAGTGGGGTTTGTCATCCAGTTCAGTTCTGGATGGACTAGGTGATAGTATTAAATAAATAAGTGACTTATGGTTATGTAACTTTAGGATTAAATATATTGCTGGTTATGGGTTATTATTGTTCAGTTTTGGTTTACCCCTTAAAAAACGCTGTGGTCATTATAGCCAACATGAAATAAATTGTGTTATGTTTTATTTAATATCTTTGAGTCCTTTGTGCTGTCCCATGGATACCGCCTTGTTCACAAAGGCAGATCCCCATTCTGCCTCTGTATACCGTGATCACGGGTCACCAGCGGACATCGAGCCTGCCCGACCAGCGGGCACACTCCCGCAGCGAGCGGGTGCACCACCGCGCGTCCGCCCATGCCACTGTAAGTTTTGGCCTTTTTCGTAGCAGAGCTGATCTGCCACCATATAACGATGACGACTGGTCGGCATGCTGTTAAATAGAAGTGCATTGGCATTCACAATTTTCTCTTAGGCTCGGTTCACACCTAAGATGGATCCGTCTCACAGCAGGGGTCCGGTGTGTGCTGGTTCGCCGTTTCAGGTCTGATTTCATCCCGAATTTTGGGCTGAATTCCCACCTGAAATGAACCAAAGTACACACAGCGTTTTTCTGCAAAATGCACCGGACCCGCTGCGGAGATATGTGAACCGGTGTCTTGCCGAGAAAGTTCCCTTGGCGGATAAGTTCCCCCTGTACTGCGCAAGCGCTGCGCTTGCGCAGTACGAATGACCAGGAGCCGCCGAAAACAGCCGAAGATCAAAATCTTCAATCAGCTGTACACGGCGCCTGCGCCCTAGGTCCAGGCTGAAGCCCCTCCATCCAAGTGGACCTAGAGGGGGAATAAAAAAGTGCCGAGCGCAGCGAGGCCGTGCCCGAAGCATGGCGAGCGAAGCGAGCCCGCGAGGGGCCCCCTTACAGGCGCCGTGTACAGCTGATTTCTTCTGTATTTTGCGTTGGCTATTTCTGCCGGTTCCTACTGCGCAGGCGCTGCGCCTGCACAGTAGATGGGGATCCTTATCCGCCGAGAGGAACTTTCTCGGCAGAACACCGGCTCCATAGAGAGTCGATAAAAATCTCTTGCTATTGCAAATTGGATGTGGGATCCCTGCATCCAATTCGCAATGGTGTGAACTCAGCCTCAGTCGCTCTGCAAAGTCCCACAATTACCACTGAGTTGCTGAAGTCCACCTAATGTAACATCCCATGACAGTGTGGTAATGATGCTGCACTTTTTCTGGATTTAGAACACAGTTACCAGTAACAAGACAGTAGTTTGACAGCACTGTCCTATTTGCTGAAACATTTCCACTGTGAGATGCAGTGTCTGGGAGGGGGAACAGGCGAAGCACAAATAAAGGAGGGTTTAGATTAATCAGGGTAGGTCATTTTTTTTGTTTATTCACACCCTTTGAAATATTCAAACAAAACTGGCAAGCTGAATACCATAGCATTTTTATTTTATTTATAATTTAATTTCACATCTGTTCATTTGTTTAACCATATAACAATTTGTAGTACATTGAAATTTAGTCTAAATATTTAATTATTAGTTTCTCAGTGGAGAACTATGTACTGTATACTAATAAAGCGGCAGCATAATTTTATGAACAACCACTAAATATTTTTACAAATAAAGGATTATACCTCTATTTCAACAAATGCAAATTTGACAGCGTACATGAAGAGAATAGCATGCACAGTTAGGTAAGTTAGAAGTTCAGACTAATCAGTTGCAAAATATATATACATATATATATATATATATATATATATATATATATATATATATATATATATAAAACAATTGACACTGCTGAGGCTGTTTTGATTAGAGATAGGACAATTCATTTTTTTTGACATGTATAGGATGTATATATTTTATAAGTGTATATGATGTGAATGATAATCATTTTAAACATAAATATTTCAGGATGGACTGGTGTCCTTTTAAAGAAGACCTTCATCCTCATGCTCACTTTCCTTCCATTCCACCCCTCCTCCCATCCTGCAGAAGTATCGTCTGTTTGTTTTTTCTACCTTCTGTTTGAAAAAAAAAGTCCGGCACCGTCTCCCCATGTCCCTGCCCGCTGTGCCTCCCGGAATATGCACATCACATATCCCAGGAGGCTTAGCCTTTCATTCAAGGAAAGGATGAGGGGGCGGGCCTATCAGCGTGTTATCGAGAATCCCGCACACTAGATCCGGAAGAGCCAGCGGGCCTCTCGATAATGTCAGAGAACATGGCAGTGCGGAACGGAGCTGTGGTTGGGCGTGAGAGGATCTCATTTAGACAATGCTGGATTCATTGGATGGGTAAGCATCTGAAATGTGCAGACACCAACTTCTGGTAAGCGGGGTCATAAAAAAGAAAAATGAGGGAGGAGTGGCCGGAGATGCTCTTTAAAGAAAGGAGGCAGGTCTGTTTTGCACAATATACTGATGTGGAGATAAATGTATGGAAATTTCCCTTGCATAGGTAATCAATTGAATAATCATTGTTCAATTGCCAGATTCAAAAATGGGGTCTAATCTACATGAAAGAGATTAACTAGAGATTTTTGCCAAAACTGTACAAGGTAATAATTCCCACTAATTATCCAAAACCTTTCAGGTTGACCCAAATTTGCTAAGTTGGTGTTATTTCAAATATGTAATGTTCTGAAATGATAGATTATCAAAATAAAACAGTAACAACAATAAAAATACACTTACACTTTCTCGCTCTGTGGCCCTATTCTATCAGAATTAAAAATGCTGATGTTGGGCTTTTGGAACATCCTCAGTTCCATGAGAGATAATGATTATTAGTTGTTGTATAAAGCCTTTTCATGTGCTGTAAGCTCACATGGTTGGGAACATGGATTTTTCCATGTGCGCCCAGGCACATGCCAGCTGATACAACAGGCACACTCTGGTACAGTACATGTTTTCCACAGTCCTTGGATCAGTGACAAAAACAGTGGATGATGTTAATGTGCCTTGAAAATTACATTATGTCAGGAAGTAGCGAGTAGCACAGCAATAAATGGTCAGGTTAAAGGATTTTTTTATTTTTTAAATAACAAACATGTCATACTTACTTCCACTGTGTAGTTCATTTTGTCCCCCTCTTCTGGGGTCGCTCAGTGGTGCTGGTGGCTCCTCCCCGCATTGAGTGTCCATGTTGGGGAAGGCTCTCCTAAGGTGGACACCCATGAGGACGTGCTCCTGAGTCCTGCATCTGTGTCGATTCACACAGAATGCAGGACTCAGCCCTGCACCCCAGCGCTGTGTCGTTGTATTTGATTGACAGCAGTGGGAGCCAATAGCTGCGCTGCTATTAATCTATCCAATCAGGACACGAGACACTAGCTAAAGCTGGTGTGCTCATTCCCAGCCAGAGGATGACTGTGTTCAAGTAAGTAAAACGGGGGGGGAGGGGGGGCTGGGGGACTGCAGCACTACAGAAGGTTTTTCGCCTTAAAGGGGTTGTAAACCCTCATGTTTTTTCACCTTAATGCATCCTATGCATTAAGGTGAAAAAACATCTGTCACTGACTGGCCCACCAGCCCCCCCCGTTTTACTTACCTGAGCCCCATATTTCCTTTGCTGGAGACGCGCTCTTCCCTTCTGCCCATTGTCTCGGCTCTTGATTGGATAGATTGATAGCAGCACAGCCGTTGGCTCTCGCTGCTGTCAATCAAACCCAATAACGCCGGCGCTGGGGAGCGGGGTCGAGTCTGGCATTCTGCATCTATGGACACAATGCTGGACTCTGGAGCACGCCCGCAAGGTAACCGCCTGGGAGAGCGCTTCTCCTAGTGGGTTATACGATGTGGGGAGGAGCTACCAGTGCCGTCCGGGACCCCAAAAGTCGAGGATCAGGGCCACTTTGTTCAAAATGAATTGCACAGTGGAGGTAAGTATGACATGTTTGTTATTTAAAAAAACAAAAAAAACAAAGCTTTACAATCACTTTAATGCATAGAATGAATTAAGGTGAAAAACCATGAGGGTTTACAACCCCTTTAAGCTCTGCTTATAGTCATCTTTTTATCTCCTCTACTTATTAGATGGGAGTTCTTGCTGTCCCTGACTACAGCAGCAACAGCATTGTCAACCATTTCTTGTTTTCCTTCTCCATATTGTAACACAAATGTAGAGTGAAGTACTTGTGTGTAATAGGGCATCCTAAACACCAATCAAGCAACATCTAGTAGAACATTTTCTGCCAATTTGTCCCCTGCTATCTCCAACTGGGCAAAGTGGTTAGTACCGATAAGAAATAAATTGTTCATACACTGAATCTAGGACAAATCTAATTATTCTTATATGGCTCAAGTATTTAACTTAAGATGATAAATTAGAGATGTGAAAGCTCCATTCTTCAAACAGTTTACAGCAGTTTTTCACTGGGCAGTTGACAGACAGTTTTTGTTTGAGGAAGGGCCCAATCTTCACTACCTCCTTCTATGGCACTTCTTTAAGTACTGATTATGCTATAAGGAGCACCATCTTCTAGAGTTTGATATGAGAAAATTTGTTTTCAAGCTTTACCGCAATAAAGCATTCTGCCTAATTGATAAATAGCATCTGATAAACAAATATCAAAGAAACATATATTACACTTGTTAGGGTCCTTCCCTTTTCGGTTCCTTTGTTTGCCCTGGCCTGGGGCCTGCTCCATCTTCAGCTCCCGGGCAGTGCTTACCCTGTGGATGTATCCCCGCGCTTATATCAGCCTGTCTGTATTTACTTTTTGGATTGCGTTTTTTGCTCTCTGTGTTTTTCCTGGTTGATATGCAAGTATACTAATTGAAGGAGTGAACAATCACTATCCATAGTGTTTTTTTTTTATACACACACATATAGATATACTATCTAGCATAAATGTTTTTCCTTTTGTCTTTTTTATTTCTTGACACGGCCTCTCTGCAGATACACTAATTTTGTCTACTGAAGAAGTGGCCGCTGTTTCATGAAACGCAAAGGTTTCATCCCTAAGTCTATCCACTTGCTTGCATCCACAAGATTGTTTATATCCAACTGTTGTATGCTTAATATATTTGCATCGCGTTTATTCTATTTTGACATATGTCTGGTTTTAATCTCAATATGGAATACATTTTGTATTTAAGAAATTTGTTATTAACCTTGTTTGGCATTACTCATTAAAGTCCCATAGGCAAAATTATATTTCATTTTTTTATCTGATAAACAAACCTATCACATTCACACCATCTGAATTACCATCTTCAAGGTAACCAAACAGGATTGGACACATTTATAGATGTTTACTCCAGAAATGTAGAAATAAGTGAGAGTCCAGTATAAATATTTTTTCCCAAGATGTCCTGTGAAAAAATAATGTAAAGAAAGTAATGGATTTGAATGTGATAAAGACTGCCATTTAATAGAACTTATCATTTGGATGCAAATTAGTGAAATTTAAAATAGATAAATAATAATAAATATGACACTATAAACACCTCCCAAACAAACTCTCAATTACTATAGCTTAGATAGCTGCTAATAAGAATACTCACCCTAGAGCTTTCAAAGTAGCCATGTATATACTAGTCCTAGCTGGTACAATTAATTATACACTGAAAAGGTTATATCATCAACCCATCAAATACATGTGACACTCCTATGATATAGTGCCCACATAAATGAATAAATAAATATTGATTTGTCATGGAATTGACTATTAAAATTGTGTGTTTATTTGTTCATTTATGTGAGCACTATATCACCGAAGTGTCATCTGTATTTGATGGGTATATAATATAACTTCTTTAATGTATGATTGAGTGTACAAGCTAGCACTAGTATATTTATGGTTAAATTTTAAATATAACCTTATCTTTGCTAGAGCAAGCACTTTAATGGTGCATGGTTATAGAAGGCAAAGTTCAGTTATAATGAAATGATCTCTTCTCCTTCCTCGACTTAAAAATAATGAATATCGCTATTATATATAATAGTACATTGTGTACCCTTTTTTAACCTCTATTAGCAGTACTCAGTGTACCTTTCCTAAAACAGAAATGCTATCTATTATTTTTATTTATTTATTTATTTATATTTATTATTCACTTACACTTTTTAATTTTTTGATAAATTAACATCAATAAAGGCTAACTGTTATGCATTTCTGTGGATTTTTTTGCTATCTTGTCATATTTGTTTTATAAATAAAGACATAATACATGACAAAGGATTCTGAAAGCACTGTGGGCACACTAAAGTAAACCAAATTTGCCTTGTGGCTACCTTATTCTGGAATAAACTACTGCATTTTCTGATAGGGATGCGTTAGTGCAGTGATACCTTATCTGAGTTCTGTAAACTGGGGACTTTTTCACTATAGCTGAAAAAACTGAATGGCTTATTACATAGTTACATAGAAGGCGAGTTTGAAAAAAGACACAAGTCCATCAAGTCCAACCTATGTGTGTGATTTTATGTAAGTATTACATTATAAATCCCTCTATGTTGTGGTCGTTCAGGTGCCTATCTAATAGTTTTTTTGAAATTATCTATGCTTCTCGCTGAAACCACTGCTTGTGGAAGAGATTTCCACATCCTTACTGCGCTTACAGTAAAGCATCTGTCTATGCAGTTTAAGGTTTAACCGCTTTTCTTCCAATTTTAGTGAATGGCCTCGTGTCTTATTAAACTTCCTTTCGCAGAAAAGCTTTATCACTATTGTGGGGTCACCAGTACGGTATTTGTACATTTAAATCATATCCCCTGTCAAGTGTCTCCTCGCTCGCAACCTTTCCTCATAAATAATATCCTCCAGACCCTTTATTAGTTTTGTTGCCCTTCTCTGGACTCCCTCCAGTTCCAGCACATCCTTCCTGAGGACTGGTGCCCAGAACTGGACAGCATACTCCAGGTGCGGCCAGAAAAGAGTCTTGTAGAGTGGGAGAATTATTGTTTTATCTCTGGAATTAATCGCCTTTTTAATGCATGCCAATATTCTGTTTGCTTTGCTTGCAGCAGCTTGGCATTGAATAACATTATTGACATCTCTAAGCATGTAAAGCAGGGCAGCTACTCTGCCTGACAGCCCCTCCCCCCATCCATACTGCTTGCCTGCTACCAAAGTTTAGTAAATAGCCTCCTTCCCTGTCCCAAACTCCTGCTCCTGAACTAATAGGCCCTGGGGATTTTTTATTTAAAACCCAACAGTTTTTTTAAAGTGCCCCTTACTGGTCCAGGCCTCCATCTGAACTGATGGGACCTCGATCCGGTACAGGAGGTCCAACTCTACCCCCCATCAGTATCCTTGATATGGACATACTCACTTATGAGTCTGCTCCATGCAAATGTTTTTGATTAACAGAATTCTGTAACACAACCACAAGGTAGAGTGAAACATTATAAGATTACAAGAAATAAAATGATTTGCTGTATTGTTGCTGCATTCTGTCAAAAGAGGTTTTTTTCAATCAATATCCCTGTGGAAGGATGATGACGTGATACGAGTGTGACAGGGGAGGGGCCTGATGCTGGTGTCGGTGTGAGCGAACGGAGGGAGGAGAAGGCAAAGTGGGTGGCTCGGGCCTGATAGAGGACTTGAGGAGCGTATATTGAACCCGTCTGCAGCAGCCGGAGCCCGCCTACACCTGCTGCCTTTCCCTCCCTGGCGGATAAATAAATCTGGCTAGCTATAAACTAAATTACATCATACTTGCTTGCTGCATCCTACATAACTTTTTAAGGAGACATTCAGTGACATATATATCTTCTGTTGGGCCTGAGGCCGGACTGGAACAAGATACCACAATGACAGGCCTAGAAATTGGCCGTATTGGCTTGGCACCCCGAACTGCATGTCAAGTGCGTGAGCGTTATGTTAATTATTTTAATGGTCGGGGGGCCATTGCTATTCAGCAACAGATTTCATTTTACCAAAAAATACAATAAAAGTAATTGATCAAAAATATCTTGTTTTTATTCTTGTTTGCATCTAGTTATGTCTGTCTCCTAGTGCACTTGTAGTAGTGGCAAGTGCATTTACCTTTAGTTAATCAGGCTCTTTGTCACTGTAACCACCCAAAAAAATATATATATTTTTCTGAAATAATCAGCCACACACATTTTATTAGTAAAAACGTTTTACTTTGTGCACATTGAAAGGTGCATTTTTGAATAATTTTTTGTTTTTTATTTTTTTTAAAGATTTTTATTGGTGTAAAAATATATCTTGTTTTTACGTTATTAAAGGCATATTTTTGCAAAAATAGATCTTGATAAAAATATTTACATTCACAACAGTGTTTTTATAAACATAACAAAACATTAAAGAACTTACAAAGTTCAACATTTAACCACTTTAGCCCCGGACCATTATGCTGCCTAAGGACCAGAGGACTTTTTTCAATTTGGCACTGCGTCGCTTTAACTGCTAATTACGCGGTCATGCAATGCTGTACCCAAACAAAATTTGCGTCCTTTTCTTCCCACAAACAGAGCTTTCTTTTGATGGTATTTGATCACCTCTGCCGTTTTTATTTTTTGAGCTTTAAACGGAAAAAGACCGAAAAATTTGAAAAAAAATGATATTTTCTACTTTTTGTCATAAAAAAAATCCCATAAACTCAATTTTAGTCATACATTTAGGCCAAAATGTATTTGGCCACATGTCTTTGGTAAAATAAATGTCAATAAGCGTATATTTATTGGTTTGGGCAAAAGTTATAGCGTCTACAAACTAGGGTACATTTTCTGGAATTTACACAGCTTTTAGTTTATGACTGCCTATGTCATTTCTTGAGGTGCTAAAATGGCAGGGCAGTACAAAACCCCAACAAATGACCCCATTTTGGAAAGTAGACACCCCGAGGAAATTGCTGAGAGGCATGTTGAACCCATTGAATATTTATTTTTTTTGTCCCAAGTGATTGAATAATGACAAAAAAAAATTACAAAAAGTTGTCACTAAATGATATATTGCTCACACAGGCCATGGGCCTATGTCGAATTGCACCCCAAAATACATTCAGCTGCTTCTCCTGAGTACGGGGATACCACATGTGTGGGACTTTTTGGGAGCCTAGCCATGTACGGGGCCCCGAAAACCAATCACTGCCTTCAGGATTTCTAAGGGCATAAATTTTTGATTTCACTCCTCACTACCTATCACAGTTTTGAAGACCATAAAATGCCCAGATGGCACAAAACCCCCCCAAATGACCCAATTTTGGAAAGTAGACACCCCAAGCTATTTGCTGAGAGGCATGTTGAGTCCATGGAATATTTTATATTTTGACACAAGTTGCGGGAAAGTGACACATTTTTTTTTTTTATTGCACAAAGTTGTCACTAAATGATATATTGCTCACACAGGCCATGGGCATATGTGGAATTGCACTCCAAAATACATTTAGCTGCTTCTCTTGAGTATGGGGATACCACATGTGTGGGACTTTTTGGGAGCCTAACTTCATACGGGGGCCCCGAAAAACAATCACCGCCTTCAGGATTTCTAAGGGTGTAAATTTTTGATTTCACTCTTCACTGCCTATCACAGTTTCAGAGGCCATGGAATGCCCAGGTGGCACAAACCCCCCCAAATGACCCCATTTTGGAAAGTAAACACCCCAAGCTATTTGCTGAGACGCATGGTGAGTATTTTGCAGCTCTCATTTGTTTTTGAAAATGAAGAAAGACAAGAAAAAACATTTTTTTTTCTTTTTTCAATTTTCAAAACTTTGTGACAAAAAGTGAGGTCTGCAAAATACTCACTATACCTCTCAGCAAATAGCTTGGGGTATCTACTTTCCAAAATGGGGTCATTTGGGGGGTTTTGTGCCACCTGGGCATTCCATGGCCTCCGAAACTGTGATAGGCAGTGAAAAGTGAAATCAAAAATTTACGCCCTTAGAAAGCCTGAAGGCAGTGCTTGGTTTTCGGGGTCCCGTACGCGGCTAGGCTCCCAAAAAGTCTCACACATGTGGTATCCCCGTACTCAGGAGAAGCAGCAGAATGTATTTTGGGGTGTAATTTCACATATTCCCATGGCATGTTTGAGCAATATCATTTAGTGACAACTTTGTGCAAAAAAAAAAAAAAATTTGTCTCTTTCTCGCAACTTGTGTCACAATATAAAATATTCCATGGACTCGACATGACTCTCAGCAAATAGCTTGGGGTGTCTACTTTCCAAAATAGAGTCATTTGGGGGGTTTTGAACTGTCCTGGCATTTTATGCACAACATTTAGAAGCTTATGTCACACATCACCCACTCTTCTAGCCACTTGAACACAAAGCCCTTTCTGACACTTTTTGTTTACATGAAAAAATTATTTTTTTTTGCAAGAAAATTACTTTGAACCCCCAAACATTATATATTTTTTTAAAGCAAATGCCATACAGATTAAAATGGTGGGTGTTTCATTTTTTTTTTTACACAGTATTTGCGCAGCGATTTTTCAAACGCATTTTTTTGGGAAAAAACACACTTTTTAAAATTTTAATGCACTAAAACACACTATATTGCCCAAATGTTTGATGAAATAAAAAAGATGATCTTAGGCTGAGTACATGGATACCAAACATGACATGCTTTACAATTAGACACAAACGTGCAGTGGCAACAAAATAGATACATTTTTAAAAGCCTTTAAAAGCCTTTACAGGTTACCACTTTAGATTTACAGAGGAGGTTTACTGCTAAAATTACTGCCCTCGATCTGACCTTCGCGGTGATACCTCACATGCATGGTGCAATTGCTGTTTACATTTGACGACAGACCTCCGCTTGCGTTCGCCTTAGCGCGAGAGCAGGGGGCGACAGGGGTGCTTTTTTTTTTTTTCTTTATTATTTTTTTGCTTTTTTTTCTTATTTTTAAACTGTTCCTTTCATTTTTTTTTATCATTTTTATTGTTATCTCAGGGAATGTAAATATCCCCTATGATAGCAATAGGTAGTGACAGGTACTCTTTTTTGAAAAAATTGGGGTCTATTAGACCCTAGATCTCTCCTCTGCCCTCAAAGCATCTGACCACACCAAGATCGGTGTGATAAAATTCTTTCTCAATTTCCCAATGGCGCTGTTTACATCTGGCGAAATCTAAGTCATGAAATGCTCGTAGCTTCCGTTTTTTTTAGGCCATAGAGATGTTTGGAGCCACTCTGGTCTCTGATCAGCTCTATGGTCAGCTGGCTGAATCACCGGCTGCATTGTAAGGTTCCCTGTTGAGACAGGAGAGCCAGAGAAAAACACGGAAGACGGTGGGGGGGCATTCCCTCCCACTGCTTATAAAAGCAGTCTAGAGGCTAATTAGCTGCTAGGATTGCTTT
Source organism: Lithobates clamitans (assembly GCA_037952925.1). Classification (NCBI taxonomy): domain Eukaryota; kingdom Metazoa; phylum Chordata; class Amphibia; order Anura; family Ranidae; genus Lithobates; species Lithobates clamitans. The sequence continues at coordinate 462,671 of JBBGZY010001608.1, read as the reverse complement.
TACATGAAAGCCGACCACTGGCTGAAAAGAATGATACCAAGATGATACCTAAACCTGCAGGCATCATTCTGGTATAACCACTCAAAGTCGTGAATGGCGTACCTGAAGGCATAAAAATGGTTAACAATAAAACACAGTAAACGGTAAAATATAAAAAAATTGCATACCTGAAAAGCAAACATGATAAAACATAATAACAATAAAACATTGCAGAATAGAATGCAGTAAAAAAGAGCAGAACAATAGAGAGAGAATAGAGAGAGAGAGAACAATAAAACGACAACTATTTTTTTTTATTTTATATATATATATATATATATATATATATATATATATATATATATATATTTTTTTTTTTTATACACTTTTTTTTGTAACTAACTGTTATAACTTTAATCGGTTCCAGGTTTGGGTCTCTCAAAATGCGATGGCATCTTGGGAGACCCTGTGAAAGTGTGCCTAGTCTGTGCAATGCTGTACGCTACGCTAATACTCAACTAGTGTATGGTAGCGTTCAAAACATTCACCAATGCAAAGACCAGGATTGTCAGGACAGGAGGGACAATAATAGCAGGTGTCACGCCTATATCCGTGCTTGCTGCAGACACAACATCTTTTTTTGGGGGGTTCGCTGGGTAGGGGTACTCGGGAGGACGTAAAGAAAATGCCTCTCATGCAGCCGACTGCATTTGGTTGGGGATTTGAATGGGGGAAGTACAGGCGCTGCAGAAGTGGTGGGTTCCCAATTAGGATTGGCGAATGCAGCAGGAAGGGAACTATGGGCACGACGGGCCTGTGTTTGTCTTCTTCTTGGTGGCAGCGGGACACTACTTGTGCTTGCCACCTCACCAGCTTGAACTGCACTTATGGGACTTGCCACTTCACCACATGTTACTGCAGTGCTGGTTTGACTACGACCGGGGTGTAGAAGGCCGCTGGTGCTTGCCAGTTCACCAAAACGCTACCAAAAAAACTGTTAGTGATCGCAGGGATCAGGCCTGACTCTGCGAACGCTGCAGTTATGCATTTAGAGTTTTGTAAGTGACAGTGATCGATCGATACTGCACTTGGGTGGGCTGGGCTGGGCCGGGCGGAGGGGCAAAACGCAGGTGCTAGCAGGTATCTGGGCTGATACCGCTAACACTGCGTTTTTGGGAACCCTAAACTGCTGGGGATGCTAGTATAGATCTGATCGGATCAGATATCGATCAGTTCAGATACTACACCACTAAGGGAGGTGTACGGTGCGTGCGTGGGTGTTAGTGCTACTGGCACTAACCTGACGCTGCCTGGGGCTGGTGCTTGTCAGTTCACCAAAACGCTACCAAAAAAACTGTTAGCGATCGCAGGGATCCGGCCTGACTCCGCGAATGCTGCAGTTATGCATTTAGTGTTTTGTAAGTGACAGTGATCGATCGATACTGCACTTGGGTGGGCTGGGCTGGGCCGGGCAGAGGGGCAAAATGCAGGTGCTAGCAGGTATCTGGGCTGATCCCGCTAACACTGCATTTTTGGGAACCCTAAACTGCTGGGGACGCTAGTGTAATGGAATGTGATTATGAGTGTTATTGTGAAATGCCTATTTCTAATATAATCGCATAAGTATAAGTGCTTATTTTCTTATACTCAGCTATTAGCCTTAATCATGCTCAAATTAGATGTCTGCCAGCTTCTCCTTTCATGTGAAACAGAACTGCAAGAGTTAAAGTACAAAGAACAAAGTTAAGATTGCACCTATTTTCAGGCCTATGAGGCTACACTCAAGACAAACAGGAACTGAAAATAAGACACCGTAATTAGCTATGATAGTCTGCTATCTCCTTATACAAATATAACCCAGCAAAGCTTACATTTCGTCACAATAATGAATATGTACAATTTGTGGTTTGTACACGCTTGTTTTATTCGATATTCGATTTGATAACGAAATATCCGACTCTCAATATATCATTTTTGAGCCCAGGAAATAAACGTCAGAAGTACCAAACTTACTGAACGTATCCGTGTCAGTGATTTGTGGTTAAATGTGCACATTTTCACATCGAAGGTTAATTTGGCCAGGGGGACAGAAACAAGGGTGCCAAGCGGTTCTGTTCTTTCCAAAACATTTTGGCGCCCAGAAGTGGGGCTCGAGATTTTGGCCCAAAAGGAAGCTGTACTTAGAGGACGCTGAAACAGAATCAAATACGTGCGGAGCAGAGCCTGGTCAACTCAATAGTAGCAACCAATGTAGCATTTTAATTAAATATATAATTTAGGTATAGGATGATTGAATATTTCTGAATATTTCAGTCAGAGTCTGAATTTATTTTGGTTTTAATTGTGTTTAAGTCGTATTAGCACTCTGCTTATTGGTTTCTTAAGTGGAAAAAAAAAAAAAAGTTGTATTAGCAAAAGAGGAAGTTTATGTATTCTAGGCATTATGCCAGAAGGGCAAAAGAGGAAGTGCTTTCTTTGCTTAAATCTATGTGCTGAGCGTTTTGTATTCAAAAAAAAAAAAAAGAGTCAGTATCTAATTAGAATGTTTAGAAAGAAAGATAAATATCTATGTCGTGGAGATCGGCTGGACCGAGGCTCCCTATAAAAAATTATTCTGTATGGAGATGGTTCACATCTCTACTCTAAAATGCCTGAAGTCAATATGTGTACAAGAAGTTTACTGATTTGAGTTTTAGCGTGCTGAAGAGAGAGCATAGACACATGTTAGCTGCCGCATTTATTTTAGGTCTTAAAGAGTAGGGATGAGCTTCGAGTTCGAGTCGAACTCATGTTCTACTCGAACATTGGCTGTTCGCAAGTTCGCCGAACAGCGAACAATTTGGGGTGTTCGCGGCAAATTCGAATGCCGCGGAACACCCTTTAAAAGTCTATGGGAGAAATCAAAAGTGCTAATTTTAAAGGCTTATATGCAAGTTATTGTCATAAAAAGTGTTTGGGGACCCGGGTCCTGCCCCAGGGGACATGGATCAATGCAAAAAAAAGTTTTAAAAACGGCCGTTTTTTCAGGAGCAGTGATTTTATTAATGCTTAAAGTCAAACAATAAAAGTGTAATATCCCTTTAAATTTCGTACCTGGGGGGTGTCTATAGTATGCCTGTAAAGGGGCGCATGTTTCCTGTGTTTAGAACAGTCTGACAGCAAAATGACATTTGGAAGGAAAAAACTCATTTAAAACTACCCGCGGCTATTGCATTGCCGACAATACACATAGAAGTTCATTGATAAAAACGGCATGGTAATTCCCCACAGGGGAACCCCGAACCAAAAAAAAAAAAAAAAAAATGATGTGGGGGTCCCCCTAAATTCCATACAAGGCCCTTCAGGTCTGGTATGGATATTAAGGGGAACCCCGGCCAAAATTTAAAAAAAAAATTGACGTGGGGTTCCCCCTAAATTCCATACCAGACCCTTCAGGTCTGGTATGGATTTTAAGGGGAACCCCGCGCCAAAAAAAAAAAAAAAAAAAGGCGTGGGGTCCCCCTAAAAATCCATACCAGACCCTTATCCGAGCACGCAACCTGGCAGGCCGCAGGAAAAGAGGGGGGGACGAGAGTGCGGCCCCCCCCCCCCTGAACCGTACCAGGCCACATGCCCTCAACATTGGGAGGGTGCTTTGGGGTAGCCCCCCAAAACACCTTGTCCCCATGTTGATGAGGACAAGGGCCTCATCCTCACAACCGTGGCCGGTGGTTGTGAGGGTCTGCGGGCGGGGGGCTTATCGGAATCTGGAAGCCCCCTTTAACAAGGGGACCCCCAGATCCCGGCCCCCCCCCTGTGTGAAATGGTAAGGGGGTACTTACCCCTACCATTTCACTAAAAAACTGTCAAAAATGTTAAAAATGACAAGAGACAGTTTTTGACAATTCCTTTATTTAAATGCTTCTTCTTTCTTCTTTCTTCCTTCATCTTCTTCTTCTTCTGGTTCTTCTGGCTCTTCTGGTTCTTCCTCCGGCGTTCTCGTCCAGCATCTTCTCCGCGGCGTCTTCTATCTTCTTCTCCTCGGGCCGCTCCGCACCCATGGCATGAGGGGAGGCTCCCGCTCTTCTCTTCATCTTCTTCTCTTCTTCATCTTCTTCTTCATCTTCTTCTTCTTCTTCTTCTTCCTTCTTCTCTTCTTCCTGTCTTCTCCGGGCCGCTCCGCAGCCATGCTGGCATGGAGGGAGGCTCCCGCTGTGTGACGGCGTCTCTTCGTCTGACGGTTCTTAAATAACGGGGGGCGGGGCCATCCGGTGACCCCGCCCCCCTCTGACGCACGGTGACTTGAGGGACTTCCCTGTGACGTCACGGGGAATGCCACAGGAAAGTCCCGTCATGTCACCGTGCGTCAGAGGGGGGCGGGGTCACCGGGTGGCCCCGCCCCCCGTTATTTAAGAACCGTCAGACGAAGAGACGCCGTCACACAGCGGGAGCCTCCCACCATGCCACAGCATGGATTGCGGAGCGGCCCGGAGAAGACAGGAAGAAGAGAAGAAGAGAAGAAGGAAGAAGAAGAAAAAGAAGAAGAAGAAGATGAAGAAGAAGATGAAGAAGAGAAGAAGATGAAGAGAAGAGCGGGAGCCTCCCCCCTCATGCCATGGGTGCGGAGCGGCCCGAGGAGAAGAAGATAGAAGACGCCGCGGAGAAGATGCTGGACGAGAACGCCGGAGGAAGAACCAGAAGAGCCAGAAGAACCAGAAGAAGAAGAAGATGAAGGAAGAAAGAAGAAAGAAGAAGCATTTAAATAAAGGAATTGTCAAAAACTGTCTCTTGTCATTTTTAACATTTTTGACAGTTTTTTAGTGAAATGGTAGGGGTAAGTACCCCCTTACCATTTCACACAGGGGGGGGGCCGGGATCTGGGGGTCCCCTTGTTAAAGGGGGCTTCCAGATTCCGATAAGCCCCCCGCCCGCAGACCCTCACAACCACCGGCCACGGTTGTGAGGATGAGGCCCTTGTCCTCATCAACATGGGGACAAGGTGTTTTGGGGGGCTACCCCAAAGCACCCTCCCAATGTTGAGGGCATGTGGCCTGGTACGGTTCAGGAGGGGGGGGGGGCCGCACTCTCGTCCCCCCCTCTTTTCCTGCGGCCTGCCAGGTTGCGTGCTCGGATAAGGGTCTGGTATGGATTTTTAGGGGGACCCCACGCCTTTTTTTTTTTTTTTTTTTGGCGCGGGGTTCCCCTTAAAATCCATACCAGACCTGAAGGGTCTGGTATGGAATTTAGGGGGAACCCCACGTCAATTTTTTTTTTAAATTTTGGCTGGGGTTCCCCTTAATATCCATACCAGACCTGAAGGGCCTTGTATGGAATTTAAGGGGACCCCCACATCATTTTTTTTTTTTTTTTTTTGGTTCGGGGTTCCCCTGTGGGGAATTCCCATGCCGTTTTTATCAATGAACTTCTATGTGTATTGTCGGCAATGCAATAGCCGCGGTAGTTTTAAATGTGTTTTTTCCTTCCAAATGTCACTTTGCTGTCAGACTGTTCTAAACACGGGAAACATGCGCCCCTTTACAGGCATACTATAGACACCCCCCAGGTATGAAATTTAAAGGGATATTACACTTTTATTGTTTGACTTTAAGCATTATAAAAATCACTGCTCCTGAAAAAACGGCCGTTTTTAAAACTTTTTTTTGCATTGATTCATGTCCCCTGGGGGAGGACCCGGGTCCCCAAACACTTTTTATGACAATAACTTGCATATTAGCCTTTAAAATTAGCACTTTTGATTATTCATGTTCGTGTCCCATAGACTTTAACGGCGTTCGCGTGTTCGAACGAATTTTTTTCCTGTTCGCATGTTCTGGTGCGAACCGAACAGGGGGGTGTTCGGCTCATCCCTATTAAAGAGTCAATACGAAAGGGTCTGAGTATATAGAACCCACAACCTTTGAGACGTTGTTATTAGTAGTTATTAGGTCCAGAATCCTCACAGAGCAGTAGAAGGTAGCTCCTCTCATGATGGCCTCTGACACACCCTATCTGCGCCCACCAGTACCAACTCCATGTGTCTGCTTGCTACAACTGCGAAAGACCCAGCCACTCCAGAAAGGAATACCGAAGCCCATGGAAATTCACCCACAGTCAACCAAGCCCTAACCATGGTCCACATGAAAGCGCCCAGTACCAGGGACATGACACCTCACCTCGCCTACCACTCCGGAACACATGAACCTTCTCCGCTAGGATTCCGGCAAGCCTGTGTCACCTGCCCCTGTCATTGCACAGGTGCAGCCCGGTCCGGAATCAGGGCAGAATTACCCGATACCTCATTCCTATCGGACATTAACATAGCATGTGTAGAGGTTGATGGAATGCCCAGAAAGAGCCCGTTGACCTGCCCCCTTCAAGTTGGCAACTTTCCTGACTTATTAGCGAAATTTGTGGTCTCACTCACATGGCCCCTGAACCTACTAGGAACTGATGTTTTGTCCAGGCTCCAAGCCTCTATCTTCTTCCAACCTGATGGTGGTGTTCTGATCACCTCACCACTGGCCATCAATGACGCATCGGCACTCTGCTCCATCCCACTCCTGTTATCCCTGAACCCAAAGGACGAACCTGAAGTCCCCGAAGAAGTTTTGGATCGGGTCCCCACACGCCTATGGTCCACAGGGCCGGAAGACATAGGACATCTGAAAGAGCAGCCAGTCATGGTACAACTGAAGCCTGGGGCTCCCCTATCCAGAAAACTACAATACCCCTTGAAGCCTGCACAATCGGCATCCATCTCAAGACAAGTTGAGGCTCTTCTGTCACATGGAGTGTCATGAAGATCCTGCCAATAATCAGCGATCCAGACGCAGGGGGACACGGCCATGGGTTCCACTGCGCATGCGCGCGCGTTTACGGGTGCTGTCACGCACGGGCACGCGCGCGCGCACTCCCGCTAGTGCCAGGCAGGCTATTTAAACTGGCCTGTCACACTCCATCCCCGCTGTCTGCTCTACAGCATTCTGTGAGTGTTACCTGATCTGATCTGAGTTTCCTGTTATCTGACCCGGCTTCCTGTTTGACGATCCTGCTATCTGCCTGCACCAGACCCTCTTGGCTTGCCTGACCATCCTTCTGCATTACCCCTGGTACCTCTGCTGTCCGAACGTTACTGACCACCGGCTTGTTGACCCTCCGCTGTGTTCATCAGCTTCCAGTCTGCTATTACCTGCTGTTGTTCCTGGTTCCAGTCCAGCTTCCAGTTTGCTATTACCTGCTGTTGTTCCTGGTTCCAGTCCAGCGTTCCAGGCTACCTTCTGCTGGTTCCAGTCCAGCTTTCCAGGCTACCTTCTGCTGTGTTCCAGCCCAGCGTTCCAGGCTATCTTCTGCTGTGTTCCAGTCCAGCGTTCCAGTCTATTACCTGCTGTTGTTCCTGGTTCCAGTCCAGCGTTCCAGGCTACTTTCTGCTGTGTTCCAGCCCAGCGTTCCAGGCTATCTTCTGCTGTGTTCCAGCCCAGCGTTCCAGTCTATTACCTGCTGTTGTTCCTGGTTCCAGTCCAGCGTTCCAGGCTACCTTCTGCTGTGTTGCAGCCCAGCGTTCCAGGCTATCTTCTGCTGTGTTCCAGTCCAGCATTCCAGTCTATTACCTGCTGTTGTTCCTGGTTCCAGTCCAGTGTTCCAGGCTATCTTCTGCTGTGTTCCAGCCCAGCGTTCCAGTCTATTACCTGCTGTTGTTCCTGGTTCCAGTCCAGCGTTCCAGGCTACCTTCTGCTGTGTTCCAGCCCAGCGTTCCAGGCTATCTTCTGCTGTGTTCCAGTCCAGCGTTCCAGTCTATTACCTGTTGTTGTTCCTGGTTCCAGTCCAGTGTTCCAGGCTATCTTCTGCTGTGTTCCAGCCCAGCGTTCCAGTCTATTACCTGCTGTTGTTCCTGGTTCCAGTCCAGCGTTCCAGGCTACCTTCTGCTGTGTTCCAGCCCAGCGTTCCAGGCTATCTTCTGCTGTGTTCCAGTCCAGCGTTCCAGTCTATTACCTGTTGTTGTTCCTGGTTCCAGTCCAGTGTTCCAGGCTATCTTCTGCTGTTGTTCCAGTCCAGCTTCCAGTCTGCTATTACCTGCTGTTGTTCCTGGTTCCAGTCCTGCATTCCAGTCTCTGTCCTTAGTCTACTCCTCAGACTACTGACTCCAGAGGGTGCCACCACTACTGGACTTTCAGCAACTGTTGATCCTGCCAGGCACCCATACCACTCTTCACTCCTGGCCCTCTGTCTCCATTCCAGGGGAACGGGAGTGGGAGCTGTAAGGGAGGTCTTTTCCTGCACTTCAGGCTCACAACCAACCAGGTACGTGACAGTAGCAGACAGCCATGTCTGAGCCTGAGCAGGGAACGTCTCCCATGGAGGAACTCTGTGCACACCTGGCAGGATTGACTGAAGCAGTCAAGAATCTGCAGCAAGGATACACCAGGCTGGAGGAACGAATGTTAACTTTGTCTAATCCCATTGGGGCTCAGGGAGTCCCTTCCGCTTCTGCTCCTTCAGTCGGGCCTTCCTCAACAGTGGTGATGCTCCCTCCAGAACCCAAGGTCCCGACGCCTGAACGTTTCTCCGGAAATCGCCTCAAATTCAGGGCTTTCCGCAACTCCTGTGAACTGTTCTTTGCTCTTCAGCCACGTACCTTTTCCCTGGAGGCTACCAAGGTGGGCTACGTAATCTCTCTGCTTTCTGGTGACCCCCAAACCTGGGCCCACTGCCTCTTGGAGCAAAAGGACGTATCCTTGACTAATCTTTCCGCCTTCTTTGACGCACTAGATCAGCTGTATGATGACCCCCAGCTGTCCGTGACTGCAGAAGCGGCTTTGCACACCCTTCAGCAGGGTTGCAGGGCTGCAGAAGACTATGTGGCGGAATTCAGAAAGTGGAATGTAGACACGAATTGGAATGATGCGGCTCTCCGCTATCAGTTACGAATGGGACTTTCTGACTCTCTGAAAGATGAATTGGCCAGGGTGGGTACCCCACAGACTTTGAACGCATTGATCGATCTAACCATCCAGATCGATCGACGTCTAAGAGAACGAAAGACAGAGAGTGATGGGAACCTCTCGCCCAACTTGGGTTACCCCTAAAGTTCCCCATCATACATCACCAGCACCACCAATGTCTACATTTAACCCACCTGAGCCAATGCAATTAGGGGTTCTGCGACCTTCTCTTACTCAGGAGGAACGACAACGTCGTCGAGTGAATAATCTGTGCCTGTATTGTGGGGAACCTGGGCACTATGTCAGGAACTGTCCCCTTAAACTTTGTAAGTGCCTATCTCTGTCCTCTGACTATGTTGCACCTCTGGTTAAGAACACTACTCACCTTGCTCTCTCTCTCCTGTTACAGCTTCCAGGAGAGACCCTGCAAATAGCCGCCATTATTGACTCTGGAGCTTGTAGTTGTTTCATGGACTCTCTTTTTGCTACCCAACACCGGATACCTCTGTTGCCTAAGACCCATGGACTTTCCATTCATCTAGCTGATGGAACAGCCATTAAGTCAGGGCCTGTTACCCAAGAGACTGTTCCAATACCCATTTCCATCTCCAATTCTCATCAAGAACTGTTACGCCTAGATATCATCGTTTCACCTATGTTTCCCATAATCCTCGGCATGCCATGGTTACAGGCCCACAATCCTGACATTAATTGGATCACAGGTGAGGTTACCTTTTCCTCCTCATATTGCCAACAGTCTTGTAGACTTCAGGACACTCAGAAGAATCCTACCTTGCTCTGTTTAAACACAGATCCTAGTCTGCACCTTTCCATCCCTTCTGCATATCATGATTTCTTAGATGTATTCAGCAAGCAGGGGGCAGAGGTCTTACCCCCTCACCGGGCCTATGACTGTCCTATCGAATTACTCCCTGGTGCCGAGATACCTTTTGGAAGAATATTTCCTTTAACGGAAGTGGAACAAGGGGCTTTAAAAGAACATATCGATGAGAATCTAAAGAAAGGCTTCATTCGTCCATCCACGTCTCCAGCAGGTGCAGGTATCTTCTTCGTACAAAAGAAAGACAAGACCCTCAGACCATGTGTAGATTACCGTGAGCTGAACAAAATCACTGTAAAGAACCGTTACCCTCTTCCTCTGGTACCAGAGCTGTTCCAAAGACTTGGGACAGCTACCATATTCACTAAGCTTGACCTCCGCGGAGCCTACAATTTGGTTCGTATTAGGGACGGAGACGAATGGAAGACCGCCTTTCGTACCCGTTATGGACATTATGAATACCTTGTGATGCCGTTTGGGCTGTGCAATGCTCCTGCTACATTCCAGTACTTCATCAATGATGTCTTACGAGACTTTCTAGATCTGTTTGTTATCGTCTATCTAGACGACATACTAATTTTTTCTTGTTCCCTTGAATCCCATCGCAGGCACGTCAGAAGTGTATTGGCCCGGCTTCGACAACACGGTCTATATGCAAAAGCTGAGAAATGTGAATTTGAACAGGAAAGTATTCCATTTTTGGGGTTAATCATTTCCAGCAAGGGCATTAAGATGGACCCCCAAAAGGTCACTGCAGTACTAGACTGGCCAGTCCCAACAGATAAGAAGGGGATCCAGCGATTCGTTGGATTCGCTAATTTCTACCGCAAATTTATTAAGGGGTTTTCAGCCATCATCACACCCATCACACAGCTAACTAAACAGGGTACACGTTTCCACTGGTCTGCTGAGGCTCAAAAGGCTTTCGAGACTCTCAAGGGCCTTTTTACCTCTGCTTCCATGCTAAAACATCCAGATTCCTCTCTGCCATTTGTACTAGAGGTGGACGCATTCGAAATTGCGGTAGGGGCAGTGTTGTCCCAAAGACAGGGAACTAAGGCCCTGTTATATCCGGTGGCCTTCTTCTCTCGTAAATTGTCCACGGCAGAGGGAAATTATGATGTAGGTGACAGAGAATTATTGGCTATCAAATCCGCGTTGGAGGAGTGGCGCTATCTGCTAGAGGGTGCCGCTCATCCAGTCTTAATTTTTACAGATCATAAGAACCTGGAGTATTTGAGGTCTGCAAAAAGGTTGAAGCCACGCCAAGCCAGGTGGGCCCTCTTTTTCTCCAGGTTCTCTTTTCATGTCACTTATCACCCTGGTTCCAAGAATACCAAGCCTGATGCCCTATCCAGGATGTTTCAAAAGCCTCAAGAGGTTTCCCCTCCGGACACCATTCTGTCCCCGGGGAATTTTCTTTTGCTTCAGGGAGATCTGCTTTCCCGGATTAAGCAGGCTTCCGCAAAATTGGGGTCTTCCATTAGGCCAGAACTCCAAGTTAAGGATGGGTTATTATGGCACGAGAATAGGATTTTTATACCTGAAGAACTACGAGTTTCAGTACTAGAACTCTGTCATGACCATGCTTTTGCTGGGCATTTTGGAGTGGCTAAAACTACTGATCTGGTACAGCGTACCTTTTGGTGGCCTCAGTTACGTGATGATTGTAGGAGATTTGTTGAATCCTGTACCACCTGTATCAGAAACAAGGGGCACAGGACCAAGGCATGGGGTTTGCTAAAGCCATTACCTGTCCCAGATAGGCCTTGGAAGATGCTTTCTATAGATTTTATTGTGGAATTACCTCCGGCTGGGGGTTTCACCTCAATTTTTGTCATAGTAGACCGGTTGTCGAAGATGGCCCACTTTGTCCCACTGAAGGGCACTCCCTCAGCTACAGAAACGGCACAGGCATTCATTAGAGAAGTCATCAGGCTCCATGGGGTACCAGTTAATATCGTTTCAGATCGGGGGGTACAGTTTACCTCCCGATTCTGGAGGTCTCTATGCAAAACATTGAAGATTGAACTCTCATTTTCATCTGCTTACCACCCCCAGACTAATGGGCAAACAGAGAGAACAAACCAGACTCTTGAACAATATTTATGCTGTTTTTCTTCATTTGCCCAGGATGATTGGATTTCTGTTCTTCCATTGGCTGAGTTTGCCTACAACAACTCTATTCATTCCGCTATCAAACAAACCCCATTTTTTGCAAATTATGGTTACCACCCTTCTTTTCTGCCTAATTCTCTTCCAGAGTGCACAGTACCCGCAGTTCAGGAGAGGTTGGACTTCTTCACTTCCAACAATCAAGTTTTGCAGGAGACCATGACCAGGACCCAGGAGTATAATAAAGCAACTTTTGATAAGAAGAGACGAGGTGAGCTGTTACTTACACCCGGGGACCAGGTATGGTTATCTACAGTAAATCTCAGGATGGCTTGCCCATTCAAGAAATTGGGTCCCAAGTTTCTTGGCCCATTTCCTGTTAAGCGAAGGATTAATGAGGTGGCATACGAACTTGAACTTCCGGATTCATTAAAAGTGCATCCAGTATTTCATGTGTCTCTACTCAAACCCTCTGTTTCTAACCCATTTCCAGGCCGAAGTACGGATCCTCCTGATCCAATTTTGGTGGATGGGGAGGAAGAATTGGAGGTGGAGGCTATCATGGACCATAGGAGAAGAGGCAACCAAAATCAATTTTTGAGAAAATGGAGGGGGTTCCGCCCAGAAGAAAATTCTTGGGAACCCGAGGACAATATTCATGCTAAAAATCTTTTACAATCTTTTAAAAGAGCCCATCCGGAGAAATTCCTTCAAAGGGGCAATGTCATGAAGATCCTGCCAATAATCAGCAATCCAGACGCAGGGGGACACGGCCACGGGTTCCACTGCGCATGCGCGCGCGTTCACGGGAGCTGTCACGCACGGGCACGCGCGCGCACTCCCGCTAGTGCCAGGCGGGCTATTTAAACCGGCCTGTCACACTCCATCCCCGCTGTCTGCTCTACAGCGTTCTGTGAGTGTTACCTGATCTGATCTGTGTTTCCTGTTATCTGACCCGGCTTCCTGTTTGACGATCCTGCTATCTGCTTGCACCAGACCCTCTTGGCTTGCCTGACCATCCTTCTGCATTACCCCTGGTACCTCTGCTGTCCAAACGTTACTGACCACCGGCTTGTTGACCCTCCGCTGTGTTCATCAGCTTCCAGTCTGCTATTACCTGCTGTTGTTCCTGGTTCCAGTCCAGCTTCCAGTGTGCTATTACCTGCTGTTGTTCCTGGTTCCAGTCCAGCGTTCCAGGCTACCTTCTGCTGGTTCCAGTCCAGCGTTTCAGGCTACCTTCTGCTGTGTTCCAGCCCAGCGTTCCAGGCTATCTTCTGCTGTGTTCCAGTCCAGCGTTCCAGTCTATTACCTGCTGTTGTTCCTGGTTCCAGTCCAGCGTTCCAGGCTACCTTCTGCTGTGTTCCAGCCCAGCGTTCCAGGCTATCTTCTGCTGTGTTCCAGCCCAGCGTTCCAGTCTATTACCTGCTGTTGTTCCTTGTTCCAATTCAGAGTTCCAGGCTACCTTCTGCTGTGTTCCAGCCCAGCGTTCCAGGCTATCTTCTGCTGTGTTCCAGTCCAGCGTTCCAGTCTATTACCTGCTGTTGTTCCTGGTTCCAGTCCAGTGTTCCAGGCTATCTTCTGCTATTGTTCCAGTCCAGCTTCCAGTCTGCTATTACCTGCTGTTGTTCCTGGTTCCAGTCCTGCATTCCAGTCTCTGTCCTCAGTCTACTCCTCAGACTACTGACTCCAGAGGGTGCCACCACTACTGGACTTTCAGCAACTGTTGATCCTGCCAGGCACCCATACCACTCTTCACTCCTGGCCCTCTGTCTCCATTCCAGGGGAACGGGAGTGGGAGCTGTAAGGGAGGTCTTTTCCTGCACTTCAGGCTCACAACCTACCAGGTACGTGACATGGAGCCTTGGTACCCTGTAAATCTCCTTGTAACACACCACTGTTCCCAGTGAAGAAGCGAACCGCAAAAGAGGAACCAGAAAAGTGCAGGATGGTACAAGACCTCAGAGCAGTGAATGAAGCTATCATCCTGGAGACCCCCATCATCCCCAATCCCCACACGTTGCTAGCAGAGCTACACCTGGACTGTTATGCCCCAAGGGGCCCAGAACTCCCCTACTCAATTTGCCAAAGCAATGGCTCTCATCCTGGACACATGGATGAGACTACACCCAGATGTTGTACTTCTCCAATAGATGACCTCCTGCTGTGTGCAGATTCCTTCAGTGACGCCTCCATATTCTCAGAAAGTCTCCTTCACTACCTGGTTGAGCAAGGTTGCAAGGCCTTAAAAAGCAAAAAGTCCAGAAAGAAGGTGATTTTTCCAGGCCTCTGCATCTACCAAGGCACCTGACATCTCACTAAAGAAAGAGTTGCTGCAATCAAGGGCATCCCTTTGCCTCAAGGTCAAGCAATCCCTTTATGATGCCCTGAGATCTGACCCTTTCCTGCTTTCTCCAGAAGCTGTGGACAATTTTGAAACTCTGAAGGAGATCCTCTCAACTGCCTCTGCTTTTGGACTAAAAGACTTTCAAGACTTTTCAAACTGTTTGTCTCAGAGAGGCAAGGACATGTCACAGAAGTTTTGGCTCAGGCCCATAATAACAGACTCAGGGTATCACTCCTGTCAACTGGACTCAGTGATCAAGGGGGGACCTTCCTGCCTCAGAGCCATCTTTGCAACCCAAGTTCTCTTGGACAAGACTGCGGACCTCGTCTTGGGTCACCCCTTAATCCTCCTTGCTCCTCATGACATCACTGCCATCCTGAACCAGATCCAACCCAGACACCTGTCTTCACAAAGGCACCTCAGACTACAGTGTGCCTTACCTCCCCCTGACAACATCACCATTCTCCGATGTGATACCCTCATTCCATCCACTCTACTTCCCCTTCTCGAGGGGGGAAACCTCTGTGGAAGATGATTACCACTATACCGCCCATGACTGTTTTGAAGTGATGAAGATGGAGACATCACACCTGCCGACAGCCAGTGAAACTGCCCTTGAAAATCCTGACCTGACAATCTTTGTGGATGGTTCCAGATATGCAGATGATGCTGGGCGGTACCATACAGGATATGCAGTTACCACAGAAGACATGGTCCTCCAAGCTTCAGCGTTAGCCCCCTCCATGTCTGCACAAGAAGCAGAGTTGCAGGCCCTAACTATGGCATGCAAGTTGGCAGAAGGAAAACGAGCTAACATCTACACAGACTCAAGATATGCTCTGGGAGTGGCCTGCGATTTTGGGATCATCTGGAAAACTAGAGGATTCCTGACAGCAGCAGTAACTCCTGTAAAACACAGCACAGCTATCAAGAACCTGATGGATGCCCTACTGCTCCCAATGCAGGTGGCCATACTTAAAGTAAAAGCACACGGCAAACTGGTTTCCCAAGAAGCACGAGGCAATTATCTGGCAGATACTGCTGCAAAGCAAGCTGCAGATGGAACGCGAGAAGTGGTCAGCAGAGTGAATGCACCCATCCTGAATGACCCAATAGACAGCCCTGAAGAGACAACACAAACGACCATGATTCTACAAACCTCTCCTGTGAGCAGAACTCACCTCAAGGAGCAACAAGAGACAGCTGAGAAAGAAGAAAGAAGAAAAAGAAGCGTGGATCAAGAAAGGAGCCATAGAAGTTGAAGGAATCACGGAATTAAACAAAAGACTGCGTCTGCCACGTAGACCGGAAGCTTACCCTGTCACCATGACGGCGAAGACAACAGCTAAAAGACTTTTAACAGAAATTGTGTGCAGATATGGTGTCCCAGAAGTTATAGAGAGTGATCAGGGGCCGGCTTTCACAGCCTCAGTAACCAAGGAGATATGAACAGCCTTAGGGGTCACACTAGCTTTCCACACTCCATGCCATCCTCAGAGTAGTGGGAAGGTGGAAAGACTAAATATTTTCTTATACTCAGCTATTAGCCTTAATCATGCTCAAATTAGATGTCTGCCAGCTTCTCCTTTCATGTGAAACAGAACTGCAAGAGTTAAAGTACAAAGAACAAAGTTAAGATTGAACCTATTTTCAGGCCTATGAGGCTACACTCAAGACAAACAGGAACTGAAAATAAGACACCGTAATTAGCTATGATAGTCTGCTATCTCCTTATACAGATATAACCCAGCAAAGCTTACATTTCGTCACAATAATGAATATGTATAATTTGTGGTTTGTACACGCTTGTTTTATTCGATATTTGATTTGATAACAAAATATCCGGCTCTCAATATATCATTTTTGAGCCCAGTAAATAAACGTCAGAAGTACCAAACTTACTGAACGTGTCCGTGTCAGTGATTTGTGGTTAAATGTGCACATTTTCACATCAAAGGTTAATTTGGCCAGGGGGACAGAAACAAGGGTACCGAGCGGTTCTGTTCGGGCTGGGCTGGGCTGGGCGGAGGGGCAAAACGCAGGTACTAGCAGGTATCTGGGCTGATCCCGCTAACACTGCATTTTTGGGAACCCTAAACTGCTGGGGACGCTAGTATAGATCTGATCGAATCAGATATTGATCCGTTCAGATACTACACCACTAAGGGAGGTGTACGGTGCGTGCATGGGTGTTAGCGCTACTGGCACTAACCTGATGCTGCCTGGGGCTGGTGGTTGTCAGTTCATCAAAACGCTACCAAAAAAACTGTTAGCGATCGTAGGGATCAGGCCTGACTCCGCGAACGCTGCAGTTATGCGTTTAGTGTTTTGTAAGTGACAGTGATCAATCGATACTGCACTTGGGTGGGCTGGGTTGGGCCGGGCAGAGGGGCAAAACGCAGGTGCTAGCAGGTATCTGGGCTGATCCTGCTAACACTGCATTTTTGGGAACCCTAAACTGCTGGGGATGCTAGTATAGATCTGATCGGATCAGATATTGATCCGATCAGATACTACACCACTAAGGGAGGTGTACGGTGCGTGTGTGGGTGTTAGTGGTACTGGCGCTAACCTGACGCTGCCTGGGGCTGGTGCTTGCCAGTTCACCAAAACGCCACCAAAAAAACTGTTAGCGATCGCAGGGATCAGGCCTGACTCTGCAAACGTTGCAGTTATGCATTTAGTGTTTTGTAAGTGACAGTGATCGATCGACACTGCACTTGGGTGGGCTGGGCCGGGCGGAGGGGCAAAACGCAGGTGCTAGCAGGTATCTGGGCTGATCCCGTTAACACTGCGTTTTTGGGAACCCTAAACTGCTGGGGACGCTAGTATAGATCTGATCGGATCAGATATTGATCCGTTCAGATACTATACCATTAAGAGAGGCGTATGCTGCATGCGTGGGTGTTAGCTGTACTGGCGCTAATCTGACGCTGCCTGGGACGACGCATATCACCGCCGGGCGATCAGGGGGCTAAACCTTTATTTGGTAATAAACGGCGGGTGCCCTGACACTATAAAAAATAAACGAACTAACCAGCGTCACCCGTAACGGTTATATGGTGATCAGTGGTGAAAGGGTTAACTAGGGGGCAATCAAGGGGTTAAAACATTTATTAGGTAGTATATGGGGGTCCCTGTCGCTATAAAACGCTGACGGCGAACCTAAATATTTACGTCCCTAACTAGCGTCACCAGTGACACTAATACAGCAATCAGAAAAATGATTGCTTAGCGACACTGGTGACGGGGGTGATCAAGGGGTTAAAACTTTATTGGGGGGGTTAGGGGGGTATCCTAGACCTAAAGGGGGCTAACAGTAACTGTCCCACCACAGTAACTGTCACAAACTGACACCAAGCAGTAATCAGAAAAAAAAAACTGCTTGGTGTCAGTGTGACAGGGGGGGAGGAGGGGTGATCGGGGGGGATCGGGGGGAATCGGGGGTGTAATGTGTGCCTGGCATGTTCTACTGTGTGTGTGTGTTTGGTGCACTCACATTACAGTCTTCTCTCCTCGGCGCCGGAACGGGAAATGCCGAGCCGAGGAGAGATGACATAATTTCCTCTGCCTCTGTGTACAATACAGAGGCAGGGAAATGATCCCATTGGCTGGGAGTGATCGCGAGGGGGGGGCCATGAATGGATGGCCTCCCCCTCACCACCGATTGCCAGGGAGGATTTGATGACCGCCGCAGGCACCGGGGGGGTCCGATCGGACCCCCCTCCCGCGGGAAGGCAAGGGCATACCTGTAAGTCCTTTTGCCTACCCGTGCCGCTCTGCCGACGTACATCGTCGTGCAGCGGTCGTCAAGTGGTTAAAGAACGGTGCATGTGATGTCACCCTTGGAAATCATTCCTTTTGAATATGCTCAAAATTGAGAATTACAAAAGGGTCAAGTCAACATGTACTATCTCCCATCATGGGTGAGCAATGTACGTGTTTTTTGTGTGCAATCCCTTTTTTTGTTCCTATCACCACAAAATAATTTTGAGGATGAAGGGGTTGCAAACACAAAACAAGTACATTGATAACCCATGATGGAAGATAGCACATGATGACACACCGTGTGCATCATAATGAAAATTTGGGTATCACAAAAAAATTATAAAAACATTTAGTAGAAAAAACAAACTTCACAAGAAAATGAAGAACATGATTGATGTTTTTAGGCCAAACGTTATTATATTCTGCCCAAAACATCAATCATGTTCTTCATTTCCTGTTGCATGGAGTCCATGCGAAGTTGCATGCTGTGAATTTGGTCACGCATTTTATCTATTTGGCCATTCCACAGCATTATCTGGCCAATCAGTCTTTGGGCACTGTCTGTGGTGAATGGCTCTGCCGCTTGGCCTTCCACAACCAGAAACTCACCTAAAATGAGTGAATAAAAACAAGGGTTACAATATGCACGCCAAAATACATTACCTTAAGCTGGGGTGTCAGTCACTCACTTGGTGGGCTTGAAACCTTGCTCACTTCCTCCACCTCTCCTTCCTCCAGGTCGTCGGGTGGGCGTGGTCTTGGGCTGGGGCTTGCGGTATCTTTTGCCTCAGGCTGGTGACTTGGGGGGGTCCTGGGATCCTTGGACTGTTATCTGAGTCTTTTCTCCCCTATGAGAATTGAACAAAAGGTATAGTTAAAACACAGTGATATTTTAGACCTTATTAAATAATCTTAAACGTTGGTTAGGAGTTGTGGCCAATTGCCTTTTTTTGTCATCAAAAATTTAGAAGACAGGATGAACATTCCCTCTGAACAACAATTAAAAACAATGCACATTTCTGGCAAGTTTCACAGATGCAGACACCTCAATTATCTCCTATGTGTATTACCGCTCTAAAATTTATTTATGGTCACATAGTACACTATAGTGCTCGTGAGTCCAGATGTGTAAACAGCTGCTGTGTCCTGTCCATACATTACACTGAATCATTTTTGAAGAAGCATTATATTTTCCAACACATCTACACCACATCAACAAATTGTGGGAATTTGACAAATTATCAAGACATAAATGTATGTCCAACCCTGTACCATCGTATTTGGTAAAAAAATAACGTCATTTTCTAAAGTATCATATGTATTTTACAAAGAACGGTCTTTACGAACGATGCTGTATAAAGTCAAAAAATATGGATCAGCATGAAAGTTAGGCATCTCAATAGGAAAACACAACAAGCACTTACTTTTTTTAAGCAGCTTCTTTATTCGCCAATATTGTTCTGGCTCCCGACTTTTGATGTCAGACCACTGCTTCCTCAATTGTTCTTTCGACCGTTTTGTGCCAAATTTAGCTTCTAGAGCGGTGACAACTGAGGACATTATTTTGTCCTTACGCATATTCGGTCGTGTGTACGGTCCTTTTTTGCCATCGTAGTCCTCCCTTCTCAATATGGACACCATCTCCACCATCTCTTCAAAAGCCATGTTGGTGGCCTTATATCTCCTCCGGGATCTGGATGGTTGGAGCTCCGGGCTTTCCTCCGCGCTACTTCCACTGATTCTCTCCGCCATCTTTATCTATCTACTCCCACTGCGCAACGAAGAGTGAAGGGGCGGGGACAAATTATACTAAAGAACGCCAGGGGCGGGCGACGCAGGCGGAGCATGATACATGCGCAGTGTATATAAAGCTATTACGATGGCCTACGTATGTCCGTGCGGAAGTAGCGAGCGTCAGAAACAGGTAAGATTAAAGTGGGGGTGTGTGTGTTTGGTGTGTGTGTGTGTATGTATGTGTCCCCTAGATTACAAACCAAAAAATCCTGTGATTTGTGACTGACATTAGTTTGGATCTTGTGTCTTGTCTTTCAGAAACAATGAATCCCTTTAAAGAGGAAGACTTTTTGTCCCAATTTATTGAGCTCTATCAGGAAAAGAAAAACCTGTGGAAGGTCAAACATCCACTATATTATAATAGGGATGTAAGGAAGGCAACACTGGGCACACTTTTAGAGTTTGTGAAGACTCGAGTCCCCCAGGCAGACCTCAAGTTTGTGGACAAGAAAATTGGTATCTTGCGAAACATGTATAAGCGGGAACACAATAAAATCCAGGAGTCGCTCAGATCCGGTGCAGCAGCTGACCAAATATATGTACCCAAGTTGTGGTACTACCACAAAATGCGATTCCTGGATGACCAGACCGAAGCCAGGCAATCACTTTCGACCCTTCCCCCCACCCTTCCCTCCAGCCTTCCCTCCACTCTTCCATCCACCTCCACCCCAGCTGAGGAGTCCCAGGATGAACTGGGCCTTTTCATCATTGATGAAGTTGATGCGCCCAGCTTCAGCCAGGTATCCTTTTTTGTGTAATTTGTGATTGTGTAAATGTTATTAATGATGTTAACGTGTTAATTTTTTAAGTGCTTCTTAAAAAATGACTTCAGCACAAATATTAATATGTAGACATATCACTAGACTGTAGTGGCCAAAAATATACTTCTGCATAGGTGTGCGCAGCCTCTTGCATTAGGGTGTGCACCCCAAAGCTTAAACAATATGCATGTGTATATGTACTGATGGTGTCAGTAGGGCAGTGGACAGTGTAATTTAGTTAATTTTCTTTTCCCCAAATTTTTGGGCTTGTGTAACATTATTTGGGGGGGGGGTGAAATATCAGTGGTCAAAACAGGGGGGAATATGCAGCACACAAGGCAATTAGGGTGTGCCCAGGCACACCTGGCACACCCTGTGTGCACGCCTATGTACTTCAGATATTGTTGATCAGCTGAAATAATGGTGGTGTAAAATAGATAGCCTTTACTATTTTGTGTAAATTATATTTGAAAGTCATGAGCTGAAAATTGTGTGTGATTGCATAACACAAAATTACAACTATGTCCCTTTTTTTGACACAGGATGACCTCAGCCAGGAGGAGGCCTTGCCCAGTGGGAGAGAGGAGGAGGCCTTGCCCAGTGGGAGAGAGGAGGAGGCTGTGGCTGGGCCAAGTCGAAGCCGCACGGAGTGTCAGGTGCCTCCCATCCGCATTCTCCACAAAAGGCCCAGGAGAATGACACAAACTGAGCAGGAATCCCTAGCCCTCATGCGGGAAGCAAGCCAGATCCTGAGCAAACCACCCAATGCAGAAGAGGCGTATGGCACCTATATAGCCAGCAGATTGCTGGAGTTGGAAAAGGGCCAACGCCTCCTCTGTGAGGGTCTAATTTTTAAGGCATTTCAGAAGGGCTTGAGAGGGGAGCTTACTGCTACCACATATCTGGCAGATGAAGCCACTCCTCCTCCTCCTCCTCCTCCTCCTGCCCCAAGTACACCACCAGAGGCACAACCTCCGAGGAAGGCTGCAGAGAAGCGTGGAGGGAAGGCTGCAGAGAAGCGTGCAGGGAAGGCTCCACGGAAGAGTCAAAAGTGATTGCCTGGTTTCTGTCTGGTCTGACTGTGCTCCCTGTGCTCCCTAGTGGCAAGATACCAATTTTCCTGTCCTAAAACTTGATGTGTGTCCTGGGGGACGAAAGGCTTCCCGGATTCTAAAAGTGTCTCCAGTGTTGCCTTCCTAATTTTTTTTCACAAAAATAAATGGATTTTTTGGTTACCTTACATTATTGCCTATGTGTTTTGATTCAGAAACGCCATTTTGTTTGGGAGTAGGCAGGTACAGGTCAAAAAGACTATGGAGTTGATTTAAGAAAAGCAAATAGACTGTGCACTTTGCAGAGGGCAGTTGCCCTCTGCAAGTGCAAGTGCTCCAGAGCTTCAGAAATGAGGTAAAAGGCTTGACTTTGCAAAGAGTACCCAATCCTGTGCAAGGAAAATTATAAAAACAGCATTTTTGCTTGTACAGGATTGGATGATGGAAGTCAGCAGAGCTTCTGCTCATTTACTAAGCTCTGGAGCAACCGCTCTTGCAGAGGGCAACTGCACATTGCAAAGTGCACACTCTTTTTCCCTTTAGTAAATCAACCCCTATGTGTGTTTTTGACAAAAGGCTAAATCATTTTGAATATCAAGTGAAAAGTACTAGTGAAAAGTTCACTTTAGAAATTGCACAGCAAGTGCACTTGTTGGAAGTGCAGTCGCTGTAAACATGAGGGGAAGAGCTGAAATGAGGGGAAGCTCTGCTGATTTTATCATACAATCATGTGCAATAAAAAGTTTTTTGTTTTTTTTGGGCTTCCTTGCATGTGCCCCTTGGATCCACAGCAAAGGCACTTCAAAATGCTCTTTCTGTGCAATTCCAAATAGAATTAGCACTTGTAGTGAAAAATGAATTTGCCTTTGTAAAATACACCCCCCTATGTCTAATGAACAAGAGACAACAACCTCATTAAGGTTCATTAAAACATCACAAAATATTAAGGTTATTGTGGTAACTTGAAAATCCACACACAAAAAAAAAATGTTGGTATAATTTAGCACACATTGTAAAATAGATAAGTGTTGAAAT
The DNA here is from genome assembly GCA_037952925.1 of Lithobates clamitans. Taxonomy (NCBI): domain Eukaryota; kingdom Metazoa; phylum Chordata; class Amphibia; order Anura; family Ranidae; genus Lithobates; species Lithobates clamitans. The sequence continues at coordinate 440,064 of JBBGZY010001608.1, read as the reverse complement.
CAATAAAAAAAATAAAGATGAGTCCAAAATCTAATTTAAAAGTTTTTATTTATGGAGATCTGGCTTTTTACAAATATTATATTAGTGGAGACAGTGGGAGAGAGGAGGAGGCCTTGCCCAGTGGGAGAGAGGAGGAGGCTGTGGCTGGGCCAAGTCGAAGCCGCATGGAGTGTCAGGTGCCCCCCATCCGCATTCTCCACAAAAGGCCCAGGAGAATGACACAAACTGAGCAGGAATCCCTAGCCCTCATACGGGAAGCAAGCCAGATCCTGAGCAAACCACCCAATGCAGAGGAGGCGTATGGCACCTATATAGCCAGCAGATTGCTGGAGTTGGAAAAGGGCCAACACCTCCTCTGTGAGGGTCTAATTTTTAAGGCATTTCAGAAGGGCTTGAGAGGGGAGCTTACTGCTACCACATATCTGGCAGATGAAGCCACTCCTCCTCCTCCTGCTCCAAGTACACCACCAGAGGCACAACCTCCAAGGAAGGCTGCAGAGAAGCGTGGAGGGAAGGCTGCAGAGAAGCGTGCAGGGAAGGCTCCACGGAAGAGTCAAAAGTGATTGCCTGGTTTCTGTCTGGTCTGACTGTGCTCCCTGTGCTCCCTAGTCGCAAGATACTGATTTTCTTGTCCTAAAACTTGATGTGTGTCCCGGGGGACGAAAGGCTTCCCAGATTCTAAAAGTGTCTCCAGTGTTGCCTTCCTAATTTTTTTTTCACAAAAATAAATGGATTTTTTGGTTATCTTACATTATTGCCTATGTGTTTTGATTCAAAAACGCCATTTTGTTTGGGAGTAGACAGGTACAGGTCAAAAAGACTATGGAGTTGATTTAAGAAAAGCAAATAGACTGTGCACTTTGCAGAGGGCAGTTCCCCTCTGCAAGTGCAAGTGCTCCAGAGCTTCAGAAATGAAGTAAAAGGCTTGACTTTGCAAAGAGTACCCAATCCTGTGCAAGGAAAATGATAAAAACAGCATTTTTGCTTGCACATGATTGGATGATGGAAGTCAGCAGAGCTTCTGCTCATTTACTAAGCTCTGGAGCAACTGCTCTTGCAGAGGGCAACTGCACTTTGCAAAGTGCACAGTCTTTTTCCCTTTAGTAAATCAACCCCTATGTGTGTTTTTGACAAAAGGCTAAATCATTTCGAATATCAAGTGAAAAGTACTAGTGAAAAGTTCACTTTAGAAATTGCACAGCAAGTGCACTTGTTGGAAGTGCAGTCGCTGTAAATCTGAGGGGAAGAGCTGAAATGAGGGGAAGCTCTGCTGATTTTATCATACAATCATGTGCAATAAAAAGTTTTTTGTTTTTTTTGGGCTTCCTTGCATGTGCCCCTCGGATCCACAGCGAAGGCACTTCAAAATGCTCTTTCTGTGCAATTCCAAGTAGAATTAGCACTTGTAGTGAAAAATGAATTTGCCTTTGTAAAATACACCCCCCTATGTCTAATGAACAAGAGACAACAACCTCATTAAGGTTCATTAAAACATCACAAAATATTAAGGTTATTGTGGTAACTTGAAAATCCACACACACAAAAAAAAAAATGTTGGTATAATTTAGCACACATTGTAAAATAGATAAGTGTTAAAATCAATAAAAAAAAAAAAGATGAGTCCAAAATCTAATTTAAAAGTTTTTATTTATGGAGATCTGGCGTTTTACAAATATTATATTAGTCATGGCATGAGGATAAATCATGAAGAAAGTAGTTTGTGAGAACTCTGTGTGAATATAAAGCAGAAAAACAACTTCATTCTTCTCGCATTCTAAATCCTAAAAAAAGCGCTGTATTAAAAGATCACAGAAGAGGAATGTGCTAGCGTCAATACGAAGGCTAGTTTTACCAGACCGAGCGCTTCCGTCTTGTAATTGCTTCAGAGCATGCGTCAGTTTGAGTTCGTCGGACTAGCACACAGACGACCGGTTTGTCCGCTAGAAAGAAGAGTCCGTCGGATAGATTTAAAACATGTTTCAAATCTAAGTCCGTCCAACTTTTGAGCAAACAAAGTCCGCTGGAGCCCACGCACGATCGAATTGCGCCGAGCAAAGTCTGCCGTAAAGTCTGCTCGTGTGTACGCGTCATTAGAGTTCCTACTGACAGCTCAAACAACTTTTGGGGTATAGGCAGGTACCTTCCCATATTTAGAAAAATAAAAAGCAAAAATTGCGCTTACACTAATTGGTATGAGCTGCGACTAAAAAGTAGTAAACCGTAAACCATATAAAAATCAAAAAGTCGCGCTAAGGAATAAACGTGACAGCAGGCTAATGCCCAAACAACACTCATAAAAATGAGGAGGTGACGAGTGGACAATAAGTGAATAAAATATAAAGAAGTGCTAAGTAATGAAAACATGCACTATACAAACACAACAAAGCTAAAAGTAAAAAACTATGTCTGTATGAAAAATAAATAAATATTGAATGACACGATTATCAAGACAATATCACAAATAATGATATGATAACAATAGAACAGATTTGTGGCTGTAAAGACTAAACCAAAATAAACTTAAGGAAAAAGTAAACCCAAAAAAAGTCCATGGCTAAAAAATTAATATTAATTAAAGTCCATCCGTGTGAATTAACATGCATGAATTGTGGCTTGTCTCCGGGTGCTCTGTGGATAATTATAACAAAAATCTTGCTGTGATGAAACCAGAGTGTGTAGATAGACCTCCACCTCTTAGAAAATAGCTGCCTCTTACCAGATAAAATTGGTCTCTTAATTACAGGAGACCTAAGGGGGCGGATGGCTGCAACCCCAGCCAGGGGTCTTTGAACAGGGCACTCAGCGTTCAACTCCAGGGACTCTCTCCAACCAGCATCAGCAGATAAGGGAATATGACCATGCAAAAAACAAAGTGCTCCACATAGCATAAAATCCAGCGATTTATTGTATATAAAATATGAGTTGCACTTACAGACAGGTTGCAGTTTAAAAGCGTGTAGAAAAAAGCCGTCCGGCTCCGAAGTATCCCGTGTCTTCCGGGTATGAGAATCGCGGTGTCGTCGGGACGTAGCTCCTCCTCCCTACGTCGTTTCGTCACAAGCGGACGTGGTCACGGGATGTGAGCAGCGTCCCGACGCACCGCATTAAATAGACACCTTAACAACATCTCATTAACACAACAAAAAAGAAGCGCCATCTTATCTGAGGGAAACAGTATGGGCAAAAATAAACATAACAATAGAACATTACCTTAGTGATACGTATTCAGGGCAAAAAAAGAGGTATATGAAACATCTTTGCCAAGACTATCAAAAACAAATTATATGTGGCCAAAGAATTGCAGAACTACTACTGCACTGGATTGGTTAATTAAAACCAAACAGAAAAGAAAAGAAAAAAAAAGAAAAAAAAAAAGAAAAAAAAAGAAAAAAAAAAAAAAAAAAAAAGAAAAAACTGATAATGATCATTATAATGATCATTATCATTATCATTATCAGTTTTTTCTTTTCTGTTTGGTTTTAATTAACCAATCCAGTGCAGTAGTAGTTCTGCAATTCTTTGGCCACATATAATTTGTTTTTGATAGTCTTGGCAAAGATGTTTCATATACCTCTTTTTTTGCCCTGAATACGTATCACTAAGGTAATGTTCTATTGTTATGTTTATTTTTGCCCATACTGTTTCCCTCAGATAAGATGACGCTTCTTTTTTGTTGTGTTAATGAGATGTTGTTAAGGTGTCTATTTAATGCGGTGCGTCGGGACGCTGCTCACATCCCGTGACCACGTCCGCTTGTGACGAAACGACGTAGGGAGGAGGAGCTACGTCCCGACGACACCGCGATTCTCATACCCGGAAGACACGGGATACTTCGGAGCCGGCCGGCTTTTTTCTACACGCTTTTAAACTGCAACCTGTCTGTAAGTGCAACTCATATTTTATATACAATAAATCGCTGGATTTTATGCTATGTGGAGCACTTTGTTTTTTGCATGGTCATATTCCCTTATCTGGTAATGCTGGTTGGAGAGAGTCCCTGGAGTTGAACGCTGAGTGCCCTGTTCAAAGACCCCTGGCTGGGGTTGCAGCCATCCGCCCCCTTAGGTCTCCTGTAATTAAGAGACCAATTTTATCTGGTAAGAGGCAGCTATTTTCTAAGAGGTGGAGGTCTATCTACACACTCTGGTTTCATCACAGCAAGATTTTTGTTATAATTATCCACAGAGCACCCGGAGACAAGCCACAATTCATGCATGTTAATTCACACGGATGGACTTTAATTAATATTAATTTTTTAGCCATGGACTTTTTTTGGGTTTACTTTTTCCTTATGTTTATTTTGGTTTAGTCTTTACAGCCACAAATCTGTTCTATTATTATCATATCATTATTTGTGATATTGTCTTGATAATCGTGTCATTCAATATTTATTTATTTTTCATACAGACATAGTTTTTTACTTTTAGCTTTGTTGTGTTTGTATAGTGCATGTTTTCATTACTTAGCACTTCTTTATATTTTATTCACTTATTGTCCACTCGTCACCCCCTCACCTTCCCATATTTACTTCAGAGGAGAAGGAAGGAAAGAAGGAAGCGGAAGAAAGGGAGGAAAAGGGAGGTCCTCTGAGTCAGTAAGAAATCCTCTTGAACTCATCTCAGGACTTGACTGCGATCTAGACCCAAAAGGCAGAGCTTAGCCTGGGGAGGAAGAAATGAAATAATAGCAACTATGAGGGGACAGTCTCAAAAAGCATCTGAACCTAAGACCGCAAAAAAAAGTCTAAACACGTGTACGATTCAAAAATATTTAAAAGATGCAAGTCTGAAAAAAGTACTGGAATGGAGACAAAGCAACAGGGGACTAAAGATAAGAAGAAAGAGCCCGTTAAGCAAAAAGGGGATCAAGGAGACAAATCTAGAGAAGTGGTGGATTGGGAAGGAGAACCTGTTGTAAGCACAATGGAAGAACAAAGGAATATGGCTCAAATGCCAACAAAAATGGAAATGATGGAAATGTTTGCTAAACTAGAAAATTCGATCAAAACGGAGATCGCAAATGTAAGGATGGATATGGGTCACCTGTTGAGGAGAGTTGAAGACGCAGAAGCATTACCAGAAAAACAGGCCCAAGAAATAGTAGACTTAAAAACACAAGTGAGGAAAATGCAAACTGACCACAGGGATATCCAATATCAGCTGGAAGATCAAGAAAACCAAAGTAGATGTCAAAACCTAAGAGTTAGAGCCTTACCAGAACAGCAGGGTGAAGATATAGTGGAAAAAATGAAAAAGATATTCAACCCATTACTTGATAGAAGGGAAGAGGAGGACCTAAAGATTGATCGGGTGCATAGGGTCAGGAAACCTCCCAACCTTAGCGAGGATGTACCCCGGGACATTATTATTAAGTTTCATTCATACGAGGATACAGCAAAGATTTGGAGCAAACTCAGACGACTACCACCAATGCAAATTGCAGCCGGAACTACAAGTGTTCACCGATCTATCTGCAGGAACTTTAGCTCAGAGACAACAATTAAAACCTCTACTGGAACAACTAAGAGTGTCCAATATTAAATACAGCTGGGGTTTTCTAGCCTCATTAATAGTACAGATAGAAGGAAGAACAGTCAGATTCAAATTTTTAGAAGTTCTGCAAGATTTTTGCAAAAAACTTGACATTCCAGTTCCAAATATTCCTAGATAGTAAGGAAATACAAGGGAGACGGGGGAAAGACAAGGATGGAAGAGAAGCAAGAAAAGAGAAGAAAAGAGAAGCATGATAGTGGTAGATGGATATGTGCTACGATCATAGAGTCTCCCCCTTAAAGGCTTAAATAAATATAATAAATATAAAGACGATGGGGAGGTTGAACCTAGTTGGGGGGCCCACTTTATAAGTAGGAAGAGGTGGGGGCTGAAGGCTCATTGGGAGCTTGGGTCATCTTCGGGCACTCGCTCCTGCCCCTCCACACCCCCCTTTTGGGGGGTGGGGATGGGACACAGGCTGCCATGGTCAGAGTCACACCCTGGGAGAAGAAGTGCGCAGAATGGGATTGGATCCCTAACTGTGGTTACGAGGTCGGAATGCGGCCGGGGGAGGGGTGGAGGGGGGGAGTAGTTCCACCTTGCAGACAAATAATCTATAGCCCAAATAGGCAGGCCTTAATACGGATACTTCATTATTCACATGACCACCATAGATGACAGAAATACATTTTTTGACATATAATGTTAAAGGCCTTAACTCCCCTACTAAGAGACATAAAGTATTAAAAGAACTCCAGGATTACCGAGCAGGAGTGGTGTTTTTGTAGGAGACCCATATAGCCCAAGAAACAAACATTAAATTATATTCTAAAAATTTCCCGATCTGGTTCTATGGGGATTCTTCAACTAGGAGGGCTAAGGAAGTGGCAATTGGATTTGCAAAAATGACAAGGTTTGTGCTGATAGATAGATTGACAGACGTTGAGGGCCATTATCTTTTTTTGAAGGGTAGATTGGGGGACAGGATACTCACCTTGGCAAACATATACTGTCCAAACAAAAATCCTATAAGGTATCTGAAACAGGTCTTGGGAAGGTTGATGGACTTCAAGACTGGGGAAGTCATACTAGCCGGAGATTTCAATTTTTGTATGGACCCCTCCTTAGACAGTACGTCCTTAGACAGTACGTCCCGGACACAGGGGATTAGTAAGGCCTTATTAAAAATGATTAGGCTTAAGATGTTTCAGTGTCAAATTATGGATGTGTGGAGGGTGCAACATGCCAAAACACACGATTATGCCTTTTTTTCCCCTGTGCACATATTGGTTGATCATAGTCTGCTGGACCATGTGAGGGATACAAAGTCAGTGATGATGAGGTTCCCGGGGGTCCAAAGAAAACTGTTCACATGACGCCTAAATTAAAATCTTTTACAAGATGAGAAAGTCGCAGAAGCAGTGCAGAAAGAAATAGAGTTATATTTTTTGACCAATGATACAGGTGAAATCTCGGGTGCCTCCCTTTGGGAAGCACACAAAGCCTATATCAGGGGGGTCCTTATCTCCATCGGTATGGGGAAAAAAAAAAGGAGGGACACAGAGATGAATAATCTCATTGAAGAGATTCATAGATTAGAACAAGAGCATAAAAATATAAGGACCAACACCAGGTAATCTTTCACCAATTGATAAATAAGAGAGAGGAGCTTAAAGATATCATGGAACTAGACTCCAGAAGGACATTCAAAATAATTTCAAAAGAAAGGCATCAATGGGTAAATATCTAGCAAGAATGTTGAAAAAGAAAAGAGAAATCAATTATATTGAAAAAATCCATAACAAAAATGGGGAACTGGTATATTCAACCAATGAGATAGTGAAAGAGTTTAGGAATTACTTTGAAGCTCTTTATACTGTAGGACAGAAGGGCCAACAGGAGCAGGAGAAAATTGAGGAATTTCTAAACTAGACTGCCTCTCCTATCAGAGAGTGATAGATCTCACATTACAGAAGAGGAAATTTATAAAGCTCTAAAAGATTCTGCCCCGGGCAAAAGCCTGGGACCAGACGGGTTCACGATTCATTACCTCAAAAAATATAAAGTGACCTTAGTCCCGAAGCTTTGCCAGTACATTAATGGATTAGGGGCAAATTTTGAAATGGGAAGAGAGGCTTTGTCTGCATCAAAAACGGTAATATTAAAGAAGGGTAAGGATAGCACGCTTTGCTCTAACTATAGGCCAATTGCCTTACTGAATGCAGACACTAAACTTTATGCCAAGGTATTGGCTACCAGGCTAAAGGATAAGATGACCGACCTGGTCCGGATTCATACCAGGAAGAGAAGGAAGGGATAATGGAGTGCGGTCGCTGCTCTTGCTTCAGGGTATCAAAACAAGTGGGTCCCCAGGTCTATTACTGTCAATGCACACTGAAAAAGCCTTTGACAGGGTAGACTGAGGACTCATGATAAAAACGTTTGAAGCCATGGGCATTGGCCCAAGAATGATTCATTGGATAAAAGTTCTATATAACCATGCACACGTTTCGGTAAAAGTTAATGGGGTACCTTCCTCCCAGTTTGTAATGGCAAACGGAACTAGACAGGGGTGCCCGCTGTCACCTCTATTGTTCGTGTTGTCCTTAGAACCTCTGCTGGCCTCCATTCAAAATAACCCTGACATTAATGGGATTAGGATGGGGAAGGAGGAGCACAAACTCACAGCGTTTGCTGACAATGTGCTGTTCTATATCTCAAACCCTAGGGTCACGATTCCTAACTTGCTGGGGGTACTAAAAAGATATGGAGAAATCTCAAATTTCAAGATAAACCTCAGCAAGTCTGAAATCTTAAACATAAACATCACTAAACAAGAAGAAGCAAAACTTCTAAAAGAATTTCAATTCCCATGGAGAAAGGCCATAAAATATTTGGGGGTCAGATTGTCTGATTCTTTAAGGAAAATATACTTAATAAACTATGCTCCCCTGCTAGATGAAATTAAGAAGGAATTAAAAAAAATATCAGCAAGTCCTCTCTCATGAATAGAGCGTATCAACATGGTAAAGATGGTGTTGGCCCTGAAAATTCTTTATAAGTTCCAGATGGTACCCCTCTCACTTCCACAAACATATTTTAAAACTATAAAAGGTTTAATATCAAAGTTTATATGGCACAACAAAAAAACGAGAATTGCATTCATGATATTGAGTAGGGGGAAAAAACAGGGGGGTTTAGCTGTTCTGGATTTCAAAAAATACTTTAATGCAGTGGCACTTTCACGGGTGGTGGAATGGGCAAAAGAGGTGAATGATAAGAGGTGGATCAATATTGAAAATACAGTGCGTAACACACACTTAAGACATATTATATGGAATCCCCCTCAGCACAGGGCACTGGGACAAAACACTCACGAAATAACACATACTTCACTAAAAATATGGGATAGAATTCACGCACAAAATAAATGGCATTATAACTCACTGTTGATTTTTTTTAAAGAAAAATGAATACTTTGAGTCGGGGATAAGGTCTGTGGAGGGTAATTGGATAAAAAAAGAAAATGCTCAGTTGAAAGACATTATAAAGAGAGGTAAAATAAGCACATATCATGAATTAAGATTAGACACAGATTTAATGACGATTGATGCATGGTAGTACATCTAGTTTTGCCATTTTGTTGAGAAATTACCTCAACCAATTAGATATGGAGAAGATTACAGGCTGCTGGAGCGGCTTTGTATTAGGGAAAAATCAAAAAGCAACATTGCGTGATTATATAAAATACTATCAGAAGGAGACGGACTGGAGGTCTTGCCTTACATCAAAAAATAGGAAAACGAACTGGGATCATGATGTAACAATCACACAGAGAAAATTTTGAAACCATCACATAGTTCTGCGATGGACACTAAGATGATTGAGACAAACTATAATGCCGCGTACACACGGTCGGACTTTTCATCTACAAAAGTCCGACAGCCGGTCCGACAGACTTTCGGCGGACTTTCGGCGGACTTGCGGCGGACTTGTTGCAGACTTTCTAACGAACGGACTTGCCTACACACGACCACACAAAAGTCCAACGGATTCGTACGTGATGACGTACACCGGACTAAAATAAGGAAGTTGATAGCCAGTAGCCAATAGCTGCCCTAGCGTGGCTTTTTGTCCGTCGGACTAGCACACAGACGAGCGGATTTCGGGGTCCGTCGTAGTTACGACGTAAAGATTTGAAGCATGTTTCAAATCTAAAGTACGTCGGATTTGAGGCTAAAAAAGTACGTTGAAAGTCCGGAGAAGCCCACACACGATCGGATTACCAGCCAGCTTTAGTCCGTCAGCGTCCGTTGGACTTTTGTAGCTGAAAAGTCCGACCGTGTGTACGCGGCATAAGTGCCTGGCTAGATGGTATGCAACACCAGACAAAATTAACAAATTCCATCCGAAGAAATCCCTGGATTGCTGGAGAGGGTGTAGGGCTCTAGGAACAATGGTCCACATATGGTGGGAATGCCCTTTTATTAATAAATTTTGGAAGGAGATGTTAAAACTAATAAATGAAATTAGCAACAATATGCCTGTTCCATGGGATAGAAGGTTCAGTCAGGCAATATAAATCATCTATAATCCCTACCTTGCTTAATGTAGCAAAAAGTCTTATACCGAAAAAATGGCAAGAAGCAGAGAGCCCTAAAATTCGGGACTGGATATTTAGTGTCAGTGCATTACACTATTTGGAGAACCTAGACGATGGGTGGGATGGAAGGAGATGACGGGGTAGTACGAAATGACAAATGGGATTTGTGGAAAGCGTTAAAAAAAACATGGAGATATGTTAAGGAGATTACTAAATAACCAGAGAGGCGATAAGGCTCTGGAATCTACGCTAACTACAGATAATATTAGTGCCTGTGGATGTCAAGGCAAGGTGGGGGAGGGTGGGAGGGGGAAGGGATGTAGGACAATGGTATGTTTATTATTTGTAGAATGTAAATATATGATTCTTTTTTGTATGTTATTTTTAAAAAATAAAGAATTAAAAAAAAAAAGTTTTTTTTTCAAAATACAAACATATGTTATTGGACTCTTCTTGACCTAAGGTTTGTGATGCTATTGTTGATATCCTATCAAAAGATTTCAATACAAAAAAATACAGTTTTCTTTTCATTGTTAAAAATCTTGTGGCTTGTTTGCAGTGCTGCTTGTCCTGGTAAAATACTTTTTGTCATTTGCCTCAATGCCAATATGACCTATGATGCTAAAAAATAACAAAATACAGCTTACCTAGATGCTCCAAGCCAAACATATATTTCCAAACATTACTTGGATGTTTGCTGTTTGCAAAAAAACATGTTTACTTGGATGTTTGCTGTCTGAATTTATGCATCCAACACTATGTGACATGAGGACCTACCTAAATAATCCATTCAGTTTAGGTCAAATCAGTAGATAGCAGAGATAAAGGAGATTACATAATCAGATCGTATGGCCATCTTTAGACATCCTGGAAGTCCCAGAACCTGAAAACAATCATTAGGCATAGGCACTGTTATCCCAGGGCATGTTGGAGCTCCAACTTTCACCTTGAGTAAATGGATGTAGGACATATCCATGTCCAGGCCTCATGGGGCATTCAGGAGAAAATGTTTTAAAAGACAGTAGTATGAATAGGCACTTTAAGGAGGCAGCTGTATTTTCCATCTGCTGTCTGTTCTCTATAGATAGGTTCAGTTTATGCTCTGCAACCCAGTTCAATTAACAGTGGCATACAAAGTATATTTTCTAAGCCATTAGACCTTTATTTACACATTAGGCGTTTATGAGGAAATGTGACAAGTGCATTAGGAGAGTCCAAATAAACTGCATCCACATCTACATCTACATCCAAAATGTGCTTCCGTTTTTCTTAAGACAGTATCTGCCATTTATAAATCCATGCCAACTATCCAAAACAATAAAAGCAAATAGTCACTAAACAGGAAATATCTACTTTCCCTCAGCGCTCATGAACCTGTTACATTAAAAAGGTCACATACCCTTCAGCTGCTGCTATTAAGTGAATCAGATAATAATAAGTATGTCTACACACCCTAGGGAAATATAGGCATTAGCAGCGCTAAACTATTATATCAATGCCAAATGTCCAATAGTAGAAACGTTTTACTTAAAAAGCAACACAGTGTCCTCGGTATAGGTAAAATTGGAAAGTCTGTGTACAGTATTCAGCTGAAACAAAATCACCAACAATGCGTAGGGGAATATTGGAAAATTATAATTATAATTCATTCCTGTGAATCTTCATCCCTTCACCACTCCATGTGGGACACTGCTCTCTTAAGATGCTACACTCACCAGAAATCAGGTGAAAATCAGCCGTAAACTCCACAAATGAGTGGACCTCTTCCTCTGGTCATTGGATCCTGGTATAGACTACCTCTTTAGCTTCTAATGCAAATTTACCAGTGATAGGTCTGTATAAGTTCACACCCTGTTAGATCCTGGAATGAGAAAAAAACTCATCCTATCCTTGTACACAGGCCAATGACCGCTAAGGGGGCGCTCTCCTCCCTCTTCCTATTTCCTAGTGTGTCCCCCGTGCAGTGCGGGGTCCGAGGAGTCTTTGTGGATCAGAATCGGTTCTCCCCATCCCCCCTCCAGATAATAGATCATCAACCGGACAGCCGAGAAGTTGGGGCTCCCCCCCGCCCCCACCCTATAGGATCACCCCTCCCCCATCCACACAATCCAGCCGCTGATGAGCTTGCTATGCCAATTATCACTTATGATATTATTTTTATAACAGATGTTCTCTTGATCGCTTAGCATTCTTTAAAATATCTTTCATACAAAAAAGGTTATGGCCATTACTAAATGAAATAGCTGCATTTGCTTTTTCTTAAATTACTGTTAGCATGCTGCATATTACAGAATCTCTAAAAGCAGAAAACAATGGCTCAAATAGCTTGAGCATGACATGTTGTGAAAAAATAACGTATTTCTTTTGTTAGAAACAATAAAATATGGTATGTTCAGCCTACATCCTTTATATAAAACAATAATACAAGCATTAGTACATAGAACACAGATTTTACATTTTAGTAAATGCTTTACCTGTGAACAAGGCACACAGTCTATTCTAAATATGGAATTACAGTCCAGACAAAGGCTCTGTATCCAGGTGAACTTTGAGACCTGCAGTGCAGGCTGGACCTATGCCACCTTTTATGTTATAAAAGGAAAACATGCATTTAAGATTTAAGAAAGTATTTGACTTACTGCAACACAGGAATTATTCTGCCAAGACAATAGAATTACAAATCAGTGACAGCATTTAACTTTAATGCTGGGTTCACATTTTTAAAACCTATTAGTTTGAATCAGTCTGGTTCACATATGTGCGTTGCATTCGCATTCCGCATTGCCCAAAAAATGTGTGCGTTTTCTAGGCATTGCGGTGCGAATTACAGGCACATAATCTTCTATGGGAACGCATCTGATTGGCAGATGCGTTCCGTTCTGAACACAAATTCTCTCCCCCTCCTCATTACACCTCCCCCTCTCCCTGCTCAGCTGATTCGCAGCTACAGTGGAGAGGAAGTGCTGAACAGCTGCCTTTTCTCTTCATACAGAGAATGGAGCTGGAATTCGCACCAGACTATTGTGAATCCAGCCTAAAGAAGTACATTTTTTGGGGGGGTCGTCTCACCAGCAAAATTAGGCTGCACAAGTACTGATACTACAGTACAACCCATTTCACACTGGGGCACTTTGCAGGTGTTACAGTGCTAAAAATAGCGCCTGCAAAGTGCCGTGAAAGAGCCGCTGCTGTCTCTCTAATGTGAAAGCCGCGAGCGCGCTGTGCGCCGTGATTGGCCGCTCAATCACCTGGGACCTGTAATGGGTCCCAGATGATTGACAGGAGGGAGGGAGCAGAGCGGAGCCCTTCCTGTGCCGAGGGGGAAGTGATGTCACCAGCCCAGGCAAAGGAACAGGCAGACTACGAGGGACCACCTAGCAACAGGCATTTAGAGGTAAGTGAAAAAAAAATATCCAAATGTTTTTTTGTTTTGTTTTTTAGAATTTTTACAGGTATTTTTGTTTTTTGGGTGGAACCCCACTTTAAATAGCATAAACAGCTCCATAATAGCCTCCTCTCCTGGTCTGTAGAGATCAGTTAGCTCTTTTGTTGATAATATCAACTAATATATAGTGTATATTTTATAGTACTGTTCACAGAAGTACTTTTTAAATAAGCTTTGATTACATATGACAAGAATTTGACAAGATAGTGCTAATTCTCTATGTTTATTGTACTAAACACCATTTTAGGATGCTGTTGCTATATAACCCCCTCCGTCTTGTAGATACTTCTTGCTGTGTACTCCATGCTCCTGGTCTGTTATAATGCCATTGGTTCATCGACAGGAGGGGTGGGGGGTTTGAGCATATATTATTACTAGAGGCGATGAGGGTGTTACCTATAGGAGGCCATGCCTCCGAAACATGTTGTCCTAGCAATTGCATGAAGCTTACGAGAGGAGTCAGCTGCATCACTGTGCATCCCCTCCCTGGCCACGAGTGACGTCAAGCAGCGCCGACTGGTCCGTGCGAGTGCTTTGGGTGGTGTGTGTTACAAGGAAGCAGGCGGTCTGTGCTTACTGAAATACTTTACCACGCTGCTAGTTGCTGTGAACTAACTGATCTCTACAGACCAGGAGAGGAGGCTATTATGGAGCTGTTTATGCCATTTAACCATGGATGTTTGTGAGTGCAACCCTCGTTTTTATACACTAATCTTCATCTATTAAACGATAACACACTATGGCTGGCGTGCGCTCTCTCTTGTTTTTATATATTTTCAGAATCATGTCTACCACCCAGTGGACTTTTGGGAGAGCTGCAACACCTTAAGCAAGGAATATACATACAGACTGTTCACTGTTGGAATAGGTATAGTGGGGACAGCACTAAAATTGGTTTGTTGTGTGTGTTTTGGACTATCTTTGGAGCAGTGAAGGAGTGGTGTATACACCGCTCCTGGCCATTGAAATCAATGGGGCAGCGCGGCTATACCGCCAGCATAGCGCTTCTGCAGCAGCGCTTTGTGGTGATTTTAACAATTTCTTGGCCGCTAGCCGGGGGTTAAAAGCACTGCGAAATTGATTGTAAAGCGCTGCTAAAAATAGCTGCACTTTACCGCCGATGCACCCACTGCCCCAGTGTGAAAGGAGCCTACTTTTCAACAAAAATTTAAAGTAGTATTTTTTCACTCTCAACAACTAGTCTAATATAGACTTATGCAGAGTATTTTTGCCATTGTATAAATTTAATTCCACTAAATTGTATTAAAGAGTAACTCCACTTTTGTTGAGGAAAAAACATTCCCCTCTGGGTGATCTATGTACATTACAAGGATTTTGACAAACTTTGTTGCAGATTCCTACCCTTTGTTCTGAAGAAATCCCTGTGCGTTTTTCTGTGTCCATCTGGTAAGTGAATCTAATGGGAGTGGTTTCATAATTATCAACCAGCTGCTGCACCTGCAAGGCTCTAATGAGGAAAATTGCAGGGTCTGCATCCCTTTAGATGTGATTTCCTATTTGGAGTATCTCACCAAAATGACATCTTAGTGTAGACTTCTGGGAAAATCAGTGAGCCAATCACACAAGCAGGAAATTATGCTTCTAGTGGGCATTCTTTACACATTCTATGTACAGAACACCTCCAGGTAGCCATATTGCATTGCATTTTACAGAAAATTACAGAGCTGCTGATTGAAAAGCAAAGGTACCGTATTTTTCGCTCCATAAGACACAATTTTTCCTCCAAAAAAATGGGGGAGGCAGAAATGTCTGTGCGTCATGTAGAGCAAATATTGACCAGGCCTACTCCCCCTCCATAGCATTAGAACAGTTGGACCGGGCACAGCTGCATCAGCCGGCCACCAACTGGCTGATGCATGCTGACGCTGTTGAATTCTGGGAGTTGTAGTCCACTCCACGCATGCTCAAGCTCCTGGTGGGTGGAGAAGCAGCCCAGCACAGCCAGGGAAATACAACTCTCAGGATCTTGAAGGCAGGGCGCGCCAAGGAGTCAGGACTTGGGACCAACATGCCAACGTGACTGGCTCGGGCTGCAGCTTTGCTTGACCCCAGGACAGGAGCATCACCACCCCCCCAGGACTGGGGGAGGCTGTGCAAGGACCTGCTGAGCTCACACTAGCAGCTGCTATCACTCAGGTGAGAGACCCTGACACCCCCAGGGCCAGCTGACTGCCACATCCCATCTATCTCCCCCCCATACACCCCATTTACTCTGCCCCAGTGTCCACCCAGTAACCTCAAAATAGCCCTCAACACTGTGGGTTCTGCTGGAAGCTGGCCATGGTGTGTGGGTCCTGCTGGCCTGTGTGTCCTACTGCCACTGTTCTGTAGGTCCTGCTGGGAGCTGGCCATGGCCTGTGGCCCAAAGGCCATGGCCAGCTCCCAGCAGGACCTACAGGCCAGCAGCCAGCAGGACTCACAGGTCAGCGGCCAGCTTTCATCAGGACCTGCAGCCATTTTGTTCAGAATATTTTTTTTCTTGTTTTCCTCTCCTAAAACCTAGGTGAGTCTTTTGGTCAAGTGTAAGTCTTATGGAACAAAAAATAGTAATTTTTCATAACATTTAATTACAATATGACTTGAGTTGCAATTGTATACGCTATATTATTTTATTTTTTTATTTACAATTTTTTTCCCACTAAAGTGGAGTTATCTATTAAGCTAACATTTAAATGGTTAGTATGGGCTACTGTACATAATTTAGCAGTTGGGGGACAGCACTTAAGCCGGCTCATCTGACAGTGGTTTCTGCCAGAGCCGGAGGGTGGAACTCTTCTTCCAGCAGTGTTAGTGACTGGTAAGTTATACCACACACTGCTCTAAAGTAAGCTCTTTTTTCCCATTTTCTGTTTACCTATCTGCTACATAGTATCAAATCGTTTTCTGCACTTAGTGCAAAAAAGCACTTAAATCATTGATTGGCTTCCCCATATGTATCCATTGTAACTATGTTTCCATTACTATCCAGATATCCACACTGGATGACTTATACTTTAACTCTAATCATCCTATTGTCTCTAGGCTACATTTATTATGCCCCTTAGTCCTCTAAATCTCGTTACCTTCAACTTAGTTTTACAATTTATATTTTATTTTTTATTTTAATTTAATTAAAATTTTTTTTTTTCTTCTCTGTCTCCCTTTCAAATATTCAGTTTTCATCATTAATTTATTCCCTATACATATACACAAATTCTGCTTTATTCATCAGCGTTATTGAACCATTCCCTGTAACCACTACTAGCAGGTGTGCTGAAGACTGCCACCACTCTACAGGCTTTGCTTTGAACAATATATAGAGTAAGTACTCAATAGCTCTTTATTTTGAGCCAACTAGTTGCCTTTTTGCGCGTTTTTTTGTTAGAACAATAATAAGTTTATATAAATAAATATATTACCTCATGGATATATACATCTAGATATACACCTACTCCCTCTATATTAACAAGCAACCTATTTTGATACACTGCATTTTTTGTCCCATATATAGTTTTACCCTTCTGTCCCCTGTGGTTGCATTTCTGGCCCTTTCGGTGTTCCAGTATTTCTTGGTTGGTGTATGCGGGGATTGACCTAGCCGGGGGTCACACAGGGGTAAGCACCTCATTTGTGCTGTTTCAGAGAAGACACTGCGCTTGTCTCTGTTTAAAATCATGTAATTTTTGTGATTATAATGAACATTGTTTACTTTGTAATTTTCTATTTTTTCCGACGGATGTTGGCTCAAACTTGTTTTGTCTACACACGGTCACACAAAGTTGTCAGAAAATCCGATCGTTCTGAACGCGGTGACGTAAAACACGTACGTCAGGACTATAAACGGGGCAGTGGCCAATAGCTTTCATCTCTTTATTTATTCTGAGCATGCGTGGCACTTTGTCCGTCGGATTTGTGTACACATGATCGGAATTTCCCACAACGGATTTTGTTGTCGGAAAATTTTATCTCCTGCTCTCCAACTTTGTGTGTCGGAAAATCCGATGGAAAATGTCCGAATGAGCCCACACACATTCGGAATTTCCGACAACACGCTCCGATCAGACATTTTCCATCGGAAAATCCGACCCTGTGTACGGGGCATTAGAGTGTTGGATGATATCACCTTTCAGCTTGCATATCCCTTAAAAAAGCGACACTGCGAAACATGTCGGGCTAGTATGCAACTATATCATCTTCCAAAAAAATATACACTCATATTCTATCTGACCACTAATTTTATGAAGTATGTACATACAAATTGTATGTTTTTTAATTGTTAAATTAAAAATGATCTTTTTATAATTTTCTCTGTCCAGTCTATTTGCACCGTTAAAATCCCTTCATTTTCTTTATAATCGTTTTCAGGGATGTGGTGCCTATTCATTAGGGTAAATCAGAAATAAATATGTACATACAAGTGATGCGGTTTGGATAGATGATCCAAAAAAACACACAACCAAAAACTATGCGACTATAGAGCGATAAAGTGTCGCTATACTGATGCAAAAAATATATATATAATATATATGTGCTCCCATATATTCGTGATCATAAAATGAAGTGAACCTCTATGAGAAAATAAACACCAGATAATATATGAAACAAAAGAGTCATTTGAATCAAAATTTTGCAATTTGCAATTGACAGAGTATCTATTAGATCAAAAAGTTCCTCCGCAAAAGGACAATCAGCAGACTTCAAACTTTTTCAACCATATGATAAATCAGGGCAAGAAGGTATGCTGATGTTGATGATGGTTAGGAAACTTTTGGGACCACAAAGCTCGCGTTCCACCAAAAGAAAAGAAAAAACATATAGTATAAAACCTTATGATACCATGGGGTCACCTGCGCATATGTGCGCTACTCAGGGGACCGGCGTGCAGAGCAGGCATTCAGATACTTGGTCGGTGTTCCACCAACTCCACATCACTTCCTGGAGTTGGTGGAACGCACGCCGTTCCGCGGCGAAACAACGACCAAGTATCACATCACTTCCTGGAGTTGGTGGAACGCACGCCGTTCAGCGGCGAAACACCGACCAAGTATCTGAATGCCTGCTCTGCACGCCAGTAAATAGATTATTGACAAGATCAGATATTCATCCACATAGAGTTTGGGTTGCCTTATAGAGCATACAAAAACAACTAGGAGAAATAGGTTCCCCCAAAGAAGGCAAATTACCCAAACACAATCTGCAAAAACAATAGATTTATTGAACTACAAAACACCACACAAAAATACAAAAATTTGGGCAATTTAGGGAATATATCATAGACCAAGTTAAAACATATAACGTTATCATTAAAAACAACGGAGCCGCGGCCAATCATACCCCATGCACACACCAATCACCACAGCAGATTCCTACTATATTGGGCACTATCGTGTGAATTAAGTCCTTGGTCAATCCAAATACTGGTAGTATGGCGGTATGAGGGTAAGGGTGGATGAATGAATAATCATAACTTAGGAACTGATTCAGCACATCGTAAAAATTATGGCAGTCTGGGAACTAGACTCAAATCACAGGTATAACAGCAAAGGTGACCGGCAGTATTAGTGAAGGTTATTGTGGACATAGGACATACAAGTGAAGCAGCTATGTATGGAGAGAGCAGCGGGGGGAGCAATAGCAGCTCAGGCTGTACTATGAGTAGAAATTGGAGTGATACTTCTCTCACCAAGTAGATGACTCAGCAGCTCTTGAGATCGTAGGCTCTACCCCCAGGCTAGTTAGAGTTTGAAGATCACTATTTTTATTTGCGAGCGCTGTTTTGTATGTTTTTATATTAATTAGGGTGTTCTAACATTAATAGGAACCAAAACTCTTGTGTACATAATTTAGCAGTGTTTCTGCACCACTGGGCTGGAGACTTCTAGTGGTCTGTAGACAAATAGATGTCATTTTTCTGTCTCCCAAAGACATTAAAGCAGGGGTCTCAAACTGGCGGCCCTCCGGCTGTTGTGAAACTACATGTCCCAAGAGGCATTGCAAGGCTAACAGTTACAAGTATGACTCCCACAGGCAGAAGCATGAAGAGACATGTAGTTTTGCATAGCTGGAGGGCCGCCAGTTTGAGACCCCTGCATTAAAGGGTTAGTTCACCTCTCTAATAAAAATTACAATGCCTTCAAACATTCCAATAGAAAGCACTGCTCAGCTTTGAAAAAATTACCCTCTTTTAAATACCGTACATGTAAGCTGTGTACCTTCTATCCCAAGTCTTTCCGAAAAATGAGTCTTAAAATTTCAAGTGATTTGAATTAGGGCCTTTATAATGCCTGTAAACCACAAAAGAAAACACATCTAAACAAATATTAATGTATACTAAAATTCCTGCATTTGGTATGACCTTGTATGTGGGAAGGAATGATAAATTATCCTAAAATACTATAGAGAAAAGATAAAGACTTGCTATAAAAGAATTTCCAATTGCACTTCTTCTTATTAAAAGGAAAAACTAGTTCATTATACAGTGTAAAATCTTAAACATATCTTTTTAATAGAAGTAGTATATTTTTAACCACTATTATGTACAAGGTGTAAGTAAAAAAAAAAAAAGATTGCTTTGCCAAAAACTGTAAGTTTTCATTTGAATGAGGCCAATGTGGCTGATGCTGAAAAAGCCAAACAATACTGGCTTGGTGTGTAGGAGCCGAGTACATAATATGTGCTACTGTAGTGAATGTTGTTATTACAGCAGTACACATAGAATACTCCCAGATACAGAAATGATTCTTTGAAATGCTAACATTCTCAGACTTCCGGGTGAGTCTAGACCATGCAGTGGAACCATTGTGTATCATTTAGTGGGATACTGCTTAAGTTATAAATCCCAGTTTCTAGTGGGGTTTTGGTCATTTGTAATCGCCTACCCCCTCTCCTTCCTCTCTGTCTTTTCTTTTTCTTTGTTAACCATTTTCTGTGGGCGGATGCTGTGGTGTATCCCTCCACCAGCCTCCTGAGTTTGGCTGATAAGGTGGAAGGCCCCTCCCTGGTCCACTCTGGGACCCCAAAAAATCCCCCCTTTAATAAGAGGAGTGATTCTGCATGGGTGCATATCTATTAAATGTGGGCATCTGTCCTCCTTGTGGATATTGTAATTGCCGTCTATTGGTATTAGCAGCAAGAGGTCCGGAGGGATAGTGTATTATCCCAATTGTTGCCATACGGTAAACGCTGACGGGACAGGTCATCATATACATACACAGGATTTCCTCTAGTGGTTGGTAATGGGGAATTAACTACTTCCAAAATAGGGGGAGCACCATTAGGGACAGCATTGGCACGGACACTCGGACTCTGCCATTTAAAAATTATACCACTAAAAACATAATCCAAATCCCTCA
This sequence comes from Lithobates clamitans, assembly GCA_037952925.1. Classification (NCBI taxonomy): domain Eukaryota; kingdom Metazoa; phylum Chordata; class Amphibia; order Anura; family Ranidae; genus Lithobates; species Lithobates clamitans. The sequence goes on along the minus strand of JBBGZY010001608.1, from coordinate 419,172 downwards.
CACATTCTTTTTTCTTAGCTTGTATTTCTAAATCAAGAGATAGGTCAAGAGATAACCTGAGGAATTCTTCACTTTCCTTATGTGGTTCTATTGGATTCCTAATTTCCCTAATTTGAAACTCTAACATTTTCACCTTTCTCTGCTTACAGGAGAGCAAAAATTCCAGCAACTCAAAACCTTTTTTGGTAAAAAACTCACCCCATTCCTTTATGGATTCTTCATCCAATAGACCGTCATTGGAGGGTACATCCCACCTCAGACATCTAGGAATGAATTTGGCTGTCAAATATTGCTCAAAGGATATAATATCCCACCATGCTTTAACTCTTTTCAAAAAATATGTCCAAGTTTTTTAAAAGAATAGGCCAAATCATTTCCCTGTTCTGTGGATTGATTCCTAAAGAAAACTTATCCTATTTTAACCCCACGTTTTTTCCAAATATTGTAATACTTCCATAATTTGTGGCTTGATTGTGGATAACTTGATAAAATAAAACTATATGGTAATTAATCAGCACAAATAATGCTTAATATATAAAAAATACATTTAAAAAAAGCAGATGAACACTCAGGGTAAAAATATCAAATCCCAGCATGAATATAAAGTGTAATAATGCAGCGCTAAGAACATCAATTAATTGCACATAAAGAAATATGAAAGTTCATATGGAGCAGCCAAGCAGGGCATACGGATTCCCAAAGGGTGTCCACTTGTGCTTCAGCATGTATTCATGCAGGTAAAATCGTGCAGAGCCTCCACCACAGGTGATGCTAGCAGCTCACCTCATCACATGGACCCCTAAATTTACAGATGGGTCATATACGCTTTCCCATATACAGTAAAAACACTCCATCTCCAATGGAATCAATACATCTGAGAGCAAACAACCAGCATGGGCAGCAGGGACATGTATAGATCTGATGATCCAATTCTCCTCAATAGCTACACCAAACCTCCAATAAGCACAGTATATACAATAAAAAAAAAAGTGTATAGTGCTCTCTGCATAAAACTATTTCAATCAAACGGCAAATTATGGAGGTATTCCAATATTTGGAAAAACGTGAGGTTAAAATAGGAGAGATGAAGAATTTCATAGAATCACATAAGGAAAGTGAAGAATTCCTCAGGTTATCTCTTGACCTGAAGAATAAACTCACTAAATGGGATTTAGAAATACAGGCTAGGTAAAAAAAAAATTGTGAGGGATTTAGATGATATTGGTAGTGGTCAGGGATGAGCCGAACAACCCCCTGTTCGGTTCGCACCAGAACATGCGAACAGGAAAAAAATTCGTTCGAACACGCGAACACCGTTAAAGTCTATGGGACACGAACATGAATAATCAAAAGTGCTAATTTTAAAGGCTAATATGCAAGTTATTGTCATTAAAAGTGTTTGGGGACCTGGGTCCTGCCCCAGGGGACATGAATCAATGCAAAAAAAGTTTTAAAAACGTCCGTTTTTTCAGGAGCAGTGATTTTAATAATGCTTAAAGTCAAACAATAAAAGTGTAATATCCCTTTAAATTTCATACCTGGGGGGTGTCTATAGTATGCCTGTAAAGGGGCGCATGTTTCCCGTGTTTAGAACAGTCTGACAGCAAAATGACATTTTGAAGGAAAAAACACATTTAAAACTACCGCGGCTATTGCATTGCCGACAATACACATAGAAGTTCATTGATAAAAACGGCATGGGAATTCCTCACAGGGCAACCCCGAACCAAAATAAAAAAAAAAAAATGATGTGGGAGTCCCCCTTAATTCCATACAAGGCCCTTCAGGTCTGGTATGGATATTAAGGGGAACCCCAGCCAAAATTTTAAAAAAAAATTGACGTGGGGTTCCCCCTAAATTCCATACCAGACCCTTCAGGTCTGGTATGGATTTTAAGGGGAACCCCGCGCCAAAAAAAAAAAAAAAAAACAGCGTGGGGTCCCCCCAAAAATCCATACCAGACCCTTATCCGAGCACGCAAACCTGGCAGGCCGCAGGAAAAGAGGGGGGACGAGAGTGCGGCCCCCCCCCCTCCTGAACCGTACCAGGCCACATGCCCTCAACATTGGGAGGGTGCTTTGGGGTAGCCCCCCAAAACACCTTGTCCCCATGTTGATGAAGACAAGGGCCTCATCCCCACAACCCTGGCCGGTGGTTGTGGGGGTCTGCGGGCGGGGGGCTTATCGGAATCTGGAAGCCCCCTTTAACAAGGGGACCCCCAGATCCCGGCCCCCCCCTGTGTGAAATGGTAAGGGGGTACTTACCCCTACCATTTCACTAAAAAACTGTCAAAAATGTTAAAAATGACAAGAGACAGTTTTTGACAATTCCTTTATTTAAATGCTTCTTCTATCTTCCTTCATCTTCTGGTTCTTCTGGCCCTTCTGGTTCTTCCTCCGGCATTCTCGTCCAGCATCTCCTCCGCGGCGTCTTCTATCTTCTTCTCCTCGGGCCGCTCCGCACCCATGGCATGGGGGGGGAGGCTCCCGCTCTTCTCTTCATCTTCTTCTCTTCTTCATCTTCTTCTTCATCTTCTTCTTCTTCTTCTTCTCTTCTTCCTTCTTCTCTTCTTCATTTCTTCTCCGGGCCGCTCCGCAGCCATGCTGGCATGGTGGGAGGCTCCCGCTGTGTGACGGCGTCTCTTCGTCTGACGGTTCTTAAATAACGGGGGCGGGGCCACCCGGTGACCCCGCCCCCCTCTGACGCACGGGACATGACGGGACTTCCCTGTGGCATTCCCCGTGACGTCACAGGGAAGTCCCGTCAAGTCACCGTGCGTCAGAGGGGGGCGGGGTCACCGGATGGCCCCGCCCCCCGTTATTTAAGAACCGTCAGACGAAGAGACGCCCTCACACAGCGGGAGCCTCCCACCATGCCAGCATGGCTGCGGAGCGGCCCGGAGAAGAAATGAAGAAGAGAAGAAGGAAGAAGAGATGAAGAAGAAGAAGAAGTTGAAGAAGATGAAGAGAAGAGCGGGAGCCTCCCCCCCATGCCATGGGTGCGGAGCGGCCCGAGGAGAAGAAGATAGAAGACGCCGCGGAGGAGATGCTGGACGAGAACGCCGGAGGAAGAACCAGAAGGGCCAAAAGAACCAGAAGATGAAGGAAGATAGAAGAAAGAAGAAGTATTTAAATAAAGGAATTTTCAAAAACTGTCTCTTGTCATTTTTAACATTTTTGACAGTTTTTTAGTGAAATGGTAGGGGTAAGTACCCCCTTACCATTTCACACAGGGGGGGGGCTGGGATCTGGGGGTCCCCTTGTTAAAGGGGCTTCCAGATTCCGATAAGCCCCCCACCCGCAGACCCCCACAACCACCGGCCAGGGTTGTGGGGATGAGGCCCTTGTCTTCATCAACATGGGGACAAGGTGTTTTGGGGGGCTACCCCAAAGCACCCTCCCAATGTTGAGGGCATGTGGCCTGGTACGGTTCAGGAGGGGGGGCGCACTCTCGTCCCCCCCTCTTTTCCTGCGGCCTGCCAGGTTGCGTGCTCGGATAAGGGTCTGGTATGGATTTTTGGGGGTCCCCACGCCGTTTTTTTTTTTTTTTTGGCGCGGGGTTCCCCTTAAAATCCATACCAGACCTGAAGGGTCTGGTATGGAATTTAGGGGGAACCCCACGTCAATTTTTTTTTTAAATTTTGGCTGGGGTTCCCCTTAATATCCATACCAGACCTGAAGGGCCTTGTATGGAATTCAGGGGGACCCCCACATCATTTTTTTTTTTTTTTTTTGGTTCGGGGTTGCCCTGTGGGGAATTCCCATGCCGTTCTTATCAATGAACTTCTATGTGTATTGTCGGCAATGCAATAGCCGCGTGTAGTTTTAAATGTGTTTTTTTCTTCAAAATGTCATTTTGCTGTCAGACTGTTCTAAACACAGGAAACATGCGCCCCTTTACAGGCATACTATAGACACCCCCCAGGTACGAAATTTAAAGGGATATTACACTTTTATTGTTTTACTTTAAGCATTAATAAAATCACTGCTCCTGAAAAAACGTCCGTTTTTAAAACTTTTTTTTGCATTGATCCATGTCCCCTGGGGCAGGACCCAGGTCCCCAAACACTTTTTATGACAATAACTTGCATATAAGCCTTTAAAATGAGCACTTTTGATTTCTCCCATAGACTTTTAAAGGGTGTTCCGCGGCATTCGAATTTGCCGCGAACACCCCAAATTGTTCGCTGTTCGGCGAACTTGCGAACAGCCAATGTTCGAGTAGAACATGAGTTCGACTCGAACTCGAAGCTCATCCCTAGTAGTGGTATAGTTTATAAATATAAATATTTATTAAAGTGTCAGTGCCAATCCTGTCCCTAATGGTGCTCCCAAATTTTGGAAGTAGTTAATTCCCCACTACCAACCCCTAGAGGAATTCCTGTGTATGTATCTGATTACCCGTGTCAAGAGGGGGGTTTTACCCCCCTTAGAGATAATCAATATCAAACATTTAAAGGAAACAAAAGAAGAGGGAAAAATAGGTGAAGAGGACAGGGGGGTGTGTGACAGACTCACCCAGGATAGAGACTTTTGGAGGGGACTGAATGCAAGCCTCTTGCCGACCGATTATGGGCCCTGGCATTTGGGGGAACAGTGCTCTTTGTGAGCTGTATGCCTGGGGACCCTTGAGGTGGTATTACTGTGGATTCGGGTCCTGGTCCTCCAGGACACACAGACTCTGGGGACCCTGTGTATGCCATATGGGAAATGGTGACTTGGAGGGTATGTCTTGGATTGCTCAAAATGGGACAGTAATATTTATCCCCAATATCTCCCAGGATATATATGTAAAGACTATTATTGGTTTGTTTGATTATGAACTCAACATGTTAATTGAGTGAGCTGATCACATTGGCCTCCAGGACTGGCTAGGAGACAAACAGTCTACTCCTACTATAGTTTGTTGATGACTAGGCTGAGGAGGGGGGATTCCTCCAGCAGCCCCCCTGCTGTAAGACTGATTCATACTGTTGGGACACATACTGTGAGGAGATGCTGGTGTCATCAACTCCAACTACCTGTCTTGTTGTCTGCTATAATTTGTTTAATGTAAATGAGTCTAGTCTGGCTTACCACAGGTTCTAAGGGTATTCCACACATTGTTGTTTGTTCTAATTAACCCTGTGTTTATGTTTATGGTAATGTGTATTGAATAGTCACTTAGTCTGGGTAAATGATTTAGTAAAGTAATTCATGTTAATTAGGTTACAGTTGTATTGTTAGAGGAGATTCCAACGGCATATAAAGTCTTGTAATTTTTATTCTAAATAAAACAGTCCATGTTAGCAGTGAAACAAGTGTCCCCTTGTTTTGTGCTTGGGAGCAGTTGGAATATCTGATATCTGTATCCAGACTGGAAGGAAGTGGTATACTGACAGAAACACTCAAGCGGAGTGTGGAACGTTCCGTGACAGGGTGGTTTTCAACATTCACCACATGGGGAAAATTCTAGTCAGCGTTTACTGTATGGCAATAATTGGGATAATACTCGTCACTATCCGGACCTCTTGCTGCTAATAATACCGATAGAGGGAGATCACAATATCCGCAAGGAGGACAGGTGCCCACATTTAATAGATATGCACACCTGCAGAATCGCTCCTCTTATGAAAGGGGGGGATTTTTTTGGGGTCCCAGAGTGGACCAGGGAGGGGCCTTCCACCTTATCAGCCAAACTCGGGAGGCTGGTGAAGGGATACACCACAGCATCTGCCCACAGAAAATGGTCCACAAAGGAAAAAAAGAGAGAGGAAGGAGAGGGGATAGGTGATTACAAAAGAGCACAACCCCACTAGGAACTGGGGTTTATAACTTAAGCGGTATCCCACTAAATGATAATGAGATTTATGTTTTAGACAGAGGACTAAAGTTTGTCCCGACACAAAATCTTAACAAATTTCAGACATATGTCAATATACAAAAGTATGTTAGGACTTTAAATATCAAAAAGTACTTTCTCTCGAATCCCATAAATAGGAAATTAACTATTGACGGAGGTGTGCATTCTAACCTTCTCAATAAATCTACTTTTAACCCTCCCAATATAGATAACAAATATCTTGAGGTCTTTAAAAACATGGTGTTTAAGGACCTGGAAGGTCTCAAAGTAAGGAAAGTAGCAGATCCCCAGTATGTTAGAATAGGCATGGAATCTTTAGAAAAGCAGAAAGAAATCATCATACGCCCTGCTGATTCAGGACGGGGATTGGTTGTTCTCAGTGAATCCTATTATCAAAATGAAATGTGTCACTTTGAGTTACCGGGATACATATTAATTATTAACCAATTATTAAATTATACAACCCCATGTTGCAATACAAAGATGAATTACACACCTTAATAGAGGGGGGAAAAACAAAGGTATCATTAAGTAAGCAGCGTATGTAAATCTTTTGTTCTGCAGGACCCCTATTATTTATTTTCTGCCAAAAATTTACAAAGATAGTGTCAACCCTCCGGGTAGACCGATTGTAAATTGGATAGATTTGGTGACTGCCAGGTTGGGCCAGTACATTGATTCTTTTCCTCAACCATTGGTTGGCAAAATTGATGCCTTTCTTAAGGACAGGAAGCGCATCATCCGAATTCTGGAATCCTTGAAGTGCTCTTCATCCGGTATCCTTATTACAGTGGATGGATGTAAGTTCCATCATCAGCCATGAGGATGCCACAGCATCGATACAGTGGGCACTCTCTTCCTCTGATCTCTCTAAGAGACATGAGAAGTTTCTCCTGAACAGTCTTCACCTCTGTTTAACCTTGAAATTATTTCTGGTATAGCAAACAATTTTATTTACAGACCAGAGGGGTGGCTATGGGGGCACAGTCCGCTCCCAGTGGGGCAAGTCTTTTTATGGCACACTGGGAGGAGGAATCGGTCTTCAGGAATTGCCTCTCTGAACTTGTTTGCTACAGAAGGTTCATCGACAATCTCATTATGATCTGGGAGGGGATGTGCCTAGTTTAGAGTCATTTATGCAGAAATTGAATAATAATACTAAAAATATTTCACTAACATGGAATGTTAGTCCAGATTGGATGTTTTTTCTGGACCTGGAGATTATTAAGGATGGTGACAATTTCAGGATGTGCAATTATTTCAAACCTACCAATCACAATGCTTATATACCCCTGGATAGCTGCCACCATCGTCAGTGGTTATGCAACATCCTAAGGGGGCAATTTATAAGATTAAGGCATAATTGCACTCTTGAAGATAACTATTTAGCTCAATCCCAGGTCTTGTCAAACAGATTTCAACAGAAGGGGTATAACAAAATGATTCTTGATGGAGAGATAGAACGAGTAGGAATGATGGATCAACAGATGTTAGTAGCTAATGAAAATAGGCATCCACAAACAAATGCTAACAATTTTAAATTAATATTAGACTACAATGTTAAGTATAAAATGTTCAAATAAATTGTTCTTAAAAATTGGTCCATATTAAAACTTGACAAGATATAGGGTCCTGTGCTACCCCCATGACTGCAGTTCATATATAGAAAGACCCCCTCTGTGCATTATCGTCTAGCCCCAGGGGTTGTTGATCCTCCTATACAGTTAGAAAATAGGTTGTTTTTTTTGTCAGGTTTAAATACGTGATTCCAAACCCAGGAAAATAATTGGCAGAGGGGGACAGAGCATTGTCACTATAACAGGAAGTGCCTGAACATTTACCTCCACAGAGGGATCGCTGGGTATTATTATAATGACAGCTGCAGATTTGAAAATATTGACAAGAACTTTTGAAAAAACATTGACATGATGAAGATTTGATGAGATTGGGTCACAGATACAGTCCAGCTGTGGGAACTGTCACAATACAGATGACACACATATCTGTATTGTCATTCATTGCTTCATAATTCATGGCTTCCTAGTTGCTTCCCACATGTAATGAGAAAGCCTGTCATCTTATTGTTTCAGTGCAGACAGACAGTGCACTCATAGAACATCTGACAAGGGGGATTTTTTACAGAATCAGCAAAACAGCCATCCTGAAAAGTTATTTCCCCATTCCCCTCAGAAATGCAAGCCTGATTCCCAAACAAAGACTTTCCCAGGTGTGTGGGCTGGTGGCACATAAATATGACATTGGGTGGAAGAGGCAGGGATGAAGCCTGGGATGGATGGTGGGTGAGCAGAGCCCATGTGGTTGACTAAAGCACCTCAACCCGAGGTAAGTACAGTAACAAGTCCTATTTGCAACCTCAGAACACCCAATAAGGATATAGTATGCAACCGGTCTAAACTATGTGGCATGTTCACCAATGCCAGGAGTCTGGTGGACAAGATGGGAGAACTAGAGCTACTGTTGTACGAGAAGGATTTAGATTTTGTAGGAATTTCATAGACTTGGTTCAACAGCTTTCATGATTGGCTGGCAACCATTCAAGGGTATTCCCTATATTGCAGAGATAGAGAGGGTAAAAAAGGGGGAGGGGTATGCCTGTATATAAAAAATGATGTACAAGTGAATGTGAGAAACAACATCACTAAGGGATAGGGATGGGTCGAACATCCCCCTGTTCGGTTCGCACCAGAACTTGTGAACAGGCAAAAAATTTGTTCGAACACCATTAAAGTCTATGGGACACGAACATGAATAATCAAAAGTGCTAATTTTAAAGGCTTATATGCAAGTTATTGTCATAAAAAGTGTTTGGGGACCTGAGTCCTGCCCCAGGGGACATGGATCAATGCAAGAAAAAGTTTTAAAAAACGTCTGTTTTTTTCGGGAGCAGTGATTTTAATAATGCTTAAATAAAAGTATAATATCCCTTTAAATTTCGTACCTGGGGGGTGTCTATAGTATGCCTGTAAAGGGGCGCATGTTTCCCATTTTTAGAACAGTCTGACAGCAAAATGACATTTCAAAGGAAAAAAGTCATTTACATAGTTACATAGTTACATAGTAGGTGAGGTTGAAAAAAGACACAAGTCCAACCTATGTGTGTGATTATGTGTCAGTATTACATTATATATCCCTATATGTTGCGGTCATTCAGGTGTTTATCTAATAGTTTCTTGAAGCTATCAATGCTCCCCGCTGAGACCACCGCCTGTGGAAGGGAATTCCATATCCTTGCCGCTCTTACAATAAAGAACCCTCTACGTAGTTTAAGGTTAAACCTCTTTTCTTCTAATTTTAATGAGTGGCCACGAGTCTTCTTAAACTCTCTTCTGCGAAAAAGTGGGGTCACCAGTACGGTATTTGTATATTGAAATCATATCTCCTCCCAAGCATCTCTTCTCCAGAGAGAATGAGTTCAGTGCTCGCAACCTTTCCTCATAACTAAGATCCTCCAGACCCTTTATTAGCTTTGTTGCCCTTCTTTGTACTCGCTCCATTTCCAGTACATCCTTCCTGAGAACTGGTGCCCAGAACTGGACAGCATACTCTAGGTGTGGCCGGACCAGAGCCTTGTAGAGTGGGAGAATTATCGTTTTATCTCTGGAGTTGATCCCCTTTTTAATGCATGCCAATATTCTGTTTGCTTTGTTAGCAGCAGCTTGGCATTGCATGCCATTGCTGAGCCTATCATCTACTAGGACCCCCAGGTCCTTTTCCATCCTAGATTCCCCCAGAGGTTCTCCCCCAAGTGTATAGATTGCATTCATATTTTTGCCACCCAAATGCATTATTTTGCATTTTTCTACATTGAACCTCATTTGCCATGTAGTCGCCCACCCCATTAATTTGTTCAGGTCTTTTTGCAAGGTTTCCACATCCTGCGGAGATGTAAAACTACTCGCGGCTATTAATGAATTGCCGGTCCGACAATACACATAAAAGTTCATTGATAAAAATGGCATGGCAATTCCCCACAGGGGAACCCGAACCAAAATTTAAAAAAAATGATGTGGGGGGCCCCCTAAATTCCATACCAGGTCCTTCAGGTCTGGTATGGATATTAAGGGGAACCCCGGACAAAATTAAAAAAAAAATGGTATGAGGTCCCCCTCAAAATCTATACCAGACCCTTCAGGTCTGGTATGGATTTTAAGGAGAACTCTGTGCCAAATTTTTTTTAAAAATGGCGTGGGGTCCCCCTAAAAATCCATACCAGACCATACCAGACCCTTATCCGAGCACGCAACCTGGCAGGCTTGTCCCCATGTTGATGGGGACAAGGGCCTCATCCCCACAACCCTTGGCCGGTGGTTGTGGGGGTCTGCGGACGGGGGGCTTATCGGAATCTGGAAGCCCCCTTTAACAAGCTGACCCCCAGATCCCGGCCCTCTCCCCTGTGTGAAATGGTAAGGGGGTACAAAAGTACCCCTACCATTTCACAAAAAAATGTCAAAAATGTTAAAAATGACAAGAGACAGTTTTTGACAATTCCTTCATTTAAATGCTTCTTCTTTCTTCTATCTTCTTTCTTCTTTCTTCTATCTCTATCTTCCTTCGGTTTCTTCCTCCATCTTCTTCTTCTTCTGGTTCTTCTGGTTCTTCCTCCGGTGTTCTCGTTCGGCATCTTCCTCCGCGGCATCGGTGCCTTCTTCCCTGCTTCTCCTCGGGCCGCTCCGCATCCATGATGGCATAGAAGGAGGCTCCGGCTGTGTGACGCTTCTCTCTTCATCTTCTTCTCTTCATCTTCTTCTCTTCATCTTCTTCTCTTCATCTTCTTTTCGGGCCGATCCGCATCCATGATTACATGGAGGGAGGCTCCCGCTGTGTGGCGCTTCTCCTTTTCTGACGGTTCTTAAATAACGGGGGGGCGGGGCCACCCGGTGACCCCGCCCCTTCTGACGTCACGGGGAATGCCACAGGGAAGCCTGTCAAGTCTCCGTGCGTCAGAGGGGGGCGGGGTCACCGTGTGGCTCCGCCCCCCGTTATTTAAGAACCGTCAGGAGGAGGAGAAGCGTCACACAGCGAGAGCCTCCCTCCATGCCATCATGGATTCGGAGCGGCCCGAAAAGAAGATGAAGACAAGAAGATGAAGAGAAGAAGATGAAGAGAGAAGCGTCACACAGCTGGAGCCTCCCTCCATGCCATCATGGATGCGGAGCGGTCCAAGGAGAAGAAGGGAAGAAGACGCCGACGCCGCGGAGGAAGATGCCAGATGAGAACACCGGAGGAAGAACCAGAAGAACCAGAAGAACCAGAAGAAGAAGAAGATGGAGGAAGAAACCGAAGGAAAATAGAAGATAGAATAAAGAAGAAAGAGGATAGAAGAAAGAAGAAGCATTTAAATAAAGGAATTGTCAAAAACTGTCTCTTGTCATTTTTAACATTTTTGACACTTTTTTAGTGAAATGGTAGGGGTAATTTTGTACCCCCTTACCATTTCACACAGGGGGGAAGGGCCGGGATCTAGGGGTTCCCTTGTTAAAGGGGGCTTCCAGATTCTGATAAACCCCCCACCCGCAGACCCCCACAACCACCGGCCAAGGGTTGTGGGGATGAGGCCCTTGTCCCCATCAACATGGGGACAAGGTGTTTTGAGGGGCTACCCCAAAGCACCCTGCCAATGTTGAGGGCATGTGGCCTGGTACGATTCAGGAGGGAGGGCCGCTGTCTCATCCCCCCTCTTTTCCTGCGGCCTGCCAGGTTGCGTGCTCGGATAAGGGTCTGGTATGGATTTTTGGGGGGACCCCACGCCGTTTTTTTTTTTATTTTGGCGCGGGGTTCCCCTTAAAATCCATACCAGACCTAAAGGGTCTGGTATAAATTTTGAGGGGGACCCCACGCCATTTTTTTAAATTTTGGCTGGGGTTCCCCTTAATATCCATACCAGACCTGAAGGGCCTGATATGAAATTTAGGGGTACCCCACGTCATTTTTTTAAAAATTTTGGTTCGGGGTTCCCCTGTGGGGAATTGCCATGCCGTTTTTATCAATGAACTTTTATGTGTATTGTCGGACCGGCAATTCACTAAGAGCCGCAAGTAGTTTAAATGACTTTTTTTCCTTTGAAATGTCATTTTGCTTTCAGACTGTTCTAAACATGGGAAACATGTGCCCCTTTACTGGCATACTATAGACACCCCCCAGCTACGAAATTTAAAGGGATATTACACTTTTATTGTTTCACTTTAAGCGTTATTAAAATCACTGCTCCCGAAAAAACGGTCCTTTTTAAAACTTTTTTTTGCATTGATCCATGTCCCCTGGGGCAGGACCCAGGTCCCCAAACACTTTTTATGACAATACCATGAATATAAGCCTTTAAAATTAGCACTTTTGATTTCTTCCATAGACTTTTAAAGGGTGTTCCGCAGCATTCGAATTTGCCGCAAACACCCCAAATTGTTCACTGTTCGGGGAAATGGCGAGTTCAACTCAAACTCGAAGCTCATCCCTACTAAGGGAGCAAGTTAGGAGGTGGAATCCTTATGGGTAGAGCTAAAAAGGGAAGAAACTAAGGGGAAAGTAATGCTGGGAGTATGCTATAGGCTCCCTAACCAGAGGAAGGAGGCGGAGATGGACCTCCTATCACAATTTGTATTAGCGGAAAGGATGGGAAGTGTCATTATAAGGGGGATTTTAATTATCCAGACATAGACAGGGTGGAAGGAACCGCACATTCATCTAAGGCTCGCCAGTTCCTAAATGTCTTGCAGGACAATTTCATGGGTCAAATGGTAAATGCACCAACTAGAAACAAAGCATTACTAGACCTACCAATTACCAACAATACAGACCTGATCACGGATGTGGAAATACGGGGCAACAGCGATCACAGGTCAATTCGTTTCAGTATAAATCACACAAATATTATATTATACAAATATAATTTCAAAAGAGCCAACTTCCCTAAACTACAATCCTTGATAGAAGATACTAAATGGGATAAAATCTTAGGATCGAAGAACACGGAGGACAAATGGGTATGCTTTAAGAGCACATTAAATAAGGGCATTAGCCAGTGCATCTCAATGGGAAATACATTTAAAAGAGCTAATAAAGGTCCTGAGTGGCTTAACTCTAACGTAAGAATGCATATAAAAGCATAGGAGAAGGCCTTAAAAAATACAAGGCTGAGGGATCATCATCAGCATTCCAACTTTACAAAGAATAACTACTGTATGTGCTCTCACTGATGTCCTTCCTGCAGCAGTAAGTTTGTTTGCTCCACAAGTGAGGAGCTCAGCCATGCGCTGCTGCTGGGGAAAGGGGGGGTCCTTTTCAGCTCACTCACATCACCAACACATGCTGTGACATGCTCACAACACACTTTTTATTACAGGAATAGATCAGGCACAAAACACAGATTGCCATCAGACACAAAAATTCATTAGAAGCTACACAAAGCACTTTGCAGGCTACACAGGGCTCTGAAAGTAGTTTGCATGCAGATCAGAGGGGGTTAAAGTCTGAGTAGAACTGTGGGGGGAAGGGTCCTGATTATCGGGCAGTCCCAGGATACACAGTGACAGAGCATTCACTTTGACAGCAGCATGGGAAGCAAATATTCACACAGACAACAAAACCCGCTCCCCTGTCTGTCAGTGCAGACACCCTCTGTCCCTTGCACACAGCCTGCACCTACCTTTCTTCCCCTTCATTGTCCAATGGTCAGTGCGGGGGGGGGGTGATAAGGATGAGGAGTGTCCTCCGATCTGTTACTTCTCCAAGTTGTTGTGTTCTTCCAGCAGCAGCACCACTATCAGATCTCCCCACCCAGACACTCAGCCCTTGTCCTGTCTGATCCCATAGTCAGGACAGGACGCCTGGTTAGCTAAGTCAGCTTACCCAAATACCCATCCAGACCGCGCTCTCCGAGTAATTGGTGGGAAACCGGAAGTGACGGTTCAGCGAAAAGCCCGCCTACCGTCCTCCGGACCCACCAATCACAAACAAGCAACAGGTGGAATGGATCAATCCTTGCATCCTGTTTACACTCAAAAGACTGCTCAATGAAGCTTTTCAGCTGCAATCACCTGATTGCAGCAGTCAAAATTTTAATGGACAGCTAGGGTTGCCACCTTTTCTTCAAGTCAAACCCGAACATTTTAGTGGTGCACAAAATTTTTCTTTTTTATATAGTATAAACTATAGATATATTTTTCAGTTAAATAACATTTCTAATCATATGAAATTAATCACAAGAGTCCACCATTACATCAGAGTCCACAGAGTTCCCCTTTTTCTTCTGAACTCACAGAGTTTCCTTACACTGTAAGGGGGGGCACTGCAGACTCTGATGTTAGGGAGAACTCTGGGGATTCTAACCTAAGGGAAGATCTGGGAACCCTGATTCGAGGGGGAACACTGAGAACTGTGATGTATGGAGAGGACTTTGATGTAAGGAGGAACACTGTGGCCTCTGGTGTAAAGGCGAACTCTGATGTAATAAGTGCTCTGAGAACCCTGATTTACCTTAGTGTACTCACTCAGAGACAGAAGAGGGAAGTAGGGAGACTTCAGTCACAGACAGGGATGGATGGTGAACTCATTCATCCCTTGGCAGTGAGCACCTCTCATCAGATGTACCTGAGGCTACTGTACTTCAATCCCTGGCACTGTGGCTCAGAAAAGGATAGTGAGGATGGGAAATTTGGAGTGTGGGCAGACACAGAGGGGTAGAGGCGGGTGGAAGAGGTGCAGATTGAGCCCTCTCTCCTCTCCCATCCATGGGGGGGGATTGTTAGTGCTGGGTTTGGGCAGTGTAAAAGAGAGTGTAACACACAATCTCGGCTTGCACAACTGCAGCCAGCAACCCTGCTGGGAAGCCATAGTCTGGTCTAATATGTCCGGGTTTCAGGTGGTCTGAAACCCGGATGCATGATTCCAAACCTGAACTGTTCGGGTGGCAACCCTATGGACAGCTCAGTGCCCAGCGTCTGGACGCTCTTAAAGGGCCATGTTTTTTTCATGTCTAGCCCTGGGGGCCCTTGTGCCCGTGCGCTCCCTATTGATGGGCCACTACTGTTCACAACATGTCAGGAGATGGGGGCAGCAGGAGTGTGCTAGATCAGGCTTATTTTCAGATGAAAGGTACAGGCAGGGGTGGACTGACCATATGGGCATATCGGGCACTGACCGAGGGCCCGGGGCCAGTAGGGGGCCCCATGAGAGGCTCCTGGGAGGATGCAGCAGAATGGATGTAGCAAGCAGGTACCGGGTCCAGTCTTGAGAAGGGAGAGAGAAAGCAACAGAGACCAAGAGAGCCCTGGGGGGAGGAGAACACTTTTCCAACCAGTGAGAGAACTCAGGGCAGGGGTCGGCATCAGTTTAACAGCACCGATGGCAAATAGGCTGCATGTGTGACTTGCTCACATTATACTGTCTCTCTGCTCGTGCCAGTGAGGAGAACAGCATCGCTGAAGTCTCTCCTGCACTGCATATATACATAGTTTCACTTTCACCTCCCAGGAGTACAGCAGGATGTTTGGCTGCCAATTCACCCGAATACAGCTGAAGGTGATTAGCCCTGTCATGCACCGCTGGCACCTGCCTTCTCCTGAAGTCCAGGCTGTTCCTGTCTCCTATCCTGGAGAATTAAATGTCTGCTGGAGCAAGGGTGGTAAGAGCCAGTGGCCTCTTATGTCTTAGCTTTACACAATGAAGAACATGTGTTAGGGGGGAGTAAAGTGATAGAATATATGTGGGGTCCTGTGTGTGTGTGTGGGGGGGGCTGTGTGTGTGTGTGAGGGGGGCTGTGTGTGTGTGTGAGGGGGGTGCTGTGTCTGTGGGGGGGCACTGTACTTTATATATTGGGGGGGCTGTGTCCCCTTAGCATGAACAGTATTCATAATGGACAACCCCCTGTCATGTCATGTGGATGGGGGAGAGCTAACTCCTTATATTGAGAGATCCTGTGTCCTGAGGATGAGGGGGCATTGAACTTATAATGAGGACCCCCTGTGTGACCTCAGGTTAGGGAGCTCAGTGCATATTATAATGGGGACCCCCTGTATGACCTGAGGATAGAAGCTCTATACACCTTGTAATGAGGGCACACACTGTGACCTGAGAATTATTGTGTTTTGTAGTTGGGGATCCCCTTTCTGCCCTGAGTAAGGGGCTCTGTGCGCCTTATAACAAGGTGTCCACCCTGTGACCTGAGCATGATGATGTACTCTGCACTTTATAATAAGGAGCACTCAGTGTGCCCTGAGATTGGGGGACATCAAATATCTTTCAATGGGGTGCCTCCTGTGTGACCTGATGATGGGGGGAACTTAATGTCTTATAATAGGGGGTCCCCTGTATGTCCCAAGGTTGGGGGCACTATATGCCTTATAATGGTACCCCCCTGTGTGCCCTGAGTACGGAGGGGCACTCTACGTCTTATAATGCAAACCCCCTGAGTGTCACCTTTCCTCAATACCTCCCCCATCATTCTCTTTTTCTCCCCCTTCCCTCTCACCCCCTCACTCTCTCTCACCCACCCTTTCTATCTCACCCATCCTCTCTGTGTCAACCCCTCCCCTCTTAGTATCACCCCCTCTCTCTCTGTGTTTCTCTCTCACACTTCCCCCTTTCACCCCCTCTCTCTCTCGCTCAGGGCCGGTGCTACCACTAGGCAAACTAGGCAGCCGCCTATGGTGCCCTGCTGCCTAGGGCGCCCAGCCAGTGTTTCTACTCTCTTCTTTCTGCAGCAAGCAACTAAGTCTCAGCATCAGCAGGCAGTGGCCACTCCATTTGCACATAGTGTCAGAGGGGCAGCGGCAGCGGAGGACTGTGTCTGTGTCCCAACTCCCCAATGCATAAAAGCAAGCAAACATTCATTGATGGGCACTGGTAGGCTGCATTTGATGGGCGCTGGTGAGGCTACATTGATGGGTGCTAGTGGGGCTGCATTTGATGGGCGCTGGTGGACTGCCTTTGGGCGCTTCATTAAAAATGTGTTGTATACATGGGCACGAAAAACGGGGGTGGGGTCAGGGGTGGAGCCGGGGGGGGTGGAAAAATTAGGTTTCGCCTAGGGTGTCAAAAATCCTTGCACCAGCCCTGCAGTCTCAGCCCCCTCTCATCCCTCTCTCTCTCTCACCCCCTCTTTTTGTCTCACCTCCCTCTTTCTCACAATCCCCCACCCCCTTCTCTTTCTTACACCCATCTCTCTCTCTCTCACTCCCCTCTCTCTATTTGTCTCATATCGCTTTCTCTAACTTCCCCCCCCCCTCTCTCTCACTCCCCCTCTCTATTTGTCTCATATTGCTTTCTCTAACTTCTCTCTCTCTCACTCCCTCTCTCTATTTGTCTCACCCCCCTTTCTCTAACTTCTCTCTCCCCCCTCTCTCTCACTCCCCCCTCTCTATTTGTCTCATCCCCTTTCTCTAACTTTTCTCTGCCCCCCCTCTCTCTCTCCCCTCTCTCTTTCTCACCCTCTCTCTGGCTGCACAAGGCAATGAAAACCACAACCATGCCACACTTCTTTCTCTGGCATTGGGGCCCAAATTATGATCTTGTGCTCAAACCCACTGTTTTTATAAAACACCCCTGGCTGCGTCATAAAGATGGCTGCCGTGCATTGGCCATCTTTAAACCTGGAACCTCCTAAGGAAAAAATCCAGAGAACTTCCATGCAGGCTATATTTAAATGCCCCCTCTATTTAGTTGAGCTGCACTATGTAGTTGGGGCTTTTTGTGGGTGGGGACACAGGGGGCCCCATGATCTCCTGTTGCTCGGGGGCCCCTTGGGTTGTCAGTCCGCCCCTGGGTACAGGTGTGTGTCTATGTGTATGTACAGGTATACTGTGTGCGCGTGTGTGTCTGTGTATGTATACTGTGTGTGTGTATGTGTATATGTATACTGTGCTCTGTGCATATGTATATATATTAGTATACTTTGCATGTGTGTGTATAGGTATACTGGGTGTATGTTTGTGTATATGTATACTGTGCATCTGTCTGTGTATATATATACTGTGCGTGTGTCTGTGTATATGTATACTGTGCATGTGTGTATACTGTGCATGTGTCTGTGTATGTGTATACTGTGCATGTGTCTGTGTATATGTATACTGTGTGCGTGTGTTTGTGTGTGTGTGTGTGTGTATGTGTGTGTATGTATACTGTGCATGTGTCTGTGCATATGAATACTGTGCGTGTGTGTATGTATACTGTGCATGTGTCTGTGTATATGTATACTGTGTGTGTGTGTGTATATGTATACTGTGAGATAGAAAGGGTGGGTGAGAGAGAGTGAGGGGTGAGAGGGAAGGGGGAGAAAAAGAGAATGATGGGGGAGGTATTGAGGGAAGGTGACACTCAGGGGGTTTGCATTATAGGATGTACAGTGCCCCTCCGTACTCAGGACACACAGGGGGGTACCATTATAAGGCATATAGTGCTCCAACCTTGGGACATACATATGAATACTATGCGTGTGTATATGTATACTGTGCATGTTTCTGTGTATATGTATACTGTGTGTGTGTGTGTGTGTGTGTGTGTGTGTGTATATGTATACTGTGCGTGTGTGTGTGTATATATATATATATATATATATATATATATATATATATATATATATATATATATATGTATACTGTGCATGTGTCTGTGTATATGAATACTGTGAGTATGTGTATATGTATACCGTGCGTGTGTCTGTGTATATGTATACTGTGCAGTTGTGTGTGTGTGTGTATATGTATACTGTGCATGTGTCTGTGTATATGAATACTGTGCGTGTATGTATATGTATACTATACGTGTGTGTGTGTATATGTATACTGTGTGTGTGTGTGTATATGTATACTGTGCATTTGTCTGTGTATATGTATACTGTGCATGTGTGTATATGAATACTGTGCATGTGTTTGTGTGTCTGTGTATATTGTATGTATGCTGTGTGTGTGTGTGTCTGTGAATTTGTATACTGTGTGTGTACATGTATACTGTGTGTGTGTGTATATATATATATATATATATATACATACTGTGCGTGTGTGTGTGTGTGTGTGTATATGTTTACTGTGCGTTTGTCTGTGTATATGTATACTGTACGTGTGTGTATATGAATACTGTATGTATACTGTGTGTGTGTCTGTATATATGTATACTGTGTGTGTGTGTCTGTGTATGTGTATACTGTGCGTGTGTCTGTGCATATGTATACTGTGCATGTGTGTGTGTATATGTATACTGTGCGTGTGTATATATGTATACTGTGCATGTGTGTGTGTGTATATATATATATGTATACTGTGCGTGTGTGTGTCTGTGTATATGTATACTGTGCGTGTGTGTGTGTGTGTATATGTATACTGTGCCGATTTACCTTTGGGCTGAAGCCCCTGCTCTTTTTCCCCCCTAGCAACACCCCTAAACGAGGTACATTTAGAGCTGCAATGCAACTCAACACACAGAATGCATGCAATAACACAATGCATAGGTGTGATTGGGCTTTTTCTAGTTGTAGTCTACCCATTGTCAGTAGTTTATATCTCCTATGCCATGCTTCATGTTAGTGTGTTTAGATATATAAATTATATATATATATATATATATATATATATATATATATATATATATATATATATACATACACATATACATACATGCACTCACAAAAGTGAGTACACCCCTCACATTTTTTGTAAATATTTTATTATATCTTTTCATGTGGCAACAATGATGAAATGATGCTTTGCTACAATTTAGACCCTTTTCACACTGGAGCTTCAGGGCCATCAGCGGTAAAGCGCCGCTATTTTTAGCGGCACTTTACCGTTGTTTTTGCGGGGGTTTTCGGCTGCTAGCAGGATGGTTTTAAACCCTGCTAGCGGCCAAAACAGGACTAAAATGACCCGCAAAGCGCCGCTGCAGCAGCGCTTTGCCGGCGGTTCTGCAGCGGTGCCCATTCAGTTCACGCTCCTTCACCACTTTAAAGATGCTGCTTGCAGGACTTTTTTTAGTGTCCTGCCAGCGCACTGCTCCAGCTTCTTTAGCAAGGCAGTGGTCATCTTGGAGGTGTGTTTGGGGTCGTTATGTTGGAATACTGCCCTGTGGCCCAGTCTCTGAAGGGAGGGGATCATGCTCTGCTTCAGTATGTCACAATATATGTTGGCATTCATGGTGCTCTTAATGAACTGTAGTTCCCCAGTGCTGGAAGCACTCATGCAACCCCAGACCATGACATTCCCACCACCATGCTTGACTGTAGGCAAGACAGACTTGTCTTTGCACTCACCTTGTTGCCACCACACACGCTTGACACCATCTGAACCAAATAAGTTAATCTTGGTCTCATCAGACCACAGGACATGGTTCCAGTCATCAATGTCCTTAGTCTGCTTGTCTTCAGCAAACTGTTTGCAGACTTTATTGTGCATAATCCTTAGAAGAGGCTTCCTTCTGGGGTGACAGCCATTAAGATCAATTTGATGCAGTGTGCAACGTATAGGCTGAAGACTGAGTGAAACCTGTCCTGTTAAACCGCTGTATGGTCTTGGCCACTGTCCTGCAGCTCAGTTTCAGGGCCTTGGCAATCTACTTATAGCATAGGCCATCTTTATGTAGAGTAGCAATTCTTTTTTTCAGATTCTCAGAGAGTTCTTTGCCATGAGGTGCCATGTTGAACTTCCAGTGACCAGTATGAGAGAGTGAGAGTGAGAGTGATAACACCAAATTTAAAACACCTTCTCCACATTCACATCTGAGACCTTGTAACACTAACGAGTCACGTGACACCGGGGAGGGAAAATGGCTAATTGGGCCCAATTTGGACATTTTCACTTAGGGGTGTACTCACTTTTGTTGCCAGCGGTTTAGACATTAATGTCTGTGTGTTGAGTTATTTTGAGGGACAGCAAATTTACACTGTTATACAAGCTGTGCACTCACTACTTTACATTGTAGCAAAGTGTAATTTCTTCAGTGTTGTCACATAAAAAGATAAAATAAAATATTTTAAAAAATATGAGGGGTGTACTCAATTTTTGAGAGATAAGGGCCGGTTGTAAGCGGCGCTTTACCTTCGGTATGCGGCCGCTAGCGGGGCGGTTTTACCCCCCGCTAGAGGCTGAGAAATGGTTAAAAACCACCGCAAAGTGCCTCTGCAGAAGCGCTTTGCCGGTGGTATAGCCGCGCCGTCCCATTGATTTCAATGGACAGGAGCAGTGAAGGAGCGGTATACACTCCGCTCCTTCACCGCTTCGAAGCTGCTGCTAGCAGGACTTTTTCTCCCGTCCTGCCAACGCACCGCTCCAGTGTGAAAGCCCTCGGGGCTTTCACACTGGAATGAAAGCAGCGGCACTTTCGGGTCAGTTTGCAGGCGCTATTATTAGCGCAATAGCGCCTGCAAACCGCCCCAGTGTAAAAGGAACCTAAGTGTTGGCATTAACAAGGTTCTGTTTTATTCAAACAAAACCAAGAACTGATCTGGTATAAGATTACATTCTCATACATATTGCAATAAATTCAAAAGTGCAGAAACAAAAAAAAATATTGTTCCCAGGTTTGTGTATTTTCTCTGTGCTTCATAAATAAAACAAATAAGAACTGGAAGCCTTTTCACTGAACAAAATAATTTTTCTTGGGACCAACATCATCCTATTAAGAGATTTCATATCTTTGCTATACAATGACAGATAACCATGCCATATTTCTCTGTTTTTGAGAATAAAAAGTAGACTGAAAGAAGAGGGTATATTAGAAATTCGGCAAGCTTTTCAAATAACTTTCTTAATAATGGGCACTATTTTTCTTTGATCATAGCTACCTAATCTCTTTTGTACATCTTAGTTTAAAAATGAATTCCTCTGTTGTTGGTGTGTATTTTTCACAAATTGTGTTAGCAGCCCTCTGGGCTTAGCGGTTTCCTCTTTTTTTTCCCTCTGTCAGTGCCACTCTCCGATATGATGTATTTTCTGTTGAATTGTGACTTCTTGTGCTAAGCTTTTATTAATTAATTATTAATACTGTGTTTTTTTTTTCCATTGGCATTTCATGTTTTGCTCTGACTGTTGTTTGAGGAACCTCTTGGTTTTGTTTATTCTCCGACATATGTGACTTATGACCTGTACACACGGTCAGATTTTCCGATGGAAAATGTGTGATAGGTCCTTGTTGTCAGAAATTCCGACCGTGTGTGGGCTCCATCACACATTTTCCATCGGAATTTCTGACACACAAAATTTGAGAGCTTGCTATTAAATTTTCTGACAACAAAATCCGTTGGGTACTCAAATCCGACGCACAAAGTGCCACGCATGCTCAGAATAAATTAAGAGATTAAAGCTATTGGCTATTGCCCCGTCTATAGTCCGACGTACATGTTTTTTACGTCACCGTGTTTAGAACTAACATACAGATTATGCCAAAGCTACTTTAATAGAAGAGATCAAGATGGTATGCTACAAATTATGTAATGACCAGCACAGTCTTCAGACCTAAACCTTGTCAAGCTGGACTAGGCTGAACAGGAAAAAAAGAAAGAAAGCAAAGCAATCTTTGCAATCTAAGCAATCCCACTTGTGGGAACCTCTGTCACAGTGTTGGGAAGAATTTCCTGAACAATATTTGATTGATTTTGTAAGAAGAATGGGATGAATTTACTAAACTGATAGAGAATTTCCACATAGCAAATACAGTAAATCTGTCAAGCCCAAAAAAATGTTTATTTTATTTTAGAATTAGTGGGGATGCATTAGAAATCCAGTGAGGTTTTTACTCCTATCCTGTGCTAAGAGGATTTTCCTTACTGACTGTCCCATTGACAATGTTTTTACAAGAGAGGAATAATACAAAATCTTTAATAAGGCCACAGAAAGCAATAAAAAAATCTGACAAAAAATCTGAAAATTCTAGCTTTCCCTTACTCTAGCTTCTTATTTATTTCTGTTTCTGTTGGAGAGTTCCCCTGACTTCCTGTAAACACCCGAGAGAGGTTTTAACCCCAAGCCCTATCATATCATTCTAGGAAAAGGCTTTGACTGGACATTACAAAAAGCACAGTATAGAGTACTTTAAATTTTGTAAAACAAATAATTCCTTGGTTTCAATTTTTTTAAAAAAAATGTATTTTTCCCTATGCTTTAAAGTTACATGAAATATTATCCACATTCTCCAGAAATAATTGATACACATCCACTACTTAATAGCCCTATACTCTATTTTTCATGTAACATCCTCCATGAGCTCTTGAACTTCTCCTTTTCCCCCTGAATTCCATTTGTTTGCCAAGGGCCGTGCACGTTAGTTGCAGTCATGCACACTGTTTTACGCACACCATAAATGCCACATTCCATAGCCCTTCTCTGGAATGACTAAGGCTTAATAGTCTGAAACGCATCACGTGACTCAATCTGCTTTTGTCCACTGTGGCTATTCAATAAAATTAAGAAAAATTAAGAGCAACAACTGGAGTGCGGATCATTTTTTCAATACTTCTCCAGAATGAGCAAGAGAGGTGCCCTACATTCTTACATACAGTGGGACCATGGAAAAAGAATAAAGCTACCCACTAACAGAAAGTTGAATCAGAGCTGCATAAGAGTTGGGGAAGAGAAGCAGCAGCACACTGATCTTCCCAATGAATGGCTGTGCGGAGGGGGGGGGGTCAGGACAAGTCTGAGGAGAGCCAGCTGAGTACCCAGAATAGCCAGAGATCTGATCATGGTGTGTTCTCCTGCTTAGTGTGGTCAGTGTTTAATAGCAAAAAAAAGGACTGGCGGGATCACCAGGGATTTCACACAATGCAAAGGGACAGGATACTTTTTCATACAAGTACATGGTACAGCATGCACATATCAGCAATATAAAATGTTGGGTTTACATATTCTTTGTGGAAATATGGGGTTGTCCTAAAACTTTTTACTGCTAATCTTTATTTATATATATTATATATTATAATTATATTATATTATACAGGATTTATATAGTGCCGGCAGTTTACAAAGCGCTTTACAACTTGAGGGTAGACAGTACAAATACAATACACTTTAATATAGTAGGAATCATAGAGCCCTGTTCGTTAGAGCTTTCATTCTCTTTAACCACTTCAGCCCCGGAAGGATTTACCCCCTTCCTGACCAGAGCACTTTTTACAATTTGGCACTGCGTCGCTTTAACTGCTGATTGCGCGGTCATGCAATGCTGTACCCAAACGAAATTTGCGTCCTTTTCTTCCCACAAATAGAGCTTTCTTTTGATGGTATTTGATCACCTCTGCCGTTTTTATTTTTTGCGCTATACACGAAAAAAAACGAAAATTTTGAAAAAAAAATGATATTTTCTACTTTTTGTTCTAAAAAAAATCCAATAAACTCAATTTTAGTCATACATTTAGGCCAAAATGTATTCGGCCACATGTCTTTGGTAAAAAAAATGTCAATACGTGTATATTTATTGGTTTGCGCAAAAATTATAGCGCCTACAAACTAGGGTACATTTTCTGGAATTTACACAGCCTTTAATTTATGACTGCCTATGTCGTTTCTTGAGGTGCTAAAATGGCAGGGCAGTACAAAACCCCCACAAATGACCCCATTTTGGCATGTTGAGCCAATTGAATATTAATTTTTTTTGTCCCAAGTGATTGAATAATGACAAAAAAAAAAAAAATTACAAAAAGTTGTCACTAAATGATATATTGCTCACACAGGCTATGGGCCTATGTGGAATTGCACCCCAAAATACATTTAGCTGCTTCTCCTAAGTATGGGGATACCACATGTGTGGGACTTTTTGGGAGCCTAGCCACGTACGGGGCCCCGAAAACCAATCACTGCCTTCAGGATTTCTAAGGGCGTACATTTTTGATTTTACTCCTCACTACCTATTACAGTTTTGAAGGCCATAAAATGCCCAGTTGGCATAAACCCCCCCAAATGACCCCATTTTGGAAAGTAGACACCCCAAACTATTTGCTGAGAGGCATGTTGAGTCCATGGAATATTTTATATTTTGACACAAGTTGCGGGAAATTGACAATTTTTTTTTTTTGCATAAAGTTGTCACCAAATGATATATTGCTCACACAGGCCATGGGCATATGTGGAATTGCACCCCAAAATACATTTAGCTGCTTCTCCTGAGTATGGGGATACCACATGTGTGGGACTTTTTAGGAGCCTAGCCGCGTACGGGGCCCCGAAAACCAATCACCGCCTTCAGGATTTCTAAGGGTGTAAATTTTTGATTTCACTCTTCACTGCCTATCACAGTTTCGGAGGCCATGGAATGCCCAGGTGGCACAAATCCCCCCCAAATGACCCCATTTTGGAAAGTAGACACCCCAAGCTATTTGCTGAGAGGCATGGTGAGTATTTTGCAGCTCTCATCTGTATTTGAAAATGAAGAAAGACAAGAAAAAAAAATTTTTTTTCTTTTTTTAATTTTCAAAACTTTGTGACAAAAAGTGAGGTCTGCAAAATACTCACTATACCGCTCAGAAAATACCTTGGGGTGTCTACTTTCCAAAATGGGGTCATTTGGGGGGGGGTTTGTGCCACCTGGGCATTCCATGGCCTCCGAAACTGTGATAGGCAGTGAAGAGTGGAATCAAAAATTTACGCCCTTAGAAAGCCTGAAGGCGGTGCTTGGTTTTCGGGGTCCCGTGCGCAGCTAGGCTCCCAAAAAGTCCCACACATGTGGTATCCCCGTACTCAGGAGAAGCAACAGAATTTATTTTGGGGTGTAATTTCACATATTCCCATGGCATGTTTGAGCAATATATCATTTAGTGACAACTTTGTGCAAAAAAAATAAAAAATTGTCTCTTTCCTGCAACTTGTATCACAATATAAAATATTCCATGGACTTGACATGACTCTCAGCAAATAGCTTGGGGTGTCTACTTTCCAAAATGGGGTCATTTGGGGGGGTTTTGAACTGTCCTGGTATTTTATGCACAACATTTAGAAGCTTATGTCACACATCATCCACTCTTCTAACCACTTGAAGACAAAGCCCTTTCTGACACTTTTTGATTACATGAAAAAATATTTTTTTCTTGCAAGAAAATTACTTTGAACCCCCAAACATTATATATTTTTTTTAAAGCAAAAGCCCTATATTTTCACACAGTATTTGCATAGCGATTTTTTGGGGAAAAAACACACTTTTTAAAATTTTAATGCACTAAAACACACTATATTGCCCAAATGTTTGATGAAATAAAAAAGATGATCTTAGGCCGAGTACATGGATACCAAACATGACATGCTTTAAAATTGCGCACAAACTTGCAGTGGTAACAAAATAAATACATTTTTAAAAGCCTTTAAAAGCCTTTACAGGTTACCACTTTAGATTTACAGAGGAGGTCTACTGCTAAAATTACTGCCCTTGATCTGACCTTCGCGGTGATACCTCATATGCATGGTGCAATTGCTGTTTACATTTGACGCCAGACCGACGCTTGCGTTCGCCTTAGCACGAGAGCAGGGGGGACAGGGGTGCTTTTTTTTTTTTCTTTATTATTTTTTTGCTTTTTTATCTTATTTTTAAACTGTTCCTTTCATATTTTTTTTTTTAAATCATTTTTATTGTTATCTCAGGGAATGTAAATATCCCCTATGATAGCAATAGGTAGTGACAGGTACTCTTTTTTGAAAAAATTGGGGTCTATTAGACCCTAGATTTCTCCTCTGCCCTCAAAGCATCTGACCACACCAAGATCGGTGTGATAAAATGTTTCCCCAATTTCCCAATGGCGCTAATTACATCCGGCGAAATCTAAGTCATAAAATGCTCGTAGCTGTGGCGCATGCGCGGCGCTCTGTGAAATGGACGCTTGATCACAGAGCTCCGTCCCGCTCCGAGCGATCGGCACCCCCCGCATCGGATACACTCTCCCCACACACTCCAAATCGGGAGCGGAACACGGCGGCACCCCACAGGAACGGGTTTGGGCAGTTTCATACACCCAAACGGACCCCAGAGGACAGTTTCCTTTCTCAGCCGGCCACCACACAGACACCTAAGATGGCGGCGGAGCGGCACACAGGCGATGCTGCACATTCAGGCACAACGGATCCCTCTCCATGGCGCACAGCTCTCCTTAAAGAGGTATGTGGAGAGACTCATATGCCCCTTCATATCATGGATCCAGCATCTCCTGCCTCCACAGTGTCTCTGCTAGATCAGGCCCTGGATGGACTGCACACACCACACACTGCCTCATCCTCACAGAGGCCTAGCTCTCAGCCACAGGATGTGAATCAGCTCTCCTCCTGCCCCACTGATATTTCTATGCTCTTCACCAAATTTGCAGAAATGCTTGATAAAGGTCTCGCACACACTGCTGCCAAAATAACTTCAGATATCACCTCTGATATCAAATCAGACCTTCACCTCTTGGGATCCCGCATTGAGCATATTGAAACTAAAATGGATGCTACGATCGATCGGGTCAATCAAAACACGGATCGCTTTCAGGAACTCCATGATCAGCTGGAGGGAGCAATCGCCAAAATCGATGACCTTGAGAATAGGTCCAGACGACTGAACTTCAGGATAAGGGGTCTTCCCGAAACATTCACGGACATTCCGGAAGCAGTTCATTCTCTCACCAAACACCTGATACCTGACATCAGAGCCCACAGACTGGAGCTCGATAGGGCCCACAGAGCCCTAGGCCCCCCGCGTTCAGATGGTCTTCCCAGGGACATTGTGGTGAAACCTCTCTACTACAACGTTAAGGAGGAGGTCATGAGGAGGGCTCGCACCATGCCCCAAATTCAACTTCTGGGTCACACAGTTCAGGTGTACGCTGATATCTCTCCTTATACTATTCAACGACGACGAGCACTTAAACCACTCCTAAATGTCCTGACACAGAAAAATGTAAAATACTGGTGGCTTTTCCCGCTGAGCCTAAAATTTGAATTCAACGGTAAACCTTTCAGATTCTCTACACTGGCAGAGGGAGAACTTTTGCTGAAAAAACTGGGACTCTTGACCACTGATCCAACATCACCGATGCAGTCTTCTCCTTCACTCCTTCCCAAAAGGCCACCTCCACCCAGTCCGCTGACATCGACGTGGCAAAAACCCAAGTACAAGAAAGCCAAGGAGGGCCCTGCTACCTGAACCACCAGACTTTTTTTTTGTGTTTTTTTTTTTCCTTTTCCTTCCTTTTTGGGAAGTAGACATACCTCACCTCTTCACCTTACAGGTCTCCCTCCTTTTTTTGAAGAGGCACCTGTCTGGTCTTGGGGGGCGTGGATCGTTTGTGCTCCTTGATTAATGGGGCTATACCCTTTGCATAGTATTTTTATTTCAAACATAAGTTTGGGGTTTTTTTTTTTTTTTTTTTTGTCATATGGGACAATTTTACGTTGAGATCCTCTCTGTTTCCACTTCTTACAGGCTTAATTCTCAGTTATCACTGGGAAAGGGAGTGTGTCCTAATAGGTTACACATTACTTTTTGAAAAAAAATTTTTTTGGGGTGCCGTGCACGGGGCGGTATCTATGCGCCTCGTCCTTCCCGCGGAGTCGGATTGTTTTCATTCCTATTTCGAGTTGGGACTCCCTCCACTAGTTTGGAGGCTACACATTTTTTTTTTATCTCGGGATATGGTGAAAGCATTTTTCACATATCCCTGGATCCTCTTCTCTTTTCCTTCTTTTCTTCTGCTTTCTCTTTCTCTTAATATCTTTACTAAATTTGTATTCTTTTCAGTGGCGTGTGCGGTGTCGCTTACCCACAGGACCCGGGTTCGTGAGCTGGGGATATTACGGTTTGCACGTGACCACATACCACCTGTCCATCGGAAGGTAAGTGGTGGGGGTTTGCTGGCATCTCGACCTATCTTGCTCCATGGCTGATCACACCACCTCCACACAGACCCTACGTTTTGCTTCGCACAACGTACAGGGGCTAAACTCCCCACTTAAGCGTCGGAAAGTCTTTCAATACTACCATGACCAAAAAATAGACATACTATTCCTTCAGGAAACACACTTTCCGAGATCTTACATTCCGTCTTTCATACATGCCAAATTCCCCACATTCTTTCTTGCCAATTCTGATAAAAAAACTAAAGGGGTGGGAATTTTTTTTTCCCGCAAAACACAATTTTTACCAACCTCTGAATTTCGGGACCCTGATGGCAGGTTCATTATGGTGAAGGGACTCATTGATGACCAGCTTTACTCCCTAATCTCTTATTATGCACCTAACCAAGGACAAGCAAAATTTTTCCAATCCCTCTTTCACACCCTAGCTCCAATGCTGGAGGGCATGGTCCTATACGGCGGAGACTCAAACGTAGCATTTGACGCAGGAAGAGATAAGTCTAGACCCCCGGGAAGGGATGTTGTGCGCCCCACCAGACAGAGTCTCAATGTAGCGAGACAGATCTTTCACCAGGGCCTAGTGGATGCCTGGAGGGAACTAAATCCTGGAACTCGGGATTACACGCATTATTCTAGCCCCCATAATACTTTTGCCAGAATTGATCATTTCTTCATTATGCAAAAACATCTTCCGTTGGTACGTAAGGCAATCATTAAGGACTCTGTCTGGTCGGACCACTCCTCCCTTCTCTTAGTCATACACAAACCTGTAACTCATTGCCAAGGGTTCCATTGGAAATTGAATGCCTCTTTGCTTAGTAACCCCTCACATGTCAATGAAATTAGCAAAGATATCCAGGAATACTTTTTGCTTAATGATATTGAAAACATCTCTCCCATCACATTGTGGGCAGCTCACAAAGCCTTTGTTAGGGGCAAGCTAATCCAAATGTCCGCTAAACTAAACAAGGCCCGCAAACTGGAAATAGCTAGACTTGAGAGTGAATTTTCTCACCTCAGTAAACAACATAAACGTAATCCCACTTCTACATCGGCAGCTAGCCTAGAATCGGCGCGCATGGCTCTTAATTTATCACTCACGGCGGTTGCGGAGAAAAGTTTGCGCTGGGATGGAGGGAGGTTCTATTATCAAAAGGACAAATTGGGTGCCATGTTAGCACGCAGGCTTACTCCAAGGTTGAGGGTACACACTTTACCTAAGATACGTTTAAGTAATGGTTCTCTGTCCCAGAATCCTCTGAAAATCATGGAATCCTTTCATGATTTTTACCGATCTTTATACAGCTCTCATGGTTCTGAACCCTTATCTACCTCAATTGATTCTTTTCTGGACTCTCTGAAGATCCCTAAGCTCCGAGAGCATCATAAAGACAGCCTCGAAAATCCTATCTCTGCAGAGGAAGTATCTCAGGTCATTCATGACCTTAAAAATGACTCTGCCCCTGGTCCAGATGGCTTTTCAGTCCCGTATTACAAACACTTCTCCCAGCAGCTTTCCCCATTTCTAGCTCGCTTTTATAATCAGCTACGAGCAGGGGGACAACTAGATAAGATGCTTAATTCAGCTTTCATCACAGTGATACCAAAGCCAGATAAGGACACTAGCTGCACAGCTAATTACAGGCCCATCTCATTGATCAACAATGATCTTAAAATCTTAACTAAAATCTTAGCTAATAGAATATCTGCCTTTATAAGCTTGTATATTCATAGGGATCAGGTGGGATTCATTCCTGGGAGACAGGGTCCAGACCAGATCAGGAGAGCGATAGACATAGTTTCGTTACTGAACTCTGGCTGGGACAAAGGACCCCCTCAACAGGGATTATTTCTGTCTCTAGATCTAATGAAAGCTTTTGACTCTGTCTCCTGGGCTTTCATGTTCCCGATTCTACAGAAGTGGGGTTTTGGTTCATCCTTTCTGAATATTATAGGAGCCTTATACGATACTCCGGTTGCACAAGTTAAACTGCAGGGTTATTATTCAGACCCTTTTCCGATTCCTAATGGTACTAGACAGGGCTGCCCTTTGTCCCCATTGATCTTTGCCGTGGTCATCGAGACACTAGCTATCGCCATCCGGGATAACCCAGACATACATGGAGTGCGTTGTGGTCCACAAACCCACAAATGTGCTCTTTTTGCAGATGACGTTTTACTTTTCATCTCCTCACCACTTACTTCTTTACCTAACTTATACAAGGTGCTCGATGACTTCGGCAAAGTATCAGGCCTTAGGGTTAACTACTCTAAATCTAGGGCTCTAAACATTAATCTACCACCCTCCATGATGACCTTGCTCAAAAAAGACTTCCGCTTCAGTTGGGGGGAAAAAATGATCCCCTATCTAGGTATCAACCTTACTGCATCTATTGACGACCTTTACAAAGCTAATTTCCCCCCACTTTTTCGTAAACTCGGAGAGGATCTCTCAAGATGGGACAAAATGGGGTTATCTTGGTTGGGTAGAATTAATTCGGTGAAACTGACTTTGCTACCACGTGTCCTTTATCTCTTTAGGTCCTTACCTATACCAATCCCCAGAGATCACCTCAGGAAGTTTCAATCCAAAATTGTTAAATTTACATGGGGCGGGAAGGGACATAGAATCTCCAAGGAGACTCTGTTCAGGAGCAGGGATCAAGGAGGAGTGGGTTTACCTAATCTTCTCTGGTATCATCAGGCAGCACAACTTTCCCAACT
Organism: Lithobates clamitans; assembly: GCA_037952925.1. Lineage (NCBI taxonomy): Eukaryota > Metazoa > Chordata > Amphibia > Anura > Ranidae > Lithobates > Lithobates clamitans. The sequence goes on along the minus strand of JBBGZY010001608.1, from coordinate 387,799 downwards.
GTCCACTGTATACTCTAAGATTGCCCACCCAGATTGGGTACATATTGAACGACAGGCGATCCCTCAATTCACTTTAGATTACATTCTCTGGTCTCATCCAAGATCTAGACCTGCCATCATGGTTCCTACACTTTCCCATTCCCTGACAATGTGGGACTCTCTCAAACACAACCCCCGATTAGTTTCTAATTGGCAACCATTGTCCCACATCTTTCGAAATCCCCTTTTTCCTCCAGGTATGGACATTCAAGCATTCCACTGGTGGCTAGATAAGGGGATGTACAGGATAGGACACTTTGCTAACCCTACAGGACCCCTCACTTTGACCCACTGCATCAACAAACTGGATATGCCCAACACAGAAAGATTTCGTTTCAGACAGATATTTCACTTCCTGCAGTCTCTTAGGTCCCCCAGTCATAATCCTCTTTCGATCACGGAGTATGAACGGTGGTGTGGTCAGGCGGTGGAGCAGAGGGGCGGGATCTCAGTGATTTACCGATCACTATCTAGGGCTGAGACTAAGACACTCTTCATGCGCGAATGGGAGAATGATCTCCATCACACCTGGAGTATTGAGGAATGGCATAGAGCTTCTATGGCTGCATCCAAGGGCATTTTGAATATAGCATTAGTGGAAGCAAATCTGAAAGTCCTTATGCGGTGGTATATGGTCCCTCTCAAAATCTCTAAAATCTACCCTAATGCTTCCCCTATATGCTTTCGACATTGTGGGCATATCGGGTCCATGTTACACATCTGGTGGGACTGCCCTAGGATACGGGGCTTATGGAATAGGATCTTTCATACCATTAGGAAAATAACGGGTTTCCCAATCCAAAAATCTCCTCAACTAGCTCTGCTGAATTTTCCCTGTCCTAACATTCCTAAAGTAGTTCAACGACTTATTATGTTCATTTTCCTAGGGACCAAACTCACGATTGCAAGGGCCTGGAAGAGATCCACTGTTTCCTATCTATTAGTTAAGCGAAAGATTTCATGGATCATGTCCCAGGAGAAGACGGTTAGTATTCTCCTGGACACTTCCTCTAAACACGACGCCATCTGGGATCCTTGGGTGAAATACATTTCCCCGCCTCCCCTGTCTGTAGCTTGACCTGGACCACTGTGGTTGAGCGACTACCGCACCGTCATAGGATGTATTATTACATATTCTCTATCCTTTCTTTTCTTTTCTCTCTCCTTTCCTATCTTCTTCTCCTTTTTGCACTATAGATTTCTAGCAGACAGGTCAGACTACCTTGTTAACATATACAGCATCTACTATAACCTATGCCTTTCTTATGGATGTTAGGCTTCTTCTATTGCTTAACTGAGCTTATTTCATGCAGACTGAACCTATAGTTTTATTTTCCTCTCTTGTTGGACAGCCTCATGCAAATCTTACCATAAGCTCTACTAGTTATTTTGTCCTGCTGAGCATAACACTTTTGTTAGATACCTTATTCTTGAATTCTCTCACGCCTTTAAACACTTTATTTCATTATTTTTTCATTTTATATCATTGTAATAAAAGTTTTGATTCTCCTGGGTGGTGGACCTCCCCTCCTGGCACAGCTAGTTCCCATGTGGGGTGCAGGTGTAGGGGAGTGCCCATCTCTTCGGAGCCGGTCTTTTGGAATTCAACCCAACGCTGACAGCATATATTGCTTAGTCCTACATACGGTTTATGTTCTGTCTGCTACTTTATAGGTATGTGTTATACCAGTGATTGTACCTGTAATTTTGAGCATTATTTTTTGTTTTGTTAAACTCTCAATAAAAAACTATTGAAAGTAAAAATGCTCGTAGCTTCCAGTTTCTTAGGCCATAGAGATGTTTGGAGCCACTCTGGTCTCTGATCAGCTCTATGGTCAGCTGGCTGAATCACCGGCTGCATTCTCAGGTTCCCTGTTTAGACAGGAGAGCTAGAGAAAAACACGGAAGACGGTGGGGGGGCATTCTCTCCCACTGCTTGTAAAAGCAGTCTAGAGGCTAATTAACCACTAGGATTGCTTTTACATGAAAGCCGACCGCTGGCTGAAAAGAATGATACCAAGATGATACCTAAACCTGCAGGCATCATTCTGGTATAACCACTCAAAGTCGTGAATGGCGTACCTGAAGACAAAAAAATGGTTAACAATAAAGCACAGTAAACGGTAAAGTATAAAAAATTGCATACCTGAAAAGAAAACATGATAAAACATAATAACAATAAAACATTGCAGAATAGAATACAGTAAAAAAGAGCAGAACAATAGAGAGAGAGAATAGAGAGAGAGAGAACAATAAAACGACAACTATTTTTTTTTATTTTATATTTTTGTTTGTGTTTTTTTTTTTTTTTTTTTTTACACTTTTTTTGTAACTGTAACTTTTATAACTGCAACCGGTTCCAGGTTCGGGTCTCTCAAAATGCGATGGCATCTTGGGAGACCCTGTGAAAGTGCGCCTAGTCTGTGGAATGCTGTAGCCTACGCTAATACTCAACTAGTGAATGGTAGCATTAAAAACATTCACCAATGCAAAGACCAGGATTGTCAGGACAGGAGGGACAATATTAGCGGGTGTCACGCCTATATCCGCGCTTCCTGCAGACACATCTTTTTTGGGGGGGTTCGTTGGGTAGGGGTACTCGGGAGGACATAAAGAAAATGCCTCTCATGCAGCCGACTGCATTTGGTTGGGGATGTGAATGGGGGAAGTACGGGCGCTGCAGAAGTGGTGGGTTCCCAATTAGGATTGGCGAATGCAGCAGGAAGGGCATTATGGGCACGACGGGCCTGTGTTTGTCTTTTTGGTGGCAGCGGGACACTACTTGTGCTTGCCACCTCACCAGCTTGAACTGCACTTATGGGACTCGCCACGTCACCAAGTGTTACTGCAGTGCGGGTTTGACTATGACCGGGGTGTACTAGGGCGCTGACGCTTGCCAGTTCAATGAAAAGCTACCAAAAAAAATGTTAGCGATCGCAGGGATCAGGCCTGACTCTGCGAATGCTGCAGTTATGTGTTTAGTGTTTTGTAAGTGACAGTGATCGATCGATACTGCACTTGGGTGGGCTGGGCTGGGCTGGGCCGGGCGGAGGGGCAAAACGCAGGTGCTAGCAGGTATCTGGGCTGATCCCGCTAACACTGGGTTTTTTGGAACCCTAAACTGCTGGGGACGCTAGTATAGATCTGATCGGATCAGATATTGATTCGTTCAGATACTATACCACTAAGGGAGGTGTACGGTGCGTGCGTGGGTGTTAGCGGTACTGGCGCTAACCTGACGCTGCCTGGGGCTGGTGCTTGCCAGTTCACCAAAATGCTACCAAAAAACCTGTTAGCGATCACAGGGATCAGGTCTGACTCTGCGAATGCTGCAGTTATGTGTTTAGTGTTTTGTAAGTGACAGTGATCGATCGATACTGCACTTGGGTGGGCTGGGCTGGGCCGGGCGGAGGGGCAAAACCCAGGTGCTAGTAGGTATCTGGGCTGATCCTGTTAACACTGTGTTTTGGGAACCCTAAACTGCTGGGGACGCTAGTATAGGTCTGATCGGATCAGATATTGATTCGTTCAGATACTATACCACTAAGGGAGGTGTACGGTGCGTGCGTGGGTGTTAGCGGTACTGGCGCTAACCTGACGCTGCCTGGGGCTGGTGCTTGCCAGTTCACCAAAATGCTACCAAAAAACCTGTTAGCAATCGCAGGGATCAGGCCTGACTCTGCGAATGCTGCAGTTATGTGTTTAGTGTTTTGTAAGTGACAGTGATCGATCGATACTGTCTTGGGTGGGCTGGGCCGGGCGGAGGGGCAAAATGCAGGTGCTAGTAGGTATCTGGGCTGATCCCGCTAACACTGCGTTTTTGGGAACCCTAAACTGCTGGGGACGCTAGTATAGATCTGATCGGATCAGATATTGATCCGTTCAGATACTATACCACTAAGGGAGGTGTACGGTGCGTGCATGGGTGTTAGCGCTACTGGCACTAACCTGAAGCTGCCTGGGGCTGGTGCTTGTTAGTTCACCAAAACGCTACTAAAAAAACTGTTAGCGATCGCAGGGATCAGGCCTCACTCTGCGAACGCTGCAGTTATGCGTTTAGTGTTTTGTAAGTGACAGTGATCGATCGATACTGCACTTGGGTGGGCTGGGCTGGGCCGGGCGGAGGGGCAAAATGCAGGTGCTAGCAGGTATCTGGGCTGATCCCGCTAACATTGCGTTTTTGGGAACCCTAAACTGCTGGGGACGCTAGTATAGATCTGATCGGATCAGATATTGATGCGTTCAGATACTATACCACTAATGGAGGCGTATGCTGCGTGCGTCGGTGTTAGCGGTACTGGCGCTAATCTGACGCTGCTTGGGGCGATGCATATCACCGCCGGGCGATCAGGGGGCTAAACCTTTATTTGGTAATAAACGGCAGGTGCCCTGACACTATCAAAAATAAACGAACTAACCAGCATCACCCGTAACAGTTATACGGTGATCAGTGGTGAAAGGGTTAACTAGGGGGCAATCAAGGGGTTAAAACATTTATTGGATAATATATGGGGGTCCCTGTCGCTATAAAGCGCTGACGGCGAACCTAAATACTTACCTCCCTAACTAGCGTCACCAGCGACACTAATACAGCGATCAAAAAAATGATCGCTTAGTGACACTGGTGACGGGGGGTGATCAAGGGGTTAAAACTTTATTAGGGGGGGTTAGGGGGGTATCCTAGACCTAAAGGGGGCTAACCCTAACTGTCCTAACACTGTAACTGTCACAAACTGACACCATGCAGTAATCAGAAAAAAAAAAAAACCTGCTTGGTGTCAGTGTGACAGGGAGGGGGGAGGGGTGATTGGGGGGGTCGGGGGGTAATCGGGGGGGATCAGGGGTGTAATGTGTGCCTGGCATGTTCTACTGTGTGTGTGTGTTGTGCACTCACATTACAGTCTTCTCTCCTCAGGCGCCGGAACGGAAAATACCGAGCCGAGGAGAGATGACATCATTTCCTCTGCCTCTGTGTACAATACAGAGGCAGGGAAATGATCCCATTGGCTGGGAGCGATCGCGAGGGGGGGGCCACGAATGGATGACCTCCCCCTCACCACCGATCGCCGGGGGAGATTTGCCGACCGCCGCAGGCACCGGGGGGGGGTCCGATCGGATCCCCTACCCGCGGGCAGGCAAGGACGTACCTGTAAGCCCTTTTGCCTGCCCGTGCCGCTCTGAGGACGTAAATGTTTGTGCGGCGGTCGGCAACTGGTTAAATATATTTATTGAGTTTTCACAAAAGAAAAAATAAAATGATACAGTACATGGATACATAGCATACATCAGAAGATCTTTGCAGTATGATAAAAATAAATAAATTAATTAATTAATAAAATAAAATAATTTTAGAGATATCTTACAACCATATTTACTATACGCTAGTTGAGATACTAGATGTAAGATTAGAGAAAAAAATCAAGTTATTAGACTAAGTATCCATAATATTTTAGGAAATAATAAAAGAAAAGGAGAAAGAGGAAAGATAAAGATAGAAAGGAGGAAAGAAGGGAAAGAGGAAAAAAAAAAGAGAGTTTCCCGGGACGATGATCCAGCCCTCATTAGGTATACAAATATAATACATATTTCAGTAATAATATGACATATATCTTAGTGTGGTAACAACAGAGATTGGTCAAAATCTGTAGGGAGGTAGTTTTTAACCCATGGATGCCAAATTTTGCGAAATTTATTTATTTTATTTTCTTCAATAGCTGTCATCTTAGCATATAAAAGTGCTCTGTTCATTCTGTGTTTAGCTTCAGCAAGAATTAGATTTTGGGACTTACGTGCCTTAGCAATCGTTTGTTTGGCTGCAGTACTAAGTTGGATAAACAATTGGAATTAAGTATGGGAGAGTATTGTGGGTTTAAGGTTTAGGAGTGCCATTGCAGGATCTGGATAAATCGTGATTTCCAGGGCTTTAGAAGCCATAAGAAATATATTCTTCCAGAATTCTTCAACTACGGGGCATTGCCACCATATGTGGAATTGTGTTCCTGCTGTGTCACATCCTCTAAAGTAATTAGGTGAATATGTGGGGACAAATTTAGCTATTCTAGCTGGTACAATGTACCAACGTGCTAAAACCTTGTAATTGGTTTCTACAGCAAAACAGTTTGGAGAGGAAGTTTTGGTGGCTGACCATATATTCGACCAATCTTGTTTATCAAACACTCGATTCATATCTTGTGCTCATTTAGTTGTGTATGAGGGTAAAAACTCACTAGATATCATATTAAGTTGGAAATATAATATTGAGATAAGTCCTCTAATATGTGGATCGCTTATACAAATCCGCTCGAATTGAGTCATTTGCTTAAGAGTTGAGCCTGTACTAAGAAGTGGTTCATAGAAATTTTTAATTTGTAAATATCGAAATATTTCAGTTTTAGGTAACCCAAAGGTTTCACATAGTACAGGAAAGGTATAAATAGTTTTAGTCGAGGAAAGATTGTATAAACAAGTCAAGTTCGTAGAGGTCCATGCAGAGAATGATCTTGGGAATTTCCAGGCAGGATAAAAGGCTGGATTATTAAGAAATGAAAGCAAGGGATTATGTGTTGATTGAAGATTATGTGCAAATTTACATTTATCCCATACTGCTAGGGTCTGTTTCGTGATAAGATTAGAAAGATGTATTCTATCAGCAGGACAGAGCCAAAACATATTTGCCACTGAAATAGGGTCACTTTCCACTGATTCAATAGCTACCCATAGGGGAGCTTCTACAGAAGTATGATACTTGGGTATAAGTGCTAACTGTGCAGCGTAGAAATAGGAGGAAAAGTTGGGCAATCCCAAACCTCCACTCAATTTATTAAGGTAAAGCGTAGATTTAGGTATTCGAGGTTTGGTGGTACCCCAAATGAAGCACATAACTCTACGTTGAGTAAGTCTAAGAAAGTAAGATGGTAAAGAAATAGGGAGTACCCTAAATAAATATAAGAATTTTGGCAGGATTGACATCTTTACCGCATTAATCCTTCCCAACCATACAATGAAAGAAGAGCCCATTGTTTCAGGAAGCCAGAAATTTGTTTAAGGAGGGGTAAGTAATTTGCCGCAAAAAGGTCTTTAAGGTAGATTGTGAGTTTTATTCCTAGGTATGGAAGCTGCTTTGGAACCCAAGTAAAGGGTAAGGAAGTTTTTGCCTGCTGAGGTTCTAGTTGGGATAAGGAAATATTTAATGCATTTGATTTTGTTGGATTAACATGTAGTCCTGATATTTGGGCAAAATTATCTAGTGTTTTTAGTAGATTAGGGGTGGATATATGGGGATGAGACAAAAATATGAGAATGTCATCCCCAAAGAGACATAGTTTATGGTGATAACCACCTAGTTCGATACCTTTAATATCAGGATTGGTTCTAATAAGGTGTGCCAGGGGTTCTATTATTAGGGCAAAAAGTAGAGGGGAAAGAGGGCATCCTTGTCTAGTGCCTCTTTTGATATCAATCATTGTTGACTTATAGCCTGCATATTTGATATATGCTCTAGGATTATTGTATAAGGATGAGACCCAGGTTAAAAAATTGTTTCCAAATCCCCATTTACCAAGGACATATTCCATATAAGGTCATGTAACAGAATCGAATGCTTTCCTTATGTCTAAGGATACAAGGCAAGCTGGGATTCTTCTGGTTTTAGCCGCATGGATAAGTAGGAGTGCTCTCCTGATATTATCTCCAGCTTGGCGTTTAGGCATAAAGCCTGTTTGGTCTTTATGGATTAGAAGACCACTAATAATAATTTTCAGTCTAGTGGCCAAAATTTTAGCTATTAATTTAATATCGAGATTTAGGAGGGATATAGGATGATAATTAGTCCAGGAGGTGGAGTCAGAATGTGGTTTGGGGATTATTGCTATTATAGAGGTGAGAGTCTCTGTTCTAAATGAGTTACCCTTAAGGATCGAATTAAAGGCTTTAGTTAAGACAGGTGTTAAGATATATGCAAATTGTCTATAACATGTTGCCGAGAATCCATCTGGGCCTGGTCTTTTACGTAATTTTAAAGATTTTATTGCGTTAAGGACTTCAGTATCTGTAATTGGACATTCAAGAAGATCTTTCTGTTGTTGATCGAGGTTGGGAAGCGTGATATTGGAGAACAGGGTGTCTGCTTTAGTTTTATCAAAATTCGAGGCAGAAGAATATAATTTAGATAACTTAGAACGAAAAATTTCAAGTATTTTCACTGGGTTACTAGTGTATGATTCCCGGGATACTTTCAATCTGATAGGCGAATGTATATGTTGTGAATTTTTTAAAATTCTGGCCATAGGTGTATCAGGTTTATTTGCCCTGCGATATTGAACATGCTGGCGTTTACTTATAAGTTTATCTGCGGAATCAGTAAGAAAAAGATCTAGATCCAGGCGGGCTTTTTCTAGTTTGGTTCTGTTGGTAGCATCTGGAGAGGTTTGAAAAGTTTGATGACAGTCATTAAAGGTAAATTCAAGTTTTGCAAATAACAGTTTGCGTTCTCTTTTAAGGTTAGTTGCTTGTTGTATCAGTCTACCCCTAATGACTACCTTGTGCGCCTCCCATAATGTAATAGCAGAGACATTGTCTGTATCATTGGATTTTAGGTAATCAGAAAGTGCTTTTTCAATTTCAACATGATGGGAAGGTTGGGTCAGTATTGAGTCATTTATACACCAAGTGGTATCGTGTGATCTAGGAATTGTAGAAGCAATGGTAATGAATACTGTGCAGTGGTCTGTCCAAGGAAAAGGAATGATTTTGGATGATAAGATTTCTGGTAGGATACTTGACGGGATAAGAATATGATCTATTCGTGAAAAAGAGTTATGCGGATAAGAATAATGAGTGAAGCGCCTACTAATAGGGTTCATCTCTCGCCAAGTATCTACCAGGCTATGAGTGGTAAGTAAATGTTGAAAAGTTAGATTTATTGAGTTTGTGGTAGGTCCAGGGGGAGATTTATCCAAGAATGGGAAAATAGTAGCATTAGAATCCCCACAAATAGGGATGAGCCGAACACCCCCCGGTTTGGTTCGCACCAGAACCTGCGAACGGACCGAAAATTTGCACGAACGTAGAACCCCATTGACGTCTATGGGACTTGAAGGTTCGAAATCAAAAGTGCTCATTTTAAAGGCTAATTTGCATGGTATTGTCCTAAAAAGGGTTTGGGGACCCGGGTCCTACCCCAGGGGACATGTATCAATGCAAAAAAAACTTTTAAAAACGGGCGTTTTTCGGGAGCAGTGATTTTAATGATGCTTAAAGTAAAAAAAAAAAAGTGAAATATTCCTTTAAATATCGTACCTGGGGGGTGTCTATAGTATGCCTGTAAAGTGGCGCGTGTTTCCCGTGTTTAGAACAGTCCCTGCACCAAATGTCATTTTTAAAGGAAAAAATCTCAATGTAATGTCCGGTCCTGGCAATATGGATGAAAATCAGTGAGACAAACGGCATGGGTACCCCCCAGTCCATTTCCAGGCCCTTTGGGTCTTAAACCCCGCACCCAAATTAAAATAAGGAAAGGTGTTGGTGCCACCAGGCCCTATATACTCTGAACAGCAGTATACAGGCGGTGCAAACAAGACAGGGACTGTAGGTTTGTTGTTAAGTAGAATCTGTTTGTAATTTTGAACGGGTACATTTTTAACGTGTTTAGCTCCAGCCAAAAAATCCTTTTTAAGCTTTTTGGAAAACATAGGGAAGGGTTATCACCCCTGTGACATTTGTTTTGCTGTCTTTCCTCCTCTTCAGAAGATTTCACCTCACTTTGTCCCAATGACAAATGTTTTTTGAAAATGTGGGTTTTGTTGTGGAACAAGGATTGGAAAGCCAAATAGCAACATAATAACAATCAGATGACCTGATACAACCGAAATTATCGTGAAACACTAAATGCAAATTAGGCAAGTGACAGAAACCAAAAAGTCTGTAAAATTGGAAATGGCACAGAAAATCGACAGTCCTTAGTGTAGAACAAATCCACCAATAGTGATTGAAGACTTGTAGTGAAAAGGTATCACGTGAACAGAAATCCACCACCTATAACAATATGTGCTTACCAGAGGTAAGCTATATTTAAGCTTATATTCGAAATCCACTCCGTGGGGACACCAACAGCGATCTCAGCATGGAGGAGGATCGTCCGGAATCCACCAATAGAAGGTCGAATATTCAACATTGGACACCCAGGGAAATAAGAAGTATATTCTCCATAGTGTGAATCCGTATAAAGCAGTTTATTTGAGAATAAAAATAGCGCACTTACTACAAATAGCGAGTAACAGCATATAAAAATCAGCCGGCCGGCCTGCATACACCCGTTCACTGTAAGGTGGAAACGATGACGTCAGCGCGTCTGCCTTCCGACGTACGTTTCGTCCTATTGGACGTTGTCATAGGAACGGGTCCCGTTCCTATGACAACGTCCAATAGGACGAAACGTACGTCGGAAGGCAGACGCGCTGACGTCATCGTTTCCACCTTACAGTGAACGGGTGTATGCAGGCCGGCCGGCTGATTTTTATATGCTGTTACTCGCTATTTGTAGTAAGTGCGCTATTTTTATTCTCAAATAAACTGCTTTATACGGATTCACACTATGGAGAATATACTTCTTATTTCCCTGGGTGTCCAATGTTGAATATTCGACCTTCTATTGGTGGATTCCGGACGATCCTCCTCCATGCTGAGATCGCTGTTGGTGTCCCCACGGAGTGGATTTCGAATATAAGCTTAAATATAGCTTACCTCTGGTAAGCACATATTGTTATAGGTGGTGGATTTCTGTTCACGTGATACCTTTTCACTACAAGTCTTCAATCACTATTGGTGGATTTGTTCTACACTAAGGACTGTCGATTTTCTGTGCCATTTCCAATTTTACAGACTTTTTGGTTTCTGTCACTTGCCTAATTTGCATTTAGTGTTTCACGATAATTTCGGTTGTATCAGGTCATCTGATTGTTATTATGTTGCTATTTGGGTTCACATATGTAATTAATAGGTGAATGCAACACAATTTCTGTGTCATTTCATATATTCATTTATTTTTTTTAGCACAGTTTTTTCAATTTTATTTTTAATTTTATTTTTATAGCGCAGTTCTTTTTATTGCTTTATCTATTTTGATTCTTTGTACCTGAGGATTAGGACTGCAGCTTGGGGGGTGTAGGGAAGCGCGGTAATTTTTTATGATTTCCTAAGGATTGGAAAGCATCAGTGGAAAGGAGAAATGTTTTTCCCATATTAACTCTTACAGGAGAGAATTTCCCTTCCTAGGAGTAGATTTCATCTCACTTCCTGTTGTCTCCTTCCGTTTACAAGTAGGAGTCGTTTATAAGTGAGATGTTTGAAAGTAGGGGCCTGCCCTATATAATCAGCAGAAATTTGGGTCTTAGGTGTTGTTGTGGCCACAACACTGTAAGCCCTCACAGGGCCCTGCTGTGAAATATTAGATCAAGAATTGTAATTACATGCCCCTGTTGAACAGGGGCAGAAAAATTGGGCCTTTGGTGGTGGTGGTGGTGGTGCTGGTGCCACAACACTGTAAGTCCTCACTCGCTCTTGGTGGGTGCAGAAATGGGCCCTGCTGTGAAATATTAGATCAAGAATTGTAATTACATGCCCCTGTTGAACAGGGGCTGAAAAATTAGGCCTTAGCACTGGTGCTGGTGCCACAACACTGCAACCCCTCACAGACACTCTAGTTGGAACGCAGGAACGAGCCCTGCTGCAAAGTATTGCATCAAAAATTGTAATTACACGCCCCTGTTAAAAGGGCAGAAAAATTGGGCCTTAGGCACTGGTGGCACAACACTGCAACCCCTCACAGATACTCTAGTTGGAATTCTGAAATGAGCCCTGCTGCAAAGTATTGCATCAAAAATTGTAATTACACGCCCCTGTTAAACAAGGGCTGAAAAATTGGGCCTTAGGCACTGGTGCTGGTGCCACAACACTGAAACCCCTCACAGATACTCTAGTTGTAACGCAGAAACGAGCCCTGCTGCAAAGTATTGCATCAAAAATTGTAATTACACGCACAGGGGCTGAAAAATTGTGCCTTAGGCACTGGTGGTGGCGCCCAGAACCAAAAATGTTCTTACAAGCTATTAGCGTGATGATTGAGGAGGAAGAGGAAAATTTCTCAGGGATAGTCACTCAGCATCAGTATAGGCAGTCTTTGAAGGGATCTGAGATTTCAAAAAAAATTATTCGGTTACATCAGCATCAGGTGCTTGGTAGCTGATGGTGATCCAAGACTGATTCATTTTTATGAAGGTCAGTCGATCGACCGAGTCGGTGGACAGACGCACCCTGTGATCGGTTATAAAGCCTCCAGCAGCACTGAATGTGCGTTCCGAAAGAACGCTGGATGCAGGACAGGCCAGTAGCTCAATTGCATACTGTGCAAGCTCTGGCCAGTGATCCATCCTCAAGACCCAGTAACCCAGAGGATTTTCGGTGGGAAAGGTGTCCAAGTCAGATCTTGCCCCTAGGTATTCCCGCACCATGTAAAACAGACGCTGGCGATGGTTGCTGGAACTGATCATACCTTGGGGCTGCGGACCAAAAAATTGTCTGAACGCATCGGTCAGACAGCCACCTTCTCCACCGCACCTTCTTTGACTGCCGAAGCCTCAGCAACACATTGTCCAGAAACAGGAGTTTGTAACCTCCCAGTCTCTGGGAACGCGTTGCACAGACCTTTCTGCAAGGCCTCCCGAAGATGTTTAATCCTCTGCTCCCTCTGCGATGGCAAGATAAGGTCTGCAACCTTACCCTTGTAACGTGGATCAAGGAGGGTTGCCAGCCAGTATTGGTCCTTCTCCTTGATACCACGAATACGAGGATCCTTACGCAGGCTTTGCAGGATCAGGGAGGCCATGCAGCGTAGGTTTGCTGAGGCATTCGGTCCAGAGTCCTCTGGGTCACTAAGGACGACATGGTCCGCAGCCACCTCCTCCCAGCCACGTACAAGTCCATGTGTTTCTTGGGACTGATCCCTTAAAGACTGCTGCTGATGCTGAGTGCCAGGCTCCCCCTCCATACTGACACAATCTTCCTCCTCCTCCTCCTCTTCCTCCTCCTCGTTCTCTTCCTGTGTGATCGGCAGGCGCGCAGGAACACTGTCTGGATAAAGGGGGCCTTGAGAGCTAAGGAAGTCCTCCTCTTCCTGCCTCTGTTCTGCCTCAAGTGCCCTGTCCATTATTCCACGCAGTGTGTGCTCCAACAGGTGGACAAGGGGGACAGTGTCACTGATGCATGCACTGTCACTGCTCACCATCCTCGTGGCCTCCTCAAATGGTGACAGGACAGTGCAGGCATCCCTGATCATGGCCCACTGGCGTGGGGAAAAAAAAACCAAGCTCCCCTGACCCTGTCCTGGTGCCATAGTCACACAGGTACTCATTGATGGCCCTCTGCTGCGTGTGCAGCCGCTGCAGCATGGCCAACGTTGAGTTCCACCTGGTGGGCATGTCACAGATTAGGCGGTTCTTGGGCAGGTTAAATTCCTTTTGGAGGTCCGTCAGCCGAGCACTGGCATTATATGACCGGCGGAAATGCACACAGACTTTCCTGGCCTGCCTCAGGACATCCTGTAAGCCCGGGTACCTGCCCAAGAACCACTGCACTACCAAGTAAAGGACGTGAGCCAAACAGGGCACATGGGTCATTTGTCCCTGTCGGAGGGCAGAGAGGAGGTTGGTGCCATTGTCGCAAACCACCATTCCTGCCTTAAGTTGGCGTGGCGTCAACCACCTCTGAACCTGACCCTGCAGAGCTGACAGAACCTCTGCCCCAGTGTGACTCCTGTCCCCCAAGCACACCAGCTCAAGCACCGCATGGCATCTTTTGTCCTGCGTACTTGCGTAGCCCCTTGAATGGCTACGGAGCACTGCTGGTTCCAAGGACAAAGCACAGGAAGAGGCCATGGAGGAAGAAGAAGAGGAGGGGGTGGAGGAGAGAGGTGTGTCACAATCATTAGCATTTTGGAGGCGTGGTGGCGGAACAACCTCCAACACTGCACCTTGTCCTGCATCCTTCCCAGCTGCCAGCAGAGTCACCCAATGCACCGTGAAACTTAGGTAATGTCCCTGTCCATGCCTGCTGGACCATGAGTCAGCGGTAATATGCACCTTACCGCTGACTGCCCTGTCCAGCGAGGCATGGACATTGCCTTCCACATGGCGGTAGAGAGCCGGAATCGCCTTCCGTGAGAAAAAGTGGCGTTTGGGTACCTGCCACTGAGGAACCGCACATTCCACAAACTCACGGAAGGGGGCAGAGTCTACCAACTCAAAAGGCAGCAGTTGAAGTGCTAGCAATTTTGCCAAGCTAGCATTCAACCGCTGGGCATGTGGATGGCAGGGAGCAAACTTCTTTCGGTGGTGCAGCAGCTGGGGCAGGGAAATTTGCCTGGTACAATCTGACGTCGGTGTACCAAAAGCAGATTGCCCACAAGTACTTGGCTGTGACACACCTAATTCTACACCTTCATTTCTCTCAGTGCAGGTCTCAGAGAGGACTGAAGGTATAGTGGGGTTGGAGATCTCAGCTGATGAGGAGCAAGGAGAGGTCCTCTTTGTTCTTTGGTGTGGGTCTTTTAGATACGCTTGCCAACGAACTGCATGGCAGGTCAACATATGTCTGGTCAAGCATGTGGTACCCAAGCGGGAGATGTTTTGGCCACGCGAGATACGCTTGAGACATATGTTGCAAATAGCAGCGGTGAGATCTGATGCACTCGTCTCAAAAAAGGCCCACACTAAAGAACTTTTTGAATAACGCGCAGAGACTTCAGCGCCCTGCACATGTGGAGCTTTGGGGTGTGATGCAGTCAATGTGCTGCCCTTAGGCTGGCCCCTGGAGAGCATCCTGCCTCGTTGGTGATGTGCCGCCTCCTCCTTCTCCTCCTCTTCCTCTCTCCTATCAGGCACCCACGTTGAGTCAGTGACCTCATCATCCCCTCCCTCCTCATCACTGGAGCAAACCTGGCAGTATGCTGCAGCAGGGGGAGCATGACTGCCAGATTGCTGTCCTTCTTGGGCACCCCCTCTGTCCATGCTAATGTTACTGCCTTCATCGAGCTCAGTATCATCATCAGAGCCTTCCAAACACTGGGCATCCTCCTGGAGCATGTACCCAACACTATGGTCAAACAGTTCGAGGGACTCCTCAGGAGGACATGGTGGGGCTAGGGAAGGAATCACTGATGACATTGAGCCGAGGGAAGAGGCCGCTGCTTTGCCAGACAAAGTACCCTGGGCATGGATGAGAGAGGATGAGGAGGATGAGGACGGCTTGGTCATCCACTCGACCAAGTCTTCCGCATGCTCAACACGGCCAGCTGCCAAAAAAAAGGCCAAGCGTGTCCCACGGCCACGTGCTGATGAGGATGCACTGTCTCCACGACCAGCACTAGACACAGAGCCTGCTTGCCCTCTTTTATTGGCTTGTGACTGTCTGCCTCTCCTTCTTGGCCTTCCAGACATACTACTGATACTGCAGCTAGCAAAATCAACTGCCTGCCTGTAGTATGAGAACACCACCAACCTTCTACAGGTAGCTTTAGCTGAACACTGTGCAGAGCTCACAAAAAACTAACTTGTAGCTTTTTTAGCAGCCTGCGGTAGTGATAGGATCAGGAAAACACCACCAACCTTCTACAGGTAGCTTTAGGTGAACACTGTGCAGAGCTCGCAAAAAAATAACTTGTAGGTTTAGCTGAACACTGTGAGGTGGATGCACCACACTAACTTGTAGTTTTAGCTGAACACTGTGAGCAGGACGCACAGCACTAACTTGTAGTTTTAGCTGAACAATGTGAGCAGGACGCACAGCACTAACTTGTAGTTTTAGCTGAACACTGTGAGCAGGACGCACTGCACTAACTTGTAGCTTGAGATGAACACTGTTCAGAGGTCTCACTACACCAACTTGTAGGTTTAGCTGAACACTGTAAGCAGGACGCACAGCACTAAATTGTAGTTTTAGCTGAACACTGTGAGCAGGACGCACAGCACTAACTTGTAGTTTTAGCTAAACACTGTGAGCAGGATGCACTGCACTAACTTGTAGCTTGAGATGAACACTGTGCAGAGGTCTCACTACACCAACTTGTAGTTTTAGCTGAACACTGTGAGCAGGACGCACAGCACTAACTTGTAGTTTTAGCTGAACACTGTGAGCAGGACGCACTGCACTAACTTGTAGCTTTAGATGAACACTGTGCAGAGGTCTCACTACACCAACTTGTAGGTTTAGCTGAACACTGTGAGCAGGACGCACTGCACTAACTGTAAATAGTCTAGCTGACTGATTGTGGTACTAATAGGATCAAAAGAACACCAGCAATTTTCTTCAGGTAAATGTAAATACTGTAACAAGACAAGCCTGCCTGTCAGTAGAACAGGATCGGATCTAGCTAAACTGAATACAGTGTATATATATATATGCAACACCTGGGATGCATATATATACACAATACACTGTAAGTGCAGCTAAACTGACTGACTGTTCTGCCTAATCTATCTAACTCAAATCAAATGACACTGTCTCTCTGTCTATCTCTTTCAACGCCGGAACACACACTACACAGGGCCGCCGTGCAGGCAGCCTTATATAGTGTGGGGCGTGTACTAAATCCCCTGAGCCATAATTGGCCAAAGCCTCCTTGGCTTTGGCCAATTACGGCTCTCTGTTCAGACAGCGCTGTGATTGGCCAAGCATGCGGGTCATAGTGCATGTCTGGCCAATCATCAGCCAGCAATGCACTGCGATGCCGCAGTGAATTATGGGCCGTGACGCGCCACACGAATTTGGCACGAACGGCCCATATCGTTCGCAATTCGGCGAACGGGTGAACAGACGATGTTCGAGTCGAACATGGGTTCGACTCGAACACGAAGCTCATCCCTACCCATAAATAACAACAGTAACAAACTTATGTACTTCTATAAGTTGAAAAAGGTGAGATAAGAAAGCAGTTGGGCGTTTGTTAGGGGCATAATAAGACACAATAGTAATAGGATTATCAGAAATAAATCCTGTTAGGAGAACATATCGTCCTTCAGGGTCTGTTATTTTTGATACAAGGTTAAACGGAGTGGAATGGTGAAAACCAATGAGAGTTCCGCGCTGTTTAACCGTAGCAGAAGCAGTATAGAATTGTGGATATGATGATGAAAAGGATAAATTTCTATCAAGAAACATGGGATTTTTGTAGGGAGAAAGTACGTCTATTCACAGTAGGTACTGACAAATAAAGTATTAAAAAAGTTGATTTTTATTAAATTACAAAAAAGAAAAAACAGAAAAAAGAATGTACACAACAAATGTCAATATAAATAGACATCAAATAAGACCATCCAGTAATGTGTTCAAATTCTATTCATGCCTGTCAGCCAACATGTTTCGCAAAAGAATAATTGCTTCATCAGGGCATAGATCGGCATCATTGATTCATTTAAACTATAAGAACAACAGATAAATATACTAGAGTTAGAATTGTATGGTGGTCATATACATGCAGATGTCATGAGGAACATATAACAGTTGGTCTAGACATTTAATCTGGTAATCTCACCTACTGGTGCAAGTCTGAGGTTAAAAGCATACTCCACCATTGCCAGGCATCGTCCGTTATGCCAGCTGGTGCAAATACTCCAGGGGTGCCAGATCCCAACCGGATATTGCCAATAGAGGGACTGGACCGCACAGTTGCAGGACAAGAATCTAATGAGATATATAGAGATCAAAGACATCGATATAAAATCGCTTACCCAATCTAGAACAATAATGCATGTATAGTCTATTCAAAAGAATAGTCAACACGACATATAGTTCATCTCGCTTAGCAACAGCATAGTATGGACAGGTGAAATAAGTACATGGCCATGCATGTTGGGGAATGGGTCTAGAAATGGGCGGTTGGCAATATATTCCAATATGATGTTACAAACAATGTATACTGCTCTTAATAATCATATAGGTACGTGCCTAGTAGCATGGTCCCTGTATAACCTCTAACAAGGGGCTAGAGGGGAGGATTAATTAAATATTAAATATTTGGGTTACAGGCTGTATAGGGATAACAAGCTTGAAAAGGAATACAATGATTTCATTTGCACCAAACTAGAGCCAAAGGCCCTATAACTTAGCATGGTTAATCCATGTCAGGGAGATGACAAATAAACGGTCAGTGAGTCTGCTTCCAAACAAATAAAGCACCCCCCATCCTCCCCAAGATACATGAGAAGGAGAGAGTGCATATAAGTGCATACATAGAGTAAAACAAGTACCTTTCCTAGTGGTCATAGAGATCATCGGGGCGGAGTTTATTCTTGTCCGCCCCTTCTGCCCTCACTTCCTTTTGTGGTGTGGGCAATGCGCGCGCATCCGCCAGGAGTGGTGACGTATTTCCGCTCGGCGTGATGCGCGCGCATCACATGCGGGGACGTCCGGACCGGAAGTGATGCCGGAGGCCATCACTGGCCTGTTCACTACTGGTGGGACCGTACAAAAGATGGAGGGGCCGCTGTGCTTCCAGACGCAGCTGGCCCAGATCCATCTTTGCTGACAGGACGTTTCCTGTGACTGAGGAACTACAATTCTTGAGCCTTTTGCAGGTAAAAATCCTAACATTTGATCTCTATGACCACTATGACCAATATGATGATGAAAGAAATTTGGGATAAACTTTATCAGTAAAATGCATTTCCTGCAAACATATAATATTAGCTTTTTTCATAGCAAAAGAGCGTAAAGCCTTAGTTCGCTTATGTGGAGTATTAAACCCCTGTACATTTAATGACAAGATATTTATAGGAGCCATAAAACAACGAATGCAAATATTATAGCATAACAAGCATAGTACTCACCGAGAGCCAGAATCACCAACCCGAGAGTCAGGAGGGAATAGCAAAGATTAAAGAAAGAAGCAATAGAGTAGAAAAAGAAAAAAGGAGAAGAGAATCAAGCAAACCCAATATGAAGACAATTTAGCAGTATATAAAGGCTAAATAATAGGGTGTGGGAGCATCTCAGGAGAGTTTTTAGAACTCTCTGAGAGGGTCCGGGACCACCAACAAAGACCCCCATAACAATGGTAGGAGTCCTTAGGTGGTATAAAGGGCAACAAGAAATTCTTATGGGATATATAACATCGGAGGACCACAGGAACTATTCTATTACTATCATGGAAAAATTTTAAAAGTTTAAAAGTTTAAATTGTTACAAAAAAAAAAAAGAAGATAAAGTTCAAAAACTGAGAGGAAAAAAAAACAGAAAAAAAAAGTATTTTTGTAACATAACAGTAGTTTGTAGCCATAACTCATTATAGTCATGAATATGGCCAATTAATTAATTCTGTCAGCATACTGTGCTGGAAAGAAAAGTAGCGAGGACAAATAACTAGTCTGTTCAAAAACTGAGAGGAAAAAAAAACAGAAAAAAGTCATTATAAAAAAATATATAAAAAAGTATTTTTGTAACATAACAGTAGTTTGTAGCCATAACTCATTTTAGTCATGAATATGGCCAATTAATTAATTCTGTCAGCATACTGTGCTGGGAAAAAAAAAAATTTAAATAGCGAGGACAAATAACTAGTCTGGCTTAGAATGTCAGTCCATTGAATCCTCATTGTTCGGTGGTGAATGTTATCGACCTCGCTTATTAAGATTTTGATGGGAAGATGTGGAATAGCTGGGTTTTGGGTCCTTATTTTGCTGTGTAGAACGAAAAGCTGAGCGCCTATGAGACTGCTCATTAGGTAAGATTGCTTCGGCTAGGCCCATATCAAATAGGGCTGACTTCAAGTCCTCTGAAGAGCGACAAACATATTTTGTTTCCAGATGAGTAAATCTGAGACAAAAAGGAAATCCCCATTGATAGCAAATTTGGTTTCTCTGAAGTACCTGAAGTTGAGGTTTAAGTGCACGTCTCTTTGCAACCGTTAGTGGGGACAAATCTGTGAAGAGTTGATAGGTATTGCCCTGGAAGCTAAGAGATTCTCTCCCTCTGGCAGCTGTTAGTATCTGTTCTTTGGTTCTGTAGTAGTGCAATTCGGCTATTATATCCCTCGGGGGACCATTTATTTTGCGTGGGGCTAACGCTCTATGCACTCTATCCATTTCGAGCCTGTCAATAGGGGTTCCAGGTAATAATTCTTGAAAGAGCGCCGTGATATTAGCCTGCAGGTCCAGAACAGATTCAGGGATTCCCCTGATTCGCAGGTTCGATCAACGATCTCTGTTCTCTTGGTCCTCTAAACGAGTTTGTAATGTAAGGTTTTCCTCCTTTAGTACCATCATCTCAGTCATGTAGTTCTGTGTGAAATTATCAATTTCATCAACCCTCAGTTCTAAGTCAGCTGTTCTCTGACCTAGTTCTCTATTTTCTTTAGTCAGTTTGTCAGTTATGTGATCAGAAGTCTGTTTGAGGGCTTTCTGAAGCATACATTCAATTTTTTTGAAAATGTCAGACTGTGTAGTAGCTTGTAATTCACAGTATTCATATTCAGGCTCAGACTCACCATTAGCAGTCTGTGTCTTCTGACTGTGAGGTAAAGATTTTTTAGTGTATACACCGCTGTGCTGTGAGGGAGAGGATGCCGCCACCATTCCAGCCGCCAGCCTGTGTGCCGTTTCTTTCGTTTTACCTGCTTTCATTTTCGTTTTAGGAGCTCTCAAGACCATTGTCAGTGAAGCTGACAGTATTAGGTAGGATTTTCTGAAGTTTTGAGATATTTGCTGTTTCACTGGGACCTGTAGTCCTCCGATGAAAACTCCAGAGGAGCGGAGCTCTAAGGTGACATTACCTTCACCTCAGGCTGCCGCACATAGAGAGCTTTCATTCTAAGAGGCGGCTTACAATCTAATATGCTGTTGCAGAAGGGACACTCTTCTGTTGCTGTAGTCCTCAGTTATGTGTTTATTTTCCATTGTGCAAATCCACTGGAATGTAGTAGTATAACACCCATCATTTGGCTCTGTAGTCACCACAGTGGCCAAGTGGTACTGGATTTTTCTGGTCTTTTATCTGGTCTGATTTTTCTTTATCTTTTCATGTGACAACACCGAAGAAATTACACTTTGCTACAATGTAAAGTAGTGAGTGTACAGCTTGTATAACAGTGTACATTTTCTGCCCCCCCCAAATAACACAACATACAGCCATTAATATATAAACCAGTGGCACCAAGTGAGTACACCCCTAAGTGAAAATGTCCAAATTGGGCCCAAAGTGTCAATATTTTGTGTAGCCGCCATTATTTTCCAGCACTGCCTTAACCCTCTTTGGCATGGAGTTCACCAGAGCTTCACAGGTTGCCACTGGAGTCCTCTTTCACTCCTCCATGATGACATTACCAAGCTGGTTGATGTTAGAGACCTTGCGCTCCTCCACCTTCCATTTGAGGATGCCCCACAGATTCTCAATAGGGTTTAAGTCTGGAGACATGCTTGGCCAGGCCATCACCTTTACCCTCAGCTTCATTAGCAAGGCAGAGGTCATCTTGGAGTGTTTGGGGTCGTTATCATGTTGGAATACTGCCCTGCGGGCCAGTCTCCGAAGGGAGGGGATCATGCTCTGCTTTAGTATGTCACAGTATATTATTATTATACAGGATTTATTATACAGGATTTATATAGCGCCAACAGTTTACGCAGCACTTTACAACATTAGGGCATGTTGGCATTCATGGTGCTCCTAATGAACTGTTCCCCAGTGCTGGAAGCACTCATGCAACCCCAGACCACGACGCTCCCACCACCATGCTTAACTATAGGCAAGACAGACTTGTCTTTGTACTCACCTTGTTGCCACCACACACGCTTGACACCATCTGAACCAAATAAGTTAATCTTGGTCTCATCAGACCACAGGACATGGTTCCAGTCATCAATGTCCTTAGTCTGCTTGTCTTCAGCAAACTGTTTGCGGGCTTTATTGTGCATAATCTTTAGAAGAGGCTTCCTTCTGGGGTGACAGCCATGAAGACCAATTTGATGCAGTGTGCGACGTATGGTCTGAAGACTGACAGGCTGACCCCCACCCCTTTAACCATGCTGGCAGCACTCATACATCTATTTCCCAAAGACAACCTCTGGATATGATGCTGAGCACGTGCACTCAACTTCTTTGGTCGACCATGGCGATGCCTGTTCTGAATGGAACCTGTCCTGTTAAACGGCTGTATGGTCTTGGCCACCGTGCTGCAGCTCAGTTTCAGGGTCTTGCCAATCTTCTTATAGCCTAGGCCATCTTTATATAGAGCAACAAATATTTTTTTCAGATCCTCAGAGAGTTCTTTGCCATGAGGTGCCAGGTTGAACTTTCAGTGACCAGTATGAGAGACTGAGAGCGATAACACCAAATCTAACACACCTGCTTCCCATTCACACCTGAGACATTGTAACACTAACGAGTCACATGACACTGGTGAGGGAAAATGGATAATTGGGCCCAATTTGGACATTTTCATTTAGGGGTGTACTCACTTTTGTTGCCAGCAGTTTAGTCATTATTGGCTGTGCATTGAGTTATTTTGAGGGGACAGCAAATTTACAGTTATACAAGCTGTACACTCACTACTTTACATTGTAGCAAAGTGTAATTTCTTTAGTGTTGTCACATAAAAAGATATAATAAAATATTTACACAAATGCGAGGGGTGTACTCACTTTTGTGAGATACTGAGAGATTATATATAGAAATATATATAGATATATATATCTCAATATCACTGTATACAGTATATGCCACATTGCCATGCCTCATCCATGCTAAAAATAATGCTGTGTACATACTTATTGTGCAAACCTATTCCTGTGATTGTTTAATGGAAAAAAAATACTTCAGAATATGTCACTGCATTTTCCTTCTACAACTTTTGAAATTACAGAGTCTTTCTCCTAATTGAAGCATTAAAGTATTTTCCTCCAAAAAAGTACTACTACTTACATTTTTATTCTAGTTGCTTTTAAATAGACAACTTTACCTTAAATAGTTGTATTTCTTGTATCAGTGTATAAAAGGTTGGAGTATTATTTGCTGTAGCAACCTGGAAGAAAATGAATCGGACCAATCCTAGTTTTCATAAAGTGTTGGGGATTTCATTCCAACTGTGCTAAGAAGGAACACAATTAAAATGTTCACACCTAACATGAGTGTGAAGTCTGAGGACAAGAGCAGCTATGCTCGTTGATAAATCTGACCCTTTTGTAATTTCTGAGACAATCACAGAGCCGCTAGTTTTTCCAAGGCTACTCATTAAAGGTTAATCCTTGGTGGTGGTGATGGTAATATTGGTTACATTACTGTAAAACCACTAAAGAAGAATGTCAGGCAACTAAAAGCCCCTTGTAAATTGTTATCTCCCTATGTTTAACCTCACTGGCGGTAGGATTATGTCTGATTTTAGGTGCTGAAATCGGTACAATTATTTTGCATGGAAATTTGGCGTTTTATATTGTAGGCCTGTAATTCTTAGGAATAACTCACTTAAATCTGTCCAAACCAGAGTCTGGTAGACATCCCAGGTATGATAAAGTTTGAAACACAAAATCATAAATTATAATATAATAATTAACTATAAATAATAACAAATAATATATAATAATAATACATTTTATTCAATACATTTTAATCAATAATATAATCAAATCAAAAACACTGACTTTTTTTGGGCCAAACAAGGGTGCAATATTACAAGTCATATTGCTTCAGTAAACATTGGTAAATTTTGAAAAATGGGACTGCGCAAAGTCCAACGTCACAATCAGGACATTAGAACCTGGTTTCTTTTTGGATTTTCCTTCCAGTGTCATCACGCTTTGAGCAACAAACTACGCACATCCTTGTGGGTGCTGCTTTTTTTTCAGTTGGTGGGATGTGGTCCATAAAGTGACGACCAGTCAGGCGTTCTGGGTTGACAACACCAGCAGCACGACGTCCAGCTCTGTTTGCAGCTGTTGGTGTTTGGTGGTTCAGAAAGATACATTCTGCAACTTTCCAAACAAAGTCAGCATGAACCACAGGCTTGTCACTCTTTTTTTAGTAGAATGAAGGCATTCCATAGGCATTGTTCAAGAAGATGCCTGAAGATCTTCTTATAATATTTTTTTGTTGTTTTCTCGTGGCTGGATAAAATGTCATTGCCTGGTCGGCTCTGTCAACACCTCCCATGGTGTTGTTGTAGTCTATAACCACTTGTGGTTTCATGATGTCTTTCCCACCTTTTGTGTGTACCATGGCAGCGGAGGTGTTATAGATTGTACTCATTAGGCACACATCTTTTTTGTCACGCCATCGCAGTGCCATCATTTTGCCTTTCTGCCAGGCAACCATTTCTCCCGTCTTGAGCTTCTTATTGCCAAAGGTTGGCGGCATGTCATGCCGGTTAGCCCTAATGGTTCCATAGGCATCCCTTTAGTTCTTTAGAAGGAACTTCTACAGAACTAGAGTTCAGGAGATGTGTAAAAATTGTCTGTAGTTACACAATAGCCCTGATTGAGCAATGGCTCAATGAAAGAACTGAAGAGGGTGCCATTCCATAATGACTGTATTTTTGGTTGAATTTGGTTCCTTTACCGGTGTATAGGACAGAATTCCAAATATAACCAGTGCTGGATTCACATAGCATGAAAGATTTTATGCCAAATTGTGCCCTCTTTGATGCTATACATTGTATCCAGCTGAGCCTTATGGGAAAAAAAGCAGAGCCAGCCTGAGCCTGT
Organism: Lithobates clamitans; assembly: GCA_037952925.1. Lineage (NCBI taxonomy): Eukaryota > Metazoa > Chordata > Amphibia > Anura > Ranidae > Lithobates > Lithobates clamitans. The sequence goes on along the minus strand of JBBGZY010001608.1, from coordinate 363,026 downwards.
TGTGCCATACTCACACAGGTACTCTTTGATGGCCCTCTGCTGCATGTTTAGCTGCTGCAGCATTGCCAAAATGCCAAAGCATTTTCACGTGGTGGGCATGTCACAAATCAGGCAGTTTATGGGCAGGTGGAATTCCCCCTGAATTACAGCCAACCAAGCACTGCCTGTGTATGACTGCCTGAAATGGCTACGGACTCTTCTGGCATGCTTTAGCAGATCTTCCAACCATAGTTACCTATTTAAAAAATGCTGCACCACCAAATTGAGGACATGTGCCAGGCATGGCACATGAGCCAACTTTCTCTGTTTAAGGGCGGACAGGAGGTTTGTGCCATTATCGCACACTACCATTCCTGGCATGGCGTGAACCACCTCTAGGCCTGCCCCTGCAGAGCTGCAAGAATCTCTGCTCCGGTGTGGTTCACGTCCCCTAGACACCCCAGCTGAAGCACAGCATGGCACCTTTTAGCCTGACTCATTGAATTGCCCCTTGAACGCTTAGGGGGTACTTGTGGTTCATAGGACTATTCAGCAGAGGAGGGCATGGAGGAGGAGGAGTAGAGGGTAGAGCTGACAAATCTGGCATCATCACCACTAGCTGTATGGAGACGTGGGGGCACAAGTTACCCAGTAGTTATTCAGTATGCTGTTAACAAAATATATTGTCCCTGACCATGCTTGCTGGACCACGTGTCAGCAGTAACGTTGACTTTGTGGCTGATTGCCTTGCCCAACGATGCCACAACATTACCTTCCATGTTATGGTATATAGCTGAAATTGCCTTACGTCAAAAGAAATAGCAACCAGAAAACCTGCTATTGTGATACAGCACATTCTGCAAATTCATGGAAGGGGCAGAATCCACCAGATGGAAAGGCAGAAGTTGTAGAGCCAGCAGCTTTAACAAGCTTGCAATTAGATACTGGGCATGTGGGTGACAATGACTGTTTTTTTCCACTGCAGCAGATGGGAAAGAGAAATTTGCCGGCTATAGTGTACAGCTGATGGTGTGCTACTGGTTGATGTGCTGCAAGGACCTGGGACACCCTGCACTATACCATCATGCCTGTAAGTGGAGGCTGCTGAGAGGTCATGTGGTATAGGTCATGGGGCAGACTGAGGTGAGTAAGGAGGAGGAACAGAATTGCGCCCCTTTTGTGTGGCTTTCAGGTGATCTTGCCAATGGCCTGTGTGGTGGGAGGTTAAATGCCTTGTCAAACATGTGGTACCCAAATGACTGGTGTTTTTTCCTTGCTTGTTGTGCTTGAGACAAAGTTTGCACATTGCTACAGTGCGATCGGCTGCACATGTGCTAAAAAAGACCCAGACATCTGAGTAGGGATGAGCCGAACACCCCCCGGTTCGGTTCGCACCAGAACCCGCGAACGGACCGCAAGTTCGCACGAACGTTAGAACCCCATTGACGTCTATGGGACTCGAACGTTCGAAATCAAAAGTGCTCATTTTAAAGGCTAATTTGCATGGTATTGTCCTAAAAAGGGTTTGGGGACCCGGGTCCTACCCCAGGGGACATGTATCAATGCAAAAAAAACTTTTAAAAACGGCCGTTTTTTCGGGAGCAGTGATTTTAATGATGCTTAAAGTAAAAAAAAAAAAGTGAAATATTCCTTTAAATATCGTACCTGGGGGGTGTCTATAGTATGCCTGTAAAGTGACGCGTGTTTCCCATGTTTAGAACAGTCCCTGCACCAAATGTCATTTTTAAAGGAAAAAATCTCATTTAAAACTGCTTGCGGGTTTAATGTCATGTCGGGTCATGGCAATATGGATGAAAATCAGTGAGACAAACGGCATGGGTACCCCCCAGTCCATTACCAGGCCCTTTGGGTCTTGTATGGATATTAAGGGGAACCCCGCACCCAAATTAAAATAAGGAAAGGTCCCTATATACTCTGAACAGCAGTATACAGGCGGTGCAAACAAGACAGGGACTGTAGGTTTGTTGTTAAGTAGAATCTGTTTGTAATTTTGAACATTTTTAATGTGTTTAGCTCCAGCCAAAAAATCTTTTCTAAGCTTTTTGGAAAACATAGGGAAGGGTTATCACCCCTGTGACATTTGTTTTGCGTCTTTCCTCCTCTTCAGAAGATTTCACCTCACTTTTTTGTCCCAATGAAAAATGTTTTTTGAAAATTTGGGTTTTTTTGTGGAACAAGGATTGGAAAGCATCAGTGGAAAGGAAAAATTGTTTTCCCATATTAACTCTTACAGGAGAGAATTTCCCTTCCTTAGGGGTAGATTTCATCTCACTTCCTGTTGTCTCCTTCCGTTTGCAAGTAGGAGTCGTTTGTAAGTTAGATGTTTGAAAGTAGGGTCCTACCCTATATACTCAGCAGAAATTTGGGCCTTAGGTGTTGCTGTGGCCAAAACACTGTAAGCCCTCACAGGGCCCTGCTGTGAAATATTAGATCAAGAATTGTAATTACATGCCCCTGTTGAACAGGAGCTGAAAAATTAGGCCTTAGGCACTGGTGCTGGTGCCACAACACTGCAACCCCTCACAGACACTCTAGTTGGAACGCAGGAACGAGCCCTGCTGCAAAGTATTGCATCAAAAATTGTAATTACACGCCCCTGTTAGACAGGGGCAGAAAAATTGGGTCTTAGGCACTGGTGCTGGTGCCACAACACTGCAACCCCTCACAGACACTCTAGTTGAAACGCAGGAACAAGCCCTGCTGCAAAGTATTGCATCAAAAATTGTAATTACACGCCCCTGTTAGACAGGGGCTGAAAAATTGGGTCTTAGGCACTGGTGCTGGTGCCACAACACTGCAACCCCTCACAGACACTCTAGTTGAAACGCAGGAACAAGCCCTGCTGCAAAGTATTGCATCAAAAATTGTAATTACACGCCCCTGTTAGACAGGGGCAGAAAAATTGGGTCTTAGGCACTGGTGCTGGTGCCACAACACTGCAACCCCTCACAGACACTCTAGTTGGAATGCAGGAACAAGCCCTGCTGCAAAGTATTGCATCAAAAATTGTAATTACACGCCCCTGTTAGACAGGGGCAGAAAAATTGGGTCTTAGGCACTGGTGCTGGTGCCACAACACTGCAACCCCTCACAGACACTCTAGTTGGAATGCAGGAACAAGCCCTGCTGCAAAGTATTGCATCAAAAATTGTAATTACACGCCCCTGTTAGACAGGGGCTGAAAAATTGGGTCTTAGGCACTGGTGCTGGTGCCACAACACTGCAACCCCTCACAGACACTCTAGTTGGAATGCAGGAACGAGCCCTGCTGCAAAGTATTACATCAAAAATTGTAATTACACGCCCCTGTTAAACAGGGGCTGAAAAATTGTGCCTTAGGCACTGGTGGTGGCGCCCAGAACCAAAAATGTTCTTACAAGCTATCAGCGTGATGATTGAGGAGGAAGAGGATAATTACTCAGGGATAGTCACTCAGCATCAGCATAGGCAGTCTTTGAAGGGATCTGAGATTTCAAAAAAAATTATTCGGTTACATCTGCATCAGGTGCTTGGTAGCTGGTGGTGATCCAAGACTGATTCATTTTTATGAAGGTCAGCCGATCGACCGAGTCGGTGGACAGACGCACCCTGTGATCGGTTACCACGCCTCCAGCAGCACTGAATGTGCGTTCCGAAAGAACGCTGGATGCAGGACAGGCCAGTAGCTCAATTGCATACTGTGCAAGCTCTGGCCAGTGATCCATCCTCAAGACCCAGTAACCCAGAGGATTTTCGGTGGGAAAGGTGTCCAAGTCTGATCTTGCCCCTAGGTATTCCTGCACCATGTAAAACAGACGCTGGCGATGGTTGCTGGAACCGATCATACCTTGGGGCTGCGGACCAAAAAATTGTCTGAACGCATCGGTCAGACGGCCACCTTCTCCACCGCTCCTTCTTTGACTGACCGAAGCCTCAGCAACACGTTGTCCAGAAACAGGAGTTTGTAACCTCCCAGTCTCTGGGAACGCGTTGCACAGACCTTTCTGCAAGGCCTCCCGAAGATGTTTCATCCTCTGCTCCCTCTGCGATGGCAAGATAAGGTCCGCAACCTTACCCTTGTAACGTGGATCAAGGAGGGTTGCCAGCCAGTATTGGTCCTTCTCCTTGATACCACGAATACGAGGATCCTTACGCAGGCTTTGCAGGATCAGGGAGGCCATGCAGCGTAGGTTTGCTGAGGCATTCGGTCCGGAGTCCTCTGGGTCACTAAGGACAACAACGTCCGCAGCCACCTCCTCCCAGCCACGTACAAGTCCATGTGTTCCTTGGGACTGATCCCTTAAAGACTGCTGATGCTGAGTGCCAGGCTCCACCTCCATACTGACACAATCTTCCTCCTCCTCCTCCTCCTCCTCCTCCTCGTCCTCTTCCTGTGTGATCGGCGGGCACGCAGGAACACTGTCTGGATAAAGGGGGCCTTGAGAGCTAAGGAAGTCCTCCTCTTCCTGCCTCTGTTCTGCCTCAAGTGCCCTGTCCATTATCCCACGCAGCGTGTGCTCCAACAGGTGGACAAGGGGGACAGTGTCACTGATGCATGCACTGTCAGTGCTCACCATCCTCGTGGCCTCCTCGAATGGTGACAGGACAGTGCATGCATCCCTGATCATGGCCCACTGGCGTGGGGAAAAAAAACCAAGGTCCCCTGACCCTGTCCTGGTGCCATAGTCGCACAGGTACTCATTGATGGCCCTCTGCTGCGTGTGCAGCCGCTGCAGCATGGCCAACGTCGAGTTCCACCTGGTGGGCATGTCACAGATTAGGCGGTTCTTGGGCAGGTTAAACTCCTTTTGGAGGTCCGTCAGCCGAGCACTGGCATTATATGACCGGCGGAAATGCACAGAGACTTTCCTGGCCTGCCTCAGGACATCCTGTAAGCCCGGGTACCTGCCCAAGAACCGCTGCACCACCAAGTTAAGGACGTGAGCCAAACAGGGCACATGGGTCAGTTGTCCCTGTCGGAGGGCAGAGAGGAGGTTGGTGCCATTGTCGCAAACCACCATTCCTGCCTTAAGTTGGCGTGGCGTCAACCACCTCTGAACCTGCCCCTGCAGAGCTGACAGAACCTCTGCCCCAGTGTGGCTCCTGTCCCCCAAGCACACCAGCTCAAGCACCGCATGGCATCTTTTGGCCTGCGTACTTGCGTAGCCCCTTGAACGCCTACGGAGCACCGCTGGTTCCGAGGAAGAGGCCATGGAGGAAGAAGAAGAGGAGGGGGTGGAGGAGAGAGGTGTGTCACAATCAGCATTTTGGAGGCGTGGTGGCGGAACAACCTCCAACACTACTGCACCTTGTCCTGCATCCTTCCCAGCTGCCAGCAGAGTCACCCAATGCGCCGTGAAACTTAAGTAACGTCCCTGTCCATGCCTGCTGGACCATGAGTCAGCGGTAATATGCACCTTACCGCTGACCGCCCTGTCCAGCGAGGCATGGACATTGCCTTCCACATGCCGGTAGAGAGCCGGAATCGCCTTCCGTGAGAAAAAGTGGCGTTTGGGTACCTGCCACTGAGGAACCGCACATTCCACAAACTCACGGAAGGGGGCAGAGTCTACCAACTGAAAAGGCAGCAGTTGAAGTGCTAGCAATTTTGCCAAGCTAGCATTCAACCGCTGGGCATGTGGATGGCTGGGAGCAAACTTCTTTCGGCGGTGCAGCAGCTGGGGCAGGGAAATTTGCCTGGTACAATCTGACGTCGGTGTACCCAAAGCAGATTGCCCATAAGTACTTGGCTGTGACACACCTAATTCTACACCTTCATTCCTCTCACTGCAGGTCGCAGAGAGGACTGAAGGTCTAGTGGGGTTGGAAATCTCAGCTGATGAGGAGCAAGGAGAGATCGTCTTTGTTCTTTGGTGTGGGTCTTTTAGATACGCTTGCCAACGAACTGCATGGCAGGTCAACATATGTCTGGTCAAGCATGTGGTACCCAAGCGGGAGATGTTTTGGCCACGCGAGATACGCTTGAGACATATATTGCAAATAGCAGCGGTGCGATCTGATGCACTCGTCTCAAAAAAGGCCCACACCAAAGAACTTTTTGAATAACGCGCAGAGACTGCAGCGCCCTGCACATGTGGAGCTTTGGGGTGTGATGCAGTCAATGTGCTGCCCTTAGGCTGGCCCCTGGAGGGCATCCTGCCTAGTTGGTGATGTGCCACCTCCTCCTCCTCCTCCTCCTCCTCCTCTCTCCTATCAGGCACCCACGTTGAGTCAGTGACCTCATCATCCCCTCCCTCCTCATCACTGGAGCAAACCTGGCAGTATGCTGCAGCAGGGGGAGCATGACTGCCAGATTGCTGTCCTTCTTGGGCACCCCCTCTGTCCGTGCTCATGTTACTGCCTTCATTGAGCTCAGTATCATCATCAGAGCCTTCCAAACGCTGGGCATCCTCCTGGAGCATGTACCCAACACTGTGGTCAAACAGTTCGAGGGAATCCTCAGGAGGACATGGTGGGGCTAGGGAAGGAGTCACTGATGACATTGAGCTGAGGGAAGAGGCCGCTGCTTTGCCAGACAAAGCACCCTGGGCATGGGTGAGAGAGGATGAGGAGGATGAGGACGGCTTGGTCATCCACTCGACCAAGTCTTCCGCATGTTGCGGCTCAACACGGCCAGCTGCCGAAAAAAAGGCCAAGCGTGTCCCATGGCCACGTGCTGATGAGGATGCACCGTCTCCACGACCAGCACTAGACACAGAGCCTGCTTGCCCTCTCTTATTGGCTTGTGACTGTCTGCCTCTCCTTCTTGGCCTTCCAGACATACTAATGGCCTGTAGCTGCACTAAGCTGGGATAGAACACCTGTAATTTTCTTCAGGTAGCTTTATATACTGTAACCAGACAAGCCTGCCTGTCAGTAGGAAGATAACAGGAACGGATCTAGCTGAACACTGTGAGCAGGACGCACTGCACTGAATGTAAATAGCAGGAACGGATCTAGCTAAACACTGTGAGCAGGACGCACTGCACTGAATGTAAATAGCAGGAACGGATCTAGCTGAACACTGTGAGCAGGACGCACTGCACTGAATGTAAATAGCAGGAACGGATCTAGCTGAACACTGTGAGCAGGACGCACTGCACTGAATGTAAATAGCAGGAACGGATCTAGCTGAACACTGTGAGCAGGACGCACTGCACTGAATGTAAATAACAGGAACGGATCTAGCTGAACACTGTGAGCAGGACACACTGTACTAAATGTAAATAGTCTAGCTGCCTGACCGTGGTACTAATAGGATCAAAAAGAACACCTGTAATTTTCTTCAGGTAGCTTTATATACTGTAACCAGACAAGCCTGCCTGTCAGTAGGAAGATAACAGGAACGGATCTAGCTGAACACTGTGAGCAGGACGTACTGCACTAAATGTATATAGCAGGAACGGATCTAGCTGAACACTGTGAGCAGGACGCACTGCACTGAATGTAAATAGCAGGAACGGATCTAGCTGAACACTGTGAGCAGGACGCACTGCACTGAATGTAAATAGCAGGAACGGATCTAGCTAAACACTGTGAGCAGGACGCACTGCACTGAATGTAAATAGCAGGAACGGATCTAGCTGAACACTGTGAGCAGGACGCACTGCACTGAATGTAAATAACAGGAACTGATCTAGCTGAACACTGTGAGCAGGACACACTGTACTAAATGTAAATAGTCTAGCTGCCTGACCGTGGTACTAATAGGATCAAAAAGAACACCTGTAATTTTCTTCAGGTAGCTTTATATACTGTAACCAGACAAGCCTGCCTGTCAGTAGGAAGATAACAGGAACGGATCTAGCTGAACACTGTGAGCAGGACGTACTGCACTAAATGTATATAGCAGGAACGGATCTAGCTGAACACTGTGAGCAGGACGCACTGCACTGAATGTAAATAGCAGGAACGGATCTAGCTGAACACTGTGAGCAGGACGCACTGCACTGAATGTAAATAGCAGGAACGGATCTAGCTAAACACTGTGAGCAGGACGCACTGCACTGAATGTAAATAGCAGGAACGGATCTAGCTGAACACTGTGAGCAGGACGCACTGCACTGAATGTAAATAGCAGGAACGGATCTAGCTGAACACTGTGAGCAGGACGCACTGCACTGAATGTAAATAGCAGGAACGGATCTAGCTGAACACTGTGAGCAGGACGCACTGCACTGAATGTAAATAACAGGAACGGATCTAGCTGAACACTGTGAGCAGGACACACTGTACTAAATGTAAATAGTCTAGCTGCCTGACCGTGGTACTAATAGGATCAAAAAGAACACCTGTAATTTTCTTCAGGTAGCTTTATATACTGTAACCAGACAAGCCTGCCTGTCAGTAGGAAGATAACAGGAACGGATCTAGCTGAACACTGTGAGCAGGACGTACTGCACTAAATGTATATAGCAGGAACGGATCTAGCTGAACACTGTGAGCAGGACGCACTGCACTGAATGTAAATAGCAGGAACGGATCTAGCTGAACACTGTGAGCAGGACGCACTGCACTGAATGTAAATAGCAGGAACGGATCTAGCTAAACACTGTGAGCAGGACGCACTGCACTGAATGTAAATAGCAGGAACGGATCTAGCTGAACACTGTGAGCAGGACGCACTGCACTGAATGTAAATAGCAGGAACGGATCTAGCTGAACACTGTGAGCAGGACGCACTGCACTGAATGTAAATAGCAGGAACGGATCTAGCTGAACACTGTGAGCAGGACGCACTGCACTGAATGTAAATAACAGGAACGGATCTAGCTGAACACTGTGAGCAGGACACACTGTACTAAATGTAAATAGTCTAGCTGCCTGACCGTGGTACTAATAGGATCAAAAAGAACACCTGTAATTTTCTTCAGGTAGCTTTATATACTGTAACCAGACAAGCCTGCCTGTCAGTAGGAAGATAACAGGAACGGATCTAGCTGAACACTGTGAGCAGGACGCACTGCACTGAATGTAAATAGCAGGAACGGATCTAGCTGAACACTGTGAGCAGGACGCACTGCACTGAATGTAAATAGCAGGAACGGATCTAGCTGAACACTGTGAGCAGCACGCACTGCACTGAATGTAAATAGCAGGAACGGATCTAGCTGAACACTGTGAGCAGCACGCACTGCACTGAATGTAAATAGCAGGAACGGATCTAGCTGAACACTGTGAGCAGGAAGCACTGTACTGAATGTAAATAGCAGGAACGGATCTAGCTGAACACTGTGAGCAGGACACACTGCACTGAATGTAAATAGTCTAGATAGAAGATAACAGGAACGGATCTAGCTAAACTGAATACAGTGTATATATATATATGCAACACCTGGGATGCATATATATACACAATACACTGTAAGTGCAGCTAACTGACTGACTGTTCTGCCTAATCTATCTAACTCAAATCAAATGACACTGTCTCTCTCTCTCTCTATCGCTCAGCACACCGGAACACACACTACACAGGGCCGCCGTGCAGGCGGCCTTATATAGTGTGGGGTGTGTACTAAATCCCCTGAGCCATAATTGGCCAAAGCCACCCTGGCTTTGGCCAATTACAGCTCTCTCTACTGACGGCGCTGTGATTGGCCAAGCATGCGGGTCATAGTGCATGCTTGGCCAATCATCAGCCAGCAATGCACTGCGATGCCGCAGTGAATTATGGGCCGTGACGCGCCACACGAATTTGGCGCGAACGGCCCATATCGCTCGCAATTCGACGGACGGTCGAACAGCCGATGTTCGAGTCGAACATGGGTTCGACTCGAACACGAAGCTCATCCCTACATCTGAGGTGTACGAAGTGGGTTGGGAGATAACAGCTCCACAATGTGATGGAATAGGATGGCTGCTCTCTACTCTTCCATGATGACTGCCTTGATGGGGTTATGCCTCACCCTCACTCTCCTCCTCTTCTCTATCCGACACTTAAGTCATGTCAGTGACCTCATCATCTTCTCCTCCATCTTCTTCACCACTGAAGACAACTTGGCAATACGCTGCGGCTGGGGGAACATGAATGCCAATTGATGTACCAGTATTCTCCCCTCTCTGTAGGCTCAGGTTCCTGCCTTCTTCAACCTCAGAACCAATATCTGAATCAATTAATGGCTGTGCATCTTCAAGGAGCAAGTGGCTGATGCGGTGTTCAAATAACTCAGCTGACGCCTCCATGACTGATGCTGGGGCTATGGCAGGAATAGCTGTGGACAAGGAGGCAAGTTTAGCCACTCTGGCAGTTGCAGTGGACTGCACACTAGTCTCTGCTTGGGTGATGGAGGATGAGGATGGTTTAGTAAGCCAGTCCACCACTTCCTCTGCATGCTGTGGCTGTATAGCATGGGCAACATCACTAAACAGAGGAAATGATGCCCTGCCTGAGGAATGACCACATCCACCTTTGCCTGTGGACACATATGCTGCTTACCCCTCACAGTGGCATTGGAACATCTGCCTCTCCTTGTTGTCCTCCCAGACATGATGGGAGGGTGCTTAGTGTGAATAAAAAAATGTAATAAAGATGTGGAAATGTGTACGTGGATGCACTTTAATCAATGGAAAGTGGTGTTTGTGCACTTTAACTTGAGTACTCACTACACAGACAGACACACTATAATATATTGCAGTAAAACTGAACTGACGCATTGCAATATACTGCATCAAACATGCAGTATTGCACAGAAATATACTGTGTTAAACATGCACTAACCCACTGAAATATACGGCGTTAAATGTCAGGTCACCTGAGGCCAGGTGACAGATGCACACCGTTGAGGTCAGGAGTGCACTGCTAAGGTAGTGGACCCTACGGCTGATTGCTGCGGATGGAAGTCTGGGTGGTTAAGGAAGGCAGGTCCACTGGAGCACCAACACGGATCCCACAGGGAGCTAGAGCATAAGAGCCAGCAGGTGTTCACCAGAGCCTCTAGTGGTGAGGATCACTGAACTATACTGCATTAAACGGAAGGTAATGCACTGAAATATACTGCATTAAATGGCACTTAACACACTAAAATATGCTGTGTTAAAATGGAAGGTAATGCACTGAAATATACGGCATTAAACTTGCAGTAACGCACTGAACTATACTGCGCTAAACGGAAGGTAATGCACTGAAATATACGGCATTAAACTTGCAGTAATGCACTGAGGTATACTGCATTAAATGTGCACTAATGCACAGAAATATACTGTGTTAAATGACACGTAATGCACTGAAATGTGTTAAACTTGCAGTAACGCACTGAAATATACAGTGTTAAACTTACAGTAACGCACTGATATATACTGTGTTAAACATGCACTAACGCACAGAAATATTATATATTATATATATTATTACATTAAATGGCACGTAACACACTGAAAAATATGGCAATAAACTTGCAGAAATGCATTGAAATACATGGCGTTAAACTTTCAATAACGCACAGAAATATACAGCAATAAACTTGCAGAAACGCACTAAACTATACCGTATTAAATGGAAGGTAACGCACTGAAATATACCACGTTAAGCTTGCAGTAACGCACTGAAATATACTGCGTTAAACATGCACTGATGCACAGAAGTATACTGTGTTAAATGCCACGTAACAGTGAAATATATGGCGTTAAACTTGCAATAACGCACTGAAATATACTGTGTTAAATGGCATGTAACACACTGAAACATACAGCATTAAACTGTCACTACACTCGCACTGAGTGAACTATCACTAGATTCACTAATGTAAAGATGAATGGTGTTTACTACACTCACACTGACCGAACTATCACTAGATTCACACTAATATAAAGATGAATGGGGCTTAGCAGGGCTGCCAACTGCCAGTAAATTTACTGACAGTTTGTAAAAATCAATGATTTATTTACAACTGCCAGTAAATATCAGGGGCTGATAATTTCATGCTGTGTTATATATTGTTAAATTACTTTGTTATAAGTATTGCCAGTGTTTCCATATCATGTTTATATTGTTCAAATATTCACTGTGTTAGTTTTCAATAGAAGTTCTGTAATTCAGTTTGTCAGTAAAAAAAAAAAGTGCTCCGCCAGTAAATTTTTCATGTTTTGTCAGTAAAAAATGCCGCAGGAGGTTGGCAACCCCCGGTGGTCAGTGGTCACTACACTCACACTGACTGAACTATTACTAGATTTATGTTGTACAAAAGAATATTCCTGCGCTATCAGATATGGAGTTGGCAAAAGGTGGAACAGCTGCACGCACCTATTAGGTGTCACTTGGCCTAAATGAATGTTGTATAGATGGATGGTGCCGCGCTAATCCTATTGTGTAGGTTTCTAATTAATAAATTAAGTAAAGAAACCGGCCTGGAGGGCCACTAATGCATAAAAACAAGTGTTATATCCCACTGTGCAAACTAAAGAATGCAAATAAATATGTGAATAGGGACAATACATAAACAACCTTGTTACTTAATAAATAAATAACCACCGTGACTATCCATAAATATGACTGTTCTTAATCAAAAAACAGTGAAATAAATAATAAAATTACATAATTGTCAATCACAAATAAACAAAGTGCATGGTGCCAACACTGTGCAACCTAGATATCTATAAAAATAGCTGAATAATGTGAAACAACAAGTTTTCCATAAAGTGCAGGCGTGCAGACAAATGTAACAATAATGTGTAAATGATAGCTCCAAAAATAAAACGGTAATAAATTGAATGTCCCAATAAATTGAAAATGAAAAACAAAAGAGAATCACACAAGAAAAACATCCATAATTTTAGATATAATCTTGTGACATGTAGTGCTGGCATGCGCATGTAGCAGTTAAAGTGCCTGGTGATTCAAATTTCATGCAGCTTCGTGTGTAAACACTCCAGTGAGCAGTGGCCCCTTACCTCACAGGGATGGGGCAACAGCATATGACCAAACTGGTTCTTTAATTTTTCTCCTAGCAGCTCCTACGTATTCCTCACCGTCCTGGGGTGGGATTCCCTCAAATATGGTCCAGGGGGGTGTTTAAAAACAGGAATAAAAGGAACCCAAATAGTGTAACTCCGTTTACAAGTAACAGCGTTTATTAGGCAAAGACAGCAAGTACTCACATTTAAAATGAATGGTAAGGTGTTTGTATCCGACGAGCGGCGAGCTCGTAGCTTTCTTTCAGTGTATCCAGCCTATCCTGTCCCTACGCGTGACGTCACACCACACGTGACTTCTTCAGGGGATAAGTATAGGCTGTAATAGTGTCCTTAAATAGTATAGTATTGGCCGGCAATGAGCGGCCATTTTCCCGAAGTTCTATATATTTGAGTTACGGCGGCCATTTTCCTAGGGTTTTTTTCAATCTAATTCGACTCAAGGTGTATGTCAGCTGACAAGTAATGGCCAATAAGAGCTATCGGCTGGTTCGATACCTCTTATACTGTCAGCAAAGAAGGGCATTATTGTTTCCAATGATGGAAACCCAGCGGGCAAAGAGAACGAATTATTTTTAAGAGCATGATTGTCTATAGAATATTATTGATGGTGTGGTGTCTTGCAAGAACGCAGGACAAAGTAAATTTGTACTACATAGTTTGTATAATAATCAAACGGAGGGGGAAGGGGGCGGCAGACACTGACAGAATGCTAACCGTGCAAAAACAGTGAATCTACATACATACAAACATTTCTAATGTATATGAGCATTAAATTAGCATATAATAAATGAAATTAAAATCACTAATAACATCAGCCTATCGTTTATAGGTAGGAGAATAAAAGGGTAATATCTTTAATGGTTGTAAGAATAAAAATATTTAAAAGTAAAAGCAATTTTAATTAAATTCCCTGAAAAACTAACATATTGTCTCCGCTGCTAGCTGCAAGTATAACCTTGCATAAATATGCAGGCTTCCCTAGTAAAAGGGGCAAGTATATAAAAACATATATAAGAATATATATGAAAAATAAAAATAAATTATATATATAAAAAGCTCCTTTTGTCAGATAAAAATTGGGGGATAGGTGATCTGAGATCTCTTATGGGTTATTGTAAAGCCATATTGAAAACACTAAAAAAAATTTATTTTAACGGATTATTTAGAAATAATTATTCTAAAAATATTTAAAAATATTTTAAAATTATTTTAAAAATCACTCAGGAAACAATTTAGATCAAACTCGATGTTTAAGCCGCGGGGCCAAAAAGTGTCCAAGGTATAGATCCACTTGGATTCCAGCTTACTTAAGGTTCTTACTTTATGGCCCCCCCGCCAGTGTTTTGTGTATGGGGTAATGCCCCAAAATTTCAGGTTAGTGGGGTCTCTATTGTGACAAGTAAGAAAGTGCTTAGATACACAGTGCTTGTCATAGCCGTTGATGATGTTTTTGACGTGCTCTTTGATACGGACTCTGAGGGGTCTTTTGGTGCGCCCTACGTACTGAAGACCACAGCTACATTCAAGCACATATACTGCCCCTTCTGTGTTACAGCAAACGAAGTCTTTAATTGCGTGGTTTTCTCCTGTGCTGGTTGCCGTAAAATTAAAAACTTTCTTATTGGGGCGTTTGGTCCTGAGACATGCAAAACACCTCTTGCATGGGAAAAAACCGTTTCCGGAGAAAAAAGTAAAAGGTTTCTTGGGTGGGTCCACAACGTTTTTCACTAATATGTCTCTAATTGTTGGGGCTTTCTTGTATACAAATTTTGGCTTCTCAGGGAGAATATCCTGTAATTGTCTATCTGCCCGCAGGATGTGCCAATGGCGCTTTATTATTTTTTCTATTTTTCTATATTGTGCGTTAAAATCTAAGATTAGGGGTATTCCTTCCGTTGTTTTTTCTTGTTGGGTAGTTTTTTCTTTAATCAATTGGTTCCGGTCTAATTTAGCCACTTCCTCTATTTTTGTCTTAATAAATCTTCCATCATAGCCTTTAGTGGTGAATCTCTTGCCCATCTTCTCTGCCTGTTCAAAGTATGTCTCGATTTTTGTGCAGTTTCTCTTTATGCGCATTATTTGTCCTTTTGGGATATTAAAAATCCAGTTCTTGTGATGGCAGCTTGTGGTTGGGAGGTAGCTGTTTCTATCGACCCCCTTAAAGTGCGTTTTAGTATTAAAAATGAAATTATCAAGCGAAATTTCTAGGTCTAAAAAATTAATTTTTTCTGAGCTGATATCCCAAGTTAATTTAATATTTCTGTCATTGTCATTGAGCTTCGTGAGGAATTCTATTAGGTGTCCTTCTTCTCCATCCCATAATATAAAAATATCATCAATGTACCTTTTATATATGACGAGTTGACTTGGGCGTTCACTAAAAACATTGTACTCTTCCCACTGTGCCATAAACAGGCCGGCTATGCTTGGGGCAAATCTGGCTCCCATGGCCACCCCAGTTTGTTGATGATAATATGAATGGTTATACCAAAAATAATTATTTTTGAGACTGAATTCCAGACATTTGATTAAAAACTTCCGCTGTATACATGGAAGTTCGGTATATCTTCTTAGACCCCATTTAGCTGCTTCACAGGCCCTATGATGAGGGATAATTGTGTATAACGCCGACACATCTGCGGTGGCCATGATCCATGATTTATTCTCTCCCTGAATGTTATCTATGACCCTTAGCATTTCTTTGCTATCTTTCAAATAAGCTCTCGTTTTCTGAACCGCCGGCTGCAAGAAAGTATCTATATACTGGCCCATCCTTGCTGTTATTGACTCAATGCCGTTCACTATCGGCCTCGGGGGTGGGTTGGTCTTATGTTTGTGTAGTTTGGGGACGGAATAAATAATTGGCGTGCGACAAGATTCAGGTATAAGGAATCTTGCTTCTTTTTTATTCAATATTGTCTTTTTGACTCCCAGATGGACCACTTGTTCGAGCGCCTTCCGGCATGCAAAGACTGGGTTTTTTAATAGTTTTATGTATGTATTGCTGTCCTCCAGCATGAGGGTCATAGTATTGTGATATTGTTCTTTGGAGAGTATCACAATCCCTCCTCCCTTGTCAGCTGGCCGGATAACAATATCTTGCCTTTTGGATAATTTGCGGATCCCACTCTTCATGTAGTTCGGTTCTTCTTTTTTCTTGATTTTTACATCTTTCAGTTCATCTAAAATAATTTTCTTAAAAACATCAATATGCTTATTGTCTTTCGCTGGCGGGTTAAAAACTGATCTGTTCCTGAGTGAGCTATGTAAAATCTCATTGTCTTGTGGTTGTATACTAGTTGTTGGGGGGTTTCCTACCATATATTTTTGTATGTTTAATTTTCGTATGAATTTTTGAATGCCTATGTAGGTCTCGAATTTGTTAAGGTTTTTTGTAGGTGCATATTTCAACCCTTTGTCGAGTACCCCAACTTCTTCTTGTGACAATTCCAAACCACTAAGGTTAAAGATCCCCTCTCCTTTTACCGTCTCCTTCTTTTGTTTTCTCTTACCGGATCTTCGTCCTCTCCTCTTTCCGGACTTTTTCTGGAGCCCCGTGTTTCTTCTGGGTTTCTCACCGGGTGATTTTCTCTGCTCCGATCTAAAAAAGGCTTGTTAGAGTCTTGTTCTCCGTATGGTGGGGGGTAGGGTCTAGCTGCTCTTTCATCTCCTTCTCTATTTGCCAAAGGGGCATAATAATTGTAGGTGGGGATTGGGCTGCGTGTCTCCGGCCGATAGTCCCTATAGACTGGTCCTCTTCTATCATCATATCCATAATCTTGCATGGGGCTTCTATCTCTTGGTCTATAATATTCCACCTCTCTGTTGTCCCTATAATCTTGCATAGGTCTTCTTTGGTCTCTATATTCATAATGTGGGCCTCTATAGTCACGCTCTTCATATGGGGGTCTTTGCCAATGGTTTCGGTTATGAGGTTTTCTGAAGTTCCTCCCATAGAATGGTTTTCTGCCTCCATTTCGTGGTGTCCGATTATTTTGTTGAGGCCTTGTTTCGTTTCGGTATGGCGTGTAATTCTGATATTCATAGTTTCTTCTATCATTATCTCTCTGCCTGGGAGTCGCAATCCTAGTTTCTTCTCTTGGGTCTTGATGATTTCCAGTTTCCGTAACTGGCCTAGGTGGTTCGTTCTGAGTTTGAGGGTAGAGTCTTACCGTTTTTTCGGGTGTAGAGTATGTGGATGCACACTCTATTTTGCCTACTTGGCTTTGCCATTTGAACACTTGGTCATTGCGAAAATCATTAGTATCCCTCGTGTGTTTCTTACTTTTTCTTAGTTGGACTTCTTTGTCTTTTTTGGCAAGATCCTTATTTAATTGAGTCATTAAGGTTTTGTATTCAGCCGTATCCTTGTATTGTTCAATGCTTCCTCTGAGGTCTACAATATTTTGATCTATTATTTTTTCTTTCCTCCTTTTCCTATCTAACAGGAAGCCTATAAGTTCTAGGCCTTTTTCATTGAAGAATTTATACCACTCTTCGTTGGATTCCTGATCTGTGAGTCCGTCATTTGGGGGGACATCCCACCTTAACCTTCTGGGGACAATATTTTCCTTCAGGTATGTCTCGAAGGCACACCTTGAGTCGAATTAGATTGAAAAAAACCCTAGGAAAATGGCCGCCGTAACTCAAATATATAGAACTTCGGGAAAATGGCCGCTCATTGCCGGCCAATACTATACTATTTAAGGACACTATTACAGCCTATACTTATCCCCTGAAGAAGTCACGTGTGGTGTGACGTCACGCGTAGGGACAGGATAGGCTGGATACACTGAAAGAAAGCTACGAGCTCGCCGCTCGTCGGATACAAACACCTTACCATTCATTTTAAATGTGAGTACTTGCTGTCTTTGCCTAATAAACGCTGTTACTTGTAAACGGAGTTACACTATTTGGGTTCCTTTTATTCCTGTTTTTAAACACCCCCCTGGACCATATTTGAGGGAATCCCACCCCAGGACGGTGAGGAATACGTAGGAGCCGCTAGGAGAAAAATTAAAGAACCAGTTTGGTCATATGCTGTTGCCCCATCCCTGTGAGGTAAGGGTCCACTGCTCACTGGAGTGTTTACACACGAAGCTGCATGAAATTTGAATCACCAGGCACTTTAACTGCTACATGCGCATGCCAGCACTACATGTCACAAGATTATATCTAAAATTATGGACGTTTTTCTTGTGTGATTCTCTTTTGTTTTTCATTTTCAATTTATTGGGACATTCAATTTATTACCGTTTATTTTTGGAGCTATCATTTACACATTATTGTTACATTTGTCTGCACGCCTGCACTTTATGGAAAACTTGTTGTTTCACATTATTCAGCTATTTTTATAGATATCTAGGTTGCACAGTGTTGGCACCATGCACTTTGTTTATTTGTGATTGACAATTATGTAATTTTATTATTTATTTCACTGTTTTTTGATTAAGAACAGTCATATTTATGGATAGTCACGGTGGTTATTTATTTATTAAGTAACAAGGTTGTTTATGTATTGTCCCTATTCACATATTTATTTGCATTCTTTAGTTTGCACAGTGGGATATAACACTTGTTTTTATGCATTAGTGGCCCTCCAGGCCGGTTTCTTTACTTAATTTATTAATTAGAAACCTACACAATAGGATTAGCGCGGCACCATCCATCTATACAACATTCATTTAGGCCAAGTGACACCTAATAGGTGCGTGCAGCTGTTCCACCTTTTGCCAACTCCATATCTGATAGCGCAGGAATATTCTTTTGTACAACTGTCTACTATACCACACTCTCCATTCTTGCAGCAATCATGGATGTTTTTTCATATATGGAAAAAAGGCAAGTAAATTTAGAAGTATTTAATATTAACAAAATTAAAACCACCAGCAATCTAGATCTTGAAAGCCTTATGCGCAAGTTAGGGCATAATATGGAAAAGAAAGTGAGCCTTTGGTGGGACATCTGTACCTTCGAGACATACCTGAAGGAAAATATTGTCCCCAGAAGGTTAAGGTGGGATGTCCCCCCAAATGACGGACTCACAGATCAGGAATCCAACGAAGAGTGGTATAAATTCTTCAATGAAAAAGGCCTAGAACTTATAGGCTTCCTGTTAGATAGGAAAAGGAGGAAAGAAAAAATAATAGATCAAAATATTGTAGACCTCAGAGGAAGCATTGAACAATACAAGGATACGGCTGAATACAAAACCTTAATGACTCAATTGAATAAGGATCTTGCCAAAAAAGACAAAGAAGTCCAACTAAGAAAAAGTAAGAAACACACGAGGGATACTAATGATTTTCGCAATGACCAAGTGTTCAAATGGCAAAGCCAAGTAGGCAAAATAGAGTGTGCATCCACATACTCTACACCCGAAAAAACGGTAAGACTCTACCCTCAAACTCAGAACGAACCACCTAGGCCAGTTACGGAAACTGGAAATCATCAAGACCCAAGAGAAGAAACTAGGATTGCGACTCCCAGGCAGAGAGATAATGATAGAAGAAACTATGAATATCAGAATTACACGCCATACAAAACGAAACAAGGCCTCAACAAAATAATCGGACACCACGAAATGGAGGCAGAAAACCATTCTATGGGAGGAACTTCAGAAAACCTCATAACCGAAACCATTGGCAAAGACCCCCATATGAAGAGCGTGACTATAGAGGCCCACATTATGAATATAGAGACCAAAGAAGACCTATGCAAGATTATAGGGACAACAGAGAGGTGGAATATTATAGACCAAGAGATAGAAGCCCCATGCAAGATTATGGATATGATGATAGAAGAGGACCAGTCTATAGGGACTATCGGCCGGAGACACGCAGCCCAATCCCCACCTACAATTATTATGCCCCTTTGGCAAATAGAGAAGGAGATGAAAGAGCAGCTAGACCCTACCCCCCACCATACGGAGAACAAGACTCTAACAAGCCTTTTTTAGATCGGAGCAGAGAAAATCACCCGGTGAGAAACCGAGAAGAAACACGGGGCTCCAGAAAAAGTCCGGAAAGAGGAGAGGACGAAGATCCGGTAAGAGAAAACAAAAGAAGGAGACGGTAAAAGGAGAGGGGATCTTTAACCTTAGTGGTTTGGAATTGTCACAAGAAGAAGTTGGGGTACTCGACAAAGGGTTGAAATATGCACCTACAAAAAACCTTAACAAATTCGAGACCTACATAGGCATTCAAAAATTCATACGAAAATTAAACATACAAAAATATATGGTAGGAAACCCCCCAACAACTAGTATTATACAACCACAAGACAATGAGATTTTACATAGCTCACTCAGGAACAGATCAGTTTTTAACCCGCCAGCGAAAGACAATAAGCATATTGATGTTTTTAAGAAAATTATTTTAGATGAACTGAAAGATGTAAAAATCAAGAAAAAAGAAGAACCGAACTACATGAAGAGTGGGATCCGCAAATTATCCAAAAGGCAAGATATTGTTATCCGGCCAGCTGACAAGGGAGGAGGGATTGTGATACTCTCCAAAGAACAATATCACAATACTATGACCCTCATGCTGGAGGACAGCAATACATACATAAAACTATTAAAAAACCCAGTCTTTGCATGCCGGAAGGCGCTCGAACAAGTGGTCCATCTGGGAGTCAAAAAGACAATATTGAATAAAAAAGAAGCAAGATTCCTTATACCTGAATCTTGTCGCACACCAATTATTTATTCCGTCCCCAAACTACACAAACATAAGACCAACCCACCCCCGAGGCCGATAGTGAACGGCATTGAGTCAATAACAGCAAGGATGGGCCAGTATATAGATACTTTCTTGCAGCCGGCGGTTCAGAAAACGAGAGCTTATTTGAAAGATAGCAAAGAAATGCTAAGGGTCATAGATAACATTCAGGGAGAGAATAAATCATGGATCATGGCCACCGCAGATGTGTCGGCGTTATACACAATTATCCCTCATCATAGGGCCTGTGAAGCAGCTAAATGGGGTCTAAGAAGATATACCGAACTTCCATGTATACAGCGGAAGTTTTTAATCAAATGTCTGGAATTCAGTCTCAAAAATAATTATTTTTGGTATAACCATTCATATTATCATCAACAAACTGGGGTGGCCATGGGAGCCAGATTTGCCCCAAGCATAGCCGGCCTGTTTATGGCACAGTGGGAAGAGTACAATGTTTTTAGTGAACGCCCAAGTCAACTCGTCATATATAAAAGGTACATTGATGATATTTTTATATTATGGGATGGAGAAGAAGGACACCTAATAGAATTCCTCACGAAGCTCAATGACAATGACAGAAATATTAAATTAACTTGGGATATCAGCTCAGAAAAAATTAATTTTTTAGACCTAGAAATTTCGCTTGATAATTTCATTTTTAATACTAAAACGCACTTTAAGGGGGTCGATAGAAACAGCTACCTCCCAACCACAAGCTGCCATCACAAGAACTGGATTTTTAATATCCCAAAAGGACAATTAATGCGCATAAAGAGAAACTGCACAAAAATCGAGACATACTTTGAAAAGGCAGAGAAGATGGGCAAGAGATTCACCACTAAAGGCTATGATGGAAGATTTATTAAGACAAAAATAGAGGAAGTGGCTAAATTAGACCGGAACCAATTGATTAAAGAAAAAACTACCCAACAAGAAAAAACAACGGAAGGAATACCCCTAATCTTAGATTTTAACGCACAATATAGAAAAATAGAAAAAATAATAAAGTGCCATTGGCATATCCTGTGGGCAGATAGACAATTACAGGATATTCTCCCTGAGAAGCCAAAATTTGTATACAAGAAAGCCCCAACAATTAGAGACATATTAGTGAAAAACGTTGTGGACCCACCCAAGAAACCTTTTACTTTTTTCTCCGGAAACGGTTTTTTCCCATGCAAGAGGTGTTTTGCATGTCTCAGGACCAAACGCCCCAATAAGAAAGTTTTTAATTTTACGGCAACCAGCACAGGAGAAAACCACGCAATTAAAGACTTCGTTTGCTGTAACACAGAAGGGGCAGTATATGTGCTTGAATGTAGCTGTGGTCTTCAGTACGTAGGGCGCACCAAAAGACCCCTCAGAGTCCGTATCAAAGAGCACGTCAAAAACATCATCAACGGCTATGACAAGCACTGTGTATCTAAGCACTTTCTTACTTGTCACAATAGAGACCCCACTAACCTGAAATTTTGGGGCATTACCCCATACACAAAACACTGGCGGGGGGGGCCATAAAGTAAGAACCTTAAGTAAGCTGGAATCCAAGTGGATCTATACCTTGGACACTTTTTGGCCCCGCGGCTTAAACATCGAGTTTGATCTAAATTGTTTCCTGAGTGATTTTTAAAATAATTTTAAAATATTTTTAAATATTTTTAGAATAATTATTTCTAAATAATCCGTTAAAATAAATTTTTTTTAGTGTTTTCAATATGGCTTTACAATAACCCATAAGAGATCTCAGATCACCTATCCCCCAATTTTTATCTGACAAAAGGAGCTTTTTATATATATAATTTATTTTTATTTTTCATATATATTCTTATATATGTTTTTATATACTTGCCCCTTTTACTAGGGAAGCCTGCATATTTATGCAAGGTTATACTTGCAGCTAGCAGCGGAGACAATATGTTAGTTTTTCAGGGAATTTAATTAAAATTGCTTTTACTTTTAAATATTTTTATTCTTACAACCATTAAAGATATTACCCTTTTATTCTCCTACCTATAAACGATAGGCTGATGTTATTAGTGATTTTAATTTCATTTATTATATGCTAATTTAATGCTCATATACATTAGAAATGTTTGTATGTATGTAGATTCACTGTTTTTGCACGGTTAGCATTCTGTCAGTGTCTGCCGCCCCCTTCCCCCTCCGTTTGATTATTATACAAACTATGTAGTACAAATTTACTTTGTCCTGCGTTCTTGCAAGACACCACACCATCAATAATATTCTATAGACAATCATGCTCTTAAAAATAATTCGTTCTCTTTGCCCGCTGGGTTTCCATCATTGGAAACAATAATGCCCTTCTTTGCTGACAGTATAAGAGGTATCGAACCAGCCGATAGCTCTTATTGGCCATTACTTGTCAGCTGACATACACCTTGAGTCGAATTAGATTGAAAAAAACCCTAGGAAAATGGCCGCCGTAACTCAAATATATAGAACTTCGGGAAAATGGCCGCTCATTGCCGGCCAATACTATACTATTTAAGGACACTATTACAGCCTATACTTATCCCCTGAAGAAGTCACGTGTGGTGTGACGTCACGCGTAGGGACAGGATAGGCTGGATACACTGAAAGAAAGCTACGAGCTCGCCGCTCGTCGGATACAAACACCTTACCATTCATTTTAAATGTGAGTACTTGCTGTCTTTGCCTAATAAACGCTGTTACTTGTAAACGGAGTTACACTATTTGGGTTCCTTTTATTCCTGTTTTTAAACACCCCCCTGGACCATATTTGAGGGAATCCCACCCCAGGACGGTGAGGAATACGTAGGAGCCGCTAGGAGAAAAATTAAAGAACCAGTTTGGTCATATGCTGTTGCCCCATCCCTGTGAGGTAAGGGGCCACTGCTCACTGGAGTGTTTACACACGAAGCTGCATGAAATTTGAATCACCAGGCACTTTAACTGCTACATGCGCATGCCAGCACTACATGTCACAAGATTATATCTAAAATTATGGACGTTTTTCTTGTGTGATTCTCTTTTGTTTTTCATTTTCAATTTATTGGGACATTCAATTTATTACCGTTTATTTTTGGAGCTATCATTTACACATTATTGTTACATTTGTCTGCACGCCTGCACTTTATGGAAAACTTGTTGTTTCACATTATTCAGCTATTTTTATAGATATCTAGGTTGCACAGTGTTGGCACCATGCACTTTGTTTATTTGTGATTGACAATTATGTAATTTTATTATTTATTTCACTGTTTTTTGATTAAGAACAGTCATATTTATGGATAGTCACGGTGGTTATTTATTTATTAAGTAACAAGGTTGTTTATGTATTGTCCCTATTCACATATTTATTTGCATTCTTTAGTTTGCACAGTGGGATATAACACTTGTTTTTATGCATTAGTGGCCCTCCAGGCCGGTTTCTTTACTTAATTTATTAATTAGAAACCTACACAATAGGATTAGCGCGGCACCATCCATCTATACAATATTACTAGATTTACACTAATGTAAAGATGAATAGTGGTCACTACACTCACACTGACTGAACTATCACTAGATTCACACTAATGTAAAGATGAATGGTGGTCACTAGGGATGGGTGTACAGCTTGGCCTGAGCATAAGTTCGGAAAACATCTGAACAAATGGGTCGTTCGACCATTTGTTCGCGCCCCCGAAACCGACCACAATGCATTGCGATGCTGAACAGTGCATTGCAAGCCCTGATTGGCTGAAGAAGTGAAAGTTTCAGCCAAGCAGGGCACAGAGCACTGTCAGAGTTATGATTGGTCACTGCTAAATGGGTAGAGATCAGTATTTCCAATAATACTAGAAATATTTTATATGTACCATCATCCCTGTTAGTAGTAAAGCAAAAAAAAATGTATGAGAAGTGGGATTTTAAAGGTACACCTAGTATAAGAAAGAGCACTATCAATTAAAAAGTATACCAAATATTTATTAATACATATTACAAAAAAGAACAGTAAAATGTGAAAACAGTTTTACATTCATAGTCAAAGGTAAACATCCTCAACCGAATATTGACAAATGAAGGGAAAGAGCTGTAGTCACAAAGAAGTCTGATCATAACCACGTCCACAAATTTCAACATGTTTCGCCAGGAAGGCTTCATCAGGAAAATGGATGAGGCTTTTCAATTATTCAACAACAATATTCATGATAAAATCAACCTTGGATGTTCAAAGAAGAAAACGAAAAAGTGAATACATGGAAAAGATACATGAAACATTCGCATTTATACAACTTGAAAGCTCTTTAGCTTGTGCAACCATGACTCCACCAAAAAACCCCCTCCAAAAAACAAAAATTATAAAAATTGCAAAAAATTGCACCAAACCCTCCCTTCCCCCCCACAACGCCACCCCCATCCCCCCCACACACACACACACCCAGCCCCAACCCAGGCTCTCACCCTCCCCCCACCCAAGTGCTCCCAATCAACACAACCCCTACATTAACTCCATACCTCTGTAAAGAGTTCCGTGGAAGTCGCAGGGCCCGAAGTTTTAAGTAAGAGGAGAGGGGAGGGGGGGTACCCCCAGAGTTGACTCCCCCCTGCAGTCCAGAAAAATGCCTGATCACCCATAGGGAGGGATGTATGTTCTTATAGATGAAGACCATCACAGACAGAGAAAATGATTACAGTATCTGTAACATATATTATAGATAGTAAAGATACATGCACATTACGGATGAGGGGAGAAAGAGTCCACAACAAAAACTAAACAGTGGACCACGACACCCCAGGATATGGGAAAATATTTGTATTGGGAGCTCATGAGGACTGATGGCACAAAATCAGTTATCAAAAAGCACCTTTGCGGAAGGGGACAAAGCTACTCCATAGTTTCTGAAAAAACATATATAAAAATGCCAATAAAATACTCCTCACTTTTCATATTTTTTCTTCAGTGCCAACGTGAATTTCTCCAGGCGCAGCTCCTGGCCATTCGTGGCCCCTCCCCTTCCCTGCACATACGTGGGGGGCATATAGGCGTGATCCCTCGTAAGGCACATCTGGTCCGCCGCCCTTCCCCTTGGGAGTTGGCCCGGCACGGGGGAGACAGAGGACATAGGAGGAACTACATTACCTTAAATATCTTGTATTGCCAGGAACCTCGTCGATAGGTAATTATGGAATCTATGTAGACATGTCATACTGTATACAGAGGGGTTTGCTATTGTTGAGTCTTATGCCATTGTTCGATATATGTTTGCATTTCCACAGCGGACAACCCATCCTCTGAAGAAGACCCAGCGAGGGTCGAAACGCGTCAGGATTCATATCTACAATTCCTGTTGTCCCATATATTGTATTGTACATTGTTTTTATCCTTAGGCATTGCCTTTTGCCTTACTTTAGGGGATTACACCCTTAAGGACACACTGGTTGTACTCTTAACACATTGCAATTTGTACTGTTCCTAGTTACGGGTATTGCCCGTTGTAACTTTTATGATGCACACAGTTCATGTCCTGACTTGAACAGTCAGAATCAATTTATCTATTTTTATGATAATTTTGTACCAATAAAATTAATCCTTTTGACCACTTCTATTGTATTTTATTGGCTGCCTTAAAGCCCCGATAGGGGGTCTTTCGTAGTTTTTTATGCATTTCATGGGGTGTGCAGCCCTTTTGTCTACACTCATGTGAGTGTCATTTGTTGTCTACATATATAAAAATGCATATGTCTATATTAAAGTTTTATATAAAAAAGCGTATATATATGTATAAACTGCATCTTTAAATCTTCAAGAGCACCTGCTCACCTTGAATGAGTATCACACCGTTGTGTGGAAAGCTGAAAAGCTACGTCACGTTTCTATTAGTGCTACTGAAAAGACCCCCAAAAATGATGGATCACAAAGGGTAATCACTTCCTATACTTCCTATATTTCAAAAAAAAAAAAGGGAGTAAGAAACAGATAAGGCACCAAAAATAGTGCTTAGTTTTCAGTTAAATATATCGCAAAGTGCTGGACCTACTAACGGTCAAAGTTAGTTTTACCTGGTGGCGGCGTCCATGTTTGCATGAGCTCCCAAACTGCTGACAAGCATCTAGATGTGTGGGGTTTAAATATCCCTCCCAATGGCGCCAAAATGCTGCATATGCCATCACGCTGCACCAGCGCCAAGCGGACGCAAAAGGGAAGTTCCAGGTCCATGGACTGAGTACCCGGAACTGGAAACAACAAACCGGAAGTAGAAACTACTTCCGGTTGCCAAAAACAGCGCTGTGACTCCCATTGGAGACAGTGCTGAACCAAGAGAGTGGGAACACTTGGACAGATGGTGTAGTGGCTATTGGGATGCGGTTAATCAGGATGCCATGGGCCATAAGGAGACCTTAAGGCGGGCGTGTTTGGTGCAATTTTTTGCAATTTTTATAATTTTTGTTTTTTGGAGGGGGGTTTTTGGTGGAGTCATGGTTGCACAAGCTAAAGAGCTTTCAAGTTGTATAAATGCGAATGTTTCATCGTCCATTTTCCTGATGAAGCCTTCCTGGCGAAACATGTTGAAATTTGTGGACGTGGTTATGATCAGACTTCTTTGCGACTACAGCTCTTTCCCTTCATTTGTCAATATTAGGTTGAGGATGTTTACCTTTGACTATGAATGTAAAACTGTTTTCACATTTTACTGTTCTTTTTTGTAATATGTATTAATAAATATTTGGTATAATTTTTAATTGAAAGTGCTCTTTCTTATACTAGGTGTACCTTTAAAATCCCACTTCTCATAAAAATTTTTATGATTGGACACTGTCATCATGATTTTATCCAATCATGGCTCATTCCCTCCCCACTGTATAAAAGTATTTTTTCAATGGAAGCCATTTTCAGTGTGATTTTGGCATGGAGAGTTTAATGCCATATAGTTTTGTGCATTACTGCAAGTTTAACACCATTTAGTTCTGTGTGTGTTACTGGCAGTTTAACGCCATTTAGTTCTGTGTGCGTTACTGCCAGTTTAACGCCATAAATTTTTGTGTGCGTAGCTGCCAGTTTAATGGCATATAGTTTTGTGTGCGTAACTGCCAGCTTAACGCCATATAGTTCTGTGTGCGTTACTGCCAGTTTAACGCCATATAGTTCTGTGTGCGTAACTGCCAGTTTAACACCATATAGTTTTGTGCGTTACTGCAAGTTTAATGCCATCTACTTCTGTGTAGTTTACTGCCAGTTTAACGCCATATAGTTTTGTGCGTTACTGCAAGTTTAACGCCATATAGTTTTGTGTGCGTTATTGCCAGTTTAAAGCCATATAGTTCTGTGTGAGTTACTGCCAGTTTAATACCATATAGTTTTGTGTGCATTACTGCCAGTTTAACGTCATTTACTTCTGTGTGTGTTACTGCCAGTTTAATGCCATATAGTTCTGTGTGCGTAACTGCCAGTTTAATACCATGTAGTTTTGTGTGTTACTGCCAGTTTAGCGCCATATAGTTTTGTGTGTGTTACTGCCAGTTTCACGCCATCGAGTTCTGTGTGCATTACTGCCAGTTTAATTACATATTGTTTTTTGTGCATTACTGCCAGTTTAACGCCATATAGTTTTGTGTGCGCTACTGCCAGTTTAACACCATATAGTTTTGTGCGTTACTGCAAGTTTAACGCCATTTACTTCTGTGTGCGTTATTGACAGTTATTATTATTATTATAATACAGGATTTATATAGCACTGACAGTTTATGCAGCATTTTACAGCATTAGGGCAGACAGTACAATTACAATACAATTCAATACAGGAGGAATCAGAGCCCTGTTCGTTAGAGCTTACAATCTAGGAGGGAGGGTCAAATTATACAAAAGGGTAATAGCTGTGGGGGATGAGCTAATGGAGAAAATAGCGCAGTTGTTAGATGGAGGCAGGATAGGCTTCTCTGAAGAGGAAAGTTTTCAGGGATTGTCTAAAAGTGGATAAATTTGGAGACAGTCTGACAGATTGGGGTAGGGAATTCCAGAGGATGGGCGAGGATCGGGAGAAGTCCTGGAGGCGGATATGGGAGGAGGTAATGAGGGAGCTACAAAGCAGGAGGTCTTGGGAGGAACGGAGAGGGCGATTAGGTTGATATTTTGAGACTTGGCTAGTGATGTAGCTTGGGGCAGAGTTGTGGATGGCTTTGTAACTTATTGTTAGTATTTTGAATTTAATTTGTTGGGTGAGTGGCAGCACAAGGAGAGAATGACAGAGAGGGGTAGCAGACACTGAGCGGTTTGTAAGGTGGATGAGTCTGGCAACAGCATTCATGATGGACTGAAGGAGGGATAGACTATTTAAAGGTAAGCCAATGAGGAGGGAGTTGCAGTAGTTGAGGTGAGAGATAACCAGGGAGTGAATCAGGAGCTTTGTGGTTTCATTGGTTAGAAAGGGACGTAGTTTAGAGATGTTGCGGAGGTTGAGGCGGCAAGCTTTGGAAAGTGATTGGATGTGGGGCCGAAAGGAGAGTTCAGAATCCAGGATATCACCTAGCACCCTGACATGTGGGGATGGGTGGATGGTTGTGCCATTGCTCTTGACAGATAAGTCAGGGGAAGAGGCACGTGGGGGAGGAAATATTATAAGCTCGGTTTTGGACAAGTTGAGTTTGAGGAAGTAGTGTGACATCCATACAGATATGTCGGTTAGTAAGTTAGTGATGCGTGAGGAGACTGATGGAGTGAGTTGAGGGGTGGAGAGATAGATTTGTGTGTTGTCAGCATAGAAATGATATTGAAAGCCATGAGAGGCTATCAGCTGACCCAGGGAAGAGGTGTAGATTGAAAATAAAATAGGTCCAAGAACAGAACCTTGGGGGACCCCGACGGAGAAGGGAAGAGGAGTGGAGGAAGTAGAATTGTAAGTGACACTGAAGGTGCGTTGGAATAGGTAGGATAAGAGCCACTGAAGAGCACAGTAACAGAGACCGAGGGAGTAAAGTTTTTTGAGGAGGAGGGGGTGGTCAACCGTGTCAAAGGCAGCTGAAAGGTCCAGAAGTAGGAGTACAGAATATTGTCCATGCGGTTTTTGCAGTTAATAGGTCATTTGTGAGTTTTAAAAGAGCAGTTTCTGTGGAGTGTTGGAGTCAATACAGATTGAAGGGGATCAAGAAGGTTGTTATTAATGAGGTGGACAGTTTAACGACATATAGTTCTGTGTGCATTACTGGCAGTTTAACGCCATATAGCTTTGTGCATTATTTCATGTTTAACGACTTTGAATTCTGTGTGCGTTACTGCCAGTTTAATGCCATATATTTCTGTGTGCATTACTGCCACTTTAACACCATATAGTTTTGTGTGCGTTATTGCCAGTTTAACACCATATAGTTTTGTGTGTTACTGCAAGTTTAACGCCATTTACTTCTGTGTGAGTTACTGCCAGTTCAACGCCATATAGTTTTGTGTGCGCTATTACCAGTTTAAAGCCATAAAGTTCTATGTGCATTACTGCCAGTTTAATGCCATATAGTTTTGTGCCTTACTGACAGTTTAATGCCATTTATGTCTGTATGCGTTACTGCCAGTTTAACGCCATATAGTTTTGTGTGCGCTATTGCCAGTTTAAAGCTATATAGTTCTCTGTGCGTTACTGCCAATTTAACACCATATAGTTTTGTGCGTTACTGCCAGTTTACCCACTTCAGCCCCGGAAGGATTTACCCCCATCCTGACCAGAGCACTTTTTACAATTTGGCACTGCGTCGCTTTAACTGCTAATTACGCGGTCATGCAATGCTGTACCCAAACAAAATTTGCGTCCTTTTGTTCCCACAAATAGAGCTTTCTTTTGATGGTATTTGATCACCTCTGCAGTTTTTATTTTTTGCGCTATAAACGGAAAAAGACAGAAAATTAAAAAAAAAAAAAAAGATATTTTCTACTTTTTATTATAAAAAAATCCAATAAACTCAATTTTAGTCATACATTTAGGCCAAAATGTATTCTGCCACATGTCTTTGGTAAAAAAATGTCAATAAGCGTATATTTATTGGTTTGCGCAAAAGTTATAGCGTCTACAAACTAGGGTACATTTTCTGGAATTTACACAGCTTTTAGTTTATGACTGCCTATGTCATATCTTGGGGTGCTAAAATAGCAGGGCAGTATAACCCCCCCCCAAATTACCCTATTTTGGAAAGTAGACACCCCAAGGAACTTGCTGAGAGGCATGTTGAGCCCATTGACTATTCATTTTTTTTGTCCCAAGTGATTGAATAATGACAAAAAAAAATAAAAATTACAAAAAGTTTTCACTAAATGATATATTGCTCACACAGGCCATGGGCATATGTGGAATTAAACCCCAAAATACATTCTTCTGCTTCTCCTGAGTATGGGGATACCATATATGTGGGACTTTTTGGGAGCCTAGCCGTGTACGGGGCCCCGAAAACCAAGCACCGCCTTTAGGATTTCTAAGGGCGTAAATTTTTTATTTCACTCCTCACTACCTATCACAGTTTTGAAGGCCATAAAATGCCAAGATGGCACAAAACCCCCTCAAATGACCCCATTTTGGAGAATAGATGCCCCAAGCTATTTGCTGAGAGGCATGTTGAGTCCATGGAATATTTTATATTTTGCCACAAGTTGCAGGAAAATGACAAACTTTTTTTTTTGCACAAAGTTGTCACTAAATGATATATTGCTCAAACATGCCATGGGCATATGTGGAATTACACCCCAAAATACATTCTGCTGCTTCTTCTGAGTACGGGGATACCACATGTGTGGGACTTTCTGGCAGCCTAACTTCATACGGGGCCCCGAAAACCAATCACCGCCTTCAGGATTTCTAAGGGCGTAAAATTTTGATTCATTCCTCACTACCTATCAAAATTTCGAAGGCCATAAAATGCCAAGATAGCAGAACCCCCCCCAAATGACACCATTTTGGAAAGTGGACACCCCAAGCTATTTGCTGAGAGGCATGGTGAGTATTATGCAGCTCTCATTTGTTTTTGAAAATGAAGAATGACAAGAAAAATTGTTTTCTTTTCTTTTTTCAATTTTCAAAACTTTGTGAAAAAAAGTGAGGTCTGCAAAATACTCACTATACCTCTCAGCAAATAGCTTGGGGTGTCTACTTTCCAAAATAGGGTCATTTGGGGGGGTTGTGCCACCTGGGCATTCCATGGCCTCCGAAACTGTGATAGGCAGTGAAGAGTGAAATCAAAAATTTACGCCCTTAGAAAGCCTGAAGGCGGTGCTTGGTTTTCGGGGTCCCGTATGCAGGTAGGCTCCCAAAAAGTCTCACACATCACGGGGGCGTGGCTTAGCTATGGCCGAGTGAAGACGTGCTTTGGAGGAGCTCCCTGTCCAACTCGGCCTGCACGGATCACAAAACGCCTTATTTCTCCAGCAACCACGGCATGAGCAACCCCAAACGATACAGAACGAGATCGTCGTCCCGGGGAACCCATCACCGGACCACACAGACGGGCATCCCACATTTTTTCAGAGGTCAG
This sequence comes from Lithobates clamitans, assembly GCA_037952925.1. Taxonomy (NCBI): domain Eukaryota; kingdom Metazoa; phylum Chordata; class Amphibia; order Anura; family Ranidae; genus Lithobates; species Lithobates clamitans. Next base: position 330,945 of record JBBGZY010001608.1, on the reverse strand, counting down.
GCGGACCTATCTCCCGGCGCCATAGCTGCCGCGCCACGTGGGCCCAAAACTCCTCCGCGCTGCGCGGAAACCCCGATGGCTTCCTCCACACAGAACCCAACGCCCTTACTCCTTACGGGCACGCCAGCCTTACTCTGCACAGAGATGGAGAGACACCCGAGCAGCCAACTCATCCTGGAAGACGACCTCCGCAGCATGCTCAGGGCTCTCCCCACAAGAGCAGACCTGGAGGCCCTACCCACGCGAGCGGACTTCGAAACTATGATCCTGAGGATCGAGGAGGCACACAGGAAGGACATCCAAGAAGTAAGAGACGACTTACAAACTGTGGAAACCCGAGTCACCTCGGGCGAATCTAAGATTGCGGCCCTGGAGGAGAGGATGCAGGCAATGGAGCGCTCACAGCAGTCGCACACTCTGGAAGCACAAGACATGCAGCTCCACCTGGAGGAATTGGAGGACCGTAGCCGCCGTAACAACCTGCGGCTGTGGGGGATACCAGAGGCCACGGGACCAGAAGACCTAGCGGCGACGGCGACGGCGATATTCCAGAGCTTACTGGACCATCCGCCACCACACCTGGAGATTGACAGGATCCACCGCACCCTAGGCCCAAAATCCCCTGACCCAATCAGACCGCGGGACGTCCTTTGTCGCATACACCGCTTCGCACAGAAGGAGACTCTGCTCAGAAAGGCATGGGACCAGGGAGAGATAGAATTCGACGGGGCCCGCATCCAAATTCTGCCTGACCTGTCGAGGGCTACGTTACAGCGCCGCACCATGCTGAAGCCCATCTTGGAGCTAGCAAGGAGACATGGATGCACGTACAGGTGGGGCTACCCGCTCGCAGTGACTTTCCGAAATGATCGAGCCCACTACACACTACGCACCCCAGCAGATCTACCGTCCCTTTTCGACTTCATGGGGGCGGATCCGATCCAGGTCCCAAATTGGCTTTCGAGAATCCCACGCCCGACCGGCCGCTCGGGCCTGAACACGAACAGAATCAACCCGTCTTCACGCTCACAGAGGTCCCGAGGAAGATCCCGCATCAGATCAGATAACGGTGCACGTGAGTCTTAAGTCTACTGTAAGTAACCGTGGACATTGTGTTTACCATACTCCTACTCCCTTTGTCAGTTATAGTTGGGCATTCTACACCCACTTGCCTGATGGTCCCTGAAACAGTTGGTATTCCTATCTGATCTAGGCGGTTTGTAAGCCGCCGGCTGTCCCTTGTATCCCTACGTGCGGTCGGGCTGAGCCTGCTCCCCTGCCCCATGTGGCATGATATATCCCGCTTACGTGACTGCCAGGGTTACTCTTGAACCACCTGACCCCCCCCGGTTGGACACAGCAAGGGACAAAATAGACCCGGGAAGTGTCTATGGGGAGACTGGACAGTTCCAGGGGCCTACCTGGCGCCCCCCCCCCCCTTGCCCGGGATTCTCATCTGAACAGACGATATGCATGGGGGTTATGTCTGTCCTGCACCCCCCACCCCCCGCCTCTCATCCACCCTGTTGTTGCAATGAGCAATGAAGAAAGGACATATTGATTACTCCTGACCAACGGGGGGGGTTGCGGGTGGCTGCGGTTGGAACGTTACCACTCTGCAGGATCTATTGGCAACAAACAAGTTCGGTGACCCCACGGAAGTACATATCAGCCTTGGGAGACATGGGGATTGCTGTCTTGCCTCTCGGGGGGAGGGGGACCTGTTACGGGGATGCTTGTTGGGGAGTATAGCAATGCCTTTAAATAGCAGGGCACATAGGTTATGTAAGTAGATGTTAACCCATACAAATTGTGTCGTAAATTGTGCCGTAAATAAGATAGAGAGATGAGGGCTGCGCGGGGCATTGACTGAAGTGGGGATGCAGTAAATAATGTGTTTTCTGCTCTTGAAACCGACAGCATGTCGCGTAGTCTTTGCATCGCTGGTATATTACCGACAGCCTTCACCTGTTAAAATAACATTTGTAGGGAATTTGCTGAAGATCATCAGAAAGGATCTACCACCACTTTTTCATTCATGCAGGGTGTGTTTGCTGGTTAAGCGGGGTCATACCCCAACTAGTTGAGTAGATATGGAAGTTCCACACGGTTGATTATAGACTGCTAGTTTACAGTGTTGCTCATATCACACAGTATATATGCTCACGCATAAATTCACAGTTTTAGTTTTTAGATATACTCTGAGAGTTAAAGTTCTGTTTACCTGGAGTACCAATTACATCATAGATCCGGGGGCTTGGGGAGGACATAGCCCTCCTCCCGAGGCCTTGGCTTGACACTTCCCCACTTAGGAAAACGACTACACCCAGTTAATTCTGGTGTGCGTGGAAGATTAACTTCAGTCTATAGTAATTACCCACTCTTTGTTTTGGGTATCCGAGGGGACCTACCATCTCGGCGCCTGTTGCAAACAAAGTGGGCCTTTGCCTCTTTCTAAACTTTTCCCCCCTCTCTACTTAACCTCCTTTCCTCCCCCCCACCTTTCCCCCCCCCATCCACCCCCTCCTCATACCTTTTATCGGTTCCCGCGGACATGGGGGTACTCAACGTGGTCACCCTTAATGCAAAGGGACTGAACGTCCCCGAAAAACGGAGAATGCTTCTAAATGAAATGAGATACATGAAAGCCGACATAGTTCTCATACAAGAGACACACTTCAGGGAAGACAAGTTCCCAATTCTAAAAAATAGGTACTACCCGACTGCATATCATTCCACCCACATAGCCGCTAAATCCAGGGGGGTATCTATCCAGATCTCCGCATCTATACCGTGGACATTGGTGGACAAAAGGTCAGACCAGGCAGGCAGGTTCCTTTTTATAAAAGGCCTGATAGGTAGCACCAAAGTAACCATCGCTAATTTCTACGCCCCAAATGAACACCAAGACACATTCATGAAACGACATCTCAAAACACTACAGAATTTCTCTGAGGGCCAATTGATTGTGGGAGGGGATCTTAACATCCCCTTAATCCCGGCAGAAGATACCTCGACAGGCTCTTCCTCCGTCACACGCGGCACCCTCAGAGAAATGTCCCTAGCCCTCCATACGGCACAGCTAATAGACACCTGGCGCCTCTTTCACCCTGGGGAGCGTGACTACACTTTCTTCTCCCATCCACACCAGGTGTACTCTCGTATTGACTTTCTCCTAGTCCCACACAACCAACTCCGGGCTGTCAAAAACACAGCCATCGGCTCCATTACATGGTCCGATCATGCCCCAGTGTCCATGCAATACGACCTAACAGACTATGTCAAGGGACAAAGGAAACCCTGGAGACTAAATGAGAGTCTTTTACAAGACCCAGCCATAGTAGCAGACATCACAAAAGAGATTTCACACTACTTTCACACTAACACTTTAGAAGAGAGTGACTTTGGCCTAACATGGGAAGCACATAAAGCAGTGATCCGCGGAGTGCTTATTAAGCACGGGTCAAGAGTGAAAAAACAAAAGTCAGCGCAATTAGCATCACTGTTTGACAAACTCCATAAACTAGAATCTGCCCATAAAACAACGCCGACCAGACCCCTGGGAAGCGAACTTGACACGATACGCATGCAAATAACAGACCTACTCCAATTCAAAGCTAAGGCAGCTCTTCAGATATCCCGGAAAAAGATATACGAATCGGGCAATAAGTGTGGCAGACTCCTAGCCCAGTCTCTTAAAGCACAAAATACGGCATCATACATCCCGCACATTAACTCTCCTACGGGACGAAGAGCTGCCTTGCCCCAACAAATCACGCATGAATTTAGATCATACTACGAAAACCTATATAACTTAAACATGACTCAACCCTCTCCAGAGAAAATAGCAGAATACCTTGCGAACTCCAAAATGCCATCCCTATCGACTGAGACGAGAGACATACTGGACGAACCCATTACGCTGACAGACATACAAATGGCGATAAAAAATACTAAGCAAGGGAAAGCCCCTGGACCGGACGGACTCACACTCCAATATTACAAGACACTACTCCCATCATTAGGACAATACCTAGCTAGACTATTTAATGACCTAGGCAAAGGGAAACTACTACACAAGGACACACTACAGGCCCAAATAACTGTAATCCACAAAGAAGACAAAGACCCGACCCAATGTGGTAGTTACCGTCCTATATCCCTACTAAACACAGATCTGAAGCTATTCACAAAAATCCTAGCCACTAGACTACAACAACACATAACCAGCTTAATACACCTAGACCAGGTGGGATTCGTCCCTACCAGAGAGGCGAGGGACAATACTACTAAGGTCCTGAACCTGCTTTATCACGCCACTAAGACAGCCACACCGATGGTCTTGCTCAGTACAGATGCTGAAAAAGCATTTGACCGGGTAAATTGGTCGTTTATGATTTCCACATTGAAATACATTGGCCTGGGCGAATCCATGTTAAACTGGATTTCAGCAATATACGCAGCACTGACAGCTAGAGTAAGGGTGAACGGAGTAACGTCCGATGTCTTCCAGATCTCGAATGGCACAAGACAGGGTTGCCCACTTTCCCCCCTTCTTTTTGCATTATCATTGGAACCATTCCTCTGCCACATAAGACTAAACCCGGACATTACCGGCCCTATCCTAGACGACACTCAATACAAAATTTCAGCATACGCTGATGATTTGATGTTTTCATTAACAAACCCAATGATATCCCTTCCAAACCTGCTAAAAGAATTCTCCGAATACGGATCCCTATCCTACCTAAAAATTAACTGGGCCAAATCAGAAGCTATGAGCGTGGGTATACCTGATTCAATGCTCACGCCCCTTAAAGCCAGTTTTAAACTGAAATGGACAGACAAAGCCCTAAAATATCTGGGCACGTATATCCCCCAAACAATGGCAAAGCTGTATGAAGTGAATTTTCCTCCACTAATGACAAAAATTAAAACACTGCTGAATACTTGGCAATCGGGCCTTCACTCCTGGTTGGGGCGCGGTAACATCCTGAAAATGTCTATTTTGCCCAAAATATTATACCTAATGCAGGCCATTCTGATACGTATGCCACCCGGTTTTTTCAAACAAATTCAAACGATATTTACCGAATTCATATGGGCCAAGAAAAAACCCCGACTGCCTCACAAATTACTTGTCCTCCCCAAATCGCACGGGGGGTTAGCGATACCCGACATACGCGTCTACCATCAAGCAATACACCTGGGCAGACTCATAGACTGGCGCAGACACAGAGAAACTAAATTATGGACCCATCTTGAGCAATCCCACACCAGTATCCCGTTAGGAGGTACCCCATGGTGCTACTCTAGTCTACCTAGGGAACTCAAACAACATCCTCTGATAGGCAACACAGCCAGAATCTGCGCTAAATTAATCTCTAAACCACACATCTCATCTCGAAACTCTCCCCTAGTCCCAATTATAGGACATCCTCTATTCACCCCTGGATTACAGGATAGAGTCTTTCGGTTATTAGGGGAAACTGGAATACACTCGGCTCTGCATTTCAGCTCAGGCGGGGTTTGGAAAACATACACGGAACTATCAAGCCCGCAAGGGTTATTTCGCCTGGATTTCATGCGTACTCTTCAACTCGGACACTTCCTCCACTCCATTACACCCCCCGCAGACGAAGACCAAGGACTCACAACCCTAGAAGAAATCTGCTCTAACACAGGTACTCTACCACATACAATTTCACTAATGTACAGCCTCCTGATCACACCACCCTCAGACTACATACCCCCTGGCCTGACAGCGTGGGAAGAAGAACTGGGCTGTAGCTTCAACCTCACACAGAGACAATGCATTCTTCGTTTCACACACAAGTCTTCCATCTGCGCTAAAATCCAAGAAACAAACTACAAAGTTCTTTCTAGGTGGTACAGAACCCCGACACTCTTACATAAAATATTCCCTACCACATCTGAAGAGTGTTGGAGATGTCTGAGAGACAAGGGAACCCTGTTACACATATTCTGGTCATGCCCTAAGTTATCACGGTTCTGGAAGGTCGTACATGAGACGATACAACTGTTTACAGACAGGCTAATCCCAAAAGATCCGGCATTCTTTCTACTACACGCCACTGACATACCAGTCAAAGTATACAAACGATCAGTTATACGACATCTGTTAGATGCAGCCAGAGCTTGCATACCTCTTTGCTGGAAACTCACTACACCACCGACTATTGACATGTGGCTTGGCAAGGTAGAAAACATAAGGCAAATGGAGGACCTGATTCATACAGCACAACATAGGGAAGAAGCATTCTCTAAGACATGGCAATTATGGACGATGTTTATGTACTCGGCGGCGGGTCAATCTCTGAGAGGAGCGGACGCGATCCGGTGAGTGCACGGACACGTGAGCAGTGTCCCCAGCATCCTGGGAGCGGAGCCATGTTTATTCGAGCTCTGGATAATATGGGGGCTCACATGCTCGCGGGAACCTCCCCCTGTCCCTCCCCCCCCCTGCCCCCTTCTTTCCTAACTTTTTCCCCCTTCCCCCCCCCCCCCCTACACCCTCCTTCACTTCTTTTTCCCCTCCTTCTCCTCCCTGTCACTCTACTCTCAATCTCTTTTAATTTCTATTCTTAATTAATATATAAAATAGAGGACCGGCGCAATGGGAACCAGCAGAGAAAGTTGTCTTACGTACACTTCGACCATATGATTGACAAACTAGATATTGTCCTGGTGAATAAGAATTTTGTAAGAACTTGTATCTTGATACTATACCATGTATATGTTCAAACGAATGTATATTCATGTATCTGTGGGCCCATGTGGGCCGTGTTCTTGTCCTAAATAAACAATTTAAAAAAAAAAAAAAAAAGTCTCACACATGTGGTATCCCCGTACTCAGGAGAAGCAACAGAATGTATTTTGGTGTGTAATTTTACATATTCCCATGGCATGTTTGAGAAATATATCATTTAGTGACAACTTTGTGCAAAAAAAAAAGTGTCATTTTCCCGCAACTTGTGTCACAATATAAAATATTACATGGACTTGACATGCCTCTCAGCAAATAGCTTGGGGTGTCTACTTTCCAAAATGGGGTCATTTGGGGGGGGTTGAACTGTCCTGGCATTTTATGCACAACATTTAGAAGCTTATGTCACACATCACCCTCTCTTCTAACCACTTGAAGACAAAGCCCTTTCTGACACTTTTTGTTTACATGAAAAAATTATTTTTTTTGCAAGAAAATTACTTTAAACCCCCAAACATTATATAAAATTTTTAAAGCAAATGCCCTATAGATTAAAATGGTGGGTGTTTCATTTTTTTTTTCACACAGTATTTGCGTAGCGATTTTTCAAACGCATTTTTTTGGGAAAAAACACACTTTTTAAAATTTTAATGCACTAAAACACACTATATTGCCCAAATGTTTTGATGAACTAAAAAAGATGATCTTAGGCCAAGTACATGGATACCAAACATGACATGCTTTAAAATTGCGCACAAACGTGCAGTGGTGACAAACTAAATATATTTTTAAAAGCCTTTAAAAGCCTTTACAGGTTACCACTTTAGATTTACAGAGGAGGTCTACTGCTAAAATGACTGCCCTTGATCTGACCTTCACGGTGATACCTCACATGCATGGTGCAATTGCTGTTTACATTTGACGCCATACCGACGCTTGCGTTCGCCTTTGCGTGAGAGCAGGGGGGGACAGGGGTGTTTTTTTTATTTATTTATTTATTTTTTTGCTTTTTTATCTTATTTTTAAACTGTTCCTTTCATTTTTTTTTTTTATCATTTTTATTGTTATCTCAGGGAATGTATCCCCTATGATAGCAATAGGTAGTGACAGGTACTCTTTTTTGAAAAAATTGGGATCTATTAGAACCTAGATCTCTCCTCTGCCCGTAAAGCATCTGACCACACCAAGATCGGTGTGATAAAATGCTTTCCCAATTTCCCAATGGCGCTGTTTACATCCGGCAAAATCTAAGTCATAAAATGCTCGTAGCTTCCAGTTTCTTAGGCCATAGAGATGATTGGAGCCATTCTGGTATCTGATCAGTTCTATGGTCAGCTGGCCAAATCACTGGCTGCATTCTCGGGTTCCCTGTTGGGACAGGAGAGCCAGAGAAAAACATGGAAGACGGTGGGGGGGACTTGTAAAAGCAGTCTAGAGGCTAATTAGCCCGCTAGGATTGCTTTTACATGAAAGCCAAACCGTTGGCTGAAAAGAATGATACCAAGATGATACCTAAACCTGCAGGCATCATTCTGGTATAACCACTCAAAGTCCAGCAACATACCAGCACCTTGCTGGTCCTTGTTGGGCATATATTGTAAACTTTTTTTTCATGCAGCCTGTGGGCTGAACGAAAAAAAGATATTGATCGGTGGGTATGCCCACCATTAGAATACCTCCCTTCTGGAGGTGCCCAAAACTAGCGAGGTACTGGCCCGAGATCGTAAAGAAAGTAAACACTACGTTTAAAACCAACCTAGAGCTAGATCCTAGGACCTGTGTGCTGGGGCACGTTACCAATAAACCGAGAGATAGGAACACGGCGGTAGCGGTAGCAAGATGCCTGTTCCAAGCTAGAAAACTAATCGCACAGTCTTGGCAATCAAGAACTCCTCCCACCCCGGAAGATTGGCTGGGAACTGTCAACTCCACAGTGTGGAGCGAGAGAACATTTTACACTAGGTCAGGCAGCTATAATAAATTTGTAAGAATGTGGAACCCGTGGATTCAAACAATGCCGTGCCCGTCATCCATGCTATCCTAGTGCCGAGATTATCCGCTCTCTATTAATGGGGTGGGTTGAGCTAAGAGCAGCCCAGAGGTTAGAGCCGAGAAAAGAACAATGCATGGAACCTATGTCGGTCATCGGATGTGCCTCGAATATATAGGGGGTAAATACGGGGGGGGGGACATAGGAGGGTGGGTGGGTGGGCTCACCAGAAAGAAAAGTATTAATATATAGATATACACAATAGTTACATGAGAATAGGCGGTTAATCGGCTTCACATGCTATGCACCTTGCAATGCAGTATTATTGTAACTATGTATACATTGAAATCTATACTGCAATATAATACTTATACAGTTTATAAATAAAAAAAAAAAAAAAAAGGAAAAAAAAAAAAAAAGGGGGAATGCTTTGAAAGGCCACAATGATGTGACTGGATTTGGGACACATGTGAATAACATTCTGATGATAGTCTCTGGACAAAGTTAACTGAAGTGGCAAAAAAAAAAAAAATACCTCCCTTCATCCACCCACTTCTAATGATGGGCATATATGCACCGTTTATATATGCCGAAGCATAGGGGCATCCTCCCGCAAAAGTTAGGAGTCCACCCACTGCTGCCCCCACGCTTCAGCATATATGCTGAAGTATTTAACTGTGGTGGTGAAATCACCTCCGACAGCGCTGGAGTCATGGCTTTATGTATCGTGGGAGCAAATGCTGTTGCTGTCAAGATAAATAAATCCGCGCTGCAACTGAATAGCGTACCTGCTAAGAAAATGATGGTTAACAATAAAACAAAGTAACATTACAGTATAACCGTAAGACTTACAATACCTGCAAAGCAAATACAAAAAAAACATGGTAAAAAATAAAACATTTAAACGCAACCTGTGCCTAAAATATATATATATGCCGAAGCATGGGGGCATCCTCCCGCAAAAGGCAGGAGCAAATCAATCCTCCACCCACTGCTGCCCCCACGCTTCGGCATATATGCTGAAGTATGTGACTGTGGTGGTGAAATCACCTCCGACAACGCTGGAGTCACGGCTTTATGTATCGTGGGAGCAAACGCTGTTGCTGTCAAGATAAACAAATCCACTCTGCAGCTGAATGGCGTACCTGAAAACAAAAAATGGTTTCCAATAAAACACAATAAACAGTAAAGTATAAAAAAATTGCATACCTATAAAGCAAACATGATAAAAACATAACAATAAAACATTACAGAATAGAATACAGTAAAAAAGAGCAGAACAATAGAGAGAGAATAGAGAGAGAACAATAAAACGAAAACTATTTTTGTTTTTTTATTCTATTTTTTTTTTTTTACTTTTTTCTAACTTTAACTTTTGTAACTGGTACCAGGTTTGGGTCTCTCAAAATGCGATGGCATCTTGGGAGACCCTGTGAAAGTGTGTCCTAGTCTGTGCAATGCTGTACCCTACGCTAACACTTAACTAGTGTATGTTAGCGTTCAAAACATTCACCAATGCAAAGACTAGGATTGTCAGGACAGGAGGGACAATAATACCGGGTGTCACGCCTGCGCTTGCTGCAGGCACGACATCTTTTTTGGGGGGCTCGTTGGGTAGGGGTACTCGGGAGGACATAAAGAAAATGCCTCTCATGCAGCCGGCTTACTGCATTTGGTTGGGAAAGGTGAGGTGAAGCACCGTCTGGAAACAGAAGGGCTCTGACGATCTCTTCCTGGAATTTAAGGAAGAATCCAGTCCGTCCTGAAGCTCTGTATAGCACATAAGCGTTCAGCAAAGCAAATAAATAAACAGACACTTTTTTGTACCAGCGTCTGGCCTTACGGGCAACTAGGTACGGCGCCAACAACTGGTCGTTGAGGTCCACCCCTCCCATATTTTGGTTATATTCGTGGACACAGAGGGGTTTCTCCACAACACCAGTCGCCGTAGTAATTTGGACGGTCGTGTCTGCTTGATGGGAAGCAAGAACGAAAACATTCTTATTATTCCTCCACTTCATAGCGAGCAAATTATTACACTGCAAGCAGGCTCTCTCCCCCAGCCTAAGACGGGAATCTACAAGCTGCTGGAGAAAGCCCCGGCGATTAGGTCACACGGTGCCACATGCTCCAATCTGATGATCAAAAAGGTGACTAAAAAGTGGCACGCTCATGTAATAATTGTCCACGTACAAGTGGTACCCCTTTCCGAATAAGAGTGACACCAAGTCCCACACAATCTTGCCAGCACTTCCTATGTAGTCAGGGCAGTTTGTTGGCTCTACGTGACTATCTTTGCCCTCGTAAACCATAAAACTACATGTATAGCCTGTGGCCCTGTCACAGAGCTTATACTACATCTTGACCCCGTATCTGGCACGCTTGCTGGGAAGGTACTGATTGAATGACAAGCGGACAGAAAACTTAATCAGGGACTCATCAATGCAGACAACTTGATGGGGAGTAAACAAGTCTGCAAAACGTTGGTTGAAGTGGTTTATGAGGGGCCGAATTTTGTAGAGCCGATCGTATTCAGGGTCTCCACGAGGACGACAGAGTTCATTGTTGTTGAAGTGCATGAACCGCAAAATCTGCTCGTATCGTGCCCTGGCCATGGAGGCAGAGAACACAGGAATATGGTAAATTGGGTCAGTGGACCAATATGACCGCAACTCACTCTTTATTTATGCCCATGTTGAGGGAAAGGCCCAGAAAGAGCTGAAATTCAGAAACCGTAATTGGTTTCCAATCTCTGGCAAGGGAGGACTGGGGAATAGTGGCGATATGTTGACCAGCGTACAAATTGCTTTGGTCCACAATAGATCTATAGAGATCTTCGGTGAAAAACAGTGAATAAAAATCCAGTGACGTAAAATCAACTGTTTCCACCTGAATGCCGGGTTGGCCAGTGAATGAGGGAAGTACGGGTGCTGCAGAAGTGGTGGGTTTCCAATTCGGATTGGCGAATGCAGCAGGAAGGGCACTATGGGCACGACAGGCCTGTGTTAGTCTTCTTGGTGGCAGTGGGACACTACTTGTGCTTGCCACCTTGCCAGCTTGAACTGCACTTATGGGACTCGCCACATCACCAAGTGCTACTGCAGCGCTGGATATACAACCAGGGTGTACTAGGCCGCTGGTGCTTGCCAGTTCACCAGAAGGAATAGCGGCGCTAGTACTTCTCTGCTCCATACAAGGGACCTGCAGTTCTTGCACTTCAAGGACAGAAGAAGAAGATTGGGGTCTGGTACGCCTGACCTTGGCAGGGACCACAACTCCGTCGTTAGAGCTATCTGTCATGGAGCCGCTGTCGTCTACAGGATCGTATTCTGAGCCTGAATCTGACAGATGAGTGACTTCCTCTTCACTATCTGTCATGCTCAGAAACGTGTAGGCCTCTTCACTAGTGTACCTTCGATTTGCCATTTTGGGCTCTAAATTTAGTGCTACACTAGTGAGACTCACAGGAAAAAAAGCTCCTGACTGTTAGTGACTGTAACAAAACGCTTAGCGATTGCAGAGATCAGGCCTGACTCTGCGAACGCTGCAGTTATGTGTGTTTAGTGTTTTGTAAGTGACAGTGATCGATCGATACTGCACTTGGGTGGGCTGGGCTGGGCTGGGCTGGGTCGAGGGGCAAAACGTAGGTGCTAGCAGGTATCTGGGCTGATCCCACTAACACTGCATTTTTGAGAACCCTAAACTGCTGGGGACGCTAATATAGATCTGATCGGATCAGATATCGATCCGTTCAGATACTATACCACTAAGGGAGGTGTATGCTGCGTGCGTGGGTGTTAGCGGTACTGGCACTAACCTAACGCTGCCTGGGGCGACGCAGACCTTATCTGACCCCGAAAACCTAACTTATATCACCGCTGGGCGATTAGGGGGTTAAACCTTTATAAGGTAATAAACGGCGGGTGCCCTAAAACTGTAATAAACTATAAAAAACAAACTAACTAACCAGCGTCACCCGTAACATACAGTGATCACTGGTGAAAGGGTTAACTAAGGGGCAATCAGGGGGTTAAAACCTTTATTAGGTAGTATTTGGGGGTCCCTGTCACTATAAAACGCTGACGGCGAACCTATATACTTACCTCCCTAACTAGCGTCACCTGTGTCACTAATACAGCGATCAGAAAAACGATCGCTTAGTGACATTGGCGACGGGGGGTGATCAAGGGGTTAAAACTTTATTAGGGGGGGTTAGGGGGTATACCCTAGACCTAAAGGGGGCTAACCCTAACTGCCATACCACTAATAACTGTCACAAACTGGCACCAATGCAAAAAAAAAACTGCTATTGGTGTCACTGTGACAGGGAGTACAGGGGGGTGATCGGGGGTGATGGGGGGTGAAAAGTGTGCCTAGTGTGTTCTACTGAAAGTGTAGTGTTGGTGCAACTCATATTGATGTTTTCTTTCCTCGGCGCCGGAACGAAAAGACTGGCTCGAGGAGAGATGACATCACTTCCTCTGCTGCTGTTTACATTACAGCAGCAGAGGAAGATTTTCATTCATGGGGAGCAATCGTGAGGGGGTGGCCACGAATGAGTGGCCTCCCCCTCAGCCTGTATCGCTTCCCCAATGAAGCCGACCGCCTTGGTCACCGGGGGGGCGCGATGCGCCCCCAGCCCACGGGAGGCAGATCACGTACCAGGTACGTGATTTTGCCTGCCCGTGCCATTCTGCCGCAGTATATCTGTGTTAGGCGGTCGGCAACTGGTTAACGCCATATAGTTCTGTGTGCGATACTGCCAGTTTAACGCCATATAGTTTTTGGTGTGTTACTGCTAGTTTAACGTCATTTAGTTCTGTGTGCGTTACTGTATGTTTGGTGCATTATACTGCAGTATATTATAGTGTATCCGTGGAGTATGTCTGTGTAGTGTGAGCACTTAAATTGAAATGCACCAAACACCACTTTACATTGATTAAAGTACATCTACTTACAGATTTCCACTTCTTCTTTACATTTGCTTATAAGCACCGCCCCTCCCTCCCTCCCAATAATGTCTGTTCCCTTGGCACTGTAAGGGGGCCAGCAACAAATATGTCCACAGGCAAAGGTGGATGTGGTGGTCAGTCCTCAGGCAGGGTATAATTTCCTCTGTTTAGTGAGTTGCCCCGTGCTATCCAGCCACAGCATGCAGAGGAAGTAGTAGACTGGCTTACTAAACCTTTCTCATCCTCCTCATCCTCTGTCACACAAGCAGAGACAAGTGTGCAGTCCCCTACAGTTATCAGAGTGGATAAACCTGCCTCCTTGCCCACATCTATTCCTGCCATAGCCCCAATATCAGCCCTGGAGGAGTCAGCTGAGTTATTTGACCACAGCATCAGCCACTTGCTCCTTGATGATGCCTAGCCCTTACTGGATTCAGATGTTGGTTCTGAGGTTGAGGATGACAGGAACATGAGCCTATTAATAGGGAGGAACACTGGTAGACAAATTGGCATTCATGTTCCCCAAACCACAGCATATTACCAAGTTGTCTCCAATGGTAATGATGATGATGACGGAGGAGATGGAGATGATGAGGTCACTGATGTGACTTGGGTGCCTGATAGAGCAGAGGAGGAAACTGAAAGTGAGGTGGCACAACCCCAAGGAGGCCGACATCAAGAAAGAAGAGAGAACAGCCACCCTATTCCATCACATTCTGTTATCTCCCGGCCCACTCCCCAAAGCTCAGCTGTCTGGGCCTTTTTAAGCACATCTGCAGCAGATCGCACTGTTGTTATCTGCAAACTGTGTCTCAGGCACATCAAATGTGGTAAAAACACCAGCCATTTGGGTACCACATGCTTAACAAGGCATTTAACGTCCAACCACTCAGCCTGTTGGCAAGAGCACCCAAAAGGGGCACAAATCTGTCCCCCCTCCTCCTTACTCACTTCAGTCTGCCCCTGCAATAACGAGTCATTATCTCTCAGCAGCCTCCACTGACAGGGATGATGGTATAGCACAGGGTGTCCCAGGTCCTAGCAGCACACCACCACCTGTAGACTGTAGCCAGCAAATTTCTCTGCCCCATCTGCTGCAGCAGAAAAAAAAAATACAGTCCCTGCCACCCACATGCCCAGCGTCTAAATGCAAGCTTGTCAAAGCTGTTGGCTCTCCAACTTCTGCCTTTCAGCCTGGTGGATTCTGCCCCCTTACATGAATTCACAGAAATGTGCTGTACCACAATGGCAGGTTCCCAGTTGCTACTACTTTTCATGTAAGGTTGTTCCATCTCTTTACCATCACGTGGATGTATTTTAATCACAGCACACTGGATAACGCTGCTTGCAACTCGTAAGGATGCAGGAGAGGGCTCGGTGCTGCAGCTTGTTGTGCCCCCACGTCTCCATACAGCTGGTGGTGATGATGCCAGACCTTTAAGCTCTACCCCCTCCTCCACCTCCTTGCCCTCCTCTGCAGAATTGTCCTATGAATATCAGGTACCCCCTAAGCATTCAATGGGCTATTCCATGACCGACTGATTTGTGACATGCCCACCAGGTGAAACTCAATTTTGTCAATGCTGCACCAGCTATATATGCAGCAGAGGGCTGTCAATGAGTACCTGTGCGAGTATGGCACGACGATAGGCTCAGGCTGCCTCAGCTTTTTTTTCCCACGCCAATCATTATTAAGGATGCATACACTGTATTGTCACCATTTGAGGATGCCACAAGGATGGTGAGCCATGACAGTGCATGCATCAGTGACACAATCCCTGTTGTGTTAATGCTGGAGCAGACTGTGTGGCATTATGGACAGGGCACTGGGGGCAGAGCAGCAGGAGGAAGAGTAGGACTTCTTTTCCTCTCAAGGCCCACTTTATCCAGACATCATCATTCCTATGTCACAGAACACACAGGAGGAAAGAGGGGAGGAGGATGAGGAGGCGGATTTTGGCACTTTTATAGGCTTCAATAGAAGAGGAAGACATGCGTCAATCTGTAAGCGATGGCTTTCCAACCCCAGGATCCTTGGGAGTAGTACATGGCTGGGAGGAGGAACTTCCAAATGCTGTCATCCTGAGTGACCCCGAGGAGTCTGATTCTCAAGCCTCGGCACATTTGAGGCACATGGGCAATCTCATGCTTCAAAGTCTGCGAAAGGACCCAAGAATATGTGGCATAAAGGAAAAGGATGATTACAGGTTGGCCAGTAGGTTACAATGTCGTGGAAAATGTACTTTTGAGTCTTCTGTTGGTCAAGAGAGGAGCGCTGGAAAAGGTGTCCGCTTAAGTGAGGCATTTTAGAATTTTTTTTAGTCCTTGCCGCCCAGGGCTGTCAGCTTCCACATCCCATCGGCAGCGTCTGCATCACATGGTGGGCGATTACCTCAGGGCCAAAACAGAGATGGAAAGCTTTCCAGCTGATGATGCACTGACTTACTAGGTCATGAGAATAGACCACTGGCCAGAACTTGCCCAGTATGCTATTGAGTGTTTGGGCTGTCCTGCATCCAGCATGCTTTCACAATGGGCATTCAGTGCAGCAGGAGGTTTCATTACTGATCATAGAATGCGTCTGTCCACAGACTTCGTGGACCGTTTGACTTTTATAAAAATTAATCAGTCCTGGATTACCAGCTATGAAGCCCCTGATGCCGATGTCACTGATTAAGTCTTTTTGGGATGTGGAATCTCTGCAGGACTTCGAGGCTGCCTAGCTTTGAGGGTGTTCAATCATTTCATCTGGAAGAATGTTTTTGGTATAGGTTTCATGGGCACAATTAACAACCAAAGACCAATTTTTCAGCACTTGTTTGACAGGTGCATATCATTGCAATTTTTTTCAGCAAGGCCAATTCTTTCTTTTATCAAGAGTACCTCTATAGGGTTACAGTAAAAAGGCGCCACCGACACCCAAAGACAATTTTTACACACCTGTTTCTTCTATCCAAAGTCAAAGTAACACCAGAATGTATCCAACAAATCTCTAATCTTGTTCCCAGTGCAATACATTGTGGCCTCATCATTCACACTGGCTCCCCAGCTGTTGCTGAGCAAAATAAAGGCAGCTTGCAGTGAAAATGTAATTTTTTTGGCTTTATAAATGCAATTATTGCTGCAGCAGATTCTAGACACTGATCTGCCACTTTACAGGTAGACTAAGGGGGCCCCAGGCACTATATTGGAAGGATTTTTTCATTTTTATGCTTTCACTTTAAAAATCAAAACATCACTGCTCATTTAACCACTTCGCGCCCACGCTATAGCCGAAAGACGGCTACAGCGCGGACGCCAATTGCCGGGAGGGCGTCCCTGGATGTCCTCTTCTTTACTTCCATGATGCGCACTCCCGCAGGTGCGCATCTGGGAAATTCTGTGCTGGCCATGTCCCTTGGACACAGCCAATAACAGATCGCTGTAAATGGCCAATCACAGCAGCAGTTTACAGCACGATCGGAGCTTCCAATGAGAGATGATCTCATATGTAAACATATGAGATCATCTCTCATTGCAGGCTCTCCCTCCTCACACAGAGACAGCGTGTGAGGAGGGAGAGCTAACAGCTGCAGCGGTGAGTGTCAGAAAAAACCCCTGAAAATAAAGTGATCACAGTACCTGTCAGTGCCATCTGTCCCCACTGCCATCTGTCAGTGCTATCTGTCCCCAGTGCCACCTGTCCCCAGTGCCATCTGTCAGTGCCACATGCCATCTGTTATCAGTGCCACATATTAGTGTCATCTGTCATCAGTGCCACGTATTAGTGCCATCTGTCATCAGTGCCACATATTAGTGCCATCTGTCATCAGTGCCACATATTAGTGCCATCTGTCATCAGTGCCACATGTTAGTGCCATTTGTCATCAGTGCCACATATTAGTGCCATCTGTCATCAGTGCCATCATCAGTGCCACGTATCAGTGCCACCTGTCATCAGTGCCACATCAGTGTCATGTGTCATTGTCCTGGTGCTCCAGGGCCTTCAAAAGTGTTATAGGTAATCAAGTTAGATGTGCAATTTATGCTCCTTGAACACCTCATGGTGCTCCCTGCATGTTGGGCCTATGTGGCTAGGCTGTTAAAAGGTCCCACACATGTGGTATTGTAATACTCAGGGGTGTCATTTGTGGTAAACACATGCCATGTGAGAGAAATAACCTATTACAATAACAATTTTGTGGGAAAAAAAATCTTAATTTTGCAGAATTTTGTGAAAAAATGACAACATCAAAAACCTCATGCATCTTACTAAATACCTTGGAATGTCTACTTTAAAAAAGGGGTAATTTGGGGGGTATTGACTTGTTCGGGTCGCAAGAAATGAGATAGGCCACCAGTACATCAGGTGTGATCAATTTTTTATGATTTGCACCATAGCTTCTAGACTCTCTAACAAAGACCAAATAATATCCAGTAATTTGGGTTATTTTTACCAAATACATGCAGCAGTATAAATTGTGGCCAAAATTTATAAAGAAAAATGAATAATTAGCAAAATTTTATCACAGAAACTAAGAAAAATTACCAAAATTTCCGGTCTTTTTTCATTTATAGCACAAAAAATAAAAAACCCAGAGGTGATCAAATACCACCAAAAGAAAGTTCTATTTGTATGAAAAAAAGGACAAAAAATCATTTGGGTACAGTATTACATGACTGAGTAACTGAAAGCTGAAAATTGGCCTGGTCAGGAAGGAGGGGGGGGGGGGGGTTTAAGTGCCCAGTTGTCAAGTGGTTAAAAATGACGTTTTTCACAAACTTTTTTTTATTGATACATGTCCCTTAGGGCAGGACCCCTATAACCATTGTATGCCCAATTACTTGCATATAAGCCTTCAAAATGGGCACTTTTGATTTTTTACATTCGGGTCCCATTGACTTTAATGGGGTTCGTTTTTCGGGTCTGAACTTTTGCGGTGTTCGAAAATTCTTGTGTGAACTGAACAGGGGTATGTTTGGCCCATTCCTAGTGGTCACTACACTCACACTGACTGAACTATCACTAGATTCACACAAAACTGATATTCTACACTGACAAAAGAATCAGAATAGCACACTGTAGCACACTAACTGTCTAGTAGCACTGAACAGAGCCCTGTTCTATCTCTCTCCAAGCCAATATCACAGTAAAAATGGCCGCTATTTAAATAATACTTTTATAGTGCGGGGCAGGACTAAGAGCAATGAGCAATGATTGGATAGAGTCATCATTACAGCTTCCAATCATGGCTTTTACAGTGCTCTCTGCCCTGATTGGGCAAAGCTTTCATTGCTTTAGCCAATCAGGGTTTCCGATGCACTGTGTGGCGGTGCTGTGCATTGTGGTCGTTCAGGGCCGAACATAGTTACATAGTAAGGTTGAATAAAGACACCAATTCATCCTAAGTGAGTGTGGGTGCGTGTCTACAATTGTCCCTATCCCTGTACATTGTGTGTCTTTAAGATGCTCATCTATTATGCTATTATTTATTTAGGGTACCCATATAGCACCGTCAATTTACACAGCACTCCACACATACATCGCACACTCACATTGGTCCTTAACCTCAAGGAGCCCGCAATCCAAGGTCCCCAACTCACATTCATATACTAGGGCCAACTTTGGACAGAAGGCAATTAACATACCAGCATGTCTTTGGAGTGTGGGAGAAAACCAGAGTACCCGGAGGAAACCCACGCAGGTACAGGGAGAACATGCAAACTCCAGGCAGGTAGTGTCATGGTTGGGATTCAAATCAGCGACCCGTTTTTACTGCTAGGCAAGAGTGCTACCCACTACACCACTGAGCCAAACAGTTGAATGCCCCGATAATTTGGGTGTTCAATGAGCGGGCGAACAGCCAATGTTCAGCCCGAACTCGTGCTCAAGCCGAACCATTCGCCCATCCCTAATTATGAGTTTTACAAGCAAGAGCAGCAATTGTATTTCATTTACAATATATTATTTGTGAGTCAGGCTATTAGTTAACTCTGGTATCATGATATAATAGAAAGATATTAGGGGTACTTTATTTCTTCGTTTAAGCAGGTCAAACATTGAACAAAATCCTGCCAGTTCAGCAGGGACTAGCTTAATTTCGATCCATGTATGGGCAGGGTAGTGGTACGGAAGTCGATCTACCAATTAACTTCTATACAACTATCCTGCCAGATTTTCCCCACTCATTCCTCACTCGATCAGTGCCACCAGCTATAGCCGGCAGTGCTTATCAGTGTATTCTGACACAAAGTGGTTGATTCACTAACCCAGTGCAGTTCAATACATCTGGGCACCAGGGTTGCTAACCACCACCCCTCCACTGACTTTTTCTACTGACAAAACATGGAAAAGTTACTGTCACAGCACATTTTTACTGACTTGTTTTTACCTGAAATACTAAGAAAATTGATATTTAAACACTATATAAACATTGACAATTTACAGTTAAAAAGTCAAGACAGCATGACAAGATGTGAGCATGACTAGGATTATGAAAGACCTGGGGCATCCTGAGATAGAATCAGAGAAACTGGAGTTAGATTTACTGGTAACTCCTTTTCCAGTGGTCTTCTAGGACAGCCCTTGAGAGATGGAGTCCCTCCCATCGACCCAGGAAAAACATTGCCAGAGTTCAAAAGGCGGTCCCCCAGGTCCCTGGTCAGTCATTTACCAAGAACCAAAGGATGGAACTGAAAAACATAACCATAACAGGCAATAACGTTAGTACATCAACATAATAAAAAAAGGGTGGGATCGTGCTGACCACTGGAAAAGGAGTTACCGGTAAGTCTAACTCCAGTTTTCCCCAGTTGTCTTCCAGGACAGCCCTTGAGAGGATCCCCAAGTACTCACCAGATTAGGTGGGGACAACGGCTTGGAGGACTTTCCTCCCAAAAGCCTGATCCTGACTGGACATTAAGTCTAGTTGATAATGCCTTGTAAAGGTGGAGAAGCTTGACCAAGTGGCTGCTTTACATATTTGCCCTGGGGTGGCACCAGCTCTTTCTGCCCAGGATGCTGACAATGCACTTGTGGAGTGGGCTTTAATACCCCCAGGAGGATCTTTGTTTACTGTCTTATACCTCTCTGCTATAGCTAGCCTAATCCATCTAGCTATGGTGACCTTAGAAGCTTTTTGCCCCTTACGTTGTCCGGAAAAAAGAACGAAAAGTGAATCTGAAATTCTGAATGGATTGGTTACCCTTAGATACTCTAGGATACACCTCCTCACATCTAATAAATGAAATTGTTTTTCTTTCTCGTTTGAAGTCTTCTGACAGAAAGAAGGGAGGACAATATCTTGTGACCTATGGAAACTAGATGCCACGTTTGGTGAGAACCCAGGGTCTGTCTTTAGGATGACCCTGTCTTCTAGAATTTGGAGGAATGGCTCTCTGACGGAGAGAGCTTGGATTTCACTAACTCTACGGGCTGAAGTGATTGCCTAAAGAAGTCTCCAGTGTTGTTCAGCTCCCCTTTCAGGTGTATTGAAGAGATGGATGCTAGATTGGATTCTGCCCATTGAAATATGCAACTGGCCACCAACATTAGTCAAGGACTTCTGGTGCCTCCTTGCTTGTTTATATAAGCTACAGCCGTCATATTGTCTGAGCGGACTTGTAGATGGTGACCCTGTATTGTGTTCTGAAAAGTTAGTAGAGCTCTGAGGATAGCTGTTAGCTCCTTCCAATTGGATGAGAGAAGTTTCTCCTCTGACATCCACCTGCCCTAGGCCCAGCCTGAGTTGAGATGGGCTCCCCAACCCCAGCTGCTAGCATCCGTAGTTAGTATGGATGTGATAGGAGAGATCGAGAGAACCCCTTTTTTAAATTCTCTGTGTCCTTCCACCACCAGAGGGAGCCTTTTACTCTGGTGGTGATTGAAATCTCTTCTTCCAGATCCCTGTCTTTTAACTGTTCCAACAAGAACCTCTGAAGGTCTCTTTGGTGGAACCTGGCCCATTGTACGGCCAGAATGGCTGCTGTCATAAGTCCTAAGACTGACATCCCCTCCCTCACTGTACATTTGGTGCTGCTTTGAAGAAAAAACATTCTCTGCCACAGATTCAATATATTTTCTTCCGGTAGTACTATTCTCTGCTCTACCGACAGGATCTTGTATCCTAAGTGCAGAATTTCCTGTGTTGGGGTAGTTTTGGACTTTTCCAGACTGATTATCCACCCCAATTGACTCAGGCTGAGCTATGTTAACTCTAATGCCCCGTACACCCGGTCGGATTTTCCGACGGAAAATGTGTGATGGGAGCTTGTTGTCGGAAATTCCGACTGTGTGTGGGCTCCATCGGACTTTTTCCATCGGATTTTCCGACACACAAAGTTTGAGAGCAGGCTATAAAATTTTCCGACATCAAAATCCGATCGCGTCAATTCTGACCGCGTGTGGACAATTCCGACGCACAAAGGGCCACTCATGCTCAGAAGAAATTCCGAGACGGAACTGCTCGGTCTGGTAAAATTAGCATTCGGAACGGATATAGCACTTTCGTCAGGCTGCAAGGTTTTAAGTTGTTTAATGCAGCACACTCTCTTCTTCTTTATAATGCTAGAAGAATGAAGTAGTTTTGCTGCTCATATTCACACAGACTTATCACAAACGTCTTTCTTTATTGTTTCTGTTGATTTCATCAATATAATATTTGTATTTGTCACATCTGACTCAAAAATTGTATTTATTTTTTTTTGGTTAGTATTTTTTTCAAGCCTGATATTTTTTTTTTATTTAGGGGAAGGCTCTGAGGGACACAGAAGCTTCCTGAATCAGCCTGAGTGCTGAATACTGCACGTTACTCCCCTTCCTGGGTCTTTTGTTTGGAAGGCAGAGGAGAGAGACCTGCAATTCTGTCAGGCTCCTGCTGGGCCCGGCCTTCTCCTGGCTGCCACATTCCACAGCCTCCTCCTGGGTGAGGTCTTCCTGTGTATGAAAAAGGGACATAGTTTTAGTTTTTTCTACATCAATCACACACAATTTTCATCTCATGACTGTTGCAAATTGAATGTTAACAAATATAACAGACTATCATTCTGAGCCCAGCATTTTTCATTCTTGTCCCAATTATTTGTGCCGACTACTGTCTATTGATATGTAAAACACTTTATTAAATCAGCAATTAGTGATCAATAATAACATCTAGTAAACATCATTTATTTATTGACCAAAAATCTGTAGAAGAATGCTATACCTGGCTCCAGCTGGGCTCCTCCACTTCTTCCTGGCTGGAAGTCCCAGGTTGGACATCGGAAGCCTCATCTGGGGTGGAAGATAGTGTGGAAGGAAGAGTGGAAGGAAGAGTGGAGAGGGATTCCCTGACTTCAGTGTGGTCTGACAGAAAACAAAGTCTCTCATAGTACCAGAGCATGGGGACATAAACATCTGCTGCACCTCCTGATCTCTGGGAATCTGTGATCTTCTTGCGCTCCCTAAGATAAGTGCTCCTCAGGCCACCAATTTTGGCTTTTAAATAGAGGATGGTTGCCGTGGGGACCACCGGCTTCACCAACTCCAGCAGTTTCTCCAGCGCTGCCTGCCTCTTCTGTTTATTATCATAATGCGCGTGTTTGATCTGCCAAAGACAGGGCAGCTCCCTGTATTTGTCTATGAACAGGGGGAGGAAGTTGTGGTCATTGAAGCCATTCATTTTATCTGCAATACACAAGACAAACCTTAATGTCAGGTTAAAGTCTTCTAATCTTGTCCCAATATAGGCTTCAATCTAGAATCAGTATAGATTTATTGTTTAAAATAAGATAAAATCTACTCACAAAGGTCGAAGAAAAAATCGCATTGTATATGGCACAGAGGCGAATAGTCCAGTGGTAGCAGTTTTCCAGGTCCCAGGAAGGAGGCGTACGGACTACTGCTGGCTAACGCTTTTTGGAAAGTTACCCTTCTTCATCAGAGCCTCTGATGAAGAAGGGTAACCTTCGAAACACGTTTTTTTTTTTCTTCCTATTCATCTAATACTAGGACAATCCCATCCTTAAGAGCAGCAAGGCCGAAATCCACAGTCCTTCCTGAACCCTTGGGATCTTTTAGCCAATACACCTGTGCGCAAGAGTATTTTTGCATCTTTTCTTAGAATCAGTATAGGCCCAAGTTTAAATGTTACCTTCCTTATCACGATCTGCGCTTCCAAAACTCCTTCCTCCGCTCACAGATCGTACGTACTACGCACGCGTGTTACGCTTTATATACACTGCGCATGCGTGAAACTCCGCCCGCCCCTGACGTTCTTTCTAGTCTATTCCCATACGGCGCAGTGGGGGAAGAGCACATGGCAGAAACACAGCAGGTGCGTGCTAATTACAGCAACGAGGAGGAAAGCCCGGAGCCAGAAATGTCCCGATCCCGGAAGAGACGATTTAAGGCATCAAATATGTCCTTTGGGGAGATGTTGGAGATGGTCGACATCCTGAAGAGGGCCGACTATGACAGGAAGTATGGACCTTACCCAACCTGTTAGGTACCTGGTAGTTGAGCCCGACTGGTAGAAGGAGACCTCTCTTAAACGCTGGTTCAGGAGCCACTGGAAGTGGGAACAGTGGTCTCTTGAGCACAGTGGGTAGGAGGGCCTGATGCAGGTTCCAGCAGAAGCAAGCACTGGAACTGGAAGGACGTCCCTCTGGGATGGCTGAGCTGCGGATGCAGGTAGACTGATGCAGGTCAGTAGGCAGGCAGGTGGGTGATAAGGCAGCAGCAGGATCTGAAGCTTGGCAGAGCAGGCTGGAGGCAGCGTCACAGGACACAGGCAAAGCAGGGTCAGACAGTCCGTTTGGCAGGAGATCAGGCAAGTATATTGCAGGAGGGATAATCCAAGAATAGTCTGGCAGGCAGGAGTTCGGCAATGGGTCACAAGATATAGGCAAGGTCAGGCAGGGCGAGTCGGATAGGAGACTGGAGAATGGTCAGACAGAGCCGGGTCACTAGCAATACAACAACAGGTAGGATACAGGAACTCAGGTGCAGAGCTGCAGACGAACAGCACCTGACAGAAGCATCTGACAGTCTTTTAAAGGGCCCTTGGCGCCAAAACAGCGCTAGCACGAATGGGCGTGTGCGCGGACGCACAAACGGGCGCGCGCGGGAGCGCTCCGGCGCCCTCTGGTGGGGAATTCAGCAGAACTGCCCTGGAAAGGCCCTTCGTGCACCTGCGTGCACGCATATTCGCCCGACGGCCACTGATATGCCCCTGACAATGCCCCCTCCCAACGGGCAGCCTCCGGATGCCCAGATAACTTTTCTTTTCAGGATGAGCAGAGAAATAGGCATGAATCAAACGTTTGGCATGAATATTACTGTCAGGCTCCCATGAGTTATTTTCCGGACCATACCCCTTTCACTTAATCAAAAACTGTACTTGCCCAGATCTCTTCCTGCAATCGAGGATGGCCTCCACTTCGTACTCCTCATTACCGTCCACCAAAACCAGCTCAGGGACCCTGGTGCCCCTATCAGGAAAGGGATCATCTACAGCAGGCTTCAAAAGTGATACGTGAAACACAGGGTGGATTTTAAGTGAATCAGGTAAACACAATTCATAGGATACCTCGTTGATTTTCCTTTTCACAGGGAAGGACCCAATAAATTTAGGAGCAAGCTTTTTGGAAGGACAAGTCAACCTAATATTATCGGTAGACAGCCATACCTTATCACCAAGCTGAAGGTTTAGATCTCCTTTTCTTTTCTGATCGAAGAACCTCTTGCTGTCCGCTTGTGCCTTGGATACTGCTTCCCGTAACATCCGGTTATTATGACTGAGGAACTGCACTGTGTCCGGAACCGCTGGAACTGAGGATTCTGAAAGAAAATCTGGTAAGAAAGATACATGGAAACCATAATTGGCAAAGAAAGGGGATTGACCAGTGGCAGAGTGGCTGGCATTGTTATAGGCGAATTCCGCTAGGGGCAGCAGGGGCACCCAATCATCTTGCACAAAAGATGTGAAACACCTAATGTATTGCTCCAGTGTCTGGTTTGTCCTTTCAGTTTGCCCATTCGTTTGGGGGTGATATGCTGAGGACAGGGCTAGTTCAATTTTCAAGATTTTACATAGGGCTCTCCAGAAGCGTGAGGTAAACTGTACCCCCCTATCGGACACTATATTTGTGGGGATTCCGTGCAGCCTGACAATCTCCTTGATGAACACACGGGCCGTTTCAACAGCAGAAGGTGTTCCTTTTAGGGGTACAAAGTGGGCCATATTAGACAGCCGGTCGACGACCACAAAGATCGCCGAACATCCTTCAGAGCATGGTAGTTTAACTATAAAGTCCATTGCTATCATCCTCCAGGGTCTATCTGGTAGAGGCAACGGTCTCAGTAGTCCCCAGGCTCTGTTCCTGGGAGTCTTATTCTGAATGCAGACGGAACAAGAGTTAACATACTTCTTGCAGAATTCCTTCAGATTAGGCCACCAGAAAGTGCGTTGCACCAGCTCAAGGGTCTTGCGAACCCCAAAATGTCCTGCAAGTGGGTGGTCATGCAATAATGTCAGTACCTTGACTCGAGCGCTTTCTGGCACGAAAATTTGACTTCCTCTCCACAATAATCCATCTTGAGATGTTAAAGAGGATCCCTGGAGACTTGAAGGTTCTGGTGATGCTTCTCTGATCATGGACAGAAGATCCGTTTGAAGAAGTAGGAAGCTATTTGCCGGCAGAATAGTGTCAGGTACAGAAAAGTCCTTAGGGTTGTCAAACATGCGCGACAGCGCGTCTGGTTTTACGTTTTTAGATCCAGGCCGGTAGGTAATGTGGAAACAGAACTGTGTAAAGAATAGAGCCCATCGGGCCTGTCTGGGTTTCAGTCTCTTAGCAGATCTTAAATATTCAAGGTTTTTGTGGTCAGTATATATCAGTACCGGATGGACTGCGCCTTCTAACAGGTACCTCCATTCTTCCAAAGCTGTCTTAATAGCAAGTAGCTCCCGGTCTCCCACATCATAGTTCCGCTCAGCCGGTGAAAGTTTTCTAGAAAAAAACCCTACAGGATGCATCAGGTTCTTGTTGCCCTGTCGTTGAGAAATGACAGCACCCACGGCCACTTCGGAAGCATCAACCTCCAGGATAAAAGGTAAGGACGGGTCAGGATGGCTAAGGATCGGAGCTGATGTGAAACGTCTTTTTAATTCTTCAAAGGCCCCCTGAGCCTCTGAGTTCCAGTGGAAACGAAAGTTCTGCTTGGTTAGCTGCGTGATGGGGGAGATGATGGCAGAAAACCCCCTAATGAACTTTCTATAAAAGTTTGCAAAACCAATGAAGCGTTGCACGCCCTTCTTGTCCAGGGGGGCTGGCCAATCTAACACAGCGGACACCTTCTGAGGATCCATTTTGATGCCGGTTGGGGAGATCACTAATCCCAGAAAATGAATCTTGTCCTGTTCAAATTCGCACTTCTCCGCCTTAGCATACAGTCTGTGCAAACGAAGTCGGTCCAGAACTTTACAGACATGTTCCCCATGTTGATTGAGTGAGCTGGAGAAGATTAACATGTCATCCAAATAGACGATTACAAAGATGTCCAAGGAATCTCTAAACACATCGTTGACCAGATGCTGGAACGTGGCAGGAGCATAGCATATGCCCAAGGGCATGACCAGATACTCATAGTGTCCGAAACGGGTCCGGAAAGCCGTCTTCCATTCATCTCCGGCCCAAATGCACACCAGATTGTAGGCCCCTCTCAGATCCAGCTTGGTGAAGATGATAGTAGACCACAACTTCTGGAACAGTTCAGGTATCAGGGGCAACGGGTAGCGGTTTTTGACCGTAACCTTGTTTAACTCCCGATAGTCCACACATGGATGAAGAGTCTGATCTTTTTTGGAGACAAAAAATATTCCGGCACCAGCTGGTGAAGTAGAAGGTCGGATAAAGCCCTTTTCGAGGTTTTCATTTATGTATACCTTAAGTGCCTCTTGTTCCTTTTCAGACAACGGGAAGATGCGCCCGAAAGGAATCTCAGCCCCAGGGAGCAGCTCAATTGGGCAATCATAAGGACGATGGGGTGGCAGGGAGTCTGCTCCCTTTTTGCTGAACACATCTGCAAATTCCCGATAGGCCTCTGGTATGGTTTGAAGCAGGTCTTGATCAATGTCCATACAAAGTAGAGTAGCAGCAGATTTAGAGGATTCAGGTAGGCAATGTCTTTGGCAGTAGGGTGACTGGAACTTGATCTCACCCGTGACCCAGTTAACATGAGGGTTATGAGCCTGGAGCCAGGGCATGCCCAAAATGATCGGAAATAATGGAGATGAGATAACGTCCAGAGTTAGAATCTCTTTGTGTTGAGATAAACAGGTGGCAGACAAAAGAAGGGTTTCTTGAGAGACTTGTCCTGATTTTATGTGGGACCCATCGGCCAAAAAAACTGAGAGTCTATGTTTCTTGTTCTTTAGGGGAAGGTTTTGTTGGGTAGCGAAAACAGAGTCAAAAAAGCAGCTACATGCCCCAGAATCAATAATGGCGTTGACCTGGATTGTTCTTCCCTGGAGCTGTAATGAGAGAGGGAGAGCAAGTTGAGTTGTATTGGCAGTTAAAGCAGATAAACTGGCCGGAGTAGAAGAAAAACACTTACGAGTCTTTACTGGACAGTTGTTCACATAGTGGCCCGCCCACCACAGTAGAGACAGAGATTTAGCTGGCGTCTGCGCGCCCGTTCTTCTGGGGGCAAGGTAGAACGCATAAGTCGCAGTTGCATTGGCTCAGGAACATCAGGTGTTTGGGTGACTGGACTTGGGCAGACAGGAGGTAGATACCGGGAGGCAGGGACCGGAACTTTTGCAGTCATTCACATAGGGCGCGTTTGTTGGGAAGAACGTTCAGACCGGCGTTCACGAAGGCGTCGGTCAATCTGGATGGTAAGGGTGATGAGTTCTTCAAGGGTATCAGGCATCCCTACCTGGGCAAGCTCGTCCTTGACTCTCAGATAGCCCCATGCGGAACTGGTGACGTAAAGCTGCATTGTTCCATTGAGTGTCCGCGCTCCAGCGTCGAAAGTCTGTAACATAGTCCTCGGCCGGCCTACGGCCTTGCTGGAGCGTGAACAAAGATGCCTCAGCGGTGGCAGTCCGCTGAGGGTCCTTCGTACAACTGGGCCATGGCTTCAAAAAAGACGGGCAAAGACTGAATCTGTACAGAGTTGGTTTCAAGCAGGCGGTGGGCCCAGGTCTGGGGTTCCCCCTGGAGAAGGGATATGACAAATCCCACTTTAGTAGCCTCCAAGGAAAAAGTCTGTGGCTGTAGGGCGAAATAAAGTTGACAGGCGCTGCGGAAGGCCAGAAACTTGGTTCGGTCACCAGAAAACTTCTCAGAGATAGGGACCCTTGGTTCAGGTGGAAGCATGACCACAGAGGGTGGTGCAGCAGCCTGTGCTGGAGCAGCTGCGGAGGCAGGGGCCACACCTCCAGGACCACTAAGATTTAGCACTTGACCCTCCAGTCTGTTGTAACTGTCTTGCAAAGTCTTTACTGCCTGGTTAAGTGCCGCTAGGTGCGTACAGATCTCCTTGATGGGAGAGGTCTCTCCTGCGGGCTCAGTCATGGCTGTTCGTACTGTTAGGTACCTGGTAGTTGAGCCCGAATGGTAGAAGGAGACCTCTCTTAAATGCTGGTTCAAGAGCCACTGGAATTGGGAACAGTGGTCTCTTGAGCACAGTCAGTAGGAAGGCCTGATGCAGGTTCCAGCAGAAGCAAGCACTGAAATTAGAAAATAATTCTTCATCTTGGAACTCTGCCAAAACAGACAATTGTACCCCACTTCCAAGCAATGTTTCATGTTCCTATTTCTGCCATCAGATATCTGTGTGCTAAGTATACCTATTTTATTTTTACATAGGGGAGAAAAGACTCAGAGGACACCACTCATCTGAGGAGACCACAGACCCCCCACCTCATGAAGAAGGGGAAATACACCAAAGTCAACAGGAGGAGGAGGGAGACGTGGTGGAAATAGTCACAACAACAGGTGAGTGTCTGCGACCACAGGCTCAGGTAAGAGATGGATGCTGGCAGATTTAAAACACATGGTGTGTTTTTGTTTCTATATTTTTAGGTGATCGTGATGTTGTGGATCCAGGACATTTCACCAGTGAGAGTTCCCAGATCCTGATCGGGGAGATCATGGGGTGTAATAGGGACTTGGAAAACATCCAGAAAAACATCAATGATGTTAAAACCAAAATGAAAAACATCATTGATGTTTTAGGGAGAGTTTAAAACACCTCCAAATCCCTTATTTTTTTTTTTTGGTTTTTTAAATTGAAAATTTTTTCAGATTTTTGGACATATTTGAGAAAAGCCAAATTTTGAAGTTGCACACAGTGTGTCAACATGTGCTATCTGCCATCACGGGAGATCAATGTAGGCGTTTTTTGGGTGCAACCCCTTCCTCAATCATAAAGTAGCTGAGAGGAAGGGGTTGCACCCACAAAACACATCCCTTGATCCCCCGCGATGGCAGCTAGCACATGTTGACATTTGACAATTTGTGTGCATCTTCAAAATTTGGCTTTTCCAGGGGTGACTTCACCCCATCTGAACGCAATATCAAACACAGTTTATAAATACTCATGTCTGATATTGCCTTCAATTTCTAACAAAGTTGAACTTTGTAAGTTCCAGATTTGTGTATTTCTTGTTGCTTTTAAACATGCCTGTTTTACCTTAAATGGACATTTCTACTTTTATTAATGTGACCCAAAAAATTGTTACAAACATGTTGGTTTTAAAAACCCTTTATAAATGCACATGTGATTGTGCTGGTATTAAAATGATTGATTAATCAAGAATGTGTGGATTATTTTTTCAATGCTCCAAAACTTTTTTTGTGTTCAAATTGGTGTTTTCTGTGACAATGGTGGTTATTTCCTAAGGGCAAATCCACTTTGTACTAAAAGTGCAGCTTCAGTGCAGTCTCAAGTGCACTTGTAGTGCAAAGTGTAGTTTCCTTTAGTAAATAACACCCAACAGTGCTTTCCAATGTTACACAATCACGCCATTTTCAGGACTACCCACATTTCAGTCATGGTCAGTTAAAAGAAACACAAGCAGTAAATGTCAGCAAATATTTTAGTAGTTAAAATTATTTTTTTATTTAAAAAAGGTCTCAGACATTGTCTGGCATATTGATGGCCCCCGTATCCGCAAAGTATTCAAGGTATCTTAGACAAACCTTGTGGGCACTCAGGGGGGGCAAGCCAGGATGGCCAGCTTCAAGCGCCATCATGGTTGGTTCATTTCCAGTAATTCCAGCCTCAGGCCCATTTCTCCTTAAAAAGTTGTGGAGAACACAGCACGCCAGGATGTTGTGATTCAGTTTATACTCCGCCATGTGTATGGGTGTCAAATGGGAGTCCTTCCACATTGTCTTCTGGAGGTGACAAGTCCAAGCTGCCATTCTTGAGATGCCTGTAGAACTCCATCTGGTCGATTACTCCACCATCTGACATCCAGCCATTCTTCCCCACGTCCACATACAGGAACTCATAAGTAGCCGACACCACCGCCAACATCACAATACTATTGAACCCCTTATAATTATAATAGTATGACCCGGAGTTGGGTGGTGGGAAGATGTGGACATGTTTCCCATCAATTACCCCTCCGCAGTTAGGAAAGCCTTGCTTAGCATGCCCTCAGAAGATTTTGTGATGCCAGGCTTTGGTAAATGGGAGAGAGATCTGGATAGGACCTTTAGCCCAGCCCAACGACAGAATATTATCTATCTTTCGTTGAACTCATCAATATGCACACGGATTCAGGAATCTAATTATAAATTACTGACACGATGGTACTACACCCCGGCAAGGCTAAGTAAATTTTCTCCAGAGGCCTCAGACCATTGTTGGAGATGTAGAGAGGATCAGGGGACACTATTTCACATATTTTGGTCCTGTCCTAAGATTAGACAATACTGGCTAGAGGTTCAGAGGATACCTCTCATGGGCCATTTGAAAAATGTTATGGGGGGGGGGTGTTTTGGACAGGTAACCCTCTCGACTTCATTGAGAGAATGTGGATTACTTTGGCCAGCCCCTCCTTACTTACACTATTGGCAGCCCACTGGACAGGTAAGAAGTGTCATAATACAAAGATATCAATACACACTGTACACATTTTAGCACATTTTTACATTATGCTATTACCTATCAAGGTAATAATAGGATACAAAAACTTTAAACAGTACCATTTGAAAGTATTCAGGCAGGCCCTTGCACTACATGCTTTGGGAAATTCATCCATAAATCTGACCACAAAAGAGGTGGGTATAGTGTGTATGGGTTTGGCAAAGTCAGCAGATAGAGGATTGGTATCAGCTGAGTTAGCAGTTGGGGGGAGGGAGGGTTCCAAATGATTTTGGGAC
Organism: Lithobates clamitans; assembly: GCA_037952925.1. Classification (NCBI taxonomy): domain Eukaryota; kingdom Metazoa; phylum Chordata; class Amphibia; order Anura; family Ranidae; genus Lithobates; species Lithobates clamitans. The sequence goes on along the minus strand of JBBGZY010001608.1, from coordinate 298,916 downwards.
ACCAAAAAAAAAGCCTCTGGCACTCTGCCTGAATTTAAAGCACAAATCACAATTTTACACATTTTAGGGGGTGTTTAGGGTAAAGCACTACTATGGAGCTGACAAAATACATTGTTAAGTGACTACACGGGGTGAATATAAGCCCAGGAGAGCATGCTAGGGAGGCAAGTGAAGGCAAATATGTATGAAGGACAAAAGAAATAATCACATAAAAATCCAGCATGAATGAGGACAAAGGGGACATTCGCAGCATATTACAATCATGGTAATTAGGGAATGAGGAAAGAAATACAATAAAATGTGATGTTAAAGGATAAAAATCTTACCTTAATATACTCCTTCTGCAGGACCTGGATGATGGCAGAACAGGTCTCTGGGATAATGATCCCCAGAGCCTGGGGGGAGATGCCTGTCGGGAACTTGAGGTCCTGCAGGCTTCTCCCCGTAGCCAAGTACCGCAGGGTGGCCACTAGCCTCTGCTCTGGAGTGATGGCTTGCCTCATGCAGGTATCCTGCCTGCTGATATAGGGGGCCAGCAAAGCCAACAAATGGTGAAATACGGGGTCCGTCATCCGGAGTTCCTGAAATCATCAGGATTATTCTCACGGATCTCACGGAGCAAAGGCATATGACAGAACTGGTCACGCTGGAGCAACCAATTCTTGGTCCATGAACTCCTCCCCACCCTGTTCATGGACTGGACTTGTGTCAAGGTAAGGACCCCCAACACCAAGCCCCCGCACAGCACAAACTCTATTAGGAGTACGTATACACAACATGGTTAAAAAATGGTCAGCTGCTCAGAACGAAGTAACAGAATGCACTGAAGAACAGCAAGGCCTGTGAAGAGCGACCTGAAAATCTGTGACGTACGAACACAATGACAAGTAGGGATGAGCTTCGAGTTCGAGTCAAACTCATGTTCTACTCGAACATTGGCTGTTCGCAAGTTCGCCGAACAGCGAACAATTTGGGGTGTTCGCGGCAAATTCGAATGCCGCGGAACACCCTTTAAAAGTCTATGGGAGAAATCAAAAGTGCTAATTTTAAAGGCTTATATGCAAGTTATTGTCATAAAAAGTGTTTGGGGACCCGGGTCCTGCCCCAGGGGACATGGATCAATGCAAAAAAAAGTTTTAAAAACTGACGTTTTTTCAGGAGCAGTGATTTTATTAATGCTTAAAGTCAAACAATAAAAGTGTAATATCCCTTTAAATTTCGTACCTGGGGGGTGTCTATAGTATGCCTGTAAAGGGGCGCATGTTTCCTGTGTTTAGAACAGTCTGACAGCAAAATGACATTTGGAAGGAAAAAACTCATTTAAAACTACCCGCGGCTATTGCATTGCCGACAATACACATAGAAGTTCATTGATAAAAACGGCATGGGAATTCCCCACAGGGCAACCCCGAACCAAAAAAAAAAAAAAAAAATGATGTGGGGGTCCCCCTAAATTCCATACAAGGCCCTTCAGATCTGGTATGGATATTAAGGGGAACCCCAGCCAAAATTAAAAAAAAAAATTGACGTGGGGTTCCCCCTAAATTCCATACCAGACCCTTCAGATCTGGTATGGATTTTAAGGGGAACCCCGCGCCAAAAAAAAAACAAAAAAAACGGCGTGGGATCCCCCTAAAAATCCATACCAGACCCTTATCCGAGCACGCAACCTGGCAGGCCGCAGGAAAAGAGGGGGGGACGAGAGTGCGGCCCCCCCCCCTCCTGAACCGTACCAGGCCACATGCCCTCAACATTGGGAGGGTGCTTTGGGGTAGCCCCCCAAAACACCTTGTCCCCATGTTGATGAAGACAAGGGCCTCATCCCCACAACCGTGGCCGGTGGTTGTGGGGGTCTGCGGGCGGGGGGCTTATCGGAATCTGGAAGCCCCCTTTAACAAGGGGACCCCCAGATCCCGGCCCCCCCCCTGTGTGAAATGGTAAGGGGGTACTTACCCCTACCATTTCACTAAAAAACTGTCAAAAATGTTAAAAATGACAAGAGACAGTTTTTGACAATTCCTTTATTTAAATGCTTCTTCTTTCTTCCTTCATCTTCTTCTTCTTCTGGTTCTTCTGGCTCTTCTGGTTCTTCCTCCGGCGTTCTCGTCCAGCATCTCCTCCGCGGCGTCTTCTATCTTCTTCTCCTCGGGCCGCTCCGCACCCATGGCATGGGGGGGAGGCTCCCGCTCTTCTCTTCATCTTCTTCTTCATCTTCATCTTCTTCTTCATCTTCTTCTTCTTCTTCTTCTTCTTCTTCTTCTTCTCTTCTTCATCTCTTCTTCCTTCTTCATTTCTTCTCCGGGCCGCTCCGCAGCCATGCTGGCATGGTGGGAGGCTCCTGCTGTGTGACGGCGTCTCTTCGTCTGACGGTTCTTAAATAACGGGGGGCGGGGCCATCCGGTGACCCCGCCCCCCTCTGACGCACGGTGAATTGACGGGACTTCCCTGTGACGTCACGGGGAATGCCACAGGGAAGTCCCGTCATGTCCCGTGCGTCAGAGGGGGGCAGGGTCACCGGGTGGCCCCGCCCCCCGTTATTTAAGAACCGTCAGACGAAGAGACGCCGTCACACAGCGGGAGCCTCCCTCCATGCATGGATGCGGAGCGGCCCGCAGAAGAAATGAAGAAGGAAGAAGAGATGAAGAAGAGAAGAAGAAGAAGAAGAAGAAGAAGATGAAGAAGAAGATGAAGAAGAAGATGAAGAGAAGAGCGGGAGCCTCTCCCCTCATGCCATGGGTGCGGAGCGGCCCGAGGAGAAGAAGATAGAAGACGCCGCGGAGGAGATGCTGGACGAGAACGCCGGAGGAAGAACCAGAAGAGCCAGAAGAACCAGAAGAAGAAGAAGATGAAGGAAGAAAGAAGAAGCATTTAAATAAAGGAATTGTCAAAAACTGTCTCTTGTCATTTTTAACATTTTTGACAGTTTTTTAGTGAAATGGTAGGGGTAAGTACCCCCTTACCATTTCACACAGGGGGGGGGGGCGGGATCTGGGGGTCCCCTTGTTAAAGGGGGCTTCCAGATTCCGATAAGCCCCCCGCCCGCAGACCCCCACAACCACCGGCCACGGTTGTGGGGTTGAGGCCCTTGTCTTCATCAACATGGGGACAAGGTGCTTTGGGGGGCTACCCCAAAGCACCCTCCCAATGTTGAGGGCATGTGGCCTGGTATGGTTCAGGAGGGGGGGGGCCGCACTCTCGTCCCCCCCTCTTTTCCTGCGGCCTGCCAGGTTGCGTGCTCGGATAAAGGTCTGGTATGGATTTTTAGGGGGACCCCACGCCATTTTTTTTTTTTTTTTGGGCGCGGGGTTCCCCTTAAAATCCATACCAGACCTGAAGGGTCTGGTATGGAATTTAGGGGGAACCCCACGTCAATTTTTTTTTAAAATTTTGGCTGGGGTTCCCCTTAATATCCATACCAGACCTGAAGGGCCTTGTATGGAATTTAGGGGGACTCCCACATCATTTTTTTTTTTTATTTTGGTTCGGGGTTGCCCTGTGGGGAATTCCCATGCCGTTTTTATCAATGAACTTCTATGTGTATTGTCGGCAATGCAATAGCCGCGGTAGTTTTAAATGAGTTTTTTCCTTCAAAATGTCATTTTGCTGTCAGACTGTTCTAAACACGGGAAACATGCGCCCCTTTACAGGCATACTATAGACACCCCCCAGGTATGAAATTTAAAGGGATATTACACTTTTATTGTTTGACTTTAAGCATTATTAAAATCACTGCTCCTGAAAAAACGGCCGTTTTTAAAACTTTTTTTTGCATTGATCCATGTCCCCTGGGGCAGGACCCAGGTCCCCAAACACTTTTATTGACAATAACTTGCATATTAGCCTTTAAAATTAGCACTTTTGATTATTCATGTTCGTGTCCCATAGACTTTAACGGTGTTCGCGTGTTCGAACGAATTTTTTTCCTGTTCGCATGTTCTGGTGTGAACCGAACAGGGGGGTGTTCGGCTCATCCCTAATGACAAGTCGATTGTACTCGCTGCACGCACTGAAGACCAGATACAAGCACAAACTGAACAGCAGAAAATGATCTGAAAACCACGAGTCTGAAAAAGTGTGAATCGTCTCTCACCAAACTTTTACTAACACAAGATTAGCAAAAGGAGCCCAAAGGGTGCCGCGCTTGGTTCTGAACCACCCTTTTATAGGGGAAAACACCCCTCGCAGTGATCCTCCACCATTAAGAATACACGCTTACCAGATAGTAAGCTCAACAAGCTCGTCAACAAGCTCGTCAACAAGCTCGTCAGTAAACCAAGGACCAGATGAACAGCGGGTATTGGAGCATCCCTCTATGTAGCGTAGCAGATTACAGGCAAACCAGGCACATGCAGGACCATCCAGGCACAGAATCAGACTGGAGATACCTGAGTTAAGCAGGTTTCATTTTTCATTCAGTGATTGCATCTGGCTGTACATGTGTTAAAGGCTTTTATGAGGATCACTGCGAGGGGTGTTTTCCCACTTTCCACTTTTACACACTGATCCCTATGAAGAGCTATCAGGGGACTTTTCCCATCTCCTTAGAAGATTTTCTGTTCTGGTCTAAGGACTTTGCTACTTAATAATTTAATATCACTATTTGTGCTTTTGGCACCTTTTGATCTATATGCACTCAGTATTTGTCAAATAATATTTGGGATTTTTTGTGTCATATTTTTATTCCAGACCGGCTCTGGGCTCTCATCAAAGGGGAATCTTCTTTTAAGGGAATTAGGAAAGAAGAATTTTTTTTTATCTGGTTCGGCCCACTCCTTGCGGATAAGGTAACAAAGCACTTTATGTATAGGGAATACCTTAGCTTTCTTTTTCCCCAGAGCCTCATACATTTTATCATGTCTGGTCAATTGAGTTTCTTCTTCATCAATTTCCAGCGTATCATAAATAGCGCTCAACAGCTCGTCTACTTCCTCAAGAGACAGCTTGTATTTTGCTGCTTTGCTAGCTACAGCCTGATCCTCATCCTGGTCTGAGTCTGCGTCAGAGAATTCAGGGCTAACTAACATGACTAACTGACTATATGGGGCTCCCCAGAGCTGGGTGTTGTAAGGCATGGTGAGGAGGGAATCGCAGCTGCTTTACTGGTGGAAGCAGACGTGTTTACAACTGCGATTACCTCCCAGAGAGATTTAAAGGTTGATGCCATCTCATTTTTTGCGGCCTGACTTGTCTTCCCTTGTGGCCTCCTTAGCCTGAAATAAAGAATAAATGATCTTAGCATCAGAAATCCTTTTATCTCTCATTAAAAATACCCGTGCTGCAACCACCGCTGCATATACCCGGGACTGTGAGGTAACCACCACCATGGGGTACTACAAATCCCAGCCTTACAACAAAACCCCAGAATAAACCACAGAAGGGGTTGCCCAGCAGCCAACCTGGGTTTGGCTGGTGGCTGCATCCACCAGAGTGTCCTGGGGATTAGCCTCCATGGTCCCCCTCTCGAGCTCCAGATCCCGCCTCTAGTCCGGTATAGCTGGACACTGGTCAGGATTTGTAGGCCCAGCGTGGGCTTTCTTCTTCCTCCTTGTGGCTCTAGAGTCGGCGCACAGCCGACTCTAGAGCACACACATGCAAAAAAACTAGCCTTGCTGGAGGTGGTTTTTTTTTTTTGCATGTGTGCGCTGTAATATTTTTCTTCTATTGTATGGTCTTATGGCTGCACCAGCTTTAATGTGAAGGTGTGCCCCCCAAATATCTTGTTTGTTTATTGTATGGATTCTGACCAAATCCTTTTGAGATAGGAGCACCCTATTCCCTCAATAAGTATCTCTCATTAGTGTCCACTTGTGTCATAGGTGGAGACCTTTAAATTCTCCCATTTAGAAGAGTGTAGCTCTCATGGTTCAGAGAAGCAGGATCTCACAAATCTATGGAAAGTGTAGGACCCACTAATCATGGGGTACTTTGTCGCAGTAAGTGGGCTTAGCACCTTATAGCAATATGGTGTGACCAAATCCCCATAATTTTGAAAATGTCTTTTTGAAAATGCTTAGGTGTTTTTAAACTAGCCTTGCTGGAGGTGAATGTTTTTTTGCATGTGTGCGCTGTAATATTTTTCTTCCCTTGGTAAAGGGGACTTCCAGATTCTGATAAGCCCCCCACCCACAGACCCCCACAACCACCGGGCAAGGGTTGTGGGGATGAGGCCCTTGTCCCCATCAACATGAACCCCTCCCCATGTTGAGGGCATGTGGCCTGGTACGGTTCAGAGAGGGTGCTCTCTCATCCCCCCTCTTTTCCTGAGGCCTGCCAGGTTGTGTGGTCTGGAATGGATTTTGGGGGAACCCCTATGCCATTTTTTTTAATTTTGCCACAGGGTTCCCCTTAAAATCCATACCAGACCTTAAGGATCTGGTATGTATTTTGGGGGACCCATATGCCATTTTAAAAAAAAAATTGGCGCAGGGTTCCCCTTAATATTCATACCAGACCCAAAGGGCCTGGTAATGGACTGGGGGTCTGGTATTTGAGGGGGACCCCTACGCCATTAAAAAAAAAATTGGCGCAGGGTTCCCCTTAATATCCACACCAGACCTGAAGGGCCTGATATGAAATTTTGGGGGACCCCCACACAATTTTTTTTTTTTAATTTTGGTTCGGGGTTCCCCTTAATATTCATACCAGACCCAAAGGGCCTGGTAATGGACTGGGGGGATCCCATGCCTTTTTTTCATGACTTTTATCTGTATTGCCAGGACCCCGCAATTCATTATAGCCAGGAGTAGTTTTGAATAACTTTTTTTCCTTTAGAAATGTCATTTTGTACAGGGACTGTTCTAAACACGGGAAAAATGGGCCACTTTACAAGCATACTATGGACACCCCCCAGGTACGAAATTTAAAGGAATATTTCACTTTTTATTGTTTCACTTTAAGCATTATTAAAATCACTGCTCCCGAAAAAATGTCCGTTTTTAAAACTTTTTTTTGCATTGATACAAGTCCCTTGGGGCAGGTCCCAGATCCCCAAACACTTTTTATGACAATACCATGCATATAAGCCTTTAAAATGAGCACGTTTGATTTCTCCCATAGACAATTAATTATAGCTGTGAGCAGTTTTAAATTGATACATGTCCCCTGGAGCAGGACCCAGGTCCCCAAACACTTTTCATGACAATAACTTGCATATTAACCCATAAAATTAGCACTTTTGATTTGACGTTAATGATGTTCGCATGTTCGAACAAATTTTTTGCCTTTTCGCATGTTCTGCTGCAAACTGAACCGGGGGGGGGGTGTTTGGCTCATCCCTAGTCACCAGTGCAGTACAGCTTCACCGTGACTATCAGAGGTACTGACTAGGGATGAGCCAAACACCCCCATGTTCAGTTCGCACCAGAATATGCGAACAGGAAAAAAGTTTGTTCGAACACGCGAACACCGTTAAAGTCTATGGGACACGAACATGAATAAACAAAAGTGCTAATTTTAAAGGCTTATATGCAAGTTATTGTCATTAAAAGTGTTTGGGGACCTGGGTCCTTCCCCAGGGGACATGGATCAATGCAAAAAAAGTTTTTAAAACGGCCGTTTTTTCGGGAGCAGTGATTTTAATAATGCTTAAAGTGAAACAATATAAGTGTAATAGCCCTTTAAATTTCATACCTGGGGGTGTCTATAGTATGCCTGTAAAGGGGCGCATGTTTCCCGTGTTTAGAACAGTCTGACAGCAAAATGACATTTCAAAGGAAAAAAAGTCATTTAAAACTACTCGCGGCTATTATTGCAGTGCCAGTCCGACAATACACATAGAAGTTCATTGATAAAAACGGCATGGGAATTCCCCACAGGGGAACCCCGAACCAAAATTAAAAAAAAAAAAAAAAAAAAAAAAATGATGTGGGGGTCCCCCTAAATTCCATACCAGGCCCTTCAGGTCTGGTATGGATATTAAGGGGAACCCCGGGCAAAAAAAAATGACGTGGGGTCCCCCTAAATTCCATACCAGACCCTTCACCGGGTGGCCCCACCCCCCATTATTTAAGAACCAACAGAAGAGGAGAAGCGTCACACAGAGGGAGCCTCCCTCCATGCCATGGATGCGGAGCGGCCCGGAGAAGAAGATGAAGAAGAGAAGAAGATGGGGGGCGTGGCTACCGCGCTAGAGAACAGACGCATGACCTGTTAGCTCTGCTCTGACGGCAGGATTTAAAGCAATTCGAGGCGATCCAGACTGCTCCTTCTGGTACCAGCACTTACCTAAAGACCCGCACCACCCTTCGTGATGACAAGGAAGAGACAGAACTCCTCACAACCGAAGAAATTGAACGATTTCTTCCCCCCTAAGAACCACAGCGAGATCCAAGATGGCGCCGCCGGCTGCTCTCCGGTCACATCAATCGGATCACACTCGGCCACACCAAGCCCGAGCTCCGGAAAAGGCCCACACTCCTGATCTCCAGATGCCTCCACTCCGCTCTCAGGCAGCCCTGCCAAATCGAAACCCCGCATGTCGAATGACTCGACCAACCAAAAGGTCAGTACGGGCCATAATTCTCTAGAAGACACAAGAGAGATGGCTGATTCCATTAACTCTTTCCCCACTGTAAACCAACCCCTCTCGGACACAACCCTTAGAGACATGTTAGTCTCATTATGCAGCTCATTGCACGCAGACATGATGGAATGCATGCGGAACTTTAAAACAGAAGTGAAGGAGTTAGGGGGCAGAGTGGACCACGTGGAGAAAAAAATGGGGGATTGTGCTGCATCATACAATACCCTGGTAGATGCTCATAATGACCAATCAGATGAGGTAACATGGCTTAAAGAAAAAGTCGCAGACCTCGAGGACAGATCACGCAGAAATAATTTGAAAATGCGCGGAGTCCCTGAAAGTGTCCAACCCTCACAACTCCGCCAATATGTCCAGGAATTCATGTCAGTCTACCTACCATCTACTCCTTCTTCGGAGTTAATCATTGACAGAATCCACAGACTTCCTAAACCTGCACACCTACCAGACAACATTCCTAGAGACGTTCTAATGCGGGTGCACTTTTTCCATGTTAAGGAGCAGTTCATGCTAGCCTTTAGAAAAAATTCACAACCTCCTGAGCAGTACTCAAATATCCAAATGTTCGCAGACCTCTCACAGTTTACGATGCAAAAACGTAAATCACTGTTAACTGTGACTAAGGCACTGCGCAATCACAACATCACATACAGATGGGGTTACCCGACAAAACTTATCGTCACCCATGATGACAAGACCTCGGTGATCACCAATCTGGAAGACGGCCTATCAATGTTGCGCACCTGGGACATTCTACCAGAACAACCCTCTCCAGGGCCTTCCCCCTCCTCAAGGCTAGATGACCAAAACGAGTGGAAGGTTGTGTCATACAAAAAGCAGCAAAAAAGCCGCAACAAATATTCGCCCCGAATGTCATAAGCTATCCACAACTACGATTTTCCTGACACCTAATGGAGCTAACACTCCACGTAGTTCCCCTCCTAAAAATGTGCAGTACATCTGCCATCAGATTCCGGAAGGAATCTCACCTTTTTTACACACCAGTTTTATTTTTGTTTGTTGTTTTTCTCTGTTTTACCTCTTCTTTTTCTCATCCCTTAATCCCTCAAATCGGTGATGGACTGCAAGATCATACCACTGGAGGAACTCTTCTCATCCAGAAAGAAGGAAAACCACAACTAAGACCACCAGCAGCTTACCCAGGAATACATAAGGTACCAACATACCATCATCCCACATATTACATATGGCGGTTAGAGTGACCTCTTTTAATGTCCATGGACTGAACCACCCTGCTAAAAGAGCCTCAGTGTGGAGGGAGGCCCTCAAATTAAACTCTGACATCCTGTGCTTGCAGGAGACGCATTGGGTAACCTCAGCAATCCCCAAGTTCTCCCACCATAAATTTCCTCACATTTTTCAGGCATCAGCTTCTAAAAAACAAAGGGGCGTGCTCATTGCCATCAGGGACTCTGTTTCTCTCTCAATCCGGGAGACCCGCGTAGACCCTGAGGGTCGGTATCTAATCCTAATTGGGGAATTTAACAACCATTTATACACGCTAGTTAATCTTTATGTGCCAAACACACGCCAACTCAGCTTTTTGAAAAAGATGTTTCATAAGATTAACTCAATCAAAAAGGGAGCAGTTATAATGTGTGGAGATTACAATGTCACAGTGGATTACAAAATGGACACCACCTCCAAATCAAGACGCCCTCTTCCCTCAATCCAAAACATACTACATAAAGAAGAGATGTACGACGCTTGGAGGTGTCAACATTCCAATGAGCGAGACTACTCCTTTCACTCCTCTAGACACAACTCGTATTCATCCATAGACCTAATCTTGGTAGACAGAACTCTACTTCAGAAGGTGTCCTCCTCTGCCGTGCATGACATTACGTGGTCGGACCACGCTCCTGTGTCCCTCACGATAGAGGAGAGATACGCATCAGCACCAACCTACATTTGGAGGGCCAACCCTCAAATCTTCCAACAGCCCTCCCAGGTTGCTCTTGTAAACAAACATCTAAAAGATTATTTTGAAGTTAATGCTAAATCTGTTAACAGTCCATTTACTATGTGGTGTGCCCATAAGGCATATATTAGAGGTATATTGCTACAGATCAGCTCGCGGATGAAGAGGCAGAGGACACTGAAATTAGATTCCCTTCTCAAAGATATAAAACTTCTGGAGGCTCAAAACAAAAAATTACCTGACCCAAGCATAGCAAACAAACTAAACCAGTTGCGATCGGATCTCAGGCTCCTGTTGCTAGAACAATATGACAAACATATTAGGTACCTTAAACTAAATCATTACTCTTCAGGTAACAGAGCTGGCAGACATTTGGCCCAGAGACTGAGGGACCGTAGGACACAAATGAGGATCCCTTACCTAATTCGTAGCTCAGATAACAGTAAAATAATCAACCCTAACGACATAGCAAATAATTTTGTTGAGTACTACTCTTCTCTTTATAATTTAAAAGACGATACAAATACACAACAGCCCTCAGACGACGCCATTCAATCATTTTTGGCAGATCTCACACTACCCTCCCTTTCAGCATCACAATTAGAACAGCTTAATCTACCCATAACGGAGACTGAGATCCGTAAAGCAGTTAAAACGTTGCCCATTGGTAAATCTCCAGGACCAGATGGACTACCAAACAGTTACTATAAAGTGTTTTGCGAAATCTTGTCCCCCTCACTCAAAGAAATTTACCTGGAAGCAATGTCCTCTGCCTCATTCCCTGCCGAGATGCTCAAAGCGTATGTTGTCACTATTCCAAAACCTGGGAAAGACCCTATTACACCTGTTAACTTCAGACCTATTTCCCTACTAAATACAGATGTTAAACTGTACGCCAAGATCCTAGCACATAGACTTATAACACTCCTACCACTTCTGATCAACCCAGATCAAACAGGCTTTACCAAGGGTAGACAAGCATCTGATGCCACAAGGAGGATTATTAACGTGGTCTATCGCGCTGGATCCTGTCGGGTGCCTTCTCTGCTACTCTCTTTGGATGCGGAGAAGGCATTCGACAGGGTCCACTGGGGATATATGGCACAAACACTTAAGAAGTTTGGGTTCGCGGGCCCCATTCTCTCGGCTATCTTGGCCCTGTACTCTTCACCATGTGCGCAGGTCTATACTTCAGGTACCCTTTCCCTTTCCTTTCCAATTACCAATGGCACTAGACAGGGATGCCCTCTGTCCCCTTCTATATTCAATCTCCTTATAGAACCTCTAGCCGAAAAAATTAGAGCACACCCAGATGCACCCGGATTCTCCCTGCTAGGTAAATCACACAACATTAACTTATTCGCAGATGACATCATCCTTCTTTTGACCTCACCAACTAGGTCCCTAAGATGTGCCCATGATATTCTTACGAATTTTAGCCAAGTGTCCTACTATAAGGTGAATTTCTCAAAATCTCTAATCTTGGGTCTAAATATCCCTCCATCCCTTCAAGTGGATCTACAAAAACGATTCCCTTATACATGGAACTCATCCAGTATCCTTTATCTGGGACTACAAATAATGGCCGACCCCTCAAAACTAGCAGATGCCAATTATGACCCGCTGATAGACAAAATCACGAAAGAAACAAAAAGACTCACCAAAGTAGAATTATCATGGTCAGGACGATTAGCATCCTTCAAAATGCTCCTACTCCCCCAAATTCTATATGTTTTCCGTACACTACCAATCCCACTCAAGAACACCCATCTCCAATCACTAAACTATCTTCTTAGAAATTACATATGGGGACCCAAAAGACCCAGATGCTCTAGAACTGTTCTAGTTAAACATAGATTGGTAGGAGGTATGGGTCTGATAGATATCAAGGACTATCATCGAGCATCTTTGCTTACCCAACTCAGACAATGGTTATCACCATCCCCAGATGTCCTCTGGCACAACATAGAACAAGCCCTCAGCCCAACCCAAGATCTCCGACTACTATTACTACTTGACACATGGAAACCTTATCCCTTAAGATCATTACCACTAACTGTTCAGGTCTCTTTACTAGCGTGGAGAGAACTACACAAGTCTCCCCCACCCCCAACCAAAAGTATAAACATCCCAATTCCAATTACAATCTTGAACCACACCATACCATACTCCAATTTTACAAATTGGTCCACAAGAGGTATATCTCTGATTGCCGACCTATATATTAACAACACGCTCAAAACATTCAATACACTAGTGGAGGAATACTCACTGCCCCTAGCGGATCACTTTAAATATAGGCAACTGGTTCATTTTCTAAAATCTTTAAAATCAACCCATATACCTATACATGAATCAATATGGCAATTCTACACAAAAACCCCTGCTACACCTAAAGGTATTTCTTTATTTTATAATTTCCTCCAAAATAAATCTTCCTTTACGAAACTCCCACCTTTCCTAAAGTGGGAATTGGAACTGGGAGAATCCTACACTAACAATCAATGGGAAAATGCACTCAAAACCACGTACAAAGCAACTATATGTGTAAACCATTGGGAACTTTCCTTAAAAATAGCTCAAAGATGGTACCTCACGCCTTATAGATTATCCAAATTCTCCTTCTCCAACTCACCATTATGCTGGAGAACATGTGGGGAGGTGGGTAACATCTTACATGTATTCTGGTCATGTAAACATCTCACCAGTTTTTGGAACAATATATTTAAGTATATATCTCGCATCACAGGAATACTAATACCACCAAACCCAGGTTTGGCACTGTTAAACTTGGGCATTGAAAGTTTCCCTCCTTGCTTTCGTACAGTGATCACACATGTACTCCTAGCTGCTAGATCACTGATTACTAAATATTGGAAAACGAATATTGTACCCAATGCTTCAGAAGCCCTTGCAATAACACGAACCAATTATATCTTTGAATCATTAATAGCAGCTAGAACTGAACAAAAACCTGCCTTTGATAAACATTGGAAAATATGGTCGGATTGGTTTAAAGAAAACTAGAGGTTTCTGAATTGAAATATATAACCCTCGCTATTTCTTAGTTAAGCTTGTATAGTTAATGAAAAATACACATACCTACATCACTCCGTCACCTCTCCCTTCCCTATACCCCCTCCAACCCCCTACCCTACCCTTTCTCCTTCCCCTCTCCCCCTCCCCCCCTTCTATCTTTTGCTATACTTTCACTTTATTGTCTCATGGAAATACATTATGTTAAATAAATCATTAATACATCATATATAATAAATAAGATAATAACATTGTAAAAATTACTTACCCTCTACAATGTAAACTCTGAATCTGTCTTTGATTAATGTATGTTCCCATGATGTGTACGTTAATGAACAAAAAAACTTGTACTATGTTTTGTACTTGAAAATCTTTAATAAAAAATAATTTGAAAAAAAAAAAAAGAAGAGAAGAAGATGAAGAAGATGAAGAGAAGAGCGGGAGCCTCCCTCCATGCCATGGATGCGGAGCGGCCCGAGGAGAAGAAGGGAAGAAGACGCCGCGGAGGAGATGCTGGACAAGAACACCGGAGGAAGAACCAAAAGAACCAGAAGAAGATGAAGTAAGATAGAAGATGGAAGAAAGAAGAAGCATTTAAATAAACGAATTGTCAAAAACTGTCTCTTGTCATTTTTAACATTTTTGACAGTTTTTTAGTGAAATGGGAGGGGTACTTTTGTACCCCCTTACCATTTCACACAGGGGGGAGGGCCGGGATTTGGGGGTCCCCTTGTTAAAGGGGGCTTCCAGATTCCAATAAGCCCCCCACAACCACCGGCCAGGGTTGTGGGGATGAGGCCCTTGTCCTCATCAACATGGGGACAAGGTGTTTTGGGGGGCTACCCCAAAGCACCCTCCCAATGTTGAGGGCATGTGGCCTGGTTTGGTTCAGGAGGGGGGGGCGCTCTCTCGCCCCCCCCTCTTTTCCTGCAGCCTGCCAGGTTGTGTGCTCGGATAAGGGTCTGGTATGGATTTTTGGGGGGACCCCATGCCGTTTTTTTTTTTTTAATTTTGGCTGGGGTTCCCCTTAATATCCATACCAGACCTGAAGGGCCTGGTATGAAATTTAGGGGGACCCCCACGTCATTTTTTTTTTAAATTTTGGTTCGGGGTTCCCCTGTGGGGAATTCCCATGCCATTTTTATCAATGAACTTCTATGTGTATTGTTGGACCGGCAAGCAATTAATAGCCGCGAGTAGTTTTAAATGACTTTTTTCCTTTGAAATGTCATTTTGCTGTCAGACTGTTCTAAACACGGAAAACATGCGCCCCTTTACAGGCATACTATAGACACCCCCCAGCTATGAGATTTAAAGGGATATTACACTTTTATTGTTTCACTTTAAGCATTATTAAAATCACTGCTCCCGAAAAAACGGCCGTTTTTAAAACTTTTTTTTGCATTGATCCTTGTCCCCTGGAGCAGGACCCAGGTCCCCAAACACTTTTTATGACAATACCATGCATATAAGCCTTTAAAATTAGCACTTTTGATTTCTCCCATAGACTTTTAAAGGGTGTTCCGCGGCATTCGAATTTGCCGCGAACACCCTAAATTGTTTGCTGTTCGGCAAACTTGCGAACAGCCGATGTTCGAGTCGAACATGAGTTCAACTCGAACTCGAAGCTCATCCCTAGTACTGACTGGTGACTGTATGTAAAAAAAATAAATACGTTTCTTATTCAATCCAACTTTTTTCTTTTTTTGCTACTTTTTTTTACATCCTGTCATCAGACTAGCTCAGTGACTACTCTAGGGTGGGGATCAGGGATTTTATTTACACTGCTAATGTTTATACAGTGGTGATCACTGTATGAGTAATAGTTTTAGCTGTTATAAATGGGTTTCTCATTCATGAACAGCTTGCTTATGTTGTGATCTGTGATTGGCTACAGCTAATCACATGCCACAGGTAGCCAGGTACCATGTGATTGCTGTGGGCCAATCACAGATAACAACAGTAAGCAAGCTGTAAGCAAGCAAGTCATCCATGACAGGTTGTTTACATTGTTATCATGTGATCGCTATTAGCAATCATAGCAATCACAGGATACCCAGCTACCAGTAACAGTAATCTGCTGTGTCCACTAGAGGAGCGCACTGCACACCCCTAACTTGAATGAGGCAGAATCACCTGTACTGTATATACTGTATGTGACTGAGCCTGCAGTAAATGTACTGTGGCGGGGCGGAAAGTGGTTAAAAAGATGTGGGCAAGGTACAGCCAAACAAATGCAGCTTTTCTGACTTGTGAGCTATGAGCCCATTTTGGAGTTGTGCCATTTGTACAGTCACATATTACTTACACAGTTAAGGAAATACTGAGCACCCATATTCCAATGGCTTTTACTTTTTTTTTTTACACCATTTAGGCAAGACCTTAGATTATTCAATTTAAAAATTGAATAATCTAAGGTCCGTTGAATAATCTAAGCTGTTTCCATCCAAAACACCTTTACCTTTGAAGAAAGGATGAAGGATTAGAACCTGACAGTTTTTATAGCTCTCTGTGGCCCCAAACCTTCTGTACCAGTGACAATGTTGTCTCTAAAACATGAAGCGAAGAAATCTCCAAAAGTTGAATTCCAAATAAAAATTATCATATCCTAGTTGAAGGGAAACTTGTCATGAGAGAAAATACTATACCTGACAATTCTGATCTCTCCTAATGACAATGATATTTGCCTGACTGGCTTTCCTGCATCAATAATTTTAGGCACTTACTCAAAACAATTTTGCAGATAAAAACTTCTGATTTAGAATTTCATGATCTTATTTCAGGTTAGTATCACAAGGTATGAAAGCCAGTGAGTTGGAATAACAGTCAGGAAACTAGTATTTCAAGAAAGAAACCAGCATTGGAACCCCCCCCCCCATATATTTCTTATGACTGGTTTACTTTAATGCTGGTTTGAATTGTGGTATCTCTCTCATGGTTCAATGCATTACTATACCTAAGAGCATACAATTACAGTATATCTCTCTAAAACATCCCAATCTTCCGTTTTGTGTAGATGTAGGCAATCTGTCTATAACATAGCAGCAGTTTCTTGTAACATCTCTGAAACCTGATATTTACCATTGCTCTATTGGAGCAGTAAAGGCAGGTTTCAGGTACAGTTGTGAGTATAGAATCTATGCAGGGCTGGTGCAAGGATTTTTGAAACCCTAGGCGAAACCTCATTTTGCCACCCCCTCTGGATCCGCCCCTGACTCCACCCCCTTTGCCAGTGTTAAATGGATTCAACCCTCTAACTGCTACATCTGCAAGACAGCTTGTTCTTTTGAAAAACAACAGACTTACTAGCAGGATCACCAGGTAAATATAAAAGAGAAAACCTAAAAACAAAAAACAAAACTAATGCAGGCCACCCATCTAAGCATTGGTAAGCTGCACTATAATAAACATTTTGCTTTGCTTTAATACCACTTTAAGTGGATAAAGTTAATCAAGTTAATCAATTCTGTTATACATCAATGTATAGACAGATTATGGGAAGGAAGGAGTTAAAATAGGAGATAAACAGACTGGAGTAAAGCTACTTCCAGTGTTGGCAAGGAGATAGGGGGGGCATAGAGAGAAATAGAGAGAGCAAGGGGGGTCAGGGAGAGAGAGACGGGGTCAGGGAGAGAGTGTGTCAGGGAGATAGAGAGGTGGGTCAGGGAGAGAGAGGTGGGTCAGGGAGAGAGAGGGGAGGTAAGGGAGAGAGAGAGAAGGGAGCAGGGTCTGCTGAAAGTGCTCACTCACTTGGAATGGTCCCCAGGGGCTCACTGATTAATTCAGCAGTTTTTCAGTGTCGCTGAAGGGACGGTACTCGGGAGAAGTGTGAAGTGTGAAGCTGCTCTGAGCAGACATGCTGGAGGTGGATTGGATGGAGCACAAAGGAGGGGCAGGACTCAGAAGAAGTGTGAAGCTGCTTGGGGCAGACATGCTGGAGGTGGATTGGATGGAGCACAAAGGAGGGGCAGGACTCAGGAGAAGTGTGTAGCTGTTTAGGGCAGACATGCTGGAGGTGGATTGGACAGAGCACACAACAGGGGCGGGACTCGGGAGAAGTGTGTAGCTGTTCAGGGCAGACATGCTGGAGGTGGATTGGATGGAGCACACAACAGGGGCGGGACTCGGGAGAAGTGTGTAGCTGTTCAGGGCAGACATGCTGGAGGTGGATTGGACAGAGCACACAACAGGGGTGGGACTCGGGAGAAGTGTGTAGCTGTTCAGGGCAGACATGCTGGAGGTGGATTGGATGGAGCACACAGGAGGGGTGGGACTAGGGAGAAGTGTGTAGCTGATGTGATATCATGATCTCAGAGCGGAGAGGGGGAATTGCTGGACACACATCAGAGCGGAGAGTGTCCTGCTGGGGGGGTGGCTGGGTGGTTGCTGGACACATGATGTCAGAGCGGAGAGCCACGTGGGGGGTGGCGCTGCTTGACACATGTCAGAGCGGCTGTATGTTGGATAGTTGCAAGCTCTGTGGACAGTGCGGGAGTCGAATAAACAAGGTGGCAGTGCGCCCTAGGCTATAGCCTAGTCCACCTAGTGGTAGCACCAGCCCTGAATCTATGGGTTTTGTTGGGTTATCGGTACAAACAGGTTTCAAGCATGTTGCAAGTAACATTTTGGTTTAGGAGTTGTAGTTCCATGCAGGTTTTGCAGAAACTTTAGGTTTCTGTATGGGAGGCATGGTATCCCATCCCTTTTCAACACTTATTACACTTTTCGATGTTTTTGAAGAAATGCTGCTTCCATCCACTGCTGATTTGTCTAGTGGCTTGTGTGTGTATGACAATTTTTATTTTATGAGACTCTTCATCAACATTTACACCAGTGGGAATAAAGTAGTTTTAAACCATAGTGCTGACTGTAAATCTGTGCTGGAATTTTCTATGAGCAAATTGAGAAACAATAAGAGGAAGTTCCAGCATTGAACCCCCGACATGAGCTATATGGTTTGTAATTAACAGCTCCTGCTAAGCATAAATGGAACCATAACTCATATACCTTCTGCTTCCTCATTACTGCAGAAGTGACATCATTGATTTACTTGCATGAGTGCCTCACAATGTAGGGGACATTACATGCCATGTAATGGGAAAGAAGAAGGAGGAGGGTTATTTATGGATTTCAATTATAGTGCACAAGGATATCTAACAATGGTTCAGTGATCTTCACTTTAAAGTTGCTCTGTACCATAACTCAGCAACTGTTCACCTTATATCGAGTCATGGAAGATGTATCAGAACATTTTTTTAGATTGGAAAAGAATGTACAGATATGTAACAGTTTGACCAAGTTAGTTTAGCACATTTTTATGACACCCATTTTTGTGATATATGACTTTTATTTTTACTTAGTGCAGATCCATCAATAAATGTACACTAGCAAGGCTTGGCATGGCTTTCTGATTCCAAGTGTATGGAAATTAGAGTACAGACAGAACAATGCCTGCCCTGGTAAATCTGGTTTTAAGTGCTTTTTATAGTAATTGCCAAATTAGTCAATTTATAAAAAAGAGAGACATGCAAGAGTATAGTGAAACTGTGGATTTCTTGGGTAAACGTGTATTTATTTTGGGGTTTGTGATCTAGGTATATTGGGTTGTTAACACAAACTCAACATTGTAGGACTATAAAATTCAAATACCTTGTGGAGGTACCGACACCGTAATAATAATACAATTATTATTTACATATTTGTGGTTTAATTGGATGCATTAGTAATATATCAACAAACAACTCAATTTTTTTTCACAAAGACGATGTCCAATGATGAAATGCGTAAGCGGGGCTACGCACACATGTCATTTCTGGTCTAGCGAAGTTCTGGTCTGTTGAACGCACGCTGACCTAGAGCGCTTGTTGTTGTTTTTTAAGCTGTATTGGGTTGGAGACCACCACCCATTTGTTTTAAGGAAATTTTGTTGTAAAACTAATTTTTTAATAAAAAACACTTTTCGGATTTACACTATGAGAGCCCGTCTCTTTTCTGTATGAGGATACAATATCGGGGTCACAGAGAAGGAGACTGCTACATTTTGACCCAGGGTTACCAGCGTGTTCCAACGGTCCTTTGAGAGTCTGGAGGCTTTGGATTTCCCAGAATGTGCTGAAGGATGGAGTGATCGGCCCGGCAGCCACTACATACTCACTACATGTGGTTTGCCCCTGTAGGGGGTGCCAGGATCTGGGGAGTAGGGAATCAAAATGGGAGCACAACAGTCACCCATCACTTTGCACAAGGATTGGAAACTAATTCAAGCACAAGTCACTTTGAATATTGCACAAGTCACCTGAAAATTGTGTTATCAACATTCATATAAGATTGGACTGCCCCTTAATATATTTCTCTTCATTCATTGGTGTTTTTTTCTTCTTTTATTTTTTGCACTGTGTTCAGCTGAAGTTTATTAAAGGACACACTTATCACTTCGAGTGTGGCTATAAACACCTGCATGTGTTGATTTTTATCTGTTCAAGTTTAAGAGGAGACTCTAGAAGTATTTACTTTCATATCAACTGGTGGTATTTTATTGTTAATGTATATAATGGGATTTTGATGAATGTACACTGTTTTACACAAAGGTTCTAAAAAGTTTAATTATCTTTAGAAGGTGAAGCATTTGAGCACACCAAATTTCTAATGCCCCGTACACACGGTCAGACATTGATCGGACATTCTGACAACAAAATCCTAGGATTTTTTCCAACGGATGTTGGCTCAAACTTGTTTTGCGTACACACGGTCGCACAAAGTTGTCGGAATTTCCGATCGCCAAGAACACGGTGACGTAAACCACGTACGACGAGACTAGAAAAGGCCAGTTCAGAACCAAGTGCGGCACCCTTTGGGCTCCTTTTGCTAATCTCGTGTTATTAAAAGTTTGGTGAGAGGCGATTCGCGCTTTTTCAGACTCGTGGTTTTCAGATCGTTTTCTGCTGTTCAGTTTGTGCTTGTGGGTTTGTATCTGCTCTTCAGTGCGTGTAAGCAAGCTCCGCATGACTTTTATTAGTCATTGTGTTCTTGTTCGTTCCTTACTGTTTTTTAGGTCGCTCTTCACAGGCCTTGCTGTTCTTCAGTGCGTTCTGTTACTTCGTTCTGAGCAGCTGACCGTTTTCTAGCCATGTTGCGTATACTTACTCCTCATAGAGTTTGTGCTGTGTGGGGGCTTGGTGTTGGGGTCCTGACCTTGACACAAGTCCAGTCCATGAACAGGGTGGGGAGGAGTTTATGGACCAAGAATTGGTTGCTCCAGCGTGACCAGTTCTGTCATATGCCTTTGCTCCGTGAGATCCGTGAGAAGAATCCTAATGATTTCAGAAACTTTCTCCGGATGACGGACCCCGTATTTCACCGTTTGTTGGCTTTGCTGACCCCCTATATCAGCAGGCAGGATACCTGCATGAGGCAAGCCATTACTCCAGAGCAGAGGCTGGTCGCCACCCTGCGGTACTTGGTGATGGGGAGAAGCCTGTAGGACTTGAAGTTCTCGACAGGCATCTCCCCCCAGGCTCTGGGGATCATTATCGTAGAGACCTGTTCTGCCATCATCCAGGTCCTGCAGAAGGAGTATATTAAGGTAAGATTTTTATCCTTTAACATCACATTTTATTGTATTTAATGTTTGTTAATGTATTGTATTTCTTTCCTCATTCCCTAATTTCCATGATTGTAATATGCTGTGAATGTCCCCTTTATCCTCATTCATGAGGATTTTTATGTTATTATTTCTTTTGTCCTTCATACATATTTGTCTTCACTTACCTCCCCAGCCTGCTCTCCTGCCCCTATATTCACCTCATGTAGTCACTTAACAATGTATTTTATAAGCTCCATAGTAGTGCTTTACCCCAAACACCCCTAAAATGTTTTTAAATGTGATTTGTAATTTAAATTCAAGCAGAGTGCCAGAGGCTTTTTTTAGGGGTCCCCAAATCATTTGGAACCCTCCCTCCCCTCAACTGCTAAGTCAGCTGATAACAATTCTCTATCTATCCTCAATCATCTATCTGCTGACTTTGCCAAACCCATATACACTATACCCATCTCTTTTGTGGTCAGATGTATGGATGAATTCCCCAAAGCATGTAGTGCAAGGGCCTGCCTGTATACTTTCAAATGTTAATGTTTAAAGTTTTTGTATCCTATTATTATCTTGATAGGTAATAACAGAATGTCCAAATGTGCTCAAATGTGTATTTATATCTTTGTAATATGACACTTCTTACCTGTCCAGTGGGCTGCCAATAGTGTAACTAAGGAGGGGCTGTTCAAAGTAATACACATTATTTAGGCATTCATCTCTCAATGAAGTGGAAAGGGTTACCTGTCCAAGAGCTCCCCCCCCTATAATGTTAGAAATGGCCCAGGAGAGGGGGGGGATATGATAGGTGTACCTTATACTTTGGTGTTTAAAAATTCCCATTAATAAATTTTATCTTGATGTTGGCCAAGAATGTTTGTGTCTAATCTGCTTTCTATGTTTTAATGTGCAAAAAGACTATTTTTTTTGTTTTCCTCAACAGTTTCCTTCCACGCCACAGGAATGGCAGACTGTGGCCTCCCACTTTGCCCAGCGGTGGGACTTTCCCTACTGCGGAGGGGCAATTGATGGGAAACACGTCCACATCATCCCACCACCCAACTCGGGGTCGTACTATTATAATTATAAGGGGTCTCAATAGTATTGTGATGTTGGCAGTGGTGTCGGCTACTTATGAGTTCCTGTATGTGGACGTGGGGAAGAATGACCGGATGTCCGATGGTGGAGTCATCGCCCAGATGGAGTTCTACAGGCATCTCCAGAATGGCAGCTTGGACTTGCCACCTCCAGAAGACAATGTGGAAGGACTCCCATTCGTCTTCGTTGCGGATGAAGCATTTGCGCTGGGGGACCATCTTATGCGGCCATTCCCGATGAGGACCCTCACCCCAGACCAGAGGTTTTTTAATTACTGGCTGGCCAGAGCCAGAAGAGTGGTGGAGAACACGTTTGGAATCATGGCCAGCCGGTTACGCCTATTTATTACACCCATACATATGGCGGAGTACAAACTGAATCACATTATCCTGGCGTGCTGTGTTCTACACAACTTTTTACGGCAACATTCTGCCAACTATGCTGGCTCAGTTGGGCCTGAAGCCGGAATTCAAAATGAACCAACCCTGATGGCGCTTGAAAGTGGCCGTCCTGGCTTGCCCTCCCTGAGTGCCCGTGATGTCCGGCTAAGATACCTGGAATTCTTTGTGGGTAGGGGGGCTATCAATATGCCAGACAATGTGTGAAACCTTTATCAAATAAAAAAAAAATAAGCAAATCTTTGGTGACATTTACTGCTTGTGTTTGTTTTAGCTGACCCTGACATAAATGTGATGAGTCCTGAAAATAGCGTGATTGTGTAACCTTATACAAATCACTGTTGGGTGTTATTTACTAAAGGCAAAGACACTTTGCACTACAAGTGCACTTGAAACTGCACTTATAGTGCAAAGTGGATTTGCCCTTATGAAATAACACCCATTGTCACAGAAAGCAGCAATTGGAGCACCACAAAAGTGTTGTAGCGTTGAGACAATTATCCACACATTCACGATTAACAATCTTTTTAATACCTGCACAATCACATGTGCATTTTGACAAGGTTTTTAAAACAAACCAACATGTTTGTTGTATAACAATTTTTGGGGTGGCATTAGAAAAAGTAGAAATGTCCATTTAAGATAAAACAGACATGTTTCAAACCAACAAGAAAGACACAAATCTTGAACTTACAAAGTTCACATTTGGTAGAACTTGAAGGCAATATCAAACATGAGTATTTAGGAACTGTGTTTGATATTGCCTTCAGATGGGGTGAAGTCACCCCAGGAAAAGCCAAATTTTGAAGATACACACCAATTTACGAATGTCAACATATGCTAGCTGCCATCACGGGGGATCAAGGAATGTGTTTTGGGAGAGCAACCCCTTCCTCTCAACTACTTTATTATTGAGGAAGGGGTTGCACCCCCAAAACACATCCATTGATCTCCCGTGATGGCAGATAGCACATGTTGACACACTGTGTGCCTCTTCAAAATTTGGCTTTTCTACAATTCGACAAAAAAATTTAAAATTGTAGCACACCATAAAAGAAAGGGATTTGGAGGGGTTTTAAACTCTCCCCAAAATATCAATGATGTTCTTATTTTTTGAATAACATCATTGATGTTTTTATTGATGTTTTCCAATGCAACATTACACCTTATGTTCTCCCCAATCAGGATCTGGGCACTTTCAGAGGTGAAAGGATCTGGATCCACAACATCACGATCACCTAAAAAGATAGAAACCAAAAAAAACATGTATTATAAATATGCGGGCATCCATCTCTTACCTGAGCCTGTGGTTGCAGACACTTACCTTTTGTGGTGCCAATTTCCACCACGTCTTCCTCCTCCTGCTTTTCTTGTCTTTGTGTGATTTCCCCTTCTTCCAGAGGTGGGGGGTCTCTGGTATCCTCGGATGAGTGGTGTCCTCCGATTTTTTTCTCCCCTATGTGAAAAAAAAATGGTATACTTAGCACACAGATATTTGATGGCAGAACTATAAATATGAAAGATTGCTTGGAAGTGGGGTACAATTGTCGATTTTGGCAGAGTTCCAAGATGTAGAATTTTTTGGGTCCTTTGTCAAACTTCAATACTTTACCTGTTTTGTACAAGCTTCACAGATGGAGACACCCCTATAGTATACACTGGAGCACCTGTGTGGACCCCCTAATAAAAAGGGTGTTCTTGTGTCCCACACTAGTGCTCCAGCGTCCAGATGTGTAAACAGCTGCTGAGTGTCCTCTCCTTACACAGAATCTAGTTTGCATTTCATTTTAGTAACAAACCAAATTATTTTCAGACAAGTAGGCCCTAAAAAATGTGGTCAAATGCATATGGCCAAAACAATGGTGTTTTATAGGCCGAAATAAAAAATGTTTGATACGAACGAATAATGTGCCCATGAACATGAAAGTTGCCATTTTAAACTGTACAACAGTTCAGAAAAGCACATGGAGCAGCACGAAAGTAATAAACACAAAAAGAATAGGAACACAGGACAACTACTTACTTTTTTGCAGCACTCTCCGGATCCTTCTGTACTGCTCATACTCTCTTAATTTCAGGTCCGACCACCGCTTCCTGAGCTGATCTTTCGATCGTCGTACCCCGAAATTCCGGTGCAGACTTTTGACCACTTTCGCCATGATCTTGGCCTTTCTCACATTGGGGTTGTGGTAAGGTCCATACTTTCCATCATAGTCGGCCCTCTTCAGGATGTCGACCATCTCCAACATCTCCCCAAAGGACATATTTGATGCCTTAAATCGTCTCCTTCTGGATCCAGACGTTTCCGGCTCTGGGCTTTCCTCCCCCTCCTCCTCGTTGCTATAATTAGCACGCATGTGCTCTTCCCCCACTGCGCCGAATGAAAAGGGGCGGGGAATAGAGAAGAAAGAACGCCAGGGTCGGGCGGAGTTACACGCATGTGCAGTGTGTATAAAGCGTAACACGCGTGCGTAGTACATACGATCTGTGAGCGGAGGAAGGAGTATAGGAGGCGCCGATCGTTATAACGAAGGTAAGATCTAAACTTGGGCCTATACTGCTTCTAGATTGAGGCCTATATTTGTAACAATATTAGGAGAGTTTTGCCTGACATTAGGGTTTATCTTGTGTTGTGTATTGCAGATAAAATGGATGGCTTTAATGACCACAACTTCCTCCCCCTGTTCATAGACAAGCACAGGGAGCTGCCCTGTCTGTGGCAGGTGAAACACCCGCATTAGAATCATAAACAAAAGAGGCAGGCAGCGCTGGAGAAACTGCTGGAGTTGGTGACCCCGGTGGTCCCCACAGCAACCATCCCATATTTAAAAGCCAAAATTGGTGGCCTGAGGAGCACTTATCTTAGGGAGCGCAAGAAGGTCACGGATTCCCAGAGATCAGGAGCTGCAGCAGATGACGTTTATGTCCCTAGGCTGTGGTACTATGAGAGACCGTGATTTCTGTCAGACCACACTGAAGTCAGGGAATCCCTCTCCACTCTTCCTTCCACTCTTCCTTCCACCCCAGCTGAGGCTTCCGACGTCCAACCTGGGACTTCTAGCCAAGAAGAAGTGGAGAAGCCCAGATGGATTTAGGTATAGCATTCTTCTACAGATTTCTTGTCAATAAATAAATGATGTTTACTAGATGTTATTATTGATCACTAATTGCTGATTTAATAAAGTGTTTTACATATCAATAGACAGTAGTGGGCAAAAATATTTGGGACAAGAATGAAAAATGCAGGGCTCAGAATGATCATCAGTTATATTTGTTAAAATTCAATTTGCAACAGTCATGAGGTGAAAATTGTGTGTGATTGATGAATAAAAAACTAAAACTATGTCCCTTTTTCATACACAGGAAGACCTCAGCCAGGAGGAGGCTGTGGAATGTGGCAGCCAGGAGGAGGCAGGGCTAAGTTGCAGCCAGGAGGAGGCGGGGCTAATTTGCAGCCAGGAGAAGCCTGGGA
The DNA here is from genome assembly GCA_037952925.1 of Lithobates clamitans. NCBI lineage: Eukaryota > Metazoa > Chordata > Amphibia > Anura > Ranidae > Lithobates > Lithobates clamitans. The sequence goes on along the minus strand of JBBGZY010001608.1, from coordinate 272,846 downwards.
CCAGTCGCAGCCTGACAGAATCGCAGGTTCCTCCCCTCCGCCTTCCATACAAAAGAGCGAGAAAGGCGACTCATATGCATGATTCAGTGCTCAGGCTCATTCAGGAGGCTTCTGAGTCCCTCAAAGCCTTACCCACTCCTGAAGAGGCCTTTGCCTGCATGGCTGCCACCAAACTGAAGTGCATGCAGGAGGGTCAACGCCTCATGTGTGAGAAACTTATTTATAAAGTCCTAACTAAGGGAGTGAGTGGCAAAATCACACCCAAGACCGACGTGATTGAGTTGGACCATCCTCCTCCTCCTCCTGCTGCCACAACTCCACCACCAGAGCCACAGCGTGGAAGGAAGCGTGGAAGGAAGACCTGAGAGTGATGGCCCTGGGTTCAGTCTGGTCTGACAAAAGATGCAGGCTCTTGTATGACCACAGCCTGGGGACATAGATGTCATCTGCTGCTTTCATGATCTCTGTAACTTCTGGATCAGACTGCACTCCCTTACATAAGGACTCCTCAGGCCACCAATTTTGCATTAAAATAATTGATGTGTGCCATGGCGGCCAAAGGCTTCAACAATTTCTGCTGTTTCTCCAGTGTTGCCTGCCTCTTTGTTTGGTTGTGAGCTCTTAATAAAGGAATTTTTGGTTCAATTATACTCACCTATGTGTGTTTTCCTTCAAAAAAAACAGTTTGTTTGTGAGGATTCAGGTACATTTCAAATATACAATGTGAAATTAACAAGAGACACCAACACCAAACAACCTCCTTGAGATTAAATAATACAAGATATCAATGGTGTTGTGGTAACTTGACACACAAAACACACACAAAAATATCCTTATTAAAAAGCATACAACATTTTTAAACAAAAAAGCCTTGAAAAAAAAATTTTTACAATTAAAAACAAACATAAAAACAAAAATTTATAGGCAGCGCCACTCACCCCTAATTCACTCGTTTAAACATGAATTATATTAAAATATCCCCTCCTTTAAAAGAATACTTAAAGATCTTAGACATAACCATATTTCAATTACATAAGATTTTTTTATAAACTTTTTTTAGGATACAACTTGTACATTAAAGAGGGTTCACAAATTAAAAAAAAAACGTTTCATTAAATTGTTTTAGTCTTAAAAATGAAATACATTTGTTATAAGTATATACCGACATCCTGACTTTATTTTAATTTCCTGTAAGCTGTACAGATGACAGCTGAGGAAAGACCAAAGCTGTAACTTAATAAGGGCTTTAATACTTTGCACATAAAGCATTTATCCTCCACAGGAGCCTTATCTGAGCATACAGCCTGGCAGACCAGGAAAATGGGGAACAGTGTTGGGCCTCCCTGAACCATATCAGACCACATACCTACATTATGGGGGGTACCTTGCCAGTGGAGACTCCCTTGGCAAAGCACATTGTCTCATGTTGATGAGGACAAGAGCCTCTTACCCACAACCCTGGCCTCGGTGGCTGTGGGGGTTTGTGATTTAGAACCTTTATAATGTAATTGACTGAATATAGACATATCCATATTTGGTCAATGACATCACTTCAGAAAACCCCACCCCTTTGTTTATATTAGCTGTCATCTGCCAGGGCTATCATTCATTCATTCATTCATTCATTCATTCATTCATTCATTCATTCATTCATTCATTCATTCATAGCTTTTTTCTGTTGTTCATCATAATTGACAGGGCTCTGCATTGATGGTCCTCTTATTGTTAAAGGGGATTTCCAGATTCCATTAAGCGCTCTGGCCACAGACCCACACAACCCCCTGGCTATAGGGACACAGTGCTTTGCGAGGGGGGGGGATCTCCCTTTCCTGCCCAGAAAAGCTGCATGTTGGATAAGAGTTTGGTATAGAATTTAGGGGGACTCCATTAATTTTTTTGTTATTTTTGTGTGAGGCCCCCTTGTAATCCATACCAGACCCTATGTCAGGAATTAGTTCATCTGCTGGTATCACTGTGGCTCCCAGACCTATAGGCTGCAGTTCAGGTGACTATTCGTGGGTGTCTCTTAGCACCCAGAAGCCCATGGCAATCAGTCATCACCAGATTCTCATTGCAGAAATAGTATTTCTGAACTGCCTGTGCTGCTGCCTTTTATCTCTGTGTTTGTCCATGTGCCTCTGACCTGTGTTCCTGCATCCTGATCCTGGTCCTGACCCTGCACTTGGCCCCTGCATCCTGATCCTGTATCCTTACCCGTCTTTCTGTTTCTACTCCCATATAGCCTCTCCCTGTCCTGGCTTGCTCCCTGCTCCTTCTGCCTGATCTTCCATGTATGTCCCTGGTTCTGACACCAACTATGCTTCTCATATCCTGCTGTTCGTATATATTTGGCTAGTTACTCATTGTTTTTTCACTTACTTAGTAGATTCTCTGGTTTTTGGTTTATGTAGTTCTGGTATATTGGAGGTACATTTATATTTTTGTGTTTCACTTTATTCTTAATAAATTATATTATTTTACATTATCCTTGTGCCTGGGGTTCTCTGTGCAAGCCCACACATTTCTTGTCACACTTGCTTCACAGGATACCAGCACTCGGTATCTTTGACACCCTCATCAAGTATAAGGGTCTGGTAAGTATTTTTAGAGGGAACCCCACCCTTTTTTTGTACAGGGTTCCCCATTAACTACTACTGTATATCAGACCACTTGCTCGTAAAAGGGTCTGTTAAGATTAAGGCAATCCCCAGACAATTTGTTTACACAGAGAAGTAAACAGACAAAGCTGTAAATTGTTGGCAAAGTAAAAGGCACTAGTTTTTCTTTGTAAATTTTTGTATTGTTGTAGTAGGATATATACACCATACAGATGTACCACTTTACATGCAGATTATGGGCACCCCCAGATATTTTATTTAGAGTAATTTTGCATTTTCAATGTTTTGCTCTAAGCATTATGAAAATCACTGTTCCTTACCAAGTAGCATTTACAAAAAACATTTTGGCTTTGGTGTATGTTCCCTAGGGCATTGCCCAGCCCCTATGATACAATCCCTTATCTATTAGTTTAGAAAATGGCCAGAACTAATTTTTAACATCCCACCCATAATTTGCTTGACTTAACCAGCCTTTGTAACACTATTCCTGTCTGTGATACAAATACAGAGGCACAAATACTCCTACTGACACCAACAATGGGGCATGATTTTTCCCATTGACCCTAACAATGGGGCACTATTGCTCCCACTAACATCAACAATAGGGCACTATTCCTTCCACTGATATAACAAATGAGTCACTATTCCTTTGTTATTAACATCCCATTAGATGATAGAGGGATTGTGCCAACTGTAGGGCTAATGTTCATGTGCTCAAACGTGCACATCTTTTCAGGCATGGGAGCCTAAGTAAGCATGGAGAAATGTGCACACACAAAAGATCGCACACACAGTGTACACATTGACGCACAGGCATGTCCACCAGAGATACTGGCCCCTAGTGGCCTTTTAAACTTGGGCCCTGCATGGGATCATTTCTGGATGGCCTTTCAGTTTGTATCTCTGTTATTCTGAATCTTCTTAACTCTGAATATGGATTATCCCTGCCTGTGTACAGACATCCCAACCTGCAAAAACGAATTAGAGGAAGCTGGTGCCGACCCCCCCCCCCAATGAAATGCAGCTTACCAGTGCCAATTAAATGCAGCCTATTATTGTCCATCCATACCTCATCAGTGCCTACCAGCTCAGCCCATAAGTGTCCATCAGTGCAGCCTATCAATCAGTGTCCTTCAGTGCCACCTCATCAGTGTTCCCCAGTGCAGCCTATCAGTGTCTATCAGTTCCACCTCATCAGTGCCCACCAGTGCAGCCCACCAGTGCTACCTCATCAGTGCCCACAAGTGCAGCCTATCAGTGTCCAACAGTGTCCTTCAGTGCCACCTCATCACCAGCGCAGCCCATCAGTGCCATCTCATCAGCGCCAACCAGTGCAGCCTATCAATGTCCATCAGTGCCACCTCATCAGTGCCCATCAGTGCAGCCTATCAGTGTCCATCAGTGCCACCTCATCAGTGCCAACCAGTGCAGCCTATCAATGTCCATCAGTGCCACCTCATCAGTGCCCACCAGTGCAGCCCATCAGTGTCCATCAGTGCCACCCCATCAGTGCCCACCAGCACAGCCCATCAGTGTCCATCAGTGCAGCCCATCAGTGTCCATCAGGGCCACCTCATCGTGCCCCCCAGTGCAACCCATCAGTGTCTATCAGTGCAGCTTATCAGTGCCTACCAGTGCAGCCCATCAGTGTCCTTCAGTACCACCTCATCAGTGTCCACCAGCGCAGTCTCAGTGTATACCAGTGGATCGCTTTGTCCCGCCCCCTCCCCTGGCCACAGACCGAAGCCAGAGCAGCCCGAGCGGCCGCAGCAGCCGTACTTCATTCGGCATCTCAGACTGCTCTGTCTTCTGTCTGTGGCTGAGTGACAGGCCAAGCCGGGAGATTACCCAGCGCTCACGGGTGTCCCGGAGCCTGCAGCCAAATGCGGGAGACTCCCCTGACTCATGGGAGACTTGGGATGTCTGCTGTGTATGCCTTCTGCCTACCTATGTTGTGGACCTCAGCCTGGACTCTTTACCAAGATTTTGCCTATTGATTCTGTAATTCATTGCCTGCACATTGTCAACCTCTGATTGTCTCCTACCATGATCCTGCTTGTGATTTTTGTGCCTTTCTGTTTGGCTGTTTTTGAACGTGGCTTGTGATCTGGCTCTGCTTTCTACTGGTCTGGGTGAAGTTAGAGTGTCCTCATCGCTGTTCTGCTTACCTGACAGCAACACATCCCAAGTTCAAGTCTGCAGTTCCAGCTACCTGGTACCTCCACTCCTACATTGCCGTAGCAGTTCCAGGTTCAACATTTAGGGAAGGGAAGGGAATTGTGCAAGAGGCCACTGTCTTCATCTTGAGCTCCTCATACAGGTACATGACATCCTGATTATAACAATGGGACACTATTCCTTCCACTAATACCAACAATAGAGCGCTATTCCTTCCACTGATATCAGGAATAGGGCACTAATCCTTAAACTGTTTCTAATGACAAAGCACTTTTTCTTCCACTAACACTGACAATTGGGCATTATTCCTCTTCTAACTTACCATTCTTACTGCTTTCCCATTCTCTAATCAATTCTCTAAGCTGTGCTGCTTATTTGCTCTGGAGATCAAGTACCTGGCTACATTTCTTTACAAGAATGCCTAAATCATAAGATATGATAAACAGTTCATTTGGCAGTTAAGACGGTTTTCATATATTGTATGTAATCTATCTGTAAACTGTGCTGTTTGCCTAGAGTTTGATTTTAGGGCGTAAACAATTTAAATAAATAAATTAGCTGTTTTGGCACATTTTATATGATTTTTTTTCTTAAAACAGAAAGTTGCACTGCATTGGTAGTTGGTAGCCTGAACATGCAAACAACAATTGTGAATGATGATGCTAACATAAATTAACATTACATTATCAAATGAATCTGAACATTGAACAATGTAGAGGTAAATGCTTGTTAATGTCAAATAACAAATGATGAATATCAAAATGCTGTTTTCCCTGTAAAGTAAATCTATCAATGTGATGTAAGATAAAGGTTATGTAATGCAGACTAATGCCCCGTACACACGGTCGGATTTTCCGATGGAAAATGTCTGATCGGAGCGTGTTGTCGGAAATTCCGACCGTGTGTGGGCTCCATCGGACATTTTCCATCGGATTTTCTGACACACAAAGTTGGAGAGCAGGAGATAAAATTTTCCGACAACGAAATCCGTTGTCGGAAATTCCGATCGTGTGTACACAAATCAGATGGACAAAGTGCCACGCATGCTCAGAATAAATAAAGAGATGAAAGCTATTGGCCACTGCCCCGTTTATAGTCCCAACGTACGTGTTTTACGTCACCGCATTTAGAACGATCGGATTTTCCGACAACTTTGTGCGACCGTGTGTAGACAAAACAAGTTTGAGCCAACATCCGTCAGAAAAAATCTTAGGATTTTGTTGTCGGAATGTCCGAACAAAGTCCGACCGTGTGTACGCCCTATTAGACATAACAGAAATCTCCTTCACATTTTAAATTCATGCCCCCATTGCTAAGTAATTTATAGTTTTACTGAAATATCTGATCCTTTTGCAGAAAATATTCACAGAAGCTAAAACAATAGTAGCGCTTGACACTGCCCTGTGCCTGGAAAACACAGTTACTCAGCATGGTCAAGCCCAGAGTGAATTTTATCAGACATTGTATCATTACATTGACAAATATATCAGGAAAGTTTAACTTGAATTAGTGACTATGAACATAGAAACTCCCTGAAAAAAAAAAGAAAGTGAACCTTTGCATTTTCCAAGCAAGTAAACATATTGGTATCTTCTTAGTCTGTTCCATCGACTGCATCAAATGTACTTTGCAGCCTAAGCAGATTAAACAGCAATGTTACTAGTATGCAATCATATACTTTTTTGTTAATATTTAGCCCACAACTCTCTATCACCATGCCTAACAACACTCACTGGCTGATTTCTGTTCTGCTGAAAGCAGTGCTACATGACCACCAAGTGAAGTGCAGCAGTGTCTTTGATGTGATTGATAGCCTGGTTTGACCTCCTGCAAAGAGCTAGGCACTGTCAAGCACTGGGGGTATAACTGGGTCTGGAGGAGCGAACTTTAGCAAAGTTTGCTGCTTTTGCACCAGTGAGTCCTTTAACTTATAGTTCATATTTGGAATCAGTTTCTGAAAATACTGGAAAAGGAAAGAGTGGCATCAAAGTGGATCTACATTAAACCACAGTTGGTCCCCTAAACAATTATGCACAGCATTTCTGGTAGACTTACTCACTTGTTTGGCCTTCTATAACACAAACAGTTTGCTGCTCTCCATCATCATTCTGCAGGTTGCTGACATTATTTCTGATCTTCTGGCTTGGCATGTTCTCTTTTCATTCATTGTGTGGCAACTTTTAATTCCCGGGTATGTGCAATGGGGTTACATCATCTGTGGACCTAACCTCATGTTCTGCCTTTTATAGATGTAAGGAATGCACACTTTAAGAGACAGTGTGCACAAAGGAAAACAAAGGAAAAAATTGCTAGAAGACAGGTAAAGCAGTCTTTTGGAAGAGACTCACAAGTCTGTTCTACCAAAGAACTCTACCTTCTAGCAAATTTAGTTCTTCTTTAAAGATGCGTTAGTAGTATTAGCAACAGTTTCATAAAAATATATATATTTATATAGGAATTAAAGAAATAATACCGCGCCAATCACATATAAAATAAAAAAAGCAGCCAACACTACAATCAGACCAATTGTGCAAAGATAATAAACAGAATAAAGTGTAGCGCTAATACTGTGTCAGGCAGCCTAGGGCTGTGGCCCCAGATTCTAAAAATGGTAGTGTATTAAACCTATAAATATTCACATTATGCAAAAGGAATAGCAATCCAAAATCTCACAAACAAAATAAGAAGTGTATCTCATATGCCAATATGGCACATCTAAAGTGAGTGTGCATATGCAGATCACATCAAAATATAAATGAAACACCCCATTATACAGGTGAGCGTGAATAAACGATCAAATCTAGCTGTAGCAAAATAATCAATAAAGTGGAATAAGCAATATAAACAATGTGCAAAGTCAAACAGTGCTAACATCAAAAACATATATGTAAATCAAATGTTATGATCTTATTCTCAAAACAAGTTCATAAACTCCTATGAAGTGACAGTCCCATAATTTCTCATATGTTGCTCAAACAAAACTGATGGACTAAAGATGAAATACTGTTCTTCCCAATGGCGATCCCAAACATAGAAGAAGGTGAGGTACTCTTACCAGCACTGGTGGACTCACAGGCCGAGGGCGGTGAGTCATCAAGGCTTAGGCTGTCATATACTAAACGACAATGTAAATGCGGTCTGTAGGGACGGGATCCTCCTCCTTGGTTGGGGGTCAGGTGTCTGCCCGGATATCTGGTGAGATCCTCTAACTCAGCGGTGTAAACGAACCATAATCGCCATATATAAAAAAGGAAAAGAAGGGAGCCTCCACATGTAAATCCAAAAAATCAATTGGAGTTTATTGGACAAATCAGAGTCATCCGATAATCAATAAAAATATATCCAATAGAATCAATTCAAGAAATATTTAAAAGCGTGGTAAACAAGTGGCTGGGTACAGCAAAACGACCTTACGCGTTTCGTCTAAGAAGACTTCTGCTGGGGTATGTATTAACCTGTCACTGCCACGCTTATATACAAATATTTAATTTATGACAGATAAACAGCTTATTTCACAGTGTGCGGACTGACTTCCTGGATATACGGCATGCGTACCAATACAGGATCATGTGTTCACGTATCTAGCCAATAGGCGTGAAGCGCCTAACTTACACAACCACGCCTCGATGTGACTCTCCAATCTGATGGTGCTCTCATACATTGGGAACATCAATTCCTCCGCAATCAACCAGATGCAAGCCAGCAAGGCTTATGGCGTACACGTGACCCACATCACGTATCGATGCCCGACGTACCTGGGGTGCGTGTCATCATTGAGAACCAAGAACCGGAACATGACTATGAGGTCGTTGGAACGCATATGTGCTCCAAATGGGTCATCAGGGCAGGAAGTGGAAAAAAAAGTTGATTGCGGTGTTTTAAACTTACGCAGCCACAAATTGTATCTATTATAAGTAAAAACTTATCTGTAGACCATAAATATACGATCTCGGGTATTAATCAAGGAAGTCAGTATGCCAATCTAAAAACTAAATCATTAAAAAAGAAAAATTGTAAAGATAAAAATAGTAATATCGGGTGTGGAATACAAATATGACTATGATCAAAAAAACAATGGATCGGTAATACATAAACCTGACCCATCCCTGTTAATATTATATAAAGAGACATATAAGACTTAATATTAGGGAGCATGTAAGACTGAATGCTCAAAAACTATGTGACTGAGAATATGTACCATCCAATCTGAAACCGAACATTTGAAAAGAACAATAAAAATCAGAATAAAAAGCAAAAGTAAAAATAAAAATAAAAATGAAAAAATGTAATACAGGAATCATAGACCATCTACAAAAATCTAAAAGTTACGACTGATTAATAAAAGAATTCATGTCCCACTCCACGTTGAGTCCGTGTGGCATATATGCCCATGAAACAAGAATACTGGGCTAAAAATAGTAAATTAAAACAAACAAGACTAAATCGCAGAAAATGATTTGCAAAACACAAAAAATATTTTTTTAAATATTTTTTTAAAAAGTAAAATAAAAAATGAAAAAAAGATGAAAAAAATGAAAAAAAAAAACGTTGCTGAGGACGTCATGAAACGAAGCGCGCACAACGGCATCACGCTCTGTTAGTCAGCTCCAGGGCATACGAGGGAGGAGACCGCTGTGCAGCGGCTGGTGGATACATTCCCCCACCTTGCTGTTTATGCCTATTTGGAGGGGCTTTTTACTTTATATTGTTCAGGTCTACTGCTGTCCTAATCCATCTGGACAGAGATACACATTAGTGCCTGGATTTTTTTCATTATTTTCATTTTTTTCATCTTTTTTTCATTTTTTATTTTACTTTTTAAAAAAATATTAAAAAATATATTTTTTGTGTTTTGCAAATCATTTTCTGCGATTTAGTCTTGTTTGTTTTAATTTACTATTTTTAGCCCAGTATTCTTGTTTCATGGGCATATATGTTTTAAATAAAGTGGTCATACTTTATTACGCCATGGAAGCTCTTTCTTTTTGAATACATGAGGGGAAGCAACGCATCTATGGATTGAAAAATATAGGAGTCACCCAGCACAATATACAACAGCTAGACGGCCCATTTTCCAACATAGGAGCATTCCCCCGGCGTGGGGTCTGGGGAGCCGATTACAGCAATATCTACCAGATGAAGCAGCAGGTGAAGTGACTCAGCATACTACATCACAGGCGTTATACCCCTGGCGGGGTTTTGGAAGCTGGTGTGTAGGCAACCAATAGGGGGAGCACGAGAGTCACCTGACAAATTGATCCAACACCAAAGTCACCATTGGGAATCTGAATTTTTTTATATTAACATCAGTATATGGACTGTCATAATATATATTGGAGATCTACCTGCTGCATGTTCTGTGTTTCTACTAGCTGTTTTTTTGTATGCGATTTCAAATCATGCCCAAAACGCATATGTTATCAATTTAGTGTATATATTACCTATATGCACATCACCGCATTGGTATATAGTTTTTTAGCAAATGCACATAATGGAATATAGCTTCTGGTCTTTTTTCTAGATGCTGTAGGACCTTCTAGGGTGTGCGACACTTGATGTGTGTTACAACTTACCATAATTTATGATTAATAGGTACACTATTGTTTGCTGGGGTATCATTTATTATAAGGTAAATTAGATAACCTACTCATCTTATAGATCTATCACTGCAAGTAAGGGGGGATATACTTATAGGCTATCCCAATATTCAATGCTTATAGGTAGCGCCAATACACCCTAACTCTTTACCTTTATACACTGCGCAAAGAACCTTATAGGGACTTTGTGGAAAGGGAGGCAGCAACCTGTGGTTTCTGGCCCTATAGCCAGGCCCTAAAGCGCAGTTTTTTCTTCACTTACATTATAAGCCTTATCAACAAATCTAGATTTGAAGATCTTAGCTTGGTCTAAATAATCTGAAAGTTGCGAACAATTGCGTCTAATCCGCAGTAGCTGGCTCCGGGGGATGGATTTAAGCCATGCTGCATGATGGCAGCTGTCAATCGGAATGTAGCCATTCCGATCGGTTGCCTTAAAAAAGGTTTTAGTCTCAAGTTGGTTATTGGCCACTGTGATCTCAAGGTCTAAAAAATGGATAGTAGACCGACTGGCTTCATAGGTCAGCTCAATTCCAATCCGATTGTCATTCAGAGTGGACATGAACGAATCCAGGGATTCCAAATTACCTCTCCACAGGAGGAGGATGTCGTCAATGTATTTTTATATACAAGGCAAATTAACTCCATAAAAGTGAAATATTTCAAGGTACAGAAACTGCATTCTAGAAAAAAAAATAAAAATAAAAGCAATCAAAGGAAAGCTGTAAGCTATACTGAAAGGTATTTTCTCATTGCACTGAAGCATGGTTCTGTAATTATCTATTTTATGATATCCACTTTTTTTTTACTTTTAACTAAAAGTTATTTTTAAAATCTGTAACTGAAATGTTACATTGTAAATGGATTTGTAACATCTGTAAATGAATAATTAGAAGACGTGCCTAATCAATCATTCCTTTAGTATCTTTATTTTGTAAGTACGTATTTGTACGTTTAAATATCCAAAGAGCCATGCTAAAAAAACATTGATACTTAGAAAAATAATAATCATAGAAATAATAATAAAAGTGTCCACATAATTTCCCCTATTAGGGGATAGCTGCACAAAATAAAGTTCAAATTCAATAAAGAAAGGAAACAAAGTGCAAAGTTAGTGTGCAAAATGAGGATCCTCTTTATAAATGTTCAAAAACAACCATGTGAGCAGCGAACATCTGTCACCACCATTGCAATATCCAAGCCATGACACTACCACCTTAATAAAAAGTGCAGTCTTACTCTTCATAGGACCCTCTAATTAAAGAGAGGTCAGCAGAGCGTGTGGCCAAAACAACCCGGCCAGGGTATTTCCAAAGTATTCCTAAAAGATTCCCTCAAGGGCAGGGGTTTAGACTGTTGTGGTCATCTCAGCATCATCCCCATATAGAGTCATCATAAGGACATGAAAGAAAAATTTCTGCATAGTGTAAAACCGTTTAGTTAGCTTTTTATTAAAAAACTATGAACACCAACATGAAGGACATGTACCAATGCAAAAAATAAAAATAAAATAAAGAATATTGTTAAGTGGGGAGTGGGTGTTTTAACCACTTGACCTCTGGAAGATTTACCAGTCTTCATGAACCAGGCCATTTTTTGCGATATGGAACTGCGTTACTTTAACTGACAATTGCGCAGTCATGCGACGCTGTACCCAAATATAATGTATGTACTTTTTCTCCAACAAATAGAGATTTCTTTTAGTATTTGATCACCACTGTGTGTTTTTTTATCTTTTGCCCTATGAACAAAAAAAGACAGACGATTTTGAAAAAAAACTATATATTTGACTTTATGCTATAAAACATATCCAATTAAAAAAAAAAAAAAAATCTAATTTCTTCATAAATGTAGGCCAATATGTATTCTGTTACATATTGTTGGTAATAAAATCCCAATAAGAGTAAATTTATTGGTTTACGCAAATGTTTACAAACTTTGGGATATATACTGGAATTTTTATTTATTTTTTACTAGTAATGCCAGCGATCAGCGACTTATAGTGGGACTGCAATATTGCAGCGGACATTCGGACACTAACTGACACTTTTGACAATCTTTGGGGACCAGTGACACTAATACAGTGATTAGTGCTAAAAATATGCACTGTCACTGGCTGGGAAGAGTTAAACATCTAGGGTGATCAAAGGGTCAAATGTGTACCTAGCCAGTGTTTTGGAGTACTGTGTGTGGTGCTTTTACTAGGGGGAGTAATGGATTTTAATCCCTGCTAGAGGAAAGAAAATCCATTACTTCCCTGCCAACAGGACTCTGCCTTGCTTACATAGGCAGGGCTCTGTCCTGTGTGAATTCCCGACGATCGGCGGTTGTTGGCGGGAATTCATTGGCCGGCACATGCTAATCATCATCTGCTGTTTAATCACAGGACAGTCAGCTCCCCGGCAGCGTGCAACCTCTACCTGGAATGTGCCAGATCACATACCTAGTATGTGATTTGGCACAGGAGAGCCACCTTGCTGCCATATATGTATGTTATACAGTCAGCAGGTGGTTAATAAGGCTTCAAGGGCAGCATTAAAAATAAACAATTCTTTTAAATAACATGCTTGGGGGATACCTTAAACCTGCATGTGAAGTGGTGCACCTAGAACACTATACCAGATCCTTATCCAGGCATGCAGCCTGGATCAGGGCAGCTAGTGTGCATCCCCCTCCTGAACCATATAAGCTCACATGCCATCAGCCTTTGGAGGGTACCTTGGGGGGGCAAAAAGCATCCCACCCAGCATGGCACCTTGTCCCCATGTTGACCTGGCCTGGTGGATGTGGGGATTTGTGGGGCAGACCTACTGAAACCTGGAACCTCCTTTAAAATAAAGGGTCCCACAGATAAGTAGCCCTCTATGTGATTGAGTAAGGGGTATATATTACCCTTCTGTAGCTCTACCCCTGCAGGGGCCACTGGTTAGTATAGGTTCTCCGTTCTTTGCCTTGATTTCTTAAATTACTTAAGCCCCTCTGAAACAGTAGGTTAAGTGAGCAAAGCTTACAATTTCACAGAAATCACTGAAGGCAATACCAGTTACACAATAATAATGCTACTGTAGTTAGTGAAGGCAAGCCTCTCTATATTCTCCCACAATATGATTGGTAGGTATAAGGGAATGAAAGTGGATTAGCAATAGTAGTAGTACAACACAACGCATAGTATGATCAGTAGTCAGCAATAGGTATAGGATAGCACTGGGGTTGATTTACTAAAGGCAAATAGACTGTGTACTGTGCAAAGTGTAGTTGTATTCTGCAAGAGCAGTTGCTCCAGAGATTAGTAAATGAGCAGGAGCTCTGCTGACTTCTATCATGCAATCATGTGCAAGCAAAAATGCTGTTTTTTAAATTTTCCTTGCACATGATTGGGCCTCATTTACTAAGCTCTGGAGCAACTGCACTTGCAGAGTGCAACTGCACTTTGCAAAGTGCACAGTCTATTTGCCTTTAGTAAATCAACCCCACTATGCACCAGCATCAGTATAAACAGTAACAAAATCATATAGACAGTAATGTGGATAAATTTACTGCAATCTGGAAACTATACTGCCAGAGTGCATTGGGGGTGAGTATGCTAAGCCTAGGCTAACTGGAAGGAGGTACCATTGTTGACTGATGTCATTGAGCAAATATGGCTGTGGTAAGCTTTTTACGAGTATTTAAAGGACTTCTGGCTGCAAGGCCTAAAGGCCTTGATACAGTAGGCTGAAATGCGTTTAGTGTTGGCTCTGTTTGGAACATGTGTACTCCTTGGACGAAATAAAGAGACATTTTATTCATCCTCACTTGGTTGCTGACTGTATCTACATGGAAGGACTCTTGTGTTGTGGGGTGAAGACTGCAAGTCAGGCACGGTAAGTGGAAACAGAGAGCTCTTGCCGGCTCTGATTGCATGATTGGGTTGCAGTGCCATTATCTTGCATTTATGTTATGATTGGGTATCCAGCCTCACCTTATTTACTAAGCTAATTGAAAATTCTCTTTTCTAAGTAAATAGTGTCTTCTCCAGTGCAGACCAATTCCAATGATCCAAAGCAGAAACTCATTGTAGAGACTCATCCTTAATAAATGGTTCAATTCAAAGATTAAAGGGATTGTAAACCCTCAAGGTTTTTCAACGTAATGCCCCCCCTCCCATTTTACTTACCTGAATGCTGTCTTTTTCCGGCCGGGAACAACCACACTAGCTCTAGCTGGGGTTGTCTGGCATGGGAGCTGCGATATGCTAAGGGAGATTCTTGTCTCCTGCTGTCCCCCCCCTCGTCCTATGGACTTTGTGGCCACTGGCATATCGGCGCTATGCTCCTACACCCATTGGGTGGCTTCTGCAGTTGCGCTGTCACCCAGTGGCAGTGCAGTTTGTCATATTGGATGGACAGGAGTCCACTGCGCATGCATACTCCAATTGGCAGCTGACGCCCCGGCGTCGGCGCACCAATCCATCCTCGCATTGTGTTGGGAGCGATCCCCTTTGGGGATATAAGTCAGGGGTCAAACATGGCTGAGCTTCCTTCACTCACCAATACTATGTACACCACAGAGATTTCCATTGCTGTTCAGCTGTTTGTATATCAAGGAATACACTCTCCCCACCCTAGCACTCACCTGGTGCTTCATCTGCATTCCCTGCACTTTTTTGTTTAATTTATAACACCGCTTTTCACACAACCTTTTCCTCTTTTCTTTATCAGACAAACACATTTTTTCAGGATTTACTTTCTTACCCATGGTCTCTGTCTGCTCCATTATTGGATCAGGTTAGTCCACATATGTTTCTATACAGATAATTGTACAACTTTTGTCTACTCTGCTTTTTTAGTAAGGCTTAACACATATACTTATGCTAGAGTATACATGCTCTCATACAAAAATATTATTACATTATATAACTTGATGTTCATCTTACTAAATTTGGCAAATCATTGAGACATATACATATATGTTTACAGCTGATATCTATCAAGTTACATACTGAGACAATTAGGACCATTCACCTTCACCTATGCCATGTCTGCTGCCTGGCATCCCCCTGGGGGTATCCGTGTCCATCTTCTTCCCCTCAGCTCCCGTGCCATACTCTGGCTGCTGCCGTTCATTTGGGGGTTCAGCGATGGAAACTCTGGTTTCATTCATTGCCATTGTTCATACATTTACCATTGTGACACATCTTTTTGTCTATTTAGATACATCTCATCTGCATCCAACCCTGATGAGCGCGCAATGATCTTGCGAAACGCGTGCCGGGTTTTCTAATGGGTGCATTTGTATATACTGCATTGTATAACGTTTGTATCAACTTTATTTATTCTCTTTATTATGTGCAAATCCAGTGGCTGAGCTAATATGCTATATTATCCATGTATATACATTAATTTTAATAAACATTTATACTGCTATTACTCTTGTGACTCAGTGGCTGTGATCACCTCATTTAAAGTCCCAGGGTGACTCTCTTTTTTTTGTAACTGTAGGGGGGATGGGCTCACTAGAACATGACAGAGATCACTGGGAGCAGTAGATCTCTGTCAAGGCAGAACAGGGAAATGCCTTGTTTACATACGTGTAGGTGTATGTTGAACTCTTTTGAGCTCTGATGCAAAATATGAGCCATGTCTACATGGATCTAGGCTCATATAATGTATCAGATGTTACATCTTCATGGTCAGGCATCATCCAGTGTCAGGATCTATTTCCTGGACTGAGATGCTGGGGGTTACGAGCCCACAGAATAATTGGTTATATAAATTCCTGTGTTTTTGCAGCTGTGGGCTGTTTTTCCAACAAATGTTTGACACAGATTAGCCCCCTGCTACACCCTCTCACCTTGTAACATGGGTGGAGAATGACTATGCAGGCTGGTGTATGTTATGCATGGACAATGAGGGGCTGTGCCTTGCATTTTTTTTCTTTTCTTTTATTGAAATGTTACGATGGCATCATTGAGTTCTGGTACATAGAAACCCACTGGCAGATGGAGACAACAGAAGAGCTCTGGCGTGGAAAAAATCACCATTGTGTTGTAAACAGGGCACCTTGCTTTCTGTATGCCCATGTAGATACTTGCTCTTTTCAATAGCAGAAAAATGCTGGTCACCATACATAGTGTGAATGAGCCTATACAGAAATGTCCACTTTTAAGAGGCTTTGTAATTTTGAGAATACTGAAAACCGCTAAAAAGTGGTTAGTAACATCACTCAGAGGTGCTTGTATGTATATGCAGCAGCTTTCAATATACTCTGCTGCACCCAAATGATTGACTAGTCTAATTAAACAAATCTTCTGCTCTTTCTGATAGTGATGCAGTTTGCCTATACCCTCCAACCTCTTTCACCTTTCATAGAGATGAGCTAATATGAATGTGTGGGCATGAAGCTTAGCAAAAAACTCTGACACTACCTGGAAGTGTCAGAGCTCTGCCCTATTGGGTCAGCCTGACATTTGGGTGAAGCGAGGATACCTAAAACTTTAGAATGTATGTGCAGGCACTCACACTCTATACCAGTCAGGAGGTTTCGGTGTTCTTAAATTGACCTCTCATTACCATGCAAGTCAGGAGGACAGTTTCTAAATGTCTGAGCTTTTGTTGGGACAGACAGTAATCAAATTTAGTTTACAGCTGATAATGAAAAACTGCAAACACAGTACAGACAGGGTTTATAATCTTAAACATTACTTGACAGCCCCCTCCTAAAAATCATAAAGCAGAGCATGTAAGGATATTTTTTTAAGTTAGAGTTGCATCGACATACTAAAACTGGAGAGTTCAAAATCCGATACAGCTGTGCATGATAGCCAATCAGCTTTGACAATAAACCCGGAAGCTGATTGGTTTCTATGCAGAGCTGCACCACATTTTTCGCTCCTGTTTAAGTAAATCAACCCCACTGTGTTAATGAGAACTGGTAACTTTTGCAGCCAAATTGAGTTGAGGTATCAAATAGGAAGTAGGTGTTAACTCAGTTTGGCTGCAAAAGTGTAAATACACTTTACGGTCAAATCACTACTATGTATGATTTTTTTAAATGGGTTTGCTATTCCATGTCAAGAAAATTTTGCCATCAGAACATTAAGTTCACATACAAAATAACTGCTTAAAGAGATTGTAAACAATCACTTTTTAAAACAATCCATTCAGTTTAAAATAGAAATGAAAGGCAAAACATTTGTGTATAGATATGTATTAAAAAAAAAAAAAACATTATAAATATCTTTTACCTTTTTTATAAGTGATTGCATATTCTCTGTTCTCAGTTGCATACAAACTGGGAGAGGAGAAACAGCAGAACAGTTCATATGCTAATTTATGTGCATTTTCACTGGGCTGAAACTTTTAAAAAAGCATAATGCACTGCATGGACTTTGGACAATAGTCAAACAGCTTGGAACTGCCAAATATAATAATTGTATATTACAGCCCCCTCACTGTAAAAGGTGGGGCTTACAGAAGCCATATTGTCAGTGTACTTCTAGAGATGGGATAGGGAAAGCAGACAATCTGTATAGGAAGAGCTTGAAAAGGGCTGCAGTCAACTGTGGTATTCAATGCTGTGGATTGCAGTGGTGGACAACATTGTCTTGTGTTTAAACAGTATGATAACCCATAACTGTTATTCACCCCTCATCTGTATATATCAGCCCCATCCGGTCTCTAATCTGACCTGTATATTAACACTTCACCTACCTTATCCTGCATATCTATCTATTGCTCCTTTCATATACATCTCCTCCTCTGTGTATGGCCTGTACATTTAATGTATCTAGTTTCCATTTCCAAACCTGAAGTTTAAACCCCCTCAATATCAGCATGTTTCGTCCAAAAGCTTGTGGCAAAAAATTATATTATGGTAGGGTATCTACTTTCCAAAAAAAAAAAGTTATATTTGTCTCAAAAAAGGGATATAAAATTATTTTGTGTACAGTGTTACATCATTAACTGTACATGAGTAATTATCACTAAGAGCATCAGATACAGTGCCTTGAAAAAGTATTCATACTCCTTGAATTTTTCCACATTTTGTCATGTTACAACCAAAAACGTAAATCTATTTTATTTGGATTTTATGTGATAGACCAACACAAAGTGGCACATAATTGTGAAGTGGAAGGATAATGATAAATGATTTTTTTGTACAAATAAATATGTGAAAAGTCTGGTGTGCATTTGTATTCAGCTCCCCTGAGTGAATACTTTGTCGAACCACCTTTCACTGCAATTACAGCTGCAAGTCTTTTTGGGTATGTCTATACCAGCTTTACACATCTAGAGAGTGACATTTTTGCCCATTATTCTTTGCAAAATAGCTCAAGCTCTGTCAGATTGGATGGAGAGGGACTGTGAACAGCAATTTTCAATTCCCGCCACAAATTCTCAATTGAATTTAGATCTGGACCTTGACTGGGCCATTCTAACACATAAATATGCCTCGATCTAAACCATTCCATTGTAGCTCTGGCTGTATGTTTACGGTCGTTGTCCTACTATAAGGTGAACCTCCGCCCCAGTCTCAAGTCATTTGCAGATTCTAACAGGTTTTCTTCTAAGATTGTCCTGTATTTGGCTACATCCATCTACCAACTCTGACCAGCTTCCCTGTCCCTGCTGAAGAAAAGCATCCCCACAACATGATGATGCCACCACCAAGTTTCATGGTGGGTATGGTGTGTTTAGGGTACTGTACCCAATACAGAATGCCAGTGCAAAAAGCAATAGTATAACATGCATGTAGTAAACTTCACTCATACCTGGGTTAAAATCTTTATGTGAAGATATGTTTAAAACCTCTTCAGCTCTGGAAGATTTACCCCCTTCATGTGCAGATCATTTTTTGCGATATGGCACTGCGCTACTGACAATTGCGCGGTCGTGCGACACTGTACCCAAATGAAATGTATATCCTTTTTTTCCCACAAATACAGATTTCTTTTCCTTTGTGCTTTTTATTTTTTGTGCTATAAAAAAAAAAGACCAACAATTTTGAAAAAAAAACTATATTTTTTACTTTCTGCTATAAAACACTTCCAATAAAAAAAATGTAAAACTAATTTCTTTATCAAATGTGTGGCCAACATGTGTTACTGTGTACTGTGTATGCTGTTTTTACCAAGCAATGCACTGTTTTTTACTTCCTGCTTTGCAGTCAGAAGAGGGCCCTTTGCTTGTTTACTCACACAGGGCTCTCTTCCGTAATGTCCAGAGCCGAACGTCGGGTGCCAGCAACCAATTAGTGGCTGGCAGCCACTGATTGGTTGGTGATGCAGCCAATTGCAGCACAGTGGTGGAGGCACACTCTCTACCCCGGCGTATGGATCACGTACTAGGTACGTGATCCGGTGCAGAGCGGCCGCATTTCTGCAGTATACCTACGGTGGGCGGTCCGCAAGCAATTATAGAAAAGGAAAGGGGAAAAATATTATACGATAATGAAAACACTACAAGCATCATGCATTCTCAAAATAATCTACATAGTTTCTATAGAAAACAACTCCATGTTGGTTTTCAATTTGTAACCTGTTTTCATGAACCAGCCCACTCAGGTTATAATAAATACAGAAGGCATTTGAACATCAAGGGAAGAATGAAGCAAAGAAAACTATTTACAAATTCATGAATGTAAAAATGTAATTTTGAACTTTCTGAACAAACTAAAAAGTTATGGAAAATTGTTACCAATACATACTGTAATTTTCCTTTCCTGGCTTGCCCTCATGTCAGCACACAATGGGTTAACCCCTTCCTCCAGTCTCACAGTAACACCTTCTCTTAGCTGATAAAAGGGAGCCCCTCCTGCCCGCCCTTGCTCCATTAACCAGTGGACAACATGCTTGTAGGGAGGGAAAAAAGATTGTGCTGACATGAGGGCAGGCCAGGAAAGGAAAATTACAGTAAGTATTGGTAACAATTTTCGGTTTTCCTGGCCAGCCTCATGTCAGCATACAATAGAATTTGATTTAGCTGATATAGGGTGGGATAACAAAGAGTTGAAAAACAAATGGTATTGCTACTTTAGTGAATATTGTTTTTTTTTGCTTGGAAGGGTGCTGACACCACTGCATTTCCAAAATTTGATGCACTAGCCGCTGTGACATCTAAACTGTAATGTTTGCGAAGGTTTCGCAGGAGCTCCAACTAGCGGTCCTGCATATGTCTTCAATCGATATTTTAGCAGAAGCTGCCCATGAGGCTGCCACCCCTCTTGTTGAATGAGCTCTAATAAACTGTGGAGGCGTCAGCCCCTGTTTCTCATACGTGAGACCTATCACCTTGGTGATCCAGGTAGCTATGATTCTAGCTGATGCTGCTTCTACTCTTCTAGGTCCTGACTGCAGGACGAACAAGGTATCCATTTTGCACATCTGTAGAGAGTGGTTTAAGTAGGTTGAAAATAAGTTGACCATGTCTAATGGTCTGAGATCTAATTCCTCTGCTTGTCTCGGCAGTTGCGTGAAGCTGGGTAGGACCACCTCCCAATTTACATGGAACTTGGAAACCACCTTAGGGGTTAAGGCTGGCGAGGGCCTTAGGATCACTTTGTCTGGGAGAATGATGCAAAAAGGATCTTTGCAAGATAGAGCTGCTAGCTTTGAAACTCTCCTCACTGATATTATGGCTGTGAGGAAAATCAGCTTGACTGTCAGGAAACATAGTGGACATGTCTCCGCAGGCACAAATGGATGTTGAAGCAAAGCTTTTAGCACTGTGCCCAAGTCCCAGGCTGGGAACAGGGACTTCCTTGGTAATCTTATTCTTATGGCCACTCTAAGAAATTGCTTTATTGAGAAGGCATCTTATAATTGAGAAGGCATCTTGAGCTAGCCCTTCGTTGCAGTGGAATCTTGACACAAACTGGGGTACCTGTACATTCCATGGGGCCGCCATCAGATCTACCAAAGCTATACCCCACCTGTAAAAGATTGTTTTCAGATAGTCCTTGTTGAGCGCCCACTTGTTTTTGTTGGGAAAGTCCCGACTCAGATGGTCTGCTATGTAATTTTGACTGCCCGGAATGTAGGCTGCCGTCAAGGCTTCCACATGTGCCTTGGCCCAGATGAATATCTCGGTTGTCAACTGCAGCAGTGGCAAGCTCTTGGTTCCTCCCTGTTTGGTTATATAAGCGACCGCTGTCTGGTTGTTCAACATAAGCTTGAGCCGAGCTCCTTGAATCAGGTCCTCGAATGCCAGTAGGGCTAGGTATGCTGCCTGTAACTCCAACAGGTTGGAGTGTCTGGTCTCCATCCTGCTCCATTTGCCGTGAACCCATCTGCTAAGGCAATGAGCACCCCAGCCCCGGAGACTGGCATCCGAGGTTATCTGGATCCAATCTCTGGGGCTGAGAGGCATGCCCCGCGACAGAGTTCCTGGCGCTATCCACCACGCCAAGCCCTGGCGGATCCATCTTGGTATGAAGATTTTTTGGTGAAGTGATACGCCATCTCAATTTTTCAGAAACGATGTTTGGAATGCCCTTGTATGGAATCTTGCCCAGGGAAAACCTGGGGTTGCTGCGGTAAACATTCCCAGAAGCATCATACAGTCCCTCGCCGACAGCGACGAGGACTCCATCACGCTGTTCACGCAGGCTACTAGCTCGGCTATCTTGTGATGTGGTAGCGAGACCTGCCCTTTGCTTGTGTTGAAAACAAGTCCTAGGTACTCCATCTCTTGGGAGGGAATCGACTGGCTCTTCTGCTTGTTCATAATCCAGCCGAATTCGGATAGAATTTTCAGCACCACTTCGCTTTGTGCCATTAACTCCTTGCTTGCACGGGCCACTACCAAGATGTCATCTAAGTAGTGGAACATTTTTATGCCCCTCAAATGTATAACCATGATGGTAGCTAGCAAGAGCTTGAAAAGGACTCGAGGTGCTGTGCTGATTCCGAAGGGCAGATATTTGAACCGGAAATGATCTTCCCCTACCATCAATCTCAGGTATCTTTGGTGATGCCTTTTGATTGGGACATGAAGGTAGGCATCTGCTAAATCAACTGATATTAGCCAGTCCCCTGGTTGCAGAATTGATATAACTGTAAATATTGATTCCATTTTGAATGTCTTGGGATCGATGTAGTTGTTTAGGGGTTTAGGTCTAAGACCGTGCTTTGGGCACCAGAAAAATTGGGGAGTAAACCCCTGTTCCCTGCTGCTTTAGAGGAACTGGCGAGATTGCCTCTTTCTGAAGTAATTTGGTCACAAATTTTTGCAAGCACCTTCGTTTCTTCTGATCTTGTGGCCATTCTGTCTGGACAAGGATGTCCGGTGGTTTTTCTCAAAAAAACATTATCTTGACTGTTTTCTGGACCCATTGGTCCTTGGCTTTCTCCGCTTATACCTTCCAACCTGGCACCCACCTGGGGGGGGATGGGTGGTCAACCTGTGAAAAGGACTTCTCCAGTTTCTTAGCAGTCTGAGCGAACTTCACCTTTCGAAGAAAGGAGCTTTGTGAGCCTCTCTGTTGGGGTCTCATATATTCTCGGCCTGGTCTATATGACCTGGCCTTCTGCGCCCTTCTGAACTCTGATTGGCCTGACCAAGCGGTTTGCTGTCTCCTTTTGGGTCTCTGTGGTAGCAGACCGCACTTCCCTCCAGTAGCTCGTTTAAAAGCTTCCTCCAGGGTGTCTTGCCCTTGTATGGAATGTTACAAAGTGCCTGTTTCGAGGTACTTCTCCCACCCAATGGCATAACCATAGGACCCTTTTCGTCATTACTGAAAACGTCTTGCGAGCAGTTTTACTAGGTCTATAGAGGCTTCTGCCAAAAAGGCGGCTGAGAGATTAAGTTCCTCCATTGCCGAAATGATTCTGGCCATCTCTACGTCAGACTTCATGGCCATCTCCACATTTGTGACTCAGACCTTCAGAGCCCTGGAGATTGAGGTTAGGGCTATGGCCGGGCGGCAAGCTGCACCAGCAGTTAAATAGATCTTCTTTAGATCTGTGTCTGTGCGCCTGTCCATCGGGTCTCTGAAGGTTGTAGAATCCTGCAATGGCAGGGACACCTGCCTTGCTAAGCACTGCAATGCCGCATCTACCCCTGGAGGTGACTCCCAAAAGGCAGCATCTGGGGTGTTAAATGGGTATAATCTTAAAAAGCGATTCTGTACATTTGCCTTCCTTTCTGGCTTTCCCCATTCCTCATCGAATAATTCACAGATCTCCGTCATGAACAGGAAGGTTGCCCCTTGCCCTTTCAAGTTAGGGAAATATCTTTTAATTTTTTTCCGGAGGCTTAGTGTCTTGTTCCCAGTCTATGGCCTCCTTCACTGCTACAATGTAAGGGTCTATGAGCTGGAAGTCGAATAAATATTTTGACGGTTCATCAGAGTCTGAAGTATCTCCTGAAGATATTTCAAGCCCCGGTGATGAGTCTCGCTTCTGCTTAGATGCGTTCTTAGCTCTAGGCTTAGTCCCGGAGGCACTTTCCGTCACCGCCTCCTTATTATCCTACGTGCCTCTGTTTCTCTGTCTGTGGCTACATCTCTTATACATTCTGCACACAAGAGTTTCTCAGGGGTGGATGACGCTGAACAGGCCCAGCAGAGGCCTTCGGCGGGACGGCCTCTTGTCGCACTTGGTTCTGCCGTCAAAGCGGTCTGAACATTTTTGCGGCATGGACTGGCCATTGCTTGGGATCTATGTCCTGTGCGTGACCCAGATGCATGCAGAGATTTTGAGCGGTGGCGAGACTTTTCCTTCTGCGACTGTCTTTTTTTAGGACTTTATACTCCTATAAAGACAAAACATCTTATTAGAGTGGTGTTGCACTCTTTTGCTTTGTGGCCCCCTTAGACCCTTCCTACCTTTCCGACGATCTTCGTGTACTTTGGGGCTGTGGTGAGCTCAGCCAGGAAATATAAATGAAGTAAAGGTGTTGTGTAAAATAAATTCATGAAAGAAATGGGAACCCTGATAAAGAAACTTGGCATATACCTAATGAATAAACTGTTTTACACATTATCCTACTGTCCCACGAGATAAATTATCCTTTACCCCCCTTAGCATGTTTAGTTTTCACTTTCTCTTCATTTTCTGCACATGTTAATGGAATTTTATTAGTTTAATATATGTATTTATTATTTTAGATGATTTACACTGCGTGGAGCATGGGTCTGCTCTTCTTCCCTTTTCTATGAGTGCAATTACATAGGTGGCTTTGAACAAGACCCAACTATTAGCTGGTGTCCTGTATGATGATGTTTGGAGTGCTTAGGGATCCCACATATACAAACTGAATACCTCTATGTCAGGGGTTTTCTAACTTTCGACACAAAGGGCCGGTTTACTGCCCTCCAAACTTTAGGAGGGCTGGACTGTGGCCAGTGGGTGTAGAAAATGTCCTGGCATCGGAGCAGCACCCGGATGTTGGCTGTTGCTTTTCCCCTGTCTGTGTTCACCTGCAAGGTGATTGATCTGAATCAGTCACCTGATATAAGCAAACCGAACACTCTATCCCTTGCTTGTGATAAAGACAGTTACCTGCATTGTTCCTGGTCAAGCCTCCCATTTGTCTGCCTTGCTTTGCTGTTGGATTTCCCTGTGTATGACCTGGATCGGATATTGAACTATTCCCTGAACTCAGCCTTCCTTATTACCTGGACTGTCTTAGAACCATGCTGTCTGCTAAACTGGAAGTAGTCTGTTGTTTGCTCTATTCGCGTCTGCCCTGGTGTGGTGGCCAGGCACCATAGCATTGTATATAAGTCCTGGGGGCAACCAAGGCCTGCTTGTCTTAGGGGAAAGGGGGCTGCTATAGGTGAAGCACACAGTAGCTAGATATAGTGTCTGACCACCTGCATTGAAGTAGACATGACATTATCACAAGCCTTTAACAAAATTTTCTGTCAAGATGGACTTTGCACAGGCCTGTTTATTTGCTGAGGAAATGTGCACACTGACACGCCAAGTCCAGGAATTGTCTTTGCGTGTAAACGCACCTCCAGCAGTAACACAGGAGCTAGAGCCCAAAGTTAACCAGTCTGATAGTTTTTCTGGTGACCCCCATGTGTTTTCCAACTTTAAACATAGTTGTATGCTATATTTTAAGCTTAAGCCACACTCTTCTGGTTTGGAAGCACAGCGAGTTAACTTGATTATTACATGGTTGCAGGGGGATCCCCAGTCTTGGGCTTTTAGATTTTTCAGCCATTTTTCAAGGCTCTGGGGTTACTCTATGATGATCCCGATTGTGCACACTCAGCAGAAGCTTATCTTAGGTCATTACATCAGGATAAATGCACTGCTGAGCTATACTGGTCTGATTTCTGCCACTGGGCACCTGACTCTGGGTGGAATGACCCCACTCTAAGAAGTCAATTCAGGTTAGGCTTATCAGACTCTATCAAGGACTCTCTAGTACACTACCCTGAATCAAAGTCATTAAATGAAGCCATGCAAGTAGCCATACGAATAGACAGGCATTTATGGGAGAGACATCTCTGTACACTTAGCACACCCAATATGCATCTCTTTACACTTAACACACCACAGTATAGCCCCAATTCAGTTATCACATCCCAGGATGCACCCCAGCACATTTAGTGTCCCCAGAATACACCCCAAATATACCTTGCACTTCATTGCACTTTACAAATTGCACCATGTACCCCAATACATCTACCACACTTCATAATGCACCCTGTTACACTCTGCACCATGCACCCTAATACTACTACCACACCCTCAACCAGTTTACATTTAGCACAAGAAACCCCAAATCCACTAAGCATACCCTACAATGCTCCCAAAATAGATAAAGTACTTCTCCTCAAATTCACCTAAATAGATCATAGTATGCAACCCTACTTATCACTTGTCAGGCTACTGGCAGATCTGTAGCTGGTAGCCAGAAGTCTTTCTTTTTACCGGTCCTTTTCTACTCCCTTCATTCAGAGCACTTCTTCTGCATGCTGTTTTGCTTATATCTTGCACTGAGTGCTAGAATAAAGTGCACTCTAGTCCTGCCACCAATTGCTCCTTTGCAGAACTACAAGTGGAAGGCCAGTCCCCCACAATCGCACTTTAATACTAGTATACTGCAAATCAGTTAATAGTTGCTTCTATCAAATCATTTTGTAGCAGGGTCACTTTAAAGCGGAGTTTCTCCCAAAAATGGAACTTCCGCTTTTTGGAATCTCCCCCCCTCCGGTGTCACATTTGGCACCTTTCAGGGGGGAGGGGGGAGCAGATACCTGTCTAATACAAGTATTTTGCTCCCACTTCTGGGCATAGATAGACACACAGGTCCCAGAAAATAGCAGGGACCAGTGGGATCATGCAGCGCGAGTCGCGCATGCGCAGTAGGGAACCAGGAAGTTAAGCCACAAGCCTTCACTTCCTAATTAGCTTACCGAAGATGGCGGCGCCTCCACCTGAGAGCCGAGGGATGGGTAGGCTTCGAGTGGCAACATCACGGGCACCCTGGACAGGTGGGTGTCCATATTTTAAAAGTCAGCAGCTGCAGTATTTGTAGCTGCTGACTTTAAAAAAAAAAATTGTCGGAACTCCGCTTTAACCGCTTCCCGACCGGCGCACGCCAATGTACGTCGGCAGAGCGGCACGGCTGGGCAAATGGGCATACCTGTACGTCCATTTGAATTTCCCGCCGTGCCATTGCAAGCGGTGCCTCCACCTGAGAGCCGAGGGATGGGTAGGCTTCGAGTGGCAACATCACGGGCACCCTGGACAGGTGGGTGTCCATATTTTAAAAGTCAGCAGCTGCAGTATTTGTAGCTGCTGACTTTAAAAAAAAATTGTCGGAACTCCACTTTAACCGCTTCCCGACCGGCGCACACCGATGTACGTTGGCAGAGCGGCACGGCTGGGCAAATGGGCATACCTGTACGTCCATTTGGATTTCCCGCCGTGCCATTGCGTGCGCGCTGCCGGTGGCGCACGCGTGAGCTCCGTGAGTCGGGTCGCGGGTCCCGCGGACTCGATCACCGCGGGGATAACTGCGATCGCCTCACAGAGCGGATGAATGGGGAGATGCCGTTGTAAACAGCATCTCCCCGTTCTGCCTAGTGACAAGTGTCACTCGATCTCTGCTCCCTGTCATCGGAGCAGAGATCAGTGACGTCACCCACACAGCCCATCCCCCTACAGTTAGTAATCACTCCCTAGGACACACTTAACCCCTCCCCGCCCCATAGTGGTTAACCCCTTCACTGCCAGTGTCATTTACACAGTAATCCGTGCATTTTTAATCGCACTGATCGCTGTATAAATGACAATGGTCCCAAAAATGTGTCAAAAATGTCCGACATGTCCGCCATAACGTCGCAGTCACAATAAAAATCGCTGATTGCCGCCATTACTAGTAAAAAAAAAAATTATTAATAAAAATGCCATAAAACTATCCCCTATTTAGTAAACACTATAACGTTTGCGCAAACCAATTAATAAACGCTTATTGCGATTTTTTTTTACCAAAAATATGTAGAAGAATACGATCGGCCTAAACTGAAGAAAAAAAAAATTTTCATATATTTATGGGGGATATTTATTATAGCAAAATGTAAAAAATAATGCGTTTTTTTCAAAATTGTCGCTCTTATTTTGTTTATAGCGCAAAAAATAAAAATCGCAGAGGTGATCAAATACCACCAAAAGAAAGCTCTATTTGTGGGAAAAAAAGGACGTCAATTTTGTTTGGGAGCCACTTCGCACGACCGCGCAATTGTCAGTTAAAGCGATGCAGTGCCGAAAACGCTCTGGTCAGGAAGGGGGTAAATACTTCCGGGGCTGAAGTGGTTAAGTAAAATGTGCAGAAAAAACTGTCATTGTTATGCTGGGTATAGAATGAAAGCATTAAATTAGCTGACTGCAGAAATAATGGTGGGCAGAAGAAGATGTTTGCTGGTCAGTTGGAGAAAACAGAAAAGGCCACACTCATGCAAACACATTCAGGAAAGCATCTTAACTTTCTGAACAAAAAAGGGGAAAATAGGACGGGACTTTCCCCTTTTTTGTTCTAGCATTATTGCGATGTGGCACCTCTTTGACACTTGGATATTATAGGCTTCTCTGATAAATATATTTTTCTTATCATAACTATCTGCAGCTTCCATAAAGAATAACAATAGATAGCAGTACTTGGTGCTCGGCGAGGCATTCTTAAATTTTGAAACAAGCTATACCTCTACCAAACTGTGCAAAATTCTTTATCATGTTCTTAAATGTGTTTGTGTCTATAAATTCTGTCATAATCTAAAGCAAAATGTTGCATAGGTTTATAATTTATCTTTACTAAGCCATGTGTACTATCTTTTAATTAAAATATACAATTGTAAGCATATGTGTGCAATTTAGATTCTTCCTGCTAGGTCTTTTAGTAGTCGGTTCATGGTAATGGTAATTTTACATGTGTATAGAAACTGCACTACTGCTTCACAAATTAGTTTGGAAAATTGAGCAGGCGGAACCCCCTATGCACATATATTAAATAGCTGTTCTTCAGGAATATGTCTGACTGTGTGCACAGTGGCAGAATCTTGGAAGATGGCCCACACAATGGCTCATTAGTCATACATAAGTGTTCTACAGCTGCCCCAAACTCACATGAGTTGGGATGAGAGCAAACATATCAAATACCTCTGTGGGTATTCATTCTGTTTTCTTGAAGTCATTCCCAGCTTGAAGAAAGATTGGGACATTATCTAAGAATGTATCAATAATGCTTAGTGTGTGGAACTGCCAGATACTGTGAATTGCCTACAATAAAGATGTTTCATTGTTTCATGTTGGCTGATATAGAGGACTTTTAAAACATATCAATCCACAGTTGACACTGAGAAGTGTAGCAAATTAACACAAAACGTTTGTAACAAGATGGGTTTAATTAACCTTATGCTCTAGGATCTTTGCAGATAACCATTTAGCATAGAGTTAATTTGACTTAAAGATATTGAATAATGCCCATATGAAGTATATTAATAAAAACTATATATGATTATCATATGTTCTTTAAGTACAGCAAAACAAAGTATGGATTTTTATATTGCCATTTAGCAAAACTACCATAGTGCATTTATAATACTAATTTAAAATTACTACTCTTCATGACTCATTCTCCAGATGGTCTAAGGTTGTGAGTGGTGTGCCCCAAGGCTCTATGTTGAGGCCAATGCTGTATAACTTGTTTATTAATGATATTGAGGCTGAAATTAAGAGTTTGATTTCAGTATTTGCTGATGATTTTAGACATCACAGAGAAATCAATATATGACACCATTGTTTGTACCACTATTTTGTTCCCAATAAAAAAGTTTGTAAACAAATCAATTCAGAACAGGATAAAGAAACGCTACAAGATAACCTTAATGGAATCGAGGGTTGGGCAGCTACATGGCAGATCAGGTTCTATATTTAAATATTGCAAAGTTTTGCACTTTGGTGCCTGAAACTACACATGTAAAATATATTTGCATTTGTTCACTCTGGAGAAGGCGTTTAACCACCTCAATACAGGGCACTTACACTCCCTTGCTGCCCAAGCCATTTTTCAGCTTTCAGAGCTGTCACACTATGATTGACAATTGCGCGGCCATGCTACACTGTAACCATGTGAAATTGTTATTTTCTTCACACAAATAGAGCTTTCTTTTGGTGGTATTTAATCACTCCTGGGTTTTTTATTTTTACCTAAAAAAAAAAAGACCAAAAATTTTGTAAAAAAAAAAAAAAGTTTTTCTTATTTTCTGTCAGAAAATTTTGTAAATAAGTAATTTTTCTCATTTACTGATGGGCGCTGATGAGGCAGCACTGATGGGCACTGATAGGCTGCACTGATGGGCACTGAGGTGGCACTTTTGGGCACTGATGAGGCAGCACTTATGGGCACTGATTAGGTGGCACTGATGAGGAGGCACGAATATGCTGCACTTATGGGCACTGATAGATGGCACTGATATGTGGCACTGATGAGCACTGATAGGCGGCACTGATGGGTGCCACTGGTGGGCACTGGGCACAGATAAGCGGCACTGGTGGGTACAGATAGGCTGCACGGATAGGCGGCACTGATGGGCAGCAATGATGAGCACTGATGGGCAGCAGTGATGGGCATTGATGGGCAGCAATGATGAGCATTGATGACTGGCATCACTGATGGCCACTGATTGCTGGCACTTGTGGGCACTGGTTGGCACTGATTGTTGGCAGTGACATTGCTGGTATTGCTGACACTGGTGGGCACTTAATTGTAATCAGGGCACTGATGATCCTCTGTGAGGAGATGCCATTGATCGGCTCTCCTCTCCTCACACTCTGTCAGTGTGATGCGAGGGGTGCCGATTACGTGATTGGACACAGCTGATCACATGGCTAAAGAGCTGTGACCACGGCTCTTTACACAGGTCAGGGTAGCGCCGTGTCGAAGCAACACGGCATGGCGCGCAAGATCGGTTGTTCTGGGATGCTGTCATATGACATCCACCCGGAATGAGAGTCATTTGACGGTGGGCGGGTGACAAGTGGTTAAAGTCTTACTAAGCTCAAAAACAAAAAAATATTAGAATGCAGATTCCCAATTCTTAGATGTGGTGGCTGCATTCGTTATCATTTTGGTAAATCTGGTAAATTTCAACTTACTTAAACAGACCAAGCTGTCCAGACAAAAAAGCAGTTAGAGGGTTGAGACAACCATTTAACTCTGTCAGGGGTGCTTGCAATGATCAGCTGTTATTCATTTATGTAAAACCTTTATCCCAAAAGGAAAAAAACTTTTTTCTCTGTGTGTCCATCAGTGGCAGCCTGTCTATTAGGGGCGCAGGGGTGCTGCCCCCCTATCCATGTGTCTGGCCCCCTTATCTACATACAGGGCTCCAGACGCATGGATTCCAATGGGGTTTTTCTTTTTTTTTGAAGCCTGAAACATGATTAGAGCCTGAGGTTCTAATAGGCTTAAAAAAAAGGGTGGGCTTGATCAGGAAGTGGTTCCTAAAACCTGTTTCCCTATTGGCCAAAAGGAGAAGTGATCCTAATGGCCTAGGAGCAGGAGAGAGAAGATGTACAGCTGGAGGAGACGCACAGCTGGAGGAAATGCAGCGGAAACCCAACCAAACCACCAGCCACCACTGATTGCCTTAACCTCTGCACTGCTGACATGCTTCCCTGGGCCAGGCACTAACGGGTTACTACCAACTAATGATGGCACCTGTCATCAGTGATGCACAGAGATGAGAATAATAATGTGCCTGCTCCTGCCTTCCTTGCCTCTTTCTGTTCCTGGGGGGATTAAACATGAGCAGTAGCTTCTGGAAGAATGGGCAAGCACTCCCATAGACACACTCCTAAACCCTGTGGACAGCTTTCCCAGAAGAGCTGAAGCTGTTATAGCTGCAAAGAGTGGGCCAATCAATATTAAACCCTACGGACCAAGACTGGGATGCCATTAAAGATCATGTGCAGGTGTCCCAATACTTTTGGTTATATATATATATATATATATATATATATACACACACACATATATATGTATATATATATACACACATATATATGTATATATATATATATATATATATATATATATATATATATATATATACACACATATATGTATATATATATATATACACACATATATATGTATATATATATATATATACACACATGTATATATATTTTTTTTTTTTTTGAGAGGCCCTAGAGAATAATATGGTGGTTATTGCAATTTATTATGTTACACAGTATTAGCGCATCAGGTTTATTTTTTCAGAAAAAAATATACTTTAATGAATTTCAATACAAAAAAAAACCACAATATATAACCCAGTTTTTTAGTAAAGTATAAAAGATGATGTTACACTAAGTACATAAATACATAACATGCCCGCTTTAAAATTGTGCACACTCCTGGAATGGCAACAGACTATGATACTTAAAGCGTAACTCCACTTTTGTTGAGAAAAAATCATTCCCCTCTGGGTGATCAATGTACATTGCAAGGGTTATAACAAACTTTTTGCAGATTCCTGCCTTTTGTTATTCTGAAGAAATCCATGTGTGTTTCTCTGGGAATCTGTTCTGAGTAGGTCTAATGGGAGTGGTTTCATAATTATCAGTCAGGTGTGGAGCTAAAGGGCACTAATGGGGAAATCTGCTGGGCCTGCATCACTTCAGATGGGTTCCTATTGAAAGTATGTCTCAAAAAATGACATTTTTGTTGCAAGGGATGACTGAAATCTGACTTGAGCCAATCACACAAGCAGGAAATTATGTTTCTGGGGAGTGATCAGTACACACTGAGTACAGAAAACTACAGGTAGCCATATTGCAATGTATTCTCAGAAAATTACATTGGTTGCAGATTGAAACGGAAAGGTAGGGAGGGAGATGGGCGGAGCCTAGCAGAGCAGACATGCATTGTTAGAGCTCCACACCGCTGAGGAGAGAAGAGAAGAACAAAGCGGAGCCTGCAGGCTCAAAAGGTATCCATTTGAACCTTTTTGCCCCAGGGAACAAACTGTGAAAGTTTGGGCAGGAAATATGGTACTGGGAGGAAACCGTGGCAGAAATAAAAATCACCTCACAAAGAGCTCACAGGCACTCACTGCAACTAAAGTAGCTCCAGTCACCTCACAATATACAGCATCAAGGCGCTCTCACAGACAGAAAATGTCACAGCAAGACTCTCCATTTGAGTCAGATACAGAACAAATCCTCTCACAAACTTCTCCACAAGCCTCCTCAGCATCCCCAGTAATATTATTACAATTTGAAAAGATGCTTCATACGGCTTTAAAACAAACCTCAGACCAAATAACAAATAGCCTAACCAAAGAAATAAGAGAGCTGGGAAACCGCACCGCAGCCTTAGAAATAAAAATAGATGAAATTGAAATTATAACTCAAGAAAATATAACAGAATTGGAACAATTAAAAGAAGAGAATTTAATACTTCAAACTAAGCTCGAAGATTACGAAAATAGAGCCATACGTTCAAACTTGCGCATAAGGGGAATACCTGAAACTGTGACAGACCTGCAATCTACTATTACTGCTCTATTACAAGAACTAAAGCCAGATATCCCTATTGAACGTTTAGAACTGGATAGAGTACACAGAGCCCTCACAGCCAAAAAGAAAGATGGACCCCCACGTGATATATTCACAAAATTTCATTATTACAGAACGAAAGAACAAATACTAATTGCTGCAAGAGAAAAAAAGGAACTTAATTTTCAAGGACACAATTATCAAATTTTTGCTGACCTATCCCAACTTACTATTACTAAAAGATGATCCATGAAACCCCAACTAATGGAACTGCAACGCCACAACATTATGTATCAATGGGGTTTCCCCCTTTCAGTCAGATTTAACTACCAAGGTACAATTTACAGAAGCAGATCAGCAGATGAACTACAACAGACCCTTTTAAAATTAAATCTGACAGAACCCACACGCAGAAGAATGGCATCATCTTCACCTTCAGGCAGCACCCAGAAAATTTCAGAACAAAATGGGTATTATCATTCTCACAAAAGAGGCCGTTATGTCACATCATCCATGGACCAAGAAGATTCAATGGACTGACATCCTAATTCCTGATATCTCTTCATTTATTATACTAAGAGATGGTTCTCTATAAAAACCTGTATTTATAACTGAATGTAACTGCATTCTGATAGTCACACACTGTGTGGGATCATGTTACATTCCAGTTATATTTCTTATTACTTCTGATTCATATAGCCTTAGAATATATAAGTGAAATAAGGAAATTCTTGTTCAGTTATATATTATCAGGTAATAACAATAGATTTATTACTTTTTAGGACAAATATGTTCAATAATCCAGAAGTAATGGAAGCTTTTTCTTTCTTTTCTTAAAACAAATATATTATTACCTAACTAGTTCCTAGAATTATATTTTTGTTTATTCTAATCTGAAGCAATACAACCTCAATTTTATGAGTTAACATATCTAAACAGTTACATATGAATAAAATATGTAATTGTTTACTCTAAAAGGGTTAAAATCCCAAAATAATTCAAACTATCTTTATCAATACCAAAGTTATTAACAGTACCTTTCTAAATGAATTATTTAGCCTAGGGCAAGACTAACCATATACAACCACCCTGGAATAAATAATTTCAACAAAAACTATATTCTGCACTCCAATTAATGAAACATCATTTTGATGTCTTTTGACATAGCACTTCTCTCCTGTAAGCGGAAGATCCGTGTACCCCCATTAGCCCTCCTCATTCTCCCAACCATATTATGTGGGAGTGTGACGAAGGCACTTATTCCCCTGAGAGAGATATTTATTCTCTTTCACGGGTAAATTGTGATTACTTGCAAAAAATAATTTATAAAATGTATGTACAAAAATTCTGCGCTACCTAAGAGGGGGGGGGGGGAAGCAGCTAACACAACCAACAAATGTAAATAACAAACAGGAATACAACTTAAGTGTAGCGCTCAATCAAAAAAAAAAAAAAAAAAAAGGGGGGGGGGAGCAGAGTGTATATGATAGAGAAACTAGCAATTCAGAGTTCGAATGCTGACAATAATGTCTATGAAGAAAATGTAAAGTCCTCTGGACCAAATATTGCCCGTGGTACAAATCCTCTATGAAGAAAGCCCACACACCACCAATGATAACAGGGAGGCTTACCGGACTCGATGGACCCGACAGGGCATACGCCAAGTGGGGTCAAACAGGCTTAGGTGGTGCTGGGCTGGAACAGATGTTGGAGAGCAGGGATGATGAAATGACTTCCAGCCTGAGGTTGACACTATATTTGCCCCTTCCGCAGAAGTTCTCTTTCCTTACTGTAATTTAGTCCTTGCATTTTATATCAAGTTTTATTCATTTAATATACATATACATCTTTATGTACATTGCATATTTTATATTTCCATGTTTTGTCCATATGCATCTGATACTTACCTTGTATATATGAATGGTTTATTTTTTATAAGAACAACTATCTGTTCTACATTCGTTATACATATAGAAGATGCCTTTTATATACATGTTATTTTCTTATGCAAATCAGCTCCAGGAGTGTACAATTTTCACTGACCATTTTTTGATGTTCACAACACTACCACCCCTGTTTATTAATTAGTTTTCCCCATGAGAGCCCGGTTTCTCTCTTTACTTGCCAACGTTTTTGTTTAATTTTTAACAACACTGGCATGTAACAATTAAGTTTTTTACATGTCATTGTTTCTGCACACTGACATTCACATATCACGTCCTTTTCCTTATGCACTTATGGCCTGTAACTACAGCCCTTTTCTCTATGCGGATTGTTACTTTAATAGACGCTCCCGGGGCCCTGGCTCGTTACCTTGGATACCTAGCATCGTACCCGCCCCTTTTCGAGGTCTGTAACACACTCGCACTCTACACCTCCCCTCCACGCCGCACGGACCTTCCCGACGTCATTCCGGCGTCTTGACATATGCGCAGTCAGTCCGTTGCCTTGACACATGCGCAGTACACAGCAAGCTGTTCTCGGTACTTGCGCACAATATACTTGTGGCATCACTTCACGTGGATTCAGTCACTTGCGATCAGGGGATATGTCCCTCTTTTATACATTATATAGAGGTTTTCTTAATTTATTTCACTTGTTTTTAATCCGGCGCCCTCCTAAATGAGGCTTGGAACGCATGTGAGTTCTCTTCACTTCCGGCGCCCTCCATTATGAGGCTTGGAACGCATGGCGGCCGGCGTGGAACGCACGCCGTTGGCCATGTTCCCCCGATACCGGAAGTGACGTTTTGAGCGTCCTTGGAGCTGTTTTACATAATTTTTTCTGGTTTTCTTATATATACTTTGCTGGCTACAGTGGGGGGATCCCCCCAGATGATGTCTAAGCAGACGAAACGCGTCGGGCAGGACCCCACTGTCGCCATTTTGTTACACAGCGCTGCTT
Organism: Lithobates clamitans; assembly: GCA_037952925.1. NCBI lineage: Eukaryota > Metazoa > Chordata > Amphibia > Anura > Ranidae > Lithobates > Lithobates clamitans. The sequence continues at coordinate 236,547 of JBBGZY010001608.1, read as the reverse complement.
TTAGCTACTCTCTATGTAAGTGTTTACTTTCACTTTAAATACATTTTAATCAATACGGATTCACACTATTTGGCCCATTCTTGTTCCTTTCCATACGTTTCAACACGGATTTGAGCATCACGGTCTTGGTCCGGACCACCTACAAGGAGCAAAGTCACGTGGAAGTCATTTCATCATCCCTGCTCTCCAACATCTGTTCCAGCCCAGCACCACCTAAGCCTGTTTGACCCCACTTGGCGTATGCCCTGTCGGGTCCATCGAGTCCGGTAAGCCTCCCTGTTATCATTGGTGGTGTGTGGGCTTTCTTCATAGAGGATTTGTACCACGGGCAATATTTGGTCCAGAGGACTTTACATTTTCTTCATAGACATTATTGTCAGCATTCGAACTCTGAATTGCTAGTTTCTCTATCATATACACTCTGCTCCCCCCCCTTTTTTTTTTTTTTTTTTTGATTGAGCGCTAAAAATAATTTATACAATGTATCATCTAATCTCATATGTTTTTTGTTTACTCTCTACTCCAGAATTCACTGGTTTCTTTTCTATCTTTTCATCTCTTCAGTCCACACAGGTTGATCTGCGCAGTCAGCTCTGCATAACAAAAAGTAAGTCAAAACTATTTGATCTGTTGCCATGGCACCACTGAATATACTTTCCCTGAATGTTCAGGGAATAAATGTCCCTCAAAAAAGGACCAAAGCCTTCCGTACTTTCCATAACAAGAAGGCTCACATAGTATGCCTCCAAGAAACACACTTCACCAAAGATTCTACTCCAAAATATATTTCTCCTTTTTATCAACAAATTTACACGGCTTCTGCCTGTACCAAGCAAAGGGGAACTCTAATTGCATTTCACCGATCCACACCATTCACCTTATCATCAGAAATTAAAGACCCAGAAGGTAGATACCTGATACTCATGGGTTATATAATGGATACAGCAATCACAGTGATTTCCTACTACGCTCCTAACAAACAACCTACACCATTCCTCTCACATATATTACAAGTGATTAATACACACAAAATAGGAACAGTGATAATGTGCGGGGATTCGAACCAGGTCCTCCTTCCATTTCTAGATAAATCACCTTTTACACCATCCAAAATAACCTCTAGATTACCTTTTTCTCAACTTCTTTCCAAATACAATCTGGTAGATTCGTGGAGAGAAAGTAACCCAATGAAAAAGAAATTCACTTATTTCTCGCACCCTCATCAAACCTTCACCAGAATAGATCATATTTTTCTAACAATAGGAATGATACCAGAAATTATTGCATCAGATATAATTCCGATTCCGTGATCTGACCATAATGCAGTATACACTACTATAGCCTCAGCCATACCAAAAGCGCATGACCCAACGTGGTACTTACCGGACATAATGCTCAAACACCCACTACATCAGAGGGCCATTGAACAAGCTTTAAAGGAATACATATCAATTAATAATACAACAGACATCTCCCCAATAACACTGTGGGAAGCTCATAAGCATGTCTTGCGTGGTACAATACAAAGACAAATGGCACTATTTAAACGGGAACGCAAAAATCTAGCAAAAAAACTAGAACTCAATTTTAATGCAGCCTACATATCATTCCAAGATAATCCATCTCAGAGTACAAAATCTCATCTGGAAAAATCTAGATTGGAATACGATCTATTTCTCACTGAGTCAGTTGATAAATCCCTCAAACGCTCCAAACACAATTTCTACATGAATACAAACAAGCCAGGTACATATTTGGCTCGGGCATTAAATTCAACTAACAAATCTTTCAAACCAATACGTTTGAAATTATCAAAAAATGTTTATACTTGTAATCCAGTTAAAATAGTCCATAAATTTCACTCACATCTCGCAACTTTATACAAGACAAACAATGAATTTAATCCTACAGAGGCTGAATCCTTCTTCTCAAAAATAACCTTACCTGAGTTATCTCAGAATCAAAAAAGCAGTTTGGATGAGCCTATAACTATAGATGAAGTTGCTAACGCCATAAAAGACCTAAAACTTAACAAAAGACCAGGCCCAGACGGCTACTCGGCTTTATACTATAAAACATTCTCAGAAATACTCTCTCCCATTCTCACTGAAACTTTTAACAAACTTCTAGATGGACATTCTTTTCGGCAAGAAACACTAATGGCAATTGTTTGTATGATCCCAAAACCCCTTTCTGATGATACTTCCTGTGTGAATTATGGGCCTATCTCTCTGTTAAACCTTGATATTAAATTATTACCAAAAATAATAGCAAAATGCCTCAATAGCATTATAGGAAAATTAATACATAGAGATCAAGTAGGCTTCATGCCAAATAGACAGGCAGGCGATAATATACGTAGGGCAGTGTTATTGGCACATATTGCTAAAAAACGGAAAATCCCTTCATGTTTTCTATCTCTCAATATTAAGAGGGCATTTGACACAGTGTCCTGGCAATATATGCAATATTCATTACAAAAATGGGGTTTTGGACCCCACTTTTTAACATGGATCAAAGCATTATATAATAAACCCAAAGCCTATATAAAATATACTGGATACAAATCTGATGCCTTTAATATCGAAAGAGGTACCCGACAGGGTTGCCCATTATCTCCCTTATTATTTGCCCTTATACTCGCACCCATGGCCCAATACATCAGAACAAACCAAACTATAACTGGCATTGAAGTAGGAGGTATTACACACAAATTATGTATATTTGCAGACGATATATTACTTTTTCTATCATCACCACAGGTCTCTGGTCCTAACTTAATACCAGCTCTTGATGGATTTACAGCCCTATCCGGCCTTATGATTAATCCTAAGAAATGCCTAGTGCTTAATATTTCACTCACAAACATGGAATTGATCCCGGCTAGGGATGCACTCCCATTCACATGGGCAGAAAAATCAATCCCATATCTTGGAATTCATTTAACAGCATCTCATTCTGACTTATTCTCAACCAATTATCCTCCTGTATTAAGACAGATCACAAATCTAATAAAACAATGGTCGCAACTTCCTTTATCTTGGATAGGGAAGATTAATGCAATCAAAATGACTATTCTACCCAAATTGCTTTATCTATTCAGAGTCCTCCCTATTCCAATTCCTTCCTATTTTTTGAGAATAGTACAAAAAAGAGCAACTTCATTTATATGGGGCTCTTCTAAACCACGTATACCTATACACACACTACATCTTCCAAAAAATAAAGGAGGCCTGGGATACCCTAATTTTACTAACTACTACAGAGCAGCACATTTGGCCAGTCTGTCCAAATACCATGCAAAACAGGAAATCCCATTATGGGTATTTATAGAGGCTTCAGAAAATGACCCTATATTAATATCAAACTTATTATGGCTTGATCCTAAAGACCTCTTTAAAATTCATAATCCCATAACTAAACACTTCTTATCTCTCTGGGATAAACTAAAAACTAAATATCAGTTACAATCTCCACACAATCCTCTCCTTTCTTTTATCAGAAATCCGGCCTTTTATCCGGCATGGATCTATCCAAATTCTTTTAAAGCTTGGACAACATCAGGCATTCAGACACTAAATGACTTCATAGCATCTAAATCATTCCTTTCATTCCCATCGCTTAGAGAAAAATATGATCTACCAAACTCTGAGATATTTAGATATCTCCAAATCAAAAATTTCTATACACCATTCCTTAAGGAGGATACGCCATTATCCCAATTATCCATTTTTGAATCAATCTGTACAAAAGATTCATTTGCTAAAGGTACAATTTCATCACTTTATAATCAATTATATGGAGTAGCAAATCTTAATAGACCCTCTTACGTTCAGAGGTGGGAGGAGGACCTGGGACGAACTTTAGAAGACACGGACTGGTCTAACATATGGCTCACATCTAAGTCATCTTCACTCAACATCTTAGCATTGGAGACAAATTATAAAGTCCTAACTCGCTGGTACCTTGTACCCGCTAGAGTGGCAAAATATTCACCTAATACCTCAGCTCTTTGTTTTCGAGGATGCCCAGAAATAGGCACACATTTACACATATGGTGGACGTGCCCAGTAATCCAAACCTTCTGGAAGGAAGTCTTCATGATTGCATCTAAAATATTTAAAAAAATAATACAACCAGATCCATATATAACTTTACTTAATCTAAAACCGGAATGGTTAACACTCTCTCAATTCAAACTTATGATCCAACTAATAACGGCTGCAAAACAAACAGTGGCCAAGGCATGGAAATCTCCTACATTGGTACTAGCAGAAACAATTCACAGAATGAATAATACAATGTCCCATGCTAAGATGGTAGCCATTGATCAAATTCAAATTCCAAAATTTGAAAAACTTTGGCATCCTTGGATAAAACAACAGTTCCTGTCAAACTTCAATGACTCTGTCCTGTTGCCATGGTAATAGATTAAATGACTTACAGAGACACCCATTCTAAGGCTTCAAAGAGAACTAAAAAGAATAATAAACTGACGAGCGGGACAACCTTGTGGACCATACCTCTACCTTTCTACCCTTTTTCTTCTTTCTCTTTCCTTTTCTCCACCTTACGATTAAAGCTCATTATCAGAATTTATTTGACCTATATACACTCTACCTGTAAACAATATGTATAGTAGGTATAAATCATTTAAATACCTACAAAAGTGACTAAGGAAATGATATATCTCTTTAATTTAGGTTTACGTGAACCCAATGTTTAATATTTGAAATTTCATGATATTTACCTATATAAACCCTACTGTAAAACAATGAGCTTACTTTATAGATCCTTGTAAACTTACTTTATGTATCTTTATAATATTGTATACTCAATAAACTTCTTTTGACAAGGAAAAGGAAAGGTAATTTTTAGTAACATTCAATTACAAAATGATTAGTGTTACAATCATATATTATTTTTTTTTCTTTATTTGCTATTATTTTCCCCATGAAAGTGGAGTTACCCTTTAAAAACCTCCATATCTAGCACTAGAATTATTGCTCTCACTATAAGGTTCATGGCAACACCTCACATGTGTTACGCAGACACCCTTTACATATGTGTGCGTGACCAACATTGATTTTTTTTTTTTACACTGTCCCTTTAATTTTTTTTGTTTTTTTAATCATTTTTATTCCTATCACAATAAATGTAAACATCCCTTGTGATGGAAATAAAGCATAACAGGTCTCCTGTTTTTTTTGAAAAATATGAATTGGGTTTTGTACATTATAATGGAATAGAGCTCATTAGCTCTGTATAGCATGTATAATATAAACAATTGAAGTTTGATCGTGAGTAGGGAAGGGAGGGCATGGGGGAGGTATGGGGAAGGGGGAGGATGATAGGGGAATCATATTTACCTGTACAACAATAATACAACAAAGTATTTCAGAACAAAACGACATCCTAAACATTGGTACCTGCAGGAGTGGAAGCAACGTATGATGTATTTAACTAGTGAGCTCAGAGACTGGCCTAGCTACAACAATAATAGTGGATGAGGCTACATTTTTTAGGTAGGAAAGAGTCACGGTCACCAAAGAGCTTCATGAAGTTGTGGATGTTCTAGGGTGGTAGAAAAGCAGAGGGGTCAGACAAGTTGGACAGTTAGAGATTACATAGGATATTGGTAAGATCTCATTTAAGATACCAGTCCGTAAAGCGAAATGGTTGCATAAGTTCCTTTAGGTCCTTTTAGGTGAATGTGATCTCCATGTATTTACGCCATCTCATGAAGAAGCATGAAGTAGAACGAAAGTTCAGTACGATGGTGTCCAGCCTCTATAGGTAGAAGAGCGATAACATAGCTTTTTCACTGCCAGCAAATTGGGTGGTGTTGATTTAATTCAATGAGACATAATAGTCCTGCGGGCAACTAGGAGACATATATGAGTCCATTGAGAAATGTTGAGTGGTCTTACTGCTGATGATGCGGATGAGGGTGGTTCGCATCTGAACAGGCACAATAGATGCTTTTCTGGTATCAGAGTTTTATTGATGTTAGAGACGAAGACCAGCACAGAGTCCCAGTAAGTAGGGATGAGCTTCAAGTTCGAGTCGAACTCATGTTCGACTCGAACATTGGCTGTTCGCCTGTTCACCGAACAGCGAACAATTTGGGGTGTTCGCGGCAAATTTGAAAGCCGCGGAACACCCTTTAAAAATCTATGGGAGAAATCAAAAGTGCTAATTTTAAAGGCTTATATGCACGTTATTGTCATAAAAAGTGTTTGGGGACCTGGGTCCTACCACAGGGGACATGGATCAATGCAAAAAAAGTTTTAAAAATGGACGTTTTTTTCGGGAGCAGTGTATTTAATAATGCTTAAAGTGAAACAATAAAAGTGTAATATTCCTTTGAATTTCGTACCTGGGGGGTGTCTATAGTATGCCTGTAAAGGGGAGCATGTTTCCCGTGTTTAGAACAGTCTGACAGCAAAATGACATTTCAAAGGAAAAAAAGTCATTTAAAACTATTCACGGCTATTAATGAATTGCCGGTGTCTTGCCGAATAAGTTCCTTCGGCGGATAAGTTCCCCCCCTGTACTGCGCAGGCGCAGCACCTGCACAGTACGAACTACTAACAGCCGCCGGAGATAGCCGAAGCTCAAGATCGACAATCAGCTGTACACAGCGCCTGCGCTCTGGGTCCAGGTTCCTTCCCTACCATCCAAGTGGACCTAGAGGGGGAATCTAAAAGAGCCGAGCGAAGTGAGGCTGTGCCCGAAGCGTGGCGAGCGAAGCCCTCTTACAGGCGCCGTGTACAGCTGATTTTCAGCTATTTCGCTTCGGCTATTTCCGCCGGATCCTACTGCGCAGGCGCAGCGCCTGCGCAGTAGAGGGGGGAACTCATCAGCCGAGCGGAACTTTCTTGGCAGAACACAGGTCCGACAATACACATAAAAGTTCATTGATAAAAAAACGGCATGGGAATTCCCCACAGGGGAACCCCAAACCAAAATTTAAAAAAAAATGATGTGGGGGTCCCCCTAAATTCCATACCTGGCCCTTCAGATCTGGTAAAGATTTTAAGGGGAACCCCACACAATTTTTTTTTGAAAAATGGCGTGGGGTCTCCCCAAAAATCCATACCAGACCCTTATCCGAGCACGCAACCTGGCAGGCCACAGGAAAAGAGGGGGGACGAGAGAGCGCCCCCCTCCTGAACCGTACCAGACCACATGCCCTCAACATTGGGAGGGTGCTTTGGGGTAGCCCCCCAAAACACCTTGTCTCCATGTTGATGGGGACAAGGGCCTCATCCGCACAACCCTTGCCCGGTGGTTGTGGGGGTCTGCTGGTGGGGGGCTTATCGGAATCTAGAAGCCCCCTTTAACAAGGGGACCCCCAGATCCCGGCCCTCCCCCTGTGTGAAATGGTAAGGGGGTACAAAAGTACCCCTACCATTTCATAAAAAAACTGTCAAAAATGTTAATGACAAGAGACAGTTTTTGACAATTCTGTTATTTAAATGCTTCTTCTTTCTTCTATCTTCTATCCTCTATCTTCCTTCGGTTTCTTCCTCCATCTTCTTCTTCTTCTGGTTCTTCCTCCGGTGTTCTCGTCCGGCATCTTCATCCATGGCGTCTTCTTCCCTTCTCCTCTTCTGACCTGGTGACCCTGCCCCCATCTGACACACGGGGACTTGACGTGGCATTCCCTGTGACATCAGAGGGGGGCGGGGTCACCCGTTACATAACCCCACCCCCTTCTGACGTCACAGGGAATGCCACAGGGAAGTCCCGTCAAGTCCCCGTGCGTCAGAGGGGGGGAGCGGGGTCACCGGGTCAGAAGAGGAGAAGCGTCACACAGCGTGAGCCTCCCTCCATGCCATCATGGATGCGGAGCGACCCGAGAAGAAGGGAAAAAGACGCTGCCGATGAAGATGCAGGACGAGAACACCAGAGGAAGAACCAGAAGAACCAGAAGAAGAAGAAGATGGAGGAAGAAACTGAAGGAAGAGAGAAAGTAGAAGATGGAAGATAGAAGAAAGAAGAAGCATTTAAATAAAGGAATTGTCAAAAACTGTTTCTTGTCATTTTTAACATTTTTGACAGTTTTTTTGTGAAATGGTAGGTGTACTTTTGTACCCCCTTACCATTTCTCACAGGGGGAGGGTCGGGATGTGGGGGTCCCCTTGTTTTTTTTTTTGTTTAATATATTTTTATTAAAGTGAAGTATAACAAAGATATACATATATCTCAGAATGAATGCAATCTTGAAAACACAGCAACAAGAGTTTCAGCACTCACAGATTTCAATGAGTAGTTAAAAGCTAACCCTCCAATAATTGGCTCAGAAGCTTAACAAAGTGTTAGTATAGCATAGGGTTAATACTTTGTGAGCACTTGAAACAAAACAAAATTAATATAAAAAGGAAAAATCCTTACTTTGGTATATAGAAACTGAGAGATAAATAAAAGCAGAAGAAATAAAATTAAGAGAAATTATATGAAAGAGGAGAGAGTAGGAGAATAAGAAAAGGTAAGAAAACAGAGGGTAGGAGGGGGGGTATGGGGGGGGGTTGTTGCTGGCATGCATGTCTACACATCAAAAGGGAATGATATGTTAAGGTGTAGTTGGCTAAGCTTAGACAAGAGGTTTAAGAGGTTTGCGTTATAAGTTCCTTATAAACAGATGTGGATTGAAATTTTTTCCAAGAATCCCAGGTTAGAGAACGTTTCTTAGAGGTACCTCTAATGTCGTGGGTAATTCTCTCCATAAGATGTACCTTATCGACCATTTGTAACCAAACTCTTGTAGAAGGGATTGTTGGTTGACCCCATAAAGTAGGAATTAAAGCTTTGGCAGTGTTTAGTAAATGAGGAATAATTGAACGTTTATATATTCTTATGGGAGTTTTGGTAGAATGAAAAAGGATAGTCCACGGGTCATTGGGTATATTGACATCCGAGATCTGTAATATTAGATTGCGGATGGTATCCCAATAAGGTCGGATGAGTGGGCAAGACCACCAGATGTGTGCGTGAGTGGCTTTGTTCCCACAGTTCCTCCAGCATAATGGGGAACTGGCGGGAACATTTGTTGTAATCTGGCTGGGGTATAATGCCATCTAGTAAGCAATTTATAATTGACCTCTGACATTTTTGAGGCCAATGAGGAAGTGTGGGCTAATTGGAGGATCTTTTCCTTTTGATTATCTGTAAGGGAAGAATCTAAGCCATACTCCCATTTAGCCAAGAATGGTGGGAAGTTGGGGTTTTGAAGTGTAATGAGAGCTTTGTAAAATAGAGAAATTCCATGTAAAGGGGGATCTTTTGGGTAGAATATTTCTTCTATGGTATTTAATTCACTCAGACCTCTAAGCGGGTTGGGAAGGGATCCTAAGAAATGTTGTAATTGGTGATATCTCCATTTATCTAGAAATGTGGTGGGTTTAGGAGCAAGTATCACGTGTAATGGTTTAAGTATGTTGTCACGGAGGACATGATGTAATAGAAGAGGTTCTTCCGTTCCCCATGATTTAAAGCTTGGATCTAATAAACCCGGTAAGAAATATTTATGATTGAGGAGAGGTAATAGAGGAGAATCATACTTCCATGAGAATTTTTTGTGTAGGGCGTCCCAAATATCTAAGGAGGATATAGTGAGAGTCGAGGTAGATCGAGCTAGGTTCCTACAAGAACGGGGTATCCAGGGGGCTACCGAGAGATCCACTCCACTTAAAAAGTATTCAATTTGTACCCATAGTTTCAATTTAAGAGCGTATTTCCAATCAGCCAGCCTGGACAAGATAACTGCTTGATAGTATGCCTTAAAATTAGGAAGTGCCAGACCGCCTGAGCATTTGGAGCGGAATAGTAGCTCTCTCGATATCCTGGAGTGACCGCCCTTCCAGATAAATCTGGAAATCAGAGTTTGTAATATAGTGAAGAACCCCACTGGTACTCCCATTGGAAGCATTTGAAAGAGAAAAAGGATGCGGGGTAGTATGTTCATTTTGATTATGTTCACTTTCCCCAACCATGTGTGTGATAAGTTGGACCATTTTCGTAGATCCTCCCTGATCCTATTTAGCAAGGGAATATAATTATGTCGAAATAAAGAATGGAGATTGGGAGTCAAATATATACCTAGGTATTTCATGCTTTTCAATACCCATTTAAAGGGAAACAGGGGCTTAACCACTTGACGACCGCCTCACGCCGATGTACGTCGGCAAAGTGGCACGGACAGGCAAAATCACGTACAGGGTACGTGATTTGCCTTCCGCGGGTGGGGGGTCCGATCGGACCCCCCCCGGTGCCCGAGGCGGTCGTCTTTTGTCCAGCGGCGATCGGTGATGAGGGGGAGACCATCCGTTCGTGGCCCCCCCCTCGCGATCGCCGCCGGCCAATGGAATCATTCCTTTGCTGCTGTATGCTAAACAGCAGCAAAGGAAATGATGTCATCTCTCCTCGGCTCGGTAATTTCCGTTCCGGCCCGAGGAGAGAAGACTTCATTGTGAGTGCACCAAACACTACACACACAGTAGAACATGCCAGGCACACAAATCACCCCGATCCCCCCCCCGATCGCCCCCTGATCCCCCCCCAATCACCCCCCCCCCCTGTCACAAACTGACACCAGCAGTTTTTTTTTTTTTTTTTTTTTTTTTTTTCTGATTACTGCATAGTGTCAGTTTGTGACAGTGACAGTGTTGGGACAGTTAGTATTACCCCCCTTTAGGTCTAGGATACCCCCCTAACCCCCCCTAATAAAGTTTTAACCCCTTGATCACCCCCTGTCACCAGTGTCGCTAAGCGATCATTTTTCTGATCGCTGTATTAGTGTCGCTGGTGACGCTAGTTAGTGAGGTAAATATTTAGGTTCGCCGTCAGCGTTTTATAGCGTCAGGGACCCCCATATACTACCTAATAAATGTTTTAACCCCTTGATTGCCCCCTAGTTAACCCTTTCACCACTGATCACCGTATAACCGTTACGGTTGACGCTGGTTAGTTTGTTTATTTTTTATAGTGTCAGGGCACCCGCCGTTTATTACCGAATAAAGGTTTAGCCCCCGATCGCCCGGCGGTGATATGCGTTGCCCCAGGCAGCGTCAGATTAGCGCCAGTACCGCTAACACCCACGCACGCAGCATGCGCCTCCCTTAGTGGTATAGTATCTGATCGCATCAATATCTGATCCGATCAGATCTATACTAGCGTCCCCAGCAGTTTAGGGTTCCCAAAAACGCAGTGTTAGCGGGATCAGCCCAGATACCCGCTAGCACCTGCGTTTTGCCCCTCCGCCCAGCCCAGCCCAGCCCACCCAAGTGCAGTATCGATCGATCACTGACACTTACAAAACACTAAACGCATAACTGCAGCGTTCGCAGAGTCAGGCCTGATCCCTGCGATTGCTAACAGTTTTTTTGGTAGCATTTTGGTGAACTGGCAAGCACCAGCCCCAGGCGTCAGGTTAGCGCCAGTACCGCTAACACCCACGCACGCAGCATACGCCTCCCTTAGTGGTATAGTATCTGAACGGATCAATATCTGATCCGATCAGATCTATACTAGCGTCCCCAGCAGTTTAGGGTTCCCAAAAACGCAGTGTTAGCGGGATCAACCCAGATACCTGCTAGCACCTGCGTTTTGCCCCTCCGCCCAGGCGAGCCCAGCCCACCCAAGTGCAGTATCGATCGATCACTGACACTTACAAAACACTAAACGCATAACTGCAGCGTTCACAGAGTCAGGCCTGATCCCTGCGATCGCTAACAGTTTTTTTGGTAGTATTTTGGTGAACTGGCAAGCACCAGCCCCAGGCAGCGTCAGATTAGCGCCAGTACCGCTAACACCCACGCACGCACCTTACACCTCCCTTAGTGGTATAGTATCTGATCGCATCAATATCTGATCCGATCAGATCTATACTAGCGTCACCAGCAGTTTAGGGTTCCCAAAAACGCAGTGTTAGCGGGATCAGCCCAGATACCTGCTAGCACCTGTGTTTTGCCCCTCCGCCCGGCCCAGCCCAGCCCACCCAAGTGCAGTATCGATCGATCACTGTCACTTACAAAACACTAAACGCATAACTGCAGCGTTCGCAGAGTCAGGCCTGATCCCTGCAATCGCTAACAGTTTTTTGGTAGCGTTTTGGTGAACTGGCAAGCGCCAGCGGCCTAGTACACCCCGGTCGTAGTCAAACCAGCACTGCAGTAACACGTGGTGACGTGGCGAGTCCCATAAGTGCAGTTCAAGCTGGTGAGGTGGCAAGCACAAGTAGTGTCCCGCTGCCACCAAAAAGACAAACACAGACCGTCGTGCCCATAGTGCCCTTCCTGCTGCATTCACCAATCCTAATTGGGAACCCACTGCTTCTGCAGCGCCCGTACTTCTCCCATTCACATCCCCAACCAAATGCAGTCGGCTGCATGAGAGGCATTTTTATGTCCTCCCGAGTACCCCTACCCAACGAACCCCCCCAAAAAGATGTCGTGTCTGCAGCAAGCGCGGATATAGGCGTGACACCCGCTATTATTGTCCCTCCTGTCCTGACAATCCTGGTCTTTGCATTGGTGAATGTTTTGAACGCTACCATGCACTAGTTGAGTATTAGCGTAGGGTACAGCATTGCACAGACTAGGCGCCATTTCACAGGGTCTCCCAAGATGCCATCGCATTTTGAGAGACCCGAACCTGGAACCGGTTACCGTTATAAAAGTTAGTTACAAAAAAAGTGTAAAAAAAAAAAAAAATATGAAATAAAAAAAAATAGTTGTTGTTTTATTGTTCTCTCTCTCTCTATTCTCTCTCTATTGTTCTGCTCTTTTTTACTGTATTCTATTCTGCAATGTTTTATTGTTATTGTTATTGTTATTGTTATTATGTTTTATCATGTTTGTTTTTCAGGTGTGTAATTATTTACACTTTACTGTGCTTTATTGTTAACCATTGTTAACCATTTTTTTGTCTTCAGGTACGCCATTCACGACTTTTAGTGGTTATACCAGAATGATGCCTGCAGGTTTAGGTATCATCTTGGTATCATTCTTTTCAGCCAGCGGTCGGCTTTCATGTAAAAGCAATCCTAGTGGCTAATTAGCCTCTAGACTGCTTTTACAAGCCGTGGGAGGGAATGCCCCCCCCCCACCATCTTCCGTGTTTTTCTCTGGCTCTCCTGTCTCAACAGGGAACCTGAGAATGCAGCCGGTGATTCAGCCAGCTGACCATAGAGCTGATCAGAGACCAGAGTGGCTCCAAACATCTCTATGGCCTAAGAAACCGGAAGCTACGAGTATTTCATGACTTAGATTTCGCCGGATGTAAATAGCGCCATTGGGAAATTGGGGAAGCATTTTATCACACCGATCTTGGTGTGGTCAGATGCTTTGAGGGCAGAGGAGAGATCTAGGGTCTAATAGACCACAATTTTTTCAAAAAAGAGTACCTGTCGCTACCTATTGCTATCATAGGGGATATTTACATTCCCCGAGATAACAATAAAAATGATTAAAAAAAAAAATATGAAAGGAACAGTTTAAAAGTAAGATTAAGCAAAAAAGCAAAGCAAAAAAATAATAAAGAAAAAAAAAAAAAAAACACCCCTGTCGCCCCCTGCTCTCGCGCTAAGGCGAACGCAAGCGGCGGTCTGTCGTCAAACGTAAACAGCAATGGCACCATGCATGTGAGGTATCACCGCGAAGGCCAGATCGAGTGCAGTAATTTTTCCAGTAGACCTCCTCTGTAAATCTAAAGTGGTAACCTGTAAAGGCTTTTGAAGGCTTTTAAACATGTATTTATTTTGTTGCCACTGCACGTTTGTGCGCAATTTTAAAGCATGTCATGTTTGGTATCCATGTACTCGGCCTAAGATCATCTTTTTTATTTCATCAAACATTTGGGCAATATAGCGTGTTTTAGTGCATTAAAATTAAAAAAAGTGTGTTTTTTTCCCAAAAAATGCGTTTGAAAAATCGCTGCGCAATTACTGTGTGAAAAAAAAAAATGAAACACCCACCATTTTAATCTGTAGGGCATTTGCTTTAAAAAAATATATAATGTTTGGGGGTTCAAAGTAATTTTTTTGCAAAAAAAAAAAACTTTTTCATGTAAACAATAAGTGTCAGAAAGGGCTTTGTCTTCAAGTGGTTAGAAGAGTGGGTGATGTGTGACATAAGCTTCTAAATGTTGTGCATAAAATGCCAGGACAGTTCAAAACCCCCCCAAATGACCCCATTTTGGAAAGTAGACACCCCAAGCTATTTGCTGAGAGGCATGTCGAGTCCATGGAATATTTTATATTGCGACACAAGTTGCGGGAAAGAGACAAATTATTTTTTTTTTTTTTTGCACAAAGTTGTCACTAAATGATATATTGCTCAAACATGCCATGGAAATATGTGAAATTACACCCCAAAATACATTCTGCTGCTTCTCCTGAGTACGGGGATACCACATGTGTGAGACTTTTTGGGAGCCTAGCCGCGTACGGGACCCCGAAAACCAAGCACCGCCTTCAGGCTTTCTAAGGGCGTGAATTTTTGATTTCACTCTTCACTGCCTATCACAGTTTCGGAGGCCATGGAATGCCCAGGTGGCACAAAACCCCCCCAAATGACCCCATTTTGGAAAGTAGACACCCCAAGCTATTTGCTGAGAGGTATAGTGAGTATTTTGCAGACCTCACTTTTTGTCACAAAGTTTTGAAAATTGAAAAAAGAAAAAAAAAAATGTTTTTTCTTGTCTTTCTTCATTTTCAAAAACAAATGAGAGCTGCAAAATACTCACCATGCCTTTCAGCAAATAGCTTGGGGTGTCTACTTTCCAAAATGGGGTCATTTGGGGGGGTTTTGTGCCACCTGGGCATTCCATGGCCTCCGAAACTGTGATAGGCAGTAAAGAGTGAAATCAAAAATTTTCACCCTTAGAAATCCTGAAGGCAGTGATTGGTTTTCGGGGTCCAGTATGCGGCTAGGCTCCCAAAAAGTCCCACACATGTGGTATCCCCATACTCAGGAGAAGCAGCTAAATGTATTTTGGGGTGCAATTCCACATATGCCCATGGCCTGTGTGAGCAATATATCATTTAGTGACAACTTTATGGAAAAAAAAAAAAAAAAGTGTCACTTTCCCGCAACTTGTGTCAAAATATAAAATATTCCATGGACTCAATATGCCTCTCAGCAAATAGCTTGGGGTGTCTACTTTCCAAAATGGGGTCATTTTGGGGGGTTTTGTGCCACCTGGGCATTCCATGGCCTCCGAAACTGTGATAGGCAGTGAAGAGTGAAAGCAAAAATTTACACCCTTAGAAATCCTGAAGGCGGTGATTGGTTTTCGGGGCCCCGTACGCGGCTAGGCTCCCAAAAAGTCCCACACATGTGGTATCCCCATACTCAGGAGAAGCAGCTAAATGTATTTTGGGGTGCAATTCCACATAGGCCCATGGCCTGTGTGAGCAATATATCATTTAGTGATGACTTTTTGTAAATATTTTTTTTTTTTTTTGTCATTTTTCAATCACTTGGGACAAAAAAAATAAATATTCAATGGGTTCAACATGCCTCTCAGCAATTTCCTTGGGGTGTCTACTTTCCAAAATGGGGTCATTTGGGGGGGTTTTGTACTGCCCTGCCATTTTAGCACCTCAAGAAATGACATAGGCAGTCATAAACTAAAAGCTGTGTAAATTCCAGAAAATGTACCCTAGTTTGTAGACGCTATAACTTTTGCGCAAACCAATAAATATACGCTTATTGACATTTTTTTTACCAAAGACATGTGGCCGAATACATTTTGGCCTAAATGTATGACTAAAATTTAGTTTATTGGATTTTTTTTATAACAAAAAGTAGAAAATATCATTTTTTTTCAAAATTTTCGGTCTTTTTCCGTTTATAGCGCAAAAAATAAAAACCGCAGAGGTGATCAAATACCATCAAAAGAAAGCTCTATTTGTGGGAAGAAAAGGACGCAAATTTCGTTTGGGTACAGCATTGCATGACCGCGCAATTAGCAGTTAAAGCGACGCAGTGCCAAATTGGAAAAAGACCTCTGGTCCTTAGGCAGCATAATGGTCCGGGGCTCAAGTGGTTAAGGGAGAGAACTTCGGACTTGGAGATATTGATGTTTAAAATTTCAGATTTGGATAAATTTCTTTTGAAGTTAGAGATGGATTGAAAGGTAGAAAATTCAGACATTAAGTTGGGAATTGAGATGCATGGTTGCTGGATAAAAAATAGTACGTCATCCGCATATGCCGCGTATTTATGGGATCTTTTGCCTATTTGTATGCCTTTGATATTAACATTATGCCTAATTGTAGCTAGGAAGGGTTCTAAGGTGATAGCAAAGAGGAGAGGGGAGAGAGGGCAGCCTTGTCTGGTTCCATTATGTAAGACAAAGGGGTCACTCAACGTCCCATTAATTCTAATTTGTGCTGAGGGGTTAGAATAAAGGGAGGAGATTCGGTGGAACATCCTAGGTCCCAGCCCAAAGTGGCGTAAGGTCATCTTAAGATATTCCCAGTCCACCCTATCGAAAGCTTTTTCAGCATCAGTGGAGACGAGTAGGGTGGGCTGGGCGTATCTCCAAACGTATTGGATTAGGGATATTGCACAAAGTGAATTGTCTTTTGCTTCTCTATTGGGTATGAATCCTGATTGGTCTGCTGATATCCAGCTGGGTAAAAGAGGGAGCAGCCGGTTTGCGATTACTTTAGCAAAAAGTTTGATGTCAACGTTAATTAGTGATATTGGCCTAAAACTGTTACATAGGGTGGGGTCCTTATCAGGTTTAGGGATGACAGTGATATGAGTTGATAGAGATTCTGGGCGTAGACCTGAAGAGTGAGATATTGAGTTTGCATAAGCGGTGAGACGAGGGAGCAGAATGTGGCTGAATGTTTTATAGTATAAAATGGTGAACCCATCCGGTCCAGGAGCTTTGCCGGATGGGGATGATTTCAATGCTACCAGGAACTCCTCTACCGAGAAATCCTCTTCCATTACCTTTGAGGGCAGATATGGGCAATTTGGGTAGGTTAGCTGTACTCAAGTAGGAAAGCAGGCGGCTTCTTCTCTCTTTTTGTGGTAGAGAAGACAGGTCATTTTTAACATTATATAGTTCTTCGTAGTACTTTCTAAAGGCCTTAGCAATATCTGGGGTTGCATGGGCTAATTCCCCTGTTGGAAGTTTGATTTTGGAAATAAAGGACTGTGATTGTTTAGTCTTTAAAGACCTGGCTAGCAGCTTGCTTGGTTTGTTACCCCATTCATAAAATTTCTGTGATAAACGTTGGAATTTTCTTTTAGTATCTAAATTGAGAAGGGATTTTAGTTCTTCACGTTTGAGTGTGAGGGATTGAAGGTGCTCAATATGCATGGAAAGTTTGTGTTGTTTATCTAGAGCCGCTATCTGCTGTAGAACCTGATCAATCTGTTGACCATGCTCCCTTTTTTTCCTAGCCCCGAGCTCAATAAGACGACCCCTAATAGTAGCCTTGTGGGCTTCCCATACAACAGAGGGAGAGGTGTCAGAGGGTTTATTTTCCTTAAAATATTGTGAGAGATGAGAGGCTAACATGGAAACTTCGGCTTCATCAGAGAGAAGGGAATAATTGAGTTTCCAATTGTTAATGCGTCGTGGTAAGGAAGGCACGGTCAACGTCATTGATACAGGTGCGTGGTCTGATATAGATGCGGTGCCAATGTGAGCAGATTGCAGGAGGGGAAGATGAAAATGATCTAGGAATATATTATCTATTCTGGAATAGGATTGGTGTGTTGTGGAAAAGTGTGAATAATCCTTCTCCTTAGGGTGGAGAAGACGCCAGACATCCATCAATTGAAGATCCAGGAGCTTTTTTTTAACAAGTTTCAGTTGTTTGAAAGAAATATTAGAGCGGCCCTGGGATGTATCAATTGTTGGATCCAGTGGCATGTTAATGTCGCCCGCTAGGATAGTAAGGCCTTTGGCGAAGTTTGAAAGTTTAGTTAGTGTTTGTGAGAGGAAGGTTGACTGATTTTGGTTAGGACAGTACACGTTTGCAAGAGTACATTGAGTGTTACCTATGAAGCCCTTTAAGAAAAGGAAGCGACCATGGTCATCTCTCAACATGTCAGATAGCCTAAAGGATACATTACTGCAGAATCCAATGGCCACTCCTTTAGCTTTATTAGTGTCTGATAAACTATAGTACCACTGTGGAAAGTGGGATGAGGTTAGCTTAATGGGTGTTTTGTGAGTTAAATGCGTCTCTTGGAGAAAAGCAATAGAACATGTGGCTCTTTTAAGTTCACGGACTAATTGGTGTCTTTTAGCAGCAACATTAAGACCCCTAACATTATACGATATAACCTTTAATGTAGCCATTGTTAAAGCATAGTACGTACCTTAAGCCTATATTTCCATGCATACCAGCCAGGGGGGGGAGTAGAAAGGAGAAAAGGAGAGAGTTTTTTTGGAAAGAAAGAGAGAGAAAAGAAAAACAAAAAGAACACATGTGAAAATCACATATATAAGTTAACCAACTTGTGGGAAACACATAGTTATCACGCAGAAATCTGCAGTGTTCCCATTGGGGAGAGAGAGAACCAGAGGCCAACCCAATCCCTAAATGGGAACTGGATAGGGCAAGTATAAGGCCAATCGTTCTCGCCAACCCCAGAAGGAAAGGGGGTGACAGGATTGCGCTGTAGTGGAGGGGGGTAAACAGAGGAAGTGTATCCCCACAGCGCGCGACCTATGAGAAAACGAATAACTTATAACTATAAGTAAATAATTTGTTCCATTTAGGAATGTAAATATTACCAGTTTGTAACCAGGATCAGTTTGAACAGAACATAACCCCTAGGCAATAAAGTGCAAACTAATTCGGTACTTAAACTACGTACTCAAGGGTAAAAGGTAACAAAGCACGTTGGTCATTACCACTGTATGACAGTTTCAGACAAATTTAGACAGGCACACGTAAAAAAAAAATAAAAAAATAAAAAAATAAAAAACTGCGGCCAAAACCTGACTTAGTATTGACAACCTGTAGGTAAAAGATTATCCATAATAAGAAAATTAGTACGTGTAAAAAGTTACATATTTCAACCGTGCTTTTGTGCTGAGCCTGGAAGAGAGGTACACCTTTTCTTTGAGGGGGTCTTTCTCCAAGGTGGGTCCGTTAGGCTCAGAAATTTAGGGATTGGGTCTTGCCAGCCTGGGAGTTCCATGGATGGAAGATTAATAAATGTATAAGAACTAGTGCGCAAAAAACCACAATGTGAACAAACAACTTAGAAACTGACAGTAAAATACCCGATAGAGAGCTGCCAACATAGATAGGTCCACTCAGTTCCCCCAGGATAGAATATTAAATAGAAATATGTGGCGCTACTCCATCAATCAGTAACAAATAAATAATCCGAAATCGCAGCTATAATGAACTAAGATATAGGATGATG
The DNA here is from genome assembly GCA_037952925.1 of Lithobates clamitans. NCBI lineage: Eukaryota > Metazoa > Chordata > Amphibia > Anura > Ranidae > Lithobates > Lithobates clamitans. Next base: position 217,135 of record JBBGZY010001608.1, on the reverse strand, counting down.
TTGGCAAAGTGGGCTCCACCCCATGTAATCAATGCCAGAAAAAATATTAAGACCTTGGAACAGATATCACTATACAGGAGTTAATCAAAGAAAAAAAATCAGTTCTGCAATGTGAAAATGAATAAGTGAATACCAGCAATTAAATTGCTCAATAAAATATAAACTGTCTCAGTGCTCAAATAAATATAAACTGTATCAGCCACCCCTCATCAAGTGACAATATAAAGTGAAACTGTGAATATAATGAGCTGACTTCCCAAACTGGATGAACACCGAAAAAAACCATAAACAATCAGTAGCCAATAAAGCTAACAGTGTATCACAGGTAACAACTGGAGATCAAATCATTTCTAGTGCTAATGTCAAAATGAGTGAATCTTCAACGTGAGCTAATAAATAAATATAATAAACTGACATAAAGTGCAAAGGGATCCCTTTGATAAAGTCACGAGGTGTGACGCAACGCGTCAGGGTAGGAGGAGTCAGGTGCCGACGCTTCTCGGGGACGGCCGAACCCGGAAGCTCTACACATCCACTGATCGCTGTTATTTTAGATGTAAGTTACTATGTTTTTCAATAAAATTTGTATCTAATTACTGCACCATGAGACCTCTCCTTTGTTTCTAAATAACTGCTGGGATTGCTGGGAGTGCTGGGAGCTGTGGGAGGAGTTGCAGAGAGACAGACTCATTGATGGTAAAGAAACGCTGCAGGAAACACATCCTCTCCTAGAATATCTACCCGCTCTACTTGGCCCATTGGGGGCCGCTGCTGGAGGTGAGAGGCTGGGGGAAACACTTGGGAGATGCACTAGAACGTGCATAGAAGAAAAGCACCAGTCACTGCACATTTTGCACTTTATTCAAAGACTGTTTTTTGTGGAAATCACCCATCACAATTGCACTCTCTGTATGGACTAAATTGCACTATTTGTCACCGTTTGGGACAGCATCTCTGTAGTGGGATTATCTGTCCTATTGTATTCAATTTTATATAAAAAAAATCTTATTTTTTATATTATTTTATAATCATTCACTTATAATGCACTAGAATGTTATGTTATGACTGCATCACCATTTTGGATTTTATTTTATATTGTGGATTATATGGAAATTTGCTGACCTTAGGATTTTTTTGCACTTTATGTCAGTTTATTATATTTATTTATTAGCTCACGTTGAAGATTCACTCATTTTGACATTAGCACTAGAAATGATTTGATCTCCAGTTGTTACCTGTGATACACTGTTATCTTTATTGGCTACTGTTTGTTTATGTTTTTTTTCGGTGTTCATCCAGTTTGGGAAGTCAGCTCATTATTTTCACAGGTTCACTTTACATTGTCACTTGATGAGGGGTGGCTGATACAGTTTATATTTATTTGAGCACTGAGACAGTTTATATTTTATTGAGCAATTTAATTGCTGGTATTCACTTATTCATTTTCACATTGCAGAACTGATTTTTTTTCTTTGATTAACTCCTGTATGGCGATATCTGTTCCAAGGTCTTAATATTTTTTCTGGAATTGATTACATGGGGTGGAGCCCACTTTGCCAACATCATCTTATATCTTAGTTCATTATAGCTGCGATTTCGGATTATTTATTTGTTACTGATTGATGGAGTAGCGCCACATATTTCTATTTAATGGATGGAAGATTGAGATCTTGCAAGAAGGATGGAAGTGCCTCCGGAAATCTCAGCGTGTGTGACCGACCATTTTTTGTGGCAATTAGGCAGGCTGGGAATCCCCATCTGTAGGTGATCCCGTCTGAACGCAGGTGGTCAAGGAGGGGTTTCAGAGCTCTGCGACGGTCTAGGGTTTCCTTAGAAAGGTCTGGGAATATGGTGATGACTGCTCCGTCAAAGTCTACGTTAGGCAAGCCCCACATCTTCATCATAATAGCATTTTTGTCTTCAAAATAATGCAAGCGACAAATAACGTCTCTGGGCTGATCTGACTTAGCATTACGGGGTCTTAGGGCACGATGTACTCGGTCAAAACGTAGCGGTGCAGTGGCTGAATTGCCCAAGATGGTATTAAAGATGCCTCTTATAGATGGTTCTAGGTCATTATCACCCGTTGCTTCTGGCAGACCTCTTACACGAATGTTATTTCTACGGTTACGGTTCTCGAGGTCTTCGAGTTTATACAGGGAGGCTCGGTGGGCAAAGGCCAGCTGGGTAACAGTGTCCTGTAGTTCTTTAATAGCTAAATCATGTGTGTCTTGTCGCTGTTCCGTTTCCTTAACTCTGGCCAGAATATGTGTCATGTCAGATCTGACAGCAGATATTTCCTTTTTTATGGATTTCTCCAGACTGTGAAACATTCCTGCAAGTTCTTTTTTGAGGCCGCTCATTAGCGTGTTCATTTCGGAACCCACAGGGGATCCTGGATCATCCATGAGGTCTGAGCAGTATGAGGAGGCCGGGGAGCTGTCTCACACAGATGCAGCGTGAGATGATGGAGAGACGCTGGTCCGTGAGGTTCGGACCTGCTCGTCTCTTGCGTTAGCTAAGTACTGTTGAATAGAGCCAGTGGAGACTGGAACGGGCAGTGATCTTTTGCCTGGACGTTTACCTTTGGCAGACCGGAGTTTAGGTGTTTTGGCGGGCATTACTGGAACTATACGGTCGATCGCCGTGGGGGTCACCCCCTACTCACATCTGTTCAGAGACATGCTTCCATCATAGTATGCAAGCAGTGTTAGAAGTGCTTCAACAGTCACAGGGAAAAGCGATGATAGTTGTACTGATGGAAGTTTATGGGAGCAGAAGCTATGTATAAGATATAGTAGTAAGGAATTGGCTTAGGAGTACTTGGAGAACCAAGATGGCCGCCAGCCTCCAGAGGTAGGCCGGAAGGAAGACTTTGTTTGCGGTAATAGAGTATGTGGTCTGTCACTATATGAAGGGGTCAGTTGATGGGTGGTATGCTTGAGAGTTCAGTAGTTATAATATTAGCTGGGTAGGCTAGCAGGGGAAATGGCTTGGAGTACCAAGATGGCCGCCGTCTTCCATAGGTAGGCCGAAGCCGCGGTCTTTCCTGAGATTCACAGCCGGCCGAGTAAGCACCGTTCGCTGTGGGCCCAAGTCAGCGCTGCGGGGCACCAAAACAGAGGTCCTGGCGGAGTGGGAGCGTGCCGATTCGGGCCAGGGGGACTCTGCAGAGGGATGGGTAGGCAGATGCCTCTGTACTCACTGCGCCTGTATGTTGAAGAGGCCGTTCCTGTAGGCCGCAAGATGGCGCCCAGCGGGGAGCAGTCCGAGGCAGAGGAGGAGACCACCAGGCAGCTCCCTTCAGTCGCCCAAGGCCCCCCGACCGCCGATGGCGACACGATCTGGCAACCAGGTATAGGCTCCTCTTGTCTGCTTGGCTGTAGGGGTGATGGGCGGCGTGTACGGAGCCCCCAGCAGGCCTCAAGATGGCGGCGGGCACACAGGGCTCAAGTCCAGCTGGAGGCCCGGGACCAGATAGAATGCAGCACTGGTAGCCAATTCCCCCTGCCAGCCGCAGCGGAGGTAGGCTAGTCGCTTCTGAAGGTGGAAAGGTGCTCCACAGATTGAGGATGGGCTAGGATGGTGTTGGATGGGAATATGTAGAGCGGAGCTCAGCTTCCACACGTCCTTCTCCTAGCTCGTCCAGACACGCCCCCTGGGGGTCCCCTTGTTAAAGGGGGCTTCCAGATTCCTATAAGCCCCCCACCCGCAGACCCCCACAACCACCGGGCAAGGGTTGTGGGGACAAGGTGTTTTGGGGGGCTACCCCAAAGCACCCTCCCAATGTTGAGGGCATGTGGCCTGGTACGGTTCAGGAGGGGGGCACTCTCTCGCCCCCCCTCTTTTCCTGCGGCCTGCCAGGTTGCGTGCTTGGATAAGTGTTTGGTATGGATTTTTGGCGCGGGGTTCCCCTTAAAATCCATACCAGACCTGAAGGGTCTGGTATAGATTTTGAGGGGGACCCCACGCCATTTAAAAAAAAAAATTTGGCCAGGGTTCCCCTTAATATCCATACCAGACCTGAAGGGCCTGGTATGGAATTTAGGGGGGCCCCCACGTCTTCTTTTTAAATTTTGGTTCGGGGTTCCCTCTAGGAGGGAACAAGGGAGTTGGTTAGCAGCAGGAACCTTAAAGGTACCCATAGGTGCAGATAGTAATTTATCCTAGTGGTAAGAGAAACAGCTAGCTAATAATCATATATGAGTAGCGCAGTGGGTTAGTCCATATGATACAACAGAGAGTTAAAAAAAAAACAGAGAAAGGGGGTGGGAGAGAAGGGTAATAATACTACCCATCTCCCATGTAGATTCACTGATAGGGAGTCTCCAAAATCTGTCAGCGATTTCCGGATCAATCTTCCTTGTGTGTAAACCAACTGCGTTTGTATGGAGGCTTAGTTGGGCTGCGTTGTTGTTTAGGTGGTGCAGAGGGAGAAGTAGTAGATGTTGAAGAGGAGCCCTCTGCAGTGTTGATGTGTTCCATTTCTGTGTAAGAGGCATTAATATATTGTTCCGCTTCTTCAGGGGAGGCGAAAGTAAGGTGTTCCCCTGTGTGTGTTTGAATGCGCAGGATTGCCGGGTAGGCGAGGTAGAATCTAACTTGGTTGTTGTATAGAGTTGTGCAGATCGAGGAGAACGCCTTACGTTGTTTCATTACTTCCATTGAGTAGTCTGCAAAGAGTAGCAGGTTTGCAACATCAACGGGCAGGGAACGTGTACGGCGAAATTTCTGCATAATGGTGTTTTGGTCAGCTTAGTTGAGATATTTGACAATGGCATGTCGAGGTTTGGCGCAACTTTCTGAGTACTGACCAATGCGGTGGGCATGTTCAATAGTGCAGGGTATAATTTTAGCACAGATATTCATGAGCTGGGTATTGGAAACAGATTCTGGCGGCCCAATAATGAGTAAATGCCCAGTAAGGTAATTGCTGCTTGTGCTATGCCTGCAGGAGAGGCAGGATCTGTGACCATTGCTCCTAGTATTGTGGGAGACTGCAGCATCTCTGTTAAACATGGAGCGGCCGCCATTTTGGCTTCGGCTGCGGCCGTGTCTTCTGCGGGGGTTACCGTGGCTGGCAACTCTAGAGTGTGTGATCGCTCCACAAAGCGATCCATGTGATCCCCTAGGTACCGGGGATGAAGGGGGTCTCCCCGAGGCACTAACGGGTTTAGATAGCAGGATTTGTGGTGGGAGCCGAGTATATCTACCTCCTCCTCATGTGGCGCCAGAACCGGAAGTGACAAGTCTTCTTTATGGAGATATCTGGGGTCTATAAGACTCTGGATCTCTCCTCTATCCTTGAAGCATGACATAAAAAAAAACAATGATTTCATGCTTTCCAAAAAGAAATGGAAGTGTTTACATCTGTCCTAACTGGATGTGAAAAAAATGCTTGTCGCTTGCAGTCACCTAGACCAGCGGTCTCCAAACTGCAGCCTGGGGGCCGGATGTGGCCCATTGCTTGCCTTTATCAGCCCCTTGGGACACTATTCCTCCAACTGATACAAGGCATAATTCCTGTCACTGGCCCCAACCAATAGGGTACTATTCCTACCACTGACCCCAACAATGGGGAACTATTCCTCGCACTGACACCAATGATGGGACACTATTCCTCCCACTGCCACCAACTGCAGGGCTCTATCCTTCCCACCGACACCAAAAATGGGGCACTATCCCTTCCCTTGACACCAATAATGGGGCACTATTCCTCCAAAAGACACCAATGATGGGGCACTATTTCTTCCCCTAATACCATCAATGGGGCAATATTCCTCCCACTAATACCAATGATAGGGCATTCTTTACTCCCATTAATACCAGGGCCTTTCTTACTCCCATTGGACACAGTCCTGCCCCCTCAAAATCTGAAGGACAGTAAACTGTCCCTTTGTTCAGAAAGTTTGGAGACCCCTGTCTTAGACCATAGATAAAATCGGAGACCTTCTAATCAGCTGGCGCAACCACCAGCTTTGGTGCCGGGCTTCCTGATCGCATGGGAGAGCCCAAAGAGGCACCGGTGGGTGGCAGGAGGGGGATCCCCTTGGGATAGCAACCCAGTGGCTATTTAGTCACTAGGATTACTTTTACTTTGCAGAGCATCACTGGCTATAAAAACAATATGGGGTTATGGCTGCAGCCATAGCCCTGGTATAATCACTTGCAGTCAATCACGTACATGTATGTGATTTGGCGGTAAGTAGTTAAAATAAATGAAGCAACATCAACTATATTGAAGCTATTATGTCATGAAAACACTTAAAGTGGTTGTAAACCCTTACAACCACTTTTTGCTACAGGTAAGCCTATAATTAGGCCTAATTATAGGCTTACCTATATCTACACTGGAAATCTCCTAAACCTGCACGGTTTAGGAGATATCTCCTGTATTTGCATGTGCTGATGTCATTAACTGGCTTATACAGTTAATTCTAACCCTCCTGGGAGTACCAAACTCCCAGGAGGGTAAGAATTAAGGTAAGGTAGCAAATGAGATCTGTCTCTGGAGTGGAATGTCACTATTCTTATGTATTTTTGTCCAGCCTGGCATTTTCAGTCATTCATTCTCATCATCTACGGATTCCTCCAATTGCGCACTCATGCCCCGTACACACGGTCGGATTTTCCGATGGAAAATGTCCGATCGGAGCGTGTTGTCGGAAATTCCGACCGTGTGTGGGCTCCATCGGACATTTTCCATCGGATTTTCCGACACACAAAGTTGGAGAGCAGGAGATAAAATTTTCCGACAACAAAATCCGATCGCGTCAATTCCGACCGTGTGTGGCCTGTTCCGATGCACAAATTGCCATGCATGCACAGAAGAAATTCCGGCACGGAACAGCTCGTTCTGGTAAACTTAGTGTTCGCAATGGATACAGCACTTTCATCACGCTGCAATGTTAAAAATGGTTTAATACAGCGCAATCTCTTCTTCTTTATAATGTGACAAGAATATAATAGTTTTGCTGCTCATATTCACACACACTTCTCACAAACGTATTTTGTTACTATTTATCGGGATTCCCTCCATATATTTTGATTTCTCACATCTGACAACATTTTTTTTTTATTATTGGTTTTAATGTAGATTCTTTTTTTGTGTTTGTGTTTTTTTTTTTTGGATTTGTACTGCCGAAAATGTTTGTGTGTGTTTTTTGTGTCAAGTTCCCACAACACCATTGATATGTTGTTCTATTCAATCTGTAGGAGATTGTTTGGTGTTGTCCCTTGTTAATTTCACATTTTATGTTAGAAATGTACCTGAATCGTCACCAACAAACTGTTCTTTTTGGATGAAAACACACACAGGAGAGTATACTTTCCCCAAAAAATTTTTATTAAGGGCTCACAACTAAACAAAGAGGGAGGCAATGCTGGAGAAACTGCAGAAGTGGGTGAAGCCTTGGACCCCCAGGGCAGACATCAACTATTTCAAAGCAAAATTGGTGGCCTATGGAGTCCTTATCTAAGGGAGGGCAGTCTGGTCCAGAAGTCCCAGAGATCCGGAAAGCAGCAGATGACATCTGTGTCCCCAGGCTGTGGTCATACGAGAGACTGCATCTTCTGTCAGACCAGACTGAACCCAGGGTCATCACTCTCTTGTCTTCCTTTCACGCTTCCTTCCACGCGGTGGCTGTGGTGGTGGAGTTGTGGCAGCAGGAGGAGGAGGAGGAGGAGGATGGTCCAACTCAACCACGTCGGTCTTGGGTGTTAGTACCCCACTCACCCCCTGCAGTTTGGTGGCAGCCATGCAGGCAAAGGCCTCTTCAGGAGTGGGTAAGGCTCGTAGGGACGCCGAAGCCTCCTGAATCAGCCTGAACTCAAAATCCTGCACGGGACTTGGAGTTGTCTTCCTGGCTCTTTTATGTGGAAGGCGGAGGGGAGGAACCTGAGATTCAGTCAGGCTGCGACTTGTCCCAAGCTTCTCCTGGCTGACACTTAGCCCCGCCTCCTCCTGGCTGCCACTAATCACCGCCTCCTCCTGACTGCCACATTCCACAACCTCCTTCTGGCTGAGGTCTTCCTGTGTATGAAAAAGGGACATAGTTTTAGTTTTTTATTCATCAATCACACACAATTGTCACCTCCTGACTGTTGCAAATTGAATGTTAACAAATATAACAGACTATCCTTCTGAGCCCAGCAGTTTTCATTCTTGTCCCAATTATTTTTGGCCACTACTGTCTATTGATATGTAAAACACTTTTTTCAATCAGCAATTAGTGATCAATAATAACATGTAGTAAACATAATTTATTTATTGACCAGAAATCTTTAGAAGAATGCTATACCTGACTCCAGCTGGGCACCTCCATTTCTTCCTGGCTGGAAGGCCCAGGTTGGACATCGGAAGCCTCAGCTGGGGTGGAAGGAAGCGTGGAAGGAAGAGTAGAGAGGGATTCCCTGACTTCAGTGTGGTCTGACAGAAATCGCAGTCTCTCATAGTACCACAGCCTGGGAACATAAATGTCACCTGCTGCAGCTCCGGATCTCTGGGAATCTGTGACCTTCTTGCGCTCCCTAAGATACGTGCTCCTCAGGCCACCAATTTTGGCTTTTAAATAAGGTATGGTTGCTGTGGGGACCACCGGCGTCACCAACTCCAGCAGTTTCTCCAGCGCTGCCTGCCTCTTTTGTTTATGGTTATAGTGGGGGTGTCTCACTTGCCACAGACAGGGCAGCTCCCTGTATTTGTCAATGAACAGGGGGAGGAAATTGTGGTCGTTGAACCCATCCATTTTCCCTGCAAGACACAACACAAGACAAACCCTAATGTCAGGCCAAACTCCCCTAATCTTGTTACAATATAGGCTTCGCTTTCGAAGAAATATAGGCCCAAGTTTAGATCCTACCTTCGTTATCATGATCGGCGCCTCCGATGCTCCTTCCTCCGCTCACAGATCGTACGTAAGATGCACGCGTGTTACGCTTTATACACACTGCGCATGCGTGTAACTCCGCCCGCCCCTGACGTTCTTTCTATTCTATTCCCCACCCCTTTTCATTCGGCGCAGTGGGGGAAGAGCACATGGCAGAGACACAGCAGGATTGTGCTAATTGTAGCAACGAGGAGGAGGAGGAGGAAAGGCCGGATCCGGACACGTCGCGATCCAGAAGGAGATTTAAGGACTCAAATATGTCCTTTGGGGAGATGTTGGAGATGGTGGACATCTTGAAGAGATCCGACTATGACGGAAAGTATGGGCCTTACCCCAACCCCAATGTCAGAAAGGCCAAGATCATGGCGAAAGTGGTCAGGAGTCTGCACCGGAATTTCGGGGTACGACAATCAAAAGATCAGCTCAGGAAACGGTGGTCGGACCTCAAATTACAAGAACATGAGCAGTACAGAAAGATTCAGAGAGTGCTGCAAAAAAGTAAGTAGTTGTGCTGTGTTCCTATTCTTTATGTTTATTACGTTCATGCTGCTCCATGTGCTTTTAGGAACTGTTGTACAGTTTAAAATGGCAACTTTCATGTTCATGGGCACATTATTATATCAAACATTTGTCTTTCAGACTCTAAAATACCATTGTTTAGGCCATATGCATTTGGCCACCATTTTTACGCCCTATACTTGTCTTAAAAGAATTGAGTTGTGTAGATGGCTTTGTTACTAGAATGAAATGCAAACTAGATTCTGTGTAAGGAGAGGACATTCAGCAGCTGTTTTCACATCTGGACACTGGAGCACTAGTGTGGGACCCCAGAACACCATTTTTATTAGGGGACCCACACAGGTGCTCCAATGTATACTATAAGGGGGGGGGGGGCTACATCTATGAATCTTGTACCAAACAGGTAAAGTATTGCAGCTTGACAAAGGAAACTGAAAATGCTACATTTTGGAACCCTGCTAAAATTGACAATTGTACCTCACTTCCAAGCAATATTTCCTATTTCTAGTTCTGCCATCAAATATCTGTGTGCTAATTATACCATTTTTGTTTGACATAGGGGAGAAAAGACTCGGAGGACACCCCTCATCTGAGGAGACCAGAGCCCCCCCCCTCTGGAAGAGGGTGAAATCCCCCAACACAATCTGAGCAGGAGGAAGAAGACGTGGTGGAACTAGTCACCACAACAGGTGAGTGTCTGCGACCACAGGCTCAGGTAAGTGATGGATGGCGGCATATTTTTGAGACCTAATTTATTTTGGGGTTCCTCTCTTTTTAGGTGATTGTGATGTTGTGGATCCAGATCCTTTCACATCCGAAAGTGCCCAGATCCTGATCGGGGAGATCATGGGGTGTAATTTACAATTTGAAATCATCAAGAAAAACATCAATGATGTTATTCCAAAAAATAAAAACATCATTGATGTTTTGGGGCGAGTTTAAAACCCCTCCAAATCACTTTCTTCTTTAATGTGCTACAATGTGCTAAATGTTTCTGTGATTTTTCAGAAAGCCAAATATGGAGGATGCACACAGTGTGCCAACATGTGCTATCTGCCATCACGGGAGATCAATGGACGCGTTTTGGGGTGCAACCCCTTCCTCAATAATAAAGTAGTGGTGAGGAAGGGCTTGCTCCCCCAAAACACGTCCCTTGATCCCCCGTGATGGCAGGTCACACATGTTGACATTGTTAAATTGGTGTGCATCTTCCAAATTTGGCTATTCCTGTGGTGACTTCACCCCATCTGAACGCAATATCAAACACAGTTCCTAAATACGCATGTCTGATATTGCCTTCAAGTTCTACCAAATGTGAACTTTGTAAGTTCAAGATTTGTGTCTTTTTTGTTGGTTTTACACATGCCTGTTTTATCTAAAATGGACATTTCGATTTTTGATAATGCAACCCCAAAAATTGTTATACAACAAACATGTTGGTTTGTTTGAAAAACCTTTGGTAAATGCACATGTGATTGTGCAGGTATAAAAAAGGTTTTTTTTCGCAAGAATGTGTGTATTATTGTCTCAACGCTACAACACTTTTGGGGTGATGTCATTGGTGTTTTCAGGGAAAATGGGGGTTATTTAATAAGGGCAAATCCTCTTGGCACTACAAGTGCAGTTTCAGTGCAGTTGCAACTGCACTTGTAGTGAAATGTGTTTTTGCATTTTAGTAAATAACAGCCAACAGTGCTTTGTATAATAAGGTTACACAATCACAACATTTTCTGGACTCAACACATTTCTGTCAGGGTCAGCTAAAACAAACACAAGCAGTAAATGTCCACAAAGAATTTCTTTTTTTGTTTTATTATAAAAAGGCTTCAAAGATTTGCTGGCATATTGATAGCCCCCCTACCCGCAAAGAACTCCAGGTAGCATAACCGTACATCACGGGCACTCAGGGAGAGCAAGCCAGGACGGCCGTTTTCAAGCGCCGTCAGTGTGGTTTCGTGTATCATTTCAGCCTCAGGCCCAACTGAGCCAGCATAGTTGGCCGAATGTTTCCTTAAAAAGTTATGGAGAATACAGCACGCCAGTATAATATGGTTCAGTTTATACTCCGCCATATAGATGGGTGTCATAAATAGGCGGAACTGGCTGGCCAGGATTCCAAATGTGTTCTCCACCTCTCTTCGGGCTCTGGCCAGCCGGTAATTAAAAACCCTCTATTCTGGGGTGAGGGTCCTCATCGGGAATGGCCGCATCAGGTGGTCCCCCAGCGCAAACGCTTCATCAGCAACAAACACAAATGGGAGTCCTTCCACATTGTCCTCTGGAGCTGGCAAGTCCAAGCTGCCATTCTGGAGATGCCTGTAGAACTCCGTCTGGGCGATGACTTCACCATCGGACATCCGGCCATTCTTCCCCACGTCCACATACAGGAAGTCGTAATTAGCCGACACCACTGCCAACATCACTATACTATTGAACCCCTTATAGTTGAAATAGTACGACCCCGAATTGGGTGGTGGGACGATGTGGACGTGTTTCCCATCAATTGCCCCTCCGCAGTTAGGAAAGTCCCACCGCTGGGCAAAGTGGGAGGCCACAGTCTGCCATTCCTGTGGTGTGGAAGGAAACTGTTGAGGGAAAAAATAAAATATTTACTATTTTGGCTCAGAAACATGGCAAGCAGATTAGGCACAAACATTATGGGTCAACCTCCAGATAGCATTTATTAAGGGGAATTTAACAACGCCAAAGTATAAGGTACACCTATCATATCCCCCCCTCTCATGGGCCATTTCTAACATTATAGGAGGGGGATCTTAGACAGGTAACCCTCTTCACTTCATTGAGAGATGAATGGCTAAATAATGGGTATTACTTGGAACAGCCCCTCCTTAGTTACACTATTGGCAGCCCACTGGACAGGTAAGAAGTGTCATAATACAAAGATATAAATACACATTGTACACATTTGAGAACATTTGGACATTCTGCTATTACCTATCAAGATAATAATAGGATACAAAATCTTTAAACAGTACCATGTGAAAGTATACAGGCAGGCCCTTGCACTACATGCTTTGGGGAATTTATCCCTAAATCTGACCACAAAAGAGATGGGTATAGTGTGTATGGGTTTGGCAAAGTCAGCAAATAGATGATTGAGGATAGAGAATTGGTATCAGCTGACTTAGCAGTTGGGGGAGGGAGGGTTACCAAAGATTATTTGGGGACACCACCAAAAAAAGCCTCTGGCACTCTGCCTGAATTTTAAGCAAAAATCACATTTCAAAACATTTTAGGGGGTGTTTGGGGTAAAGCACTACTATGGAGCTGAAAAAAATACATTGTTAAGTGACTACATGCGGTGAATATAGGGCCAGGAGACACCATGCTGGGGAGGTTATTGAAGGGCAAATATGTATGAAGGACCTAAAATAATAATTACATAAAAATCCAGCATGCATGAGAACAAAGGGGACATTCACAGCATATTCCAATCATGGTAATTAGGGAATGAGGAAAGAAATACAATATATTAGCAAACATTCAATACACTAAAATTTGATATTAAAGGATAAAAATCTTACCTTCATATACTCCTTCTGCAGGACCTGTATGATGGCAGAACAGGTCTCTGGGATAATGATCCCCAGAGCCTGGGGGGAGATGCCTGTCGAGAACTTCAAGTCCGGCAGACTTCTCCCTGTCGCCAAATACCGCAGGGTAGTGACGAGCCTCTGCTCCGGAGTGATGGCTTGCCTCATGCAGGTATCCTGCCTGCTAATATAAGGGGTCAGCGAAGCCAACAGACGGTGAAATACGGGGTCCGTCATCCTGAGAAAGTTTCTGAAATCATCAGGATTATTCTCACGGATCTCACGGAGCAAAGGCATATGAGAGAACTGGTTACGCCCACCAGCGCTCGAGTGCTCTAAATGTCAACCCCAAGAAACTGAACAAAACACCAATGTCCCTGGCGTATTGATATTTTTATTAAGTAGCATCTTTTTAATTGTTTTTCTGAAGCTCTTACCTTCTCCACCCTCAGTACCCCAACAATTTTTCCAACGTCATCTTTTTTTTCCCAGCTTCATCCCCACACTGAGGTACCAGAAGCCAGTATTTTTTTGGAGCTGATGGAAACTGGAGCAGTTGTTCATTGCAACCAATTAGCTTCTGTCTTTAGCTTGTTCAGTTAAGCTTTAAAAATGAAGTGTAGAAGCTGGTTGGCTGCCATGTCTACTCCAATCTTAATAAATTCCTTCCAATGACAGCATGAATTACTGAGTCTGCAGTCTTGATCAGTGGCTTAACCACTTGCTTACTGGGCACTTAAACCCCCCTCCTATCCAGACCAATTTTCAGCTTTCAGTGCTCTCACACTTTGAATGACAATTACTCAGTCATACAACACTGTACCCAAATGATTTTTTTGTCCTTTTTTTCATACAAATAGATCTTTCTTTTGGTGGTATTTGATCACCTCTGGGTTTTTTATTTTTTGCGCTATAAATGAAAAAAGACCGAAAATTTAAAAAAAAACACATTTTTCTTAATTTCTGTAAATTTTGCAAATTAGTAATTTTACTTCATAAATTTTGGCCACAATTTATACTGCTACATATCTTCGGTAAAAATAACCAAAAATTTGTGGAAATTATTTGGTCTATGTGAAAGTTTTAGAGTCTATAAGCTATGGTGCAAATCATAAAAAAATTATCACATCTGATGTACTGGTGGCCTATCTCATTTCCTGAGACCCTAACAAGCCAGGAAAGTACAAATGCTACCCAAATAACCCCTTTTTGGAAAGTAGACATTTCAAGGTATTTAGTTAGAGGCATGGTGAGTTATTTGAAGTTTTATTTTTTTCCCACAATTCTTTGCAAAATTGAGATTTTTTTTTCCCCCACAAAATTGTCATTGTAATAGCTTATTTTTCTCACATGGCATGTGTATACCACAAATGACACCCCAAAATACATTCTGCTACTCCTCCTGAGTATTACGATACCACATGTGTGTAACTTTTTCACTGCCTGGCCACATACAGAGACCCAACGTGCATGGAGCACCATCAGGTGTTCTAGGAGCATAAATTACACATCACATTTCTCAACCACCTATTACACTTTTGAAGGCCCTGGGGCACCAGGACAATGGAAACACCTACAAAATGACCCCATTTTGAAAAGCTAACACCCCAACGTATAATCTATGAGGCATAATGAGTCTTTTGAACGGTTCATTTTTTTCCAGAAGTTTTTGGAAAATGTGGAAAAAAAATGAAAATGCATTTTTTTTACACAAAGTTGTCCGTTTATAAGATATTTCCAACACATAGCATTTAGATAGCAAAAATGACACCCCAAAATACATTCTGCTACTCCTCCTTAGTATGGCAATACCACATGTGGGAGACTTCTACATAGCCTGGCCACATACAGAGATCCAACATGCAAGGAACACCGTCAGGTGTTCCAGGGACACATAGCATGCACATACCAAGAATTACACCCCCAAAATACATTATGCTGAGCAAAGCATAAACAAAAGATTACCTGTGGTTGTAGTAGCGCAGTTGTACACAGGAGGATAGCACTGGACCAGGCAGCAGGCAGGGACTTGGTCAGCAACAGCGAACACAATTGTCCAGGCAGCAGGCAGGGTTACTGTCCATATAAAGTCCAAGGTCAGTGCAGGCAGAGATATTGTCAGCAGTGCCAAAAATATTAGTCCTGGTAGTAGGCAGGTCCATGTGGTGTGGGCAGTGTGACAGGCAGAGGCATGACGGCAGTAAGCCTCCAAGTCTCCAGACCCTAATCTAGGATTGAGAAAACAAAAAAAAATGTTTTCTTCATCCAGAAAAACAATTCTGGAGCCCCTCACATATGTGAGACCCCTGTGTTGAATCCCACTAGTCCAGTAGCAGGGTACAAGATCAGTCCATGAGGCAGGCAAAAAACATGATCAAACAGTCCAAGGTCAGTTCCAGATCAGGCAGATGTATGTACAGAAACGTTAGGCAGAATCATGGTCGAATAACAGTCCAGGGTCAGTTCCAGATCAGGCAGAGGTATGTACAGAATCGTTGGGCAGAAACGTGGTCAAATAACAAGCCAGGGTCAGTTACAGAGCAGGCAGTGGCATAAGGGGTGTGAGGGTAAATTGCAGGAACAGAGGCTTACGTTTACCATACTTCACTAATAATTTACTGAAGTATGGTAATGGCGAAAACATTCACCTACGCAGAGGCCTGGTTCGGAAGGACATTGTGCACAATAAAAAGATGTGTCTTCTGAATCCTTGTCTGGTACACACCTTACATTTTTTTTACGTCGTTGGCCTGTTGGTTTGGGAGGGATTTTATCAGGAAAGTGGTGTTCGGAGAGTCGACTAAGAACATCTGATTGGATATTTTCTGGTGGGCCGTTTGGGAATAATAGGCCAGTGAAAACTTTCTCCTGGTAGTCAAGGAAGCGTTTGGGGTTTTGGGTGGAGTTGCGGTAAATTACATATGAATTGTATATGGCCAATTGAAAAAAATAAATTGCTACTTTTTTATACCAATGGTATGTCCGTCTTGTGGCAAGGTATGGTTCCAGCATCTGGTCATTGAAGTCGACTCCCCCCATAAACAAATTATAATCATAGATGCATTTAGGTTTTTGTATGGGGCCATTCCTTCTGGGGATTTCCACGAAGGTATCATTGTGGATTGAAGACAACATGTAGACATCTCTTTTGTCCTTCCACTTCACTGCCAAAATCTCATTGTTTTGTAGACTTGCCATTTCTTCTTTTCTCAATTTCTTATTGACAAGACTTTGAGGAAAGCCCTTCCGGTTCTTTTTTACGGTGCCACATGCTGGCGTCTTCTTCCGGTGAAGGTTGTGGAACAGGGGCAGAGATGTGTAGAAGTTGTCTACGTATAAATTGTAGCCTTTCTCCAGTAGGGGGTATATGAGGTCCCAAACAATTTTCCCACTTGATCCCAAGTAGTCTGGGCAATTAGGGGGTTGCAGCTGGGTGTCCTTTCCTTCGTACACTTTGAAGGCTTATATGTACCCTGTGACTCAGTCACATAATTTGTATACCTTCACCCCATAGTGGGCCCTTTTTACTGGGAATAAATTGTTTTATTTTAAGCCTGTCACTAAACTTAACAAGGGACTCATCCACACATATGTTTTGGTCCGGGGTAAACGGCTGGGGGAATACTTCAGAAAAAAAATTTAGAAGTGGCCGAATTTTGAAAAGCCTGTCATAGTTTGGGTCCTTTCAGGGAGGGCACTGGGTATTGTCATTGAAATGAAGAAACCTCATTATTATGAGGTATCTGTTTCTGGGCATTACCTTCGAGAATACTGGCATGTGGTGGATGGGGTGGGTTGACCAACAGGACATCAAAGTGAGTCCCATATTAAATGTGAGGCCTAAAAAAAACCTTCAACTCCTCCACTGTTAGGTCTCTCCACTCGTAGGGACGGGCATAGTAGGACATTGGATTATTTAAAATAAATTGCTGTGCATAAAGGTTGCACTGGGCCACAATATTTGATAGCATGTCCTCGGTAAAAATTAAATCAAAAAAATTTATTGGGGAAAAATTCTCTGTGTCCACCTGGACTCCTGGCTGGGCAGGGGGGAATGTTGGCTTCTCCCGAATTAGGAGGAAGCCACAAGGGGTTCTGCAGGGCATAGGGAAGGCTGGCATGGGTCCATGGCCTTTCTTGCAGAGGTACTGCGGTGCTGGTGGATGGCACTGCGGTGCTGGTGGATGCCATTGCCTCCTCATCAGAATGCCTTCGTTTGGCGGGCCGAATATCTTCCTCCTCTGAGTCACTCAGTGTTCCACTACTGAGGACTGGCTCATAATTTATGTCCGACTCAGAATCGGAGTCTGAAAGGGAATCCGAAAAAGAGAGCCCCCCGTTGCTCTCATCGGCCTGGGACAGTATTTGGTATGCCTCCTTGGCGGAAAAGCATCTTTTGGACATGGTTGCTAAGCCTGCACTGATGGGCACTGATGAGGCGGCACTGATGAGCACAGATGGGCATGGAGGGGCACTGATGAGGTGGAACAGATGTGCACTGATGAGGTGGCACAGGTGGACACTGATGAGGTGGCACAGGTGGGCACGGATGAGGCGGCACAGGTGGGCACGGATGAGGCGGCACAGGTGGGCACTGATGAGGCAGGACAGGTGGGCACTGATGAGGCGGTACAGGTGGGCACTGATGAGGTGGCACAGGTGTGCACTGATAAGGCGGAACAGATGTGCACTGATGAGGCGGAACAGATGGGCATTGATTGGCACAGGTGGGCACTGTTGAGGTGGCACAGGTGCGCACTGATGAGATGGCACAGGTGGGCACTGATGAGGTGACACAGGTGGGCACTGAGGCGGAACAGATGTGCACTGAGATGGCACAGATGTGCACTGATGAAGTGGCACAGCTGGGAACTGATGGGGTGGCACAGATGGGGCAGCACAGATGGAGCAGCACAGATGGGCACTGATGAGGTGGCACAGATGGGCACTGATGAGGCGGCACAGATGTGTACTGATTGCACAGATGTGCACTGAGTCAGCACAGATGGGCACTGATTGGCACAGGTGGTCACTGATGAGGTGGCACAGGTGGGCACTGATGAGGCGGCACAGATGTGCACTGAGGCAGCACAGATGGGCACTGATTGGCACAGGTGGTCACTGATGAGGTGGCACAGGTGGTCACTGCTGAGGTGGTACAGGTGGGCACTGATTGGGCAGATGTGAAGATGGACACTGATCACCGATTGGCACAGGTGGGCACCGATTGGCACAGGTGGGCACTGTACTGATGGGGCACTGTACTGGTGGGGCACTGTACTGATGGGGCACTGTACTGATGGGGCACTGTAGGCACTGTAAACTTTTTTTTACTCACAGATCGCTGACAGTTTCTCTCTCCTCACACCCTGTCTCTGTGTGAGGAGAGAGAGCCGGCGATGAGAGATGATCTCATATGTTTACACCACCATGGTGATCGCGCTGTTAATGGCTGCTGTGATTGGCCATTTACAGCGATCTGTGATTGGCTGTGTCCAAGGGACACAGCCAACACAGAATTTCCCCGATGCACGCTCGTGAGCACGCACGGGGAGCGAGGAAAGGGGAGGCCATCATATGACGGCCTCCCGGGAATTGAGATCCGCGCTGTAGCCGTCATTCAGCTATGGCCGGATGTCAAGTGGTTAAACTAGCCCATCTTGCAGTGCAGGTATTCTTTTGCCCACCCTCTGGAATCCTTTATGAAAAATTGGTCAACACAGATGATTTCTTCTAGAAACATATACAATATATACTGTATATATAGTATATATACAGAATATTGGTATCAGCACATTTTTGCTCAAAAAGTAAATCATACTACAAAGATTGGAGGCTTACTTGTTTCTGTAACAAATGTAAAATGTTGGCTTTTCCATAATGTTTTATCCTGGTCACAATGACCATTAGGACAAATAGAGATGTGAATCTCCTCAACAGGGAAACAAATACTTTATGAAAGCCTGAGAGGGGTTACAACCTTTTCTTTACCATATCCAAAACTACCCTGTTTCCCCGAAAATAAGACCTAGCGTGATTGTCGCTGATGGCTGCAATATAAGCCCTACCCCCAAATAAGCCCTAGTTAAAGTCCTTGTAGGTCTTATTTTCAGGGTAGGGCTTATTTTCGGGGAAACAAGGTAGGGCTTATTTGGGGGGTAGGGCTTATATTGCAGCCATCACCGACCATCACGCTAGGTCTTATTTTCGGGGAAACAGGGTACAAAAAAAGTTTTCTACAGATACACTTTCAGCTACCCTGATTTGTGGGTAGGCTACCTATGTCATGGCGTAGGGCACAAAAGCTATCAGCTATAAATTGCCCCATTTTAGCCTACTTGGATGTATCTGGCATGTATTGATAATTTACAGGAGGAGGAAGGTGCATTAAATTCCCTTCTCTCCTGATGTTATGTGACTATGGTGTGTTTTTGGAAGTAGTTGAATAATTGCCAGTACCCTTTCCACCCTTTATATCACATACCTCACCACAGGATCACCACCATGTGCTGTAATCAGTGGCAAACCTCCTTTTGGTGCAGAAATTAGATTATGGCACCTGATTGCTCCTTAATACTGCCTATTTAGAATATGCCGCTGCTGGAGATGGCCCTCTGACTCTCAAATGGTCACCAGTAAGGCTGTCTGCATGAAATTTGCATCCTGTTGCTCCATTTTAGTTCCTTGCTTCTCCTTGGCTAATAAAATAAAACTAGAAAATGGAAAAGTAAAAGGGAAAATATGTCTGTGTGAGACACGAGTCATCATCATTTGGCTTATTAGGAATTTTAAAATGTGCTGACTCCTGCATGTCTGCTGATGTGATTATCCTGCCAGTAAAGAGCAGAAAGGAATCCTAACCTATTCTGGTTCAAGAGTAGACAACACATTTGTCTGTGCATGTTCTATATTTGCTTCTTTTTTTTTATTCCTGCTATCATCTAATTGGTAAATGCAAAGCATTTTGTAATGGTACCATTCTGACATTTTTAGGTTGTGCCACACTATTATTGAAAACCAAGAATGTATGCACATCATTGTGTTAAAATCCTCATTACAGTTTCTTTGGTTTGTAATACTTGGCAGCTGTTGTTTGTTACAAGACACCGCCCCAGGTTTGCAAATGTATTTATTTACCCCCGCCTCTAGTTTTCAAATTTAACCAAAAGAGTTACTGAGGCTCTGCTTTTCTACAATACAAGATCTAAAAACAAAATACCTTGGAAAGTCTAATTTATCTGCCAAAACCAAATCGCCAGCACATCCCCCCCCACTCCAAATCCCCCCTTCCCAACACAAATACCTCACAATTATCCTTACTAGCACCAATCCCCCCTTTCAAAAAAAAAACCCCTTTACTCACCTGAAATCAAAATTAATGGTGCCAACCCTGCCCATTTGTTTCTTGATAAACTATAGAAAACCTCCCAGTCTCCTAATATCCGCAACATAGGCAGTAATTGTTTTGTAGTCCAAGATAAGAACTTAGAAGACCGATTACACTCCTTGAGATAACACAGGCAGACTGAACAGGACATAGAATAGCTATGAAATTCTGACAAGGTCAGGGGGTATTTTTTTTACTTGTTAGGTAATTATTAGGGTTTACATATCTTTTAACCCTTTTATTGCCTGAGCTATTTTTGTGTATTTTGCAGAAATGTTTAGAAAACCATTTTAGGTCTGAAGGTTAGTTAAAAACCCCAAACATTATATATTTTCTAAAAGAACGGAGCTAGAAGAATCATAAGGTGGTAGTTCATACATCATATGCCACATGATGTTAGCACAAAAAATACACTAAATTTAATTTTAAAGTAGACAAATGCAATATATTATCCAATTTTTGGTAAAATATAAAAGATAAGGTTGTGTCGAGTGAATAGATATCAAACATGTCAAGGCTTAAAATTGTGCACGCCCGTGAAATGACAAAGAACTTCATCGCCTCAAAGTTTTCATAGATGACATTTTGAATGTCACTACAGGTCATCAGTTTAGAGTTAATTGTGAATAATGGCCACAGAAAGTATCATTGCGTGTGTGCAATGTGATATGAAACATGTGTAGTACAATTAATGTTATTGTACTTTATTTTTCACTAAATTGTTTTATCACATAAAGGACTTTTAGTCCCCTATGTGATAGGATTTTCCTTCTGATGAAGCTAATGGAATGCAGATCACACTCCATTAGCTTCTTAGTCGGCCATAGTGAGGACAGATGAACCCAGAAGTGATGTAATGCCTATCGCTTATGTGTATATTCTAGCATGAGGGGAACAGTGAATTGATTTTTCCTGGTCTTCGTCCCCTTTACCCAGCGACACTCACTACAGAGGTCCAGGGCCCACAGAGGGGATAGTGGAGCCCAGGAAACATGGTGTAGGGGGTTACATGGAGGGAGCACTACTGGGGGTTCATGTAAGAGTGTGGGCAGCTACGTATATAGTAGCCAGATTCCTTTCACCTGACCGCCAGACCCCTGATGACATCAGGCGTATGCTGATGAAATGGGTAGGGTGGGATCATTGTGGTATGTCACTTCCGCCATCTTGGAAAGCAGGTGGAACGCAAACCGGTGTTTCTAGGTTGTTTTGAATGCTGTGATTTATCTTACAACATTATAAGTGTGTTTTTAACAATTTTTAAAAAATGTAATTGGAAATACTGCACTGTGAGAGGCTTCTCTTTTACCTCCCCTTTTTGAGCAAGTTCTGGTATGAAAATTTATAGGTGCAAGATCGCCGCCACTGATGGTCTGTCCTATGATGTTCCTTTGACAATTAGAACAGTGGATTAATGCAAGCAGAATCATCAGACACCCAATGCTATTTTTGACTGCCTGCAATAGGGGTCAAAAAGTTCCAGTGAGTGGGCTGTGTGCTTGCATGCTGGCGAAGAGGAGACACTAATGGTCACTGTCAGTGTGGAATTACTGCTGTGTTTTTTGGACTCACTTGAGATTTTTTAAAGGACAATGCATTCATAAATGTTTTGACATGATTTCACTGGAGCTATAAGCACTTTTGTTTATTTGTGGACGTGAGGGCACCGTTAATAACTTATTTGTGATTCATAACTTTCAGGTTAGCCTTATAACGAGCAGCTCTCCCATTTATATGTTGTAAATTTGCACTTTTATAATACATTGTTTTTATATATCATTTGAATTTTTCACAGTTAGTTACGTGGGTGGAGGATTATATATTTCCTATTCATTGCATTTGCAAACCTAAAAAAATACATTTTGGCTTAAATTAATGAAGAAATTAGATTTTTAAAAATTTTTATTGGATATGTTTTATGGCAGAAAGTAAAAAATACATTTTTTTTTCAAAATGTTCTCTTTTTTTGTTTATATCCCAAAAAAAGCCCAGTGGTGATCAAATACCATCAAAAAAAGCTTTATTTGTGTGAAAAAAATATAAAAAATGTCATTTGTGTACAGAGTTGCATGACCGCACAATTGCCAGTTAAAATAGCGCAGTGCCGAATAGCAAAAAATGCTCTGGTCATGAAAGGGATAAAATCTTCCGGAGGTCATGTGGTTAAAAAAAAAATGCAGAAAATAATAAGAAATGTAAATAATGATAAAATAATTAAGGGATAATTCACACGGGTTCTCTGACCCATACAGTGTTAATGAGTGTTTGTTTATATGGCTAATTTGACAGGTGTGCAGGTGAGTGGCCCCGATTGCACACTGTCTGTGTTCAGGGTTGTACACCTGCATCCACTCACCTGTCAAATTGGGACCTGCAGCTGTGTTTTTATAGCTGCATGGCATAGGCTTCCTACACACACAGCTCCAGTCACACACAAAAAAACACAAATTTGCACTGTACAGACCACAGCACCCATGTGAATGAGCTTCAAGATCTCATTCGAACATCTAGCTTTATTTAATAACTATATACAGTTTTATCTTTTAGATTTGTCAGGAATTGTTAGTATTTTTGTGTTTGTGTCCACTAATAATGGTTTTAGTGTATTTTAACAAAAATATTGTTTTAATATATTGATCATATTTAGTCAAGGACAACAACTTGGATGTCTACTGGCTTGTTTACAATTTGAAACATGCCAGCAGGTAGTGAGAATGTTGATCACTAAGACACTGGAGGTCACCTGCATCCTAACATCCAATGATGCTGTGCAGCCTCTTGCTTCCTAATAACCAATGATGCAGTTGTAATACCACCACCAAATGAATAGCTTCTTGCTGCAGTAGCAAATCTGGCCATTAGGTCCCAGTCCATGAACAGAAGAGTATGGTTTAAAGAAATACTAGCAAAAACAAAACAATAAGTAACCAGATATCCAGGGTTATGGCCTGTAAGCCACCAGTGTTAGCTCTGCATTGCCCAGAGCAAGAAAAAGTAAAAAAAACAGAACATCACCTATTTACACAAAATTTTACATGCAAAAACATAATGGCATAGGGGTTCTACAAATTCATTTCACGTTTCAAAGTTAAGTATATAATCAGACAGGATTTGGTGATGTGATTTCAAAGAAACCCACAAGCCCTCCACTGAATCAGTGAGAAACACTGTACAGCCTTCCTAAAACAGAAAGTATCTGCATGTCTAGTTAAGGATGAATGGATATACATTTTCCGAGGTCTCAAAGAAGCCACGGTTTCCATGTACCACACTGATGACCAACAAGCCCTAAATTGTGAATACATTCGCTAAAGATCCAAGGTTTTTCTAGATGCACCAAATCCCAAAGTTTATGAAATTTTTTTTTTTTGAAAAGATACAGAATGGGATTTTTTTAAGTGCTTAACAATAAAGTAGAACAACAATTGCTAAAAAAATATTTTTTTTTATGTATTCAAAGTTAAAATCACATATTGTTAAAACCAACATGACTAATTCATATGGTCGTTGTACAAAGGTTTCCATGCAACATGTTTCGCCATAACTGTGGCTTTTTCAGGAGACTTGTAGTGATATTGTATACGAAGTTCTATAAGTGAATAGGAAATGTTGTAAGTTCAAAATATAGATGAAGACCTTAATATTCTACAAATTCAAATCATTTACAGAAAACTACATTTTTAAAATAAATATATACAATGTTTATTACGTGATAATATATATATATATATATATATATATATATATATATATATATATAGAGTTCATCTGATGAAAGGTGAGAATATGATTTAAAACAATGATGGAAACCCGTAATCAGATGGCCCCACAGATTATCTCCTGGAAGTTACCTTGCGGGCATGTTCCCAAGTCCAGCGTTTGTGTCCATAGATGCAGAATTCCAGACTCCGCCCCACCCCTGGAACCCGCGTCATTGGATTTGATTGACAGCAGCGGGAGCCAATGGCTTTGCTGCTATCAATCTATCCAATCAAGAGCCAAGACAAAGGGGAGAGGGAAAGAGTGCGTCCCCGACATGGGAATTACAGGACTCAGGTGAGCAAAACGGGGGGCTGGGGGGCTGGTCAGTGACAGAAGCTTTTTCACCTTAATGCATAGGATGCATTAAGGTGAAAAAAACACAGGGGGTTTACAACCCCTTTAACCTTCTAAGCTGTAAAAGACAAGGAAGCATAGATAGCAATCATCCTTGCGAGAACAGATGCATCTGATGTAATCCAATAAGATGTGGCTGCTAGAGCAGCACAAGGCATGATTACAACTGCTAACTTATCAGATTTCAGCCTTCAACAATAATTAGACAGGCACTATGCTAAAACTTACTGTAGACAAAAATATATGGATGCTGTTTTATTAATAGCATCTGCTGCACTTCCTTTACTGTTTGCAACAGATGTTGTTAGAGCAATAACCATTCCCATCTGATTTGGTGCTTTCTAAAGTAGATGAAGAAAAATAAACAACTCTCTAGTATGTGACACTTTTATTACAGCATATTGCTTAAACCTCTGTTAAATAAACACATTATAAAAAGCCAGATCCCCCAACCCCTTTTTCCTAACAAATATTTTTATGAATGGAAAAGTTGTCATTTAAATACGTTTTTAATCTACTGATTATCTAGTGACATTTATCAAATCATCATTGTAAGCAACACGTCTTGTGTAATAGTGTCCCTTGCGCTGGTCGAATGTGAAAGTAAATAAGATAAGTGGCAGAGTGCCACAAATAAAACGCATAAAAGTGACCAATAATATTGCAGCAAAATTGGGGTGTTTTCACACAGCACTTAATAAAATGTAAGATAAAAAGATTTCGCACAATATTAAATAAGAATAACGTGAATGGGAATGAATGAATAGTAGATGTGTGTCATAAATGTGCAAATCGCATAATAAAGTGAATTGTGACAATGGTAATGCTAATAATGAGCTAGTTGCTACCAGGGATGCAAATTTCAATAGCGTGGCGTCTAGCTGAAAACATTATCCATAGATAGTAGGTGTGTCATAAATGTGCAAATCGCATAATAAAGTGAATAGTGACAATGGTAATGCTAATAGTGAGCTAGTTACTACCAGGGATGCTAATCTCAATAACGTGGCGTCTAGCTAAAAACATTATCCATAGATAGTAAGGTGAATAATCATAAAGAACGTGTATCAAACCACATAAAAAATATCATATAAAAGCCAAAAATGAAGATAAAGATGACATGTGCAATCCTTAAACGCTGGTGCAGGTGTATGTATAATATCACACTTAGGACATCACTCAGTGTTCATAAAATATATATAGTGGGTAGCAGATCATAAGCACTCTATAAAGCATGAATAGTGCTAATTGGGGATGATGGGTTAATTGGAAAAGTCTATGAATGGATGCCGTTTTCCTGTTCACTTAGGATGCATGAGGTAGATCGGGTGTATGACCCTATTGCTGTTAAATCCTCTAATGGTCTCTTAGGACCCTCACCTTTATATTGTAGAAAAAACGGCATTCAGCAGTGCAGTATGGGTGGTTCTGGCAGCTGCCACCGAAGTCTCTGCTTTCTCTGTAGTGGATCTTTAATTAGTCTCTCCCTGTATCTCCGGAGTGGCTCTCTCAGAAATGGGGGAGATAAAACAGAGATTGGGGAGGGGGAGAGAATGGAGGCTCCACTAGTGTATTAAAGTTTATTTAAAACCAGGGATATTTATTCAAAAGTGTTGCTCTTACATTAAAAAAACATATAACAGGCAGAGTAGTTGTAATAAAAGTTGTGGCGTCCTGAGCGCCCTCTCACTTGTGCTTCAAAAATGTGTTGTACCGCTCAGCCAATCCCTACGCGTTACGACACCGTCACGTGCCTTCCCCAGATGAAGGCACGTGACGGTGTCGTAACGCGTAGGGATTGGCTGAGCGGTATAACACTTTTTGAAGCACAAGTGAGAGGGCGCTCAGGACGCCACAACTTTTATTACAACTACTCTGCCTGTTATATGTTTTTTAAATGTAAGAGCAACACTTTTGAATAAATATCCCTGGTTTTAAATAAACTTTAATACACTAGTGGAGCCTCCATTCTCTCCCCCTCCCCAATCTCTGTTTTATCTCCCCCATTTCTGAGAGAGCCACTCTGGAGATACAGGGAGAGATGGATTAAAGATCCACTACAGAGAAAGCAGAGACTTCGGTGACAGCTGCCAGAACCACCCATACTGTACTGCTGAATGCCGTTTTTTCTACAATATGAAGGTGAGGGTCCTAAGAGACCATTAGAGGATTTAACAGCAATAGGGTCATACACCCTATCTACCTCATGCATCCTAATTGAACAGGAAAACGGCATCCACATCCATTCATAGACTTTTCCAATTAACCCATCATCCCCCATTAGCACTATTCATGCTTTATAGAGTGCTTATGATCTGCTACCCACTATATATATTTTATGAACACTGAGTGATGTCCTAAGTGTGATATTATACATACACCTGCACCAGCGTTTAAGGATTGCACATGTCATCTTTATCTTCATTTTTGGCTTTTATATGATATTTTTTATGTGGTTTGATACACATTCTTTATGATTATTCACCTTACTATCTATGGATAATGTTTTTAGCTAGACGCCACGTTATTGAGATTAGCATCCCTGGTAGTAACTAGCTCACTATTAGCATTACCATTGTCACTATTCACTTTATTATGCGATTTGCACATTTATGACACACCTACTATCTATGGATAATGTTTTCAGCTAGACGCCATGCTATTGAGATTTGCATCCCTGGTAGCAACTAGCTCATTATTAGAATTACCATTGTCACAATTCATTTTATTAAGCAATTTGCACATTTATGACACACATCTACTATTCATTCATTCCCATTCACTTTATTCTTATTTAATATTGCGCGAAATCTTTTTATCTTACAAGCAACACGTCTTACTGTTATAACAAACAAAATCTCTGATGACCTCTTATACAATGCTAAAGGACGATAAAAGATCATATGGCTGTAGATCATATGGCTCTTCTCTACCTTCAACACTCTACTCTATCCTCCACTGCCTCCACCCACCAACTCACTCACTGCCCAGGAGATTGCCAATCACTTCAAAACTAAGATTGATACAATTCATGAGGAGATGCGCAAAAACCTCCCCCATGCAACACCCCATGTCCACAGATACAATCACTACTTCCCTCATTCAACCCTGCTACTATTACTGAGGTTGCTAAACTTTTATCAAACTTTGGCATCTTCCTAAACTCTCTAAAACATGCGCTAGTCACCCCCATACTTAAAAAGCCCTCACTGGACCCCACCAATCTCAACAACTTACGTCCCATCTCCTTACTCGCCTTCTCCTCCAAACTTCTTGAAAGACTGGTCTACAACTGACTAAGCGACCATCTGACCATGAATACATTTCTTGATCCCCTTCAGTCCGGTTTTCGCCCTCACTCTATGGAAACTGCTCTCCTTAAACTCTCAAATGACCTACTAACGGCTAAAACCAGTGGACACTATTCTGTACTACATCTCCTGGATCTCTCTGCTGCCTTTGACACAGTGGACCACCCCCTCCTCCTCAATAAACTCCACTCCTTTGGTCTCCGTGACTGTACTCTTCACTGGTTCTCATCCTACCTATCCCACCGCTCCTTCGGTGTCACTTGCAACTCTACTTCCTCCTCTCCTCTTCCTTTCTCCGTTGGCGTCCCCCAAGGTTCTGTTCTTGGGCCTCTCCTTTTCTCAATCTACACCACCTCCTTGGGTCAGTTGATTGCCTCCCACGGCTTTAAATATCATCTCTACGCTGATGACACCCAAATCTATCTCTCCACCCCCAGCTCTCTCCATCTGTCTCCTCATGCATTACCAACTTATTAGCAGACATATCAGCCTGGATGTCACATCACTTCCTCAAACTCAACCTATCCAAAACCGAGCTCATGATATTTTCTCCCTCAGGTGCCACTTCCCCTGAATTCTCTGTCAATATCAACGGCTCAACTATCAACCCATCTCCCCACGCCAAGGTCCTAGGTGTAATCCTGGACTTTGAACTAACCTTTTGACCCCACATTCTATCACTGTCCAAAATTTTCCACCTCAATCTCCGCAACATCTCCAAGATACGCCCCTTCCTAACCAATGTCACCACAAAGCTTCTAATCCACTCCCTAGTCATCTCCCGCCTCGACTACTGCAACTCCCTCCTCATTGGTTTACCTCTAAATAGGCTATCCCCACTTCAGTCCATCATGAACGCTGCTGCCAGGCTCATCCACCTCACAAACCGCTCAGCGTTACACCCCTCTGCCAATCCCTCCATTGGCTGCCACTCAGTCACCGAATTAAATTCAAAATACTAACTATAACTTACAAAGCCATCCACAACCTGGCCCCCAGCTACATCTCTAACCTAGTCACAAAATACCAACCTAATCGTTCTCTTCGCTCCTCCCAAGACCTCCTGCTCTCAAACTCCCTTGTCACCTCATCCCATGCTCGCCTTCAGAACTTCTCCAGAGCCTCTCACATCCTCGGGAATGCTCTACCCCAATCAGTCCGATTTTCTCCTGCTTTATCCACTTTCAGACGACCCTTGAAAACTCATCTCTTCAGAGAAGCCTATCTGGCCCCCACCTAACAACTGTACATTTATCTTCTCAATCAGCACATCACCCACAGTTATTACCTCTTGTATATCTAGACCTTCCCTCTTAGATTGTAAGCTCTAACTAGCAGGGCCCTCTGATTCCTACTGTATTAAAATGTATTGAATTCGTACTGTGTACCCTCAAGTTGTAAAGCGCTACGTAAACTGTTGGTGCTATATAAATCCTGTATAATAATAATAATAATAGAAGGAGAGCAGTCATGATTCTATTCTCATCTCCCTGAACATAAAATAAATAAAAATAAATCCAACAGCCATTGCAATGGCCTTGGAAGACCTGGAGATTTACAAAAACAAGCGCAAAGATTTATTGCAATCCAAAAAAGTCAAAAGAAGCTGCTACGATGGTTTCTCTTTTACAGTATTTACTAAAGCTGAAATATGACATAGAGGAAGATGAAATTTAGTTACTAATGGCTTTATGAAATCTAGCAGAGCAAAGAGCAATTAGGTCAAATTTTAATTATATGTGACCTTGATACTTTTTTGTTATTTTTCCTACAGGGTTGCCAACTTAACCTTTAATTAATCATCTACTTTTTCACAGATTCTATAAATAATTAGATTCAGCCAGTGCCTTTCCTTGCTTTTGCTCATTAAGGAAACATGTGCAATTAATGTGTGTAAGTAATAGCTATGTGTTGCAACCGTGCAACAAATTTGTATTACCTTACAGGAATTGTAGAATAGAAATATGTTTAAAGTATATGAACTTGAAAGTAAAATATTCTTCCTTGCTTTATTCACACATGATCACAAAGAACTGAAGTGAGTTCAGATAGATAAATGAAGATTTCCGACCACAACGCTACCAGCCTGGAGTTTGCATGTTCTCCCTGTGCCTTCGTGGGTTTCCATCGGGTACTCCAGTTTCCTCCACCACTCCAAAGACATGCTTGTAGGTTAATTGGATCCTGTCCAATTGGATCCTGTCCAAAAGCCCACACATATCGTCAAAATTTCCGACAACAAGGTCCTATCACACATTTTCCGTCTGAAAATCCGACCGTGTGTACAGGGCATTACACTTTTGAAGGCCCTGGAGCACCAGGACAATGGAAATGTCCAAAAAATGACCTCATTTTGAAAGAGTAAACACCCCGATGTATATTCTATGAGGCATAATGAGTCTTTTGAACATGTCATTTCCACAAGTTTTTGGAAAATGTGGAAAGAAAATGAAAACCAATTTTTTCTTTTTACACAAAGTTGTCCATTTATAAGATATTTCTAACACATAGCAAAAATGGCAACCCAAAATCCATTCTGATACTCCTCCTGAGTATGGCGATACCACATGTGTGAGACTTTTACACAGCCTGGCCACATAGAGAGGCTCAACATGCAGGTAGCACCGTCAGGTGTTCTAGGGACATACATTTCAAATCTAATTTGACTACCTATTACAGGCATACCCCACTTTTATTTACAAAATGGGGTTTATTTACTTAGGCTGGAAAGTGCAAAATCAGGCTCACTGCTGCATAGAAACCAATGAGCTTTCAGTTGTTATTACCAAAGCTTAATTGAACAAGCCGAGGTTAGAAGCTCATTGGTTTCTATGCAGAAGTAAGCCTGATTTTGCACTTTAAACCCCAATAAACCCCATTGTGTACTTAAGTGGGGTATGCCTGTACAATTTTGTGAGGAACTGATGTGGCACTGATAGACACTGTAGTGGCATGGATGAGCACTGATGTGGCATGGTTGTGCCATGGAAGAGAACTGATGTGGCATGGATGTGGCATGGATGAGCACTGATGTGGTATGGATGAGCACTGATGTTGTCAGATTCGGGTATGGAGATCGAGATGCTAAGAGGGCTCCCCTTGCGGCTAAGTGCAGCGCGTTCCTGGATTTGGGAACAGGAAGCGTGGTGCGCCAGGTGCTTGTTTGCAGTCCAAGGAGATCATCCACAGAGGGATGGTTAATGCTGGCAAAGCAGAACTTGCAGTGTCCAGGTAAAAGTAGAAACCAGGAGACAAGCCAGGGGTTATACACGGGTAAATCAGTTCAGAGAGAGTACAGGGGCGAGCAGAGGTCATGCACAGGCAGGGTCCAGGTACAAGCCGAAGGTAAAGCCGGGAGATCAGGATGCAGAAGCGGAGTCCAGAAGCAGGCCAAGGGTCAAACCAGGAGATCAGGAAGCAAGGTCAAGGCAAGCCGGGTCACGACGGGTATTTACAGATCAGGAAGAAAAGTCAGGTACACAAGGAAGCTGAGAGGATAATACAGCAAAGTCCTGTGGTTACAGGCTGGTTTAAATAGGGCCACTGGTGCCAGTGTCAGTCACACCACTTGCGCGCCGTTGCGCACGCGCCATATTGCGCATGCGTGTGCGCCAATGCGCGCTATATTGCGCTTGTGTGTGTGCTGATGCACGCTGGCATGCGCCAATGCACGGCGCATGCTCTTGCACATCTCAGGATCCTCCGTGGGCATCCATGGAGGGTCTGGGCAACATTGCCAGTACTAGGACGGCCATGTCCCTGACAGTGCCCCCCCCAGAGGCAGCCTCCAGATGCGCAACCTAGACCATTTTTCAGGGTGCCTGTTATGGAAATTCTGTAAAAGTCTCGGAGCATGAATATTAGCCAACTGTTCCCAAGAATTTTCCTCTGAAGGATACCCCTTCCATTTAACAAGAAATTGAGTCTGCCAACCTCTTTTCCGGCAGTCCAGGATGGCTTCAACTACATATTCAGTGTCATTACCTATGGTGACTGATGGAGGTGGCAAATCCTCTCTTCCTGAAAATGGACTTGGCACCGCTGGTTTAAGTAGGGAGACATGAAATACCAGATGGATCTTGTAGGATGCCGGCAAAGAGAGTTCAAAGGCCACAGGGTTCACTTCCCTCTTGATTTTGAATGGACCCACAAACCTTGGACCAAGCTTCCTGGAAGGACAAGAACGTTTGAGATTAACAGATGACAGCCATACCTTGTCACCCACCTTGTAGATGGGATTCTCCTTCTTCCTTCTATCATAATGTCTTTTGAAGTCTTCCTGAGCTTTTCGCATGGTTCTTTGGAGAACCTGGTAGTTAGTCTGTAGAAAAATTATTCTATTCTGGACAGCTGGTACCGGCTGTGTGAATGGTGTTGTTATAGGCACAAGGCAATAAAGAGACCCAATCATCTTGGGAGAAGGAGCAAAAGCATCATAGATACTGTTCAAGGGTTTGGTTTGTCCTCTCCATCTGGCCGTTACTCTGGGGATGATAAGCAGAGGAGAGGCATGACTCAATTGACAAGATTTTGCAGAGATTTTTCCAGAAGCCTGAGGTGAATTGGACCCCTCTATTGGATATTATATTGTCAGGAATTCCATGTAGTCTAACAATCTCCATGATAAAGATTTTTGCAGTATTCATGGCAGAAGGTGTACCGAGCATGGGTAAGAAATGGGCCATTTTTGAAAGTCTGCCCACTACTACCAAGATTGTAGTGAAATTCTCTGATGGAGGGAGATCAACTATGAAGTGTATAGAGATATTCTTCCAAGGCTGCTCTGGGACTGGTAAGGGTCTCAACAGGCCCCAAGACTTGGTTTTGGGACCCTTGTTACGTTGGCATACCAGACAGGAATTAACATATTTTTTTAAATCAGATCTTAGCGAAAGTCACCATAAGTAACGTTGGGTGAGATCAATAGTCTTCCGGACCCCGAAATGCCCAGCCAGCTGATGGTCATGAAATCTTTTTAAGACCTGTAATCTGACTTCCTGGGGAACAAAGATTTTGTCCTGATGCCACAGGAATCCTTCGTGTCTCCTTAAAGTTGTGCTTCCTGGTTCCGTACACTGGAGAGAGGCTTGAACAATAGATGCTCTTAGGTCAGGCTGAATCAGAAGAAAGTTCTGAGAAGACAGAATTGTACCAGGAGTGGTTTCTTCAGGGGTATCTGGAAACATCCAAGACAGAGTATCCACCTTTCCATTCTTAGATCCAGGACGATAAGAGATATGAAAATTAAACCTTGAAAAGAGTAACGCCCACCACGCTTGGCGTGGTCTTAAACGTCTGGCAGTCCTAAGGTATTCTAGGTTTTTGTGATCTGTGAAAATCATGATGGGATGTGCTGCACCTTCAAGTAAATACCTTCATTCCTTCAAGGCTGTGTTAATGGCCAAAAGCTCCTGGTCTCTAACATCATAATTCCTCTCCAGTTGCGTCATTTTCCGAGAGGAAAAGGCTACGGGATGTAATAATGATTTAGGGCCTTGAAGTTGAGGAAGGATAGCTCCCGTGGCCACTTCAAATGCATCAACTTCTAGTACGTAGGGTAATGTGGGATCAGGATGCTGCAGGACTGGTACTGAGACAAATACTGTCTTAAGTCTGTCAAAGGCTGCTTGAGTCTCTGGGGTCCACTGGAACCTGGAATGCAAACAGGTTAGTTATAGGAGATATTATGGCTGAAAAATTCTTACTAAACCTTCTATAGAAGTTTGAAAAACCAATAAATCTTTGGATGCCCTTTTTGTCTGAGGGGGTAGGCCAATCCAAGATCCTCTTACTTTTTGGGGATCCATGGCCACTCCTTTAGTAGAAATGGCTAGACCCAAGAAGTGGATAGTTTCTTTTTCAAAGTTTTTCAGCTTTCACGTACAGTCCATGCGTTCTTAGAATAGTTAGTACCTTTTTCATGTGCTTTTGATGGATCTCCAGGGTGGCTGAGAAAACAAGTATGTCATCCAGATATACTATGAGGAAGTTGTCAAGATGGTCTCAAAAAATATCGTTCACAAAGTGCTGGAACGTGGCTGGAGCATTGCAGAGTCTGAATGGCATTACCGGGTACTCGAAATGTCTGAAACGAGTTCATAATTCCGTTTTCCACTCATTCCCCTCACGGATGCACACCAGATTGTAAGCACCTAAATCCAGTTTGGAAAAGACTCGGGCAGAACGGAAACGTTGGAAGAGTTCCGGGATGAGGGGGTGGGTAGCGATTTTTGAATCTTATTAAACTCTCATTAGTCTATGCAAGGTCTTAGTGTCTTATTCTTTTTCTCGACGAAAAAGATGCCGGCACCGGCAGGGAATGAAGAGGGACGAATAAATCCTTTTTCCAGGTTCTCATCGATTATAGGATCGTAACGTTTCAAGTTCAGTCTCTGATAAAGTAAAGATTCGTCCAAAGGGAATTTCGGAGCCTGGAAGCAACTCAATAGGGCAGTCGTAGGGATGGTGTGGTGGAAGGGAGTCCGCCCCCTTCTTATCAAACACGTCCAGGAATTCTTGATAGGCAAGGGGTACATGAGGATTGGCACCAGAAAATGGTTGTATGGATAGGTAGCTGGCAAGTCCATGGGACTAGGGACAAAGCAGTGCTGCTGACAATAGGCAGATGAAAACTGAACTTCATTCTTGAGGCAGTCAATGCGGGGGTTGTGTGCTCGAAGCCATGGGACACCCAAAATGACTGGAAACAGGGGAGAGCACAACACATCAAAGCATATCAGTTCCTTATGGTTGGACTTGGTTGTCATGAAAATTGGCAGGGTTTCATGGGTAATCAGTCCAGAACTGGGTAGAGATCCATCAGCCAAATGAACTGTTAACTGTTGCTTCTTAGTAATAAGGGGAATTCCAAGTCTCTTGGCCAGGGTTAGGTCTAAGAAGCAGCTACAGGCCCCGGAGTCGATGATGGCTGAAAGCCGGATCTCTTCTTTAGCCACCGATAAGGAGATAGGGAGAACGGGGTGAGATGAGATAAGTCCTGATGCTTGACAGTGGGCAGGAGGCCTGTAGGACGGTCTCTTTGGCCTGAGGTGGCAATCTTGCAAGAAATGGCCTCTGTCTCCACAGTCAAAGCAGCAGTTCCCCTGTCAGCGGTAGAGTCTTTCTTCAGGTGACAGAGCAGGACAGAACATACTAATCCGTTTGGGCCTGGCTTTGGGTTCAAGGAAAATGGGAGGACCGGACGCCAGGAAAAAGGGAGTTTCAGGCTGTTCCTGGGTTGAATGAAGATTCTGGAATCTTTCACTGCGACGTTCACGTAGGCGCCTATCCAGTTGTATTGTTAGCTGGATAAGGCCTTCTAGGGTATCTGGGATTGCAACCCTGGCCAGCTCATCCTTGAGGGATTCAGACAAACCCAAACGGTATTGGTATCGGAGAGCAGCTTGGTTCCAGCAAGTGTCTGTAGCCCAGGTACGGAAGTCCACTGAGTAATCCTCTGCGGGACGCTGTCCCTGCTGTAGGGTGTGCAGAGCATTTTCAGCCATAGCTGTACGTTGGGGGTCATCGTATAACTGGGCCATAGCCCTGAAGAAAGAATCAACGGATTCAGTAATGGGGCTTTTCTGCTCTAATAGCCCATGGGCCCAAGCCTGAGGGTCGGCCAACAGTAAGGATATAATGAAACCAACTTTAATATTCTCAAGAGAAAAAGTCCTTAGTTGCAGGGCCAGGTATAGCAAGGAGGCATTTTTAAAGGCCCTAAACTTTCTTCGGTCCCCCGAGAAGCGTTCAGGAATTGGCACACATGGTTCAGGAGGTGAACCCAACATTGTGAGAGGAGATTCCTGAGGCAGCACATCAGACGAGGTACAGGTGGGGATGGAGCTTGGATCAGGAGACACAGGATCCAAAGGTAAGTGTTGCAGACGACCCTCTAATTGAACGTAGGCGCCTTGCAGCTTCTGCACTGCTTGGGTAAGTGCGGAGACCTGTAGGCACATGGCCTCTATAGGAGAAGCGCCTCTGTCGATCTCTAACATGGCTAGATTATACTGTCAGATGCGGGTATGGAGATCGAGATGCTGAGAGGGCTCCCCTTGCGGCTAAGTGCAGCGCATTCCTGGATTTTGGAACAGGAAGCGCAGTGCCCAAAGAAGCATGGTTGGCCAGGTGCTTGTTTGCAGTCCAAGGAGCTCAGCCATGGAGGGATAGTTAATGCTGGCAAAGCAGAACTTGCAGTGTCCAGGTAAAAGGAGAAACCAGGAGACAGGCCAGGGGTCATACAAGGGTAAATCAGTCCAGAGAGAGTACAGGGGCGAGCAGAAGTCATGCACAGGCAGGGTCCAGGTACAAGACGAAGGTCAAGCCGGGAGATCAGGATGCAGAAGCGGAGTCCAGAAGCAGGCCAAGGGTCAAACCAGGAAATCAGGAAGCAAGGTCAAGGCAAGCCGGGTCACAATGGGTATTCACAGATGAGGAAGCAAAGTCAGGTACACAAGGAAGCTGAGAGGATAATACAGCAATGTCCTGTGGTTACAAGCTGGTTTAAATAGGTCCACTGGCACCAGCGTCAGTCACGCCACTTGCGCACCATTGCGCACGCGCCATATTGCGCGTGCATGTGTGCCGATGCGCGCCAGCGTGCTCCAATGCATGCTGATGTGCGGCGCATGCTTGTGCATGTCTCAGGATCCTCCGTGGGTGTCCGGGGAGGGTCTAGGCAACATTGCCAGTACTAGGACGGCCATGTCCCTGACAGATGTGGCGTGTATTAACACTGATGTGGCATGGGTGTGGCACGGATGAGTACTGATGTGGCATGGATGAGCAGTAATGTGGCATGCGTGTGGCACGTATGAGCACTGATGTGGAATGGATGAGCACTGATGTTATACAAATGTGGCATGGATGTAGCATGGATGAGAACTGATGTGGCATGGATGAGTACTGATGTGGCATGGATGTGGCATAGATGAGCACTGATGTGGCATGGATGAGCACTGATGTGGCATGGATGTGGCACAGATGAGTACTGATATGGCATGGATGAGCACTAATGTGGCATGGGTGTGGCACGGATGAGCACTGATGTGGAATGGATGAGCACTGATGTTATACAAATGTGGCATGGATGTAGCACGGATGAGAACTGATGTGGCATGGATGAGTACTGATGTGGCATGGATGTGGCACAGATGAACACTGATGTGGCACGGATGAGCACTGATGTGGCATGAATGTGGCACGGATGAGTACTGATATAGCATGGATGAGCACTAATGTGGCATGGGTGTGGCACGGATGAGCACTGATGTGGAATGGATGAGTACTGATGTTATACGAATGTGGCATGGATGTGGCACGGATGAGAACTAATGTGGCATGGATGAGTACTGATGTGGCTTGGATTTGGCATGGATGAACACTGATGTGGCATGAATGAGCACTGATGTGGCATGGATGTGGCATGAATGAGTACTGTTGAGGCATGAATGAGCACTGATGTGGCATGGATGTGGCACTGATGAGTACTGATGTGGCATGTTTGTGGCACAGATGAGCACAGATGTGGCATGGTTGTGGCATGGATGAGAACTGATGTGGCTCGGAGGAGAACTGATGTGGCATGGATGAGCACTGATGTGGCATGGATGAAAACTGATGTTGCACGGATGAGTACTGATGTGGCATGGATGTGGCACGGTTGATCCCTGATGTGGCATAGATGTGACATTAATGATCACTGAAGTGGCATGGATGATCTCTGATTTGGTATGGATGAGCCATGGATGGGGATGGGTGAGCATGGATGAGCCATGGATGGGATGGATGAGCCATGGATGGGGATGGATGAGCTATCGATGGCTATGGATGAACCATGAATGTGGATGAATAAGCCATGGATGGAGCATGGATGAGCCATGGATGGAGCATGGATGAGCCATGGATGGAGCATTGATGAGCCATGGATGGAGCATTGATGAGCCATGGATGGATGAAACATGGATGAAGCATGGATGAGCCATGGATAGATGAATGAGACATGGATGGAGCATTGATGAGCCATGGATGGAGCATGGATGGAGCATGGATGAGCCATGAAAGGAGCATGGGTGGATGGATGAGACATGTATGAGCCATGGATTGAGCATGGATGGATGGATGAGCCATGGATGGAGCATGGATGAGCCGTGGATGGAGCATGGGTGGATGGATGAGACATGTATGAGCCATGGATGGAACATGGATAGCTCTGCAGTGTGGGTGATGTCAAATCCCCACCCCCTGTTAATAGAGCTGAGAAAAACCCTGTGATCTGCGTTTTATTAGAATGATCTACTGAAGAAATGGCAGCAGCTAAACAGGTACAACTTATTTAGGAGGATGTGTTTTATCTCTCTGTATCACCTGAGACTTGTCACATTACTAGGTATGTGTAAATGATTACAACCACGTTAAGTATTTTGTAATGTTGCATCTTCAGTACCTTATTTTATATATGGTCAGTGATATTCATCTTCTGCTTTGGATGTTCTGTAACTACAATAATTATTAATTTTTACTAAAATGTGACTCCACTAAAAACTGAAAATATAATCCAAACAAATCTCCAGCAAAAAAACTGTGAAACTGTTTATGTGAATTAAAAGCAAGGGTTTTTGTTACATATATTTGCAATTATATGCAAAGTTACACTGCAGAAACAAGTATCCTCTACAAAATGTGGTCCATTACTCCAGTTTAAATGAGTTGCCAAATTGGGAAATAATCTATACAGTAATTAATAAACTGAGTTTAGTTATATCCTGGAGGTAGATCCATCCATGTTAGAAGGGCTGGGACACACCAGTAGCCACACCAGTAGCCCTGACTCACTCAATGGCAGCTGAAGAACTTTCAAAAGTCTTGGAAACTCCAGTGGTGCTATCTCCAGTTTATCCACTCCCACAAGACCATAACATTGATTTGACTCAGAATTTCCAAGTCATGTATGTATACTACATGCTTGTGTTTCCATCTAGAAATTACATCATATTAGTACTAGGCACAGTAATTGACCATGTCCTGATTAGCAGGCAGGACTATGTTGCTAATGGAGTTCTCGAAAGATAAAGAAAGCTAGGATGTTATTGAACTTACCATTAGCCTCTAAACTAAGAATATCATTTATGGGTGCAGTCAGACCATTAAACTTTATGTAATCACAATTATACCAGTCTCTTAAGTTAACTAAAAACTATGTACCTTCAGATTGGCAAAATGTTGGCATACATTTGTGCACAAAATAGGATTCTGAGATGCTCTGATTACTTTACAATTTTGATTGGCTATAGAATATTCTAGCCTAGTCCAACTCACTTGAACAGGATGACAGAAAGACCCTTGATTGAACTGAATACAGCTCAAAGGACTTATGGTAGTTTCACCAGTATTCAGGATAAATACAAAAAACTAATTATGAAACAACATATAAACACAATAATATCACAAAATACATATCTGATTTGGACATATTATTAATTATTATTATTATCGGACAT
Source organism: Lithobates clamitans (assembly GCA_037952925.1). NCBI lineage: Eukaryota > Metazoa > Chordata > Amphibia > Anura > Ranidae > Lithobates > Lithobates clamitans. The sequence goes on along the minus strand of JBBGZY010001608.1, from coordinate 177,859 downwards.
TCCGACAACAAAATCCATGGATTTTTTCCGATGGATGATGGATGTTGGCTCAAACTTGTTTTGCATACACACGGTCGCACAAAGTTGTCGGAATTTCCAAATGCCAAGAACGCGGTCACATACACCACGTACGATGAGACTAGAAAAGGGCAGTTCAGAACCAAGCGCGGCACCCTTTGAGCTCCTTTTGCTAATCTCGTGTTAGTAAAAGTTTGGTGAGAGACGATTCGCGCTTTGTGGTTTTCAGATCGTTTTCTGCTGTTCAGTTTGTGCTTGTGGGTTTGTATCTGGTCTTCAGTGCGTGCAGTGAGTTCGTATTTGATTATTCAGTGCGTTCTTGTCTGCTCGTTGCTGTTTTTCAGGTCACTCTTCACAGGCCTTGCTGTTCTTCAGTGCGTTCTGTTACTTCGTGCTGAGCAGCCGACCGTTTTCTAGCCATGTTGCGTATACGTACTCCTTGTAGAGTTCGTGCTGTGCGAGGGCTTGGTGTGGGGGTCCTTACCTTGACACAAGCCCAGTCCATGAACAGGGTGGGGAGGAGTTCATGGACCAAGAATTGGTTGCTCCAGCGTGACCAATTCTGTCACATGCCTTTGCCCTGTGAGATCCGTGAGAATAATCCTGATGATTTCAGGAACTTTCTCCGGATTACGGACCCCGTATTTCACCGTTTATTGGCTTTGCTGACCTCTTATATCAGCAGGCAGGATACCTGCATGATGCAAGCCATCACTTCGGAGCAGAGGCTTGTCGCCACCCTGTGGTACTTGGCGACAGGGAGAAGCCTGCAGGACCTCAAGTTCTCGACAGGCATTTCCCCCCTAGGCTCTGGGGATCATTATCCCAGAGACCTGTTCTGCCATCATCCAGGTCCTGCAGAAGGAGTATATTAAGGTAAGATTTTTATCCTTTAATATCAAATTTTATTGTCTAGAATGTTTGTTAATATATTGTATTTCTTTCCTCATTCCCTAATTACCATGATTGTAATATGCTGTGAATATCCCCTTTGTCCTTATACATGCTGGAATTTGAGGTATTTTTTTGTCCTTCATACATATTTGCCTTCACTTACCTCCCCAGCATGCTGTCCTGGCCCTATATCCACCTTGTCTACTCAATTAACAATGTATTTTGTCAGCTCCATAGTAGTGCTTTACCCTAAAAACCCCCTAAATTGTGAAAATTGTGATGTGTGTTTGAAATTCAGGCAGAGTGCCAGAGGTTTTTTTTGCGTGTCCCCAAATCATTTGGAGCCCTCCCTCCCCCCAACTGCTAACTCAGCTGATAACAATCCTCTGACTTTGCCAAACCCATACACACTATACCCACCTCTTTAGTGTCAGATTTATGGATGAATTCCCCAAAGCATGTATTGCAAGGGCCTGCCTGAATACTTTCAAATGGTACTGTTTGAAGTTTTTGTATCCTATTATTATCTTGATAGGTAATAGCAGAATATAAAAATGTGCGAAAATGTGTACAGTGTGTTTTTATCTCTTTGTATTATGACACTTCTTACCTGTCCAGTGGGCTGCCAATAGTGTCATTATTTAGGCATTCATCTCTCAATGAAGTGGAGAGGGTTACCTGTCCAAAACATCCCCCCCCCATAAAATTTTACAACTGGCCCATGGGGGAGGGGGGGATCTGATAGGTGGACCTTATACACTCCCGCCCCCTCCACAGCCCAGCGTTCCAGTGAGCATGGGGGGGCAGAGCAAAGAGCCAGTGACTGACAGTTGTGGATAGCTTTATAAGTTGTTTTTAGTATTTTAAATTTGGATGTAGGGCTGAAAGGAGAGTTCATATTTCAGGGTTACATCTAGTACCCTGGCGTGAGGGGGTGGACGGATAGTTGTGCCATCAATCTGAGCAGAGAAGTCAGGGAAGGGGCATGTGGGGGAGGAAAATTTATGAGCTCAGTTTTGGATAGATTGAGTTTGAAAAATGGTGTGAAATCCATATTAATATGTTCATTAGTAAATTAGTGATAATGATGAGACTGATGTCATAAATTGAGATAGTAGATTTGGGTGTCGTCAGCATAGAAATAGTATTGTAAGTTGTGGAAGAATATCAAAAGATCCTGGGAGGAGGTGTAGATCAACAATAAGAGTGGTCAGAATTGGACTCCAATGTAAAAAAGGAATGGGAGTGGAGGAGGTAGAGTTATATGTGACACTGAAGGTGCAGTGAGATAAGTAAGATGAGAACCAATGAAGAGTACAGTCATGAAGACCAAGGGAATAGAGTTTTTTGAGAAGGGAATATTAAAGGATTATTACAGGCAGCGGACATGTCCAAGAGTAAAAGTACAGAATAATGATGATTGATTTTAGCTTTTAGTAGATCATTTGTGAGTTTTAAGAGAGCAGATGCTGTGGAGTGTTGCTGGTGAAATCCAGACTGAAGGGGATCAAGAAAGTTATTCTGAATGAGGTGGCAGCTCAGGCGGTTGTGAACTAGGCGTTCAAGGAGTTTGGAGGGGTAAGAGAGCAAAGGGAAAAGGGAGCAAGGAGATGAGTCTTAGGTTATTAAGATTGGTGAGGTTTAGTGAGGGCATTGTAAGTACTTGGGTGACCAGTGCATGTTTCTGTAGGTTGGGGAAGACATCAATAAAGAGGGAGACAAGGAAGAGATTGAAGATGAGCATTAAAGAATGTAGGATACAACAGGAAGGTGACTTAATAATTTCAAGGGAACGGGGTCCAGAGGGTAGGTGGTTAGGTGGGCATTAGGAAAAGTGACTTCCTCTATAGTAACTGGTTTAAACGAGCAAAGTATTGAGTGTGCAGGAGGACGTGAAATGTTACGTGAAGGAGATATCTGTACAGTTAAAAATCTCTTCACATATTGTGTTAATCTTATTTTTATGTGACTTGCAATCTCCTGGACATTGAGTGAGCTAGTGGGTGGAGGCAGTGAAGGATAAAGGGAGAAAAGAGTTGATGGGAACTGCTTGAGAGGGTGTTAATGTGAGTGATAAAATAGGTGTATTTGGCAGTGTGGAGGCAGGAATTGTATTATTATAGGGCAGATTTGGATTGGTAGAAGTCTTGGTGGGACTTAGTTTTATATCACAGACATTCAAGAGTGTCTTTTTTTTTAGATTTCTGTTGTCCCCTGTTTCCCAAGGTTGTAGCAGTCGGTCGGGCCTAATTTTATGTGTAGTGAGGGAGGCCAGTGTGTCCATGGAGGATGTTGTAGACAAAAGTCACTAGATTGGGGTAGGTTTGGGGTGAGATTTTATCATAGGGACATTCTGTTGCATCAAAAAGAACAAAAGGGTTAAGATTTCTAAGGGTAACTGTTAGGCAGTTGGAGGGAAAAGAGGATGTCAACAGGTAGAGAGTAAAGCTAAGAGGGTAGCGATGAGAGAGGGGAAAGGGATTGTTGGAGAGGTTGCACAGGTAGGAGACTATATGGTCAAGGCAGTTGAAGTTGAGTGCGTAGAAGCATGTGTCCATTGTTTTAAAAGGGGGGGTTAGGATGAGAAGTTGCAGGAGTGTTAATATTACCAGGGATGTTGAAGTCACTGAGAGTGATTGTGTGAATTTCATAAAAAAAATAGGGTAGCTAGGCAGGGAAGTCATCAAAACATGTAGACAGTGGCGCAAGCAAAACTGTTCCTAATATAGCGCAATGTCCATTTGGGAATGAGAAAAAGCCCACTAGTTCAGGGCCAGTAGTAGAAACGATCTCCAAACATGTAAGTGTAGCACCCTCTAGTGTGCTAGAAGTATAGGAGGTTTTTTTTACTTAGAGTAGGCAAATTTGTGCAGGCTTGGCTGGCAGCTAGGGATGAGCTTCGAGTTCGAGTTCAACTCATGTTCGACTCGAACATTGGCTGTTCGCAAGTTCGCCGAACAGCGAACAATTTGGGGTGTTCGCGGCAAATTTGAATGCCGCGGAACACCCTTTAAAAGTCTATGGGAGAAATCAAAAGTGATAATTTTAAAGGCTTATATGCAAGTTATTGTCATAAAAAGTGTTTGGGGACCTGGGACATGGATCAATGCAAAAAAAGTTTTAAAAACGGCCATTTATTCAGGAGCAGTGATTTTAATAATGCTTAAAGTCAAACAATAAAAGTGTAATATCCCTTTAAATTTCGTAGCTGGGGGGTGTCTATAGTATGCCTGTAAAGGGGCACATGTTTCCTGTGTTTAGAACAGTCTGACAGCAAAATGACATTTCGAAGAAAAAACCCATTTAAAACTACTCGCGGCTATTAATGCATTGCGGGTCCGAAAATACACATAGAAGTTCATTGATAAAAACGGCATGGGAATTCCCCACAGGGGAACTCCGAACCAAAAAAAAAAATGACGTGGGAGTCCCCCTAAATTCCATACCAGGCCCTTCAGGTCTGGTACGGATTTTAAGGGGAACCCCGCACCAAAAAACCCCAAAAAATGGCGTGGGGTCCCCCCAAAAATCCATACCAGACCCTTGTCCGAGCACGCAACCTGGTAGGCCGCAGGAAAAGAGGGGGGATGAGAGTGTGCCCCCCCCTCCCCTCCTGAACCGTACCAGGCCACATGCCCTCAACATTGGGAGGGTGCTTTGGGGTAGCCCCCTAAACACCTTGTCCCCATGTTGATGAGGACAAGGGCCTCATCCCCACAACCCTGGTCGGTGGTTGTGGGGGTCTGCGGGCGGGGGGCTTATCGGAATCTGGAAGCCCCCTTTAACAAGGGGACCCCCAGATCCCGGCCCCCCTGGGCGAAATGGTAAGGGGGTACTTACCCCTACCATTTCACTAAAAAACTGTCAAAAATGTTAAAAATGACAAGAGACAGTTTTTGACAATTCCTGTCAAGTCTGTAGTGTGAGGCCGGGTTGCTGAGAGGACGCCCCTTGCGGCTGAGTGCAGCACGTCCCTGGATTTGGGTACAGGGAATGCGATGCACAGAGGTGCACGGGTTGCCAGGGATACTGCAAGCTGGCTGGTTGGCTGTAAGTAGCTAGAGTGCGCTGTGGCAGCCGTGCGGAGAGAAGTCTTGAACGGTAACAGCAGGGTAAACCAGGAACAGGGTCCGCAGCCAGGCTAGGGGTCAGATACCAAAAGTCAGTCCGAGAGAGGTACAGGAACAAGCCGGGTCATACACAGAGGGCAGAAGATCGGAGAGTAGTCAGCCAAGCCGGGGTCAGAGCGACGAGATAAACAGGAACACAGGTCAAGCCGGGCAGAGGTCAAACAGGGATCATCAGAGTATACAAGGCACCGGAACACAGGAGCTGTTTGATAATCCAGCAAACTGCAAGTGTCAGTGGCAGGTTTAAATAGGCCGGAGGGGTGCGCCCACAAGATTAGGGCGTGCTCACTAGACTCGCCTGCCACCATGACGGTTACTGGCGGAATTGCCCACAACACGGCCATTTCCCTGACAATTCCTTTATTTAAATGCTTCTTCTTTCTTCTATCTTCCTTCATCTTCTTCTTCTGGTTCTTCTGGCTCTTCTGGTTCTTCTGGTTCTTCCTCTGGCGTTCTCGTCCAGCATCTCCCCTGCGGCGTCTTCTATCTTCTTCTCCTCGGGCCTCTCCACACCCATGGCATGGGGGGAGGCTCCCGCTCTTCTCTTCATCTTCTTCATCTTCTTCATCTTCTTCTTTTCTTCTCTTCCCTTCTTCATTTTCTTCTCCGGGCCGCTCCGCACCCATGCTGGCATGGAGGGAGGCTCCCGCTGTGTGACGGCGTCTCCTTGTCTGACGGTTCTTAAATAACGGGGGGCAGGGCCACCCGTGACCCCGCCCCCCTCTGACGCACGGGACATGATGGGACTTCCCTGTGGCATTCCCCGTGACGTCACAGGGAAGTCCCCCCCACCCCCCGTTATTTAAGAAAGTCAGAGGAGGAGATGCCATCACACAGCGGGAGCCTCCCTTCATGCCAGCATGGGTGCGGAGCGGCCCGGAGAAGAAAATGAAGAAGAGAAGAAGAGAAGAAGAGAAGAAGATGAAGAGAAGAGCGGGAGCCTCCCCCCATGCCATGGGTGCGGAGCTGCCCGAGGAGAAGAAGATAGAGGACGCCGCGGAGGAGATGCTGGACGAGAACGCCGGAGGTAGAACCAGAAGAAGAAGATGAAGGAAGATAGAAGAAAGAAGAAGCATTTAAATAAAGGAATTGTCAAAAACTGTCTCTTGTCATTTTTAACATTTTTGACAGTTTTTTAGTGAAATGGTAGGGGTAAGTACCCCCTTACCATTTCACACAGGGGGGAGGGCCGGGATCTGGGGGTACCCTTGTTAAAGGGGGCTTCCAGATTCCGATAAGCCCCCCGCCCGCAGACCCCCACAACCACCGGCCAGGGTTGTGAGGATGAGGCCCTTGTCCTCATCAACATGGGGACAAGGTGTTTTGGGGGGCTACCCCAAAGCACCCTCCCAATCTTGAGGGCATGTGGCCTGGTACGGTTCAGGAGGGGGGGCCGCACACTCGTCCCCCCCTCTTTTCCTGCTGCCTGCCAGGTTGCATGCTCGGATAAGGGTCTGGTATGGATTTTTGGGGGGACCCCACGCCGTTTTTTTTTTTTTGGCGCGGGGTTCCCCCTTAAAATCCGTACCAGACCTGAAGGGTCTGGTATGGAATTTAGGGGGACCCCCACGTCATTTTTTTAAATTTTGGTTCGGGGTTCCCCTGTGGGGAATTCCCATGCCGTTTTTATCAATGAACTTCTATGTGTATTGTCGGACCGGCAATGCAATAGCTGCGAGTAGTTTTAAATGGGTTTTTTCCTTCAAAATGTAATTTTGCTGTCAGACTGTTCTAAACACAGGAAACATGCGCCCCTTTACAGGCATACTATAGACACCCCCCAGATACGAAATTTAAAGGGATATTACACTTTTATTGTTTGACTTTAAGCATTATTAAAATCACTGCTCCTGAAAAAACGGCCGTTTTTAAAACTTATTTTTGCATTGATCCATGTCCCCTGGGGCAAGACCTGGGTCCCCAAACACTTTTTATGACAATAACTTGCATATAAGCCTTTAAAATTAGCACTTTTGATTATTCATGTTCGTGTGTTCGAATTAACTTTTTTCCTGTTCGCATGTTCTGGTGCGAACCGAACAGGGGGGTGTTCGGCTCATCCCTACTGGCAGCCAAGCCTGTCTGTGTTTTTCCTGGGTTGGGCAGAGATGTAGGGAGAGCTAGATGACTCACAGGCAGTCAAAATGAGACATCCTCCCTATTTCTAGAATGTACTGTAACCTTCTAGAAAAGGGGAGGGGAGGTAAGGTGGAGCTGCCTGTACCCAGCCAGCCAGCAGGGGCCATTGTGGACCTGCAATCAGGACCATGTAAACTGCAGTTGCGGAAGTCCCGGAAGGCCGGAGCGGGCCTTGGATCTCCCGAGCAAGGCGGGGTCAAATCTGAACCTGGTGACTCCCCTGCGAAGACCAGAGACATGGGGGAAGAGAGAACTGCCGTGGCCTGCAGCCTGGTCAAGGACCTGGTTACTGTAAGTACTTCCCAACAGGAACCAGATAATGTCCCTGAAATGCCGGCTGCTTCTATGTGCTCTGCTGACCCCGCCTGGAAAGAGCCAGTACAGGAGTGAGATGTGGCCTCAGGTGATCCAGAAGGAGACAGGGCCATAGATTGAGATTCCCCCAGACTGCCAGCAGAGTCCGGTTCCCTGGATAAGATAGCGGATTGGTCATCACACAGTAGCTCCGAGGAGGAATGGGAGATAGGAGGCTCCCTGGTCCAGGAAGAGATCCAGACCAAGCTGTTAGATGTACCAGATCTTGCTGTGGGAACTGGAGGAGCTGCAGGAACCCTTTCAGTGCAAGAAAACTCTTCTATAACAGACCCTCCACCACCCAGACCAGAGCAGCTGAGTTCAGGCAGTGGGTCAGGAAGTTCCCCAACCAGGACTGGCCCAAGACATTGTGCTGCCTGGGTCCAAGAATGAAATGCTGCCCCCCCCAAAAAAAATCACTTCCACCAAAAGGCCACCACATCCATTATTTCATATAATATTTAAAGCTAACATTAAATGTAATCAGGAAGTCAGATTTACATGCAACAGCACTTTGTCTATATGCAAAATTATTTGACATACCATTATGTGCAATTCCAAACCACAAACTCCATATCACAGACTCCCCTCATCACAGACAATCCCATCACAGATTCCCCTCATCACAGACTATCCCATCACAGATCCCCCCATCACAGACTCCCCTTATCACATACCATTCCAACCCAGACTCTCCTCATCACAGACCATCCCATCACAAATCCCCCCTCACAGACTCCCCCCATCACAGACCATCCCATCACAGACCCCCCCAATTACAGACCATCCCATCACAGACCCCCCAATTACAGACATCCCATCACAGACCATCCCATCACAGACCCCCCATCACAGACTCCCCTCATCACAGACCATCCCATCACAGACCATCCCATCACAGACCATCCCATCACAGACTCCCCCATTACAGACCCCCCCATTACAGACCCCCCTCATTACAGACCCCCCCTCAGACTCCTCTCTATCACAGACTCCTCTCCATCACAGACTCCTCTCCATCACAGACTCCTCTCCATCACAGACTCCTCTCCATCACAGACTCCTCTCCATCACAGACTCCTCTCCATCACAGACTCCTCTCTATCACAGACTCCTCTCCGTCACAGAATTCTCTCCATGACAGACTTCTCTCTATCACGGACTCCCCTCCATCACAGATCCCTCTCCATCACAGACTCCTCTCACCACAGATCATCCCATCACAGACTCCCTTCATCAAAGATCTCCCCTCATCACAGATCCCACCATCACAGATCCCCCATCATGGACTCCCCTCATCACAGATCCTCCCCCACTATTACAGACTTCCCATATCACAGATCCTCCCCCCACTATTACAGACTTCCTTCATCACAAATCCCCCCCCCCCACTATCACATACTCCCCTCATCACAGATCCCCCACTATCAAAGACTCCCCTCTTCATAGATCTTCCTCATCACAGACTCCCCACAACACCGACCACCCCATCACAGAGCACCCCATCACAGACTCCCCTCATCAAAGCCCCCCCCACTATCACAGATCCCCCAACTATTAAAGACTCCTCTCATCAAAGACCCCCCTCTCCCCCAGTACAGACTCCCCTCATCACAGATCCCCCCATTACAGACCGGACTCTCCTCATCACAGATCCCCTCATTATCACAGATCCCTCTCATCACAGATCCCCCTCATCACAGATCCCCATCATAGACCCCCTCAACAGATCCCCCATTACAGATCCCCCTCATCACAGATCCCCCACCCCAGAACCCCCTCATCGCAGGTCCCCCATTACAGACTCCCCCCATCACAGATCCCTCCACTATTACAGATCCCTCCACTATCACGGATCCCCCCTCATCACAGACTCATCCCCTAATTTTGAGCAGAGTTTTGACTTTGCTGGACTCCTGGTTGAAGGAGATGAGTGTCACGTACCTGGTAGGTTGTGAGCCTGAAGTGCAGGAAAAGACCTCCCTTACAGCTCCCACTCCCGTTCCCCTGGAATGGAGACAGAGGGCCAGGAGTGAAGAGTGGTATGGGTGCCTGGCAGGATCAACAGTTGCTGAAAGTCCAGTAGTGGTGGCACCCTCTGGAGTCAGTAGTCTGAGGAGTAGACTGAGGACAGAGACTGGAATGCAGGACTGGAACCAGGAACAACAGCAGGTAATAGCAGACTGGAAGCTGGACTGGAACAACAGCAGAAGATAGCCTGGAACACTGGACTGGAACCAGGAACAACAGCAGGTAATAGACTGGAACGCTGGACTGGAACACAGCAGAAGATAGCCTGGAACGCTGGGCTGGAACACAGCAGAAGGTAGCCTGGAACGCTGGACTGGAACCAGGAACAACAGCAGGTAATAGACTGGAACGCTGGGCTGGAACACAGCAGAAGATAGCCTGGAACGCTGGGCTGGAACACAGCAGAAGGTAGCCTGGAACGCTGGACTGGAACCAGGAACAACAGCAGGTAATAGACTGGAACGCTGGACTGGAACACAGCAGAAGATAGTCTGGAACGCTGGGCTGGAACACAGCAGAAGGTAGCCTGGAACGCTGGACTGGAACCAGCAGAAAGTAGCCTGGAACGCTGGACTGGAACCAGGAACAACAGCAGGTAATAGCAAACTGGAAGCTGGACTGGAACCAGGAACAACAGCAGGTAATAGCAGACTGGAAGCTGATGAACACAGCGGAGGGTCAACAAGCCGGTGGTCAGTAACGTTCGGACAGCAGAGGTACCAGGGGTAATGCAGAAGGATGGTCAGGCAAGCCAAGAGGGTCTGGTGCAGGCAGATAGCAGGATCGTCAAACAGGAAGCCGGGTCAGATAACAGGAAACACAGATCAGATCAGGTAACACTCACAGAACGCTGTAGAGCAGACAGCGGGGATGGAGTGTGACAGGCCAGTTTAAATAGCCCGCCTGGCACTAGCGGGAGTGCACGCGCGCGTGCCAGTGCGTGACAGCACCCGTGAACGTGCGCTCATGCGCAGTGGAACCCGTGGCCGTGTCCCCCTGCGTCTGGATCGCTGATTATTGGCAGGATCTTCATGACATTGCCCCCCCCCCAAGGGGCAGCCTCCGGATGCCCCTTTGAAGGAATTTCTCCGGATGCGCTCTTTTAAAAGATTGTAAAAGATTTTTAGCATGAATATTGTCCTCGGGTTCCCAAGAATTTTCTTCTGGGCCGAACCCCCTCCATTTTATCAAAAATTGATTTTGGTTGCCTCTTCTCCTATGGTCCATGATAGCCTCCACCTCGAATTCTTCCTCCCCATCCACCAAAATTGGATCAGGAGGATCCGTACTTCGGCCTGGAAATGGGTTAGAAACAGAGGGTTTGAGTAGAGACACATGAAATACTGGATGCACTTTTAATGAATCCGGAAGTTCAAGTTCGTATGCCACCTCATTAATCCTTCGCTTAACAGGAAATGGGCCAAGAAACTTGGGACCCAATTTCTTTGATGGGCAAGCCATCCTGAGATTTACTGTAGATAACCATACCTGGTCCCCGGGTGTAAGTAACAGCTCACCTCGTCTCTTCTTATCAAAAGTTGCTTTATTATACTCCTGGGTCCTGGTCATGGTCTCCTGCAAAACTTGATTGTTGGAAGTGAAGAAGTCCAACCTCTCCTGAACTGCGGGTACTGTGCACTCTGGAAGAGAATTAGGCAGAAAAGAAGGGTGGTAACCATAATTTGCAAAAAATGGGGTTTGTTTGATAGCGGAATGAATAGAGTTGTTGTAGGCAAACTCAGCCAATGGAAGAACAGAAATCCAATCATCCTGGGCAAATGAAGAAAAACAGCGTTAATATTGTTCAAGAGTCTGGTTTGTTCTCTCTGTTTGCCCATTAGTCTGGGGGTGGTAAGCAGATGAAAATGAGAGTTCAATCTTCAATGTTTTGCATAGAGACCTCCAGAATCGGGAGGTAAACTGTACCCCCCGATCTGAAACGATATTAACTGGTACCCCATGGAGCCTGATGACTTCTCTAATGAATGCCTGTGCCGTTTCTGTAGCTAAGGGAGTGCCCTTCAGTGGGACAAAGTGGGCCATCTTCGACAACCGGTCTACTATGACAAAAATTGAGGTGAAACCCCCAGCCGGAGGTAATTCCACAATAAAATCTATAGAAAGCATCTTCCAAGGCCTATCTGGGACAGGTAATGGCTTTAGCAAACCCCATGCCTTGGTCCTGTGCCCCTTGTTTCTGATACAGGTGATACAGGATTCAACAAATCTCCTACAATCATCACGTAACTGAGGCCACCAAAAGGTACGCTGTACCAGATCAGTAGTTTTAGCCACTCCAAAATGCCCAGCAAAAGCATGGTCATGACAGAGTTCTAGTACTGAAACTCGTAGTTCTTCAGGTATAAAAATCCTATTCTCGTGCCATAATAACCCATCCTTAACTTGGAGTTCTGGCCTAATGGAAGACCCCAATTCTGCGGAAGCCTGCTTAATCCGGGAAAGCAGATCTCCCTGAAGCAAAAGAAAATTCCCCGGGGACAGAATGGTGTCCGGAGGGGAAACATCTTGGGGCTTTTGAAACATCCTGGATAGGGCATCAGGCTTGGTATTCTTGGAACCAGGGCGATAAGTGACATGAAAAGAGAACCTGGAGAAAAAGAGGGCCCACCTGGCTTGGCGTGGCTTCAACCTTTTTGCAGACCTCAAATACTCCAGGTTCTTATGATCTGTAAAAATTAAGACTGGATGAGCGGCACCCTCTAGCAGATAGCGCCACTCCTCCAACGCGGATTTGATAGCCAATAATTCTCTGTCACCTACATCATAATTTCTCTCTGCCGTGGACAATTTACGAGAGAAGAAGGCCACCGATATAACAGGGCCTTAGTTCCCTGTCTTTGGGACAACACTGCCCCTACCGCAATTTCGGATGCGTCCACCTCTAGTACAAATGGCAGAGAGGAATCTGGATGTTTCATTTCAATAGTTTTTATTGGAATTTATACAAAGTTGTCGTGTTTACAAAGTAAATCAATAACATTAAGCAAGTACATAAGTGTATGCGTTAATAGCTCAATGGTTGATTGTCGATAAAATATATCACAAGATATAACATATATACAAATATATATATATATATATAGATATAACATATATACAAATATATCACAAGATATAACACAAAATATAACAGAATTTTGGACCTGTCTGGTTCGTATTGGGGAATATCTGAGGTGGAATAGTTGCATATAGCTCCACCCTCGGGGGCCCCATTGGGAGCTATTTGCCTCCCGAGGGGGTCTATTCCTATGTACAGAGTCCAACAAATACACATAAAATAGCATGAACCAGCAGTAGGAGTGGATGGTAATAACTAACATAACTCTAGGTGATTGTTGTATGTCAAGATAGAATATCAGGTTGCCGTTACTTTATAGGAATTTCTCGGCCCCAGCCCATGACTCCCACGGTCTCCATTTTGTCCCTTCTTTATTCAAGCGGCCTGCACTGGAGGCCATAATCATTTCAAAATTGTAATGAAGGTTCACTGTGTCAAGAGTTTGTTCTACTGTTGGGGGTTTGTCAGATTTCCACGATCTTGCTATGGACAGTCTCGCTGCGAGCAGGACGTGGGTCAGGACATGCCGGTATTGTGGTAGGACAGAATCTATATTGAGGTTTAGTAATGCCAGGTCGGGGGCAGGGAGTATGGTTTGATTTGCAATGTCTGTCAGTATGAGAAATATTTTTTGCCAATATTTCTGGAGCCGAGAGCAGGACCAAAAAGTGTGGAGCATGTCTCCCTTGGCTGATTTGCATCTCCAACATTGGTCGCTTGTGGAAGAGCTGAACTTAGCTAGTTTCGAGGGGGTTAGATACCACCTAAGGGACAGTTTTTGAGTTATCTCCCAAAGTGCGGAGCATTTTGTGGCCGCGTATGTAGACCTAAGCGCTCTTTGCCATTGGTGCACCGTGTATGATTGCCCTAGGTCACTTTCCCAGTGTACGTGGGGTTTTTTTTTAGTGAATTGTAGTTTGTGGTTTAGGATATTGTAGAATAGGGATATGCCTTTCAGTTTGGGGAGGAGGTCGTGAAGTACTCCCAGGCAGTGGAGTGTAGTGTGTATAGAGGAAATTGGATGACTTTGAGGCAGTGGGTAACGCGTACGTAAGTGAAGAGGTCTGATGGGGGCAGGTTGAATTCGCATTGAAGTCGGGAGAAGGGTTTCGGTCTGTCTTTTTGGAGGATATCTTGTATGTTTTTGATTCCCTTTTTGGACCACTGGCCTAGGTGTAAATCGGGTGATAAATGTTGGAGAGATTCTATCGGGATAGGTATGGAGGGGGTGTCAGGGATATCGCGACCATTGTGTAATAATTTTTTCCATGCCGTGATTGTCGCTAACATTGTAGGGGGTAAAGCCGACGATATTTTTGGACCCCAGGGTGTGCTCATCGCCCAAAATTTTAAATTTGGACGGAGCAAGGTAGAGTTCTCGATGGAGCTCCAGAGCTTGTTAGGACTGGACTGGAACCATTCGTCCATTTGAGCTAGGATTGCCGCTGTGTGATAATCTTCAAACTCGATAGTGCCCGAGCCTCCCGCCGTTCTATGGTGTCTGAGTATAGCGTGTGCGCATCTGGGTTTAGTTCCGTTCCAAATAGCTTTGTTGAACATAGTTTGTAGGGATTTGAAATATTGTTTAGGAATGGGGATGGGGAGAGTTCTGAACATATATAGGATCTGTGGTAAATGGATCATTTTGAACGCTGCGAGTCTCCCGGACCAGGAGAGGTTGTGTTTGGTTAGGTTTAGTGTTTCATTTTTTAATTTGGCTAGGAGAGGTTTGAAATTGGCTGTGAAGAGTTGCTTGGTTGATTTAGTTAGATGGATTCCCAAGTAGGATATACTGTTGTCTGCCCATGCAAAGGGGAATTGCGCCTGTAAAAGATGTCTGGTGGTGGCGTCTATTTTAATGTCCATAATGTGAGATTTAGTTACATTTAGTTTGTAGTATGAGACTCACCCAAACCACTCTAGCAGTTTTTGGGCTGCAGGAAGGGAGGAGTTAGGGTTGGTGATTATTAGTATGACGTCGTCCGCGAACAGACTAATCTTGTGTTGGGTTTTGCCTATCTTTAGACCAGTAATGAGGGGGTTTGAGCGAACGTGTTCTGCCAAAGGTTTTATTAGCATATTAAAAATTAGTGGAGATAGTGGGCATCCCTGGCGAGTTCCATTCGTTATGTGAAAAGGCCGTGATAACATATCTGCAGAGTAGACCTGTGCTGATGGGCTAGAATATAATGCCATTATAGCGTCATATATAAAATTCCTGAACCCAAACTTGGTCAGCACCTCTCGTAGGTAGGACCAGTGGACTCTATCGAACGCCTTCTCTGCGTCCAAGGAAAGGAGCAGAGAAGGCGTTCCACTAGACTCAATGTGATGTATCAGATTTATCATCCGTCTTGTGGCGTCGGGAGCCTGTCTATCTTTAATGAACCCGGATTGATCTTTGTGTATGAGATCCGGCATTACCGTCATCAGGCGTCTGGCAATTGTTTTGGCAAATATTTTAACGTCTAGATTTAACAGAGATATCGGACGAAAGTTTGGGGGAGAGGTTGGATCTTTTCCCGGCTTCGGGATGGTAATAATGATAGCATTGAGGGATTCGTTTGCGAGTGTGGAAGAGGAGGCAGCAATATTGAAGTATTCAGTCAGATGGGGAATTAAGTGGCTGGAAAATTGCTTGTAATATTCTCCCGTGAACCCATCAGGTCCGGGAGCTTTGTTCAAAGGCAGAGATGAAATTGTGTTTAGGATTTCCTGGTCTGCGAACGGTTTGTTTAGAGAGGCTAATTGGGAGTTTGTCAGGGTCGGTAGTTTAATTTGGTGGAGAAAGTCAGTAATGTCAGCAGAGGATGGTTGGTAAGTATCGGGGTCCTGTTTGATGTTGTACAAGTTGCTATAATATTCGCTAAATGCGTTTGCTATGTTGGTTAGTTTAGCGTTAGAGCGGGGGTGGAATAGGTGGGTTATTCTGGACTTGGTTTTGAGTCCCTTGAGGCGTTGGGCCAGTCTCTTGCCCGCTTTGTTGGATGTGGAGTACATATTGGCTTTGATTTTGCGTTGGAGTTGTTCATATGAATACAGAAGTAGGGAGCGTAGGTCGCGTCTGAGGGTCAGTAGTTGGGCTAGAAGTGTCGGGTTTGGGTTGGTCTTGTGTTGGGATTCAAGAGCTGCAATTTGGGATGTAAGGGTGTCTATTTGCTGCGTCCTCTTTCTCTTGCATATTGCACTTAATTTCATAATCGTACCCCTGAGCACTGCTTTGTGTGCGTTCCACACCGTGACGGGGTCCCCCACCGAACCTTTGTTTAAATCAAAATATTCCTGCAATTGTTGTTTGATATCTTGGGAATAGGTTGGGTGTTGCAGAATGTAATTGTTCGCACGCCATAGGAATGTATTCCGCTGGGGCGCAGTGTCATTTATAGATATAGTGATAGGAGCATGGTCCGACCACGTCACGGTGTGGATTACAGATGCACCAATGTTTTGTAGTAACCACTTGTCTGTGAGGAACATATCAATCCTGGAATACGATTTGTGGTGTGGAGAAAAGTAGGTGTAGTCTTATTCAGACCCGTGGTGGCATCTCCACACGTCAAAGACCTGCTGTGACGTGAGGAACTGCCCCAGGGGTGACTCCCTTCTTTTTGCAGCTGAAGTAGAGTCCATGTGGATGTCTGCGACCATATTGAAGTCTCCACAGATGATCAAGTGGCCTTGCCGTGCCTCTCGTGCCTTGAGGAAAACTCTTCGAAGGAAACACATCTGGCGGGTGTTGGGAGCATATATGTTCATCAAGGTGTAGGTGATCTTGTTGAGGGTGAAAATTAAGATGAGGTAACGACCATTGGGGTAGGGGGGTTTCTTGTATCAGGTGGAAGTCTAACCCATTTTTAATGGCGATTAGGACTCCCCGTTTCTTGGAATTGTAGGTGGCGTGGAATATTTGAGGATATCTACTATTGAGACAGAGAGCTGTAGCTGTGGAAAGCAGGTGTGTTTCTTGGACACATAAGATATCGCTGTTCAGTTTGACTGCCGTGTGCCATAGCGAGTGGCGCTTTGCCGGATGGTTGAGCCCCTTGGCATTGAGGGACAAGATGTTGCATGGCATGGTTTCTTGTTGAGAGTGTCGGAGATGCAAAGAAATGAGTAACACTTACAGTTAGTTGAATCAAGGGCGTAATGCGTAGGTGTTCCCGCTGCGAGGAAGGGAGAAATCCTGTTGTGCGTCGTCGTGGAGTAGAATTCCTGGAGTAGATGCCGTGGAAGATGGCTGGGGGGAAAGTAACAAGTCAGCAGGCTAAATGATAAATGCGTGAGGGTGATACCTCATGATGATCCTCTGGTATGCTATAACTGAGTGATAAAAAGAATGTGGCGGCGTGGGTAACAAGAAGCTACGTATAGCTATGCCGCAAGAGGGGGAAACCAGTTTGTAGGTAATGGAACTGAAGAAAATAATTCACATATGGTAGCAAGGGAGAGATGTGGTGGTGGTTGTGACCCGACATGTTCAGGTGTTGATTTGGGGTTGGTGCGTTCTGGAGGATTGGTTGGTGCGCCTGTGAGGTGGCTTGCGTTGTGGCAGGGATGATATTCCTTCCGCTGGGGGTTCAAGAATGACACCCCAGTCGTGGAGTAGGCGCAGTCCTTTCATGAGATCACTGACAACGTGGGTGGTGCCATTTTTTGCAATAAGCAAGGTCGCAGGATATCGCCATTTGTACTGAACTTTATGGTTGAATAGGCCTTTGGTTATGGGGTTTAGCTTCCTTCTTTGTTGGAGCGTATATTTGGACAGGTCAGGGAAGATCTGGATCCCGTCATAGGGTCTGGGCAGTGGGCCTTTGGATCTGGCTTCTGACATCATCTTTTCTTTGATGTGAAAAAAGTGAATTCTCATGAGAACGTCTCTTGGGACTGATGCTGCTAGGTGTGAGGGTTTTGCAATCCGATGGATTCTATCAATGACAATGTCTCTGGGAGCTGCATCGGGTAGGATAGTATGTATGAGATCTTTGGCGTATTTTGGAAGATCACCCGGGGGAATCGTTTCAGGGACCCCCCTCAGCTTGACGTTGTTACGTCGTGAACGGTCTTCCAAATCGGCTAATTTGGCCCTGACCCACTCTTGTTCCCCTTTAATTTCATCCACAGCATCAATTATGTCATTAACTGTGGTGGAGCATTCTGTCATGCCCTGCTCTATGGTGGATATTCTGTTGCCCATAGAGTGCATGTCTGTGGAGAATTTTGTGAACATGGATGTCAGATCCATCATCAAAGAGGTTTGCAGGGACATGAGCATCTCTTTGAGAGTGGTGTCGATAACTGGGAGACCTGATGTGGGGAATGAAGCCATAGAGTTATGCAGGGCCTGGTTGGAAAGGAATGGAGTGAAGGCCTGGGCCTGAGTTATTATCCTAGCAGGTGGAGTCTGCTGGTGCGATGGATCCATCCGCATCCGAGCTTTGGCTGGGCTGGAGGTAAGAGGGTCAGAGCCTGGGTCGTGTATGGGGGATAATGGCAGTGGAGCAGTGCCCATTTCTGCTAGGATGGCGTCTGGGAGGTCAGTGTAAGCCTCTCTCTGCTCCGTCATGCCGCCGGCGCCCTCTCAAACTTCCACCTGGGTCCAATGGACCCAGCAGAGCACATGGTAGGGCCAGCCCTGCCCCAATGCTGGTGTCCTGCCAGGAAAAGAAAAGCCAAGAGAACTGCCCAGGTTTTTCAGGTTTCAGTGGGAAATTCAATGCAGAACAGCTCTGGAATGGGGTCTGGACTACCCCATGTCCCTCCTAATGTCATGAAAATCATAGAGGACTCCCGGGGAGAGTGGGAGGATGACCTTGTGTGAGAGTATTTGCACATCCCTAAGCCTATGGAAATTGTTACATGGACTGCTGGGAAGATTGCAGACTGTGTCTGCTTCTCTGTTCGATTTCAGGAATAGGCCAGCCTGCCACCCTTATCTGTGCCAGCTGGATGAACATTTTTCCCACTGATAAATTTTGGGTGAGTCCTGACTTTGACTCTTTCAGGAGCCATTTTTCCAAATTCCCTCAGCCAAGAAGCCAAGGGACTGGCTGGATGTTGGGGGGGGGAGTTGTGAGTGTAGCACCCTCTAGTGTGCTAGGAGTGTAGATAGTTTTTTTACTTAGAGTAGGTAAATTTGTGCACGCTTGGCTAGCAGCCAAGCCTCTCTGTGTTTTTTCTGGGTTGGGCAGAGATCCAGGGAGAGTTGGATGACTCACAGGCAACATCATTGAGACCTCCCCCTATTTCTAGAATGCACTGGAACCTTTTAGAAAATATGAGGGGAGGTAAGGTGGAGCTGCCTGGAGTATTCTGATGGTTTGGGTGGAAGCTGGAGATGGAGTTTTAGGCTGTCATGGCCTTTGAGGGAGCACCCCAGTCTGGGGGGGTGACCTTGGGCCTGGGCTCAGGTGCAGACAGTACCTTCTAAAAACAATCCATGGTGTCCTGGCCAGGAGGCATGTGAGCAAGGAGGACAGCGGGAGAACAATGCAGGGCAAGTTTCCAGGAGGAACAGGAACAGCCAAGAGGGCTGGTGAGTGACACACAGTCAGGAGGATAGGGAGGCAAGCCTGAGAGGACTGGGATGGAGCAGTCTGGGTTGGGTGCAGAGCCAGTCAGGAGAACTGTGGTGGCACGGGCAGTGGAAAGGGGCAGCTGCAGCCAGGAGGGCTGGCAGTGCCTGAAGAGGTGGTCCTGGGAGCAGTAGCCACATATAGGACAGCTAGCACCAAGGACTTCTATTTTCTTACTACACCATAGGGGCCTATGGTCCCTGCCTGCAAAGGGCATTCTACTAAGATCCAGCTGAGACTGTGTTGGATCTAAAATATGTGCTAGATGGTCCTGGGAGTTGTTGTGCTACAATCATTGCTGCGATTGTGCAGGAGTGTAGAAGAAGAAATTGTTTGTATATACTGGAGTGTTTATAGTTCTAGTCCCTCATGAGTTTTGCTGATCAAATTGGGATCCCATATAATCCCTTCCCTATCCAAGCTCAAAAAAAACAAAACAAAGCTGCAAGGAATTTCTTGATTTGGGAATGAGTGGAAAACCTGTGTGCCTGGCTGTGCAGGGTGGGAGACGACCACATTCATCAGCGGCCCCTATGGTGGTAGCGCTACATAAGGAAAAAAGAAAGTACAGGTGCCTCTTTATCTAAGCATAAAGAATAAAACTCACATTGTGGAGGTTAAAAGTAGGCACATAATGTATAGCTGTCTGGTGATGTAAGGTCTACACTCGCTTGAGCAGCAGAGATGGCTTCCAGTGTGAGCCCGTGTAGTCCTTACATTATCAGACATCTAAACATTATGTGCCTGCTTTTAACCTCCACAATGTAAGTTTTATTTGTTATGCTTGGATTAAATGTTTTACAGTCTACACTCAGAGGCACCTGTACTTTCTTTTTTTCTTAGGGAAGTCATCAAAAAAGGTGAGTAAAGAACCTGAAAAGTACTTTGTGGGAATAGAAGGATGTCAACTCCACCTCCCTTCAATCCACTGAGTCTGGGAGAGTGGGTCTAGAGGAAACCCCCTTGGAAGAGGGCAGCACAAGAGCCAGATTCTTGAAGCCAGGTTTCAATAATAGCAAGGAGGTTAAAGGAGTTAGTGATAAACAGGTCATGGAAAGAGGTGAGTTTTATAAAGAGAGCAGGCATTCCAAAGAGCACAAAAGAAAGGGGAGGCTGGTTCTGGGAAAAAAGAAATAGAAACCGGATCGTGTGGATTTTGGCTGGTGTTGGAGGAAGGGGGGTTCCAGGTGTGTTGTCCAAATATTTCAAAACATATTATTTATTTATCCATCAACATTTTAAAAGATTATTGCTTGACTACAGCAGGGAGCAATGTGGCTCATATACACCTGTGCTGCATAATTATTCCAGGGTGAGCATAAGGAGCATGTAAATGAGGGGCCACTGAATGACAAAACAAATAGCCATAAACAAATAGATTCAAATACAAAAGTGTGTATTTTAATCCAATATATAAAGGGATTTTTTTTATATATCAAAGAAGTTAGCTAGCCATTTACCACAACAAATAAACAAATCATAAAGGTTAGAACCCATATATCATTTAACATTAACATTTAACATTGAAATAAATAAAAACCTACACAAATACCAATATTCCAAGTATCACATTATAATAAAACATCAACCAGTCCAAATACCAATATTCCAAACGCCACTATGGGTCAAATGGAATGGGACTACGTACATTGCAAGGATTATAACAACCTTTGTTGAATATTCCTACCTTTTGTTATTCTGAAGAAATGCAAGTGTGTTTGCCTGTGCCTCTGTACTGAGTGCGTCTAATGGGAGTGGTTTTATATTTAACTGTCAGGTGTGCAGCTGCTGGGCACTAATGAGGAAAACTGCTGGGCCTGCATCCCTTTAGACATGCTCCTATTGAAAGTATCTCTCCAAAAATTACATTTGTTGCATTGGATGCCTGAAATCTGACTTTTATCTTAGGCAGATTTCTGGGAAAATTGGTGAGCCAATCACACAAGCAGGAAATGATGATTCTGGGGAGTGGTCAGTACACACTCTGTGTACAGAACAACTCCAGGTAGCCATATTGCAATGCATTCTCAGAAAATGACAGTGGCTGCAGACTGATAAAGGAAAGCTAATTTTTAATAACATTCAATAACAATATGTTAGTGTCGTTATCATGTGCGCTTTATTATTTTTTATTTATTTGCTATTTTTTTCCCCCACAAAAGTGGAGTTTAAGGAATAAAGGGAATGATGAAATGTGGCAGCTTGACCAATAACCAAACAAGATGGAAAGCCTACATGGAAAAATCAATATCCATAAATGTAGACTATCCAGTAAGCCAGTCCCTTCAGCTAAAGAAATGATCCCCAATCTCAGAAAGATGTACTTGTGCTGGGGCTGCAGGTAAATGAAATTAGCATCTGGGCAAGGGAGCAAGATAGTACTATTTTCCAAGACCGACTATACACTAGTCTAAGAATCAAATTAAACAAAATGGAGAAAATGTTTTATCGTTCACCACAACCAGCAGGCACATAATGCCAGTTATAGTAATATAAAAACAGGAGCACAGACAGCCAAAGAAGCAAGATCAGGGTGATAGGAGGAGGTACAGCATAGCCCATAATTGTACATAGAAATGTGTAGGAAGAGAGGTAAAATGTGGCACTGCCAGAATCTGATGTACAATGCTCAGGATTAACAAACCATATAAATACGACAGAATAAACTATATAAATGGGAAAAAATTTGTGACACGGCCCTCCTGATGATGTCTATGTGACAGAACATGTAGGGTGAAACCTAAAGCGTCATCACGTCACTTCCGGTTTTGGAGATTCTCGCCCATGGAATGCAAGGCGTCCTGGACATATTGCCGATTGCATTGTACTGACCACTTAGCACTATTGTAACTGCATTTTTTAGCATTTTGTAAATAAACTTACTTTTGTGGATTTACACTGTGAGATGCCTTTCTGTCCATGCATCCCTATGTGAGTGCACCCAGTGACCAGACCTAGCGAGGAGGAGGAGGAGACATTGGATAAGGATCGAAGCAGCTTTAGTGTGGTGCCTTCTACCCCTGCAGAGGTTTAGTTTTCTGGTGAGTGCGGATCTGGGGGGGGGCACGTGTATAATTCACCCATCCTTCACCAGTGATTTACACTGCACCATTTAGCTAAGCACAAGCCACATTGGATTAGGATCACCTATATGGATCCATGAACTATGATTTTTGTTTTCTTTTTTTGATATAGTGATTGATTTCCGGTTTCATATATGGATATTTTTTCACATGGGTGCAAAAACATTGCACATTGAGCACATTGAGCACTTTATTATTTTTTATTTTTCATTAGCTTCATACAGTATATTGTGGACTATTTACTTGCACATGAAAATATGAACTTTTTTTTTTATATATTTTTATGAAGTTTTCATTCATGACATTGGCTCTATGTATGTTTGTTTGTGTATTTAGCACAATTTATTCATTACTGTGCACTTTATTGTAGCATATACAAGGAGATTTTATATGCACATTATGTGATTTAAACAGACAGTACACAAATTTTTTCACGCTTATATGGTTTATTCTTTCATATTTATATGGTTTGTTTCTCTTGAGCATTGTACATCAAATTCTGGCAGCGCCATCTTTTACCTCTATTCCTACACATTCCTTTGTCAATCCCACTTTGGTGTAATTTTTGAGGTAGGCAGCAGCCGTACCATATTGCCATAGCACAGAATCCAATACTCCGTAATTGTACATAATATGAAGTTCCATTGTAGAAAGATGCCCTTTCCTCAGGAGAGACACCCGTGGGACTAAACCTCAGGTATTCTCCCCAAAATGTATACAGCACCTGCAAAGGTGAAATGCCTGCCAGTCATTAAGGCCTGTGGGTGATGTCACCTGGCCTAGCCGCTAATCAATAATGTGCAGACACAGGGCTGATTTACGAAAGCGCAAGGCACATTTTCATATTTCCAAAACAGTGCGCCGGGAACAGAGCGCAAATCCCTCATTTACTACAGCAATCTCGGCACACAGGAGAATGCAATCTGTGCGCCACTATGTCCAAAATAGAATGAGAACGTAACTTTTTCAGAGAAAGCCTGCTGTGCCTGCAAGTACTTTAAGAACTGCGTGAGATCAATATAAGCAATGCACACGCGCAAGCGGCTCTTGTGCTCATTCAAATGCATTTTTTCACTGCGCAGCCAAAATTTTAGTAAATGTCCAGCAACACAAATGCATGGGTTGAACGGGCGCACCTCAAAACTTGACATTTTTTTTTTTTTTACGCTGGTTATGTATTTTTTAAGGAGATTTTCACACAGGTCATGTTAGCATGTTACGTTGCCAACATGTGACATGCACCTTGTTAAAATTATGTAAACAGACTCTCGCTCCTCTAGCTCCCCCTAAAAGGGCATTTAACCTTCCCCCTCTAATGATTTATTTGGCCTAGCTTTTGCTTTTAAAGGGGAACTCCACACTCCATTCTCCAATGCTCTTGTCTCCTCCCTCTAACCCCTTGGATTTTCATGGGCCAACTTTTGCTTTTAAAGTGGAACTCCACACTCCACTCCATTCTCAAAAGGCTGTGAGCTGCCTACACCAATCCAAACCACATCCTTTTTCAGAGCATACAACAGGGCCAGCTAGGAAAGGGGCAAGAAGAGCGATAGCCCAACCCCATTCTGAACCATACAAGGCCACATACACTCAACATAGCTGGCTGCCTTTGGGGCATGCTCAGCTCAGCCCAATACCATCCACAAAGCACCTTGTACCCACTAGTTTAAAGGGGCTTTTCACTTTCTATAAAGCCCCCTGTCTGCAGCCCCCCCACAACCCCAGCCTAGGGTTGTGTGAAAGAGGCCCTTGTCCTCCTGAATTTGGGAATAAGGTGGTTGACTTTTGGGGTGCCTGAGCACCACCTGCCCCCAGGCATTTGCCCCCATTTCATGGGCTGGCTTGCTGTGTGTTTGGCTAGGGGTTTGTTAGTGTTTGGGAGGGGCATAGTATTTTTTTCGTTCGGGGTGGGATTTTCCACGTGGGGGTTCTAATTTTAAGCCTTAACAGACCCAATGGCCTTGTATGTATTGGGGGGCAGGCTATTTTTTTGTTTTGTGTTAAAATCCCCCCTCAAGTTACTAGCTTTTGAGCATTTTTGAATTTTTAAAGGCACTTCTACTTGTTTCATTTTTGGGGTTGTCCAAATTGGGGACATTGATATATATCCCTCAGGGTAGGACCTGGGCCCCCATACCCATTTTAAGGCCAATAACTAGAAGATAAGTCAGCCAAGTGGGGACTAGCATCATTCATAAGTCAGTTACCATAGACTGCAATGATATTTGTTGTATAACTTTTGCCCATGTTAGGCTCTTTGTTTGCCACCCCCCCCTGGAACAGGGGGTATTTGTCCCATCTGTAATTTTGTAGCATGCTGGATGATGTGCTTAATTTTGGACAGGGGGTGGCTTATTTTGTGCTAGCTGCATTTGGGTTGGTCTGGGCATGCTCAGAAACTTTGCTTTTTTTTTTTTCTTCTTTTTTTGTGTGAACAGCACTTGGATGTTTCTGGGCATGCTCAGAGAGTGTGTTTTTGGGTTAGTAATTTAAGGACATCCTTAACAGGTATACCCACTTTGAAGTTTTGTCTCTACACTGGGTGAACTTTTTGTGTGTTTTATGGACTGTGCATGTGTTTTCAATTGCCTCGTTAGAACACAAACCTATGGTATATAAAGCTTGCAGATAGCATTCTTTACCTTGCCCTGAAAAGAGCCAAGATTGTGTGTGTGTGGGGTCGGCAAGAGAGTACATTTGGGTGTCCATATAGAGTTTGGGACACATGTATTTTGTTTGTTATATCTAAGTTGGCAAAACAGATGTGTTTTAGAGCAAGTTTTTTTTAATTTGGTTTATTGTATTTTTTTCGAGGGGGTATTTTCCCCTGAAATATTTTTGATGTTGGCAATGTGCGTCTTTTGTAGGTTGTTTCACTTTGATTTAATTGTCTGTGCTGCATTATTTTGCAAAATCTTCCTCAAGATGTTGTGACTAATTAACGATCGAATCCTTAATAGATGTCCTTTTGTGGACACACTCCTGTTAATTTCCTTTGCAAAAAATGGTCAGACCTCAATACCAAGTTCTACTTGTGTCTCAAATTTACATACATGTGTTTTTTTGCTTTCCTTACTCTTTTCCAAGTCCTGTTTTGTTGACCTATAAAATTTGTAGCAAATTTTTTATGTTTTATGTGTTTTGTTAATTTTCATGCAAAAGATTTCCTAGCTGCAGCTTAACTAGGCTGATTGGCAAAACAAAAAAGGTGTGACTTGTCTAAAAGCTACTTTCCTGGTGCCTTCATGGTAGCATATGCATGCATATGCTGCCATGGATAGTCACCAGGAAAAGAAAATTACAGAGCGGTAAGTATTCCATTTTCCATTTTAGCACAGTGGTTCTCAGCCTCAGTCCTTAAGTACCCCTGACAGGACATGTTTTTGAAATTTATCTTAGCTAAAATAGCTGTCCAAAATACAAAGCCATTGACTGTGAAGCACCTGTGCAAGATGAAGGAAAACCTGCAAAAATGGCCTGTTAGGGGTACTTGAGGACAGGGTTGAGAACCACTGATTTAGAGCACTGAGCTAAAATCGAGCTCAAGACAATCCTATTCTAATTGTGGGCATTTGAGGAAAACCAAGTGAGTGTTAGAACCCATGCTTGTCCTTTTTAGGTTGGGCTTTGAGTCCCTTTTCTTAAAATTGGCATCACTTCCTGTCACATAGTCAAATAGGAAGTGAGGGTAAAACCCTACCAATGTCTTTCCTTGGGAACACACATGTCAATCTAACTAGTGTCCCCATTAGGCAAATTGCACTCTAGCAGTTTGTTGAGTACACCCCACATTATTAGATATTTTGGGGTTTATTAAAGAAAAATCCACTCTGCAATACAAGTGTACTCACTGTAAATCTGAGGGGAAGCACTGGTGATTTTATCATCCAATCATGTAGAAGCAAAGATTCTGTTTTTTATTTTCCTTGCATGTCCCCCTCAGATCTACAGCAGTGCACTTGTAGTGCAAAGTGTATTTTAGAAAATAAACCCCAAGTCCAAGATGCCTAATAATTTGGGGTGCAAAATGCTAGAGTGCAACTTACCTAAAGGGGAAACTATTTAGATTGACGTGTGTCCCCAAGGAAAGACATTGGTTGGGTTTTAACCTCACTTTATGTATAGCTATGTGACAGAAAGTGAATACGTTTGAAGGAGAAAGGGGATGTGGCAAGCAGTGGACCAAGATGGTTGCTTGATCGTGCAGCTCCTCTCCACAAAGGGACATAGCAACCCACAGTGGCCACAGAAACGCGTGAAATATACCCCAACTAGCAGCGCTGACTCCCCTGACACTCCAGACCCGTTGGGAGACAAAAAGGGGAACGAACCAGTGGTGGCCCGGGACCTCTATATACTTGCCAGCACCGCTCCACACTACCGCTGGGTGGCTTGCAGTAGCGCCGATAATGGGTGACACATACCCCGGCATACAGCGCTGACACTCCAGAACAGGCGGGCAGCGACAGTATGAGGGAGACACACTACACTCCATGCCGTCTCACAAAGTTTTTCCCCCCTGCTTCTTCCTCACAGGAATTCCAAAATGGCATCGACAGGGACACAGAGTCGCTGACACAAGGCTCTCCACTCATCACAAACCAGGGAATGGAAGGAATAGAGCATGATGCACTGGCTATGGACTTCTCTCCCTCACAGTCCTCTGACAGAGGTAAGTGACCTCCACCTACACCAAACCAGTCCCCTGCTAAGGCTCCTCAATATAAAAAACAACTGTGCTCTCCTCCCCACAACCCCATTTTGAGGAATACGCTCAGGAATCACTAGCAGCTCTCCCCACAAGTGATCAGCCCACATCTGATACACTAAAGCTCATGCTGTTCTCTCCACAAAGAAATCCAAAGGAAACTCTGCTCCTCTATCTCTCAGCTTAATATGCGAGTGGATCACATTGAGGAACATGCTGACATAGCTGAGAGACAGATTTCTGACAACACTAAAGCATATAATGATATGGTTTCTGCATTTAGCAACAAGCACAAGAGCTCCGAAACGTGCAAGTTAAATTGGCGAACCTTGAGGATAGGTCCCGCCGTAACAACATACAATTTTGCTGTTTACCAGAGAGTGTTAAACCTGCTGACCTGAATACATACCTACACCATCTGTTTCTAAAACTGCTCCCACATCTGACCATACCTGATCTCACAACTGATCGTGCTCACAGGCTTCCTAAGCCAACCTACCATCTTAATGACGTAGCTCGGAACGTATACATTTTTACCACATCAAGGATCGGGTCTTCAGAGCAGCCAGAGCCGCACCATCTCTCCCAGCTCCCTACACATGGATCTCCCTGTATGCTGACATAAACGCTGCCATTGCTCAATGCAGGAAAGAATTTGCCCCAGTTCCCTCTGTCCTCCGGGCCTGCAACATCTCCTATAAGTTGGGATTCCCGGCTAAGCTCATAGTAACCCATCAAGATCACACCACCACATTCAACTCCCCTAAAGATGGCATAATAAAGCCTTCTCAACTGGGGATTCATAAATGCTCCACCACTCTCCTCTTCATGCAGCCTGCCCTCCCAGTGATGCTCGGAGCCACGATCTACCAAACAACATACATCATAATGTACTCTTTCTTGTCTCACTAATCGGTAAGTCTGTAAGCCAGGAGTAACCTGTTTTCTGTTAATTAGCCACATAAATGTCCCAGTGGCAGTTCATCGTTATTCTCATTATTTTGTCACCTCTGGTTTTGTATAGGGTGCTATGCACACCTACAAGTTCTAATACAATAATAATTGTTGTTACTGTATACACAGTTAATGAGTTATATAAGTTATATAAATATTTCTTGTTTTTCTTCATTAGGGGAAAACCTTGCACTTTAATTTACATCTTTTTCCTCATTATATGTGTATTGGACTATCAGAGTATCATAAGGTATAATCTTATCGTACATTCCTAGACGTCCCTCTATTCGCTCCCCATGGCCTACACTATAACCTCAATTAACGCAAATGGCCTTAATTCACCTCTCAAGCATAATTTATTATAGAAAGAGGCACTATCTCTACAAAAGGACATCCTATGTGTCCAAGAAACACATTTCCGAGCTAGACACCCACCAAAATTATCCAACAAACAGTTCACCCAATATTTCTTTGCTAATGCTCCTAAAAAGAAGGCTGGAGTCATGATAGCTGTCCAAGGTTCCCTTGACTTCAAGCTTGAACACATTGAAATTAATCCTGACGGCCACTATCTGATAGTGTATGCCACTATTAATAGTTGTTACATCATGATAGCCAACATTTACTCTCCCAACAAGCATCAGAATCATTTTTACAAAGATCTCATTCACAAAACACAACCCCTTAGAACAGGGGTCTTCAAACTACAGCCCTCCAGTTGTTCAGGAACTACAATTCCCATCATGCCCAGTCAGGTCTGTGAATGTCAGATTTTTGCAATGCCTCATGGGATGTGTAGTTCCACAACAGCTGGAGGGCCGTAGTTTTGCCTTAGAAGATCCCACCTAATTATCTGTGGAAATTTTAATGACATTGTTGATAGTTCCCTAAACACCTCTAAAATATGCTCTTCTGCTCTATCCTCATTTAAAGACAGGGAAAACCTATACGACCCATGGAGGTGCCATCACAACGAGGAAAAGATTATACTTTTTACTCCAGCGCTCAAAGAACTTACTCAAGAATCGATCTGTTCTTAACTGATTTGGACACTTTACAAACAATCTCAAACACCAGGATTGGCTTAATAACTTGGTCAGATCACACCCCAATCAGTATGAAAATTTTCACTACCCCCACTATGCCACTTGGGAAAATCTAGAGGCTAAATACCTCACTTATAGCTTGATCCCCATACAAAGAGCAGATTGCTTCTGCTATTGAAACCTTTTTTAAAGAAAACAAAGACTCTGTGGGCGGTTCTTGTGTTCTCTGGAATGCTCACAAGGCCTTTTTGAGAGGGACACTGATAAAAATAGGAGCTTATGAGAAAAAATTACGGAATGCCAAGATCACCCAACTCCTACACCAGATTAAATCCTTAGAGCTAACCAACAAATCAAACCCCTCCCAGCAAATTGCTCTTAGTTTAAAAACACTACGTCAGGACCTAGAAGAAACTTTACGCCACAGCTTTGACTTCTACCTCAAACGACTTAAAATGACCTGGTATGCCCAAGCCAACAAACCCGGCTCCCTCTTAGCCAGACAATACAAACATCAACATAAAAAATCTAAAATCCCATATATTTTAAGCAACACAGGCAAGAAACTCACTAACCCTAAAGATATTGCAAACCAATTTACAACCTTCTACTCCACAATATCGCAAGACTCCTTGGACCAAATATCGACCCCTTTCACATTACAGAAAGTACAAACAGCCATCACTTCTCTTCCTCTCCACAAAGTCCCTGGCCATAAGTATTACAAGATATACTCCTCTCAAATTTTTCCCCATCTATGCAATTAATTTAACCACACGGCAGATACTGGAACTGTGGGACAATAGATAGCAACGCTAATTTTAGATAAAGGTAACAACAGTGTTATACAATGAACAATATCAATATATAAACGTGATGGTTATAAGGAATAAAAGTCCATCTATAAAGAATAGGCAGTGCTCAAACAATTAACCGGAAAGTGAATGTGATTCAGTTGATTGGATACATCCTCCACCACAATCCCAGTGATACACCACATAAAATGCTCGCTTACCGAAAAGCAAGCTCAATAAGCCTGCGACCTGTACCCGACCAGGGCCTTTATCCACAAGGGGACCAAGAAGGCGATATCCAGGCAAACCCCACGAGGTGGTCAGCATACACAGCGGGACCCGCCAAAAGCTCGCCAATCAGGGATCAAATACATGGGCAGATTGTGGTATCATTCAGATGTTTCCCAGAACGAGAAAGGATCACCATAGCATAATACTGATAATCAACATTTATTGAATAAAAAGAATGCCACTTACAAAAATCAGGAATTAAAAAGCAAACAGCCAGCAGGCTAATGCGGGCACCCATCCTAGGAACGGCACATGCGAGATGTCAGCACGTCAGCTCCTCCCGACGCGCGTTTTGTCATACGATGACGTCGACTGGGGCACGGCGACGCACTCACGTGTTGCGTATAAAAGCAATTTAGTTTAAACCAAGCCTCAATGTGAGTCAAGACCAGGAAATTATCTAGCGCTTCACACTAAGACATGGCAAAAGCCCAAATCCTCCATATTAGATGCTGGAAAAGCAGTCCTCTATGGCGGGCTGGACAAAAACCAATAAGGCCAATAAGGAAGCAAAATTAGGTTGGATTAAACTTAGATTAATAAAAAAAAAAGTAGATGATGGTAGATCACCAGTACCGGTCATAATCGACTTCTATACTGGGATATTGTAGATATTAAAAACTAAAAAATAAAATTAAAATAAACAAATGGCCAGCATCGTATAAAATTGGAATATGTAGAGGACAAGAGAAACAAAGTGGACCCAATACAATTAATATTAGGTAATTGGTAGTAAATTCTAATCAATAAACAGAAATATTATTATAAAAAATATTATTAAAAATTGTTTTTTTTTGTTAAAAATAAAACAAAACAATGGTGGTAAAAGCCCTATCCAAATGACCAACCATAGGGCCCGTGTGGGCAGACCCCACATTGTGATCACACCATAATCAAAATATCACACCATTATCAAAATATCAGGGTCAAAGATGATTTCCACTGGCCCACATGAAGTCCAGTTATATTAAACAAAAGACATACATATTCAGTAAATAAACCCAATTATCATACATATAATAGAGTATCAAAAATACATGGTGCTAATCTAAAAAAATATAAATCATATGGGATAGAGAATATACATGTGAATGGCAATACAAGTATACAATTCTTATTTAAACACAGGCCAAAATATCCTCAAAAATTATCTATAAAGGCATTCGTATCACTATCCACATTGAGCGCATACGGGGTATAACATTTAATTTTATGGATCCATAACATCTCAAGTCTGGAAATGCTCCGGACAAGAGAACTCCCTCTCCAGTGGGGGCGATATTTATCGATCCCCAAAAAGATAGTTTTGGAGGGGTCTTTGTTATGTGTAGTCAGATAGTGTTTTGAGACTGAATGTTTTGGAAATCCATTTTTCATATTGGTAATATGTTCGTTAAGTCTGAAGGAGAGGGGTCGTCTAGTCCTGCCCACATACTGTAACCCGCAAGGGCACTGGAGCAGGTAGAAGACCCCCTCCGTCGAACATGTGATAAATGGTTCAATCGCATGTTCAATTTGTGTACTTTGGGATATGCGGCATTGCATAACTATTTCTGGTTTAATAAGCAGTTTTATCGTCAAGACCGGGGAGTAGCTATGGGGGCTAAATATGCTCCCAGCCTTACGAATCTTTTTATGGCCTTGTGGGAGGAGGATGTCATCAATGTTTGCCAGAGGCCCCAGCTTAAGCTGTGGGCTAGGTACATTGATGACATCCTCCTCCTATGGGATGGAGCCCGTAGTGAGTTGGACCTTTTCATGGAAGACCTAAACAAAAATAATAGAGGTATTTCCTTACATTTTGAGGCCAGCCAGTCTGATTTTAACTTTTTGGATTTAAATATAACTATTCGTCACAACCAATTTACCACCTCTACGTTCTTTAAAAGTACGGACCGCAACTCCTATATTTCTATAGATAGTTGCCACCACAAATCATGGCTCCAGTCTGTCCCCAAGAGCCAGTTTATATGCCTTAGGCGTAATTGTTCAGATGCTACAGAATTTTTGGAACAAGCAGATGTTCTTATTAAGAGATTCCTAGAGAAAGGCTACCTTTTGGAGACTCTTAATTCTACTCTGAATGAAGTAAAAAACCTAGACAGGAGTGAGTTGTTGAGTGATAGGCCGCCCCGTGAGAGGAATTGTTCTCTTATCCCATTTATCACCACCTACTCAGTGCAACATACTGTAAAAGCATTAAAAATCTGGTGCAAAAACATTGGCATATTCTGGGCAATGATCTCATCCTTAAACCTATTTTACCAGCTAGACCACAGGTGGTATTTAGAGGAGCATGGTCTCTCAAGGACAGACTGGCCCCTAATGTCTTAGACCCTCCTACTACTAAAATATTTTTTTTTTATAATCTTACAGGGTATTACAAATGTGGTAAATGCAGAGTGTGCTCTATCATTAGAGGCACGCAGAGATGTACCCACCAGTTTATTTCTCACAGTACACAAATTGAACATGCGATTGAGCCGTTTATCACATGTTCGACGGAGGGGGTCGTCTACCTGCTCCAGTGCCCTTGCGGGTTACAGTATGTGGGCAGGACTAGACGACCCCTCTCCTTCAGACTTAATGAACATATTACCAATATTAAAAATGGATTTCCAAAACATTCAGTCTCAAAACACTATCTGACTACACATAACAAAGACCCCTCCAAAACTATCTTTTTGGGGATCGATAAATATCACCCCCACTGGAGAGGGAGTTCTCTTGTCCGGAGCATTTCAAGACTTGAGATGCTATGGATCCATAAAATTAAATGTTATACCCCGTATGGGCTCAATGTGGATATTGATACAAATGCCTTTATAGATAATTCTTGAGGATATTTTGGCCTGTGTTTAAAGAAAGAATTGTATACTTGTATCGCCATTTACATGTATATTCTCTATCCCATATGATTTATATTTTTTTAGATTAACACCATGTATTTTTGATACTCTATTATATGTATGATAATTGCGTTTATTTACTGAATATGTATGTCTTTTGTTTAATATAATTGGACTTCATGTGGGCCAGTGGAAATCATCTTTGACCCTGATATTTTGATAATGGTGTGGTATTCCTTTCCTTCCTATGGCAGTTGCATGTGTCAGTGGTGGGAATGATACACACTGATCACAATGTGGGGTCTGCCCACATGGGCCCTATGGTTGGTCATTTGGATAGGGCTTTTACCACCATTGTTTTTTTTTTTTTTACAAAAATGTTTTACAAAAATTTACTACCAATTACCTAATATTAATTTTATTGGGTCCACTTTGTTTCTCTTTTCCTCTGCATATTCCAATTTTATACGATGCTGACCATTTGTTTATTTTAATTTTAGTTTTTAATATTTACAATATCCAGGTATAGAAGTCGATTATGACCGGTACCGGTGATCTACCATCATCTCCTTTTTTATTATTAATCTAAGTTTAATCCAACCTAATTTTGCTTCCTTATTGGCCTTATTGGTTTTTGTCCAGCCCGCCATAGAGGACTGCTTTTCCAGCATCTAATATGGAGGATTTGGGCTTCTGCCATGTCTTAGGGTAAAGTGCTAGATGATTTCCTGGTCTTGACTCACATTGAGGCTTGGTTTAAACTAAATTGCTTGTGCCGTTCCTGGGACGGGTGTCCGCATTTGCTTTTTAATTCCTGATTTTTGTAAGTGGCATTCTCTTTATTCAATAAATGTTGATTATCAGTATTATGCTATGGCGATCCTTTCTCTTTCTGGGAAACATCTAAATGATACCACAATCTGCCCATGTATTTGATCCGTGATTGGCGAGCTTTTGGCGGGTCCCGCTCTGTATGCTGACCACCTCGTGGGGTTTGCCTGGATATCGCCCTCTTGGTCCCCTTGTGGATAAAGGCCCTGGTCGGGTACAGGTTGCAGGCTTATTGAGCTTGCTTTTCGATAAGCAAGCATTTTATGTGGTGTATCACTGGGATTGCGGTGGAGGATGTATCCAATCAACTGAATCACATTCACTTTCAGGTAATTGTTTGAGCACTGCCTATTCTTTATAGATGGACTTTTATTCCTTATAACCATCACGTTTATATATTGATATTGTTCACTGTATAACACTGTTGTTACCTTTATCTAAAATTAGGTTTAGCGCTGCTATCTATTGTCCCATTTACGTTTGTGTGTATCCCACTTCTAGCAGCTGCTTCTTTTATTTTCTATGGTATATTATTAATTTTTTGCACACTAATACTTTCCTCACTTAAATTCTGTGAACATTTTATCTACAGCGTGGTATATTTTACATAAAGATACTGGAACTATCCCTAGGAAATCTTTGGAAGCACTAATAACAACCATCCCCAAACCAGGTAACACTCCCGACTCCCCTGACAATTTTCGACCCATATCCCTCCTTAACTCCCTCCTTAACACGGACACCAAAATATTTGCAAAATTGATAGCAACTCGACTTTCATCCATTATTCCATTGCTGGTGCATAAAGATCAGGTGGGATTTGTGACTGGCAGACAGGCCTTAGATGACACCAGATGATATATTGATTTGATACAATGGGAGGAGCATCATAGAACGCTTTCTCTGCTTCTTTCTTTGGATGCAGAGAAGGCATTTGACCAAGTTCATTAGCAGTACCTGACAGCTGTATGATACAAATTTGGTTTCCAGGGAAACATACTTAACTCCATGCTCAGTCTATATACCAACCCTAGTGCCAGGGTTTGGACCAATGGAATGACATCTGACCCCTTCAGTATCACAAATGGCACCAGACAGGGGTGCCCCTTATCACCTCTAATATTTGCTCTGGTAATGGAACCTCTTGCCCAAGCCATCCAAGCCTCCCCCTCAATATCGGGCATTCAAATTGGAGATGTAACACACAAAATAGGCCTCTACGATAATGACGTAATAATATCGTTGACTAAACCCCTCAAATCATTACCAGCATTACAAAAACTCCTAGATAGCTTCAGCTGCATTTCCCTATCTAAGATTAATTAAAGTAGATCTTCCATGCTTGGCATCTCCTTATCGCAATCAACTAAAGAATTGACCTCGGCTAACAACCTTTTCTCGTGGGCCCCTAATTCAACCATGAATTACCTTGGTATTCAGCTAACCTCTCCCTCCACAATACTTCTCCATGTAAACTTACAAGCCTTACTATCTAAACTTTCTCATATATCACAAGGCCTTAAGAAGACTGCTGCTTCCTGGGCAGGCTGAATGGCTCTAACAAAAATGTTTATGCTACCACATATGCTGTATCTATTTAGATCAATACTTGCGCCCATCCTTTCATCTCACATCGCAAAACTCCAAGCCGTATTCAACACCTACATCTGGAAAAACAATCGCCCTCAAATTCACTGAAAACTACTATGCACACCAACTTAATTTGCCAGACTGGGCGTCCCAAACATTGGAGCCTATTATAAAGCAGCCATACTGGATCAAGCTAAAGTGTGGTGGACCTCTTTCCCCCAACTGACCTGGCTCCAATTTGAGGGTGCAGTCTTGACAACATCCCCAAAAAATCTACTCAGCCACATTCTCCTACACATGCAACCACCTAGATCCTTTCTAGACACTGTTATAGCTACAACTTGAGTATGGAAAGCAACTTATCAAAAATCCAATGGCGTTCCACCTGCACTGCTCTCCTACCTCCCCCTTACTACACTGGAACTTCTTATCCCAAGTACATCTTTTACCTCATGGATTAAAGCTGGCTTTGATACTCTAGGGACACTTTACACAAACTTAGTACTCTAATCATTTGAACAACTATGTCAGTCACATCCACTCAGACCCCAGCAATTCTACATGTACCTCCAACTACTGTCTGTGCTTCATAGGCTGCAGTTTTCTTGTGATACTGTCACCTTGAATCTAATTCACTTCTACACCATTGCACGACCATCCACCAAAGGTATACCAAATATCTACAAACTTCTACTGAGTCCCCTTCTCCACAGTAAATGCACATGCACATCTCCACATGTGTTGCTGGGAGCAATGGATAAACCAAACCTGTACCACGGAACAATGGCACCTAGCCCTGAACTCCACTTATAAAGCCTCACGTTGTATCTCCCATTGAGAAACTGCATATAAAATTTTCCACAACTGGTACTTGACCCCATCTAAACTGGCCCACATGTACCAAGCAGCTTCCCCCACCTGCTGGAGGCAGTGTGGTCACCATGGGTCAATGTTACACATCTGGTGGATCTGCCCTGCGCTGAATACATTCTGGTCAGACATAGTAACATTCATCATCTCATCTACAGGCATCGCCTTCTCTTTAACTCCTCAGATGGTGTTACTCAGCATGGACTCTCACCTCTGGTTTTTTAACATCCGAATTACACATATCCTCATTTCCATTCGCTTAGCCATTGTAAGACACTGGAAATGCACCCAACCTTCAAAACTAACTGAGGTAATCCGCATATTGATTGAAAACTGCCTGCTTGAATATGGCTACGCTGAGGCAAATATAAAAATCCAATCATTCATAAAGAATTGGAAAACCTGGCTTCTACACCCAAAAGGTCCTGGCTAGCTTTAATGATCAACCTTTCCTAAAGCTCCTCCAAAACACATTGTTATACACCTGAGGTCTCATTCATGCTGGGTTCCCACCTATACTGTGATTCCTTTGCACTAACCACTCTAACTTTATATTCCACTTCGCTACAGTTCGAAACTAAATACAGTTTTACATTTGTTATCATAAGTAAGGAAACATTTTTTTACGGTCACCACTAAACTGTGACTATCCTCTTTTCTATACGATTTTACTAGACCTAGTTAAATTTTGATGAGTTTTAAAAACTCTAACTTACCTGTTGACTCTTTGATTCCTTATCTGCAATAATATCTGCTATTCATTTCCTTGGATTTTGTAAAGCTATTGAAACTTAAAAAAAAAGTCTAAGTTAAAAAAAAAATTGAAGGAGGAAGTGACAAAATTCGGGAGGTGTCTTCACCCTCAGGGGTGCAGACATCACCAAAAACTGACAAAACAAGAAAGGATTTAATTTAGTTTAACTTTGCAAAGACACATTCCTAAGTTAAACTGTGATGCATGTCAATGGCCCATTTAGTCCTTGTTTAATAGAAAACACCAGTTGCCTTTCACTAGAAACATTTGTTATTCCAGTCCTGGAAATCTGCATCTGCTTTACTATTAATTTCCTTAAAAATTGGGTTCCTGGAACTAGATGCGCCAAATGCATCTAGATGCGTGACCGTTGTGTATGTGGGATGCACAACTGCTGTGTGCACGGAGGTATGTACCTGTGGTGCATATCTGGTTCCCAGAAGCGGTGGTCAGCACACAAGAATGACATCACGCCCCTACAGGAAGTTGCTTGTACTGCTGCTAATTTCTTGCCACCACCATGCCCTGCTCACTATTCTCTGAGGAAGAGATGATCCTTATTTGCAAATTAAGAACATTTTTTTTAACATGGGGTGGTGTT
Organism: Lithobates clamitans; assembly: GCA_037952925.1. NCBI lineage: Eukaryota > Metazoa > Chordata > Amphibia > Anura > Ranidae > Lithobates > Lithobates clamitans. Next base: position 140,271 of record JBBGZY010001608.1, on the reverse strand, counting down.
TGTCCCTAACACACATTCATACATATTAGGGCTAATTTAGACAGGATCCGATTTACCTACCAGCACATTTTTATAGTGTGGGAGGAAACCAGAGTATCTGGAGGAAACCCACGCAGGCACAGGAAGAACATGCAAACTCCAGGCAGATGCTGTCACGGGAGGGATTTGAACCAGCGACCCTTTTTGTTGCTAGGTGAAAATGCTAACCACTACACTACTGTGCTGCCCAAACATATATCCATAGATGTAGGTATCCATAGATGTAGGTTCTTATGTCCACCAGCAGAGAGAAGTTGGGTAGATGCCACACTCGCAATTCTGGAGGCTTAATAATGGTCTCGCACAGGGGTCTTTAAACTACAGCCCTCCAGTTGTTCAGGAACTACAATTCCTATCATGCCTAGTCATGTCTGTGAATATCAGAGTTTTACAATGCCTCATGGGATGTGTAGTTCCGCAAAATCTGGAGAGCCATAGTTTGAAAATTCCTGATCACTCTAGCATGTCTTGAAAATAGGTGTGTAGCACTGACCCCCAAAGGAGCTGCTAATTTAAATTGGGTTGTTGAATCACCCCTTACCTGTAGTTTCACCACATCAGAGACTTGGAGTCTATATTGGGCCTTGCGCCCATCAATGTATGCACCAGTCACTTAGTTCTTTTTCTTCTACGCTTTCATGAAAAACAACTTGAAAGAGGTAGCAGTAAAGAGGTTGAAGGGGAGTCGCAGATACCTTTTTGTAGCAGATCACTTACAGACTCTTCAGAATAAAGGACAAAGCAACGTTTTCTCTCTTTAAATCTTGTATGGCTGGGTAGATCTCTGCCACAGATCTAGTAACCTGCAAGATGTCTGGACAAGCCTCACTCACAGGCTTAGCAGCCAGCGTACGCCTGGATAAATCTCTCTCACAAACTTAGCAGCCAGACAGTTAGTTACCTTGATTGAATTGTAGAACAGCTTCTTCACAGTACCAGAACCTTTAAGCCAAGTAAGCCACCATACCCTTCTGAGAGACCAGCCTTCATCCTGGCTCTCTCCAGCAAGGGTCCTCCCCTGGATCTCCTCAGCTTGGCTCGGCTTCTCCCTAGCAGGCAAGACAGCCTAAGGACCACCTCTGCGGTAGTAGGCCCCAGACAGGCTTCTGGGCCTACTTGCACAGCTGCAGTGACGTAGCCTCCAGCCCAGAGGGCCATGAGGTAAGAACTCCTCTAAGCACATGGCATCTGTCCCATAAATACTCTCTCCCAGATGCACAGCGGCAGGAACCTCCCACTGGGCTGCTTCTGAAAGAAGAATATTCATTAAAGTTTCACTAAGTTGTTATTCGCACACTGTCCTGTTGCACCAGTGACACCTACTGGCAACAGTGGGAACTGCACAACCAAGTCAATTCCAGAACAGATCGAGTAAACTATATACATTCAATCTGAGCTGTTTACAGCTCAGCCGAAAACTAAATTTACATGAGAGCGCCTGGTCAAAAGGAGCAGGGCGCTACAGGTGGTTTCTCATGTGCCTTGTATAATTCCCAAGAAATATCGTTAGGAAAATACAAGTGGGTCATGGCACATCTACATTCCAAATTTGGCACTTAAGATGGTCATGCACTATGCAATCTGATTGGCCAATCTCTGTACAACTCGATAGTTCAGCAAAATAGGTAATAGGATAACGCACTTAAACAATTCATTCAAATTATAGGACATCAAACAGGCTCTTGCACTAAATCAAATTTTTTTAAGATCTAACTGATTGCAGTGTATGATCACCTTTAAAGATCAAGATCTGAAAATATAAATTTATTGGGTTTAGAAACACTTCTCTGTTTTTTGTAATATATTGAAAGATTTGTGTAAAAATAGAAAAAAAAAACAAATTTCAAAGATATATTAGAAGTAATAGGGATGAGATTAGCATAAAAAGGGTTAATTAAGTGAGAACACCTACTAATTGCCTAACAAGACACATCCAATGAGATGAAATTAACCAATTGTATTGGGCGTGCGCTATTATCAATGAGAAAACCACAATTACCCTAGCACCAGTTGCAGTTTACATATTTATTATCGTTTTGCGCTTCAAAGTGCGCCGATTCACATGTTCGGTTAATGACTTTCCCAGCGCACCAATTAAGGTATGAACTGGCGCAACGTATTATTCTTAGTAAATCAGCCCCACAGTTTCAAAAGTGAAACTGGAAAAGGAATGCCCAGCTGAACAGCTACACCGGTAACGGGGGGTGGCATGCAAGGAACAGCACCAAGTATACGGAAGAGCAAACACACAGTCAGACAGTTGCACACTTCCCCCAAACAACAGCAGCCAGGGTGGAATGAAACAGCCACACTCACTGTCAATGTCATCAAGCAATACGTATTATGATAATAATAAAAAATAATTAACACAACAAAATAGCTTTCAAAGCATACATGTACTGTAGATGACTATATTTATACATGTTTTTACTATACAAATGGACAGCGACACTAGACATGGTTTGAGGAAAGGGGCATGACCCCTAAAACGCATCAGCCATCCGACCATTTGTTCCTAGGACAAAGTACATTGAGTCCAAGCTGGAGCAGATCAGTTTTGCTTGATGTTTCTTATTGGTATGTGAGTATCCATTTGTGGATTCAATAAACTTATTAATAATGGTAATGCACAAGGTGGTTGTACCCTCCTGCGTGTTTTTTGCAGAACGTTTGAACCAAAGGATTTGTGATCAAGGAGAAAAGAAAAACCTGAAAACAGACCAGTAACTTCAACGTAAGGCAAAGTTAAACCTTATTCTAATATCAAACCCAATAATAGAAAGATTTGTATGTGAGCTTTTCATTCAATCCTGGGGGATCAGTGGCATTGAGCTGTTCAATCCACATTGTTTCATGTTGTTATGCCTTCCTATTCCAGTTACCTCCTCTGGGGTCCTTCTTGACCTGAAAAGAAATTAAAGGTGTATTGAATCTATGGCATAGGCCTTTGTGCCGACTAATCAAAGTCAAAATCTTTCCATTTTTCGAATAATACATGTGTTTATTCTTTGGCATTATTGACAAATGGTTTAACCAGCATAGTAGGACCCATAGGCACATGCCATCAAGTACTCCTTGGGTAGCACCATCAACACATTGCTTAGGTTAAAAGTAACCTAATTGAGTAAACAAAACTGGCGCTTTCATGTATCCAGGGACACTGTGGACGTTGGCCACATCAGAATGTGCCCCTGGATGTATGAATTGCATTCTGTTTGTACACAAAGTGACTTGAGGTAATCTTGATCCTTTAGAAAGGTGGCCCATTTGAAAACCAACTCATGTCTTTCCTGAACATATTTAGAGATGGTGTAATCATTGGCTAGGTAGTATGCAACACAGGTGAATCAGAGCCACAATATTCCCTGCTGTCTTTGTGAGTCAAGCATCGCTCCTTGTATATGTTGTTGGATAAATTAACCTTATTTTTTGAAGTATGTCCATATCATGTTTTTTTTATATTATTGTGTTTATGTATTGTCTCATAATTTATTTTTTGTATGTATCTAGAATACTCTGACTGTTGCCTCTGTCCTGGCAAGGAAGCAGTATCATGTGCTGAATATGTGGAGGAATTTTAAAATGTTTAGATTTCCTCACAGTCCATTTTTATAACATCTGAAGCTGTATTTGTTGTGAAAGGTCTCATTACCAGTTATTGTAATCCTTGAATTGATTTAATGAGGCACATTGTTGGAGCTATACATTTTTTACTATTTTTTCTATTTTTATTTTGTTTGTTTTTTTTGTTTTTTATGTTCCATGCTTAAAAAAAAAAGTTGACTTTTTTATAATTTTTTTTAAGTATTTTGGGTACTGATAAAGTCCAGTAATCTGCTGTAATTGTATATACAGTATATACATCTTTTCCACTCATATTGTTTTCAATCAAGCCCTGATGTTGGGTTATTTTTTGAACCCTTGAAACACGTACTCTTTGGATTGTCCCCCCTGACTTTTATTGAAATAAAGTTGTACCTGGACCTCTTAGCAGTAGTGTGGAACTTTAATTTCCATTTTTTGTCTCTGCATAGTAAGTCATGTGTCTGGAAAAAATATTCAGACCAAAAGTTCTGACTTGTCACACTTTAGTGTCTGCATGCTTGTTCCAGGTCAGTAGCTCACTAGGCTAGAATAAGGGTAACTGTCTCAGCGCCTGCAGAGCTTAACTTATCAGTGGCATCGCCCATATTTCTGTTCTTGTTGAACTTTTACATATCAAATATTAGTATAATAATTATATAGTGTGATAAACCTTATCAGAGGAACCACCTTTTTGTCTGTAAATAATGACTTGGAGTATTAAATTCACATCACATTTAGGATTGTGATCTTTGCTTATTAAAAGACACATTCATTTACAAGACTAAAATCAGTATGCAAATATAGAAGAACACAGTTTTATGTAATTTAGCTAATTTTCAGATCATTTCAATAAAATTATGGTTTCTCAAATAATTTGCATCAAGTGAAGCCCAGCAAACACTTATATTTTCCTATTTTGCTGTAATGCAGAAAATATTCAGATTAAATTTGACATATTATAATCTAAATTCAAGAAAGCTTAGTGCTTGCCAAGAAATGCATAGCAGATGCTAAAGAACATTGAAATGGAAAGTGGGGAGAACAGAGGTTGTTTAGTTCAGGGCATTTGCAATCTTTCTTTTCTTATTTCTTCTGCAAAGCATTTTCTTAATGTAAACGCTGTTGATTCTTCTTTTTTCAAAGAAAAGATCTTCTTGTTCTACTTTTTTTTCCCTATGTGTGAGTGCCCTATTTTCATTTTTTTTAATTTCATTTTCACCTTTTTATATCTTGCAGGATTGTATTTCAGGAAAATATTTCTGTCAGATGCTTTCTTTTTTAATTTATTAAAGCACATAAGAGACTTGCTTTAATCAATTTTATTTAAGGGATGATATAATGATTTTTGGTCAGGCATATTTTACATTTTTCTTATGTTTTTTAGGTTTATAAACAGATATTATTCATCTTTTTTTATTGCGTATTTTAGAAATAGGTGCCTGGGGTCACCTCAGAAGTGCCCCTGGAAAAAGGAAGAAAAGTTTGGACTATCTTGGTACCTCAAGGACATAGACAAGAATATGTATAGTTTTATATAAAAGAAAGATATTAATATATAGAATATAAAGACATTGTGTGACAAAACCACGTTGACAAAGTGGTTAGATACAATTGATAATTACAGTCTTGTATGCTGCTTCAAACGATTATACAAAGAATGAAATGAAGGTGACCCCCAGTGTTGAAGTGGGGTATCAAATATGATGCATCTTGGTGATTGTCCCTAACTAGTTTTGCAGAAATTGCTGCTTTTTCAGAAGGAGCCAGTCATAAGCATCTATTGATATAAATCATAATCATAATTTCATGTTTAAACCATTATTTATAACATTGATATATATTTCAAAACATGAAGGTTATTTTCTTTAATATCATATGAAATTGATGTGAGTTCTGAGAAGGATACATAGGCACTGCTTACTAGGGATGAGCCTAACACCCCCCGGTTCAGTTCGCAGCAGAACATGCGAAGAGGCGAAAAAATTTGTTTGAACGCGCGAACACCGTTTATGTCGTTTAAGTCTGTGGGACATGAATGTGAAGAATCAAAAGTGCTAATTTTAGGGGTTAATATGCAAGTTATTGTCATAAAAAGTGTTTGGGGACCTGGGTCCTGCCCCAGGGGACATGTATTTAATGCTTAAAGTGAAACAATAAAAGTTAAATATTCCTTTAAATTTCATACCTGGGGGGTGTCTATAGTGTGTATGCCTGTAAAGTGGCACATTTTTCCCATGTTTAGAACAGTTCCTGCACAAAATGACATTTCTAAAGGAAAAAAAAGTCATTTAAAAGTACTCGCGGCTATAATATATTGTCTATGGGAGAAATCAAAAGTGCTAATTTTAAAGGCTTATATGCATGGTATTGTCATAAAAAGTGTTTGGGGACTTGGGTCCTGCCCCATGGGACATGTATCAATGCAAAAAAAGTTTTAAAAACGGCTGTTTTTTCGGGAGCAGTGATTTTAATAATTCTTAAAGTGAAACAATAAAAGTGAAATATTCCTTTAAATTTCGTACCTGGGGTGTGTCTTTAGTATGCCTGTAAAGTGGCGCATTTTTCTCATGTTGGAAAAAAGTCATATAAAAGTACTCGCGGCTATAATGAATTGTCGGGTCCCGGCAATACAGATAAAAGTCATTGAAAAAAATGACATGGGATCCCCCCAGTCCATTACCAGGCCCTTTGGGTCTGGTATGAATATTAAGGGGAACCCCAAACCAAATTTTTTTTAAAAATTATGTGGGGGTCCCCCCAAATTCCATACCAGGCCCTTCAGGTCTGGTATGGATATTAAGGGGAACCCTGTGCCAATTTTTTTTTTAAATTGCGTAGGGGTCCCCCTCAAAATCCATACCAGACCCTTCAAGTCTGGTATGGATTCTAAGGGGAACCCTGCACCAAAATAAAAAAATGGTGTGGGGGTCCCCCCAAAAATCCATACCAGACCCTTATCCGAGCGTGCAACCTTGCAGGCCACAGGAAAAGAGAGGGGGATGAGAGAGCACCCCCCCTTCTGAACCATACCAGCCCAAGGCTACCCCAAAGCACTCTCCCCATGTTGAGGGGGAGGGGTACCCATACCATTTCACAGAAAAGTGTAAAAGACACACCTTTTGACAAGTCCTTTATTAAAAAATAAAAATGTCCCACGAAGTCCATTCATCTTCTTCTATGGCTCCACCGATGGACCAAAGAATAAAATAAAAAAGATCCACCTCCATGGGAGGCACCCGCCTTATGACGCTTCAGCACGGATGACCTCTGACGCCACGGGGAAGCCATTGGGAAGTCATAGGGGGGCGGGGTCACCTGGGTATGTCACCGTGTGGCTCCGCCATCACTTATAAAAGAACTGTCATCCGCGCTGAAGCATATCTAGTGGGTACAAATCCTACTTGATCCTTGTGTATGAGTCTAGGGATTACTTGGGAAAGTCTGTTGGCCCAAATTTTTGTTAAGATCTTGTATTCAGAATTAAGCAAAGCTATGGGTCTATAATTGTCTGGGAGGGAGGGATCTTTACCAGGTTTTGGGATCACTGAGATATGAGCCTGAATAAATTGGGGGTGGGGTATAGTTCCTTTTAGCAATGAGGTAAATAGAGATATCAGATGGGGGGTTAAAATTGGGAGGAAAGTTTTATAATAAGAGTAAGGTAGGCCATGCGGGGATTTGTAAGTTGTGAGGTTTTTGACTACTTCAGCTAATTCTTCGGGCATAACTGCAGAATTCAAGGATGAGAGATGGGCAGGTGTAAGGATTCAAAAAAGGAGTCAAAGTTTTCTTGTGTGAAGTGGTAGTTGGTGTCTGTTTTTAGACAGTTATATAATTTGTGATAAAATTCTCAAATACTTTGGACATGGTAAGAGGGCAGTAAGTGGGGATACCATTAGTTTGCATGAGAAAATCTGGAGATGAATAGAAGGGGCGAGGTTTCAATTTATTCACCAGCATTCTGTGAGGTTTGTTAGAATACCCGTAGAATTTTTTTGGACCACAGAAGAGATTTATCGATTCTCTTCATATCCAGGGATCAGAACTGGTTTCGTAGAAAAATAACGGCTCGGAGCCTAATCACCGTGAGGGAAGACACCAAGAGCCTCTCAGCTTTACGGAGTTTGGACAGAATAGAAGAGCATTGGAACACTGCATCTTTTTTCAAGCAGGAGCCCGTAGAAATACATTGACCCCGGAAGACAGCCTTATGTGCTTCCCACAAGGTGGAGGTCTCCGAGACCATGTTCTCTTTGAGTTGGAAGAACTCAGACAGGCTGCTGCATATGTGGTCTCTAGTCTCCATGATATGGAGCAAGGATTCATTGAGATGCCAATGGCATGTTCTGAGGGAGGCGGAGGATAGGGCAATGTCTAGGTGAACATAGAGTGATCAGACCAGATTATGGGATTCATTTCTGAGGAAACCGTAGACGTCAAAAAATGGGAAGGATACAAAGAAGTGGTCCAGTCTAGAGTAAAGCTTATGGGGATGAGAGTAGAATGTATACTGCTTATGTGTGGGGTGCTTAATTCTCCAAAACATCTAGGAGATTATGTGCTCTTATGAGTTTACGGAAGGAGGCCGAGAGGCGGTTGACTGTAGAAGCCACCGTGGAGGGAAATAGTAAACATCTATCTTTGCCAGGGGACATAGTCAAATTAAAATCTCCACCTATGATCGTAAAGGGTTGGGAGAATTTGTCTAAGTTGTCAAACATGGTAGAGAGGAACTGAATTTGGCCAGAGTTAGGAGCATAGACATTAACTAAAGTAAGAGAATGGGCGAGGAATGTGCAATCCAAGATAATAAATCTGCCATGGGGTTCTAAATATGAAGATTTGATTCACAAGGGGCATGAGCGCTTAATTAATCACCACTCCTGCTTTCCCAGAAGGGTCTGAGGCTATAAAAGCTGTCGGGAAGCATTTGCTGGCAAATTTAAAGAACCCCCCAGGGCAGAAATGAGTCTCCTGGATCATAATCACATCAGCCCCAGAAAATTTAGAGATGGAAGGCCCAAGTTGCGCAGGAGGGTATCACTTTCCTGGAGGTCACATATAGAATACTGTATGCCATCGCAGGAAGCAGAGAGGTAAAAGGGGAGACCCCAGCGATATACAACTTTGTGAGCCTGGAGGTGGAGTGTTACAGGGCAAAGGCTCCTTCATTTTGCAAAAGTAATAGGGGAAAGATCACTGAAGATCTGGATCTTGGATCCTTTGAAATCGAGCCTGGATTTATTGCAGGTAGCAATAGTTAGAGCTTCTTTGCTGTCGTAATAATGGAAGCAGACAATTACGTCCTGTGGGTATGCCCCAGCTGGGTGTTTGGGAGCTAGTGACCTGTGATCTAATCACCAGTCAATATCAGGGATATTGGAAGCTACTATGTTGAATAGGCTCAGTAGGTAGGGGCGGAGGTCCTGGTCTTCCACTGTTTCTGGGATACCACCGCAGATTTTTTCTGTGCTCCCTATTCTCCAGGTCTTCCTGTTGGGCTTGGAGCTGGCTGACAGTGTGTTTTATAGCAGCATTGTCCTCTTCCAGAACCTGTACATACTGTATAAGTTAATCAAACTTTGTCTCCAGGGTGTCAGTGCTCTCTCCCAATTGTACAATTTCCCCTCTCAGTTCATTAGCAAGTTTCCCCACCTCTTGTGCAATATTGTGAGTGAGGTTCTGGAGCAGAGAATGCAGTTTTGAATCTAACACTTCTGCTGTTAGAGGGGGTGAGAGATCCCTGAGCTTAAGTGCGGTGGTTATCAAAGAGGGTACTTTCCTCAGGTGCGTGGTGTTGTGGTGGGTCCGGCACGTCATCTTGAATACTTGAGGCCGGGGATGCAGGTAGTGATAGGCAGGAAGTCCGTGGCCCAGGAAATGCGGGAATATGTGTGCCGCTGATATCCTATTTTGCCCATGAGATGCATGGCAGTTGCGGGAGTATGGGGAGGTGACTCCCGTGACTGTTGTCGGGTAGTGGGAGTCCTGGAGAGTCGGCAAGGGACGGAGCTGGAGTCTCACATGTCTGCCATGATCAGAAGCCACACATGGGCCCCCCACAATATTTTTATATTCTATATTGTATTAAATTTATTTTATATTAAACTATACATATCCTTGTCTATGTACTTAAGGTACCAAGATAATCCAGACTTTTCTCCCTTTTTCCAGGGGCACTTCTGAGATGACCCCAGGCACCTATTTCTATGATATATGGATGATGATACCCACAACTATCCCAAGAAAAACTCTCAACTGAGGCAATATTTTATTGTTATTGCATATTTTAAATCTTTGGTCTATTAGTAATCAACTCCTCTATATATTAACACATTTCAATATTTTATTTAAGCTGCTATATAAAACTACTAGGTGATGTTTGCTAACAGATCAACTGTTAAACACTTAGCAATTTCTCATGTTTGTAAATATTAGCTCTAGACACTTGCAATCATAATAGCATAGGATCCCATTCCCCACACATACAGAAAAAGCCAATTATGGAGAAGCTGCACAGGATTATTATCTTCAATAGAAACTACTAAGAGTGCACAAGGTAATCTAGTTACAGTGATACTCATATTTGTATATACAGCAGACACACTCATAACACAGGATTCATAGAGCATTATAATTTGTGTAAAGAGACAGCACAGCAGTTTTCTAATGAAACAGAACAGCAAAAGCTGTTCACTTCTGTAATTTAATTATGTTAGTTCCCAGAGCAGAACGGGGAAGGGAGCTATGGATTACTCATCTCACTCATTCATCTGTGTGTAGATGAGCTTGAGCTAGTGGACCCTGTAAACAACAGGTTTTTTGTTTTTGTTTTAAGAGCAGCTAACAAACAGACACATGACATGTGGAATGAAATCTAAAGATCCCCCTGCTAACTGGATATGTAAATATAAAATATTCATATTTACCTGGTTAAAAATATATATTTATTTAGGTTTTAGTATTATTTAATTCATTAATAATGTTTAAAAGCACTATAAATTCCTTTCATTCTAATAATGCCCCTGCTCATTAATCTGCAGTAGGCAGGCCCACAAAATGATACATAATAAAAGTTGTTCTTGACTGATAATTATTTTACTTGATTTTGATTTGTTGACTCCTGATAGTATTATATTTTTTTATAACAGTTTGTGGAAGGTTAAAGTAAAAAACAGCGTGGAAAATTATGTTTCAGTCTTGAACTTTGAACATTTTTTTGACATACAAACCTTTCTTTTACTGCCAACCTGTGCATTTGTTTGATCTGAGAAATATATCTTATCTGAATTTGACATTCAACAAACTTAGAAATGCAGCTACTGTACACATATTTTATCTTTGTGTTAAATTATTTTACAAAGTGGTAGAGGTGAGTTCAAGTGCGAGTTAAGAGATAGTAGGATCCTGATATTGCATGTTTGCATGAAATATTTCCTATCTGTCATTTTTTTTTATCAGAAATAGGTAAGGCATATAGAAGCGATGCCATCCACAGTAACATTTGGATAGAATAACTGTACTGACTAGGGATGAGCTTCGAGTTCGAGTCAAACTCATGTTCGACTCGAATATTGGCTGTTCGCAAGTTCGCCGAACAGCGAACAATTTGGGGTGTTTGCGGCAAATTCGAATGCCGCGGAACACCCTTTAAAAGTCTATGGGAGAAATCAAAAGTGCTAATTTTAAAGGCTTATATGCAAGTAATTGTCATAAAAAGTGTTTGGGGACCCGGGTCCTGCCCCAGGGGACATGGATCAATGCAAAAAAAAGTTTTAAAAACGGCCGTTTTTTCAAGAGCAGTGATTTTAATAATGCTTAAAGTCAAACAATAAAAGTGTAATATCCCTTTAAATTTCATAGCTGGGGGGTGTCTATGGTATGCCTGTAAAGGGGCGCATGTTTCCAGTGTTTAGAACAGTCTGACAGCAAAATGACATTTCGAAGAAAAAAACCCATTTAAAACTACTCGCGGCTATTGCATTGCCGACAATACACATAGAAGTTCATTGATAAAAACGGCATGGGAATTCCCCACAGGGGAACCCCGAAGCAGGGAGTCCCCCTAAATTCCATACCAGGCCCTTCAGGTCTGGTATGGATATTAAGGGGAACCCCGGCCAAAATTTTTTTAAAAAATGATGTGGGGTTCCCCCTAAATTCCATACCAGACCCTTCAGGTCTGGTATGGATTTTAAGGGGAACCCTGCGCCAAAAAAAAAAAACATCGTGGGGTCCCCCCAAATATCCATACCAGACCCTTATCCGAGCACACAACCTGGCAGGCTGCAGGAAAAGAGGGGGGACGAGAGTGCGGCCCCCCCTCCTGAACCATACCAGGCCACATGCCCTCAACATTGGGAGGGTGCTTTGGGGTTGCCCCCCAAAACACCTTGTCCCCATGTTGATGAGGACAAGGGCCTCAGCCCCACTTCTTCTATCTTCCTTCATCTTCTTCTTCTTCTGGTTCTTCTGGTTCTTCCTCCAGCGTTCTCGTCCAGCATCTCCTCTGCGGCATCTTCTATCTTCTTCTCCTCGGGCCGCTCCGCACCCATGGCATGGGGGGAGGCTCCCGCTCTTCTCTTCATCTTCTTCCTTCTTCTCTTTTTCTCTTCTTCTCTTCTTCATTTTCTTCTCCGGGCCTCTCCGCACCCATGCTGGCATGGAGAGAGGCTCCTGCTGTGTGACGGCGTCTCCTCGTCTGATGGTTCTTAAATAACGGAGGGTGGGGCCACCCGGTGACCCCGCCCCCCTCTGACGCACGGGACATGACAGAACTTCCCTGTGGCATTCCCCGTGACGTCACAGGGAAGTCCCGTCAAGTCACCGTGCGTCAGAGGGGGGCGGGGTCACCGGGTGGCCCTGCCCTCCGTTATTTAAGAACCGTCAGACAAGGAGACGCCAGCATGGGTGCAGAGCAGCCCGGAGAAGAAAATGAAGAAGAGAAGAGGAGAAAAAGAGAAGAAGGAAGAAGATGAAGAGAAGAGCGGGAGCCTCCCCCCATGCCATGGGTGCGAAGCGGCCCGAGGAGAAGAAGATAGAAGACGCCGCGGAGGAGATGCTGGATGAGAACGCCAGAGGAAGAACCAGAAGAACCAAGAAGAAGAAGAAGATGAAGGAAGATAGAAGAAAGAAGAAGCATTTAAATAAAGGAATTGTCAAAAACTGTCTCTTGTCATTTTTAACATTATTGACAGTTTTTTAGTGAAATGGTAGGGGTAAGTACAGCCTTACCATTTCACACGGGGGGGCGGGATCTGGGGGTCCCCTTGTTAAAGGGGGCTTCCAGATTCCGATAAGCCCTCCGCCCACAGACCCCCACAACCACCAGCCATTTGGTGCCCCTGATGATGTCATTTCTGACGAAACGGCCGTAGGATTGACACGCTCGTACCGACGGCGCATGCGAGAAGTTTTGTTTTAAAGCTGTATTGGTTCCTTGCAAGGAAAAGTGTTTTTATGGATGCCAGTGAGGCGATTTTTTAATAAACAAGAGATAAAACGTTCTACACCATTGGAGTTTTTTTTCTCCGCTGTCTGGAAGCCTGTGGCGATCGTTTGTGGATCTACATCCATCATCCCAGCTAAAGTTCCAGCCGCTGTGGAGGGCAAACCCCAAGCTGTTAGCTCTATGCCTCTGATCAGAGGCTATCTGGTAAGCCTTCAATTTATACCAGGTGACGGGATTTCAACACGGTGACAGTCACGGATTTATTATTCATAGAAAGTCACATTTAATTGCTTTTTTGGACATTTGTTTTGACATAATTTTTGCATCTTTGGACTTTTTCTAAATGTGTGGATAAAAAACTGGGAATAGTCACGCATATACAGTATATCACTATAGTAAAGCATCCATGTTATTGTTCACGCATATATATCACTATAGTGAAGCATTCATGTTATTGTTTATTTTTATTTTTTTATTTTATCACATAGGGTTGTGGGGATGAAGCCCTTGTCCTCATCAACATGGGGACAAGGTGTTTTGGGGGCTACCCCAAAGTACCCTCCCAATGTTGAGGGCATGTGGCCTGGTATGGTTCAGGAGGGGGGGCCGCACTCTCATCCCCCCTCTTTTCCTGCGGCCTGCCAGGTTGCGTGCTCGGATAAGGGTCTGGTATGGATTTTTGGGGGGACCCCACGCCGGTTTTTGGGGTTTTTTGGCGCGGGGTTCCCCTTAAAATCCATACCAGACCTGAAGGGTCTGGTATGGAATTTAGAGGGAACCCCACGTCATTTTTTAAAAATTTTTGGCCAGGGTTCCCCTTAATATCCATACCAGACCTGAAGGGCCTGGTATGGAATTTAGGGGGACTCCCACGTCATTTTTTTTTTAAATTTTGGTTCGGGGTTCCCCTGTGGGGAATTCCCATGCCGTTTTTATCAATGAACTTCTATGTGTATTGTCGGCAATGCAATAGCCGCGAGTAGTTTTAAATGGGTTTTTTCCTTCGAAATGTCATTTTTGCTGTCTAAACACGGGAAACATGCGCCCCTTTACAGGCATACTATAGACACCCCCCAGCTATGAAATTTAAAGGGATATTACACTTTTATTGTTTGACTTTAAGCATTAATAAAATCACTGCTCCTGAAAAAACGGCTGTTTAAAACTTTTTTTTGCATTGATCCATGTCCCCTGGGGCAGGACCCAGGTCCCCAAACACTTTTTATGACAATAACTTGCATATAAGCCTTTAAAATTAGCACTTTTGATTGTTCATGTCCGTGTCCCATAGACTTTAACGGTGTTCGCGTGTTCGAATGAACTTTTTTCCTGTTCGCATGTTCTGGTGCGAACCAAACAGGGGGGTGTTCGGCTCATCCCTAGTACTGACAATATTAGGGCTAAAGCAAGGTTGATAAACATTATACATTATACTGAGCAGTACACTTTCCTCCAGGGCTCTGTTTTCCATCCATCCAGACACAAGTGAATAGGGATGAGCTTCGAGTTCGAGTCGAACGTAAGTTCGACTCGAACATCAGCCATTCGACCGTTCGTCGAATTATGAACATTATGGGCCGTTTGCGCCAAATTCGAGTGGCGCGCCACAGCCCATAATTCACTGCAGCATCGCAGTGCATTGCTGGTTGATGATTGACCAAGCATGCACTATGACCCACATGCTTTGGCCAATCACAGCGCAGTAAGAACTGAGAGCCATAATTGGCCAAAGGCAGGGTGGCTTTGGCCAATTATGCCTCAGGGGATTTAGTACACGCCCCACACTATATAAGGCCGCCTGGAAGTTGGCCTTGTGTAGTGTGTTCCGGTGTACTGAGAGATAGAGAGAGAGACAGTGTCATTTCATTTGAGTTAGATAGAGCAGGCAGGCGAGTCAGTCAGCTGCAGTCAGTGTATTTAGTATATATATGCATCCCAGGTGTTGTGTATGTATATATATATATGTGTATGTGTGTGTGTATATATATTATATATACACTGTATTCAGTTTAGCTAGTTCCGTTCCTGTTATTCTCTTCCTAATATACTTACAGGCAGGCAGCTGCAGTATTTTCAGTCAGTGTACTGTATTCTGTGCACAGTGTGCAAATAAAGCTACTGTAACTGCAGACAATTGCTGGTGTTCTCTTCCTAATAATACTACAGGCAGGCAGCTGCAGTATTTTCAGTCAGTGTACTGTATCGTGTGCAAATAAAGCTAACTTCAGACAGTTGCTGGTGTTCTCTTCCTAATAATACCACAGACAGGCAGCTGCAGTATTTTCAGTCAGTGTACTGTATCCTGTGCACAGTGTGCAACTAAAGCTAACTGCAGACAATTGCTGGTGTTCTCTTCCCAATATTACCACAGGCAGGTAGTTGATTCAGCTAGCTGCAGTATATTAGTGTATTGTATACTGGGCACAGTGTGCAGCTAAAGCTCACTGCAGACAATTCCTGTTGTTTTCTTCCTAATAATACTAAAGGCAGGCAGGCGATTCAGCTAGCTGCAGTTTAATCAGTATAGATATACATCCCAGCTTTGTGCAGCTACATCTCACTGCAGGCCATTCCCTGTGTACCTATTCCAATACATAAAAGACAGTATGTCTGGAAGGCCAACAAGGAGAGGCAGACAGTCACAGGCCAATAAAAGAGGGCAAGCAGGCTCTGTGTCTAGAGGCAACAGTGCTGATCGTGGACATGGTGCATCCTCATCAGCACGTGGCCGTGGGGCACGTTTGTCCTTTTTCTCGGCAGCTGGCCGTGTTGAGCCACAACATGCTGAAGAGTTGGTAGAGTAGATGACCAAGCCATCCTCATCCTCCTCATCCTCTGTCACCCAGACTACTTTGGCTGCCAATGCAGGTGCCAAAGCGGCCTATTCCTTGGACTCAAGGTCATCATCAGTTACTCCTTCCCTAGCCCCACCAGAGGAGTCCCCTGAACTGTTCGACCACAGTGTAGGGTACATGCTGCAGGAGGATGCACAGCGTTTTGAAGGCTCCAATGATGGTATCCAGCTTGAGGAAGGCAGTAACATGAGCCCACAGAGAGGGGTTGCCCAAGAAGAACAACAATCTGGCAGTCATGCTCCCCCTGCTGCAGCATACTGCCAGGTTTGCTCCAGTGACAAGGAGGGAGGCGATGATGAGCTCACTGACTCTAAGTGGGTGCCTGATAGGAGAGAGGAGGAGGAGGCAGAGGAGGAGGAGGCACATCGCCAAAGAGGCAGGATGCCCTCCAGGGGCCAGCTTAAGGGCAGCCAACTGACTGCATCACACCGCAGAGCTCCGCAAGTGCAGGGCGCTGGTGACTCCGTGCGCTTTTCCAAAAGTTCTTTGGTGTGGACCTTTTTTGAGACGTGTGCAGCAGATTGCACCGTTGCTATTTGCAACATATGTCTGAAGCGTATCAAGTGTGGACTAGACAGCAAGCGCGTGGGCACCACATGCTTAATCAGACATATGTCAAGCTCCCATGCAGCCTGTTAGCAACACTACCTAAAAGACCCACACCAAAGAACAAGGCGGACCTCTCCTTGCTCCTCCTCATCAGCTGAGATCTTTAATCCCACTATACCTTCAGTCCTCTCAGAAACCTGCACTGAGAGGAATGAAGGTGTAGAATTAGGTGTGCCACTGCCAAGTACTTGCGGGCAATCTGCTATCGGTACACCAATGTCCGATTATAGCAGGCAGATTTCCCTACCCCAGTTGCTCCACCGGCGAAAGAAGTTTGCTTCCAGACATCCACATGCCCAGCATTGGAATGCTAGCTTGGCTAAATTGCTAGTACTTCAACTCTGCCCCCTTCCGTGAGTTTGTGGAATGTGCTTCTGGTTCTCTACCGGCATGTGGAAGGCAATGTCCATGCCTCACTGGACAGGGCGGTCACTGGTAAGGTGCATATTACCACTGACTCATGGTCCAGCAGGCATGGACAGGGATGTTACCTATCTTTCACTGTGCACTGGGTGACTCTGGTGGCAGCTGGGAAGGATGCAGGACAGGGTGCAGTAGTGTTGGAGGTTGTTCCGTCACCACGTCTCCAAAATTCTACTAGTGGTGATTATGCTACACCTCTCTCCTCCACCCCCTCCTCTTCTTCTTCCTCCATGGCTTCTTCCTGTGCTGATTTTGTCCTGAGAACCAGCGGTGCTCCATAGGCGTTCAAGGGGCTATGCAAGCATGCAGGCAAAAAGATGCCATGCGGTGCTTGAGCTAGCGTGCTTGGGGGACAGGAGCCACACTGGGGAAGAAATTCTGTTAGCTATGCAGGGGCAGGCTCAGAGGTGGTTGACGCCACACCAGCTTAAGCCAGGAATGGTGGTTTGCGACAATGGCACCAACCTCCTCTCCACCCTCCGACAGGGACAACTGACCCATGTGCCCTGTTTGGCTCACGTCCTTAACTTGGTGGTGCAGCGGTTCTTGGGCAGGTACCTGGGCTTACAGGATGTCCTGAGGCCAGGAAAATCTGTGTGCATTTCCGCCGGTCATATAATGCCAGTGCTTGGCTGGCTGACCTCCAAAAGGAAACCTACAGTCCCTGTCTTGTTCGCACCACCTGTATACTGCTGTTCAGAGTATATAGGGCCTGGGGGTCCCACGCCTTTCCTTTTTTTTATTTTAAGGGATTCCCCTTAATATCCATACAAGACCCAAAGAGGCTGGTAATGGGCTGGGGGGGGGTTCTCAATGAATTTTATCCATATTGCCGGTTCATGACATTAAAGCCGCAAGCAGTTTAAATTACTTTTTTCCTTTAGAAATGTCATTTTAAGCAGGGACTGTTCTAAACACGGGAAACATGCGCCACTTTACAGGCATACTATAGACACCGCCCAGGCACGATATTTAAAAGGAATATTTCACTTTTATTTTTTCACTTTAAGCATCATTAAAATCACTGCTCCCGAAAAAAACGTCCGTTTTTAAAACTTTTTTTTGCATTTGATACATGTACCCTGGGGCAGGACCCAGGTCCCCAAACCCTATTAAAGCGAGGTTCCACCCAAATTTTCAACAATATCTGTATGTATTCTCTTCCTTGCCTAGATGCTGACATGGCGTTTAAAAAAATTTAAATCGCCATAATTACCTTTTATTTTTCTATTCTTCTTTGCACTTCCTGGTTCTCCTCCCGTGGGAGTAGGCATGTTTCTAGCCTCTCCCAGACTCCTGGGAGCTAGTCTCAGGCTTCCCAGGATGCCACTGAGCATGTGCGGGAATGAGTGGTGAATGCTGGGAGCACAGCATTCACCACATCCAGGAAATAAATGCTTGTGGGCTTCAAATGCCCACAATGAAGATGGAAACCACCTGCAGTGAATAATATAAGTTATTCTTTCCGACGAAATCTGGCGACATATTACACACAATATGTGAGTATGTAATGCTGAGAAGAAAAGTTTGTGAATGAACTCAAAAAAAAAAAAACGATAGATAGGTGGACCCCCGCTTTAAGGACAATAACATGCATATTAGCCTTTAAAATTTGCACTTTTGATTTCTCACGTTTGAGTCCCATAGACTTTAACGGGGTTCGAAAGTTTGTACGAACTTTCGGTCCGTTCAAATGTTCTGATGCGAACCGAACCAGGGGTGTTCGGCTCGTCCCTACAAGTGAATAGCGCTCACGGGGTTTAATAGTTTGACAAGGCTTTTTTGAGCAATGGTTTTTGGTAATAATTGGAATGCGGAAAAGAAAATCACATTCTTCCTGACCAGTGTTCGCAGTATTATCTGCAGCAAAATCAGGAAAATGTGTGTCCATTTTATTAGAGCATGACTCTATAAGTGTCGCCAGATATAAAAATGATCCCCTTTTAATCTAGTTATGTATCCATTAATAGGACATTAAGCATACCATAGAATAAAAAAAAGAAATGGTCCATAGAACAAATAGATAAAAATCTCAGTCACCGCACACCATAAAAGCCCAGCATGTAATAAGTGATAGTAGCCCCAGACTAACTCCATCCAGTCCACACACCCTGACATGTTTTGCCCCACCCACAGGGCTTAGTCATGGAGATAAGGATATCCCTGTGGTAGGGAGGGTATATATTGCATCATGGGCCACTATGATGATTAATTAGCAAACAAACAGGCGAAGACTAAAGAGGGGGAGAGAGGTAAAAAAACTGCACAGTATAAAAAATAGAAATAGATTTGTATAGCCAGCAGCGACTTTTGGTCTTCTTCATGTGTGGCAAAAATATATCATGTGTTGGCATGGATTTTAAAGCATATGTGATTCCCAAACTATTAAGGAAGAAATTGAAAAATTTTAAAAGTCCCCCTCTCGGAAAAGAAAATGAAAGGTAAAAATAAGAATGAACATAAAGAGTGATCAAAAAAAGGAAAAAATAAAAAGGTTAGCAACAAAGGATACCTTATTTAGAACCCCCCGAAAAAGCACTTTCACCCAGAAAATCTATGCTTAATGGCATTGCCTATTAATAACCCAGAAGGAAAAACATGACGAAAATGTTTAAAAAGTAAGATGTATGATTATTCTTCCAAATAAGCATGATTCAAATCAGTCAGGAATGTACAGGGGAAATAAAAAAGAATGAGATGTGGAGGTATTAGAGGGGATAAATGGAGGGGGATGAGGGGGAGAAAGAAGGGCAGAGAAAAGAGTGGGGGAAGGGGAGAAAGGAGGGGGAAGGAACAATGATGGGGGGGAGGGTAAAGGAAGAAGAAGAAAAGAGGACCAGAGGAGAGAGGTGTGAAGATTATTCATAATAGTAGGTGAAATACCATTCATATTTGGGACCCCTAGGAATGCAGGTGCCAAGTTTAAATATCTAGTTTATTTAACCACTTCAGCCCCAGAGGGATTTGCCCCTTAATGACGAGGCCATTTTTTGCGATACGGCACTGCGTTACTTTAACTGACAATTGCGTGGACGTGCAACACTGTACCCCCAAAAAAATTGATCATCTCTGTGGTTTTTATTTTGTGCGCTATAAACAAAAAAAGAGTGACAATTTTGAAAAAAAACACAATATTTTTTACTTTCTGCTATATTAAATATCCTCAAATTAAAAAAAAAAATCTTCATCAATTTAGGCCGATATGTATTAGCGTCCATAAAATAGGGAATAGAGTTATGGCTTTTTTTAATTATTATTTTAATTTTACTAGTAATGGAGGCAATCTGCGATTTTTAGCGAGACTGCGACATTGCGGCAGACAGATTGGACACTTCTGACACTTTTTTGGGATCATTGACATTTATACAGCGATCAGAGCTAAAAAAAAAGCAACTGATTACTGTATAAATGCCACTGGCAGGGAAGAGGTTAACAATAGGGGGCGATCAAGGGGTTAAATGGGTTCCCTCAGTGTATGTTCTAACTGTGAGGGGAGTGCACTGACTGGAGGAGGAGACCGATCACTGTTTATAATCGGTAAGAACAGGAGATCTGTCTCCTCTCCCCTGACAGAATGGAGATCTGTCTGTTTACATTGACAGGCCTCCGTTCTGTCTCTCTCAAGAGCGATCGTGGCCGCGGGGCACGTGCATCAGCTCCTATGTCACACAGTGGGTATGTGTGCCCCCCCTTACAGTGCCCACCGTACAGCTATGGGGATTTGCGCAGGGGAGCCAACCTGCCGCCGCATAACGATGGCAGCTGGTTGGCAACAGGTTAAAGACATTGTCACATAAGTCGTTGGGACTCACAGGGTCCCTTTGTCAAGTCAACATAGTGACCAATTGTGGTATTCACTTTGAGCACCCATCATTACAAGATCAAGAACTGTGAGGAGTGCAGTTTCTTTTTAGACTTTATACATGGAAAGTACCCACACCCTCACATCATTGAGACCCCTCAGGTATAACCAGAGTTGATTTCAGATCTTCATTGTTATACCTTATAGTTGCCACCCACTCAGACTAGCCAATGAAATCAAAGGGGCTGGCTGCTGCCTGTTTTTCTAATTAACTAGGATTTTGGAAAAAAACTATCTTTAAAACTTCATAAATGTTTACAATTATGAGTTATGGATCCAAATATTAGATCATTCGTGCCAGTTCACACTAAAGTGACTTGGGATCTGACTTGTAAGTCCTCAAGTCGCTTCAAGTTGCTGGACATAAGAAATGCCATAGAAGTAAAGGGCCATCTTAATGTACACTACTGAAGTTGCTCCAACTTCAGAAAAGGTTCCTGTGCTACTTCAAGGCGACTTCTAGGCAACTTGTACCCATAGATTTCAATGGAAGTTGCCTCCAAGTCGGATCTCCAACTATATTGAAGCGACTTTACAGGAAAAAGAAAATATTTTACCCAGGTACTTCCCACGTTAACCCATGCAACCTCCTCCCTCCCATAGAGCTGATTATTCTGTGATTAGCCACAGCCAAAGTCGCCTGTCCTGGAGGCAACTTTAAGTTGCATTGTAAGTTGCGCAAAGTCATGCTGAAGTCACGCTGAAGTTGCCTCCAAATCTCCTTGCAAAGTCGTGCTGTAAGTCGAGTTGCCCCTGTGTGAACCGGCACTTAGTCTCAGTTGATTTTCTTTTATGCATAGAGCCCAAACAAGTAGCAACATAAAAAAGTCCAAATATAAATAGCTACGCCCATTTAATCTACTGATGTGTAGTTTGTGTTTGTGACAGCACACTTTTTCAGATGGTTTTATGATTGTGTGTTGCTTGTGATGAAAGTTATGAGATTTAACGCTTTTTTCCGATTTTTTTTTTTTTGCAGATTGAACTACACATTTGTCCATGGCAGGGTCAGGTTTCTCACCTGTGCATTGGTTTGTAGTTGCCTAGTTTACAGTATCCCATTGTCACAGATCGGCTGCGGTGCTGATCTGTGTCCTACCTACTTCTGCTGTAGGTCGGCTGGTTCCTTTTGTTTTACAGCTTGTGTTCAGCTCTTGCTGCACTCAGCAGTTTTGGGTGTCGCTGGCTTCACCTGTTGTCTTTTATATAATATACTTCTTTCCTGCTACTTCCTGTCCAGTCCCCTATGTGCTTCTCTATCTTAATTCCACTCAGACCAGTTTCTGGTTGCTTGAGCAGCACTTGTTTCTGAGCTCCCTTCATGTAACCTGCTTTAACCTGACCTCTCGTGAACTGATCTCTTGTGTACCGACTCGGATAGTTCTCCTGATTATGTTGTCTGCTGCCCGCCCTGACCTTGGCTTGCTATCCGGCTCTCCTTTGCTTCATCCATCCATCCATCCATCCGTGTCTGAGAGTGTCTTCTGGTACTCTACTAGCAAGCAGGGTGAACCCAGAGGTCGCGACCTGGGGTCAGCACGCAGGTAAGCCCAAACCCTCATCCTGGCAGAATACCGTCTGGCCCTTAGACTCCACGCCCTGGGGGATCCCATGTCACCTGCTCGCCTGTGGGCTCACAGTAGTAGTACCTTGACAGTTTGCTCAAGCCATGAGCTCCTCAGAGAGTCGGCCACTGACCGAGGATCAAATGCAACATCTAGTTCAGAGAATTAACTTCTAGCAAGCAAATCAAGAGCAAATAATGCTGGTTCTACAGGATATTG
Organism: Lithobates clamitans; assembly: GCA_037952925.1. Lineage (NCBI taxonomy): Eukaryota > Metazoa > Chordata > Amphibia > Anura > Ranidae > Lithobates > Lithobates clamitans. The sequence continues at coordinate 117,663 of JBBGZY010001608.1, read as the reverse complement.
CCTCCTGTCTGGATCGTCTGCAACTCGCTGCAATTTCAGCTCCTTCCGTTCCTGCTTCTTCTTCAGCTGCTCCCGTGTTACCTGTTACACCTGGCAATCCCTGCTTGCATCTGCCGCCGCCACCTCATTTTTCTGGTGACCCTGAAGCTTGTCGGGGCTTCATTAATCAGTGTTCCACCCACTTTGAACTTTCCAGCCACCATTTTCCAACTGATCACACCAAAGTCGCATATATCATCTCTCTCCTTTCTGGTGATGTTCTAGCTTGGGTCTCCCCACTCTGGGAATCACATGATTCTATCACCTCCGACCTCCAGGCCTTTTTGGATGCATTCCAGAAAACTTTTTATAAGCCCGGCAGAGTGTCTTCTGCTGCTGGGGCCCTCCTTCAACTTCATCAGTAAGGAATGACGGCCAATAAGAAGTTCAATTGTGTATGCTGGCCTCTGAACTCAAATTGAATAATGAGGCCCTTACTGCTACCTTCTGGCAAGGTTTATCTGAGTGTGTAAAGGACAAACTCGCTGGACGCATTTCTACCACATTGTATTATTTTATCGCATTGAGCATTCAAATAGACATTCGCTTCCAGGAACAGGCCCTGGAGAGATCCAGATACAGTCATCCCCTGCTGGCCATCCAGCACAGGTAGTCCAAAGACCTGTGGAATTCTCTCAGTCTTCAACCTCTCACACATTGGAAGAACCTATGCAGCTTGGGCGAACTCGCCTCACTCCAGAGGAACGTGCCATGGGATTTGGCTTGTGCCTTTATTGTGGCGATAAAGGACATCTTTTGAACTCCTGTCCAGTCCGTCTGGGAAACTCCAGGGTCTAGGTCACTTGGAGAGAGGGGATCTAGACTGATCCTTTAATTTTGTTCGCTTCTCTCATTTCACCCTTCCTGTGGCTATACACTGGGCTCAAAATGCCTATCAACTCTCTGCATACGTGGACTCTGGAGCTGCCGGGAATTTCATTGAACAATCTTTGGCTTCTGAGTTGGGCATTTCCTTTGTTGCCTTGGCTATACCCCTCTCCGTGACCGCAGTAGATGGCTCCTTCTTGCCTATCATCCCCATACAGTTTAAAACCCCTCCTATTGTGTTACTCATTGGGGTTTTGCATGGTGAGGAAATCTGTTTCCTAATTCTGCCTAAATCCTCTAGCCCCATCATCCTGGGCCTTTCATGGTTGCAGAAATACTCCCCGCATCTTGATTGGAAATCTGGACAAGTATTGGCTTGGGGTCCTCAGTGTCAGCAACAATGTATTTCCAAGGTACGACCACCTCCTTCCCTTCCTCTGACCGAAACCTCCACTACGCCCATGTTGCCTTCCCGATATCAGTCCTTACGAGATGTTTTCTGGAAAAAATGCGCTGATCGCCTTCCTCCTCACAGAGACTATGACTGCTCCATTGCTCTGTTTCCAGGGACCTCTCCTCTCCAAGGTTGAGTCTACCCTCTATCTATCCCAGAGACACAAGCCATGTTTAAATACATTCAGGAAAACCTGCAAAAGGGTTTCATTAGGAAATCGAACTCACCTGCTGGAGCCAGGTTTTTCTTTGTAGGGAAAAAAGATGGTTCACTCTGTCCATGCATCGACTACAGGGGCCTTAATGCCATCACCATGAAGAACCGATACCCTCTTCCTTTAATTTCCAAACTCTTTGACAGACTGCAGGGTTCTAGTGTTTTTACCAAATTGGATCTTAGAGGGGCCTACAGTTTAATAAGAATCCGCGAAGGAGACAAGTGGAAAACCGCCTTTAACACCAGGGACGGACATTATGAATATCTTGTGATGCCCTTTTGCTTGTGCAATGCCCCAGCTGTCTTCCAAAACCTGGTTAATGAGATCTTCCGCGACCTTCTGTATGTCTGTGTTATTGTATATCTGGATGATATTCTTATTTTCTCACCAGACTTACTCATTCATCGTCTTCATGTGAAAGCTGTGCTTCAGTGACTACGGGACGATTGTCTATATGCTAAATTGGAGAAGTGTCTATTTGAACAAACACAAGTTCCATTCCTGGGCTACATAATCTCATATCAGGGCCTCCTCATGGACCCAGTCAAACTTTGAGCCATCTTTGAGTGGCCCCAGCCCTCTGGTCTTAAAGCCACTCAATGCTTTTTGGGCTTCACCAATTAATATCGCCAATTCACTCGTAATTACACCACCTTGGTAGCTCCAATTACATTTCTCACCCACAAGGGTGTCAATGCCCGGGTCTGGTCCCCTGAAAGCATTAATGCTTTCCACAAACTCAAGGTAGCCTTCCTCTCCGCCCCAATTCTCCTACTTCCGGACATTATGAAACCCTTTTCTCTGAAGGCTGATGCCTCTTCAGTAGGAGTCGGTGCCATCCTACTCTAAGCTCAGAAGGGCAAGTCTCAGCCTTGTGGATTCTTTTCCAAGAAGTTCTCAGATGCAGAGAGAAACTATACCATTGGGGATCATGAGCTACTGGCTATTAAACTAGCTCCTCAAGAATGGCGACATCTACTAGAGGGTTCTCCCCATTGTATTACCATCTATACTGATCATAAAAATTTGCAGTATTTACAATCCGCAAAACGCTTGAACCCACACCAAGCTTCACCCGCTTCAGTTTCAACATTACCTTTCATCCTATATGAAAATGCAAAAATGCCAGGGGAATGGGTTTGAAGCAAATACCTAAGGGACTTTTAAGGTGCTTTTAAATATATAATAAACACAGAAATTAGATGAATCTGTACTGTATTTTTATAAAAAATCTATAATTTTTATTAGAAATTCATTTTTTAAAACCATATGTCCTTGCAAGTAAGACATCATCATAAAAATTTGTACAAAATGGACCAACAATTGAACCCATTCAAGGGCACATAAAGACAGAGCTACTTAGTTCCATAACAATCTGCCGCTCGACATGTTTCACTCTAATACGAGCTTCTTCAGGAGTTTGTGGCAAAGATTGTAGTAAGCTCTAAACAGTAAATGAAAAAAACAATAAATGAAAAAACAATTATGAGAAATTATATATGTTAATTAACAATACAAAGTGTTAAACCAATAAGATACAGCGGAGTAATGAATCAAACATGTACAGAATAATGATCAAATATTATGAAACAAAATGTATAAAAAATAAAGCAATATTGAAAGTTATAATGGTAGATACATCTTACCAGGTTGTTGTGCACAAACAATGTATTAAGCTTGAAGTGACTGAAAAACTGCTACAGCTTTTTCAAAATATAGGCTCTCATAAGTATGGGTTCCCTTGTCTTGGTATGGCCACAGAGGGATATAAAGTTTTGTATATTCCTTAAATAATAGAATTGTTAACAATTAGCCAAAGCATAAATGCAATAGGCATTTCAATTAGTCTATAACTCAGGAGGAGTCTATTACCTTAATGGAACCAACAGATGATTGCTTGAAGTGAAAAACACCTCCCAGCAGTTGATGAAAATAATGACCAAAATAGGTTGGTATATAAGATGGCAATGGTATGGAATGTAATAGGTTGTGCAGAGAAAGAGATCCCTTCACTGCAACAGCTTCTGAGTAAAGACAATAAAAGAAACAGTAGTTAGGACGGCTTTGTAAGTGCAGCTGCTGTCACAAAAAAACAGGGCTGCAGATGAAGCACTTACTTGTGAGTATCCAAAGGCAAATAAACTTGAGAGCGATCCGTACACTCCCTATAGTGAGATGCCTGTAGCAGAGCAGTGTGCAGTGTAACGGACCGCCTTAATATACCCCCCATCCCACCGGCGTCTGACCTCACCGCCGGGATGCAGACGTCAATTGAGAATGCCTAGATTGCGGCTGATTGGGGGAGCGTAGCGGCATCATGTCGACGTCGGCTGCGTGCATGATGACTAGTGCGCATGTCGATGTTTGCTTGCGGAGCCTGGAGACGCCGACGGCGCCATCTTAAAGAAGGGCAAAATAGGTGGAAAACACATCAATGTCCATGCCACAACGCCAGGGATGCTGAAAAATAACCAGGAATAATTTTGTTTCACGATGTAACCGGCCTATAGGGCCCACACTTAACAGGCAGCAGACAAAAAATAAAATGAAATAAAGCAAAAAAAGGTTAAATACTTGAAAGTCCGTTATCCAGTTACTTAGCAATAAGCTAATCATTAGAGATTAATTAGTATGGTATTTCCCAATACACCACAAATAGGACTAACATCTCTAGGGCTCCCAATAGAGGAGTGATTGGTTGTTCACTCGTCAAAATTGGGTGCCCCGGACATCCATGTGGGCCTAAGTAAACAAAGGTAGCCATAGATGAGAGACCTAATTGAAAATCAGTCTGACTAGATTAATGAGTATATATATGTATGTTGTTGCACAAACAACCTGCAAGAACAAACATTATCAACTCAGTGGAAAATTATTACAATAGTACCGAAGTATATATATAGGTGAATCACAAAAATGCCCACCATGTATTAATGTATTGAAAGAGAGAAACAAGATATGAAAAACAACAGAAAAGCAGAGAGGTAACGTCAACAACCAAGAAAGAGATGGGAAAGAGAATTTTTACAAAAAAGGTTTGAAGCTAAATGCATCGTTCATGCCTCGATGTTTGAGGGCCGACAGTTCATATATCCAACGTGCTTCCTTCTGAAGAAGTAGTTTGTCATAATCTCCTCCCCTGTCTCTAGGGGGATATGTTCTAAAGTAAAGAAATGTAGACAACTACTATCAAAATTATGCTGCAAGCCAACATGGCGGCTAATAGGGGTCTCCATTCTCTTTTTTTGGATTAAAGAAACATGGTCCCTTATCTGACAGAAAAAGGGTCCCTTATTATGCCAATGTAGAACATTCGACATTCACATTGCATGATGTACACTATGCCTACAGATTGGCATGTTGCTGCAAATGTGGGTTTAAAAAGGTGACCATTGGGCAACAATAGGCTTCATGCCGCCAATATGTATCTACAGTAGTTACATTGGTGACATGGTTTACTGCCTTTATTAGCCTCACTAATATTTTTTTTTGTGTGACTTTCATAATGGCTGTGTACCAAGGAGTCCCTTAGGGAACGGGATCGCCTGAAGGTAATCTCCGGGTAAGGGTTTAAGTGCTTAGCCACCTTCTCATCCCCCATCAACAGGTACCGATATCTTTTTAAGATTTCTCGTATTTGCTTGTATTGACTGGAGAAGCTAGTAATAAGTGGAACACCAGGGTTGACTTTTTTGATTTTAAATTATGTATGAGGGAAGCTCTATTGTAATTTTTTGCTCTAAGGTATGCCTTCTTCAGGCATTTTTTGCTGTATCCACGATTGAGAAAACATAATCACAGCAAACTAGCTTCCCTTTCCAAATCAGAATCGGCACTACAATTGTGCCTGATTCGCAAGTATTGCCCGTAAGGCACACTGGTGATGAGGGGAGTAGGATGGGAACTCGTAGCATGGAGCAGGGAGTTCCCTGCAGATGGTTTGCGATATAAAGTTGTTCCTATACTGCCATCTGGCTTGACTAAAATTTGAATATCAAGAAAGGTAAGGTTTAACTGGCTAAGTTCAAATGTGAACTTGAGATTGAACTTGTTAATCTTTAAACTCTCCAAGAAAGACAAAAGTGAATCCTTAGTACCCATCCAAATGAAGAAGATATTGTCTATGAATCTTCTCCATAGGGGGATTTGTTCCATATATCTTTGCATATCATCTCTACAAAAGAGGTCACGCTCCCACCCCCCCAGATACAGGTTGGCATAGGAGGGGGCACATTTGGTCCCCATGGCCACTCCCTGTATCTGGAGGTAGTGGGAGCCACCAAATAAAAAGATTTTATTGGAAAGAATAAACAACAAGTCCAAGATGAATCTATTGTAATTGTGGGATACCTCTGGATTCTCAGAGATAAAGCCCTCAACTACATCAACACCATGTTGATGGGGGATAGAATTGTAAAGGGCCTCCACGTCGAGGGCCACCAACCACGAGCCCGCAGGTATAGTAGAGTCCTGAATGGAAGTGGCTGGCCTGTCATATAGAATTTTAAACATAAGTTTTCGGGAAAATAGGTTGAGGTCTTTTATCAATTCAAACTGGTCCACCTTATGCGTGGGGCAGAAGGTCAAATCCAGATTCAGCACAGAAATTTGTTCTACCGAAAGGGGATAAGAGGAAATTTTACATAGTTACATAGTAGGTGAGGTTGAAAAAAGACACAAGTCCATCAAGTCCAACCTATGTGTGTGATTATGTGTCAGTATTACATTACATATCCCTATTGCTCCATATTGATCACCTCAAATTGATTTTCAGGGGTTTGGGATTCCCCAAATCCGAACTTACAGTCTTTTTGGACTCTGACATTGCTTGTGAGGAAATTGGAGCTGGACGTAAATCCAGCTGTGAAGAAATGGCATTAGTTTTGCTTACCTGAGTGGTAGGGACCGTTAATGGTGCGCAAGTGATTGTACAAGTGTTAGTGAGCGGTTCAAGGTGTACTGGTGCGTTGGTGAGTGAACTTTTGGTCGCACCAGCTCGAGTGACCACGGGTGTCTTGGTATTAGGAGTGTGCCTAGTCGTACGGACGAGTGCATTTTCTATCAAGTGTTTAGGGTTTGATGGTCCCTGAGATCTGGTGAATCGCGTGAATTCTTGTGCCTGTAATGAAGAAACAGAAGAGACAGATGAGTCAGAGTCATTGGGTTCACTATTTACTTGTCTTGACTGACGTGTTTGATTATTGCGTTTCTTTCCTTTGTAGTTATTTTGTGACCAATTGTAGGCTTGTTTATTATCATACGCTAATTTGTCCCTAATATACTTCTTTTCTTTTGTTTTTAGAATTTCTGTAACATAAATCTCTAGATTTGATTTGAGTTTATGTTCACATATAGGAAAAAGCCCATCTGTGATGATCAATTGGTTATCCTGATATAATTTTTCAATTTCCTTATCCACTCTTGAAAGTTCTGTAGTATAATGTTTAAAGAGAAGCTCCATCATTTTCTTGGAGCAACTCTGTAAATTGTCTTCCGATTCAAGTTTAAAATCTGGTTCCATCTGGGTAATAGTTGGAAAGATTTGAATTCTCAAACCCCAAGGAGAAATATTTTCTTCTGTATACTTCAAAAAGTACCATTTATTCCAAAATAACCTTGACTTTTTCTCGAGCATGTGTTGTAGTCTCGAGAAGAACCGTTCCATAGACAGGCCACCACTAGAGGCATTCTGCGATTTCTACAATAATTAGCCATTAATCCTGACCCCCTTTATAGACCTAGCCAATTAGAGAAAAAAGAAGAAAGAAAAAAGGAAAAAAACATAAAGTAAATTTTACTAATGAACCTCAATAACTTTTGTAAGTAATTCTGAGATTGTGAACACAGATAGGAAGGGGAAAAGGGGAGAAAATTCCACTGAGTTAGATATTGTAATTACATCAAAGTAAATGAATAATCCTGCGATTACCTTTCATCCTGGTGCCAAAAACCTTTGTGCGGATGCCTTGTCCAGGTCGTTTGATGTCAACGATTCTAAGAATCACCTTGATCCTGGTCCCATCATCCCTCGGCATTATATTCTAGCCACTACTCAGCTCCGGTCTACGCACCCTTCTCCTCAACTTTAGTAGTTCACGCACTTCGTCCCAAACTCCTTGCTTGGGCATATGACTCCAAGTTCTCTGGACATCCTGGCATACCTCATACTTGTGACCTTCTTCAGCATCATTACTGGTGGCCTACTCTTCGTAAGGATGTCAAGGAATGCGATCAAGCTTCTATGGTTTGTGTACTATCAAAATCTTCCATGTCCATCCTAGCTGGGTTGCTTCTGCCCTTACCAGTTCCTGATATACCTTGGCATTGTATTTCCATGGATTTTACCTTGGATCTGCCCCCTCAACAGGTTTTACAGTCATCTGGGTAGTGGTGGATCGGTTCTCCAAAATGTGTCACTTGATTCCTCTACCAGGTCTACCTTTTACTCCGAGTCTTGCCACAACTTTCTTCTTCATGGGAAGCCTTCACATATCGTCTCTGACAGAGGAGTTCAATTTACGGCTTGGTTTTGGAGAGCCTTGGCCAGCTCCTTTGGGATTAAATTGGATTTTTCAACTGTCTTTCATTCCCAGTCCAATGGGCAAATGGAACATGTCAATCAAAATGTAGAACGTTTTCTCCGTGCCTTCATCTCTGCTCACCAAGATGACTGGGTGGACCTTTTGCCCTGGGCAGAGTTTGCCTTAAACCATCACCCCAATGCCAGTTCTGGAAAATCTCCCTTCTTCACTGTTTATGGGCAGCATCCATCTGTTCCCTTTCCTGTTCCCATTTCTCCTCTTGTACCAGCAGCAGCTGAAACCCAAAGGTCCTTCAACCCAATCTGGAAAGAAGTCTCTGAGAATCTTCATCTAGCTGCTTCCAGGCATAAAACATCAGCAGATCGTCATCGTCATCCAGCTCCTAAGTTCCTGCCTGGTGATAGAGTTTGGATCTCTACCAAGCACATCCGACTCCAGGTGCCCTCGATGAAATTGGCCCCTCATTTCATTGGTCCATTTCCCATTCTCCGTCAGATCAATCCAGTTGCTTTCAAGCTCCGTCTGCCCTCTCATATCAGGATCCCCAATGCCTTCAATGTCTCCCTGCTCAGGCCACTGGTCCTCAATCGCTTTTCTCACCCTTCTTCTCACCCCGCTTCTGTGTCTGATCAGTATGAGATTAGGAAATATTGGACTCCAAATACTCAAGAAGGAAGCTACTCTATTTGATTGATTGGAAGGGCTATGGTCTGGAGGAGAGGTCTTGGGTTCCTGCTACTGAAGTCTCAGCTCCACGCTTGGTGACCAGATTCCATTGGAAATTTTCCTCCAAGCCAGCCCCCAGATGTGTAGGGGGACCTTGTAAGCGGGGGGTACTGTCACAGATCGGCAGCGGTGCTGATCTGTGTCTTACCTGTTTCAGCTGTAGGTCGGCTGGTTCCTGTTGTTCCACAGCTTGTGTTCAGCTCTTGCTGCACTCAGCAGTTATGGGTGTCGCCGGCTTCACCTGTTGTCTTTAATATACTTCCTTTCTGCTACTTCCTGTCCAGCCCCCCATGTGCTTCTCTATTTTAATTCCACTCAGACCAGTTTCTGGTTGCTTGAGCAGCACTTGTTTCTGAGCTCCCTTCATGTAACCTGCTTTAACCTGACCTCTCGTGAACTGATCTCTTGTGTACCGACTCTGCTAGTTCTCCTGAATACATTGTCTGCTGCCCGCCCTGACCTTGGCTCACTATCCGGCTCTCCTTTGCTTCATCCATCCGTGTCTGACAGTGTCTTCTGGTACTCCCCTAGCAAGCAGGGTGAACCCGGGGGTCGTGACCTGGGGTCAGCATGAAGCTAAGCCCAAACCCTCGTGAGGGGGTCCCTGGCAGAATACCGGCTGGCCCTTAGACTCCATGCCCTGGGGATCCCATGTCAACTGCTCGCCTGTGGGATCACAGTAGTAGTACCTTGACACCCATGACAACATACAGGATGAATACTGGGCAAACATGCACATTAAAGTGGACCTTAACTTACTTCTTCTACCTTGCATCTTATTCCTTCCACCCTCCTTTCAGCACCTAGCACCAACAACAAAAAAATAATGTTCTTTATAAGAATTATATCTTCTTTGGGGGAACATGACCCTTTATTCTGTATTTCTCACCTAGTCGAGAATGACGCCCACCCAACTAGAAGTCTTTTAGGATGCCCATGTCATGTATCCAGGAGGCTTCAGGGCTATGTAAAACACAGTGGAGTGTCATCTTGGAGCTGCCTGCTAGGAAACAGAGCAGACAGCTGGTCTCCTAACACCAGAAAAGATGACAGGGTAGGACCTGGTGTTTGGCTGGAATTAGAATGGAACTGGTTTTGCTGACAGGTGAGTATACTATTTCAGCTCAACAGAAAAAGATAGGGTAGTTTAGGATCAATATTATCCTGGGGGAGTAGAGTTCCTTTTTAAAGCATTTGGCCTTCCATTCACATTGTATAGCTAAAATGTTTAGGAGGACTTATAATTTAGTTCTAAACATTGTATTGTTAGAATATTCAAATTAACTTTTCTCTAGCTGACCCATGACTGATGGTTAAAATATGTTTATGACAATGAGCACAAATATGATGTTTTTCGGCTGTATAATGAAAGAAGGTTTCATTCTGAATGGATGCTGTGGTAGAGAAAATATATATTTTTTTTTATAGATGAGGGCAATACAAATTTAGTACTGGGACATTTACCAAATATGTTTTATTTTCCAAATCACACATTATATTATATTGTCATCACTTCATGCCATTTAGGTGTATACTCTTTTTTTTACCCTTCTTGGCTTGCATGCAGTTAATTTATAGGGACTGCACTGCAGGAAGAAAGTCCTGTGATCACAATAGTATATCCTTGGCTGTAATGCAGTTGCTTGTGGGTGGGGGGTTGTTAAGCATGCATAAAGTATAAATGAAAGCTATAATGAGTATAACTTTTACGCAGAATGATATTCTGAGAACACTGAAAAGATTTCCCTGTATCTGTGTTCTATATTGCAGTGAGTAATGTAGGGCCGCTTTAGTACTAATAGTAGTGCACTATAAGATTTTACAACTGTTTGCCTTAGGTTGAACATTTTACTTTCTTTGAAATCAAATTTCAATGAGACTAGTGACACTTGATAAATTGAAGCAAACTGAAAATTAGGTTATGATGGTAGATTTTTGACAAATGGGAAATTTAAGGCAGCACACTGGGGGGGGGGGATGTCATTTCATTTGCCATTTTTGTTTTAGCAGATAACTATTAACCCATATATAAAGTAGGAATGAGTTTCAAGCTTGAGTTCAACTTGCATTTGGCCCAAAAGTTCTGCCAGTTAACTGGTAGCATTCAAACAAAACTTGAACACTCTGCAGTGACATTTAGGTGATTTACGAATGCATTTGTTTAAATAACAAATTCACCCCAAGAGCAATGAGCTGTGTCAAAAGAGTTTGATGTGTTTTCTAACCATACCCAGCTTGTTTTCATTTTGCTTTTTAACACAGTTCATTCTTACAAAATTGTGAATGGGTTCTCTTTCATTCAATGGAATACATCAACAAATGAGTGTTATAATTGCAAGCAGTGTCAATGGTGTTGTGAAAACAAAAGGGAAAAGACAAGCGCAACCTCAATAGTATAGTAAACAATGTGAACAATATTTATTCATGATTAACCACTTGCTTACTGGGCACTTAAACGCCCTTCCTGCCCAGACCAAATTTTAGCTTTTAACGCTCTCATTCTTTGAACGACAATTGTGCAGTCAGGTAACACTATAAAAGTATAGAAAGTGGGTGCTGCGCTGAGCTAATAAAGTGAAGGGATATAATACCATATAACAGTGTAAACTTAATGCATAAAACTGTGAAATCATATATAAATAAACAGTAGTGAAAACTCATACGTCGTATCTATTAAACCAATGCACACAGTGTGTAATCTTTGGAACACTCACTCGTGCTATAATCCTCAACATGTGTCCAATGTGGCAGCACTAAGCATGCAGGTAACAAACATAGTCAATCCTCATGCATGCGCAGTAGCATGTGCAAAACCTTAAAGTGCTATTGTGCTAATGTGAAAACAAAAAATACATTAGAATCTTCTATAAAAATATATCTGTCTGTGCAAACAAATACTGTGAACTTGCAGGGATCATACAAACAATTCCTTCTGCATATAATAACCAAATGACATGTATAATATTACATATAGTGCAAATAAGCAAAATTTGTGCAAAATCAAGCAATGTATTGCAAAAAGTGCAAGATGAATGTGTGGCGTATATATTGGTCACTTCGCAGACCCTATCGCCCTCATGACATATATAATATTACATATAGTGCAAATAAACAAAATTTGTGCAAAATCAAGCAATATATTGCAAATAGTGCAAACAACGCAAAAAGTGCAAGATGAATGTGTGGCATATATATTGGTCACTTCAAAGACAATCAATCGCCCTCATCACATAAATCCTGGATATGTCCTTACACACACCAGACGTGCGTCACAGTGAAAACGTAGGGATAAACCATAAAGTGATTGACTCCTTTAAAAGTTCGATGTGCAACAAAACAGCCAGTGGGGTGCCGAAAGAGAGAGAGTGTGTCTGTCCTCTTCGTGCATAAAACACACACAAGTAAAAGATGGCCCCTTACCTTATGGCAATGGGTGAATCGCATAAGAGTTAAATGCTGCAGGGGATAGTCTCTCTTTGGGGTCCCTGGACTGGAGCAGATGGTCCCTGTGCTTTAATTCTTCAGTGCCAGCAGAGCACACACATAAAAGAACAGAGGAGTACCAGATAGTGTAGTATTTTCAAACAAATCGGTATTTATTAAAGTTAAAAATGCATGTACTCACATGAAGTAACTGCACAATGCATATATCTCCTACGAGCGGCGAGCTCATCAATCCCTGTCTGTAACAGTGCCTATCCCGTCCCTATGCGTGACGTCACCCGATCACGTGACTTCTTCAGTGGATACTAGGGGATCCTCTGTTCTCCTCTGTTCTTTTATGTGTGTGCTCTGCTGGCACTGAGGAATTAAAGCACAGGGACTATCCCCTGCAGCATTGAACTCTTATGCGATTGTCCCATTGCCATAAGGTAAGGGGCCATCTTTTACTTGTGTGTGTTTTATGCACGAAGAGGACAGACACACTCTCTCTCTTTCGGCACCCCACTGGCTGTTTTGTTGCAAATCGAACTTTTAAAGGAGTCAATCACTTTATAGTTTATCCCTGCGTTTTCACTGTGACACACGTCTGGTGTGTGTAAGGACATATCCAGGATTTATGTGATGAGGGCGATAGGGTCTGCGAAGTGACCAATATATATGCCACATATTCATCTTGCACTTTTTGCATTGTTTGCACTATTTTCCTTGTCAAAAGAAGTTTATTGAGTATACAATATTATAAAGATACATAAAGTAAGTTTACAAGGGTCTATAAAGTAAGCTCATTGATTTACAGTAGGGTTTATATAGGTAAATATCATGAAATTTCAAATATTAAACATTGGGTTCACGTAAACCTAAATTAAAGATATATATCATTTCCTTAGTTACTTTTGTAGGTATTTAAATGATTTATACCTACTATACATATTGTTTACAAGTAGAGTGTATATAGGTCAAATAAATTCTGATAATGAGCTTTAATCGTAAGGTGGAGAAAAGGAAAGAGAAAGAAGAAAAAGGGTTGAAAGGTAGAGGTATGGTCCACAAGGTTGTCCCGCTTGTCAGTTTATTATTCTTTTTAGTTCTCTTTGAAGCCTTAGAATGGGTGTCTCTGTAAGTAATTTAATCTGTTACCATGGCAACAGGACAGAGTCATTGAAGTTTGACAGGAACTGTTGTTTTAGCCAAGGGTGCCAAAGTTTTTCAAATTTTGGAATTTGATTTTGATCGATGGCTACCATCTTAGCATGGGACATTGTATTATTCATTCTGTGAATTGTTTCTGCTAGTACCAATGTAGGAGATTTCCATGCCTCGGCCACTGTTTGTTTTGCAGCCGTTATTAGTTGGATCATAAGTTTGAATTGAGAGAGTGTTAACCATTCCGGTTTTAGATTAAGTAAAGTTAAATATGGATTTGGTTGTATTATTTTTTAAAATATTTTAGATGCAATCACGAAGAATTCCTTCCAGAAGGTTTGGATTACTGGACACGTCCACTATATGTGTAAATATGTGCCTATTTCTGGGCATCCTCGAAAACAAAGAGCTGAGGTATTAGGTGAATATTTTGCCACTCTAGTGGGTACAAGGTACCAGCGAGTTAGGACTTTATAATTTGTCTCCAGTGCTAAGATGTTGGGTGAAGATGACTTAGATGTGAGCCATATGTTAGACCAGTCCGTGTCTTCTAAAGTTCGTCCCAGGTCCTCCTCCCACCTCTGAACGTAAGAGGGTCTAATAAGATTTGCTACTCCATATAATTGATTATAAAGTGATAAAATTATACCTTTAGCAAATGGATCTTTTGTACAGATTGATTCAAAAATGGATAATTGGGATAATGGTGTATGCCCCTTTAGGAATGGTGTATAGAAATTTTTCATTTGGAGATATCTAAATATCTCAGAGTTTGGTAGATCATATTTTTCTCTAAGCGATGGGAATGAAAGGAATGATTTAGATGCTATGAAGTCATTTAGTGTCTGAATGCCTGATGTTGTCCAAGCTTTAAAAGAATTTGGGTAGATCCATGCCGGATAAAAGGCCGGATTTCTGATAAAAGAAAGGAGAGGATTGTGTGGAGATTGTAACTGATATTTGGTTTTTAGTTTATCCCAGAGAGATAAGAAGTGTTTAGTTATGGGATTATGAATTTTAAAGCGGTCTTTAGGATCAAGCCATAATAAATTTGATATTAATAGAGGGTCATTTTCTGAAGCCTCTATAAATACCCATAATGGGATTTCCTGTTTTGCATGGTATTTGGACAGACTGGCCAAATGTGCTGCTCTGTAGTAGTTAGTAAAATTAGGGTATCCCAGGCCTCCTTTATTTTTGGGAAGATGTAGTGTGTGTATAGGTATACGTGGTTTAGAAGAGCTCCATATAAACAAAGTTGCTCTTTTTTGTACTATTTTCAAAAAATAGGAAGGAATTGGAATAGGGAGGACTCTGAATAGATAAAGCAATTTGGGTAGAATAGTCATTTTGATTGCATTAATCTTCCCTATCCAGGATAAAGGAAGTTGCGACCATTGTTTTATTAGATTTGTGATCTGTCTTAATACAGGAGGATAATTGGTTGAGAATAAGTCAGAATGAGATGCTGTTAAATGAATTCCAAGATATGGGATTGATTTTTCTGCCCATGTGAATGGGAGTGCAGCCCTAGCCGGGATCAATTCCATGTTTGTGAGTGAAATATTAAGCACTAGGCATTTCTTAGGATTAATCATAAGGCCGGATAGGGCTGCAAATCCATCAAGAGCTGGTATTAAGTTAGGACCAGAGACCTGTGGTGATGATAGAAAAAGTAATATATCGTCTGCAAATATACATAATTTGTGTGTAATACCTCCTACTTCAATGCCAGTTATAGTTTGGTTTGTTCTGATGTATTGGGCCATGGGTTTGAGTATAAGGGCAAATAATAAGGGAGATAATGGGCAACCCTGTCGGGTACCTCTTTCGATATTAAAGGCATCAGATTTGTATCCAGCATATTTTATATAGGCTTTGGGTTTATTATATAATGCTTTGATCCATGTTAAAAACTGGGATCCAAAACCCCATTTTTGTAATGAATATTGCATATATTGCCAGGATACTGTGTCAAATGCCCTCTTAATATCGAGAGATAGAAAACATAAAGGGATTTTCAGTTTTTTAGCAATATGTGCCAATAACACTGCCCTGCGTACATTATCGCCTGCCTGTCTATTTGGCATGAAGCCTACTTGATCTCTATGTATTAATTTTCCTATAATGCTTTTGAGGCGTTTTGCTATTATTTTTGCTAATAATTTAATATCGAGGTTTAACAGAGAGATAGGCCGATAATTCACACAGGAAGTATCATCAGAGAGGGGTTTTGGATCATACAAACAATTGCCATTAGTGTTTCTTGCCGAAAAGAATGTCCATCTAGAAGTTTGTTAAAAGTTTCAGTGAGAATGGGAGAGAGTATTTCTGAGAATGTTTTATAGTATAAAGCCGAGTAGCCGTCTGGGCCTGGTCTTTTGTTAAGTTTTAGGTCTTTTATGGTGTTAGCAACTTCATCTATAGTTATAGGCTCATCCAAACTGCTTTTTTGATTCTGAGATAACTCAGGTAAGGTTATTTTTGAGAAGAAGGATTCAGCCTCTGTAGGATTAAATTCATTGTTTGTCTTGTATAAAGTTGCGAGATGTGAGTGAAATTTATGGACTATTTTAACTGGATTACAAGTGTAAACATTTTTTGATAATTTCAAACGTATTGGTTTGAAAGATTTGTTAGTTGAATTTAATGCCCAAGCCAAATATGTACCTGGTTTGTTTGTATTCATGTAGAAATTGTGTTTGGAGCGTTTGAGGGATTTATCAACTGACTCAGTGAGAAATAGATCGTATTCCAATCTAGATTTTACCAGATGAGATTTTGTACTCTGAGATGGATTATCTTGAAATGATATGTAGGCTGCATTAAAATTGAGTTCTAGTTTTTTTGCTAGATTTTTGCATTCCCGTTTAAATAGTGCCATTTGTCTTTGTATTGTACCATGCAAGACAGGCTTATGAGCTTCCCACAGTGTTATTGGGGAGATGTCTGTTGTATTATTAATTGATATGTATTCCTTTAAAGCTTGTTCAATGGCCATCTGATGTAGTGGGTGTTTGAGCATTATGTCCGGTAAGTACCACGTTGGGTCATGCGCTTTTGCTATGGCTGAGGCTATAGTAGTGTATACTGCATTATGGTGAGACCACGGAATCGGAATTATATCTGATGCAATAATTTCTGGTATCATTCCTATTGTTAGAAAAATATGATCTATTCTGGTGAAGGTTTGATGAGGGTGCGAGAAATAAGTGAATTTCTTTTTCATTGGGTTACTTTCTCTCCACGAATCTACCAGATTGTATTTGGAAAGAAGTTGAGAAAAAGGTAATCTAGAGGTTATTTTGGATGGTGTAAAAGGTGATTTATCTAGAAATGGGAGGAGGACCTGGTTCGAATCCCCACACATTATCACTGTTCCTATTTTGTGTGTATTAATCACTTGTAATATATGTGAGAGGAATGATGTAGGTTGTTTGTTAGGAGCGTAGTAGGAAATCACTGTGATTGCTGTATCCATTATATAACCCATGAGTATCAGGTATCTACCTTCTGGGTCTTTAATTTCTGATGATAAGGTGAATGGTGTGGATCGGTGAAATGCAATTAGAGTTCCCCTTTGCTTGGTACAGGCAGAAGCCGTGTAAATTTGTTGATAAAAAGGAGAAATATATTTTGGAGTAGAATCTTTGGTGAAGTGTGTTTCTTGGAGGCATACTATGTGAGCCTTCTTGTTATGAAAAGTACGGAAGGCTTTGGTCCTTTTTTGAGGGACATTTATTCCCTGAACATTCAGGGAAAGTATATTCAGTGGTGCCATGGCAACAGATCAAATAGTTTTGACTTACTTTTTGTTATGCAGCGCTGACTGCGCAGATTAACCCGTGTGGACTGAAGAGATGAATAGATAGAAAAGAAACCAGTGAATTCTGGAGTAAAGAGTAAACAAAAAACATATGAGATTAGTTGATACATTGTATAAATTATTTTTTGCAAGTAATCACAATTTACCCGTGAAAGAGAGTAAATATCTCTCTCAGGGGAATAAGTGCCTTCGTCACACTCCCACATAATATGGTTGGGAGAATGAGGAGGGCTAATGGGGGTACACGGATCTTTCGCTTACAGGAGAGAAGTGCTATGTCAAAAGACATCAAAATGATGTTTCATTAATTGGAGTCCAGAATATAGTTTTTGTTGAAATTATTTATTCCAGGGTGGTTGTATATGGTTAGTCTTGCCCTAGGCTAAATAATTCAGTTAGAAAGGTACTGTTAATAACTTTGGTATTGATGAAGATAGTTTGAATTATTTGGGGATTCTAACCCTTTTAGAGTAAACAATTACATATTTTATTCATATGTAACTGTTTAGATATGTTAACTTATAAAATTGAGGTTGTATTGCTTCAGATTAGAATAAACAAAAACATAATTCTAGGAACTAGTTAGGTAATAATATATTTGTTTTAAGAAAAGAAAGAAAAAGCTTCCATTACTTCTGGATTATTGAACATATTTGTCCTAAAAAGTAATAAATCTATTGTTATTACCTGATAATATATAACTGAACAAGAATTTCCTTATTTCACTTATATATTTTAAGGCTATATGAATCAGAAGTAATAAGAAATATAACTGGAATGTAACATGATCCCACACAGTGTGTGACTATCAGAATGCAGTTACATTCAGTTATAAATACAGGTTTTTTATAGAGAACCATCTCTTAGTATAATAAATGAAGAGATATCAGGAATTAGGATGTCAGTCCATTGAATCTTCTTGGTCCATGGATGATGTGGCATAACGGCCTCTTTTGTGAGAATGATGATTCCCATTTTGTTCTGAAATTTTCTGGGTGCTGCCTGAAGGTGAAGATGATGCCATTCTTCTGCGTGTGGGAGAGTTGCTGCTTGTGGGTTCTGTCAGATTTAATTTTAAAAGGGTTTGTTGTAGTTCATCTGCTGATTTGCTTCTGTAAATTGTACCTTGGTAGTTAAATATGACTGAAAAGGGGAAGCCCCATTGATACATAATGTTGTGGCGTTGCAGTTCCATCAGTTGGGGTTTCATGGATCGTCTTTTAATAATAGTAAGTTGGGATAGGTCAGCAAAAATTTGATAATTGTGTCCTTGAAAATTAAGTTCCTTTTTTTCTCTTGCATCAATTAGTATTTGTTCTTTCGCTCTGTAATAATGAAATTTTGTGATTATATCATGTGGGGGTCCATCTTTCTTTTTGGCTGTGAGGGCTCTGTGTACTCTGTCCAGTTCTAAACGTTCAATAGGGATATCTGGCTTTAGTTCTTGTAATAGAGCAGTAATAGTAGATTGCAGGTCTGTCACAGTTTCAGGTATTCCCCTTATGCGCAAGTTTGAACGTCTGGCTTTTTGTAATCTTCGAGCTTAGTTTGAAGTATTAAATTCTCTTCTTTTAATTGTTCCAATTCTGTTATATTTACTTGGGTTGTAATTTCAATTTCATCCATTTTTATTTCTAAGGCTGCGGTGCGGTTTCCCAGCTCTCTTATTTCTTTGGTTAGGCTTTTTGTTATTTGGTCTGAGGTTTGTTTTAAAGCCTTATGAAGCATCTTTTCAAATTGTAATAATATTACTGGGGATGCTGAGGAGGCTTGTGGAGAAGTTTGTGAGAGGATTTGTTCTGTATCTGACTCAAATGGAGAGTCTTGCTGTGACATTTTCTGTCTTTGAGAGCACCCTGATGCTGTATCTTGTGAGGTGACTGGAGCTGCTTTAGTTGCAGTGAGTGTCTGTGAGCTCTTTGTGAGGTGATTTTTATTTCTGCCACGGTTTCCTCCCAGTACCATATTTCCTGCCCAAACTTTCACAGTTTGTTCCCTGGGGCAAAAAGGTTCAAATGGATACCTTTTGAGCCTGCAGGCTCCGCTTTGTCCTTCTCTTCTCTCCTCAGCGGCGCAGAGCTCTAACAATGCATGTCTGCTCCGTTAGGCTCCGCCCATCTCCCCCTGTTTGCACTATTTTCAATATATTGCTTGATTTTGCACAAATTTTGCTTATTTGCACTATATGTAATATTATATATGTCATGAGGGCGATAGGGTCTGCGAAGTGACCAATATATACGCCACACATTCATCTTGCACTTTTTGCGTTGTTTGCACTATTTGCAATACATTGCTTGATTTTGCACAAATTTTGCTTATTTGCTTTATATGTAATATTATACATGTCATTTAGTTATTACATGCAGAAGGAATTGTTCATATGATCCCTGCAAGTTCACAGTATTTGTTTGCACAGACAGATATATTTTTATAGAATATAATAGAAGATTCTAATGTATTTTTTGTTTTCACATTAGCACAATAGCACTTTAAGGTTTTGCACATGCTACTACGCATGCATGAGGATTGATTATGTTTGTTCCCTGCATGCTTAGTGCTGCCACATTGGACACATGTTGAGGATTATAGCACGAGTGAGTGTTCTAAAGATTACACACTGTGTGCAGTGGTTTAATAGATACGACGTATGAGTTTTCACTACTGTTTATTTATATATGATTTCACAGTTTTATGCATTGAGTTTACACTGTTATAGGGTATCATATCCCTTCACTTTATTAGCTCAGCGCAGCACCCACTTTCTATACTTTTACTGCCCATGGGCCTTGTTTGATCCCATTCAGTGTCCGCAGCTGTCTGTGTGTACACCTTTTTTCCTAGGTAGCGCAGGAATAACTTATACTTTTGATTCCAGGTAACACTATACCCAAATTAAATTTTTATAATTTTTTCCACACAAATAGAGCTTTCTTTTGGTGGTATTTGATCAACTCTGGATTTTTAATTTTTTGTTAAAAAAATGAAAAAGACCAAAAAAAAAAAAAAAAGCGGTTTTATATCTTGTTATAAAATTTTTCAAACAGGTAATTTTTCTCCTTCATTGATGTATGCTGATGAGGCTGCACTGATGGGCACTGATAAGGCGGCACTGATGGGCACTGATAAGGTGGCACTGATGAGCACTGATAAGATGGCACTGGTGGGCACTGATGAGGTGGCATTGGTAGGCACTGAGAGGTGGCACAGTTGGGTGGCACGGATGGGTGGCACTGATGGGTGGCATTGATGGGCAGCATTGAAGGGCATTGATAGGTGAAAAGAAGGGCACAGATGGGTGGCACTGATGGGTGGCACTGATGGGCACTGATGGGTGGCAGTAATGTGCACTGGTAGGTGACACTGATAGGCAGCACTGCTAGATGGCACTGATGTCGCCTGACAGGTCACCTCAGTGTGAACTGAGCCTAAAAGTCAAAGCTGCTTCCTCTAAAGCCTGGAGCCGTTGTGGAATTTCCCTGCTTCAGGGGATAAAAGAGCACAGGCAAGAGGGTGCCACTGCTGCAGGGAGACAACCTAACCAGGGATGGAAGCAAAAGCCTGAATGCACTGCCTTAAATCTCATGCTGCAGATACACAGGTACAGTGGTTCTGCCTTAGACCTCACAGCACACTCCCAGTGGTGTCGGGCATCCTCTCAATCCAGACTCTGGCTTCCATCCCTGGTTGGGTTTGCTCCCTACAGTAGAGGCTCCCTCCTGCCTGTGCTCTTCTCTCCCCTGCACACAGCAGAAGCAGGAGAGTTCCACAGCGGCTCCGGGCTCCAGAGGCAGCAACTTTGACTTTTACAGCTTTGCACAAGCTCCTCTTTTGTGAGAGTGTTTTTGATCATTAATAAATATTGTTCACTTTGTTTACTAGGCTATGGAGGTTGTGCTTGTCTTTTCCCTTTTGTTTTCAGTGTCACAGCCATCACCGATGGCTGCTTCAAGCTGCAACTTCTTTCTAGTTATCAGTGGTAATGTTTATAGTCTTTTGGGCTACCCGCCTCATTCTTTATATTTTGTCTTTTAGTGTTTACTTTGTAACTTTAGCAATCATCTTTTATGGTTTGTTACATTGCCAAACATGTATTTCCTTGAGACCCTTTCATTCATACCAATAAGGTCATCGCCACCACACTTGGCACATTTTATACAGACTTTTCCCTCTGAAGAGCACTTTACAGTGGATCCGTTTTCAGAGGGCAGTTGAGAGGGATTAAAGAGATGCTGTGTAGCCTGTTTTAGCATCTTCACATTTTATATAATACTTGCTTTGCATTGAGCTTGATAACAACCCCTCTGGGGTTGTGCGCTGCTGAGCAGTTTGTTATTGCCCCTTGCTTTTTGTTTCAGTAGCAGTGATGTGCCAGGGATGTTGATGACTACACAGCACTCACAAATGGTGCTGGAGAAGACGAGGGAGGAAGAGGGGTGACCCCGCCCCCCTCTGACGCACGGGACATGACAGGACTTCCCTGTGGCATTCCCTGTGACATCACAGGGAAGTCCCGTCAAGTCACCATGCGTCAGAGGGGGCGGGATCTCCGGGTGGCCCCGCCCCCATTATTTAAGAACCGTCAGATGAGGAGACGCCGTCACACAGCTGGAGCCTCCCTCCATGCCAGCATGGGTGCGGAGCGGCCCAGGGAAGAAAATGAAGAAGAGAAGAAGAGAAAAAGAGAAGAAGGAAGAAGATGAAGAGAAGAGCGGGAGCCTCCCCCCATGCCATGGGTGCGGAGCGGCCCGAGGAGAAGAAGATAGAAGACGCCGCGGAGGAGATGCTGGACGAGAATGCCGGAGGAAGAACCAGAAGAACCAGAAGAAGAAGAAGATGAAGGAAGATAGAAGAAAGAAGAAGCATTTAAATAAAGGAATTGTCAAAAACTGTCTCTTGTCATTTTTAACATTTTTGACAGTTTTTTAGTGAAATGGTAGGGGTAAGTACCCCCTTACCATTTCACACAGGGGGGGCCGGGATCTGGGGGTCCCCTTGTGAAAGGGGGCTTCCAGATTCCGATAAGCCCCCCGCCCGCAGACCCCCACAACCACCGGCCAGGGTTGTGGGGATGAGGCCCTTGTCCTCATCAATATGGGGACAAGGTGTTTTGGGGGGCTACCCCAAAGCACCCTCCCAATGTTGAGGGCATGTGGCCTGGTAGGGTTCAGGAGGGGGGGCGCACTCTCGTCCCCCCCTCTTTTCCTGTGGCCTGACAGGTTGCGTGCTCGGATAAGGGTCTGGTATGGATTTTTGGGGGGACCCCACGCCGTTTTTTTTTTTTTCTTGGCGCGGGGTTCCCCTTAAAATCCATACCAGACCTGAAGGGCCTGGTATGGAATTTAAGGGGACTCCCACGTCGTTTTTTTTTAAAATTTTGGTTCGGGGTTCCCCTGTGGGGAATTCCCATGCCGTTTTGATCAATGAACTTCTATGTGTATTGTCGGCAATGCAATAGCCGCGAGTAGTTTTAAATGGGTTTTTTCCTTCGAAATGTCATTTTGCTGTCAGACTGTTCTAAACACAGGAAACATGCACCCCTTTACAGGCATACTATAGACACCCCCCAGCTACGAAATTTAAAGGGACATTACACTTTTATTGTTTGACTTTAAGCATTATTAAAATCACTGCTCCTGAAAAAACGGCCGTTTTTAAAACTTTTTTTTGCATTGATCCATGTCCCCTGGGGCAGGACCCGGGTCCTCAAACACTTTTTATGACAATAACTTGCATATAAGCCTTTAAAATTAGCACTTTTGATTATTCATGTTCGTGTCCCATGGACTTCAACGGTGTTCGCCTGTTCGAACAAACTTTTTTCCTGTTCGCATGTTCTGGTGCGAACCGAACAGGGGGGTGTTCAGCTCATCCCTAATGGGGAGCAGGTGTGTTAAATTTGGTGTTATCGCTCTCATACTGATTACTGGAAGTTCAGAATGGCACCTCATGGCAAAGAACTCTCTGAGGATCTGAAAAAAATTGTTTCTCTACATGAAGATGGCCTAGGCTATAAGAAGATTGCCAAGACACTAAAACTGAGCTGCCGCACAGTGGCAAAGACCATACACTGGTTTAACAGGACAGGTTCCACTCAGAATAGGCCTCGTCATGGTCGACAAAAGAAGTTGAGTACACATGCTCAGCATCACGTCCAGAGGTTGTCTTTGGGAAATAGACGTATGAGTGCTGCCAGCATTGCTGCAGAGGTTGAAGGGGTGATGGGTCAGCCTGTCAGTGCTCAGACCATACGCCGCACACTGCATCAAATTGGTCTGCATGGCCTCTTCTAAAGATGATGCACAAGAAAGCCTTCAAACAGTTTGCTGAAGACAAGCAGACCAAGGACATGGATTGCTGGAACCATGTCCTGTGGTCTGATGAGACCAAGATAAACTTTTTGGTTCAGATGGTGTCAAGCATGTGTGGCGGCAACCAGGTGAGGAGTAGAAAGACAAGTGTGTCTTGCCTACAGTCAAGCATAGTGGTGTGAGTGTCATGGTCTGGGGCTGCATAAGTGCTGCCGGCACTGGGGAGCTACAGTTCATTGAGGGAACCATGAATGCCAACATATACTGTGACATACTGAAGCAGAGCGTGATCCCCTCCCTTCAGAGACTGGGCCACAGGGCAATATTCCTACATGATAATGACTCCGAACACACCTCCAAGATGACAACTGCCTTGCTAAAAAAGCTGAGGGTAAAGGTGATGGACTGGCCAAGCACGTCTCCAGACCTAAACCCTATTGAGCATCTGTGGGGCATTATCAAACGGAAAGGGGGAGGAGCGCAGGGTCTCTAACATCCACCAGCACTGTGATGTCATCATGGAAGAGTGGAAGAAGACTCCAGTGGCAACCTGTGAAGCTCTGGTGAACTCCATGCCCAAGAGGGTTAAGGCAGTGCTGGAAAATAATGGCGGCCACACAAAATATTGACACTTTGGGCCCAGTTTGGACATTTTCACTTAGGGGTGCACTCACTTTTGTTGCCAGTGGTTTAGACATTAATAGCTTGCTAGTGTAATAGTGTAGTGTAATGTAATAGTGTTGAGTTATTTTGAGGGGACAGCAAATTTGCACTGTTATACAAGTTGTTGTACACTCACTACTTTACATTGTGTATATATATATATATATATATATATATATATATATATATATATATAAAATAAAATATTTACAAAAATGTGAGGGGTGTACTCACTTTTGTGAGATATTGTATATATATATATATATATATATATTGATGGACTTTAGTGGAGATGGAAAACATTATTGTACTAAAAACTCCTTAAACTTATTTTTTAAACTTAGCTTATTTGAATCATTTAGCTTGTAGTTCATAATTTTCATGTAATTAATTATCTAGCCCTGTTCTGAAAATTATGTTTTTGCCTATATTTTAAAATTAATACTTTAAATATTTTCAATCCAGTATAAGAGTTGAGACATAACTACAAGTATAATTAACAGAGGTCATTGAAACAATATTAGTATATGCCTTCATAGCATACATTATAGCAAGTCCGGTGCAGGGAAAGTACTTAATTACTTTTCATTTTACTTTTGATATAACCAAGATCTATTGCAAGCCATTTAGAATAAATAACTCATGTTAATGGCATAGCATATCAGTTTTAATCTTTCGTGTGCCATGAACATTTAGAATCTGCATGTCATAGCTATTAATCTTTAATTTAATGGACCTTAGTCTGTTAATTAATTAAAAAGAATATCAAAGTTATGAAGAAAATGTGTCTGGTTACAGGCATAGCGATCGGTCTAAAATTTCAAGACTGATTATACAACAGAAACAAATCTACAAGACTGGAAAATAAAACTTTGTGTTGCCAAGGAAACATGCTTAGTTACAATACAATTGAAAATGCAAGCTAAGTTTAAACTATTTTATAATTAACCCACAAATGTAAAAAAAAAAAAAAAAACAATCTGTAAAAATAATGTATAACCATTTTTTTTTTATATTACATAGATAGATAGTTACATAGTAGGTGAGATTGAAAAAAGACACAAGTCCATCAAGTCCAACCTATGTGTGTGATTATATGTCAGTATTACCTTGTATATCCCTGTATGTTGTGGTCATTCAGGTGCTTATCTAATAGTTTTTTAAACTATCGATGTCCCTCGCTGAGACCACTGCCCGTGCAAGGGAATTTTACATCCCTGACGCTCTTACAGTAAAGAACTCTCTATGTTGTTTAAGGTTAAACCTCTTTTCTTCTAATTTTAATGAGTGGCCACGTGTCTTGTTAAACTCCCTTACGCAAAAAAGTTTTATCCCTATTGTGGGGTCACCAGTATGGTATTTGTAAATTGAAATCATATCCCCTCTCAAGCGTCTCTTCTCCAGAGAGAATAAGTTCAGTACTCGCAACCTTTATTCATAAATAAAATCCTCCAGATCCTTTATCTTATTATCTTTGTTGCCCTTCTTTGTACTCGCTCTATTTCCAGTACATCCTTCCTGAGGACTTGTGCCCAGAACTGGACAGCATGCTCCAGGTGCGGCTGGACCAGAGTCTTGTAGAGTGGGAAAATTATCGCTGTATACCTGGAGTTCATCCCTTTTTAATGCATGCCAATATTCTGTTTGCTTTGTTAGCAACCGCTTGGCATTGTATGCCATTGCTGAACCTATCATCTACTAGGACCCCCAGGTACTTTTCCATCCTAGATTCCCCCAGAGGTTCTCCCCCTAGTGTATAGATTGCATTCATATTTTTGCCACCCAAATGCATTATTTTACATTTTTCTACATTAAACCTCATTTGCCATGTAGTTGCCCACCCCATTAATTTGTTCAGATCTTCTTGCAAGGTTTCCACATCCTGCGGAGAAGTTATTGCCCTGCTTAGCTTAGTATCGTCTGCAAATACAGAGATTGAACTGTTTACCCCATCCTCCAGTTCCTTTATAAACAAATTAAATAGGATTAGTCCCAGCACAGAAGCCTGTGGGTCCTCACTACCCACCCCTGACCATTCCGAGTATTCCCCATTTATCACCACCCTCTGAACTCACCCTTGTAGCCAGTTTTCAATCCATGTACTCACCCTATGGTCCATGCCAACTGACCTTATTTTATACAGTAAACGTTTATGGGGAACTGTATCAAATGCTTTTGCAAAATCCAGATACACCACCAGATATTTATCTATTAACAGTGAGCACTAACACCGATCAGCCATATGACCACTGACAGGATAAGTGAAAAACGTTCATTATCTTGTTACAATTGCATCTGAAAGTTAGTAGGATATATTAGGAAACAAAAAAAAAATGTTGTCCCTGAAGCTGATGTGTTAAAGGCAGAAAAAAAGCATCACAGTTTGTTTATGGTGCTGTGTAGCAGGTTGCCCATGGTAAATCATGCTGAGAGCATTAAGCACCTACAATGGGCACGTGAGCATCAGAACTGGACCATGGAGCAATGGAAAAAAGTAGCCTGGTTTGATGAATTATGTTTCTATTATATCATGTGAATGACCAAGTGCATGTGGGTCACCTACTTGGGGAAGGGATGGCACCATGATGCAGTATGGGAGGAAGGCAAGCCAGCGGAGGCACTGTGATGCTTTCGGTAATGTTCTGCTGGGAAACCTTGGGTTCTGCCATTCATGTGGATTTTATTTTACATGTATCCCCTACCTAAACATTAAAGTGTGTGGGATGCTCTCGTGCTATTACTAAGTACACTAAATAACTGCAAGCACCGATATGCTAATCCGTGGCATAAACAAAATGTGTATAGGGGATGATGCTGTGCTATAAATTAATTAAATAAATATAAACAAAATGAACCAGAATAAACACAATAACACGTGAAACTGAGTGCTAAATAAAGTGAAAAAGTGGTGTAACAAAAAGTCCAATAAATGTGTGTATTATGTGCAGCATACTTACAACCAAAGAGTGACTGGTGTCTCTGCGTTCAGTGCAAAAAACACACAACCAAAAATTAGTGAATTCTTTCTTCAGTGCAGTGACACCTCTGTGCTTGATGGCCTCTCACCTTACAGCTATGGATTAACAGCATAAGCAGACATAATTGCTGGGCCTCCCATGGCTAAGGTGGCAATTTGGTGGATCTCACGACTGTAAAATTCCCAAGCAGTTACTCTTAGCTCCCTCTGGGTAATGGTATTCCCAGATGGGGTCCCTTCACAGGATGGATATTCCTGAAACTTCTATATAGATTATGTGGACTGGGGGTGCCCGCAGCTGACTCCAATGTCATACTGTATGTATGAAAAAAAGGGGTACCGAAATAGAGTAGTAACATTTTAAAACTTTAATCAATAAAAGCAGCTGAGTAGTGCACATGCGCGGGTCTCCGAAGATGGCCGCTTGAGCCAGGAGCTCCACCCCATCGCAGCAGTGCCTGTAGCACCACCAGGAATGGAGAGATTGACACGGCAGCACCAGCTCACACTCGGAACCCCCCATATCCAGAGCTGCCGTCAAGAGGGATCTCAGGCCGCAATTCGATTGCTCTGACACACACAGGACATCCAAGATGGTGGCCGCAGCACAGCCTCATGCTGCATACACAGACGGTCTCCCCAGAACATAGGCAAGTGCTTACCCCAGCAACACTAAACTTCACCCCGGGCTCTCATGTGGGCAGCCAACAGGCTATCACCCCCCCAGCCTCTACAGAGTTTCTCATAGGCCGCACAATGGCAGACTTTGCTCTCTCCCCCTGGGGCCCAATACAGTCTTTCAGACCGGTACTCCCCCCCTGACTTCCAGACCAGGGACTCGACCTTCCCGGTGGCTGAACTTTTTCAGAAATTCTCTGACCTCCTGGACAGAGGCCTAGCTCAAATGGCAGCCAAAATCACAGGGGATTTAAAAACTGACTTCCAGAATCTAGGTGCCAGAATAGACACAATTGAACATAAACTGGATGAGACTGTCTTGGTAACAAATCAAAATTCAAACCATATCCACACATTACAGGAACAACTGGACTTTGCCATATCCAGAATTGATGACCTAGAGAACAGGTCCAGGAAATACAACATCAGAATCCGGGGGCTCCCGTAGACCATCCCTAATGTACCAGCTGTGGTGCAGGAAATAATCAAGAGCCTAATTCCTAATATTCCCCAATACTAGGGATGAGCCGAACACCCCCCCGGTTCGGTTCGCACCAGAACCTGCGAACGGACCCAAAATTTGCATGAACGTTAGAACACCATTGACGTTTATGGGACTCGAACGTTCTAAATCAAATGTGCTCATTTTAATGGCAAATTTGCATGGTATTGTCCTAAAAAGGGTTTGGGGACCCGGGTCCTGCCCCAGCGGACATGTATCAATGCAAAAAAACGTTTAAAAACAGCCGTTTTTTCGGGAGCAGTGATTTTAATGACGCTTAAAGTAAAAAAAAAGTGAAATATTCCTTTAAATATCATACCTGGTGGGTGTCTATAGTATGCCTGTAAAGTAGCGTGTGTTTCCCGTGCTTAGAACAGTCCCTGCACAAAATGTCATTTTTAAAGGAAAAAAAGTCATTTAAAACTGCTTGCAGGTTTAATGTAATGTCGGGTCCTGGCAATATGGATGAAAATCAGTGAGACAAACGTCATGGGTACCCCCCAGTCCATCCCAGTCCATTACCAGGCCCTTTGGGTCTTGTATGGATATTAAGGGGAACCTCGCACCAAAATTAAAAAAAGGAAAGGTGTGGGGCCACCAGGCCCTATATACTCTGAACAGCAGTATACAGGCGGTGCAAACAAGACAAGGACTGTAGGTTTGTTGTTAAGTAGAATCTGTTTGTAATTTTGAATGGGTACATTTTTAACGTGTTTAGCTCCAGCCAAAAAATCTTTTTTAAGCTTTATGGAAAACATAGGGAAGAGTTATCACCCCTGTGACATTTATTTTGCTGTCTGTGCTCCTCTTCGGAAGATCTCACCTCACTTTTTGTCCCAATGACAAATGTTTTTTGAAAATTTGGGTTTTTTTGTGAAACAAGGACTGGTGATAAAGCATCAGTGAAAAGGAGAAATGTTTTTCCCATATTAACTCTTACAGGAGAGAATTTCCCTTCCTAGGGGTAGATTTCATTTTACTTCCTGTTGTCTCCTTCCGTTTGCAAGTAGGAATTGTTTGTAAGTTGGATGTTTGAAAGTAGGGGCCTGCCCTATATACTCAGCAGAAATTGGGGCCTTAGGTGTTGTTGTGGCCACAACACTGTAAGCCTTCACAGGGCCCTGCTGTGAAATATTAGATCAAGAATTGTAATTACATGCCCCTGTTGAACAGGGGCAGAAAAATTGGGTCTTTGGTGGTGGTGGTGCTGGTGCCACAACACTGTAAGTCCTCACTCGCTCTTGGTGGGCGCAGAAATAGGCCCTGTTGTGAAATATTAGATCAAGAATTGTAATTACATGCCCCTGTTGAACAGGGGCTGAAAAATTTGGCCTTTGGTGGTGGTGGTGGTGCTGGTGCCACAACACTGTAAGTCCTCACTCGCTCTTGGTGGGCACAGAAACGGGCCCTGCTGTGAAATATTTGATCAAGAATTTTAACTACATGCCCCTGTTGAACAGGGGCAGAAAAATTTGGCCTTTGGTGGTGGTGCTGGAGCCACAACACTGTAAGTCCTCACAGATACTCTAGTTGGAGGGCAGGAACTAGCCCTGCTGTGAAGTATTGCATCAAAAATTGTAATTACATGCCCCTGTTAAACAGGGGCTGAAAAATTAGGCCTTAGGCACTGGTGCTGGTGCCACAACACTGCAACCCCTCACAGATACTCTAGTTGGAACGCAGGAATGAGCCCTGCTGCAAAGTATTACATCAAAAATTGTAATTACACGCCCCTATCAAACAGGGGCTGAAAAATTGGGCCTTAGGCACTGGTGACGGCGCCCAGAACCAAAAATGTTCTTACAAGCTATCAGCGTGATCATTGAGGAGGAAGAGGATAATTACTCAGGATAGTCACTCAGCATCAGCATAGGCAGTCTTTGAAGGATCTGAGATTTCAAAAAAAATTATTCGGTTACATCAGCATCAGATGCTTGGTAGCTGGTGGTGATCCAAGACTGATTCATTTTTATGAAGGTCAGTCGATCAACCGAGTCGGTGGACAGACGCATCCTGTGATCGGTTACAAAGCCTCCAGCAGCACTGAATGTGCGTTCCGAAAGAACGCTGGATGCAGGACAGGCCAGTAGCTCAGTTGCATACTGTGCAAGCTCTAGCCAGTGATCCATCCTCAAGACCCAGTAACCCAGAGGATTTTCGGTGGGAAAGGTGTCCATGTCAGATCTTGCCCCTAGGTATTCCTGCACCATGTAAAACAGACGCTGGCGATGGTTGCTGGAACCGATCATACCTTGGGGCTGCGGACTAAAAAATTGTCTGAACGCATCGGTCAGACGGCCACCTTCTCCACCGCTCCTTCTTTGACTGACCGAAATCTCAGCAACACGTTGTCCAGAAACAGGAGTTTGTAACCTCCCAGTCTCTGGGAACACGTTGCACAAACCTTTCTGCAAGGCCTCCCGAAGATGTTTCATCCTCTGCTCCCTCTGCAATGGCAAGATAAGGTCCGCAACCTTACCCTTGTAACGTGGATCAAGGAGGGTTGCCAGCCAGTATTGGTCCTTCTCCTTGATACCACAAATACGAGGATCCTTCCGCAGGCTTTGCAGGATCAGGGAGGCCATGCAGCGTAGGTTTGCTGAGGCATTCGGTCCGGAATCCTCTTGGTCACTAAGGATGACCTGATCCGCAGCCACCTCCTCCCAGCCACGTACAAGTCCATGTGTTTCTTGGGACTGATCCCTTAAAGACTGCTGCTGATGCTGAGTGCCAGGCTCCATCTCCATACTGACACAATCCTCCTCCTCCTCCTCCTCTCCCTGTGTGATCGGCGGGCACGCAGGAACACTGTCTGGATAAAGGGGCCTTGAGAGCTAAGGAAGTCCTCCTCTTCCTGCCTCTGTTCTGCCTCAAGTGCCCTGTCCATTATTCCACTCAGCGTGTGCTCCAACAGGTGGACAAGGGGGACAGTGTTACTGATGCATGCACTGTCACTGCTCACCATCCTCGTGGTCTGCTCAAATGGTGACAGGACAGTGCATGCATCCCTGATCATGGCCCACTGGCGTAGGGAAAAAAAAACAAGCTCCCCTGACCCTGTCCTGGTGCCATAGTCGCACAGGTACTCATTGATGGCCCTCTGCTGTGTGTGCAGCTGCTGCAGCATGGCCAACTTTGAGTTCCACCTGGTGGGCATGTCACAGATTAGGCGGTTCTTAGGCAGGTTAAACTCCTTTTGGAGGTCTGCCAGCCGAGCACTGGCATTATATGACCGGCGGAAATGCACAGACTTTCCTGGCCTGCCTCAGGACTTCCTGTAAGCCCAGGTACCTGCCCAAGAACTGCTGCACCACCAAGTTAAGGACGTGAGCCAAACAGGGCACATGGGTCATTTGACCCTGTCGGAGGGCAGAGAGGAGGTTGTGCCATTGTCGCAAACCACCATTCCTGCCTTAAGTTGGCGTGGCGTCAACCACCTCTGAACCTTCCCCTGCAGAGCTGACAGAACCTCTGCCCCAGTGTGGCTCCTGTCCCCCAAGCACACCAGCTCAAGCACCGCATGGCATCTTTTGGCCTGCATACATGCGTAGCCCCTTGAACGCCTACGGAGCACCGCTGGTTCCGAGGACAAAGCACAGGAAGAGGCCATGGAGGAAGAAGAAGAGGAGGGGGTGGAGGAGAGAGGTGTGTCACAATCATTAGTAGTGGCATTTTGGAGGCATGGTGGCGGAACAACCTCCAACAGTACTGCACCTTGTCCTGCATCCTTCCCAGCTGCCAGCAGAGTCACCCAATTCGCTGTGAAACTAAGGTAACGTCCCTGTCCATGCCTGCTGGACCATGAGTCAGCGGTAATATGCACCTTACCGCTGACCGCCCTGTCCAGCGAGGCATGGACATTGCCTTCCACATGCTGGTAGAGAGCCGGAATCACCTTCCATGAGAAAAAGTGGCGTTTGGGTACCTGCCACTGAGGAACCGCACATTCCACAAACTCACAGAAGGGGCAGAGTCTACCAACTGAAAAGGCAGCAGTTAAAGTGCTAGCAATTTTGCCAAGCTAGCATTCAACCACTGGGCATGTGGATGGCTGGGAGCAAACTTCTTTCGGCGGTGCAGCAGCTGGGGCAGGGAAATTTGCCTGGTACAATCTGATGTCGGTGTATCAAAAGCAGATTGCCCACAAGTACTTGGCTGTGACACACCTAATTCTACACCTTCATTCCTCTCAGTGCAGGTCTCAGAGAGGACTGAAGGTATAGTGGGGTTGGAGATCTCAGCTGATGAGGAGCAAGGAGAGGTCCTCTTTGTTCTTTGGTGTGGGTCTTTTAGATACGCTTGCCAACGAACTGCATGGCAGGTCAATATATGTCTGGTCAAGCATGTGGTACCCAAGCGGGAGATGTTTTGGCCACGCGAGATACGCTTGAGACATATGTTGCAAATAGCAGCGATGCGATCTGATGCACTCGTCTCCAAAAAAGGCCCACACCAAAGAACTTTTTGAATAACGTGCAGAGACTGCAGCGCCCTGCACATGTGGAGCTTTTGGGTGTCATGCAGTCAGTGTACTGTCCTCAGGCTGGCCCCTGGAGGGCATCCTGCCTCGTTTGGTGATGTGCTGCCGCCTCCTCCTCTCTCCTATCAGGCACCCACGTTGAGTCAGTGACCCCATCATCCCCTCCCTCCTCATCACTGGAGCAAACCTGGCAGTATGCTGCAGCAGGGGAGCATGACTGCCAGATTCCTGTCCTCCTTGGGCACCCTCTCTGTCTGTGCTCACGTTACTGCCTTCATCTAGCTCAGTATCATCATCAGAGCCTTCCAAATGCTGGGCATCCTCCTGGAGCATGTACCCAACACTGTGGTCAAACAGTTTGAGGGACTCCTCAGGAGGACATGGTGGGGCTAGGGAAGGAGTCACTGATGACATTGAGCCGAGGGAAGAGGCCGCTGCTTTGCCAGACAAAGTACCCTGAGCATGGGTGAGAAAGAATGAGGAGGATGAGGACAGCTTGGTCATCCACTCGACCAAGTCTTCCACATGTTGCGGCTCAACACGGCCAGCTGCCAAAAAAAAGGCCAAGCGTGTCCCACGGCCACATGCTGATGAGGATGCACCATCTCCATGACCAGCACTAGACACAGAGCCTGCTTGCCCTCTTTCATTGGCTTGTGACTGTCTGCCTCTCCTTGTTGGCCTTCCAGACATACTAATGGCCTGTAGCTGCACTAAGCTGGGATATATATATATATATATATATATATATATATATATATGTACTGATACTGCAGCTAGCAAAATCAACTGCCTGCCTGTAGTATGAGAACACCACCAACCTTCTACAGGTAGCTTTAGCTGAACACTGTGCAGAGCTTGCAAAAAACTAACTTGTAGCTTATTTAGCTGCCTGTGGTAGTGATAGGATCAGGAAAACACCACCAACCTTCTACAGGTAGCTTTAGCTGAACACTGTGAGCAGGACGCACTACACTAACTTGTAGCTGTAGCTGAACACTGTGCAGAGGTCTCACTACACTAACTTGTAGTTTTAGCTGAACACTGTGAGCAGGACGCACTACACTAACTTGTAGCTTTAGTTGGACACTGTGCAGAGGTCTCACTACACTAACTTGTAGTTTTAGCTGAACACTGTGAGCAGGATGCACTACACTAACTTGTAGCTTTAGCTGAACACTGTGCAGAGGTCTCACTACACTAACTTGTAGTTTTAGCTGAACACTGTGAGCAGGACGCACTACACTAACTTGTAGCTTTAGCTGAACACTGTGTAGAGGTCTCACTACACTAATGCCCCGTACACACGGTCGGACATTGATCGGACATTCCGACAACAAAATCCTCTGATTTTTTCCTACGGATGTTGGCTCAAACTTGTTTTGCCTACACACGGTCGCACAAAGTTGTCGGAATTTCCGATCGCCAAGAACGCGGCGACGTCAAGCACGTACGACGAGACTAGAAAAGGCCGGTTCAGAACCAAGCGCAGCACCCTTTGGGCTCCTTTTGCTAATCTCGTGTTAGTAAAAGTTTGGTGAGAGACGATTCGCGCTTTTTCAGACTCGTGGCTTTCAGATCGTTTTCTGCCGTTCAGTTTGTGCTTGTGGGTTTGTATCTGCTCTTCAGTGCGTGCAAGCAAGTTCCGCGTGACTTTAGTCACTGTATTCTTGTTCGTTCGTTACTGGTGTTCAGGTTGCTCTTCACAGGCCTTGCTGTTCTTCAGTGCGTTCTGTTACTTCGTTCTGAGCAGCCGACCGTTTTATAGCCATGTTTCGTATGCATACTCCTCGTAGAGTTCGTGCTGTGCGGGGGCTTGGTGTTGGGGTCCTGACCTTGACACAAGTCCAGTCCATGAACAGGGTGGGGAGGAGTTCATGGACCAAGAATTGGTTGCTTCAGCATGACCAGTTCTGTCATATGCCTTTGCTCCGTGAGATCTGTGAGAATAATCCTGATGATTTCAGGAACTTTCTCAGGATGACGGACCCCGTGTTTCACCGTTTGTTGGCTTCGCTGACCCCCTATATCAGCAGGCAGGATACCTGCATGAGGCAAGCCATCACTCCGGAGCAGAGGTTGGTCGCTACCTTGCGGTATTTGGCCACAGGGAGAAGCCTGCAGGACCTCAAGTTCTCGACAGGCATCTCCCCCCAGGCTCTGGGGATCATTATCCCAGAGACCTGTTCTGCCATCATCCAGGTCCTGCAGAAGGAGTATATGAAGGTAAGATTTTTATCCTTTTATATCACATTTTATTGTATTGAATGTTTGCTAATATATTGTATTTCTTTCCTCATTCCCTAATTACCATGATTGTATTATGCTGTGAATGTCCCCTTTGTCCTCATGCATGCTGGATTTTTATGTAATTATTATTTTAGGTCCTTCATACATATTTGCCCTTCAATAACCTCCCCAGCATGGTGTCCCCTGCCCTATATTCACCTCATGTAGTCACTTAACAATGTATTTTATCAGCTCCATAGTAGTGCTTTACCCCAAACACCCCCTAAAATGTTTGGAAATGTTATTTTGGATTTAAATTCAGGCAGAGGGCCAGAGGCTTTTTTTGTGGTGTCCCCAAATTTTTGGTAACCCTCCCTCCCCCAACTGCTAAGTCAGCTGATCCCAATTCTCTATCCTCAATCATCTATCTGCTGACTTTGCCAAACCCATACACACTATACCCACCTCTATAGTGCTCAGATTTATGGATGAATTCCCCAAAGCATGTAGTGCAAGGGCCTGCCTGTATACTTTCCAATGGTACTGTTTAAAGTTCTTGTATCCTATTATGATCTTGATAGTGTGTATTTATATCTTTGTATTATGATCTTGACAGTGTGTATTTATATCTTTGTATTATGACACTTCTTACCTGTCCAGTGGGCTGCCAATAGTGTAACTAAGGAGGGGCTGTTCCAAGTAATACCTTGTATTTAGGCATTCATCTCTCAATGAAGTGAAGAGGGTTACCTGTCCAAGAGTCCCCCCCCCCTTATAATGTTAGAAATGGCCCATGAGAGGGGGGGAGGGGGAATATGATAGGTGTACCTTATACTTTGTTGTTGTTAAATTCCCCTTAATAAATGCTATCTGGAGGTTGACCCATAATGTTTGTGTCTAATCTGCTTGCCAGGTTTCTGTAAAAAAATAGTAATGTTTATTGTTTTTTCCTCAACAGTTTCCTTCCACGCCACAGGAATGGCAGACTGTGGCCCCCCACTTTGCCCAGCGGTGGGACTTTCCTAACTGCGGAGGGGTAATTGATGGGAAACACGTCCACATCGTCCCACCACCCAACTCGGGGTCATACTATTATAATTACAAGGGGTTTAATAGTATAGTGATGTTGGCGGTGGTGTCGGCTAATTACGAGTTCTTGTATGTGGACGTGGGGAAGAATGGCCGGATGTCCGATGGTGGAGTCATCTCCCAGACGGAGTTCTACAGGCGTCTCCAGAATGGCAGTTTGGACTTGCCACCTCCAGAGGACAATGTTGAAGGTCTCCCATTTGTGTTCGTTGCTGATGAAGCATTTGCGCTGGGGGACCACCTGATGCGGCCATTCCCGATGAGGACCCTCACCCCGGAACAGAGGGTTTTTAATTACCGGCTGGCCAGAGCCCGAAGAGTGGTGGAGAACACATTTGGAATCCTGGCCAGCCGGTTCGGACTATTTCTGACACCCATCCATATGGCGGAGTATAAACTGAACCATATTATAATGGCGTGCTGTGTTCTCCATAATTTTTTTAAGAAAACATTCAGCCAACTATGCTGGCTCAGTTGGGCCTGAGGCCGGAATACCAAATACATCAACAATGACGGCACTTGAAAGCGGCCGTCCTGGCTTGCCCTCCCTGAATGCCCGTGATGTCCGGTTACGATACCTGGAGTTCTTTGCGGGTAGGGGGGCTATCAATAAGCCAGACAATCTGTGACACCTTTTTCAAATAAAAAACAACCAAAAGCTATTCTTGGTGGACATTTCCTGCTTGTGTTTGTTTTAGCTGACCCTGACAGAAATGTGTTGAGTGCAGAAAATGTCGTGATTGGGTAACCTTATAAAAAACAGTGTTGGCTGGTACTTCCTAAATGCAAAAACACATTTCACTACAAGTGCACTTGCAACTGCACTGAACCTGCACTTGTAGTGCAAAGTGTATTTGCCCTTAGGAAATAACCCCCATTTGTGCATAAAACAGCAATTACATCACCCCAAAAGTGTTGTAGTGTTGAGACAATAATCCACACATTCTTGAGTAAGACACTTTTTTATACCTGCACAATCACATGCGCATTTACCCAAGGTTTTTAAAACAAACCAACATGTTTGTTGTATAAAATGTTTGCATTAGCATTATGAAAAATCAAAATATCCATTTCTGATAAAACAGGCCTGTGTAAAACCAACAAGAAAGCCAAAAAACTAGAACTTACAAAGTTCACATTAGGTAAAACCTGAAGGCTATATCAGACATCAGTATTTAGGAACTGGGTTTGATATAGCGTTCAGATGGGGGGAACTCACCCCCTGGAAAAGCCAAATTTGGAAGATGCACACCAATTTACGAATGTCAACATGTGCTATCTGCCATCAGGGGGGATCAAGGGACGTGTTTTGGGGGAGCAAGCCCTTCCTCAACGCTACTTTATAATTGAGGAAGGGGTTGCACCCCCAAAACGCGTCCATTGATCTCCTGTGATGGCAGATAGCACATGTTGGCACACTGTGTGCATCCTCCAAATTTGGCTTTTCCAAACATTGTAAAAATTTAAATTACATAAAACAGGTGATTTTGTGGGGTTTAAATTCGCCCCAAAACATCAATGATGTTATTATTTTTTTTAATAACATCAGTGATTTGTTGCTGGATGTTTTGCAATTGGAGATTACATCCCATGATCTCCCCTATCAGTATCTGGGCACTTTCTGATGTAAAGCGTTCTCTCTCCCTCACATTACGATCACCTAAAAAGAGATAAAGAACAAAAAAAACAGGTCTCAAAAATCTGCCACCAGCCATCTCTTTTACCTGAGTCTGTGGTCGCAGACACTCACCTGTTGTGGTGCCAATCTCCACCACATCTTCTTCTTCCTCCTGCTCTTCTTCTTGGTTTTGCGGTATTTCCCCTTCTTCCAGAGGGGGGGGTCTCTGGTCTCCTGGGATGAGGAGTGACCTCCGAGTCTTTTCTCCCCTAAGTAAACCAAAAATGGTATACGTAGCACACAGATATTTGATGGCAGAACTATAGAACTAGGAAACATTGATTGGAAGTGGGGTACAATTGTCTATTTTAGCCGAGTTCCAAGATGTATATTTTTTATTGCCCTTTGTCAAGCTGCAATACTTTACCTGTTTGGTACAAGCTTCACACATGTAACCCCCCCTATAGTATACACTGGAGCACCTGTGTGCCCCCCCTAATAAAAATGGTGTTCTGGGGTCCCACACTAGTGCTCCAGTGTCCAGATGTGAAAACAGCTGCTCAGTGTCCTCTCCTTACACACAATCTAGTTTGCATTTCATTCTAGTAACAAACCCATCTACACAAACAAATATTTGGCATCCAAGTAGGCCCCAAAAAAATGTGTGAAAATGCATATGGCCTAAACAATGGTGTTCTAGAGGCCGAAAGAAAAATGTTTGATACGAACGAATAATGGGCCCATGAACATTAAAGTTGCCCTTTTAAACGTTACAACTACTAAAAGCATATGGAGCAGAACGAACGGAATAAAGACAGAAAGAATATGAACACAGCACAACTACTTACTTTTTTGCAGCACTCTCCGGATCTTTCGGTACTGCTCTGGCTCTCTCAACTTCAGGTCCGACCACCGCTTCCTGAGCTGATCTTTAGATCTTCGTACCCCGAAATTCCTCTCCAGACTTCGGACCACTTTACCAATGATTTTGGCCTTTCGGATGTTGGGGTGGGGGTAAGGTCCATATTTTCCATCATAGTCGGACTTCTTCATGATGTCGACCATCTCCAACATCTCCCCAAACGACATATTTGTGGCCTTAAAACGTCTCCTTCTGGATCGGGACGTGCCTGGATCCGAGCTTTCCTCCTCCTCCTCGTTGTTCGAATTATCACGCACCTGGTGTAACTCCGCCATCATGCTCTTCCCCCACTGCGCCGAACGAAAAGGGGCGGGGAATAGAATAGAAAGAACGTCAGGGGCGGGCGGAGTTACACACATGCGCAGTGTGTATAAAGCGTAACACGCGTGCGTATTACGTACGATCTGTGAGCGGAGGAAGGAGCATTGGACGCGTTGATCGTAAGAACGAAGGTAAGAGACAAACTTGGGCCTATACTGCTTCTAGATTGAGGCCTATATTGTAACAAGATTAGGAGAGTTTGGTCTGACATTAGGCTTTGTCTTGTGTTGTGTCTTGCAGTGAACATGGATATCTTAATGAGAGATACTGACTTCATGTCACTATTCATTGATATGCTAAGGGAGCTGCCCTGTCTGTGGGAGATTACCCACCCCC
Organism: Lithobates clamitans; assembly: GCA_037952925.1. Classification (NCBI taxonomy): domain Eukaryota; kingdom Metazoa; phylum Chordata; class Amphibia; order Anura; family Ranidae; genus Lithobates; species Lithobates clamitans. The sequence continues at coordinate 78,318 of JBBGZY010001608.1, read as the reverse complement.
ATTTCAAAAACCAAGCAAAGAGGAAGGCAGCACTGGAGCAATTGTGTGAAATTGTGAAGCAGGTGATCCCCACGGCAGACATCACTTATTTAAAGATCTTAATTGGTTGCCTGAGGAGCACATATCTGAGGGAGCGCAATAAAGTCCTGGATTCACAGAGATCCGGAGCAGCAGATGACATCTATGTCCCCAGGATGTTGTACTATGACAGGCTGCACTTTCTGGCAGGCCAGACTGAACCCAGGTCATCCCTCTCCAGTCTTCCTTCCACGCTTCCTTCCCCCCTCGGCTGAGGCTTCTGATGCCCAACCTGGGCCTTCCAGGCCATATGTGGAGGAGCCCAGATTGAGCCAGGTATAGCATTCCTCTAAATATTTCTGCTTGTACAATCAATGATGTTAACTAGATGTTAGTTGGGAGTACTAATTTATGATTGTGATTGATGATGCCAAAACTAAAACCATGTCCCTTTTTCATACACAGGGAAGTCTCAGCCAGGAGGTGGCTGATCTGCAGGTCCCTCCACCCACCCTGAAAACAGAAAGTGGCAGCAGGAGGAGTAGCCTAGAGGAGGCGGCTATCAGATTTTTTTGGAGGGCTACAGAGGTCCTGGGAGCACCCCACACCAGGCAGGAGAACCTTGCGGCATTCATTGCCTATAAAATGCAGAGGATGGAGGAGGGCCAACAAGCCATGTGTCAGGCCCTCATATCAGAGGCTCTGGAGAAAGGTGTGAGGGGCCAACTTACACCTCACACACAGCTTTGGGATGGTCCTCCTCCTCCCTCTCCTCCAGGTCCTCCCAGTCCTCCTCCAGGTCCTCCCAGTCCTCCTCCAGGTCCTCCCAGTCCTCCTCCTCCTCCTGCAGGTCCTACTCCTCCTCCAGGTCCTACTCCTCCTTCTGCCACATCTCCTACTGCACAGCCACAGCCCGGAAGGAAGTGTGAAAGGAAGACCAGAGAGTGATTGCCCTGGATCCAGTCTGGTCAGCCAAAAGATGCAGCCTCTTGTGGTACCACAGCCTGGGGACACTGATGTCATCTGCTGCTATCCAAGTCTCTGTGAATCCCAGACCAGACTGCCCTTCCTTATATATGGACTCCTCAGGCCACCAATTTTGAGGTTTAAGAATTGATGTCTGCCGTGGGGGTCCCAGGCTTCACTAATTTCTCCTGTTGATCCAGTGTTGCCTTCCTCTTTGTTTGGTTCTGAGCCCTTAATAAAGGATTTTTGTTTTGAATTATACTCTCCTATGTGTTTTACTTCAAAAATGATGGTTTGTTTGTGAGGATTCAGGTACATTTCTAATATACAATGTGAAATGAACAAGGGACACCAACACCAAACAATCTCCTGGAGATTAAATAATAAAAGATATCAATGGTGTTGGGGTAACTTGACACACAAAACACACACAAAAATATTCTGGAGTAAAAATAAAAATAACTTTGAACAAAGATCAGCCTTGGAAAAAATCCAAACATTAAAGAAAAAAAAAAGGCTTAAAAATAAAAAAATAAAAATATAAAAAATATAAAACTGTCAGATGTGACAACTAATAACAATATATTGAGGGAATCCCACTAAAAAAACACAAATAAAAGTTTGTGAGAAGTGTGTGTGAATATGAGCAGCAAAACGACTTAATTCTTGTCACATTATAAAGAAGAAGAGAGTGCGCTGTATTAAACCATTTTTAACATTGCAGCATGACGAAAGTGCTGTATCCATTGCGAACGCTAAGTTTACCAGAACGAGCTGTCCCGTGTCGGAATTTCTTCTGAGCATGCGTGGCACTTTGTGCGTCGGAACAGGCCACACACGGTCGGAATTGACGCGATCGGATTTTGTTGTCGGAAAATTTTATCTCCTGCTGTCCAACTTTGTGTGTCGGAAAATCCGATGGAAAATGTCCGATGGCGCCCACACACGGTCGGAATTTCCGACAACACGCTCCGATCGGACATTTTCCATCGGAAAATCTGACCGTGTGTACGGGGCATTACTTGTAGTTTTAGCTGAACACTGTGAGCAGGACGCACTACACTAACTTGTAGCTTTAGCTGAACACTGTGCAGAGGTCTCACTACACTAACTTGTAGTTTTAGCTGAACACTGTGAGCAGGACGCATTACACGAACTTGTAGCTTTAGCTGAACACTGTGCAGAGGTCTCACTACACTAACTTGTAGTTTTAGCTGAACACTGTGAGCAGGACGCACTACACTAACTTGTAGCTGTAAATAGTCTAGCTGCCTGACTGTGGTACTAATAGGATCAAAAGAACACCAGCAATTTTCTCCAGGTAGCTGTAAATACTGTAATAAGACAAGCCTCCCTGTCAGTAGGAAGATAACAGGAACGGATCTAGCTAAACTGAATACAGTGTATATATATATATATATATATATATATATATATATATATATATATATATATATATATGCAACACCTGGGGTGCATATATATACACAATACACTGTCAGTGCAGCTAACTCACTGACTGTCCTGCCTAATCTAGCTAACTCAAATGAAATGACACTGTCTCTCTCTCTCTCTCTCTCTCTGTAAGCACGCCGGAACACACTACACAGGGCCGCCGTGTAGGCGGCCTCAAATAGTGTGGGGCGTGTTCTAAACCCCCTGAACCATAATTAGCCAAAGCCACCCTGGCTTTGGCCAATTACAGCTCTCTCTACTGACGGCGCTGTGATTGGCCAAGCATGCGGGTCATAGTGCATGCTTGACAATCATCAGCCAGCAATGCACTGCGAAGCCGCAGTGAATTATGGGCCCTGACGCGCCACACGAATTTGGCGCGAACGGCCCATATCGTTCGCAATTCGGCGAGCGATCGAACAGCCGATGTTCGAGTCGAACATGGGTTCAACTCGAACATGAAGCTCATCCCTACCCAACACCATCTAGAACTGGATAAAGCCCATAGGGCCCTGGGACCCCCTAGGAAAGACGGCTCAGAGATAACATTACCAAATCTCATTACTACTCAGTGAAGGAGGAGATCATGAAATGAGCAAGATCCCTATGTGAAGTGCTGTGCCAGGGTCACCCAATACAGGTCTTTTCGGACCTCTCCCCCTCCCTAATACAATGCAGGAGATTGCTGAAACCATTACTGCTAGTACTGATGCAGAGGGACATTAAATATAGATGGGTCTTTCCTTTTGCAGTAAAATTCACTGACAAAGGGAAAAATAACTCCTTTTCCAACCTCTCAGATGGTTCCCTACACTTATCAGTGACACTGGACCTCCCTGGGTAAGTCCGGTAGACCTCCACGGAGATCACCACCTTCTATAGCCAAGAAGTAGATGTTCACAGAAGAAGATGACTGTTCTCACTTCCACCACAGAGTCTCAGAGACAGATTAACGTCTTGTAGGATTACTACCCGGAAATACGAGGCTTACCAATAGGAGCCATGGGCCCTCCCCCAGGGGTGGAGGGAGGTCGGAAGCACTGATAAGTCTGGGAGGCCTTAACCACTTATTTGTCAAGGTTTTCGATTGCTGTGCTATAGCTCATATGCAACTGTATCATGGGCACCCTGTTCAGGGGTGGACCACATGTGCCTCCACCTATCCCTTGGACTCCCAAGGGTCTCTGAGGGCTAGGTTGTCTGCACCCACACAGGTCAGACCCTTATTGTTTTTTGTTAAAGAGCTTCAGGGGGCCTCTCCCCCTGATCCACAGTTCCTTATGCTAGGAGATCCCCTTTACCTCCTCTGTTCCTCCTCTCCTGATCTTCCCTTGCTATCCATATGCCTAATGCTTTTATCTATTGCAGCCAACCGATATTCCTAACCAGAGAAAGATGCCAAGTAGTTGCCCAGCCTCAAAGGAGATCCCTCCCACTTTTACTCAGAGAGAAGACTTCTAAGGGTGAGTGACAGCGGGGAAAGTGGCTTTGCACCTTCTGAGCTCCATGGCTGATGTCACAAAGACCAATCTCAAAATAGCTTCCTATAATGTCCAGGGCCTAAACTTTCCTATTAAATGGAGGAAAGTATTTGACAGCTATAAATCCCTTAAGCTTGACATTCTCATGCTCCAAGAGATGCACTTTCCTATATGGTATAGTCCCAAATTCATCAACCCACACTTCCCCCACTTCTACTTGGCCAATGCAGAAAATAAAACCAGGGGGATAGCAATCATAATCTTTAAATCCTGTAATTTTGGCCTTCCCGGTGGCTGAACTTTTTCAGAAATTCTCTGACCTCCTGGACAGAGGCCTATGTAATGCTTCAGGCAGTGAACTATGTTGGATTGTGTGGATCACAGCTTTGGAAGTCTATGAATACTATATTTTTAACAGTTAACATTAACCTTAACAGCTGTCAGGTAGGAAGACTCAGATAAGTTTGGAAATACAATCGGTTTTATTTAGAGTTGTAATACACAGCCAGGACGGGGAGCTTCAGAGGCAACTTAAACTTAGTAGAACTACACAGGGATAAAGTTTATAGGAAATGTAACGATATTTGCCATGAGTGGATTCCTGGAGATGGGGTCACTCAGTGGCTTCTTGAGAGATGTACTGGTCTCCTATGTGGAAAGGAACAGGTAAGGTTTTCTTCAGGCAAAGTAAGTAGACTGTGGGTAGGGCAGAGGAGAGTATCTGACTACTAGAGAGGAAGGGGCTCTGTCTGGCCCAACAAGTGGAAGTTGGAGGGGCTCTGTCTGGCCCAAAAGTGAGGTGGAAGACGGGGCTCTATCCGGCCCAAAAGTTAGATGATAGTCGGGGCTCTGACTGGCCCAAAAGAGAGATGGTAGTCGGGGCTCTGTCCGACCAAAAATAGAGATGATAGTCAGGGCTCTGACCGGCCCAATAGAGAGAGATGACAGTAGTCTTCTGTTGGAGATCTTTACCTGGCATCAGGTTCTTAGCACGACTGTCAAACAAATGTCATCGACTGTTTAAGTAGGGACAAGAGGAGGAGCCAGGTGATGTCGTAGTGACGTCATCAATCTGCGACGGAGTTTGTGGAGATATCAGAGCTCCCAGTGGAAAGATAAGAATAAGAAAAGAAAAAACAGCTGCTGCTTAATTTATTGGTTTCTAGCGCAATCAGTGGGGTATAGACCAAAAACAAATACAAAATAGAAAAGCCGTGCTTAGATTGATAAATAAATAAATAAGTGAATAATTAAATAATAATAGCTAAAAATATCTGTGAAAAAATTCTTGATGATATGAAACTAATAAAAGTCCCCAAAAAAAGGAAAGGAAGTTCAGAACAATTCAACTGTCCAATTAATAACACTCGGTGTTTAGATGAAGCAAAATATATTCCCAACTGATGAATGGCATGCTTACCGGATAGCAAGCCAAATCGAGCAAGTGGCTTAAATCCAGCCTGGGCCTTTATGAAACCGATCACATTTTTTGGGGACTTTTATTAATTTCATATCATCAAGAATTTTTTCACAAATATTTTTTCACTGAGTTATTATTTAATTACTTATTTATTTATTTATCAATCTAAGCGCGGCTTTTCCATTTTGGAAAGATAAGAATATTGCAGGAGAAATGTCGGAGCCTCCAGTGGAGGGATAAAGACATTACAGTAGAAATGTCGGAGCCTCCATGAAGGGATAAAGACATTACGGAGAGATGTCGTAGCCTCCAGTGGAGGGATAAGGACACTACAGGACCCCTCCTGGGGGCCACAGGAGCAGGCCTGTCAGGAGTCATCCTGTGGACCGTAGTTCTTCCAATGGATCAAATACTGTAAGCGGTTTCTATATAGCCGGGAGTCCAGGATCTGAGTGATTTCGTATTCCACCTGGCCGTTAACCTCAACCGGTGGTAGAGGCATTGGAACATGGCCGGGGAAGGTGTTTGGATGGTAGGGTTTTATCAGGGAGATGTGGAAGGTCGGATGAATACGTAGGGACAAAAGTATGTTTAGCCTCACTGCTGCCTGGTTAATCACTGAGTGGATGGGAAAGGGACCAATATCCACTAAATTTGCCTGAAGGCGTCTGCAGGTTAAGGTGTTTGGTGGATAGCCATACTAAATCTCTGATCTTGTATGAGGGTGGAGTTCTCCTGTGAAGATCGTAGTAGGCCTTTTGTCTGCTTTGGGCTCTAGTGATGTTATCGCCTAGGTGAGGAATGAGGATCTTTAAGGTGTTGATAAAATCTTCAGCCGCAGGGTTGTTGGTAGGTATCTGCTGATGGATGATGGAGGGATGGAAACCATAGTTAGCATAAAAAGGTGAACAACTTGTGGTAGTACTGGTATTGTTGTTGTATGCAAACTCTGTTAGGGGAAGTAACTCATGTCAATCATTTTGTAGGTAAGTGCAGTAGCAACGCATATATTGTTCTAGACAGTGATTTACCCTTTCAGTTTGTCCATTCATTTGAGGATGGTAGGCAGTTGATAATCGATGGTCAATCTTTAGTTTTAGACAGAGAGCTTTCCAGAATCTGGAGATGAACTGTGATCCTCGATCTGACACAATTCTGGAAGGGATTCCGTGGAGTTTGAAAACATGTTGTGTCAAGATCTCAGCCGTCTCTTTGGAGTTTGGTAGTTTCGTAAGGGGCATGAAGTGAGCCATTTTGGTAAGGTAGTCAACTGCGACTAGGATTGTGTTGTAACCGCCTGAGCGGGGTAACTCAACGATAAAGTCAAGTAAAATGGCCTGCCATGGTTTTTCGGTTATAGGGAGACGTGACGTCAGAGGGGGTGGAGTCACCCGTAACGGGTGACCCCGCCCCCTCTGACATCACGGGGAATGCCACAGGGAAGTCCCCATCAAGTCCCCGTGTGTCAGAGGGGGGCGGGGTCACCGGGTGGCCCCGCCCTGCATTATTTAAGAACTGTCAGAAGAGGAGAAGCATCACACAGCGGGAGCCTCCCATCATGCTGGATGCGGAACGTCCTAGAAGACGAAGGGAAGAAGACGCCGCGGAGGAAGATGCTGGACGAGAACACCAGAGGAAGAACCAGAAGAAGAAGAAGATGGAGAAAGAAACCAAAGGAAGATAGAAGATAGAAGATAGAAGATAGACGATAGAAGAAGCATTTAAATAAAGGAATTGTCAAAAACTGTCTCTTGTCATTTTTAACATTTTTGACACTTTTTTTGTGAAATGGTAGGGGTACTTTTGTACCCCCTTACCATTTCACACAGTGGGAAGGGCTGGGATCTGGGGGTCCCCTTGTTAAAGGGGGCTTCCAGTTTCCAATAAGCCCCCCGCCCGCAGACCCCCACAACCACCGGGCAAGGGTTTGTTGGGATGAGGCCCTTGTCCCCATCCACATGGGGACAAGGTGTTTTGGGGGCTACCCCAAAGCATAAACAACAAAGTCAGTGCTACTACCCATACATCACATAGAAAGCAGAGATCCCAGGTGCTCGATCCACAGTCGCTGGCTGAGTAGGTAAATGAGGAAAAGATGATTCGCACTCCGGTGATTACTCTTAAGAAGTATGATATTTATTGACAAGCCACAGTGACCAAACGCAAATAAGAACAGTTGACGCATTTCAGCCTATAAGACCTTAGTCATAACCACATTACAGACATGAAACTTTGAAAATAAATAGTAGCTCCAAGGATCACTGGCTCCACCCATTAATTGTCTTAATTGACTACAGGCAATTATCCAAAAAAGGGGAATCAGCTATACTGCATATTGAGTCATTGTCATGAACAGGTGTGACTAGAACCGTGTGATCTGCGACAGAGGACACCCAAACGTATATACGTGAAAATATAATAATTTATTAAAGAAAGTGAGTAATATAGTACAACCAACTCCAATATGACACAGTGCAATAACCAACCACAGACAGAGACCCACAAATAACAACAGACAGATAAGTGCAATAAATGGGAAATACCAGGATCATAAACAATAGCCAGGCCAGGGTCATACACAGCAGATCAGCAGATGGACAGGGGATGTTCCAGAGACATAAACGTAAGCCAGGCCAAGGTCATACACAGGGAGGTCAGCAGATGGGGTATAGAACACAGGACAGGGAGAGGATGGATGGGTCAGACTGCAGGCAGGGATGCAAGGTAACAGGTGGGACAGGATAGGGACCAGGACAGGGAGACAGGATCAGGTTCAGGGCACAGGATCAGATCGCTAGCAGGTCAGGAGGCAATGAAGAAACCAAGGCAAACATGTGAATGCTTGCCGGGTATTTATAGGCCTGTGATTGGCCTCAAGTGACACCTGATTGTAGGAGGTACTGTCTGCTCTTCACTGCCAGGATCCATCCAATGGTGGACGCCAGTACTGTGGCCCAAAGATGACATAATATTAACAGGGAAAAGCTCTCCTGACAGTTCCAAACTGCCAGGAGACACCTGCTGGTGGACCTCAGTACTGCATCCCAAATAACAGGTATTACCAGCGGATGGAACATTTCCTGACAGTACCCCCCCTCAAAGGAACGGCCTCCGGATGCTCCAATTGGTTGTAATTGTCCATAGTCTATGGCCTCAAGCAGAACAACAGATGGGGGTACGTCAGGCTGGGCAACAGGCACTTCAGACTGGGCTGCAGACACAGGTGCTGGCACATCAGGCAGAACAACAGGTAGTGGCACAACAGGCAGAACAACAGGTGGTGGCACAACAGGCAGAACAACAGGTGGTGGCACAACAGGCTGAACAACAGGTAGTGGCACAACAGGCTGGGCAGGGGACGGTGGCACATCAGGCTGGGCAGCGGACGGTGGCACATCAGGCTGGGCAGCGGACGGTGGCACATCAGGCTGGGCAGCGGACGGTGGCACATCAGGCTGGGCAGCGGACGGTGGCACATCAGGCTGGGCAGCGGACGGTGGCACATCAGGCTGAGCAGCAGACGGTGGCACATCAGGCTGGGCAGCGGACAGTGGCACATCAGGCTGGGCAGCGGACGGTGGCACATCAGGCTGGGCAGCGGACGGTGGCACATCAGGCTGGGCAGCAGACGGTGGCACATCAGGCTGGGCAGCGGACGGTGGCACATCAGGCTGGGCAGCGGACGGTGGCACATCAGGCTGGGCAGCAGACAATGGCACATCAGGCTGAGCAGCAGACGGTGGCACATCAGACTGAGCAGCAGACGGTGGCACATCAGGCTGGGCAGCAGACGGTGGCACATCAGGGTGGGCAGCAGACGGTGGCACATCAGGCTGGGCAGCAGACGGTGGCACATAAGGCTGGGCAGCAGACGGTGGCACATAAGGCTGGGCAGCAGACGGTGGCACATAAGGCTGGGCAGCGGGCTCATTAAGCTGGGCAGCGGGCTCATCAAGCTGGGCAGCGGGCTCATCAAGCTGGAGAGCACATCAGGCTGGGCAGCGGACAATGGCACATCAGGCTGAGCAGCAGACGGTGGCACATCAGACTGAGCAGCAGACGGTGGCACATCAGGCTGGGCAGCAGACGGTGGCACATCAGGCTGGGCAGCAGACGGTGGCACATCAGGCTGGGCAGCAGACGGTGGCACATCAGGCTGGGCAGCAGACGGTGGCACATCAGGCTGGGCAGCAGACGGTGGCTCATAAGGCTGGGCAGCGGGCTCATTAAGCTGGGCAGCGGGCTCATCAAGCTGGACAGCGGGCTCATCAAGCTGGAGAGCGGGCTCATCAAGCTGGAGAGCAGGCTCATCAAGCTGGAGAGCAGGCACTGGTACTTCCGGCTAGAACACTGGCACCTCAGGCTGGAACACTGGCACTGAGACATCAGGCTGGAAGGCTGGCACCGAGACATCAGGCTGGAGGGCAGGCACCGAGACATCAGACTGGAGGGCAGGCACCGAGACATCAGGCTGGAGGGCAGGCACCGATAAATATATAAACACAAGAGAAAAGACCAAAGACCCAGCCAAATTACTAAAGGTGGATATGAGTATCAATGAGGTTTACCTGCTACCTACTCAGATTAAACACCTGTATACATCATCAGCCCCCGTAATGAGCGGTGGTTATATCACCGGACATGGGGTGATTGTCCTCTGAACTAAAACAAACATCAAACCAGAAGAGCAGAAAAAGATTCCGCAAAGCAATTCTTCAACAAGGACCAACTGACGTTGTTAATAATAAATCTTTATTAGTTATCCAAAATTAAACAAAAATAGAAAAAAGCAAATTGTACACGAATAACTCCTCCACACAAGATTACTCCTACCTACAACATATGATTAAAAATAAGACAGACGTCTTAGGGGGATTTGGGTGGCCACCAAACCTAATACACACATCTCACACAGTCATCTCACACACACATGTAGATAATGATCTTAGACCCGGGTCACATGCATATTGAATAGTCCAGGAAAGCTCAAATCAAACGGACATAATCAAGACATCAATGGGCTTATGGTCAGAGCAATTGCCTGCATAAGTTGGTGTTTTGAGATGGACGTAAGATCCACTTGGAGATGTTATTCACAGCCGAACATGTGCACAATGCAGCACGGATGATTACAGGGGTACAGTAGGTAATAACCTAAAGTCTCAGAGATCCACAATAAGACTAAGCGTCACTGATTCAGATGGGATGATTCCCGAGTAATGAGATATAATGACAGCTCACCATTTAGAAGTCTTGTACTGGTTGGCTCTCACTCCTCCAAGCTCCCGTCTGGTCGCGGTCTCCTCCCTCAGAAGGAATACACACTGGGAGACGCTGCGCTCACGTCTGTGTTGATTCGTTCTGACTCACAGCGTACGGTGAGCAGCAGGGTTCACATCCTCAGACCAAGCAGTGTCCAGGGGCTGTATGGAGCATAGTATAGAGAGCCATATCCGGAATCAGTGGATAAGGAGGATCACTTTAGGCTATGCGGCTGCTGGCAATAACGCAATGTGGAAATGTTTGGAGATGGCTCAAGGTATAGGTGGACATCCAGGGGTCCCTGTCACCGGTAGCACGGTGGCAAGATGCTTACACGTTTCACCTGATCCCAGGCTTCCTCAGAGCATGCGCAATGGGTCAGGGTCCGTGCTTTAAGTAACCAAGCCAATAAAAGCAATAGACAATTAAAACCTAACACACCTGAACACCAAACAACACGTCATTCACCATTAGTGCAACTCTACATTTTAAAACAGGTGCAATCCCAAAGGGGGGGGCAATGAAAAGATTTGTAAAGCAAAATATCAAGTTTTGAGTAGCTGGGGTACTGACACAGAATGGTATGGATAGTTGTGTTGATGCTTCATGAATTCCCAAAGTAGGGGAAAAGAGGGAAAGGGAGGAGAAGAGGGATGTTTAGTTAAATAGAAGTTAACTATCTATAGGATCTGTGACAGATCATCTTATGAGTACAGATGGTACTCCCCGCCTCATAGTTTTGTATATAGGGCAGGCACGAGACATCAGGCTGGAGGGCAGGCACCGAGACATCAGGCTGGAGGGCAGGCACCGAGACATCAGGCTGGAGGGCAGGCACCGAGACATCAGGCTGGAGGGCAGGCACCGAGACATCAGGCTGGAGGGCAGGCACAGAGACGTCAAGCTGGAAGGCAGGCACCGAGACGTCAAACTGGAAGGCAGGCACCGAGACGTCAAGCTGGAAGGCAGGCACCGAGACGTCAGGCTGGAAGGCAGGCACCGAGACGTCAGGCTGGAAGGCAGGCACCGAGACGTCAGGCTGGAAGGCAGGCACCGAGACGTCAGGCTGGAAGGCAGGCACCGAGACGTCAGGCTGGAAGGCAGGCACCGAGACGTCAGGCTGGAAGGCAGGCACCGAGACGTCAGGCTGGAAGGCAGGCACCGAGATGTCAGGCTGGAAGGCAGGCACAGAGAAATCAGGCTGGAAGGCAGGCACAGAGACATCAGGCTGGAAAGCAGGCACCGAGTCATCAGGCTGGAAGGCAGGCACTGAGACATCAGGCTGGAAGGCAGGCACCGAGACATCAGGCTGGAAGGCAGGCACCGAGACATCAGGCTGGAAGGCAGGCACAGAGACATCAGGCTGGAAGGCAGGCACAGAGACATCAGGCTGGAAGGCAGGCACAGAGACATCAGGCTGGAAGGCAGGCACCGAGACATCAGGCTGGAAGGCAGGCACAGAGACGTCAGGCTGGAAGGCAGGCACAGAGACGTCAGGCTGGAAGGCAGGCACCGAGATGTCAGGCTGGAAGGCAGGCACCGAGACATCAGGCTGGAAGGCAGGCACAGAGACATCAGGCTGGAAGGCAGGCACCGAGACATCAGGCTGGAAGGCAGGCACCGAGACATCAGGCTGGAAGGCAGGCACCGAGACATCAGACTGGAAGGCAGGCACCAAGACATCAGGCTGGAAGGCAGGCATAGAGACATCAGGCTGGAAGGCAGGCACAGAGACATCAGGCTGGAAGGCAGGCACAGAGACATCAGGCTGGAAGGCAGGCACCGAGACATCAGGCTGGAAGGCAGGCACAGAGACATCAGGCTGGAAGGCCGGCACCGGGATGTCAGACTGGGTTGGATTAGCTGGTGCAGAGGCAGGTTGGGTTACTGGCAGGATCGTCTTGGTTGGAAAAAACTTCCATTTTTTCTTTGGCTTAGCCACTGAAGCTCTGTAGGTGAGGGGTGCAGCAGACTGGAAAGGAGGATTAGAATATGGCAGAGAAGAGGTAACAGTAGCTGGAGGAAGTTCCTGTGGGTTTGTGGACAGCTGAGAAGAGGCAGGTGGGTTGAATGCAGGATAGGTGCAGCGGGTAGAGAAAGGTTATTGATATTTGGTGGGAAGCAGGGTATATTGGGCTGAAACGGAGGTTGCCATGGGTGAAAAAGACTCTTGGGCAGACAGGTGTCTAATAGCAGGTCCGGGTTGTGAAGAGCTGACCGAAGCTGGAAATAATAAGTCTGACCATGCCTGTAGTACAGGTTGAACAAACGTGGGTTCACATACTGCCTGTCTAACCAGGGACTGCACCGAATCTATACAATCCACTAGCACCTGTTTAGGACAAGCTGAATAATGCTCCAGAAAGTATACAGCATCATCCTCCAACAGCCACACCAGAGACTCCACCTGATCACTACTGAAGGGGGGAGAAAAATCATCACTTCCTTTATGACTGCTAGACAAGGCTAGCTCAGCACACACCTGTGTCAGGGGCTGAACGTTTTCAAACAGTAATCTACCCTGATCAACCAGAGAATGGGCCAGACGGATACACTCCAGGAGCTGATCGCTGGCCCACTCTTTCAATACTAGACGACAGTAGTTGTTATCCTCCAACACCAGTGAGGCAAGGAGAACAACTGTTTCTGATTGCATTTTAATAGCAGTAACAGCACTGCAATGGTTCCTCACTTCTGGTCAGGGATGGCCTTGGTTTACTGTCATGAACAGGTGTGACCAGAACCGTGTGATCTGCGACAGAGGACACCCAAACGTATATACGTGAAAATATAATAATTTATTAAAGAAAGTGAGTAATATAGTACAACCAACTCCAATATGACACAGTGCAATAACCAACCACAGACAAAGACCCACAAATAACAACAGACAGATAAGTGCAATAAATGGGAAATACCAGGATCATAAACAATAGCCAGGCCAGGGTCATACACAGCAGATCAGCAGATGGACAGGGGATGTTCCAGAGACATAAACGTAAGCCAGGCCAAGGTCATACACAGGAAGGTCAGCAGATGGGGTATAGAACACAGGACAGGGAGAGGATGGATGGGTCAGACTGCAGGCAGGGTTGCAAGGTAACAGGTGGGACAGGATAGGGACCAGGACAGGGAGACAGGATCAGGTTCAGGGCACAGGATCAGATCGCTAGCAGGTCAGGAGGCAATGAAGAAACCAAGGCAAACATGTGAATGCTTGCCGGGTATTTATAGGCCTGTGATTGGCCTCAAGTGACACCTGATTGTAGGAGGTACTGTCTGCTCCACACTGCCAGGATCCATCCAATGGTGGACGCCAGTACTGCGGCCCAAAGATGACATAATATTAACAGGGAAAAGCTCTCCTGACAGTTCCAAACTGCCAGGAGACACCTGCTGGTGGACCTCAGTACTGCATCCCAAATAACAGGTATTACCAGCGGATGGAACATTTCCTACAGTGATCCATATGTATGCCACTACTTGTCACACACCTTAGAGTGATAATAAGTACATGTGTGCAAACACTCATGCATGCACTCATGCACATATACATGATTAAAACACACCAGGGGAGGGGGGAGGGGGTGGGGGAAACGGGAAAGGGAGCTAGACTAAAATGAATCAAAAGATATCAAATGACCTAAAAATGTGAATAAATTATGTGAAAACGGACTCACAGATGCAAATATACAATGTAAGCACAAACAAATATCGCTAAATGATGCATAACAAAAGTGCTGTAATCAAACCAAATAAAATAAATAAAATGAAGGTGTATGCCAGCAAAGAGTGTACAGGGGTATATGAATCTGCTTCAAAAAGAGCATCAATCCAGAGTCTATCAGATATCATGAAAACTTATCCAATGAAATTGCTAAAACCATGTATATATAAATGTGCTAATATTATAATCAACTGATGATATAAATACACACGTGGATGATAATTGACAATAAAAAAAAGGAAAAAGACTGTGAATAAAAAATATATATATAAGTGTCCATAAAATAGTCCCAGTGGTTGGTGTTGGTGACCCGCCAACACTTGGCGAAAAAAATATATAATATATACCAAAGAAAAAATACAAATAAAAATAAATAAAGTGACGACAGTCCCACCACCAAATGTGACAATCCTGGATGTAGATAAGATACTGATGGTGGACCAGGAGGGAAGAAAGACAGTGTGCTGACAGGTGGGGGCACCTCCGTGTTCCCAGGCCCCTTACCTTACAGCTGTAAGGTATACAGCATACGTAGAGGAGGCCCCGCAGACGGGGAAGTCCAAAGGTACAACCGATGGCGTTGATTGGTGATGCCGTATATCATATGCAGAGACAAAGAACGAGTGGCATATAGTATAATTCCGTTTGATGTAAAGAAACAGGTGGAGGGGGGAATGAAGTGGGAGAGGGGGAGGGGGGGTTGCACTTACTTTTTAAGCAATGAGCGCACGCCTCAACCCACGAGCGCCGAGCTCGTTTAATCCCAGGCTCAGGATCTTCTAAAAGACTCTCCCCGCTTCCAGTTCCTCACCACCCGTTATGCAGAGTTATATTGTGCGGTATATAGAAAACAGAAACCGCACATAGCATAATCCCGTATATCATATATTTTATTAAAACAATCACAAAATTCATGAGTTCGACTCAAACTCGAAGCTCATCTCTAGTCTCCACAAGGACAGATATGTCTGCTCGCATGTGTTTGAGGTAAGAGAGGATGGCGAGCCTTTTAGGTTTGGCCCCCAGCCCTCTCACATTCCATGTGACTAATTTGAGGGTTGCCATAGTGATAACGGTGTTAATTGGTTTTCCAATTGGATCGGCAAAGGTTGGCTCGAGCCTCCAGTCACACATAGTATAGCTGGTGTATGAAAAAACATGCATTAAAACTGAGACCCCATTTCCCACTGTATACCAGAGCCCTGCAGGAGAGCCAGAGAAAGTGGCAGAGCATTTGCAGCAGACCTGCAGGGGGCCGTGTAGGGAAACGGGCAGACAGGTGACATCATAAGCAAACAACAACATATATACTGCAATATAAAGCATGTCAGACACTGTAAAAATAAAAGAAAGGGGAAAACAATGGTAACTTTGCCAACTCTGGACCAGTCTGGCATATTAAACTCATGACAGTCCTCCACAGCCGTAGGGGCTGAAGCTGGCCAGGGAAACATATCTTGAGGGGACAGCAGGATGCACCAGTGTCCATGGAAAGGGGGAAGAGAAACCTGGGACTGCAGTGGAAGTCCAGGTGCACACCTCTCTGTCACTGGGGGTGAGCAAAAATTAACAGAACGGTGCTAAACGGTCTGGCATCTAGATGTTTAGGGGGGTGCAGAATCAATGTTCGAGAGTGACTGGAAAAGTGCTCTGTTGTGGGGATAGTACGTGGCGGATGGAGCACCTAGGGCAGCGGTGCATCAGTAATATAACCGGCCGGGGGAGAGGAGCAAAATCAGTGTGCGGGCATCTCCAGGGTTGCCGTGAGTGCAGCAAGGGGGGGGTATGGGGGACACAGGCCAAAGTGTACTCACGGCTTATAGAGGGGATGTCAATGGCATGAGTCTCAGGATCTCAGTCCAGCGAGGTTCATCTGCAGGTGGACACGGCTGGTGTGTTATGATGGCGCAGGGGCGTCTGCGTCCCGCTTCTCCAGCCATGGGATGATCGTGGAGGGGTCTTCAAAAAAATGAGCCTTGCCATCCTGGGTGACATGGAGGTGTGCCGGGAACAGCATAGCATAGGCTAGGTGTTGGTTGCGAAGTTGGCGCTTGGCTTCTTAGAATTGCGCTCTTTTCTTCTGGATCTCGGCGGAGAAGTCTGGGAATACTGCAATGTGTGAGCTGCCGAACGGAATGTTGCCCTTTTCCCAGATGAGGTGCAAGACGGCATCCCGGTCCCTGTAGTTAAACATCTTCGAGATGAAAGTGTGCGGGGGGGCTCCAGGAGGTGGGGGTCTTGCTGAAAGGCGGTGCGTGCGTTCCACCATGAACGTGGAGGAGAAGGGCTCTCTGCCAAAGTTGGTTATGAGGAGATTTTCCAGGGGGGGAGCGAGCCCTCAGATCGCTCCGGCAGTCCCATGAACCTGAGGTTGCAGCGGCGTAGTCTATTCTCCATGTCGTCCTGTTTGCTTAGGACGACATTTAGCTGGTATTGGAGCTGCTCTGTGGTAACTTAAGCGGTGAGATATCATCCTCCACCTGCCAAATTCTGCGCTCTGTCTTGGTCATCCTTTCCCGCAGTTTGTGAATATCTTGGCAAATGAGGGATATGTTGACCTTGACCTCCTGAATCTTAGACGTGAGGGTTGTCTGGCAGGGCGAGACAGCATTGAGCATGCGAGCGATGTCTGCAGTTGGTGGGACCTCATCCCCTGAAGTGGATGCGGCGCCATCTTCCCCCATCAGGTCTCGATCATCGTGGCAGTATTTGTCAAGCTTTGTCGCCCCTGGAGGTCGCTTCGGTGGTGACATGATCATGGGAGCTTCTCTGAGCGATGCAGATATTTTGTGCTGAGTTAGGGGATGATTTAGCCCCACAGGATAAAGTTATAGGATAACGTGCAGCCAGATATCTCACTCTGCACTCCTCACGCCATGCAGCTTCAGGCCACGCCTGCAATACCCTATTAGATTGTAAGCTACCTCTTGTATTTTATTGTAATGCAATTGTATTTTGTCTCTTTTATATTGTAAAGCGCTGAGTAAACTGTTGGCGCTATATAAATCTTATATAACAATAATAATAAGTTATAAGTCAGCACACTAAATAAAATTGCTTTCAAATTCCATCATAGTTTATATTCATCAGCAAACATATAAGTAAACACATCGTACAGGAAATCAGCCTAGCTCTGAGGAAGGGGGTGCGCCACTGAAACGTGTCGGCAGTACCCCATGTTCTGTGCATTTTCATGCATTGTTTTTATGGCCTTTTATTAGTTGCATTTTGTGAGTACCCACTTTTATATAAAACATTTTTATTATTAAATTATCTTTGGTAATGCACTAGGTGTGCGCACCTTCCATTTCTGTTTTTATTGTAGTTCCATTTGGATTACCCCATCTGAGGAAGGCAGCATCCACCCAGTTTTGAATACCAGTTTTGGATACCATTATATACTTTTCACACCACCATTTTATTTGATATCTGTTACTTCACACCTTGGAAGACCTACAAACAAAAGTGAGTACACCCCTAAGTGAGAATGTCCAAATTGTGCCCAAGTACTCATTTTCCCTCCCTGGTGTCATGTGACTTGTTATGCCGCGTACACACGATCAGAATTTCCAACAACAAATGTTCGATGTGAGCTTTTTGTTGGAAATTTCGACCGTGTGTGGGCTCCATCGGACATTTTCTGTCGGAATTTCCGACAACAGAAATTTTGAGAGCTAGATCTCAAATTTTCCAACAACAAAATCCGTTGTCGGAAATTTTGATCTGTGTACACAATTCCGGTGCACAAAATTCCATGCATGCTCAGAATCAAGCAGAAGAGCCGCACTGGCTATTGAACTTCCTTTTTCTAGTCCCGTCGTATGTGTTGTACGTCACCACATTCTTGACGTTCAGAATTTCTGACAACATTTGTGTGACCGTTTGTATGCGAGACAAGTTTGAGCCAACATCCGAAGGAAAAAAATCCACGGTTTTGTTGTTGGAATGTCCGATTGTCTGTTTTAGACATTAGTGTAGCACTGGGAGCTACAGTTCATTGTGGGAACCATGAATGCCAACATGTACTGTGACATCCTGAAGCAGAGCATGATCCTCTCCCTTTGGAAACTGGGCAGCAGGGCAATATTCCAACATGATAACGACCCCAAACACACCTCCAAGATAACCACTGCCTTGCTAAAGAAGCTGAGGGTAAAGGTGATGGACTGGCCAAGCATGTCTCCAGACCTAAACCCTATTGAGCATCTGTGGGGCATCCTCAAATGGAAGGTGGAGGAGCACAAGGTATCTAACATCCACCAGCTGTGTGATGTCATCATGGAGGAGTGGAAGAGGACACCACTGGCAACCTGTGAAGCTCTGGTGAACTCCATGCCCAAGAGTGCTGGAAAATAATTGTGGCTGCACAAAATATTGACATTTTGGGCCCAATTTGGACATTTTCACTTAGGGGTGTACTCACTCGTTGCCAGTGGTTTAGACATTAATGGCTGTGTGTTGAGTTATTTTGAGGGGACAGCAAATTTACACTGTTATACAAGCTGTACACTCACTACTTTACATTGTAGCAAAGTGTCATTCCTTCAGTGTTGTCACATGAAAAGATAGAATAAAATATTTACAAAAATGTGAGGGGTGTGCTCACTTTTGGGAGATACTGTGTATATACACTGAGCAAAATGCAACACTTTTGTGTTTTCCCATTTATCATGAGCTGAACTCAAAGATCTACGTCTTTTTCTATGTACACAAAAGGCCTATTTATCTCAAATATTGTTCATAAATCTGTCTACTGTAAATCTGTGTTAGTGAGCACTTCTCCTTTGCCGACATAATCCATCCAACTCCCAGGCGTGGCATATCAAGATGCTAATTAGACCGCATGATTATTGCACAGGTGTGCCTTATGCCCCGTACATACACACGATCTAAAAATCGGACGACAGATCATCTGACTTTTTTCGCTTACTAGTTGCAAGTAGAAATTGAATAGGTTACTAAAGTCATGAAAACTCTCGTATGACAGAAAAAAAATTCGGAAATAATGCCATGTATATATTTGTATTGTATTTTCAGATGACAATTGTACTGACAACTCTACCGAAAATCGTACGATCTGGTATCCTACTAGGAAAATTTTCAAGCTTGCCCGATCAAATAATATAAGATGATTGTGATCGGCTCTCAAACGCTCTGTACTAACGATCCGATTATCGTACGATCGCGTCAAAAGTGGTATTTTTCATCCAATTTTCAGATCGTTTGTACGGGCCATTGGGCTGGCCACAATAAAAGGCCACTCTAAAATGTGCAGTTTTATTGTATTGGGGGGTCCAAAAACCAGTCAGTATCTGGTGTGACCACCATTTGCCTCATGCAGTGCAGCACATCTTCTTCCCATAGAGTTGATCAGGTTGTGTATTGTGGCCTGTGGAATGTTGGTCCTGCCCATACCATAACCCCACTTCCACCATGGGCCACTCATCTACAACGTTGACATCAGCAAACCGCTCATCCACTCGACACCATACATGTTATCTGCCATCTGCCCTGTACAGTGAAAATTGGGATTCATCTGTGAAGAGAACACCTCTCCAAAGTGCCAGACGCCATGGAATGTGAGCATTTGCCCACTCAAGTCGGTTACAACGACGAACTTCAGTCAGGTCGATTCCCCAATGAGGACAGCGAGCATGCAGATGAACTTCCTTGAGATGGTTTCTGAAACTTTGTGCAGAAATTCTTTAGTTATACAAACCGATTGTTGCAGCAGCTGTCCTGGTGGCTGGTCTCAAACAATCTTGGGGGTGAAGAGGCTGGTGTGGTTACACGTGGTCTGCGGTTGTGAGGCCAATTGGATGTACAGCCACATTCTCTGAAACGCCTTCGGAGACGGCTTATGTTAGAGGAATGAACATTCAATTCAAGGGCAACAGCTCTGGTGAACATTCCTGCAGTCAGCATGCCAATTGCATGCTCCCTCAAAACTTACGACATCTGTGGCATTGTGCTCTGTGATCAAACTGCACATTTTAGAGTGGCCTTTTATTGTGGCCAGCCTAAGGCACACCTGTGCAATAATCATACTGTCTACTCAGCATCTTGATATGCCACACCCGTGAAGTGGATCAACAAAGGAGAAGTGCTCACTAACACAGATTTATACAGATTTGTGAACAATATTTGAGAGAAATAGACCTTTTGTGTACATAGAAAAAGTCGTAGATCTTTTAGTTCAGTTTATGATAAATAGGGGCAAACACAAAAATGTTGCATTTATAAATATATATATTTATTTATTTTTTCACAATGGGCAAACTGGGAAATATCAGCACACCAAAGAGAGGATGTAGAGGAAGAGGGATAAAGGCTGAAAAGAAAAAAAAATAATGGTATGGGTCAAGGTTGCTCAGATGACAGCAGACACCTATCCTGAGGAAGTCCCATTTTGATGAAACATGTTGAGTGGTAGCAGTCTGTGATTTCCTCACATCCAACCAGAGATACCAGTAAACCTGTTCCTGATGCTCTGTGTTAGCAGTGTCCAACAAGGCATTTGTTAAACAGTGCTGTATAGAACATGGAAACGTTAGTTCTTTTTATATTGCTTTTTATTAAATTGTTAAAAAATGTTATGCTATGCAAGCCTCTTTCTCCTTTTTGCTGGGTTGCTACTAAAAGGAGAGCCTGCACATTAGAGAAGGAAAGAAGAGTAAAGAAAGAGCAGATCCTGCTAAAGTGGGGTATTTGACCAAACTACAGATAAGAGGTCAAAATCATCTGAGTGCTTATCCTTTAGAGTGTGCACTGTGGTAAACAATTCACAAAATTGTTGGAAGACAGGGAGGAGTAAATGAAAACTATTTTATGCATATTTTGCAGTGGGTGCTTTATTTCCTAAGACACTGGAATATACCGTATTTATCGGCGTATAACACGCACAGGCGTATAACACGCACATTCATTTTCAGAGGGAAGTTTCAGGAAAAAAACTTACATTTTAAATAAGGAACTTTGAAGCAAAATAAGGGTCAGTGCCCATCTGCAGCCTCACCATTGCCTTCAATGTAGCCTGATCAATGCCCATCTGCAGCCTCACAAGTGCCATCAATGCAGCCTCATCAGTCCACATCAATGCAGCAGCCTCACCATTCCCATCAGTGCAGCCTGATCGATGCCCATCTGCAGCCTAGAGGGGACAGGGAGAGGGGTGGGATAAGCGCCGACAGATTACATGCAGTGAGAATCCTATGATAGACAGAACAGTGGTCTAATGGCGGCTCAGGAGACGGGACTTCCTATTATAGAGGCAACCAAGTAAACAGGAGTTTCTCACTGTATGTAATCTGACGTCGCTCGTCCTGCCCCCCTCCCTGTCCCCTCCGAGGCAGCTAAAATTGAAGTATTGGCGTATAACACGCACACGCTATTTGCACCCAATTTTCATGGTGAAAAAGTGAGTGTTATACGCCAATAAATACAGTAATTAACTGTTTGAGAGTGGACTATTTTTTATGAAATGTATGATTTTATTTGTATATAGCGTTATAGCTGATTATGATTGTTACAATTCCAATGAATTATATGGGAAAACTGTTGTTTGATGGTTTAGATACTTTTTCATTATAGTTAGCATGTATTCAGTTTAAAATGACCTGGCTCATTGATACATACTCTACCTTACAAGCTTCATGTTTTGCTTATTTACATGCTATTTATACTATTGGATGTTCTGAAACTTTTTGAAAGTGAAAAGAAAATCATAAAACAAAAATAATCTCTTCTAATTACCAATTACACCCCAGATCCATCTGTAGTGTTGGATCACATTAAACCTATTGTGTAAGCATCAAAACACACTCCATCCGTTTCCAAATAATTTGCACTTAATGTCTAATTGCATCTTTTTTAAGGTTCACCAATGCAACCCAGCACTGGTCCTTTTCCAGGTTGAATAATGTACAGCATTATGCAATCCACTTTCATGCCACCATAGACATTCCTTTTGGTGGGGGGGTTTCATAACACTGGCCTGGGCTCACAGTACTTCTGTCACAGTACATACTCTTCAGGAGTAAGTACCTTCCATCACCATTGCTTGAGGTGAATAAGGCGGACCCGTGATATACTGTAATGTAAATGGCCTGCGATAGAAAAATAAATTATAATCTTTTTTTTTATTAGTAGATTGGGGAGCACTTAGTGTTTGGGGAGAAGCACAACAAAGCTAAACTGCTATAGATTTTATATATCTGAAAGCTATGATTTCACAAATCTGCCTCAATAAATTGTACAGAAGAAAATGTTATTTGGCAGGAAACAGTTACATCTCCCACAAAATATTATGGCCCTAAGGGAGGAACAAAGGTGTTAGACTCTGACACTTAAGTGGTTAAAGTACTTCAAAGTGCCTGTCACATTAAACATGTAAATTATATGGGTAATCAATACAGTAGACTTAGAAGATATATTTATTTTTGCACAAGCCTTTGGAACGTTTTTTCTTTGTAAAATGCTATCCAAGGCAAATTCATGAGTCAGTGTTTTTTCTATATGACATGAAGTTCAGCCAAGGTTATATTTTCGCATAATTCCTGCTAGGTTAACAAAAATAGTAAGAATGTGAGCTGTAGTAAAGTGGGCAGTTTCAGTGCCAGGTCATAATACAACATTTGTTAGGGGAATTTGATTATGACTGTTGTACATATAAACATCCTGTGTCCTCCTAAAATTGCAACCAATGCAATTCTTGGAAATTAGTTTTGTCCTGTTAGGTCTAACTGCTCCATATCACAGCAGATAGATATCCTGATGATGGTCTCAATGTCAAAATATGCTACACAAAGTCCCAACTTACTTAATAAGATTATAACCTATTACAGGAACAAGTTATGTTTGCTTCACTGTTCAAGTAGAGTCAGATCATCTGAAAATGAATGTCATGCAGAACCAATTCAAGATAAAAATATTTTATCATAGTGAATATACCACCAGACTAGTGTGTAAGGAATGCTACTACATGCATATAATGTAATAATGTACATATTTAGACTCACTGAGTGATTTCAAAAAGACAGTGGTTGTCTGATATTAAATAGATAGATCTTTCACACAGATTAATCTAATAAGCCGCTAACAGAAAGTGAAAAACCACCTCAGTAATACAATCTGATAAATGGTGCACTCAAAAATACAAAATCCCAATAGTGTAAAACTTTTGAAAAAAGTGTTATATTAAAAACAAGTAGTAATAATAAATGTAAAACACAACCATTTCAATGACATTTATATTTCAATGTTTTTATTGAAAAAGAAGGTAGCAAAGTACAAAATAGCCAGTCACATAGGCAGATTAATGTTAAATTATTAAAGCAGTATATTCCAATACAAAAATAATTAGGATCGATTCATATGACTTATATACCACCTATGATGGTAACATAACATAAAAACTACAGCAAACATCTAGATATCGGTGGAATTTAACCATAGCCTCTCAATAGTGAGCTGGACAATTCCTGTGGGAGGGAATGGCACAGACCCAGCTTCCTGAGAGGTACCGGACCTGGTCTTTGAGACAATCCCAGGTCTCATAATCATAGAGGATCATAAATGAGATCATCAGTATTGTATCAGAATTTATGAGATGTGAGAATAAGAAAAAGAAAGGAAAAAAAGGCAAACAGAACAAAAGGAAGAGAGAAGAGGAGGGAAGAAAGGAAGAAACAAAAGAGGAAAAGTCAAATGAAGAGGGAGAGAATCCTCCTGGAATTCGCTATGGCGTAGAAATATAGTCAATCCATGGGTCCCATATCCTATTAAATTTCTTGACTTTATTACTGAGAATGTGAGTGAGTTTATCATTGATCATAATCCAATTAAGTTTATTCTTAACCTGGTCAAGAGGGATCACTGACTGCTTCCAATGTCTTGCCATTGTAATTCTTGCCACCAGTAATATATATGTAATCAGTTTTACTGATTGTTTGGGTGTTTCATCAGGCAGTTTATGAAAAAGGGCAGCTTCAGGAGATCTGCGAATGTTTACCCCCGTCACTGAATTGATCAAGTTGAAAATTTGAATCCAAAACGTGATTACGAGAGGACACTGCCACCAAATATGGTACATCGTCCCCAACTGACTACAACATCAGAAACAGTTTGGTGAAGCGGAAGGATGCATTTTATTTACTCTGGTGGGTACCAAGTACCAACGTAAAAGCGTTTTATAATTAGCCTCTATCAGAGTGGTATTAATTGAGACTTTGGATAGCTGATAAGCAAGATCCTGCCATTCATTGAGGTCAAAAGTTAGATTCAAATCCCTTTCCCATTGTGCCGTATAAGCAAGTTTTGAATCTGGTTCAGTGAGGGAAGTATATATCGCAGAGATCCGACCCCTTTGATAGCCTCTGGCTTGACAAGTTAATTCAAATGTTGTAAGCGTAAGGGGGCCCACTACTTAGTTAAGTTTAGATCTGGCAAACTATGCAATTTGGTTATACCGAAAGATTTCACTAGGGGGCATTAGAAACTCATCTTTAAAATATTGTATCGTGTGTAATTGATCCCCGTTCAGGAAGTCTCCAATTCTCAGTAGCCCTTTATTGAGCCACCACTGAAACACTGGTGGTGTCAAACCAGGTGGAAACTCCGGATTGCAGAAAAGTGGAGCTAGTGGTGTGTGTGAGGATGATAAAGGACTGCGGTTGCGTGTTCTATCCCATATTGCTAGGGACTGTGATAAGGTGGGGCATAGTAAAGGTGGGCGTCGACTGTTAGGAAGCCACATTAATGACCCTATAGCCAACGGATGGCAGGCAAGTGCTTCTATAGAAACCCAAAGAGGGACCGAACCTTTAGCTGTGGTGTAGGCTAATTGGGCTATTTGAGCCGATTGATAATATGCCTGCAGGTTAGGAAGACCAAGCCCCCCCCATAGGTTTTGGTGTGTAAAGCATATGCCTTTGAATCAGAGGTCTGGAATTACCCCATATGAACCGCAAAACCTCAGCCTGTAGAAGCTGTATGTCTACCCTCGGGACTGCCACCGGTAAAGTCCTAAAGTAATAAAGAAGTCTAGGTAACCATGTCATTTTTATGGAATTGACTCTTCCAAACCATGAAAGGGAGTAGTCTGCCCAACAACGAAGATCCTCCTTGAGTCTTTTAAATAATGGGGGATAATTTGCCCGATATATGGTGTCTATAGATGAAGTCAATTGAATTCCTAGGTACGGAAGAGAACGAAGATTCCATTTAAAGCTAGGGGGTAGTGATATGTTGAAAGCAACTGTTTTTTGGGAATTCAGACATAAGCCGGAAAGTTGTGAGAAATAATATAGGAGGGATAGCAAATTGGGTAAAGTTACTTGGGGCTTGGTAATATACATGAGAACATCATCGACAAACAATGCACATTTGTGTTCCTGTTGGCCACAACGAATACCATAAATATCAGGGTAGGAGCAGATTGCCATAGCTAGGGGTTCTATTGCTAATGCAAATAG
Source organism: Lithobates clamitans (assembly GCA_037952925.1). Classification (NCBI taxonomy): domain Eukaryota; kingdom Metazoa; phylum Chordata; class Amphibia; order Anura; family Ranidae; genus Lithobates; species Lithobates clamitans. Next base: position 52,518 of record JBBGZY010001608.1, on the reverse strand, counting down.
TAGAGGGGAGAGTGGGCATCCCTGTCTCGTACCTAGTTGAACAGGGAATAATGGTGATTTATGACCTCTAATAGAAACTTAGGCTATTGGAGAACAATATAACGTTTTTAGTAAGAAAATAAACGTAGAGCCAAATCCTTGGGTTTCAAGGGTAATAAAGAGATAATCCCAATTTAGGCTATCAAAGGCCTTATTAAGATCCAATGAAAGGAGCAAGAGCTCCCGAGCGAGTGGAGTGCCCCAGTTAGATCCTACTGCTGAGATTAGGGTTATGGATCTACAAATTTGGTCTAGGGTCTGACGCCCTGTTATAAATCTAGATTGGTCTTTATGAATGTAGTGTTCTAAAGAAATGTTAAGGTTAGAAGCCAAGACTTTCGTAAGGATCTTTAAGTTAAGTTAAGTTAAGCATTTTATTAACGAAATTGGGCGATAATTACGAATGTCAGTAGAGTCCTTGTTGGGTTTAGGGATAACACTAATATATGCTTTATTTTCATCTAGTGGAACCCTACCTCCATTCCGCAAGGAGTTAAAGTAAAGGACCATGTGTGGAACCAATTGATCAGAACATTTTTTATAATATAAATTAGGGAGACCATCTGGGCCAGGAGATTTGTGGAGCGACAATGATTTAATAGCAGCACAAAGCTCTTCGCCCGTAAAAGGTTGGTCTATAAGGTCTTTATGATAGTCCGTGATGGTTAAGAGAGGGAGGATCCCCAAGAATTCTCTAACGCATAAAGGGTCCGTGTTTCGAAGATTACTGTATAGGTCAGCATAAAAATCATGGAATTCCCGAAGAATTTTTTAGGGGTCTTGAGAAAGATGACATCCTGACAGTCTTATTTTGGGGAGTGCCCGGTGAGAGTGTCTAGGGGTAAGCTTATGTGCTAATAATGAACCCGGATGATCCCCCCAAGTGAAAAATTTATGATTCATCCACCTTGTTTCTCAGCTCTAGTAGTGAGACATAAATTAAGTTCTAAGCGAGATTGTTCCAATTTAGTAAATGAGTTAGAAGATGGAGAGCGTTTGTGTTGTTTAGCTAAGGTTTCAAACTCCCTGGTTTTGGAAGAGATCAATTCAAGGTGAGCTTTTTTTGAGTCTGGAGGATAATTGAATAAAAGCTCCCCGAATAGAGGCTTTGTGTGCAGCCCAATTGATAGCAGGGGACGTATCTTCTGGGTTATTAATATCAAAGTAGGCTTGCAAATGAGTAGCAATCTCAAGACAATGAGATTCGTCACTGAGGAGGGATTCATTCAACCTCCAATGAGGATTTGCTGTTCTACTGGTGAGGTCTGAGATCTGAACCAAAATTGGATCATGATCCGACCAGGGGGTGGACAGTATCTTAATAGATTTCAATTTAGATAGCAGTCCTCAGAGGAAAAACACATGATCAATCCGGGAGTAGTGTCCATGTGCTCTTGAGTAATGAGAGTAATATCTAGCGGTAGGATTGATTTCCCTCCATACATCCACTAAGTCATAATGATAAAGCAATTGTGCAAATTTATGGCTCTGTTTAGGAGGGGCATGTGATTTATCTTTAAGAGCGTCTAAAGCTAGATTAGAGTCACCCGCTAGGCATAGTAGCAAAGGGGATACATAGTCTTTATGGAGATAACGAGGGGTAAATAGGGAGGGAAAGTGTGTCTTCTGGAGGGCGACGATGTCTGCCCCCAGAGAGCGATAATGTGCAAAGGCTTTAATCCGTTTAGCAGGGGAGGCCAGGAGACCCCTAGCACTGAACAGTACGGTTTAGCAATGTAAAAAATCATGTAGAATAATAAAGAAAAAACAACTCAAGTATCTCGGAGCCGAAGCTCAGAGAGTGAAGGAGTCTTCACCATAAACAAGTAATGGGAAGAGTCCTTCAAATGGGGAGAGCACATAGACACCCCCCAGCAGCAAAGACATATTCAGATATTATTTTGGCCCCACATCTCAACCGAGAGAACATAATAAAGCAACAAATAAAAAAAACCTAGTGGGATTGAACAATAACATCAGAAGTCCAACCTGAAAAAGAAAATATGTAAACCAGATTTAACCAACCACTTCAGGGTTGGCTAGAACATTTAGGCAACAGGCCTATGGTATCTCAAAATTATCAAAAGAAAAAAAAAAGGGGAAAAAGCAGTGGTTAATGTCCTGCAATGTGACCACTGAGAAACCACCGCATTAACTGAAACGTTCGTCCAATTGGATGAGACAGGTTCTCAAGGCGCATGAGAAGAGGAAGTTGATGTCTTTGCCGGTCTTCTCGGTTTTGCGGACATCAGATCCATGTTGATTCTGCGATGAGGAGCTGTGAGAAATGAAGCCCAATTTCAGTAAGGTTGTTTTACCCTCAGCGAATGTAGAAAAGGTGTAGGACTTGCTGTTGAAAGAAAATTGGAGTTTAAAGGGGTAGTTCCATCTGTATCCAATGTTGCGTTGGATCAGAGGTAACAGTAAGGGTTTAAACGATCGTCGTTTTTGAATAGTGGCCTGGGATATATAGAAAAATATTTGAATCTTGAGACAGCCTCCTTGATCCAAAAAAATGTGGTTTAACAATAACATCTCTAGGAGGGCCATCAGGTTTTGGAGGTATCAGGGCCCTATGGATGCGATCGATTTCCATATGATTGTCATCAATATCAAGTACAGACGCCTGCATCAGGGAGTAGGTGACAGAAGTGATATCTTTTACATTTTCTGGAATGCCCCGTATACGAAAATTATAGCGCCTGGCGTGATTTTCAAGATCATCGATCTTTAAATATGCTTTCTCAAGGTGATTTTGTAGATCAGTTATCATGTTTGAGTTTTGGGACACTCTGTGAACCGTATCATCTACTTTTGAATCAATGCTCTCTCTAACCGATTCCCCAGTTCCTGGAAATCTTGCTTAATGTCCAAGGCTAATTTGTCAGTAGCTTTAGCCAGTTCCCTTTGTAATAAATCAGCAAAGCGTGCCAAAAGTATTGGATCTCCTGAATACTGTGGCTGGGCAGATGTAATAGCAGGGAAGTCAGTAGCAGTGTCTTGATCAGGTTCTTGGCTGCTGGGCTGACTGCAAAAGAAATCTGCCATCTCTCTGTCCAGAACAGAGGATGTATGAGAGTCCTGGCTGGGTGATATGGCTGCAGCTTGTGAGGGAGGGCTAGGGGGTGAGCCTTGCATATTTGTGTGCTCACCTGAAGCTGAGGAGGGTATCGGAGGGCTGTTCGTGAGATTGCTCTGCCCTGGGGGCTTGGTTATCCTCTTCTGTGTGAGCGGCTTCTCCTCTCTAGGTGCCGGCGTCCCTCGTGTATTGTAGCCGGTCCCCATCTTGGATTCCTTGCCTGTAGCCCGGGAAGGATAACGGGGGCCGCTCTGGGGCTTAATCCGTGGCTGGTGTGGCATCTAAAATTATCCCCGTCCTCACCTCAGGAGGATCGGGCAGCTAGGAATCGTGGATAAGGTGTGGAACCACTAAGGTTAGCTGTTGCTGCGGAGGAGTGTGCGGAGCAACTCAGAGGCACATCTGCTCCGGTCGGACGCGCATGCGCTCTTTTCCATTTCAATGACATTTATCAGTGTAAATTTCAATGGTTCATGATAAATCAGTCCAAAACTAAAAAAGAAATCCAGAAATTATTTTGCATAAAGTGTTATTGTGTGATCCTTCAGTGAAACCTTCACCATCCCCTTTGGGCACTTTCTCACCTTTGGGATTTTAATCTCACTACAAAGGTTTCAAGTGAGTATCTCTTTAAATCCAGGGTCAGGTTTAGGCATTCATTATTAGATCCATTAGTCAAGAGTATAGCTGACTGGTAGGCTCAAAAAGGGAAACACATAGTGCTCTCAGCAAATTATTTTATTAAAATGACCAAAATAGAGATATATAGATTAATAGCGTAAATAAATAGTTTTGGCTGGCAACTTTGCTTTATTATTATCTATCATTACCATTTGTTTTTAATATAACATATAAATATATACAGGTGCGCTTCCTACTTGTGTCAGATATAAATAACTAGATAAAATACAACTGTCAACTGCTTCAATCAAGAAAATCTGTGCAAAAAAATACTGAATGTATGCATAAGATGTATATCAGTGAATGTACCCAAATTAATAAAGAGATGTGCAAACATATTATGAATAGACATGGGCCAAACGACCGACCCCTGGTTTGGTTTGCGGAAAAACTTTTGAACATTGCAAAAGTTTGAGACTGAATAATGAACCCCACTGAAGTCTATGGGACCCGAATTGGAAAAATTAAAAGTGCCCATTTTGAAGGCGTATACGCAAGTAATTGGGCATATAAAGAGTATGTATCAATGAAAATAAAGTTAGTAAAAAACATCATTTTTAAATGAGCAGTGATTTACTGATGCTTAAAGTGAAACCATACAAATGAAAAATAACAATCAAAATGAAAAAAATCTTTTAAATATAGTGCCTGGGGTGTCCCCTTAGTCTGCATGCAAAGTGGCGCATCTGTACTATGTATAGAACCTGTTGCAGCAATAATGTCATTTATATTGCCAAAAAAAAGACATTTTCCATGCAAGCTTACTTTATTTTGTAAACATTGGCTTAGAGAGCCGATCTGTATGATAAGGCCACAATGTAGTGCACTGGGAACAAGTATAGAGATTAAAATTCTTGCTTTCATCAAGCCTGCCTATGAGGCCTGATTGGGTAAATCTTTCATTGCTTCAACCAATCAGGGCTTCCAATGCACTGTGCGGTGCAAGTGTATTCCATTCATTTTGACTGGCAACTTAACAAACTTACAGAATGCACTCTGTAGCAAACCACAATGCATTTACATTTACGTGGTGCATTTACATTTTCTTTATTTTGTAAATAGTAAGGGAGGGTTATAAACCCTGTCAGTTTTGGGGTGCACGTGTGGCGTGAAGCTGGATAGAAGCAGGAGATAAGAGCTCCATGAGTGATGGAGACTTAAGCCGACTCCCCAGGGCTATCTAGCAGTGACTCTTGCTTGAAAGTACCCCGCACCCCTCAGCACATGCAAGGCTCAAGGAATCACCATGGTAAACCCCTGATAAATTATTTACTCTGTGTGGGAGAATAGAACAAGATGTCCCAAGATGGAGCCCAACCGCACAATGCTCCAGCGTGCACATGGACTGCGGCCTCCTCTCCAGCGCACTCCATGGGGGAAAGTGAGTACTCTATGCAGCTCACCCAAGCTGATTTGGATGACAGTCTTATGACCATGTATGTCAAGCTAGATAGAAAATTTCAATCTGAACTGCACAAATCCACAAACACACTGTCCCTGGAGATAGCTGCCCTGTGCACCAGGACGGACGTGCTAGAAACCAAGCACGATGAGCTTAGCCTTGCTCACTCTGATCTCAGAAAGGAACATGAGACCCTCTCAGAAACAGTACAACAGCGACAAGCCTACCTAGAAGACCTGGACAACAGGTATATGAGGAACAATCTGAGAGTGAGGGGGATCCATGAAACAGTGACTGACCTGCTCCCTGCTATGCAGAAATTATTCCAGTCACTTCTCCCTGACTCTCCCATTGCAACCTTTACCTGTGATAGGATACACAGAGCCTTATGCCCTAAACCTCCTCCAGAAAGACCCCCAAGATACATTGTGATGTGCCTGAAGGATTTCCTAATTAAAGAGGAGATCCTCCGAGCCTCGCGCAACACTGCTCATATCCAGCTAGATGACACCACAGTTCAAATATTGAACAGGTGGGGGTTGGTGCTGCGCTGTTAAGACACAGAAAGCCAAGTAGTCAAGGTATTCTATCAAGAAGCAATGTTCTGCTAAAGGTAGTAGTACAAATGCAAATAAATTGATAAACAAAACTAAATCAATAGTGTAAACACTCTCCACAGTATACTATAAAGTGACTGATTCCAAAGTGCAAAGTACAAAATAATGTTAAATAAGTGCTGAACAATGAAATGATTCTTCTGTAGATAAAGGTATGTGCAAGTTCAATGAACTGTGCACTGAAATTAACTGTGCAACTGTTCAATGAAATGCAAATAAATTGTGCAAAACAGACAATATAGTCTCTTTGTGCAAAGTGCAAAAACTGTGCAAAACAGTTCAAGTACAGAAATGCACTTGAACAAGTAGTACACTTGGGGCTAAAGAAGAACATACTTAAAAAAAAAGAAGCCAGATTCCTAATACCAGACTCCTGTTGTACACCAATTATATATTCACTACCCAAAATACATAAAGACAAGATAAATCCACCTCCAAGGCCAAAAGTGAATGGAATAGATTCACTTACCTCCAGAATGGGCCAGTATATAGATCACTATCTGCAACCAGCCGTACAAAATACAAGAGCCTATCTAAGGGACACAAAACAGATGTTACAGATGATAGAGGATATCCCTAGAGAAGAAGGACCCTGGATTTTGGCCACAGCTGATGTGTCATCTTTATATACTATAATATTTCACCCTCAAGCTTGCAAAGCTGCCAAATGGGGTCTTAGGACACACCACGTTACCTTGTGTACAAAGGAAATACCTAATAATATGTTTGGATTTCTGTTTGAAGAACAATTATTTTTGGTACAATAAGAATTACTACCATCAACGAACTGGAGTCGCTATGGGAGCCAAATTTGCCCCTAGTGTGGCAGACCTATTCATGGCCCAGTGGGAAGAGGAAAATGTTTTTAAAAATAGACCTGGTGAACGAATCGCTGCACTTCTATATAGAAACAACCTTCTCTACTAGTAGCAGGATACCACCAATAAAATGGCCGCGCTTGGATTATAGAAACGATCTTTCTAAACATGGCCGCTATGATATTTCTGCATTGGGCTACAAAAAAAGGGCCGCCCATTATACCCAATGATGTAAAGACATTTTCAGTGCCTTACCATTATCCCCTGATGAAGTCACGTGACCGTGACGCCACACGTAGGGACGGAAAGGCACCAGAATAAACACTGGCAAACAAGCTCGCTGCTCGTGGAGTTCTGTTCGTTATTTTTTATCGAATGTGAGTACCTTCATTGTTGATTATGTAATAAAAGCAACTACACGATACAGAACCCTCCTTTTTTCTTTTCATTTTTATCTGTGCATCCACTGAGAGACAAAGACATTTTTTAGATCCATATCATTGGCTCAGGATTATGGTGTAAGGAAGAAGCATATGATTCAGATATTTATACACATGCAGTTACCTCATTACTGCATGATAAGAGGCCATGCCCACTAGTATGTGTGTTCTGCACGAAGAGGAGATATTTGTTCTCTGGCCCCTTTTGCACTTTGATGTTTTTTGCACAAGAAGACAAGATTGTATTGTTTTTGCACTTTGCACAAAGAGACTATATTGTCTGTTTTGCACAATTTATTTGCATTTTTGCACAGTTCATTGAACTTGCACATATTTTCATCTATAGAAGAATCATTTCATTGTTCAGCACTTGTTTAACATTATTTTGCACTTTGCACTTTGGAATCAGTCACTTTATAGTATATTGTGGAGAGTGTTTACACTATTGATTTAGTTTTGTTTATTTATCAATTGATTTGCATTTGTACTACTACCTTTAGCAGCACATTGCTTCTTGATAGAATACCTTGACTACTTGGCTTTCTGTGTCTGAACAGCACAGCACCAACCCCCAAACCTGTGTCTACAAACTATGGGATAGATTTAGGGACTTTTATTTATTTGTTATTGTTTTTGCTGGTAATGGCGGCGATCTGTGACTTTTAGCGGGACTGCGACATTGTGGTGGACAAATATGACCCAAATGACACTTGTTGGGCACCAGTGACATTATTACATTGATTAATGCTATAAAAATTCACTGATTAATGTATAAATGACACTGGCAGAGAAGGGGTTAACACTAGGTGGCGATCAAGGAGTTAAAGCGGAGGTCCACTCTAAAAAAAAAAAAATATATATATACAAAAAAGCTCCTAAAAATGTGAAAAAAAATTTAAAAAAAATTTTTTTTTTACTTACCAGAAAGGGCTGTTGCTAGGCAGATTGTCCTAATCTGCCACATCCTTCTTCATTCTTCTCCTCCTCGCGTTGTCTTCTGGGGAATGTGGCATGCTGTATTCTGGGACCTGTGTGTGTCCAAGAACACAGCCAGCCATTCACAAAGCACACTGCAACTCGTGCATGCGCAGTAGGAAACGGGCAGTGAAGCCGTATTTGTAGCTGCTGACTTTAAAAAAAAAAAAGTTTCAATTTTTCAGGAGGACCTCCGCTTTAAGTGCAGAGGGTGTGGGTATGTTCTAACTGTAGGGGGGATGGGCTACCAGGGACATGACAGAGATCACTGTTCAACATCACTGGGAACAGAAGATCTCAGAAATGTTGTTAGGCAGAACGTGGAATCGCCTTGTTTACATAGGTAGATCCCTGTTCTGACTCTGTATACCGCGATCGTGGGTCGCCAGCAGACATTGAGTTTGCCAGACCCGCAGGCATGCTCCCACTATTTCCTGTGCAAAGACCGACGTACACCTACGGCGGTTTGCGCAGGAGAGCCGACTTGCTGCTGTATAATGAAGGTGGCTGGTTGGCAATCAGTTAAAGTATGAACTTTTGGAGATAGATTGCCCACATCTAGCTCTAAAAAGATCTTCTGAAAAACGTCAAAGGTATATTTTAGGTTTTCAGGGTAGCTCAGGCTAAAAGCATAAATGAGTCCCACAATCATTCTTTCTGATACAAAATGACAGCGCTATATGAAAAAAATACACTATACCAATATGCTTGATTTTCCTGCCAATGCAGCATAAATATGGTATATTTGTTTTTGAAATGTAAAAACATAGTGCAAAGTGGGAGGGGCTTTAGGTCATCTAACGTTGAATGTCAATATCTCAAAAAATGAACAAATAGAAAGTTTGTTTTTGTGGTACAAATCAGCACAAAAAAATGTATAATTGTTTTTAAAATGTTAATAACATGTGGGGCAAAGTTTGAGAGGTTTCATCAAGTATAATATCTCTAAAACCAAACCAGCACATATTTTCGTTTTTTGCAGCACAAGTCAGCAGAGATGCAGTGCAAACGAATGCTATGTTTGTTTTTATATTTTATTAACATTGGGTGCAAAGTGGGCGGGGCTTGATGTGACATAATCTGAATTTGAATTCCAATATCTCAAAAAACTGAATCATTCATTTTTGTGGCACAAAATAGTTTTTAAGCTTAACAGCTGGCGGTCCCTCACCCAGCATCTTGGTTGCATTCTGCCACATGCAGTAAGCGCAAACTTTGCGTGCGCACAAGTGAGTTGTCTCAATAGGTGTATACAACGGACATGTGTCCATTTATTATAAATATATTCATCTGCAAATAAAATAAACATTTTGGATTGTATGCTAAGTAACATTTAAAGCATGTGAATGATAATTTGTTCACTGTTCACTCTTACCTTTAACCTCCCTGGCAGTATGATTATTTCAGATTTTTGATGCTGAAAGCGGTACAATTATTTTGCACAGAAATTTGGTGTTTTATATTGTAGGCCTGTAATTCTTAGGAATAACTCACTTAAATCTGTCCAAACAAGAGTCTAGTAGACATCCCGGGTATGATAAAGTTTGAAAAACTAAATAAAAAATTATAATATAATAAATAACTACAAAAAAATGATAACAAATAATAATATAATAATAATAAAAATTATTCAATAATGTAATCAAATCAAAAACACTGAAATTTGCTCAGTTGCAGAATTGTCGCTTTTGTTACTTTTAGTGTTTGATGACGGATTTCCCCACAAATCACTATCACTCAATTCTGAAAGTGATTCTAATTTATTATCGCTGTTTTCTAGCTGGTCTAAACCTGGTTTTGATGTAAAAGGACAGTTTTGGTTGCTATGGACAATCTCCAGTTTCCAGGCAGAAAGAACAGTTTTTATAATATAAAATTGCATGCAGGACACTGGACAGACCACTAGGGACAAAGAGGATGTGTAAATATTTGATATAGTACTGTAATCTGTATGATTACAGTATACTGTATCTGTACTGTGTTTTTTACTTTTTGAATTTGGCGCCGAACTATGTCCCCATGCGGCGCAACGCTCGCAGGGAACGGAGCTCGGCACTGTGAATTGAGCGAGACACGGCGGCTTGCAGATTACAGCTGGGAGACATCGCAGGATCCAGGGGACAGTGTAAGTAACCTCTACAAGGATCCTGCGATGCGATCCCGAGTCTGGCTCGGAGATACTGCTTTTGGTATTGAAAATCCACCCCGAGCCAGACTCGGGAATAACGCCAGGGGGTTAATGACATTGCATGGCTTTGTAGTGACTTGGAAAAATGATTGTCACTGGTAAGGAAACAAAACAAAAAGCAGCTAAGTGGGACTTTATATGAGAACGCAGGGCTACCACCACCAAGCGCCTCCATCCCTATTATTATGTTATGATAAAAAGGAAGGAAGGTGGGACTTTATATGAAGAATGCACCCCTGGAGATAACACAATATAAATGAAATTGGGCGGTGCTGAGTATATATTAGAACTGTGGACTAACGTGACAGCATTGCAAAACAATTGGCAGTCATAGGTTTATTGATATAAAAATATAACAATAATAGTAATACCATGATGTAATATCGACATAATACGTTCATAATGTAAAACATTATAATTATATAGAACAGAATACATTGGGGTATATAAAATATAACAATGGTAATAACAATGTATACTAGTAATGTATTGAGTTCATATTGTACACATAAAATAGAGCCAATTTCATAAAAGCGTGTCTCCCTGGCATAGAATTGTATCTCTAGTTCATTGGTACGATCCAATTGGTAAGTATGGTGATAACTGGTATAGCACTATATGAGCGAAAAGGCATCTATTGGCTCTATGCGTTTTGTGGCGACTGCCACTCTTCAGAAGCAAGTATGGGGTAGATGTCTATAAGTATTCAAACACATAATTAATTTATAAAAATGATAATTATTGTAAATATTAAGAGGAGAGGGGAGACATCCCCAATTTACCAAGACTACTTACAGAAATGCCGATGAGGCTGGGTGCAGGTATGGAGGGTCTGAGGGCCGACCAGACATAACTTCAGTCCCGGGAGCTGAGGTGGACAAACCCGGCATGGATGGATCCCCAAAGGGAGACAATGTTCCCCAGGGAAGGGCCCCCATGGATGAAAAAGGGAGGGGATGTGATCCACAGAAATGTAACCATCTATAAAGAAGGAGGTATATGGTAAGATAAAATGTGTGGGATAAAGCAGTAGATGTATTACAAAAGGTGGCTGGTAGTACCAAAAATGTTAATGGGAAAACTAAAATTAAAATTGTAATGCAGGAACCATCAAGTGATAAGGATAGGGAGTACTTACGTTGCAGGGTAATAGGGATAACATAAAAGACCCCGTTGTATTAGCAGAAGTATATAGAGATAGTGAAATTAGTTAAATAAACCCGAAGCTGGGGTATTGATATCGAAAATATGGAAGGATTGGAGCAAAAGTGGTGATAGGTGAGAAGGAATGGTAACCAAAAAGATACCTGGAATACAGTGAAGCTAATGGAATCCAAAGTGCACCATAACCATGGGGGTAGCAGCCCTGATGGGAACATGAATCAACTGAGAGGAGTATGTCTATACTCCAATAGAAGGGGGCAGGGCCGGACTGGGAATGAACACCAGCCCTGGAAAAAATGTCATACCAGCCCCATAGCATTATTATACCAGCCCAACAGCATAACGTCATTATTTTCTTGTTCGTAAAATGGAAAACCATGCATTTTAAAGCACATTTGGCTGCAATTGATGGGTACAGTGGCTGCGTTTGATGGCACAGTGGCTGTGTTTTATGGGCACAGTGGCTGTGTTTAATGGGCACAGTGGCTGTGTTTAATGGGCACAGTGGCTGTGTTTAATGGGCACAGTGGTGGCAATTTATGGGTACAGTGGCTGCGCTTGATGGCACAGTGACTGCGTTTAATGGGCACAGTGGCTGCAATTGATGGGTACAGTGGCTGCGTTTGATGGTACAGTGGCGGTAATTTATGGGCACAGTGGCTGCGTTTAATGGGCACAGTGGCGGCAATTCATGGGTACAGTGGCTGCGTTTAATGGGTACAGTGGCTGCGCTTGATGGCACAGTGGCTGCGTTTAATGGGCACAGTGGCGGCAATTTATGGGCACAGTGGCTGCACATGATGGCACAGTGGCTGTGTTTGATGGCACAGTGGCGGTAATTTATTGGCACAGTGGCGGCAACTTATGGGTACAGTGGCTGCGCTTGGCGCAGTGGTGGCAATTTATGGGTACAGTGGCTGCGTTTGGCACAGTGGCGGCAATTTATGGGTACAGTGGCTGCGTTTGATGGGCACAGTGGCGGAAATTGATGGGTACAGTGGCTGCGTTTGATGGTACAGTGGCGGTAATTTATGGGCACAGTGGCTGCGTTTAATGGGCACAGTGGCGGCAATTTATGGGTACAGTGGCTGCGTTTGATGGCACAGTGGCTGCGTTTAATGGGTACAGTGGCTGTGCTTGATGGCACAGTGGCTGCGTTTAATGGGCACAGTGGCGGCAATTTATGGGCACAGTGGCTGCGTTTGATGGCACAGTGGCGGTAATTTATTGGCACAGTGGTTGCGTTTAATGGGCACAGTGACGGCAATTTATGGGTACAGTGGCTGCGTTTGATGGCAGAGTGGCTGCGTTTGATGGCACAGTGGCGGTAATTTATTGGAACAGTGGCTGCGTTTAATGGGCACAGTGGCGACAATTTATGGGTACAGTGGCTGCGTTTGGCACAGTGGTGGCAATTTATGGGTACAGTGGCTGTGTTTGGCACAGTGGCGGCAATTTATGGGTACAGTGGCTGCGTTTGGCACAGTGGTGGCAATTTATGGGTACAGTGGCTGCGTTTGATAACACGGTGGCGGTAATTTATGGGCACAGTGGCTGCGTTTAATGGGCACAGTGGCGGCAATTTATGGGTACAGTGGCTGCGTTTGATGGCACAGTGGCTGCGTTTGATGGCACAGTGGCTGCGTTTGATGGCACAGTGGCTGCGTTTAATGGGCACAGTGGCGGCAATTTATGGGCACAGTGGCTGCACTTGATGGCACAGTGGCTGCGTTTGATGGCACAGTGGCTGCGTTTAATGGGCACAGTGGCGGTAATTTATCGACACAGTGGCTGCGTTTAATGGGCACAGTGGCGGTAATTTATCGGCACAGTGGTGGCAATTTATGGGTACAGTGGCTGTGTTTGGCACAGTGGTGGCAATTTATGAGTACAGTGGCTGTGTTTGATGGGTACAATGGCAACGTTTGATGGGCACCGTGGCGGCAATTTATGGGCACAGTGGCTGCATTTAATGGGCACAGTGGCGGCAATTTATGGGCACAGTGGCTGCGTTTAATAGGTACAGTGGCTGCGTTTGATGGTATACAGCTTTTCCACAATAATCTGGCACTTGAACAAAACATGAACTTGTACACCTCCCTGAAGACCAAACTGCAGACAAATGTGACTGTCACAAAAAAGGAGAGAGAGAGAGAGAGAGAGGGGGGAGAGAGAGAGAGAGGGGGGGAGAGAGAGAGAGAGAGAGGGGGGAGAGAGAGAGAGAGAGGGGAGGAGAGAGAGAGAGGGGGGGAGGGGGGAGAGAGGGAGGGGGAGAGAGAGAGAGAGAGAGAGAGAGAGAGGGGGGAGGGAGAGGGAGAGAGAGAGAGGGGGAGAGGGAGGGAGAGAGAGAGAGAGAGAGAGAGGGGGGGAGAGAGAGAGAGAGAGAGGGGGGGAGGGAGAGGGAGAGAGAGAGAGAGAGGGGGGGAGGGAGAGGGAGAGAGAGAGAGGGGTAGAGGGAGAGAGAGAGAGAGGGGGGGAGAGAGAGAGAGAGAGAGAGAGAGAGAGAGAGATTTTTTTTGTACCTTAAAGTGCTGCAGCTGCACGGGCCGTTCACTTCTCCTATTCTCCTCGTGCAGATTGGTGGGCGGTGCTGGCGCCGCACGGGACCAGTCAGAGAAAATCGAGCAGCACAGCGTTCGCTCCTCCCCTCAGGCACACAGAGGTGACAGAGGCATATAACTATTTAGTTCTGTGGCCGGTGCGCCGGATCGGAGGAGGCGGCACACACAGCCATTGGGTAGTGCGGCGGCGGTGGCCACCGCCGCCGCACTACCCAATGGCTGTGTGTGCTGCCTCCTCTGATCCGGCGCACCGGCCACAGAACCAAATAGTTATATGCCTCTGTGCTCAGTATTTTGCTGACACAGTCAGCCAGCCAGCCAAACTCAGAGCCAAAAGCGGCCCCAGGGGTACTAGGTGCAGACAGCCTACCGAGGAATCTTCCCGGTATCCCGGTAGGCCAGTCCGGCCCTGGAAGGGGGTGTGTCCGCCTACATCATGTAGATGGCCAATGGGAGGGCCCCAAAACGGCGAGCGGCATATGTCACCCCCGTCCGGCGCTGGCCACCTCGTGGAGGACGTATGATGGAATCACACAGCGTTGACGCGTCAACGTCACTAATATGTGACGCTGCGTGAACGGCGTTGGAGGCACTTGGTAAATTGGGGATGTCTCCCCTCTCCTCTTCCTATTTACAATAATTATCATTTTTTAAAAATTAATTATGTGTTTGAATACTTATAGACATCTACCCCATACTTGCTCCTGAAGAGTGGCAGTCGCCACGTAACGCGTAGAGCCAATAGATGCCTTTTCACTCATATCCTGCTATACCAGTTATCACCACACTTACCAATTGGATCATACCAATGAACTACAGATACAGTTCTATACCAGGGAGACATGCTTTTATGAAATTGGCTCTATTTTATGTGTACAATATGAACTCAATATATTACTAGTATACATTGTTATTACATTGTTATATTTTATATACCCCAATGTATTCTGTTTTATATAATTATAATGTTTTACATTATGAACTTATTATGTCAATATTACATCATGATATTACTATTATTGTTTTATTTTTATATCAATAAACCTATGACTGCCAATTTTTTTGCAATGTTGTCATGTTAGTCCACAGTTCTGATATATACTCTGATATATACTCAGTATATTCATACTCCTCTCAGTTGATTCATGTTCCCATCAGGGCTGCTACCCCCATGGTTATGGTGCACTTTGGATTCCATTAGCTTCACTGTATTCCAGGTATCTTTTTGGTTACCATTCCTTTTCACCTATCACCACTTTTGCTCCAATCCTTCCATATTTTCAATATCAATACCCCAGCTTCGGGTTTATTTAACTAATTTCACTATCTCTATATACTTCTGCTAATACAACAGGGTCTTTTATGTTATCCCTATTACCCTGCAACGTAAGTACTCCCTATGACATTTCCTTATCACTTGATGGTTCCTGCATTACAATTTTAATTTTAGTTTTCCCATTAACATTTTTGGTACTACCAGCCACCTTTTGTAATACATCTGCTGCTTTATCCCACACATCTCACCATATACCTCCTTCTTTATAGATGGTTACATTTCCGTGGATCACATCCCCTCCCTTTTTCATCCATGGGGGCCCTTCCCTGGGGAACATTGTCTCACTTTGGCGATCCATCCACGCCTGGGTTTGTCCACCTCAGGTCCCGAGACTGAAGTTATGTCTGGTCGGCCCTCAAGCCCTCCATACCTGCATCCAGCCTCATCGGCATTTCTGTAAGTAGTCTTGGTAAATTGGGGATGTCTCCCCTCTCCTCTTCCTATTTACAATAATTGTAATTTTTATAAATTAATTACGTGTTTGAATACTTATAGACATCTACCCCATACTTGCTCCTGAAGAGTGGCAGTCGCCACAAAACGCGTAGAGCCAATAGATGCCTTTTCGCTCATATCCTGCTATACCGGTTATCACCACACTTACCAATTGGATCGTACCAATGAACTAGAGATACAGTTCTATACCAGGGAGACATGCTTTTATGAAATTGGCTCTATTTTATGTGTACAATATGAACTCAATATATTACTAGTATACATTGTTATTACCATTGTTATATTTTATATACCCAAATGTATTCTGTTCTATATAATTATAATGTTTTACATTATGAACTTATTATGTCAATATTACATCATCGTATTACTATTATTGCTATATTTTTATATCAATAAACCTATGACTGGCAATTGTTTTGCAATGCTGTCCTGTTAGTCCACAATTCTAATATATACTCAGTACCGCCCAATTTCATTTATATTGTGTTATCTCCAGGGGTGCATTCTTCATATAAAGTCCCACCTTCCTTCCTTTTTATCATGATTGTCACTGGTGGCGCTCTTTTGTCCTGATGGGCCTCAAACATATGGAAACTGCCTTGTACTGGCTTTCAAAGTTCCAACCGACTCTTTAAAATATACAGCTTCAAAACTCGTGCGGCAAACATATGCGTCCCGCAATTTGAGTCAAATGAAGAGATAATTTTTTTTAGTAAATGTAACTTAATTAGAATAAGGAAATGCACATACCCTAAAAGTTTTGTCTAGATTACCCAATATTATACATTATTTTTGTAAATGTAAAATATGTGTTTTAAGAACTAACGAAAATTAAGTAAGGTACTTAAAATATCAAAGAAAATTAATTAACATTTATTTTTATGTTGAAAATTATAAAATTTTTATGTTAAAATTACAAGCCAACAGAATCATTTTTATCAGTGTATGTATTCTGTATTTTTCACTATTTTGAATTTGCCACCGGACTCCGCCTCTGTGTGTTGCAAATCTCGCAGGGAATGGAGCTTGGTACAGTAATACATTGGGCGGAGGACACAGCGGGAGGACATTGCAGGATCCTGGGGACAAGGTAAGTGACTTTGCCAGGATACTGCAATGTAATCCCGAGTGTGGCTTGAGGGTTACCCCTTTTGGTAATGATAATTCACCCCGAGCCACAATCGGGATTACTGCTAGGGAGGTTAAAGGTCACTTTGGCAAAATGCAGACAGATGGATCTCGCTTGTCACTTGTTTTAACCTGAAACAAAACATTGTGGGGGAGATTTACTAAAGCCGGTGCACTGTGCATGGTAGCCAATCAGCTTCAACTTGAGCTTGTTCAATTAACCACTTGACGACCGCCTCACGCCGATGTACGTCGGCAAAGTGGCACGGACAGGCAAAATCACGTACATGTACGTGATTTGCCTTCCGCGGGTGGGGGGTCCGATCGGACCCCCCCCCGGTGCCCGAGGCGGTCGTCGTTTGTCCAGCGGCGATCGGTGATGAGGGGGAGACCATCCGTTCGTGGCCCCCCCCTCGCGATCGCCGCCGGCCAATGAAAACACTCCTTTGCTGCTGTATGCTAAACAGCAGCAAAGGAAGTGATGTCATCTCCCCTCGGATCGGTATTTTCCGTTCCGGCCCGAGGAGAGACGACAAGTATGTGAGTGCACAAACACTACACACACAGTAGAACATGCCAGGCACACAAATCACCCCGATCCCCCCCCCGATCGCCCCCCGATCCCCCCCCAATCACCCCCCCCCCCCCCCTGTCACAAACTGACACCAGCAGTTTTTTTTTTTTTTTTTTTTCTGATTACTGCATAGTGTCAGTTTGTGACAGTGACAGTGTTGGGACAGTGTATATTACCCCCCTTTAGGTCTAGGGTACCCCCCTAACCCCCCCTAATAAAGTTTTAACCCCTTGATCACCCCCTGTCACCAGTGTCGCTAAGCGATCATTTTTCTGATCGCTGTATTAGTGTCGCTGGTGACGCTAGTTAGTGAGGTAAATATTTAGGTTCGCCGTCAGCGTTTTATAGCGTCAGGGACCCCCATATACTATCTAATAAATGTTTTAACCCCTTGATTGCCCCCTAGTTAACCCTTTCACCACTGATCACCGTATAACCGATACGGGTGACGCTGGTTAGTTTGTTTATTTTTTATAGTGTCAGGGCACCCGCCGTTTATTACCGAATAAAGGTTTAGCCCCCCGATCGCCCGGCGGCGATATGCGTCGCCCCAGGCAGCGTCAAATTAGCGCCAGTACCGCTAACACCCACGCACGCAGCATGCGCCTCCCTTAGTGGTATAGTATCTGAACGGATCAATATCTGATCCGATCAGATCTATACTAGCGTCCCCAGCAGTTTAGGGTTCCCAAAAACGCAGTGTTAGCGGGATCAGCCCAGATACCTGCTAGCACCTGCGTTTTGTGCCTCCGCCCAGCCCACCCAAGTGCAGTATCGATCGATCACTGTCACTTACAAGGCACTAAACGCATAACTGCAGCGTTCGCAGAGTCAGGCCTGATCCCTGCGATCGCTAACAGTTTTTTTGGTAGCATTTTGGTGAACTGGCAAGCACCAGCCCCAGGCAGCGTCAGGTTAGCGCCAGTACCGCTAACACCCACGCACGCACCGTACACCTCCCTTAGTGGTATAGTATCTGATCGCATCAATATCTGATCCGATCAGATCTATACTAGCGTCCCCAGCAGTTTAGGGTTCCCAAAAACGCAGTGTTAGCGGAATCAGCCCAGATACCTGCTAGCACCTGCGTTTTGCCCCTCCGCCCGGCCCAGCCCAGCCCACCCAAGTGCAGTATCGATCGATCACTGACACTTACAAAACACTAAACGCATAACTGCAGCGTTCACAGAGTCAGGCCTGATCCCTGCGATCGCTAACAGTTTTTTTTGTAGCGTTTTGGTGAACTGGCAAGCACCAGCCCCAGGCAGCGTCAGATTAGCGCCAGTACCGCTAACACCCACGCACGCACTGTACACCTCCCTTAGTGGTATAGTATCTGATCGGATCAATATCTGATCCGATTAGATCTATACTAGCGTCCCCAGCAGTTTAGGGTTCCCAAAAACGCAGTGTTAGCGGGATCAGCCCAGATACCTGCTAGCACCTGCGTTTTGCCCCTCCGCCCGGCCCAGCCCAGCCCACCCAAGTGCGGTATCGATCGATCACTGTCACTTACAAAACACTAAACGCATAACTGCAGCGTTCGCAGAGTCAGGCCTGATCCCTGCGATCGCTAACAGTTTTTTGGTAGTGTTTTGGTGAACTGGCAAGCGCCAGCGGCCTAGTACACCCCGGTCGTAGTCAAACCAGCACTACAGTAACACGTGGTGACGTGGCGAGTCCCATAAGTGCAGTTCAAGCTGGTGAGGTGGCAAGCACAAGTAGTGTCCCGCTGCCACCAAAAAGACAAACACAGGCCCGTCGTGCCCATAGTGCCCTTCCTGCTGCATTCGCCAATCCTAATTGGGAACCCACCGCTTCTGCAGCGCCCGTACTTCTCCCATTCACATCCCCAACCAAATGCAGTCGGCTGCATGAGAGGCATTTTTATGTCCTCCCGAGTACCCCTACCCAACGAACCCCCCCAAAAAAGATGTTGTGTCTGCAGCAAGCGCGGATATAGGCGTGACACCCGCTATTATTGTCCCTCCTGTCCTGACAATCCTGGTCTTTGCATTGGTGAATGTTTTGAACGCTACCATTCACTAGTTGAGTATTAGCGTAGGGTACAGCATTGCACAGACTAGGCACACTTTCACAGGGTCTCCCAAGATGCCATCGCATTTTGAGAGACCCGAACCTGGAACCGGTTACCGTTATAAAAGTTAGTTACAAAAAAAAGTGTAAAAAAAAAAAAAAAATATGAAATAAAAAAAAATAGTTGTTGTTTTATTGTTCTCTCTCTCTCTATTCTCTCTCTCTATTGTTCTGCTCTTTTTTACTGTATTCTATTCTGCAATGTTTTATTGTTATTGTTATTGTTATTGATTGTTATTGTTATTGTTATTGTTATTGATTGTTATTGTTATTGTTATTATGTTTTATCATGTTTGTTTTTCAGGTGTGTAATTATTTACACTTTACTGTGCTTTATTGTTAACCATTGTTAACCATTTTTTTGTCTTCAGGTACGCCATTCACGACTTTGAGTGGTTATACCAGAATGATGCCTGCAGGTTTAGGTATCATCTTGGTATCATTCTTTTCAGCCAGCGGTCGGCTTTCATGTAAAAGCAATCCTAGCGGCTAATTAGCCTCTAGACTGCTTTTACAAGCCGTGGGAGGGAATGCCCCCCCCCCCACCGTCTTCCGTGTTTTTCTCTGGCTCTCCTGTCTCAACAGGGAACCTGAGAATGCAGCCGGTGATTCAGCCAGCTGACCATAGAGCTGATCAGAGACCAGAGTGGCTCCAAACATCTCTATGGCCTAAGAAACCGGAAGCTACGAGTATTTCATGACTTAGATTTCGCCGGATGTAAATAGCGCCATTGGGAAATTGGGGAAGCATTTTATCACACCGATCTTGGTGTGGTCATTTGCTTTGAGGGCAGAGGAGAGATCTAGGGTCTAATAGACCACAATTTTTTCAAAAAAGAGTACCTGTCACTACCTATTGCTATCATAGGGGATATTTACATTCCCCGAGATAACAATAAAAATGATTAAAAAAAAAATATGAAAGGAACAGTTTAAAAGTAAGATTAAAAAAGCAAAAAAATAATAAAGAAAAAACAAAAAAAAAAAACAAAACACCCCTGTCGCCCCCTGCTCTCGCGCTAAGGCGAACGCAAGCGGCGGTCTGTCGTCAAACGTAAACAGCAATTGCACCATGCATGTGAGGTACCACCGCGAAGGCCAGATCGAGTGCAGTAATTTTTCCAGTAGACCTCCTCTGTAAATCTAAAGTGGTAACCTGTAAAGGCTTTTGAAGGCTTTTAAACATGTATTTATTTTGTTGCCACTGCACGTTTGTGCGCAATTTTAAAGCATGTCATGTTTGGTATCCATGTACTCGGCCTGAGATCATCTTTTTTATTTCATCAAACATTTGGGCAATATAGCGTGTTTTAGTGCATTAAAATTAAAAAAAGTGTGTTTTTTCCCCAAAAAATGCGTTTGAAAAATCGCTGCGCAATTACTGTGTGAAAAAAAAAAATGAAACACCCACCATTTTAATCTGTAGGGCATTTGCTTTAAAAAAATATATAATGTTTGGGGGTTCAAAGTAATTTTTTTGCAAAAAAAAAAAACTTTTTCATGTAAACAATAAGTGTCAGAAAGGGCTTTGTCTTCAAGTGGTTAGAAGAGTGGGTGATGTGTGACATAAGCTTCTAAATGTTGTGCATAAAATGCCAGGACAGTTCAAAACCCCCCCAAATGACCCCATTTTGGAAAGTAGACACCCCAAGCTATTTGCTGAGAGGCATGTCGAGTCCATGGAATATTTTATATTGCGACACAAGTTGCGGGAAAGAGACAAATTTTTTTTTTTTTTTTTTTTTTTGCACAAAGTTGTCACTAAATGATATATTGCTCAAACATGCCATGGAAATATATGAAATTACACCCCAAAATACATTCTGCTGCTTCTCCTGAGTACGGGGATACCACATGTGTGAGACTTTTTGGGAGCCTAGCCGTGCACGGGACCCCGGAAACCAAGCCCCGCCTTCAGGCTTTCTAAGGGCGTGAATTTTTGATTTCACTCTTCACTGCCTATCACAGTTTCGGAGGCCATGGAATGCCCAGGTGGCACAAAACCCCCCCAAATGACCCCATTTTGGAAAGTAGACACCCCAAGCTATTTGCTGAGAGGTATAGTGAGTATTTTGCAGACCTCACTTTTTGTCACAAAGTTTTGAAAATTGAAAAAAGAAAAAAAAAAATGTTTTTTCTTGTCTTTCTTCATTTTCAAAAACAAATGAGAGCTGCAAAATACTCACCATGCCTCTCAGCAAATAGCTTGGGGTGTCTACTTTCCAAAATGGGGTCATTTGGGGGGGTTTTGTGCCACCTGGGCATTCCATGGCCTCCGAAACTGTGATAGGCAGTAAAGAGTGAAATCAAAAATTTTCACCCTTAGAAATCCTGAAGGCAGTGATTGGTTTTTGGGGTCCAGTACGCGGCTAGGCTCCCAAAAAGTCCCACACATGTGGTATCCCCATACTCAGGAGAAGCAGCTAAATGTATTTTGGGGTGCAATTCCACATATGCCCATGGCCTGTGTGAGCAATATATCATTTAGTGACAACTTTATGAAAAAAAAAAAAAAAAAAAAAAAGTGTCACTTTCCCGCAACTTGTGTCAAAATATAAAATATTCCATGGACTCAATATGCCTCTCAGCAAATAGCTTGGGGTGTCTACTTTCCAAAATGGGGTCATTTTGGGGGGTTTTGTGCCACCTGGGCATTCCATGGCCTCCGAAACTGTGATAGGCAGTGAAGAGTGAAAGCAAAAATTTACACCCTTAGAAATCCTGAAGGCGGTGATTGGTTTTCGGGGCCCCGTACGCGGCTAGGCTCCCAAAAAGTCCCACACATGTGGTATCCCCATACTCAGGAGAAGCAGCTAAATGTATTTTGGGGTGCAATTCCACATAGGCCCATGGCCTGTGTGAGCAATATATCATTTAGTGACGACTTTTTGTAAATATTTTTTTTTTTTTTTTTTTTTGTCATTTTTCAATCACTTGGGACAAAAAAAATAAATATTCAATGGGTTCAACATGCCTCCCAGCAATTTCCTTGGGGTGTCTACTTTCCAAAATGGGGTCATTTGGGGGGGTTTTGTACTGCCCTGCCATTTTAGCACCTCAAGAAATGACATAGGCAGTCATAAA
The DNA here is from genome assembly GCA_037952925.1 of Lithobates clamitans. Taxonomy (NCBI): domain Eukaryota; kingdom Metazoa; phylum Chordata; class Amphibia; order Anura; family Ranidae; genus Lithobates; species Lithobates clamitans. The sequence continues at coordinate 29,876 of JBBGZY010001608.1, read as the reverse complement.
CTAAAAGCTGTGTAAATTCCAGAAAATGTACCCTAGTTTGTAGACGCTATAACTTTTGCGCAAACCAATAAATATACGCTTATTGACATTTTTTTTACCAAAGACATGTGGCCGAATACATTTTGGCCTAAATGTATGACTAAAATTGAGTTTATTGGATTTTTTTTATAACAAAAAGTAGAAAATATCATTTTTTTTCAAAATTTTCGGTCTTTTTCCGTTTATAGCGCAAAAAATAAAAACCGCAGAGGTGATCAAATACCATCAAAAGAAAGCTCTATTTGTGGGAAGAAAAGGACGCAAATTTCGTTTGGGTACAGCATTGCATGACCGCGCAATTAGCAGTTAAAGCGACGCAGTGCCAAATTGGAAAAAGACCTCTGGTCCTTAGGCAGCATAATGGTCCGGGGCTCAAGTGGTTAAGCTTTAGCAAAAAAACCTGGAAGCTGATTGGATTCCATGCAGAGGTGCACCCGATTTTTCACTCTCCAGTTTTTTTTTTTTTAATTTATTTTTATTCAAATTTTCTTTATAAGACACAAAGACATAAAGACATATACAAATTGGTTGTCTAGCTTGTACATGTAATATCGCAAGTACATCAGGTAAAAGAAAAAAAAAAATGAAATGGAAAGAAAAAAAAGAGAGATAGAGAAATACATCCATGCAGTACAGTTTTAGCATGTAAGTGAAAGGGGGATTTTTGGAATTTTTGGGCCGCCCCCCCACTGCCCATAAAGGCCTATACCTATTAACTAGGAATTACATTTAATCGTCGATTCTTGGTATCGTAACTGAAGCTAGTCCAACATTAGTAAGCAATGTTCATTTCCTCCAGCCACCCACTCCAAACCTTATTAAATTTCAATTGGCAGCCTCTATTAAGATAAGATATCACTCTCCAGTTTTAGTAAATATCGCCCTGTGATCTCCACCTCCACTTTATCCTGAGTGTCTGCATGCCAGCTTAAGATTCTTTCAGATATCTATTCACAGGGCTTTTTTTCATCCGGAATGTGCCAGAACTGAGTTCTGCCACCTCCGGCTCTAGCCCTATACCCGCTCTACTGCTGTCACTTACACATAGAGAAGCCCGGCTTCTCTGTGTAGAGGGATAGGCTCCTCTCTCGGCAGTTTGTACAGCCCTCCCTACCCAGCACTATGCCTGTGAGAGCAGAAGAGGGAGCTGGCAGGGTAGGTGGCGGCTGCTTCTCCTAAAGCTGGCACACATACAGTTACATAATGGTTACAGTCTAAGTTTTAGCTGCTCTTTGGCAGCAGCCCCTCTCTCCTCTCTCTCTCTGGTACTCTCTGGATGGGGGGAGAGGATTTGGGTGAGAAAACTTTGTACTGGAAGGGCAGGATTGGGGGGACAGCTCTGTACTGGGGGAGGGGTACTGGGGTAAACTGGCCTGTACAATCCTAAGCTTTGCGCTCTGTACATAGCATACTCCTTAGCCTTGCCCCCTGAACATAGCGAACTCCTGAGCCTTGCACCCTGTACATAGCGAATTCCTGAGCCTTGCTCCCTGTACATAGCAAACGCCTAAGTCTTGCTCCCTGTACACTGAAAACTCTTGAGCCCTGTGCCGTGTGCGTAGTGCACTCCTGAGTCCTGAACCCTGTACATAGCTCACTCCTAAACCCTGCACTCTGTATTTAGTGTACTGTACGTGTGAACCCTGTGCATAATGCACTTATGGTATTTAATAATGCTTTTGTAAGGTTCTCCCACTGTTGGTGCAATTTAGCGACACCCACTCTTGAGTGTGGTGTGCTCTCCCCCTGCGATTAGGAGAGTGGTCTTGCAGTTGGGGCATGGTACCTATTACCGGTTCCTGTACCTATTCTCTGAGAAAAAAAGCCCTGTCTATTCATGTATATTGAAGACTGTTATTTGCTGTATTGTTTATCTGAATCTCCCTATGTTTTAGTGAAAATGCACATGGTGCTTATAGCTTAGAGCATGCCCTTGTCTAGCTAGATGAACTGTGCATATACTATCATATATTATGTCTTTATATGATACGACCTTTCATAAAGACATACAATTTGAGCTGTTTGGAGTGATGCATATTATTTATATTATTATTAGAGTGACTAATACCAATCTTTTGGGAGACTTGGTAGATGCCTTTGAACTGTTCTATATATGGTGTTATGAAACATTATGAATTTCATGGACAGCATCAGTAACACTGCATGCAGGCATCACATAATTACATATGTAATGCATTTTTTTAACATTATATTATTGTTTGAATTTAATATAGGATCATCAGCAACCCACCCTCATTTATTCTTATAATTGTTTAAGAAAAAACTTTTTTAGGTAGTTGTGGATGGGACACCTAGTTTCTATAACCAGCAATGAATTGACTGGTATGAATTGATTGGTGGGATTAGAAGTCAACTGTAGCAGATCTAAAAACTGTAGAAAATTGTACCCTTCAAAAAAGATAAGCTTAAACTTTTTATTGCAGTGGAAAGTATTTAATGAAAAAAAATGTCAAAAGAGAGTGCACCAAAACACCTCAAAATCACATCCCCACATCCCCCAATTCCCCTCTCCCTTTCCCCCTATTCTCAATTTTTCACCAAATCTTCAAAATATAGACTAGGTATGTGTTTGGTTGAAATTGACTAGGTCTAGGGCAGTACTGGAGCAGTACTGGAGCAGTACTGGAGCGCTTGAATAGTTAATTAAATTAAAAGAGGTCTGCAGTGTTGGTCTTACAGGTGACACTGGAAAAATTAGAATATCATGCAAAAGTTCATTTATTTCACTAATGCAACTTAAAAGGTGAAACTAATATATGAGATAGACTCATTACATGCAAAGCAAGATAGTTCAAGCCGTGATTTGTCATAATTATAATGATTATGGCTTACAGCTCATAAAAAACCCCAAATCCACAATCTTAGAAAATCTTAGAATATTACATGCAATCAATAAAACAAGGATTGTACATATAACAATATCGGACCTCTGAAAAGTATAAGCATGCATTTGTACTCAGTACTTGGTTTGGGCCCCTTTTGCAGCAATTACTGCCTCAATGCGGCGTGGCATGGAAGCCTGTGGCACTGCTGAGGTGTTATGGAAGACCAGGATGCTTCAATAGTGGCCTTTAGCTCTTCTGCATTGTTCGGTCTCTCATCTCTCTCTTGGCAATGCCCCATAGATTCTCTATGGGGTTCAGATCAGGCGAGTTTGCTGGCCAATCAAGCACAGTAATCCCATGGTCATTGAACCAGGTTTTGGTGCTTTTGGCAGTGTGGGCAGGTGCCAAGTCCTGCTGGAAAATGAAGTCAGCATCCCCACAGAGCTCGTCGGTGGAAGGAAGCACAAAGTGCTCCAAAATCTCCTGGTAGATGGCTGCGTTGACCCTGAACTTAATGAAGCACAGTGGACCAACTCCAGCAGATGACATGGCTCCCAAATCAACACAGACTGTGGAAACTTCACACTAGACTTCAAGCATCTTTCAGTGTGTGCCTCTCCATTCTTCCTCCATACTCTGGGTATTTTGTGCTTTTTCCAAATGAGATGCAAAATTTTCTTTCATCAGAAAAGAGGACTTTGGACCACTGAGCAACAGACCATGTCTGTTTTTCTTTAGCCCAGGTAAGACGCTTCTGACATTGTTTGTTGTTCAGGAGTGGCTTGACAAGAGGAATACGACGTTTGAAGCCCATGTCCAGGATCTGTCTGTGTGTGGTGGCTCTTGATGCACTCAGTCCACTTCTTGTGAAAGTCCCCAACACTTTTGAATGGCCATTTCCTGACAATCCGGACAATCCTCTTCAGGCTGCAGTCATCCCTGCTGCTTGTGCACCTTCTCTTCCACACTTTTTCCTTCTACATAACTTTCAATTAATGTGCTTTGATACAGCACTTTAGGAACTGTTCTGTCCACCAGATTTCTATTCTGATTATCTGTATCTGTGTTGTTTGAAATAACATGTAAGGTTCTAATTTACATAAGTCAAACTTATGCAGAGTGAAGGCGCCATCTATCGTTCTCTCTTGATATTGCTTCAGTTGTGCTGTTTATCTGATACATTGTGTGTGTAGTTAAAGTGGAGTTCCACCCAAAAGTGAAACTTCTGCTCATCTGATTCCTCCCCCTCTCCAGTGCCACAATTGGCACCTTTCAGGGGGGAGGGGGTGCAGATACCTGTATTAGACAGGTATCTGCACCCACTTCCGGGAAGAGACTCCCGCGAAAGTCACGCCCCCTCCTGCATCCCCCTCTGTCTCCTGGGAAACACACAGGTCTCAGGAGATAGCGGGGACCACTTAGGATGCGCAGCGCGACTCGTGCATGCACAGTAGGGAACCGGGAAGTGAAGCCGCAATGCTTTACTTCCTTATTCCCTCACCGAGAATGGCGACGGCAGCAGCCGAGAGCCGAGCTATTGCTCTGCTTCGTCTGCCAACATCGCTGGACTCCAGGACAGGTAAGTGTCCGTTTATTAAAAGTCAGCAGCTGCAGTATTTGTAGCTGCTGGCTTTTAATAATTTTTTTCAGCTTTTTTCAACTTTAATAAAGTTGTTAGTAAGAAGGGGATTCTGGGTAGAGTCATCACAGGAAGTGAATCAGCCACCATTCTTTTAGAAAATACTGCAGAAAGCAAGACATGTCTTTCTCAAGCCATCGCCATCGCCCCTTAGGGAACTTAAAAAGTACATTTTTATTATCTCATTCTGCATTGTAGAACATTGTTTCTTTAATGTATGCAATACTGTACTTATTGAGGTCTATTTCTGTTAATTTGTAGTTTCACCTGGCTTGTTCTAATAAAACTGAGATCGAAGAAATATGGTATCTGGAGTTTTCTGGAATAAGGAGGTTTAGCTCTCTGTTGTAGAGACAGAACAGAAACATCCAACTTCTTTTGCAATTACCTTTTGAGGCTTTCCCTCCTTATGGAGGGTGTCAATGATGACTTTCTGCACAACTGTCAGGTCAGCAGTCTTTCCCATGATTGTGATTCCTACTGAACCAGACTAAGAGAGCATTTAAAGGCTCAGGAACCCTTTGCAGGTGTTATGGCTTAATTAGCTGATTAGAGTGAGACACTTTGAGCCTTGAATATTGCACCCTTTCACAATATTCTAATTTTCTGAGATTGTGGAATTGGGGTTTTTATGAGCTGTAAGCCATAATCATCACAATTATGACAAATCACAGCTTGAACAATCTTGCTTTGCATGTAATGAGTCTATCTCATATATTAGTTTCACCTTTTAGGTTGCATTAGTGAAATAAATTAAATTTTGCACAATATTCTAATTTTTCGAGTATCACCTGTATGTTAACATATCAGCTGGCAATAGCTGATATGGAGGAGTATCCCCTATACTGGGGTCTTCTTTTTACCTGACCACAGACACTCTTTTTTTGCCCTGCTCTTCTCCCCCACTCCTCATCCATCTCTACACTCACCAAAGTTTTTCTTTAGCATTCCCTTCTAGAAAATTTTACATGTTTTACACTCAAAACCTAATTTGAATAGAACCCCCAACAGCCATTTGAATTTGTGGAAATCTACACTACAGTATTATTTATCCCAACAAAAACACCCCAAATATTGCAATTCGTATGATTCCAGTATTACTTTATTGGAGCACATATAACAATTTAAATATGATTATAAATATGATGAGTATGTTTTTATTATCTCATTCTGCATTGTAGAACGTTGTTTCTTTAATGTATGTAATACTGTACTTATTGAGGTCTATTTCTGTTAATTTGTAGTTTCACCTGGCTAGTTCTAATAAAACTGAGTTGGAAGAAATATGGTATCTGAAGTTTTCTGGAATAAGGAGGTTTAGTTCTCTATCCTAGAGACAGAACAGTGAATTTTTTAAGCTGACCTCTAAAGGAAGATAAGCTGACTTTGGAAGTCTGTACAGCCCGGGGCTTTGCAGTATCCAGACAGACAGAAGCCTTAAAGATCCAGGCTAAGCAAGCAGCAACGCTGCACAGAGAAGTGCTCTGTCAAGCAGCATCGACACTAGAGCGGTCTCTATACAGCAGGACAGCTTCTTCCCACAGCTATGTCTCACAGTGGAACATCTTCTTACAAAACACGATCACAAACAAGCTCATCTAGGTCATCTGTCGCAAATGCAGCAGCTATCGCCGATTCGAAAGCCGAAGCAGCAAAAGCCAGGCCTGTATTCACAGACCAAGAGTTGCAGATGAAAAAAGAAAAGGCCCACTGTCACGTACCTGGTGGTGGAGCCCAGAATGCAAGGAATAGCCTCTTGTGTGCCTCTGGTTCAAGAGCCCCTGATAGAGAAGACAGGGACTCAAGAGCGCAGGGGGCCACAAGTGCTTGGCAAGTGGCAGGTGTAGAATTGATCCGGACCTCTGGTGCAGCAGCAGGAGGACTGACAGGAACACTGGATCCACTGATAGAGTAGAGAAGAACTATAGCTGGCAGGAACTCAGGAACAACAGGCAACAGGGAGGTGTTCTGTAGTACAACTGGAGCACTGGAACAACTGGTAGATGAACCGGAACTCTTGGCAGGAACACTGGAACTGTTGACTGGATAGAGAAGCACTGAAGCTAGCAGAAACCCACGAACAAGCAGGCAGCAGGGAGGTGTTCTGTAGTACCACTGGAGCACTGGCAAAGTCAGACAGGCCGGGTCAAACACAGGCAAGCAGAGCAGGTACAAAACGGAATCAGGAGAGTAGTCAGGGCACGGACCGGATCGGCAACAGACAGGCAGGTAATAACTGAAGGATGAGGCAGGAGAATAGTCAGACAAGCCGAGGTCGGGGACTGGCAGCAAACAGGAGAAGTCAGGAACAAGCCGGGTAACAGGAATCAGGTAAACAGGTATACTGGATAGCTTAGGGTCACAGGGAACGCTGTAGACCGGACAGCAAGGAAGCATGCTGACAGGCACCCTTAAATAGGCCTAATGGCGCCAAAAGCTGTCACACTGCACGTCTGCGCACCTCTGCGTGCACACGTGCATGCCCGAGTACCGATCGTACGTGCTCGGTCGTATCATCATGTACCCGCGTACTCCCGCTCGTATTAGCGCGCACCCGCATGCGTCCGTTCGCGCCAACGCGCCTCCGAACGCGTCCTCTGGCTCTATTAACAGTAGTTCTGTTAACTGATCTTCCGCCGACGGCTGAACTAACAGGACGTCTTTCATGACACCCACCTTGATGCCAAAAAAGTGAGACAGGAACAAGAGAGAGAGAAGGAAAGAGTATGCTTGGAACAAGAGAGAGAGAAGGAAAGAGTACGCTTGGAGCAAGAGAGAGAACAACAAGGAATACACATGGAGGTCGAGCTAGCTCAGCAGGAGGCAGCTCTGAAAATGCAGCAAGTTATCTTAGAAGTTAACATGGAGAGGCTGGCAGTGGACCCAGATGTTGCATTGCAGAAGCAGAAGCATTAGAAGCAGCCTTCTACGATGAGCCAAGAGTAGATAGCAGCATACCGGGTCTAGAGGAAGACCACCAAGATTCCTTGCAATGCACTTCAGATTATGTGTCATGGATATACTGCGCATGGCTCTGCAACTGGCCTCGGGCGCACGGGTCCATTGGGATGTATTCCAGTCCATAGGCATTCAGCAGTGAATAGACGCGCTCCAATGCACATGCGTGTGTGCAGACCGCGGACGCGCACACACGTACGATGAGACTAGAAGAGAGTAGTTCTGAACCAAGCGTGGCACCCTTTGGGCTCCTTTTGCTAATCTCGTGTTAGTAAAAGTTTGGTGAGAGACGATTCCCGCTTTTTCAGACTCGTGGTTTTCAGATCGTTTTCTGCTGTTCAGTTTGTGCTTGTGGGTTTGTATCTGCTCTTCAGTGCGTGCAGTCAGTTCGTATTGGATTATTCAGTACGTTCTTGTCCGCTCATTGCTGTTTTTCAGGTCGCTCTTCACAGGTCTTGCTGTTCTTCAGTGCGTTCTGTTACTTCGTTCTGAGCAGCCGATCGTTTTCTAGCCATGTTGCGTATACGTACTCCTCGTAGAGCTTGGTGTTGGGGTCCTTACCTTGACACAAGTCCAGTCCGTGAACAGGGTGGGGAGGAGTTCATGGACCAAGAATTGGTTGCTCCAGCGTGACCAGTTCTGTCACATGCCTTTGCTCCATGAGATCCGTGAGAATAATCCTGACGATTTCAGGAACTTTCTCCGGATGACGGACCTCGTATTTCACCGTTTGTTGGCTTTGCTGACCCCTTATATTATCAGGCAGGATACCTGCATGAGGAAAGCCATCACTCCGGAGCAGAGGCTAGTCACCACCCTGCCGTACTTGGGGACGGGGAGAAGCCTGCATTATATTAAGGTAAGATTTTTATCCTTTTATATCACATTTTATTGTATTTAATGTTTGATAATATATTGTATTTCTTTCCTCATTCCCTAATTACCATGATTGTAAGATGCTATGAATGTCCCCTTTGTCCTCATGCATGCTGGATTTTTATGTACTTATTTTTTTTGTCCTTGATGCATATTTGCTTCACTTACCTCCCCAGCATGCTCTCCTGGCCCTATATTCACCTCATGTGGTCACTTAACAGTGTATTTTGTCAGCTCCATAGTAGTGCTTTACCCTAAAAACTCCCTAAAATGTTTAAAAATGTGATTTGTGCTTTAAATTCATGCAGAGCGCCAGAGGCTTTTTTGTGTGTCCCCAAATCATTTGGAACCCTCCCTCCCCCCAACTGCTAAGTCAGCTGATACCAATTCTCTATCTATCCTCAATCATCTATCTGCTGACTTTGCCAAATCCATACACACTATACCCACCTCTTTTGTTTAAAGTTTAAAGTTTTTGTATACTATTATTATCTTGATAGGTAATAGCAGAAAGTCCAAATGTGCTAAAATGTGTACAATGTGTATTTATATCTGTGTATTATGACACTTCTTACTGTCCAGGGGGCTGTCAATAGTGTAGGTAAGGAGGAGCTGGCCAAAGTAATACACATTCTTTAGGCATTCATCTCTCAATGAATTGGAAAGGGTTACCTGTCCAAAAGATCTCCCCCCTAAAATGTTAGAAATGGCCCATGAAAGGGAGGGAATCTGATAGGTGGACCTTATACCTTGGTCTTTCAAAACTCCCTAAAATAAATGTTATACTGATGTTGGCCAAGAATGTTTGTGTCTAATCTGCTTTCCCTGTTTAGGTGCAAAATTATTATTTTTTTTTTCTTGTTTGACTCCACAGTTTCCTTCCAACCCCCAGGAATGGCAGACTGTGGCCTCCCACTTTGCCCAGTGGTGGGATTTTCCTAACTGCGGAGGGGCAATTGATGGGAAACACATCCACATCGTCCCACCACCCAACTCGGGGTCATACTATTACAACTATAAGGGGTTCAATAGTATTGTAATGTTGGCGGTGGTGTCGGCTACTTATGAGTTCCTGTATGTGGACGTGGGGAAGAATGGCCGGATGTCCGATGGTGGAGTCAAGACAGAGTTCTACAGGCATCTCCAGAATGGCAGCTTGGACTTTCCACCTCCAGAAGACAATGTGGAAGGACTCCCATTCATCTTCGTTGCTGATGAAGCGTTTGCGCTGGGGGACCATCTTATGCGGCCATTCCCTATGAGGACCCTCACCCCGGACCAAAGGGTTTTTAATTACCGGCTGGCCAAAGCCAGAAGAGTGGTGGAGAACACATTTGGAATCATGGCCAGCCAGTTCTGCCTATTTCTTACACCCATACACATGGCGGAGTATAAACTGACACATATCATCCTGGCGTGCTGTGTTCTACACAACTTTTTAAGGCAAAATTCTGCCAACTATGCTGCCTCAGTTGGGCCTGAGGCCGGAATTCATAATGAACCAACCCTGACAGCGCTTGAAAGTGGCCGTCCTGGCTTGCCCCCCCTGAGTGCCCGTGAGGTCTGTCTTAGATACCTCGATTACTTTGCGGGTAGGGGGGCCATCAATATGCCAGACAATGTCTGAAACATTTTTAAAATAAAAAAATCATTTTAACTAATAAAATCTTTGGTGACATTTACTGCTTGTGTTTCTTTTAACTGACCCTGACAGAAATGTGGTGAGTCCTGAAAATGGCGTTGATTGTGTAACATTACAAAGCACTGTTGGGTGTTATTTACTAAAGGCAAAGACACTTTGCGCTACAAGTGCACTTGAAACTGCACTGAAACTGCACTCGTAGTGCAAAGTGGATTTTCCCTTAGGAAATAACCCCCATTGTCACCGAAAACACCAATTTGAGCACAACAAAAGTTTGGGAGCGTTGAAATAATAATCCACACAATCTTTTTAATACCAGCACAATCACATGTGCATTTATCAAAGGTTTTTAAAACAAACCAACATGTTTGTTGTATAACAATTTTTTGGGTCACATTATTAAAAGTAAACTAGAAAGAACATCAGGGGCGGGTGGAGTTTCACGCATGCGCAGTGTATATAAAGCGCAACACGCATGCATCTTACGTACGATCTGTGAGTGGAGGAAGGAGTATCAGAGGCGCCGATCGTGATAACGAAGGTAAGATTTAAAATTGGGCCTATACTGCTTATAGATTGAGGCCTATATTGGGACAAGATTAGGAGACTTTAGCCTGACATTAGGGTTTGTCTTGTGTTGTGTCTTGCAGATAAAATGGATGGCTTCAATGACCACAACTTCATCCCCCTGTTCATAGACAAATACAGGGAGCTGCCCTGTCTGTGGCAGGTGAAATATCCTCATTATAATCATAAACAAAAGAGGCAGGCAGCGCTGGAGAAACTGCTGGAGTTGGTAAAGCCAGTGGTCCCCACGGCAACCATCCCCTATTTAAAAGCCAAAGTTGGTGGCCTGAGGAGCACTTATCTTAGGGAGCGCAAGAAGGTCACGGATTCCCAGAGATCCGGAGCTGCAGCAGATGACGTTTATGTCCCCAGGCTGTGGTACTATGAGAGACTGCGATTTCTGTCAGACCAGACTGGAGTCAGGGAATCAAAGAAAAACAAAGAAATCCCAGCGCTAACATAAAAAAAAACCCCAAGACAAGCTGCAGTTCAACTGTGGGATATACACAACAACAATGTGCAGTTTTTTCTTTGTTTTTGGAGTCAGGGAATCCCTCTCTACTCTTCCTTCCACCCTATCTTCCACCCCAGCTGAGGCTTCCGATGTCCAAACTGGGACTTCCAGCCAGGAAGAAGTGGAGGAGCCCAGCTGGAGCCAGGTATAGCATTCTTCTACAGATTTTTGGGCAAGCAATAAATGATGTTTGCTAGATGTTATTATTGATCACTAATTGCTGATTTAAGAAAGTGTTTTACATATCAATAGGCAGTAGTGGGCAAAAATAATTGGGACAAGAATGAAAAATGCTGGGCTCAGAATGATAGTCTGTTATATTTAAAAACATTCAATTGGCAACAGTTATGAGATGAAAATTGTGTGTGATTGATGAAGAAAAAACTAAAACTATGTCCCTTTTTCATACACAGGAAGACCTCAGCCAGGAGGAGGAGGCTGTGGAATGTGCCACACAGGAGGAGGCTGTGGAATGTGGCAGCCAGGAGAAGGCGGGGCTAAGTGTCAGCCAGGAGGAGGCGGGCCTAAGTGGCAGCCAGGGGAAGGCCGGGCCCAGTAGGAGCCTGACCGAATCGCAGGTTCCTCCCCTCCGCCTTCCAAACAAAAGACCCAGGAAGGGGAGTAACGTGCAGGATTCAGCGCTCAGGCTCCTTCATGAGGCTTCTGCGTCCCTCAGAGCCACCCCCACTCCTGAAGAGGCCTTTGCCTGCATGGCTGCCACCAAACTGCAGGGCATGCAGGAGGGCCAACGCCTCCTGTGTGAGGACCAGCCTTGAAAAAAATACAAACCAAAAAAAAATAATATATATATTTTTTGTCAGATGTGACAAATTAAAATATATTGAGGGAATCACGATCAATAATAAAGAAAGAAGTTTGTGAGAAGTCTGTGTGAATATGAGCAGCAAAACTACTTCATTCTTCTAGCATTATAAAGAAGAAGAGAGTGCGCTGTATTAAACTATTTTAAACATTGCAGCCTGACGAAAGTGCTCTATCCATTCCGAACGCTAATTTTACCAGACCGAGCTGTTCCGTCTCTGAATTTCTTCTGAGCATGCATGGCATTTTGTGCATCGGAATTGTCCACACACGGTCGGAATTGACGTGATCGGATTTTGTTGTTGGAAAATTTTATAGCTTGCTCTCAAACTTTGTGTGTCGGAAAATCCAATGGAAAATGTCTGATGAAGCCCACACATGGTCGGAATTTCCGATAACAAGCTCCGATTGCACATTTTCCGTCGGAAAGTCTGACTGTGTGTACAGGGCATAACGCAGCTTTGGCGCCCAGTGATCCTTAAAAGGGGCCTCTTCAGAATGCATCCTTGCTGTCTGATCTGCAGCTCATCCTGTACCTGATCCTGAACCTGTATCTGCTCCAGTGTTACCCGGCTTATCCTGACCTCGCTGCTGTCTCCTGTCCTGACCCCTTGGCTTGCCTTTGACCTGCTCTGTGCTCCTGTTTGTTTGATCTCCTGTTGCCGATTCTGCCTGGACTTTGACCATTCTCTGCCTGCTTCTTCTGTCTGATTGATCCACTGCTGTGACCGGGCTTGTGTGACCCTGCTCCTGCCTACAAGTCCTGCATCTGTGTGCATCTGCCTGCAAGTCCTGCATCCGTGTGCATCTGCCTACAAGTCCTGCATCCATGTGCATCTGCCTGCAAGTCCTGCATCCGTGTGCATCTGCCTATAAGTCCTGCATCCGTGCGCACCTGCTTACAGTCCTGCATCTGTGCGCACCTGCCTGCTACTTCTCAGCGTTCCTGCATCTGCAGCAATCAAGCCTGTTCATTTCTCTGCCAAGCAGACATCATCTCCAGTCAAGCGGACCCTGCAGGCTCTCCTACTCCGCTGTGCTCTGAGGGTCACTGTTCCCACTCCAGTGATCCTGGAACCAGAGCCATAAGAGAGGTCTCCCTCTGCACGTCAGGCTCGCCTCCAAGGTACGTGTCATTATGTCTACCAGCACTATGACCCAAGCAGCATTCCACGACAAGAGATCAAATATGACGTCAGTGAGTCACATCAAATAAAGCAGCAACTATCCGACCTTGGACCCCAGTGCTTCAGGCAAGAAAAATCTGACAGAGATCCAGACTACCCAGTCCCAACCAAACCTTCTACTCCACAAGATACCCAGCGTTCATACAAACAGCAAACACCTGTCTTCACTCCAAGAGGGTATGCAACAAATGGATATGAATGATTAACCCTATGCAAGGGTGAACCCAGCAAGCCTAAAGAAGAGACTTCTATCAGGTATGCCTTTACACCACACCACAAGACACCAGCAGCCTACCCCAATGCCAATCAGGCTACTACAGACAAGTCCTTGGGTAACTAACTCTCTTTTGGCCAAGTTCCTGGCCAAAAGAGAGTTAGTTACCCAAGGACTTGTCAAACTCAGTGATCGCCCTCAACACTACAGGGTATGGAGATCCTCTTTCCAGAGTGCCATTCAAGGTCTAGATCTATCCTGCAGGGAGCAGATAGACCTCCTTGTAAAGTGGCTTGGCAATGATTCTGTTGAACATGCCAAAAGGATCAGAGACATTAACATAAACCACCCTGAGATAGGCCTTACAAACATCTGGAACAGACTGGATAGGTGTTATGGCTCACCAGAGGCTATAAAGAGTACACTGTTTAAAAGGGTAGAGGACTTCCCAAAAATACCTAGCAGAGGTTATCAAAGACTCAGAGAATTCAGTGACCTGAGTATGGAGTTATAAGTTGCTAAAACAGAAGGAGAATTACCTGGCCTTTCTTATCTTGACTCTGCTAGAGGTATTCACTCCTTAGCACAGAAACTTCCTTATGAGTTACACGAAAGATGGATCGCTCATGGCTGTAACTACAAACGAATACACAATGTGCCCTTTCCACCCTTTAGAGAGTTTGTGGACTTTGTAGACAGATAAGCAGGAATGAAAGATGACCCCAGTTTCATGTTTACAGTGTCTTATACTGCTTCTTCTAGCCCTAAGCAACTCAGAGCTCCAGTAGCAGTGCACAAGACTAACATTTCTTCCCACAGATTTGCAGAGTCTCAGCCAGACGATCAAGACAGCGACCCTACTAAGTTCTGCCCTCTGCATAACATGCCACATCCTCTTCTGAAAAGCAGAGCCTTCAGGACAAAGACCATCCAGGATCACAAGGCTTTCCTCCAAGAGAACAACATCTGTTACAAGTGCTGCTCTTCATCCACACACTTCGCCAAAGACTGTAAGGTCAGTGTCAAATGTACAGAGTGTGACAGTACGGAGCACAATGCAGCTCTACACCGAAGACCTACTCCAAGAACCTTCCCACTTGTCCATGAAGACAAGGAGCAAGGCAGGGAGACCAAAGACTGTAGTACAGAGGCAATAGCAATCACTTCAGAGTGCACTGAAGTCTGCAAAGGAAGTATAGGTAGCAGATCCTGCTCTAAAATCTGTCTAGTGAGAGTTTACCCAAAAGGACGCAGAGACAAAGCAGTCAAGCTCTACGTCATCTTGGATGATCAGAGTAATAGGTCACTAGCTAGACCTGTGTTTTTTGACATTCTAAACCTTAAAGGCCCCAGCAGCCCTTACTCCCTTAGGACTTGTGCAGGTATAGTAGAAACGGCGGGGAGAAGAGCTGACGACCTACAAATCAAATCTATAGATGGTAAGACATGCCTACCCTTACCGACAATAATAGAGCACAACTAGATCCCAGACAACAGAATAAATTCCCACACCAGATGCAGCAGCTCACCAGACTCACTTGAACCACATAGCACATCTCATACCAGAACTAGATGATCAGGCTCGGATAATTTTACTCCTAGGAAGGGATATCTTGCAAGTTCACAAAGTAAGAAAACTGATCAATGGTCCTCAAAACACCCCATATGCCCAAAAACTGGATCTTGGGTGGGTCATTATAGGTGATGTCTGCCTTGGAGATGCACACAAACCGACATCCATTAATACCCTGCTCACTAGTACCCTCGAACATGGTCATCCTTCTCTTTTCCAACCCTGTCAAAATCACATCCTCATAAAGGAACTACCACACAACAACTCTGTACCTCTTCCTTTCCTAAGTCCCCTCTATGACAGCAATACCTATGATGGCGACCAAAATGACTTAGGACAGTGTTCAGGAGAAGAAAGGAAGACAACCAGGTAGCAATGTCCATTGAGGATAGGCTCTTCCTAGAGGTCATGGAAATGAGAATGGAGAAAGACGTGACTAATAGCTGGGTTGCACAATCTTCAAAAAAAAAACAGAGATGAAAGAACATTTCCTTTCCATCATGGAGAAAATATTCCAGAATGGTCATGCTGAGAGCCCCAAACCTCAAGGACTCAGAGGAATGCTGGTACTTACCCATATTTGGAGTCTACCACCCTAAGAAGCCAGGACAGATTAGAGTGGTGTTTGATTCCAGCGCCAAGCATGAGGGTGTCTCTCTAAATGATGTCCTTCTTTCTGGCCCTGACCTTAACAACAGACTATTAGGAGTACTTCTCCACTTTTGCAAAGATTCAGTCGCATTCATGGCAGACATATAACTAATGTTATATTGCTTTCTTGTAAAAGAGGAGCACCAAAACTTTCTGAGATTTCTCTGGTTCAGGGACAACAACCCATCTGGAGACATCACAGAATACCACATGAGGGTGCATATATTTGGCAACAGTCCTTCCCCTGCAGTTGCTATATATGGCCTCAGACACTCTGCTAGAGTGGGAGAGTCAGAGTATGGGTCAGATGTCAGACAATTTGTGGACAAGGATTTCTATGTAGACGATTGCTTGAAATCACTACCCACAAATGAAGCTGCAATCAGTCTCCTCAAAAGAACTCAGGCAATACTTGCTTGTTCCAACTTAAGACTCCACAAGATTGCTTCCAACAGTAGGGAAGTTTTAGAAGCCTTTCCTGCTCAAGATCATTCTAACGAGTTAAAATACTTAGATCTAGGCACAGACTCACTTCCCATGCAATGCAGCCTTAGTTTGCTTTGGGACTTAAGATTTGACACTTTTATATTCCAAGTAAACACAGAAGAAAAACCCTTTACCCATAGAGGTTTCCTGTCTACCATAAACAGCCTGTATGAACCTTTAGGCTTTGCAGCACCTGTCACCATCCAGGGTAAAGCACTACTTAGAGACTTAACCTGTGACTCATTAAATTGGGACCACCCTCTCCCCACCGACAGGAAGAACCTATTAAGAAGTCAATGTGACGAAACATGTCGGAGGCGTGGCTGTACGGCAACCCAGCATCTGCTCATAACTTGGGATGCACTGCGCTCTGCACTGGTCGGCTACTATCACCTCGGATTGTTGAGGAGCTAACGAGGGGAGGGGTAAGATTCATATGCTGCATCCCGGGTCCGCCATGACCACCAGTACATTGCAACTAGCAGTCACAAGGAATTTCTGTTTATGTGCCTTTTAACTTTTTTAGAAATGTGAGTACAATGATAGAAGATCTTTTTGTGTAATTCAATAAAAGTTCTTAAACGGTATTACACTATCGGAAGTATGATTTCTTTTCATGGAGACATACCTTTTTGCCTGGTGAGGAGTGTTGATAACTAGAAAAATACATCTGCTGTGGACGCAGCTCCATCCAGTCTGAATAATCCTTTTGGGTATTTTGATAGATTTATCCTCAGTATTCAGCTGCTTTTAGTATTTTGTTTTAATGATCAGCGCTGGTTGATTTTCATTAATTTTATCACTGCATATATGCCGAGCATGAGAGTGCAAGGCATTATTTTCTGGTGAGTGTGGCTCCATATGAGTGGATCACGATCACAGCCGGTGTGGTGAAGGAGTTGTCTTTGACACAGGAAGATTTAGGTTTGAGAGTCACTTTTTGTTACCCACCTTTGAGCATGGACTTTATTTTAGTATTTCATCTTTAATATTGCATGAACTATCTGCAGTTGTTTTGACCTTTTATGTATATTTTTCTTTTGTCACTAAGAGAAATGTTTATGTATTTTGTATTTTTATTTTTTTACTCAATAATTATGATTATACATTATTGAGTTGTTTTGGTAGAGATATAGCACTTACCATGGTCACTTGGTATATGGCTGTTTGGTACAGCTATAGTACTCTCAATTATTATTGTCTTTTGCATCACTGGTTATAATTTATAAGTACTTTATTCACCATTATTTGATTTTTATGGTGTTTATAGCGGCACTATTTTATTTATTTAAAATACGTTTTCACAGTATATTTTTTAAGTTGGCAGCTACAGGTATCACAGTGTAATTAATACCATAGCGCAGTGGTGGTACATCGGGTTTATTGTGCGCGACACTTAATCACCTTTTTTTTATATTTAGAACTATTCCTCTACTTGAGGGTGAGAAACTGCTGACTGACTTGGAAGCCCTAACAACCACAACAATACACAAAATCATCTCCTCTAACTTCGCTTTGAGCGATGGCCTCAAATAAATCGAAATCTTCAAAACTTTTTATTTGAACATCAAATCATGTGGACTACTTTGCTGAACTTTACCAAAGCTTTTCAACCAAGACTCCACTGAACTTATTTTTCTGCAAATGTTTCCACGGCTGTGATGAAACTGGCGCTCACTATCATATATGGTGGTCTTGCCCCTTAGTGCAACGCTTCTGGGCTGACATGTACAAGATTATCTCTAGCATAATGGTAACTGAACTAGTCCCAGATCCCCTTTAGGCCCTACTCAATTTACTGCCTCCTAGCTTAACACGGTTGAACATAAATTATTCCTCCAAGTGACAACTGCTGCCAGACAAACTATTGCGGAAGCCTGGAAGACTAACTCTTTTAATAACATGGTAACCAATAATAGTGTCACTAAGGCCATGATCCACGCTAAACTGGATGCCGTCCCACTAGATAAGGTCGAATATTACACTAAATTGTGGCAACCTTGGGTACACTATTTTCTCCCACTCCCAAATTTGATGATATCCTCCTGCTTCCATGAATTTTTTAGGTGAATTTCCCTCCAATATGATCTGGCCTGTCTACAGAGCAGGCCATGGTCTGGCACTCTGGGTCCCTTTCTCCCCCTTCTTCCCTCCCCTTGCTCCCTTCCTTCTCCTCTTTGTTTTCTTCACCCTCTCTCTACTTTACTTTTCTGTTATCTCCCTTCATCTTACCACTTTTTTGGAAAGGTCATTATGAGACATGAAACTATTGGGTGTTTGATTTGCCCATTCTGCTCCTCAGAGGCACCTTAGTATATTTTGTTAAGTGGTTTCTGTGAACCCTGGAAACCTAAATACTTAGAGGTTTATTGACCCTTTAGTCACATGCCTGGGGGTATGCATAACAGTTTACCTTATTTTGATTTGTCTACTCTACCTGTTATGACTCCAGTCTGAATTCCATTTGTCTGAACCATGACACCCTCAGAATTGTATTGTTCATGTACCTGACGCACATTGTGCCCAACACGGATTTAAGTCACCCCGTGTCTTATACTGATTTTGGTTTTTGTTTGTTCATTTTTTGATTCTTTATATTCAATAAATAATTTGAACAAGAAAATGTAAGTCATTCTTCCATATCCTTTTTTTCCCCTCCCCACATCCAATTATCTTCAAGACCGAAAAAAAAACTCACAATGAACTTATTGCTACTAAAACAATGGAATAAAACTAAAGAATATGGCAACCTACTTAACCAATATTAGCAACCTCTACAGCCTGATCTTCTTTCTAAGATAAAGCAGGCACATTTAGAACTAAATTTATGCTTGACCACTAGGGCTGAAAAATCACTGAGATGGTCAAAATATAGGTTTTTCACAAGAAGGGATAAACCATGTTCCCTAATGGTGAGCAAATTTAACCCAAGACCCTAAGCCCATGCCCTGCCAAGACCTAAACTTAAAAATGGAATGTTCACCCAAAACCCCCTTCAAATCCTCCAAGAATTCCAATCATACTATAGCAAACCATACCAAAAGCCTTTTACTGATATTCGGTCTTCTCTTTAAACATTTCTGGATACACTAAATCCCCCAACTCTTTCTAGACATAATGCCAAACAAATGGAGGAACCCCTCACAAGTGATGATCTTTCCAAGGTCATTAAACGTTAAAAGCACATAAATCTCTAAAACCCAACAGGCTCCCCAATGGCTACTATAAAAATGTACAGAATTGTTAACATCCTGTTTAACCCTACACAGGGGACTCATAGACATGGGGAAGACAACAGGGCCTTTGATAGTGTTATCACTAAACCAGATAAGGAGTCCACAAAAATATCAAACTACAGACCAATCTCCTTGATCAATTGCAATATTAAAATACTTATGAAAACACTTGTGTTATTTCTTAATTCTTTTCTGGAACTTTATATTCACAAAGACTAATCAGGTTTGATTTGACTTCAACATCTGATCAAATACATACTTTGTAAAACTCTAAACTAAGTCTCAGTGGTTCACTCACAGTGGGACTCCCCTGTCCAAAGACAGACAATGATTCTTTCACTTGACCTACATGATGCTTTTGATAAACTATCTTAGAACTACCTATTCTTTGTGCTAGAATCTAAGGGAACTTGCCCCTCTTTCTTGCAGATACTTCAAGCCCTATATCATACCCTAACGGAACAAATTTCACTCAAAGGCTATAAATCAGATCTGATAGCTAATCCAGGAGGAAAAGGACAAGGTTGCTCCTTGACTCTCTCCTTTTTTGCTATTACTATTGCTATTGCCATTCTCAGTAGTTCTGATTTTTAAAGACATTTTATATGGATCGCGGGAACATAGCTGCACACTCTTTCCTGACGATGTCCCCCCCACACAACTATACCCAATTTAATTAAACTCCTGACTTCCTTCTCACTGATATTGATTTTAGAAATGTTCCCATTCAGATGCCCAAGAGAGATTTACTAAAACTTCAAGAATGCACTTCTGCTTTCATATGGGGAAACAAATGACCCAGAATTAACATATTGATTATGTATATTCCTAACAGTAGAGGTGGCCAGGAAATCCCACATCCTAATATACAGTACATAATCAAGCAGCACAAATTGCTCAACTGGGATTCACAACAATTAAGGGCTCAACTTCATATTGGGTTGATATAGAAGCTCTATTTGGCTCAATGGGTTTTATAGTGGCCCTGATGTGGATCCCCAGAAGGTTGCATCATTCAATCCTACTCTGTCCTACTGATTAGGAGTTTGGGGCAGATGTAGGGTTAGTAAAAATCACTGTTTACCCCATATGCCTTTAACGCCTTTATTCAATAATCTTGACACTGGGCTTGTCTCCACACCTTTTAAGTTGTTGGATAAATAAAGGATGGATGCGGATAGGAGACATTTTATCAGGAGATACTTTGCAGATTTATTCCAATACAATCAGCTTATTGCTTATTTTAAGGGCAACCTTAAAAAGGTAATTTGTCCTTCATCATTGATGCCATTCAAGAGTTCCTGCAATACTAGAGATCCAGTGAAGACTACTATATAGACTAATATATGGTCTCCTGATAAATACAGCTTTGGTTGAACCTAATTATTAAACATTGCTACAATGGTATATGGTCCCAACCAGGATAGCTAAGATGATTTTGCAAGCCTCCCCCTGGTGTTTCAGGAACTGTAGCCAGGTAGGCACCATGATCTACATTTGGTGGCAATTCCCGAAAGTGACAAGGTTTTGGATCAGGATTTTTAACCTAAACTGATTGATAACAGGGTAACACATTGCTAGGAAACAAGTGATTGCCCTCTTTCAAAAATTGGATAACAACATTCCTTAAATAAATAATCATTTCTTAGATGGTATTAACCACCAGGATACAGTAGTTAGCAGATATGTAGCATTTTACTGCAGTGCACATGTAGGCATTGCATGTTACCACACAGTAGTGATGCACCAAGCTGCTGTGTTGAGACATGCCTGAAGTTTCACTTTATGCACTTCAAATAAAGTTAAAAAACAGAAAACATTAAACCATAGAAAAACATTAAACTGACATGTGCATCACACCTCCCCTCACCAACTCTCAAAAATTGACAGCTGCCCACATGCTAAAATGGAGCGTTCAGCATGCAGACATTGAGATTGAGCCCTAAAAAGCCTGATGAATCAACCTGCAGGCTTTTATTTTCCTCTTACACCTAAACAAAGTAAACTTTCTGAGGTTAGCAGAGCTTTACTGATTCCTGGATATCCTTAGTATTTTATTAGGTAACAATATTTTCTGCCTGGGGATGTCCTGTAACATATCTGCTAACTGTACAGTTTGCCTGATTTAGAAATTTGTCTTTTGTTTCATAAGAAAAAAATCCTGAACAATTTTTATATCAGCAAAAAAACAATAGGTTCTACTATTTTGCATTGTATAATCATATAGTGAAAATCCTGCAAAGCATTTAGACTAAATAGCAGCCACTTCAAAGAGCAAGAAAGTTAGTAACATTGGTTTGTCACCATTTGCTTCTAGAATAATGATTTTTTTAGTAAAAGAGCTTGAGCTAAACTAATTTATGATGTCCAAATATCCCACCTATATTTCTGCTGAAAATCAATATACTGTTCCTCAATATATCTTAGGAAGTTAGAGTAAGAACACAGCATAAAGCAAAATGCAACAGCTATAAAAGGACTTTGGCAAAAATCCCCTAGGTTAATAACTGGGGTACTGAGGGTGAATTCATTGAAGTCTGCAAAACAAAGATAAGCTTGTAAGTAATTATTTTAAAGTTAACAACTTACTTGCTCTTTGAAGTGGCTGCTGTTCAGTCTAAATGATTTGCAGGATTTTCAGTATATATTTTTGACAAAGAGAAAACAACTCACATAAGTTAATAAGCAAGAACAAGGGGAAAAATCCACTGGACATGCAGTGAATACATTGTAAAGCATTTCTGAGAATTGCATTGCATTTACAGCACAGGAAATGTTGTCATAGCCGGTATGTTAACCAATAGCCTGAATCATGTTTACCAGAAAAGAAATAGTCAAACAAGTTCAAAAGTTGAATGTACAATGTCCTTGTATTGAGTAAATTGGTTTTCACATGTTCTTGTATTAAACTAGAAGTGAAAACTACATGTGGGATTGGAGACAGAAGGTTAAGGACACCATAATCTAAAAGAAAAGAGCAAATAAAGGGTCTGTAACACAAAATCTTCTGGCATTTTATTGCTTTACTAATAAGTGTCATGTGTATGTATCTCTCTTTCTCTCTCCCTTTCATAATATATTGTGGGATTTGACTTAAGGTAGAGGCACAAAGCCAATTTTCTTAGACGAAATGGGTTGTTCATCACAACATAAAGTAATATAAAGCATTCAAGCATCCAGCCACAAGGTAAATGTACAAATGAAAAAACAAGCTTCATGCTCAACTGGGCCTTGCTTAGTCTAGGTATTGAACTAAGTCTTAGGTAAAGTTCCTCTTTTGGGGAACAACAGCAGACAGTGACAGGCTCCTCTAGCACTGACAGTCATGCCATATCCTCAAGCTTTAGGCCTCTGTTAGGATACAAAATGCAGGTATCCAGCAACACCCAGGGTGACCAGATTGGTATGCTACATTTTCGGAAGCTGGGACCAGATTGTGTATGATTAAAGTAAGATTTATTAATAATGAATCAAAAACTCATCCAACACCAGTAAACAGTATACTAGGTAAAAGTGAAAATATACGTGAACCAAGTGACAAAATACATAACTAGCAAACTAATTATAATACAATATACACAATCTAAAGTAAAATGGGAACATATATGAGGTAGTAGAGTAGAGGATGCAAGTACTGGACAGGAACAGGATCATGGTAGGAATCAGGATCAAGGTCAAGAGCAGGATCAGGAACACAGCATCAACAACCAGTTATATGGCACACAGACAAAACACTGAGGTGCTAAGGGAAGTTAGAGAACTAGAGGAGGGGTATATACCTTCCCAGCAGCCAGCATCAGGTGAAGGATTACTTGGATCTGCTGAATACTGCTGACTAGTGGGAGACACCAGCTTTTTTACAGTTAAATTAGCATAACAAAGCTATAGAGGAATAATTTTTATGGCTAAAGTTCAATTTTAATGCATATAAAACTGTTTACTTTCAAGACATAAGAAATGTATTTCTTCTATTTGGCTATTTACAATGCAGTGGTAAGGGTTATTATAGCATTACATTTTATACAAGCCTGACCCAACTGGGAATGCAGTCACATTCTAATTCTAAAATTGCTTGCAAGTTAGTGTTCTGCAAGACCAGATAAGCTTTAATGCTTGAGTTTTGAATTTGGCCTTGCTACTTGAAAAATTTAAACTTTTTTTGTAGCCAAACATTTTGAAGTATATAAAAAAACATTTGGCCATTGACCCTTTTTAAGGTTAAACTCCAGATATGGATTTTTTTTTCACAGTTAAAATTTGTACATATCCTATACCTGGCCAATTAATGTGCAAGTGAAGAATTGCTGTAGTAGTCATCACTACTCAAATGAGCCTCACTGTCTTGCAGGTCCTGTGTTAAGTGTCTGCCCTGTTGCAGAGAATCACAGTGGGTCGCCTGCTCGGCACAGTCACCACTCAGAGAATGCCTTACATATTTCTCAATAAATGCAAAGCTATCATTAATTGGAGGAATTGGAGATTGTAATGTCATTGCCCCACATTTCCACCTCATACAACCATAAGGTAATAATGGTAAAACGTACCCTCCATGTTTCATTGTCAGTAATCAATTTAAAGGGACAAAATGTCAATTTAAACAGATTGAAAATTACTTTTGAAATCAGGTTAACATGTTAAAGCTTATATAAGATTTTAATGATTAGGTTTACATATAAAAATCAGTTCCTGTATTTCATTTACAACAGATATTCTTTTAAACAAATCTGTACTTTTATGGTAAAGTAACACGTTTGGAACATAGTAGGCCATCTAATGATACTTCTTTTCATGTGCTCGCTTCAACCCCAAGGGACAAAAATATACTGCCTGTTCATGAACAGGCTAAAGTATACTGAATAGTATTTTAATTCTGAGTGATTCATAACACACATAATATAGGACAATATTTGGCTGAACACGTATTATTTGGTTGGGTGTGCCATCTTACTAGAGCTGATCATGGAAAGCAATTTAATGCAAGCATATTATGGAGATGGGGGGTGGAGGTAAAGGAGGCAGAGAGGAAAAGTCACTGGTAGAAGACACAGAGTGAGAAATGATATAAACCTCGGGAGAAAAAAGGAAGAGGCAAAACAAAGGAAAATCTGAACTAAAGATAAAATACTTTTCCTGACAGACTCCATGGCAGTCTATGTATGGGTTAACCCCGCCTCCTCCCCAATGCTATAGGACCCCATTCCCATAAATTTGAGCTCACCGCTAGAGACTGTGTTCCTTTTTTGTCCTCCTCCATGGACCTACATCACATCTGATCCTGTACGACGTGCTGTCATGATGATTTCTGCTCCTGATACTAGCTATGCGGTGCAGCCCGGGGCCAAGCCATGGGTGGGCGAGTGGTTTTCAGGCATAAGATATCCCTATGGAAGAATGGAGGTTGCCTGTGTATCCCCAGGATGGGCGTCTGACAATTTCATCACAGCTGGCAAGATCTGCGGTCTTTTCATTTACTTCATGGCAGCTGTTTTTGTTGTCTATGTGTCTGGTATTCCCCCTTCTCCTGTTAGCTGTTTTTGGCCCCTCATGGTGCCTGGAATGCTTCTGCAAAGGTATGGGCAGATGAGGGGGAGGGGCCAAAATTCTTTATAATAAAAAAGAATGCGTTAAATATTTGTTTTCGCATTCCCCCTCTCTTTTTATTCCTCCAGACCTTCCAGATCAGACTGCCAAAGTTTGGTCCAAGACGACAGAGACCTTGCCAGGCCACAACATCACCACTCATCATCCAGGTTCAGACACGACTCTCCATCTGGGACCCACCAGCAGAGGAGATGTTCCCATTCCTCCTCCAGACACCGCACCCACCACCATGACAGCCACGCTGATCGCAGAGCCTGCTGGGCATGTGGGACTCGAGTCCTGGAGGACAAATCGTTTGTGATCTATGCTATGCCCGGGCGGTTGGGGAAAAAGATGCGGAAAACCAAAACATGATGTCTCTTGTTCAGTGTGTGGTGCAACAATCCCTAAAGGAGTGGGGTACATCCCGCATATGGAGCCAGTCCACCACCCTATCTGGCTCCCTGGCTGACGAGGCCCAGGAGGATCCGGGCCCATTCCAGCCCTATAATGCCTCCCCTCATTCCTTGCACAGCAAGATGGAGGGAGATGAGTTTGTCGGAGGTTTTGACTACACCTTGGTTTCCCCACTAATTAAGGCAGTCAAAGAGGCCCTTAAGTGGCAAGAGGCTTCTACTCCCCTGGCTAAGCAGAGGAAGTTCTTTAAACATTTGGGGAAGGAACGTCCCAATTTTCAGCTCCTTTCTGAATTGAAGGATATCATTGATGAGGAGTGGAGCAAGGTAGATAAGAAGACCTCAATGGCAAGCAAAACCTCCAGATTGTACCCCTTCAAGGCTGAGGAAGTGAAACATCTGGAAAATTCTCCCCTCGTAGATACAGCTCTGATGCATCTGGCCAAACACATCACTCTTCCCTTGGAAGGTGCTGTTTCTTTCAAAGATGGCCTTGAAAGCAGGATAGATCAAGACATTAAGAGGATTTACGGGCTGGCCGGTATGGCTTGCAAACTCGCCTTGGCCCTTGCGGCCATGTCCAAGGCCATGGAGGCTTGGACAGAGAATGTGGACTCCATGCTCAGAGGAGTCTCAGTAGAACTAGCCAGAGGCTCGGCAGTCCAGGAGCTGAAGCTGGCAGTGGCCTTCCTGGGGGAGGCTTCGATCAACCTTATCCATCTGTTGGCCAGGACTATGCTCTCTTAGGTCATGGCCAAGTGGGCCTTGTGGTTGCGCCCTTGGTTTGCCCAGACGGGTTGGGTGGGGACTCGTCTGCTTCTCTTCCGGTGCGTTGGTTTAATCACCTGTTATCATTATTTCAATATTGCACATGTATAATGTTTGATATCTTCACAATTATTCTAACCTTGATATATTTTAGATGTGTATTAGGTCATCTATGCACTTTAGACTACCCATTCAAATTTCAAATTGTCACTAACGCTGCACCATCACTTTCCCAACACCACAGCGGTCTCCTATGTGAAGAGGCAAGGAGGCACTCGAAGCTTCACCTTGCTCCAAGAAGTCGAGCCTATTATGTCTTGGGCTCAGAGAAACCTGGCCAATATTTCAGTGGTCTTCATCCCCGGAGTCCAGAACGTCCAAGTGGACTTCCTGTCTCGCACACAGTTGGACAAAGAGTGGTCCCTTCATGCACAGACGTTCAAATGGATCCTGTCCTTGGGAGTTATTCCCGAAGTAGATCTATTTGCATCCCCCTGTAACGTCAAGATCAAGAAGTAATATGCCCCGTACACACGGTCAGATTTTCCGATGGACAATGTCCGATCGGAGCATGTTGTCGGAAATTCCGACCGTGTGTAGACGCCATCGGACATTTTCCATCGGATTTTCCGACACATAAAGTTGGACAGCAGGAGATAAAATTTTCCGACAACAAAATCCGATCGAGTCAATTCCGACCATGTGTGGCCTGTTCCGACGCACAAAGTGCCACGCATGCTCAGAAGAAATTCCGAGACGGGACAGCTCGTTCTGGTAAACTTAGTGTTCGCAATGGATACAGCACTTTCGTCATGCTGCAATGTTAAAAATGGTTTAATACAGCGCACTCTCTTCTTCTTTATAATGTGACAAGAATTAAGTAGTTTTGCTGCTCATATTTACACACACTTCTCACAAACTTCTTTCGTTACTATTTATCGGGATTCCCTCAATATATTTTGATTTCTCACATCTGACAACATATTTTTGTATATTTTTTTTTTTTTTTTGCCTTTAATGTAGAATCTTTTTTTGTGTTTCTCTTTTTTTTTTTTTTGGTGATTTTGATTTGTACTCCCGAAAATGTTTGTGTGTTTTTTGTGACAAGTTCCCACAACACCATTGATATGTTGTTCTATTTAATCTGTAGGAGATTGTTTGGTGTTGTTGTCCCTTGTTAATTTCAAATTTTATGTTAGAAATGTACCTGAATCGTCACCAACAAACTGTCCTTTTTGGATGAAAACACACACAGGAGAGTAGAATTTACCTAAAACTCACAACTATAAAAAAACAAAGAGGGAGGCAACGCTGGAGAAACTGCAGAAGTGGGCGAAGCCTTGGACCCCCAGGGCAGACATCAATTATTTAAAAGCAAAATTGGTGGCCTGAGGAGTCCATATCTAAGGGAGGGCAGTCTCGTCCAGAAGTCCCAGAGATCCGGAAAGCAGCAGATGACATCTGTGTCCCCAGGCTGTGGTCATACAAGAGACTGCAGCTTTTGTCAGACCAGACTGAACCCAGGGCAATCACTCTTTGGTCTTCCTTCCACACTTCCTTACAGGCTTTGGCTGTGGTGGTGGAGTTGTGGCAGCAGGAGGAGGAGGAGGAGGATCGTCGATCTCAATGACATCCGTCTTGGGTGTCAGTTCCCCACTCTCCCCCTTATGTAGGACTTTATAAATCAGGTCATCAGAGAGCTTGCATTGGCCCTCCTGCATGCCCTGCAATTTGGTGGCAGCCATGCAGGTAAAGGCCTCTGCAGGACTGGGGAAGGCTCTGAGGGACGCAGAAGCCTCCTGGATCAGCCTGTATGCTGAATCCTGCACAGGACTGGGAGTGGCCTTCCTGGCCCTTTTGTATGGCAGGTGGAGGGGAGGGACCTGAGACTCAGTCAGGCTGCGACTGGTTCCTGGCTTCTCTTGGCTGACACTTAGCCCCGCCTCCTCCTGGCTGCAACTAATCCCCGCCTCCTACTGGCTGACACTAATCCCCGCCTCCTCCTGGCTGCCACATTCCACAGCCTCCTCCTGGCTGAGGTCTTCCTGTGTATGAAAAAGGGACATAGTTTTAGTATTTTTTACATCAATCACACACAATTTTCACCTCCTGACTGCTGCAAATCGAATGTTAACAAATATAACAGACTATCCTTCTGAGCTAAGCATTTTGCATTCTTGTCCCAATTTTGGGTGCCCACTACTGTCTATTGATATGTAAAACACTTTTTTTAATCAGCAATTAATGATCAATAATAACATCTAGTTTACATCATTTATTTATTGCCCAGAAATCTGTAGAAGAATGCTATACCTGACTCCAGCTGGGCTCCTCCACTTCTTCCTGGCTGGAAGGCCCAGGTTGGACATCGGAAGCCTCAGCTGGGATGGAAGGAAGCGTGGAAGGAAGAGTGGAGAGGGATTCCCTGACTTCAGTGTGGTCTGACAGAAATCGCAGCCTCTCGTAGTACCACAGCCTGGGGACATAAACGTCATCTGCTGCAGCTCCGGATCTCTGGGAATCTGTGACCTTCTTGGGCTCCCTAAGATACGTGCTCCTCAGGCCACCAATTTTAGCTTTTAAATAAGGGACGGTTGCTGTGGGGACCACTGGCTTCACCAACTCCAGCAGTTTCTCCAGCGCTGCCTGCCTCTTCTGTTTGTGGTTATAATGGGGGTGTCTCACTTGCCACAGACAGGGTAGCTCCCTGTATTTGTCAATAAACAGGGCCAGGAAATTGTGGTCGTTGAACCCATCCATTTTCTCTGCAAGACACAACACAAGACAAACCCTAATGTCAGGCCAAACTCCCCTAATCTTGTTACAATATAGGCTTCCATTTCGAAGCAGTATAGGCCCAAGTTTAGATCCTACCTTCGTTAGCATGATCGGTGTCTCCGATGCTCCTTTCTCCGCTCACAGATCGTACGTAAGACACGCGCGTGTTACGATTTATACACACTGCGCATGCGTATAACTCCGCCCGCCCCTGACGTTCTTTCTAGTCTATTCCCCGCCCCTTTTCGTTCGGCGCAGTGGGGGAAGAGCACATGGCGGATAGACAGCAGGATCGTGCTAATTGTAGCAACGAGGAGGAGGAGGAAAGGCAGGAGCCTGAAACGTCCTGATCCAGAAGGAGATTAAAGGACTCAAATACGTCCTTTGGGGAGATGTTGAAGATGGTGGACATCCTGAAGAAGGCCGACTATGATGGAAAGTATGGGCCTTACTCCAACCCCAATGTCCGAAAGGCCAAGATCATGGCGAAAGTGGTCAGGAGTCTGCACCGGAAATTCGGGGTACGACGATCGAAT
This sequence comes from Lithobates clamitans, assembly GCA_037952925.1. Taxonomy (NCBI): domain Eukaryota; kingdom Metazoa; phylum Chordata; class Amphibia; order Anura; family Ranidae; genus Lithobates; species Lithobates clamitans. The sequence continues at coordinate 548 of JBBGZY010001608.1, read as the reverse complement.
GATCAGCTCAGGAAGCGGTGGTCGGACCTGAAATTACGAGAACATGAGCAGTACAGAAAGATCCTGAGAGTGCTGCAAAAAAGTAAGTAGTTGTGCTGTGTTCCTATTCTTTTTGGGTTTATTACGTTTGTGCTGCTCCATGTGCTTTTAGGAACTGTTGTACAGTTTAAAATGGCAACTTTCATGTTCATAGGCACATTATTCGTTCGGATCACACATTTTTATTTCGGACTATAAAATACCATTGTTTAGCCCATATGCATTTGGCCACCATTTTGACGCCCTATACTTGGCTTCAAAGAATTGGGTTGTGTAGATGGATTTGTTACTAGAATGAAATGCAAACTAGATTCTGTGTAAGGAGAGGACACTCAGCAGCTGTTTTCACATCTGGACACTGGAGCACTAGTGTGGGACAAAAGAACACCATTTTTATTAGGGGGGCCACACAGGTGCTCCAGTGTATACTATAGGGGGGTCTCCATCTGTGAAGCTTGTACTAAACAGGTAAAGTATTGCAGCTTGACAAAGGACACTAAAAAAGCTAC